>CM061141.1:142775185-144167815 GCA_030789695.1 Scilla litardierei
CATGAGCAACCGCCTTATCTTATCAGATGGATAAGATAGAGATGAGACTAGTTTAAAGTCAAAATCATTAGACGAATGATTTAGAGTCATGACTTAAACAAGATAGTCGAATGAAAGATCTGCATCATATGGATGCTTACAAAAGATCTGAGATCTGTATCACAAGGATATTTGAAAGAGATCTCATATGATTTTTTCCTATCTGTCTTATGCAGGATGAGAGTCCGTGAATATTTCACGAGTAGTAAGGGGACTCAAAAAGATAGTCACTGTGGTGTCTGATCTTTTCATCCGTACAACATCATTAAGACATACTCTCCCTGGGAAAGGAGTGATGTTGTAATACGTGTTCATACCACGTATGCATTTCGACCACTGAGTTAGTAGCAATAGTGTTTGCTATTATGTGAGACTCAAAGGCCATATGGGTCTTTACTCTTACCCTCAAGGACTCCAATTGGTTCCTTTAGATTTTGACGAAATGATCGCTATCTTAGCGTGTTACTTATGAGCTATGATAATTCGGCTCGGCGGGGCACGTTAGAAAAGCGAGTCTAGTCAAGATCAGAAGGTTCGCAAGAAGAGGAAGATTGATTTCATATTCGCATTTGGACTTTAATGATTCAAAGCTGGCCAGCCAATTGTAATCCAGATGGGATTCAATTGTTGAATATAAAGTATAAGAAATGTGAAGAAATAATCTAGGGTAAAGCATGCGTTGAACTACTCAACTTTGCACCTTCGAGGTCGTTGTGTATCTCTAACAAGTGCACAACAACAGACTCTACGCGCATGACGGTCGCACGGTCTATTTCTCGGTATGATAGATGAAAGAACTAAGGGAAAGACGTTCTCTTACAATCCCCTCAAGTGTGAGTGGGAGATGTTGGATATGGAAGACGTTTATACACCCTTGTGGGGGATGTACGAGGGAATACGGACCTCGAACGTCGCGTACACGAAGTCGTGTACAAAGGGAATCTGTTCCCTTGCGGAGAGGATCTCTGGATGAGTGGGAAAGTCGCATTATATATGCATAAGTGCATGCGACATATGGCTAATAAAGGGGGAATATCTTAAGCTTATGTTGTACCATGCATATGGTACAACTTAAGCTTATAATGTGCCATGTATCATGGTACACCTTAATTAAGTTGTTCCAAAGGAACAACTTACCCTAAAATAACTACCTTGGGGGCTATAAATAAGACCCAAGGGTAAGCCATTTCTTACACCATTTGCATGAAATTCATGCATGCATCTTCATCCTAGCGAAGCTCTGCAGAAATCCTTTCTCTCCCTCTTATCCAAGTTCTTAATCTAAAGTAGAGATTTAGATTGTGGATTAGTAGCCTTACTCCGTTCGTGAGAAGACTCGATCCGTCGTGGCGAATCCGAAGGCGAAGTTCGTAGACTACCGTGCCGCATACGCAAGCGTAAGTCTAAACTTCATGTTATCGATCCTAACTCTGTTTTGGACAGGATCCTACACCACCAAGAGCACGTCCTGATGTGTCAAACAAGTAAGCTCCTGTTAACTCTTCACCTTCCAAATATTTATTAACTCTCCCTTCAAACAACAATGTGTTTACTCCCTTGAAGTATCTAGAACAAAAAACCAAACATTCATTGGCCAAATATCCTTGAGCAATTGATCCTTCGGGACTGGCTTTGTTCTTGACAAAAGTTTTCAAAACCAATAAATCCCTACAAAAAAGATATGTGCTATTAAATTTACTAATCAATATGAACATTATAACTAATACCAATTAAATATAGAAATATACCTCTCAATGGGATACATCCATCTGTAATGAACTGGTCCCCCAAGCTTCGCCTCGGTTGCAAGATGAACCACCAAATGTACCATAATGGTGAAAAAACTGGGCGGAAAAAGTTTCTCCATCTTACAAAGTGTCACAACTACACGATTTTGCATTATATCCAAATTTGCAGGATCCAAAACTTTTGAACACAAGCTCTTGAAAAAGGTGCATAATTCAATTATTACTGATGCTACTTCTTTTGGCATGGAGCATCGTAGGGCTAGTGGGAGTAGATCTTGCATCAACACATGTGAATCATGGCTCTTAAGTGGCATCAGTTTCTGTTGTTCAATATTAACACACCTGGATATATTGGATGAATATCCATCCGGTACCTTAATATTCTTCAAGGTCTTCAAGAACAAGTCTTTTTGTTTTTTATTCATTGTATACATGGCTGGATGATATTCGCCATTATCATCTGGGTGAAGCCATTCTCTAATACCCCAATCTTGCAAATCTCTTCTAGCAGCTAAATTGTCTTTTGATTTTCCTTTGATATTCATCAATGTGCCAATAATATTGTCGCAGACATTTTTTTCTATATGCATGACATCCAAATTATGACGTAACAAGTTATGCTCCCAGTATTCCAGCTTAAAAAATATACTTTTTTTCTTCCACTGTTTATAAGCAAGACCACCAGGAGCAGCACCATCCCTGTTAATTTCATTGTCTTCAACAACTTCATCCTCCTCCTCAATGGCTAATTCTTCATCTTCCCACAAAGCTTGTTGTGTATCTATTTCTCCAATTTTCTTTCTTTTTTGGCCAACGTCTTTACCTTTTCCATACTCGCATATCTTAGATATAGTTTGTCTTAATATATCAGTTCCAGTTGGAGGATTCGGAGCCTGTCCATATTCAGCAGATTTATCAAAAGCTTCTTTCTGTCTACGAAAGACATGCCCTTCAGGTAGCCATCGCCTATGACCCAAGTAACACCACTTTTTTCCATCATTCAACCATGTAGAGCAGGTTGATGCTTGACATGTAGGACATGCAAATTGACCCTGAGTACTCCAACCAGACAAATTAGCAAATGCTGGAAAATCATTAATTGTAAATAATAATGCCCCACGCAGTGTAAAACTGTTTCCAGCGAAAGAATCAAAGGCCTCCACGCCTTCCCACAACTGCTGCAACTCTTGTATAAGAGGTTGTAAGTAAACATCAATGTCATTTCCTGGACCTTTTTCACCGGGAATGACCATTGACAATATGATAGAAGTCTTACTCATACACTCCCATGGTGGCATGTTATAAGGTATAAGAATCACTGGCCAAGTACTATAAGTTGTATTCATTGTTCGAAATGGGTTAACACCATCAGAAGCTAAACCCAATCTAACGTTGCGTGGATCAGAAGCAAAAGAAGGGTACTTTAAATCAAAATCTTTCCACGCCTGAGCATCGGCCGGATGTCTCAACATTCCATCTTTTGTACGATGCTCACTATGCCATCTCATCAAGGATGAAGTTTTAGATGACAAGTACAGTCGCTTCAATCGAGGTATCAATGGAAAATAATGCAACACTTTGGCAGGAATGTTTTTTGAAAGGTGCCTCTCACCGTAACTTGTGCTTCCACTGCCCTTTGTACCTTTCCAACGTGATACCTTACACACATCACATGATTGATAATTAGATCTATCACCCCAATACAATATGCAATCATTTGGACATGCGTGAATTTTCTGAACACCAAGACCAAGTTGATTAACCACTTTCCCTGCTTCGTAATTTGAAGTCGGCAATGTAATATTAGGAAATGCATCATTAAGCAATTCAAGCAACATAGAAAAGTACTTCCCAGGTATTCCACTTAGGCATTTAATATGCAAAAGGTGTAAGAGAAATGATAACTTAGAATATTTCTCACACCCCGGATATAATGGATTTAAGCTATCATTAACCAACTTAAGAAAACTTCTCATATCAGGAATGTGTTCGCTAGAATTTTGTCCATCATTGACCCCGTCTGTTGACTCTGAAACATTTGAATCCATGGGTGCATTGTCCATAGTTTGATTATTATCTGCATTAGACGTATATGTCTCAAATGCATCATTTAGTAACTGCCTCATATCAACATGCTCATTTAGTGGTTGCCGGTCATCAACCTCCAAATGTGTAGAAGATTGTTCACGTGACACGTAGGTAGAATCACTCATGTCACTCGTTACTTTCTCTCCATGATGGTACCAAGTTGTATAATTGGCTAACATCCCTTTTACAATTAAATGCTCATATATGATGGTGTAGTTGTGATGACCTTGAAACACACATTGCTTGCAAGGACATGGAATCTCTGAATCTCTAGACTTATCTCTAAATGCAAAGTCCAGAAAACTTTTTACACCATCCACATATTCTTTGGTAACTCTAGACTTATTTATCCAACCGCGATCCATTATGAAACTACAAAAAGTTGAGACAATATTACATTATTAAAAAATAGATCAAATTTGAATGACGATATATATATATCAAATTGGAAATGAAATGGTAGTAAATAGTATAGCATACTCTAATAAAGAGAAATAAAAGGGTTATTTAGTACTGACCCCCTGTGTTTTCTCGAAAATTAGTAGTACCACCCTATGGTTTCAATAATTAGTAAGACCCCCCTCCACAATTAGTATCACCCCCCAGGGTTTCTCAAAAATTAGTATCACCCCCCCCCTATGGCAGGGGGGTCTTACTAATTATTGAAACCATAGGGGGGTACTACTAATTTCCGAGAAAACACAGGGGGTCAGTACTAAATAACCCGAAATAAAATTGCATAATTATGTTCTGTCCGAATCTTTCCATTCTTCTAGCCATCCACATCAATTGTAATATAAACTCATACTAGAAGATGTAACATCAATTGCAATGCACATCAACTGAACCTATTTAGGACAAATTCTCCCGAACAACTATTCACACGCAACTATCAAATATAGGGACTACCAAAAGCAAATGCAAACACATACCAAATAACTATTCACACGATAAAGAGATGCCAAGGAAGCATGTGGGAAGAGGTCAAGGAAGAGGTGGTTTACATGGTCATAGCAGAAGACAAAGCAATGATATGGGGCATTTGTTCATCACATTTTATTTAATGTGCTACAGGCAAAAATTGTGCACATATATTCTATAAGCAGAAATTGTGTTGTATATGCTATAAGCTTATATATGATGTATATGCTATAAGCTGATCGAATTGGTGTATATACTATAAGCTGATAAACAGTAGTTGAGTATATTATCAACAACTGTGGCAGTGGCAAGGAAGAATATAAAGATTGAATGTCGAGATGCTACACATGTATAATAAGAAAAGTTAATTGCATGCCGAAACTTGGCCGAGGAAATTCATTGTAGTATGGATAGTTGTGTTGGGTTGAGAAGAAAAGAACAAGTTTATTGAGGAACGTCATGTATCTGGATCTTGTATAGATAAGATCATCTTATGAAATCCCTAGGATCATTTTTCATTTTTATTGTTCTTTTCAGATGTAGTTTATGAAGTTTTTTTACTCCATCGTGTGTTATGAGATGATGCAAATTTGCAATTGGGCCAGGCTGAAAGAAGCATTAGTGTATTGGTTCATTGATAAGAAAGTGCTACGAGAAGGTTCTGATTTGAATTCATTTGACAAAAGCTTCGACATGATATTATTTGATTAAGGTGGACTATTCTGAAGTAGTTCTAACTATAAACTTCATTTCTATGAGACACCCATATAGAATCTAGCCGCTTTTAGGGGCTTTCATATGTAGCGAACCAAATGGCTCATCCAAGTAAGAAAATAAAGGTTGGTTAGTCACAATGAAGATGCCAAGTTTGAACACAAATATAATGGATTTCTAACATTTTTAAACATGAAAGAACACTTAGTACTGTTTTTATATTTTTAAAAATTTTCGGTGCTTTCTATGGCATAATGTAGCTTTAATACTGAAAATAAATGGTTTGAATTTCTCACGGCATACATCATTCTACAAATAATAGCAAAACCATGCAAAATATTACATATTCTATAAAAATGTTTCACAAGCATTTGATTTAGCTATATACATTGCATGTGTTTTCTTCACTATAACCATGCAAAATCTTTTGTTAAACTAAAGGCAAAATCTTCGTGTTCAGGGCTCAAATTCTATTCTTGCTCACCTAACAGTGCAACCAACTTTGAATGATGAGATAAAGTAAGTTCCATGTAGCGACCTTCAGTTACAGAAAATCCAAACTAAGGTGCAAAATGGCTTAAGATCAAGTTTTACTCTTCAAGATAGTGTTTTGAGATATGGTAAAAGGCTATACGATCCTAGTTATAAGAAGGTACATAAAAAAGTATGGAGGCTCATTGCACTAGTCAGAGAATACACCCTAGTGGTATTAAGATGTACAGAAATTTATGAGACAACTATTAGACGAATAACATGAAACAGAAAATTGCAGACTTTGTATATTAGTGTTTAATATGTCAAAAGTTGAAAGCTGAACATCACTAGACAGTTGGATTTATGCGGAACAATGAAATTCCAAAGTGGAAATGGAATCACCTCACTGAATTTTGTTACAATGCTGCCTAAGTCTCCAATATGGCAACAATCAGTTTAGGTGATTGTGGATAGGTTGACCACGTTAGTGCACTTCTTACTGGTGGGAATTAATCTCTAGAGACAAGTTGAACCAAAAAAATCTTTGGTTGTTTGCACCTCTAGCTTTAAAATTATTTAGAATTGTTTTTCAATTTGATAAAAATCATTTGTAAGAGTAAGCTTCGTGTGTTGGTCATCATAACACAAATGTAAGCCCTGGTCAAATGATGGACATAATAAATTAAATTCTTCCTATTATCAGATTGAAAGAATATCAACACATAATTGTCACAAATATTCAAATCCAGACTTAAGAGTTAAACAACAACAGACACAATTTTTCTGATACGAGTAGACCAGCTATAGAATACAAGAATGTCATACCATGCATAATCCCAGGTTTGTGGTCTATATCATTAGAAGGAAATAAGGATCAATTGTCAGAAATTCGTGGTCCAGGTCTAAATAACCTGAAAGCTGAAATCCAGAAGGATTGGCTGGTAATCACGCGCTGGGAATAATGTAACATCTCATGGAAGTATCCTTTCATAGAAGCGCAAACTCAGCGATAATGTGCATTGCATGAAAGTTGCAAATTGATTTACATAATACTCTTAAATAGTTATAAAAATGATGACATACTATTAAGGGCCAACCCAGCTGTAAAGAATCAATATCAGCATAAAGTAAAGTTGCAAATTGATTAACATATACTCTTAAGTAGCTATAACAAGGAGGAAGTACAATTAGGGCTAATCCCAGCTGAACAGAGTCAGTATCAGCATATGGTCTATTGCAATTTTTAACAAAGGGAGATCTGAAGTTTCAGAAACATGTTTTCTTGTGATCAATAGGACCATACAACTCATTGTGTTATGAAGGGATCCTGTCATGCTGGTTTCATGTAACAATAGCCAAGAATAAATTTTAACAAAAAACGAAGGCCATACAACCCAACTTTGACCACACCCTTGTCATTTTCTAATGGATTTATCCTATAATCATTTTCTTATGAAATACTTCATTGATTTATTGGATCTGATATGTTTGGATGTGCATGGATGGCTTGTGGGATTAAGATGAACCAAAATATTAAAAATAAAGGGATTGTCATGGTTTGGGGTTGGACCATTACAGTGAGTATTAGCCAACAAGTAAATGCCGTGTTGGGTCTTATATTATGAGGATTTGCGACCACAGCTAAATTGTGTAATGGACCAGCGTGCTGAAATTAGCCACCAGATGACATGGTGCTCTGGACCGCTTATTGACTGAATGGATTGGCCGAAAAACTCGGACATACCCAAATGAGTGAAGTAAATCTTATTACATGTAATAAATATGGACACATAAATGAAAAGGTTTACCAATGCATTATCAATAATTGTATATTGTTTCATTAAAATATCGTCATAAATTTTATTATCGTGTTAATAATAATGATATCTAATATAATTTATGTCACTTGTATATTTGTTTCATTAATTCTAAGCTATTGAGTGCAAACTTTTCGGAAATCATTTTTTTCCAGATTCTTACGAGGTTCGAGGGTAATATTCGGATCAATATGATGAAAAGATTTAGTATTATTCCTTTTGAATTAGACTCTGAAACTATTTATTATCTATACAAAGTAATAATCATACCTGAGGGATTCATTGCTTTTATTTTTATCATTATTTTTCTAGACAGTTACTAGATGGTTTTGAATCATTTACGAAGGTTGTTGGATACTAGACATTTACTAGATGGGTTTGAATCATTTACTAATGGTACATAAATTTCTAACACAACCAAAATTTCCATCAAATTTTTTGCCTCATTTTCAAAATCCCTAAAAAATTGCCGACACCGCTAAAATATTCCAACCAAACAAAAAATTTACATTGAATCAAAAATAGCCTAAACTAAAAAGTTTTATGAAAAAAATAATAGATTTTTGGCTTCTACGATATGATCCTCATTAGTATCAAACTCTTACCACCAAAAATCGATGGTGATCTCCTCTCATAAATCATCGTTCTCTCCTCCTTGGACATCCTCAAACACTACGTGCAAATATTTTATTAAACAAATAAAAACAAAATAAAATAAAGCAACTTGCCTATTGTTCTAAGAACAGAAATAAATCAATCACATATTCTTTGTTTCTCATTTTAATTTTAACCAGAATACTTAGAATTGAATTTTCATATTAATTCATTTGGTTGTAGATAATCATGAGTGAAAAAAGAAGAATAAAAAGTGAAGGCTATATATAAAATATGCTAATGAAATAGCTTGTTATCTATCAAAAGATAAAACATGGAATTTCACTGCTAACTATATACTTAAAATCAATTACTTCATAATTTTTTTCTATAAATCTAAAATTACAACCAACTAATCACCAAAAATATTTATTTCCATATCAAGAGCAACAAAATGTACAATTTTACTAAGAAAATCATATATAATATATAATCACCACGGATAAAAAATTAACCATATATAATATATATTCAACAAAGATGATAAAGTAACATTTTATTCATAAAGCATCAAATAAAACAGTAAACATGCAATTTCACTACCAATTATATACTTACACCCAATTACTCCATGCATATTTCTTTTTAAAAAGTAATATTAAACCCAATTCATAAAAAAAATAGATCACCAAAAATGTTGTTTCGCATATCTGAAGCAAAAAGAAAATAAAATAGACCTCTCTATATAGACGGATTTATGGAGGTTAGCGATCTCGGTGGAGCGTCGCCCTGACGACAATCAATTCGTCCGCTACCTTTCCCTTCAATTGCTTTGCCTTCAAATCTACGAAACAGAACAAAATAAATCATCCCAACAAAATCAAATCAATTCGGGGAAGACCCAACCCAAATCAGAAAGAGAGTAAGAGATAGAAAGGGTGTGGTGACTCACGGGAGAGGGTTTAGGGCTGGTGGCTGGCGATTGTTGGATGGAGAAGGAGATATTGAGAAGAGGCGACGGATTGTGGGGCTCGTCGATTGATTGGGAAGAGGCGACGGATTGTGGAACTGTTGGTCGTGGACGTGTCGGGGGGCTCGTCGACTGATTGGGAATAGGCGAGAGCGCGGGAGATGAAGGAGCGGCGGCAAACTTAGTCGGGATGGGATTATCGTGACCTAGCTATAGGAAAACAAAGGGGGCAGTTGTTTTGCGCAGGAGGGGAGGGATTATTGCGACCTAGGGCAGAGGTTTCACGGGGAGAGGCGGGGGGTTTACATTTTCGCGTTAAATTTTGGGGAAGAAAATTTTGGGGAAATTTCGGGACTTCCCCCGTATTGAAATTTTCGGTATGAAACACAGGTTTAATTAAATAATATAGATATAAAATAGTAATAGCAATAATTTTTAGTGATCTCTTTCCTTATGGTGGTTCAATTTGTTGGCAGCTGGCTGTTTGTATGTATACATGGAGCCACCCTCACAATTAGTCACAACAAAGCAATTTATGTATGTAAATGTGAAAATTAAAGCGATGTACGTAACTCCGGCTAAATTCTATATTCAACAGTTTAATTATCTAGCTTTATTGCTAGTAATATAAATAATTAGCTAATTACATATCCCGAGGTTTGCAGCGTGTTGAAGATCAACCGCCCATGCAATTCTTTCTGCTATTTTTCGCCACTGTGATCTTCTTGTTCATCGTATCACTACGGAGACGGTGGAAGCTCCCATTTCCTCCGGGGCCTCGCCCCCTCCCCCATCGTCGGCAACATGAACATGATAGACCAGCTCACCCACCGCACCCTGGCAAGGCTTGCGCAACAATACGGCGGTCTCTTCTACATGCAGCTCTGTTTCGTCCATGCATTCGCCGTCTCAACCCCGGAGATGGCACGTCAAGTGCTGCAGGTCCAAGACAAGGCGCCTTCTCCAACCGCCCAGCCACCATCGACGTCGCTTACCTCACCTACGACCATCGCCATCGCAACAATCCTCACTTTTCTTTTTGCCAACGTGTAACAAAGAGATATCATTTATTTACATTTATTTACAAGTTTGCCATTATAAATTTACAGCATTTCCCAACGTTTTCCCAAAAAACACCGGGAAAAGCTCGGCAATTGCTAGCGTTTTTCGGAAAGCGCTAGCAAAAGTCTAGCATTTCCCAACGTTTTAAATAAGCGTCGGAAAAAGTCCCGCATTTACCGTCTTTTTTTGGAAAGCACTAGCAAAAGTCCATCATGTTCCAACGTTTTAAAAAAAACGTCGGGAAAAGTCCAGCATTTGCCTGCGTTTTAGAAAAGCGTTGGTAAATGTTCAGCATTTCCCAACGTTTTAAAAAAGAGTCGGGAAAGTCCAGCATTTGCCTGCGTTTTTCGGAAAGCGTAGGGAAAACCCCAACATTTACCAACATTCTTATGAACGCTGGTAAAAGTCTAGCATTTGCCGGCGTTCTTATAAACGCTGGTAAATGTCGAAATACTAATAGACATTTGCCAACGTTTCTTTAAAACGTTGGCATAAAAACGTTGGCAAAAGCCATTTTTTAGTACTGCACCGTCTGCTAGCACATGACCACACTCACTCGCGCTTCACCGCATGGGCCCATGGCACTTGTCTGGACTCGTATTCCTTGGTTTAGTGATGTGATTTGGCGTTTGCTTGCTTGGTGTGTCGTCCTTGATTTTGTTGGCCCTAACGGGCGATCTAGGATATAGAGTTTTCTTTTTCTCTCTCTGAGCTCCTACTCTCACTCGTCTTCCTCGAGGACGAGATACGGTGAGTAGCGGGGATTCCCCATTCCCTAGGTGTCTTTATTTGATTTTATATCTCCATACTTTGTCTGACGATTGTGACAGGATCGCCAAAAGGCAAATTCCCTCTTTTCTGTTCCTATAGCCAGGTTGTTCGGAGCAGGCACTGTCATACGTCCTCCCTGTGTTCGATAACCCGCTCGCCGCTACACCGTGTGCTTGCGGTAAAACTACACGGTCGCTCTTTTGGGTTACATTCAGAAGCGATCATAGCCCGGCCCGTGCCCTTCTCTGGTTTGGGTGGCGAGGGTTGGCCCTGCCCCAGAGGTCTTGAGGGGGGGAGCAGGCGCATAGCCCGGCCCGTGCCCTTCTCTGGTTTGGGTGGCGAGGGTTGGCCCTGCCCCAGTGGTTCGGAGGGTTGGAGCGGGCGCGTAGCCCGGCCCGTGCCCTTCTCTGGTTTGGGTGGCATGGGTTGGTCCTGCCCAGAGGTCTTGAGGGGGGGGGGGGAGCGGGCACTTAGCCCGGCCCGTGCCCTTCTCTGGTTTGGGTGGCGAGGGTTGGCCCTGCCCCTGAGGTCTGAGGGGGGGAGCGGGCGCGTAGCCCGGCCCGTGCCCTTCTCTAGTTTGGGTGGCAAGGGTTGGCCCTGCCCCAGAGGTCTTGAGGGGGGGGGGAGCGGGCGCGTAGCCCGGCCCGTGCCCTTCTCTGGTTTGGGTGGCGAGGGTTGGTCCTGCCCCAGAGGTTCGGAGGGTTGGAGCGGGCGCGTAGCCCGGCCCGTGCCCTTCTCTGGTTTGGGTGGCGAGGGTTGGCCCTGCCCCAGAGGTCTTGAGGGGGGGAGCGGGCACTTAGCCCGGCCCGTGCCCTTCTCTGGTTTGGGTGGCGAGGGGTGGCCCTGCCCCAGAGGTCTGGAGGGGGGAGCGGGCGCGTAGCCCGGCCCGTGCCCTTCTCTGGTTTGGGTGGCGAGGGTTGGCCCTGCCCCAGAGGTCTGGAGGGGGGGAGCGGGCGTGTAGCCCGGCCCGTGCCCTTCTCTGGTTTGTGTGGCGAGGGTTGGCCCTACCCCAGAGGTCTTGAGGGGGGAGCGGTCACGTAACACCGCCCGTGCCCTTCTCTGGTTTGGGTGGCGAGGGTTGGCCCTGCCCCAGAGGTCTTGAGGGGGGAGCAGGCACTTAGACCGGCCCGTGCCCTTCTCTGGTTTGGGTGGCGAGGGTTGGCCCTGCCCCAGAGGTTCGGAGGGTTGGCGCTGAAACACTCATGTGGAAACAGCAAAGTTTGGGAAAGTGGGCAGACGTAGATCTTGTGTGTGTGTATATATATATATATATATAAGAAAAAGAAAAACTCACAACTATTGGTAGAACTTTAGCAGGTGCTTCACATTCCAAGGGTGGGCTAGCTCGCTTCCGTCTGGGGTTGCCAAGATGTACGTGGCCGGTCCGATGATATCGATGACCTTGTAGGGCCCTTTCCATTTGGCGGCCAGCTTCCCTCGGCGGGCGGTCTCGGGGTCTGAAGGTGGCGTCTCTGAGGACCAGGTCACCGATTCTGAAGGTCCGCTTCTTCACCCGGGAGTCGTAATGTCGCGCCATCCTCCGGATGTGCCTGACGAGGTTCGTCAGGGCTCGGTCCCTTATCTCGTCCACCAATTCGAGACTGAGGCCGAGCCCCTCTCCATTGATGTCTTCGTCGAAGAGTTTTAGTCGGAGCGTCTCTTCTCCCATTTCCACAACGACCGCCTCCGATCCGTATGCCAGCATGAACGGGCTTTCTCCGGTCGAGGCCTTGTGGGTGGTGCGGTAGGATCAGAGGATTCCCGACAGTTCGTTGACCCATGCCCCAAGGGTGGCGTCCACCTTTTTCTTCATAGGATTCAAGATGCATTTGTTCACGGCCTCCGCCATTCCGTTGCACTGCGGGTGGGCAATTGACGCGAAATGGAGCTTGATCCCCCAGCCCGAACAGAAGTCACAGAAGCCATCGTAATCGAACTGACTTCTGTTATCCGTGACTATAGAGCAGGGTATCCCGAAGCGACATATAACGGATTGCCAGATAAAGCCCTTCATGTCCGTCCACGTGATGCGTGCCAGCGGCTCGGCCTCCACCCACTTCGTGAAATAGTCCACGGCAACGACCAGATATTTTCTTCCCTCGGAGGCTTTTGGGAAAGGCACCAGGATGTCGAGTCCCCATTTGGTGAATGTGATCGGGCTCACAATGGGCACCAAGTTAGCCGGAGGTGCTGCCGTACGTCGGCAGAATTTTTGGCATGCCTCGCACCTTTTGACATACTGAGCCGCGTCCTGGATCATTGTCGGCCAGTAATACCCCTGACACATTATTTTGTGGGTAATGGTGTGACCGCCATGGTGGTTTCCGCAGAAGCCTTCGTGCACTTCACGGATGACTTGCTCAGCCTGCCCCGGGCCCAAGCACTTTAGATAGGGCATGACGTCGAAGTTGGCGCGGCGGCGGCGGTATAGCACTCCGTCGAGGAGTATGAATGATAGGGCCTGTCTCTCCACCTTTTTGGCCAGCATCCACTCCTCGGGCAGGTCCCCTGTCTCCATGTACTTCACAATGGGGGTCATCCACGTCGTCCCCGAGCCCACACACATTAGTTCCTCTTTGTCAATAGTGGGGGTCAGTAGGCTTTCGACGTAGATGGCCTTCCCGATTTCGGCCGCGGAGGAGGAAGCCAGCTTGGACAGGGCGTTCGCCCGGAGGTTGTTGGAGCGGGGCAGGTGCCGGACGTCCGCTCTCTTGAACTTGCAGAGCTTGATCTGGATGCGCTTAAGGTAGCGCTTCATCGTTTCCTCTCGGGCCTCGAAACTTCCTTAGATCTGTTGAACGACGAGCCGTGAGTCGCTAAGGAGCAACACGTTAGTCGCCCCCACCGCCCTACTAAGTTTCAGCCCTTTGACCGCGGCCTCATACTGTCACGCCCCGCTTCCCAAAACGGACGGAAGCGAAACGTGACGAGGCCCGCTTAGGCCAGAGCTTTAGAAGCTCGGACCCAATAAGCGTCTGTAGGGGGATACCATTTTAAAAGTTTCAGGTTCTTGCATTTATAAAGTTTAGGAACAACAAAAGTACAGAAAGGAAATGGCATTCATTTATAAGGAGAAATAATATCCAACTGGTACAAAGTCTAAAAGAAGCCTAAGAATGGCAACAAAAGTTTAAAGACAAACCGAAAAGTAGCAACCTCTGAAAGTAACGACTAAAAATGACCGCTAGGTCTGGTCCTCGTCAGGTACGTACTCTGGTGACAACGTCCTCGGCTCCACGTACTCCAGCGAGTCTGCCTCGTCCACGATCTCTGGCTGAACACCTGACGTACAGAACCCAAGAAAAGGAACTGTACGTCAGGTAAAGTCTACAAGAAGGGTTAGACTTTACTGCAAGTGCACCGAACTTTAAACAACGGTTTACTGGTTGATTAGCATGCTGAGGTTCTTTTACACAACAGTTTACTGGTTGATTAGCATGCTGTGGTTATAACAGAGTAACACGACAGGAAGTAACGCAGCAGGAAAGTAAAACGGGACAAGTAGTAGTCGTAGCGTGTGCTACCAACTACGGGACTAACCTACAGGTGTCAAGACAAGACAGGATAAACAGGACGGAACAAGACGAAACGTGGCAAGGCAAGACAAGACAGGACAATTGTGACATGAAGGGTTCACGCCTTACGGTTCGAGGGGGATCAGACCCTCTTACCGTGCGCATACTCAACCCTACCCCAAACCCCAGAACTCATGACAAGACAATATAGGGCCACTCACTCTGCTAGGTGAGTGCCTCTATCCCCACGGTCGGTAGCGTATCGCTCACTCTGCTAGGTGAGCGACGAACACCTCGTAGGTGAAACCGTACAACTGTATAGGACCACTCACTCTGCTAGGTGAGAGTCTCTATCCTCTCGGTCTGCTGGGACACTTACTCTGCTAGGTGGGTGCCGAGCTTCCCGTAGGCTGTGAATCAGTACAAGGGATCACTCTCTCTGCTTGGAGAGTGCCCTATTGCCCGCAGGCTGTGCAAGACGAGACGGGACGTGTCAAGACGGGAAGAGTTATTCTAGGGTGTCCACACACACGCACACACATGATAGCCCTACGATGTCAAAAGTTTTTGTTGTCGGGCTCAGACTTCGTCGTCAAGTCTGAGTAGTCAGGAGTCGTCCCGGACGCTATCATTTCACGTCCGGTTCTATACATTCACAGTCTAACAGTTCTAGCAACCTAAGACCAAAGCACGGTCAAAAACGCAAGTGGGTACACTTGCCTGAAATGGCGAGTGTGTCGTCCTCTCGAAGCGTCTCGTCCAAGCGTCTCGTCCACAAAAGTCCGTCTGAAATATCGCCACGGCGATGATGTCAGGTCTCAAATTCATCAAATCCTATTAGGTTTCATTTCTAGGTTTTCGGGACTATCCTATTCGTCAAAAGTCACTTTTTGATGTTTATTCAACCTAGATCGACCACTACCCTATGTGCACAGAAAGTTTGTCCGATTGTTGATCTTTCTACGGTGAGCAGCGTTTTACAAGAACGGAAAGTAAATTTAGTTATAGTTTTCAAGTTTTAGTTTAGGGTTTGATTTTCTACGGTGTGGGTTTGCTACGAGTTTAGAGGGACCAACCTGGTGTAAGGAACGCGCATTTAATCTGGCGTCGGGACTGGAAACGGTGGCAGTGCTCGTGTCCCCTGACTGCGGGTAGCGCAGTGGAGGTCGTCTCGGGATCACCTCAGGATTGTAACGGCTGTGGGTACGGTGTCGAGATTGTTTCTGTTGCGGGTAGCGCAACGAAACATCTCAGGCAACGGTAACGGTAACGGATCACGATGCCGGAAGATCGTGAGCCTTGCGGCGTCGGATCTCTGTATCAACAGGTATGATATCAAACAGGAGTTAACTAATTAACTTCTATGGTGACTATATTTACATACACCAGATTATCTAAAATATACTGTTATTATGAAATCGGAGTTTATGTCACTCAGGTAAGCTAATTTACTAACTAATGTCCCTATAACCTATATCAGCTAGTAAGATAATATACTGCATCTTACACATATATACGTCACGGTCATATACCACTAATATATACTAGACCACTAAGTTATTTACATATCTTGGTAGGTGTATAAAATGACGTATTGTAGTATACCCAAAATCTGCCAGCATGCATATAATAAACCATAGTGTATTTATTACCTATTGGTAATATTAAGCTGATGCTTTGCAAAGCCCCATATGCAGGCACAGAGGCACTTACTCTGTTTCGTGTTGTTTGGCTTGTGTGACGCTCGGCGAGGATGCGGAACTACGGCGTCGGATATTGAGCTGGGGTAGCGACGTGCTGGTGGCGATCCGATGATCACACGGCGGCGTGGGAGGAAAGACTGGGGTTGACGGTGTCGCTGGTGTATGATGGCGGAGGGAGGTCGGATGTGTCGTGAGGGAGGCTGCCTGGGCGATGGAGGGGCAGACGGCAGTTTCGACGGCGAGGACCGGAGGAAGGCGTGGCGAAGGAGGGGAGATGGCGGATCCTGGACTGTGGGAGGTAGGGTTGCGCATCGGTCAGGAGGAGGGAGGAGGCCGCGGTGAGGGTCGACGTGCTGGGCGAGGAAGGAGGCGACGTGATGGCCCGGGGTGTCCGGTGATTAGGGGAGGAGGTCGGCGCTCGCAAACATGGAGGCCGCAAGGCAGAGGACCGGAGCGAGGGGGAGGTGGCGCTCGGCGACGGAGGCTAGCGGGATCCTCTGTTCCGAACAGAGGAAGGGGCGGAACAGGGGAGAGCGGGGCTGCCGCGCGGTGGAGGCTATCGAACGGAGGTGTTCTGGCCGGAGAGCGTGGATCTGAATGGCGAGGGGGGCCTCGTCGACGTCGACATGTGCAGCGGCGCTGGGCTCCGGTGGAGTGGCGGCGTCGAGCGGCTGTTGCCCGACGGGGAGCTCGGGGTGAGGCGCTGGTCGGTGCACGGAGGAGGGCGAACGGTGCTGGGACGATCGGAGGGCTGGGATCTCGTGAGAGGGAGGAGAGGGTCGCACGTAGGGCGGAGGAGGCTCGGCGATGCGTGGATGAAGGCAGGCGGAGGCGAACTCGCGTGGCTGAGAAATGAAAGAAACGAGATGGAGGGGAGAGAAGTCAGGTAGGGGCGGCGGCTCGAGAAATTTTGATGAAGACGTTGTGTAGGCTAGGTTAAGAATTAAAATAATAATAATACCCTATGTTACTATACTTATAGGTGAGGGCTGAAAGTGGGTACAAGCTGTGCGGCTAATATTGATGGCTGAGGGAAAAATTAACCCCTAGGGTTTTATTAGAAATAGGTTAGAGGAGAGGGGCGGTCACGTGGGTAGTGCCGGGAGTCAAAACTTAACAGTTTAAATCTTTTTCCCCTTTTTTTGAAAATGCAATGGGCCAAACGCACAACTCCGAATTAAAGGGACATGAAAAGGAGCCCACCCTGGCTCACGAATGTGCAGACTTCAATGAAATAATTAAATAATATTAAATTAATTTGGAATGAAATAAGCAAGTTGGTCGGTTGATGTCCAAAAATTAGAAGAAAAATATTGGGGTGATTGCGCCTCTGAGAGGATGGGGAATACGGGGTCCAGTCACGCGTCTGAGCTACAGAGGACAATAATAAAATTCAAATGCGAAACGACGCATACGAAATAACAACACACATTAAAATACGGACGGTCGGAAGTGACCGTTACATCACCCGATCGGTTGACTTGTCAACCGATCGGGTGATATCATTTTCTATATATAGAACCCCTAGGTTTTCCAGAAACGGGAGTTGGTTATTTTTTATTGTTTTCTTCATTTTGTGACGGCTGTAATTTCTCGGGTTTTGTAAGTTTTCATATCTTTGTCAAACTGTAGTATTATCTTAATTGCTTTACTACCATTGCATTTCTATTGTCTGATCATGATTTTTACGGTCGATTTCTGTTTAGATCGCTTTTTAGTAAATATGTGTGAGTAGTTCCCAAATCGGGGATTTTGGCGGAAACCCCTTCGTGGGCTCTTCCCGATGCGTCCATAGGTCTAGGAAATCGATAGGGATTAGGAATCTACCGGTTACGCGGGGTGTTTTATTGTCATTGGCGGGAAAAAGACCGCTTTTTACCGTTGGGCCAAGGGGGAATAAACTTGGCGGTTGACTCCCTAGCCATAGCTAGCGCCCTTAGCGTAGACGTCGAATCCTAGCTCGCGGGAGCAGCAGGATTAGACGTTGGAAGTTATCGTTGCGAGCTTAGTGCTCCCAGAGTCGATCAGTGTTAATGGACACAGGAGTGCCCACTGATCGAACCTGGGAAGTCCGGCGTATCATCCTGGGCACCGACCGGAATATCGGGCCCATGGGACGCTGGTACCACTCTTAGAGGCAACGTCTCACCATTAGACCCTAATTCCGATCGCTATCCTACCCGTAGGCCGTATCGGCGAGAATCGCACGATAGGGTGGAAACCAAAGTCCCGGGGTTTTCCTTTATATTGTCTATACCTTGCATTCCATTTACCGTGACAACCCATCATTCGATCCGGGCTAGCTCGCCCATGGGGTGAATTTGATCCTCTTTGACACAAGCACATCCACGCCTCCCTGAGTTCGACCCCCAAGCCACACTACAACACCGTGCGCTTGTAGTTACAAATATTTAAATCTCACGCCCCCAATCGTATTATTGCACACATCTAGCATGCATAAGCAGGGGACGTCAGAGATGTTGCAGCGATTCATTGATCTGAGGCAGGGAAATTTATCGGTGGACCAGTATCATCAGGAGTTCACCAGGCTGAGTCGTTTTGCGCCGAAGATGGTGCAGGATGCCGATGAGAGAGCTCAGAGGTTTCTGCAGGGTCTTTCTTTAGATTTGTAGAGCCTGATGTTTTCTTCAGATTTGGAGTCTTATCAGAAGTTGCTGGTAGCTGCTAGGAGGCAGGAGCAGATTGCGAGCCAAAAGAGAGGGCAGACTTCTGGAGCTGGGAAGATGCCTATGTAGCAGGTCAGAGCAGTGGTTAGGCCAGGGTTCAAGCCTAACCAGTCGGTGCAGTTCAAGAGGCCATGTGGGCCTACTCAGAAGACTTGCCATTTCTGCGGCAAGACTGGGCATGTCAAGGAGCAGTGCAGGAATATGTTGGGACAGTGCCTAGTTTGTGGTGATCTTGCTCATGTCATGAAGGATTGCCCGAAGTCTAGGCAACCATGGAGAGGACCAGTTGCAGCTCAGTCGTTGCAGCAGAGAGCACCTGTACCTGTTGGACGTGGAGCGCCTCTCGTTTCCCAAAAGTAGGCATTTTAACAGGCTTTTCAGCCGAAGAGGCAGGCTTTCCTGATGACTGCAGTTGAGGCTGAGACTGAGGATGAGGTTATTGCAGGTAACCCTTAGTCTAGTTGTTTTCCTTTCCTTAGTTGATCTTGTTTGTTAGAATATGTTTGGTTGCCATAATATATATTATGTTTGCTAGAATAGGATTTGATTGCTAGATTGTTTGTTAGGAGTGATTTTGCTTTGCAATTTTCCTGCACGAGTCCTCTTCGAATCTGGTGCATCGATGTGCATTATATCCCGGAGCTTCGTGGACAAGCATTCCTTGTCGACTTCCCCTCTCCTCAAGAGTTGGGATATCGTTACAGGGAATGGTGTGATCTCGGTGCATCGTGGTTACAAGTCTTGTCCCTTGGTGGTCTGTGGACATGAGCTTTACGCTGACTTTATTATCCATGACATCACCAAGTATGATGCCGTCCTCGGGATGGACTGGCTTGGGAGTTTCTACGACACGATCGATTGCCGACAGAAGAAGGTGGTGTTCGAGATTCCAGGTCATCCGGTGTTTGAGTTCAGCCGAGGCAGCAGTTCTCTTGGTCCTGTCATGTTTCGGTCCAAGCCGGTGGAGATCGTTGCCATGCAGATGGAGCAGAGTAGACTAGCTGTGGTGCGAGAATTCGATGGCGTCTTCCCCGAGGAGATGTCTGGACTGCCGCTCGATTGAGCTCTTGAGTTTTCGATCGACCTTATTCTGGGAGCGCAGCCCATTTCGAAGGCACCGTATCGTATGGCTCCAACTGAGTTGGAAGAGTTGCATAGGCAACTGGAGGAGCTTTTGCAGAAGGGTTACATTAATCCTAGTGTGTCTCCGTGGGGAGCACCGGTGTTGCTGGTGAAGAAGAAGGATGGTTCACGTCGTATGTGCATGGACTACAAGGAGCTGAATACCGTCACCGTCAAGAATCGATATCCATTGCCTCATATAGATGACATCTTTAGTCAGCTTGGAGGATCGTGAGTGTTCTCTAAGTTGGACATGAGGAGTGGCTATAACCAGCTGAAGGTGAGGAAGGAAGATATCCAGAAGACAGCGTTCAGGACGAAGTATGGTCACTACGAGTTCGTGGCTATGCCTTTTGACGTAACCAATGCGCCCGCAATCTTTATGAACCTGATGAATCTGATCTTCTACGACTTTCTAGATAAGTTTGTCGTTATCTTTATTGACGACATCTTAATCTATTCAAAGTCAGAGGAAGAGCATGCATCACACTTGAGGACAGTATTGGAAATTTTGAGGAAGCATCGTTTGTATGCTAAGTATTCCAAGTGCGAGTTCTGGCTTAATAGGGTTGTTTTTCTTGGGTACGTGGTGTCAGGAGATGGAATATCGGTGGATCCTGAGAAGATTAAGGCTATCAGAGAGTGGCTGGTCCTACAGTCAGCGTCTGAGATCCGAAGTTTTCTTGGGCTTGCAGGTTATTATCGGCGTTTCATTAAGGACTTTTCTCGGATTACTGAGACGATGACTCGATTGATGAGGAAGGATGTGACGTTTGTCTGGTCAGATGTTTGTGAGAAGGCCTTTTCTATTCTGAAGGAGAGGTTGACATCTGCGCCTGTTCTTGTTATGCCCGATCGGAGTGGAGGTTTTGAGATCTTTTGCGATGCTTCTGGCAAAGGTATCGGTTGTGTTTTGCATCAGCATGGGCACGTGGTTGCGTATGCTTCTCGTCAGCTTAAGGCTCATGAGAAGAATTACCCGACACACGATTTGGAGTTGGCTACAGTGGTATTTGCGCTCAAGATTTGGAGGCACTTCTTTGCTGAGTGAGAAGGTGAAGATCTTCACCGACCACAAAAGCTTGAAGTATTTCTTCACGCAGAAGGAGCTCAACATGCGAAATCGTCGATGGTTGGAGCTCATGGCAGATTATGAGATCAACTTGCAATATCACCATGGCAAGGTGAATGTGGTTCCGGATGCACTGAGCAGACTTCCAGTGGTGATGATGTTGACTTTGTAGTGGAGGTTGCAGCAGGATTTTTGCGAGTCTGGTATTGAGATCGTACTTCCTGGAGAGGCTTCGTCGTTGATGTGTATGCAGATACAGTCGACGATCATGGATCGGATCAAGGCTGGTCAGGCTGGAGATCCGAAGCTAAGGAGGATTTGGGAGCAGGTAGAAGCCGGTCTGCGGACTGATTTTCGGATTTATGAGGATGGCTCGCTGAGGTATGGAGCCAGAGTTTGTGTGCCAGCTGGAGACATCAGAGAGGAGTTGCTTGTTAAGGCACATAGCTCGCCATATTCTGTGCATCCTGAAGGTACCAAGATGTACAAAGATCTTCATATGAACTATTGGTGGCATGGTATGCAGAGGAGTGTGGGTTGGAGCGTCGCCAAGTGTTTGGTATGCCAGCATGTAAAGGCGGAACATCAGCGTATGACAGGGTTGCTACAACCGCTTCCGATTCCGGAGTGGAAGTGGCAACACATCACTATGGATTTCGTGACAGGACTACCTCGGAGTCAGAAGCAGAATGACGCGATTTGGGTGATCGTAGACCGATTGACCAAATCTACGCACTTTATTCCCTTCCAAGTAGGACAGTCCATTGAGACGCTAGCGAGGAGATATATGGAGGTAAATTCTTTTATTCTCCATTTTTTATTTCCTTTTCCTAGTTTAGATAGTGATGTAACGTGAATCGTGCAGGAGATCGTGCGACTTCATGGAGTCCCCGTGAAGTATCGTGTCGGACAGAGACACGAGATTCACATCTCAGTTTTGGCAGAGTCTGCAGAAGAGTCTGGGTACGAGTCTGAGTTTTAGTACCGCGTACCACCCGCAGACGGATGGCCAGTCTGAGAGGACGATTCAGATTTTGGAGGACATTCTGAGAGCATGCATGTTGGACTTCAAAGGATCTTGGGAGGATCATCTTCATCATGTGGAGTTTGCCTACAATAATAGCTACCAGGCGAGTATTGGCATGGCGCCATTTGCCGCGCTATATGGGAAGAAATTTCGATCGCCACTGAGCTAGGATGACATTGGAGACAGAGAGCTATTAGGACCAGAGATGATTGTGGAGGCTGTGGATGTTGTGAGGAACATCCAGGAGAAGCTGAGGATCGCGCATGACCGTTTTAAGCATTGGGCAGATGCTAAACGGCGACCTTTGGAGTTTCAGCCTGGAGATCACGTCTTTCTTAAGATCTCTCTGAATCGGGGAGTTATCAGATTTAGAAAGAGAGGCAAGCTGAGTCCGAGGTACATTGAGCTGTTTGACGTCCTGGAGAGAGTTGGAGCGGTGGCCTATCGCTTGGCGTTGCCACCGTCACTAGAGGGAGTTCACGACGTATTTCACGTATCTCAGTTATGTCGATACGTCGGTGATCCGTCTTATGCTGTGGATTTCTCAGAGATCACGGTTCGTCCTGATCTTACCAATGATCAGCAACCAGTGGAGATTCTGGATCTACGGCAGAAGCAGCTGAGGAATAAGACCGTCGACTTGGTTAGAGTGCAGTTGCGTCATGGTTCCCTTGGGGAGTCCACCTGGGAGTGTGAGGATGACATGAGAGAGCGCTTCCTGCACTTGTTTCCGAGCAGTAGTTGATGTTGATTCCGAGGGCGGAATTATTCTTAAGGTGGGTAGGATGTAACTGTTGGTTTTCGATCGTATGCTTTACGTGCACATAGTTTTTTTTTCGTGCACGTATTTATTTTAGACTTTGTCTGTATCCGAACTCTATAGTGTGATATGCTGTTGTGACCCTCTCGGAGAGTATTAAATTGTGGAATTATTTTGGAACGTCATTTCACGGGTCGTTCTCCCACGATTTGGCTTTGTTTGATGAGACGTCGCGATTTTCTCTTTTGTCGTGAGGCCTTTTTATTTTTAGTTTCGTTTCTCGTCGTCGAAATTGTGATCCGTCTTCTTAGTTGTGTTTCTCTCATCGGTACAGTCGCCCCAGTATTTATTTCATAATTTTGGGCTCCGTTTGACCCACTTTCACTTTTTGTCCAACCTAATATCGGCTTAACCCTAAGTTCTCTTGGTTTCTGTCCCATAATAAATTTTATAATAATATAACACCCTAAATTATGTTGACCCAGCCATTCTTAGCCTTGGCCAAACGCACCCATGTGAGGAGAGAGAGAGAGAGAGAGAGAGAGAGAGAGGGTGTAACAGAATTTGTTTTTGATATTTGTTTATAACAATTCTAATAATAAAAACAACCCTAACTACCCACTAACCTAGCGCTAGACCTAGCCCCCACGTTTCAGCCCCTCCTATAAAAAATAACACCTAGGTTGCAATATTTTTTCAAATCCTACAACAGAGAGCCGCCTCCCTCTTTCTTTTTGTTCACACATTAACCCCGAGCGCCGCTATCACCCATCCCTCCGGCCTTAACCCATCACCGACCGACCATTCTCCTCCCTTCTGCGCCGCCGTGGACCCCTAAACCACCGCCGTTTCCGCTGTGTCTCCCCTCCACAGCCGCAGCAAGCCGCGCACAGCAGTCGCAGCAGCCGTAGCTGCTGCCGAACGCCGCTGCGCCGCCGCAGTCCCCCTCCGGCGTGTCTCCGCCCCCACGACATCCTCCCTGCTCCTCCACTTACATCTAACGTCAGAGGACAGAGCTCTAAGAGGTTGGCTTATATGTTGTTAGTAATTACAGTAGTTAGGGTTTGTATATTAGTTAGGGTTATGTTTATAATAATTGTTAAATAAGTTAGTGATTAAATGTTATGAAACCCTGATAGATAAACTATTATTTCTGTGTTTACAATTAGTAGGGTTAGATGAACCTACTTCATGTCTTCTTATTTACTAAAGTTTTATGGAAATCTGTGTTTTACATGATTAAGAAATATTCGGCCTTAAGTTGATTCTCCAACTTAATCGTAGGTTAATTGATGTATATTAGGGTTATATGTTAGTTTTAATCTACAACACATTTTACTGTTGGGAGTTATTTTATGATTGTTGCTGTATGTTTGGGCACACACACACACACACACACACACACACACACACACACACACACACACACACACACACACATAGCCTAAGTCCTATTTCTCACAGCATCATTTAAGCATCCTATTGAAAACCATGTTAGTGTAATGGTTTAAAAAAAATAAAAATAAAATAAAATGTAAACTGTGTTTTGTTTCTTCGTGCCCATTAGTTTTAGTGCTGTTAGTTTAAAGTTAGGGTTAGTTTTAGAATTACTTTTATCACTACATGATTAGGAATATCATTAAGGATGGATGATGATAATAACCCTACACATGCCCTTATTTCTAATGTTAGTAGCTGTTACTGTTAGTATGGATGTTAGGTTAGGTATATAACATACTGCATGTGGTTGGAGGTTTTAGAAGTAAACCATGAAGCACAGATTTTATAAATATAACAGAATCCATATGTTCTCTAGTTGATATATAAGGTGTTAAAATATGAAGACCACATGTGTACAGACTTGAGAACTAACCCCATAATTGAGCAGTATCTCTTTCTTAATGTTTGTAATATGTATGTTGGTCGTTTAAATAAGTTATTTCCGTCTGAATCTGATATCAAAATCCGATAACGCAGAAAACGTCTGTGCTTTCTGTACGGACAGTCGATATCAATAACTCCGGGATCAGGCAAGTGAAACTTGCCAACTTGTGCTTTAGGCCATGTTTTTAGGCTACCCCTCGTTTTTAGCGTAAAAGAGACTAGGCGACGAAATGATACTCGCATAGACGCAACTTTAAGATCTAGCTTGACAACGAAGCTAGATCTGACACCCTGCCATGTCATTCATACATTTTTCCTGTCACGTTTAAATTCCATATCTGTATGCTTTTCACTTTTGCTTTGCCATGCCTGTCACGTTTAATTTCCTTATCTGTACGAACATTATTGTACTCTTGCCATGCCATGCATCATTCCAGGCTTGAACGTCTGTTTTCGTAGCACACGCTACTTGTACTTCCTTGTTTAGGCTAGGCACCTGCGTTGCAGGCACAACCTTATGCCAAATACACTTCTTGGCTCGTGATCCAAAACCGGGCTACATGTGTTAGTCAAAAGCCGATGCCCGATTACACGTGGAGGGGTAGGGTTAAACGATCACTTGAGCTTAGGAGTTGGCCCGTATAGCCACTCCAGCCAAAAGGCATAAACTCTGTGCACGACGTGTTTACTTGACTTGTAAAATCCATGTGAATGTTTTAGTACCTCTGCTACCCTTGCCATGTCATACTTGTTGCCATGTCATACTTGTTGCACTTTCTTACTTGTTGCATTCATACTTTAAACTGCCATGTCATCGCATATTTTAGAACTGCTAGGTTGTTTCCTTTCTTTTAGTTTCCTTGCACAAGTCTCTTGTAGACTTGTTGACATGCGTCCTCGTCTCTTTTGGGTGTCACGTGTTAGTTGCTGAGCCAGAGCCTGTTGCTGAGGATGAGGTGTTTGTTGACATTGAGCCTGGGTCAACTGTTGACGTGGAGTACGAGGACACCGGCGACCACTCGTAGAGACTTCTTTTGGTATTACCTTCTGCTTAGTTCTTTTTAGGTTGTCGGTGCGTAGCGCCATTTCTTTTGTACGTTTATTTCTGTTGGCCATGCTTGGGCCTTTTAGACTCTTTTTAGCCTCGTGGCTTTTCTGTTATATTAAACTTTATTGGTGGACTTTCTGAGATTTGAATATTATTATCTCTCTTTTATTATTATTATTTTTGTTCTGTTTTGCAATTACAAGGACCTCTACTTGGATATTCCAGACGCTTTACAGACTGTAGCCTCACAGCTTCAAGTCTGAGCAGACTTTTCACGCCTCGCCTTCCGTTTATGGGAAGCGGGTCGTGACCGCATCAAAGGGTAGACAGTGAACATTTTAGTTGACATTGGATCTACACATAATTTCATTCATCCAAACTTGTTAAGTCCTTGGGGTTAGAAGTTGAGAGACTGAATGTCTTTGATGTGGTAGTGGCTAGTGGGGAGAAAATTCAAGGATCAGGAATATGTAAGAATGTGCAAATACAATGCCAGGGTGTATCAATTTCTACTAGTTTGTTGATATTGCCATTAGGTGGTCAACAAATTGTATTGGGTACTCAGTGGTTACAGTAATTAGGAGACATAGTCTTTAACTTCAAAAAGATGCAAATGAAATTCTATTGGAGGGGGAAGGAGTGTGTATGGGAGGGAACAATCTTTCAGGGTCTACAGCTTGTGGGAGAAAGGAAAATAGATAAGGCACTCAAACAGCAAGGAGAAGGGTATTGGATACAGCTTAGTGTGTTAGAAATGGAAGAAATCCTAGTCAACAACCAAGTAGCATCTCTGGAGGTAGGAAAACTTCCCAGAGATTTGAGGGAAATCCTTGAGCAATTCCCAGAAGTCTTTAAAGAACCTGAGGGCTTACCTCCTAGGAGGGCTTGTGATCATAGAATCCCTACTATGCCAAATGCTAAACCTGTGTGTCTCAGACCCTACAAGCATGCATATACCCTTAAGACAGAAATTGAAAAACAGGTTGCAGAGTTGTTGAAGACATGAGTAATTAGACCAAGCCATAGCCCCTATGCTTCCCCAGTGGTGATGGTAAGGAAGGCTGCTGCTAGTCGGAGGATGTGTGTTGATTATACAGACCTTAATCAACAAACAATCAAGGAATAATTTCTAATTCCTCTGATTGATGAATTGTTGGATGAATTATATGGAGCAAAATTTTTCACTAAGCTGGATTTAAGGTCAGGATACCATCAAATTCGTATAAGTGACAATGACATTTACAAAACTGCTTTTCGTACACATGATGGGCATTATGAATTCCTTGTAATGCCTTTTGGATTATCTAATGCTCCATCAACATTTCAGTCATTAATGAATACCATCATCAGGGAGTTTTTGAGAAAATTTGTGTTGGTTTTTTTTGATGATATATTAATCTATATCAAGGATTGGCAGTCCCACATTGAGGATGTGCACAAGGTACTACAAATTCTGGAGTCATATCAGCTAGTTGTCAAGTTGTCAAAGTGTTCATTTGGGCAGAATTCAGTTGAGTATCTGGGCCACATCATATCCTCCCAAGGTGTATCTGTAGAGCCAAATAAAATTGAGGCCATAAGAAATTAGCATGTACCAAGGAATTCGGGCTGTGATAGGGGTTTTAGGCTTGGCTGGGTATTATAGAAAATTTATTAAGGGGTTTGGAGGAATTGCAGCTGCTCTCACTGATTTATTAAAAAAAGAAGGATTCAGTTGGAATGAATCAGCTCAAGCTTCCTTTGAAGAATTGAAAAATGCTCTCGCCACAGCTCCAGTCCTAGCTATGCCCAACTTTGATGAGGAATTTGTATTGGAATGTGATGTATCTGGGAGGGGCATAGGGGCTGTTTTGATGCAAAATGGCCAACCAATTTCCTATTTTAGTACTAAACTAACTGGGAGGAACTTATTACTGTCTACATATGAGAAAGAGTTACTTGCTATTATTTTATCTGTTACTAGGTGGGGCCAATACCTGCTGGGGAGAAGGTTTATTATGAGAACAGATCATCAAAGCCTACGTCACCTACTTAACCAAAAACTGCAGCAAGGGATGCAAGGAAGATGGTTGATGAAGCTACAGTCCTACAACTATCGTGTGGAGTATAAACCTGGAAAATCTAATAGAGCTGCTGACAGCTTGTCTAGGGAAGTTGACAATAGCTTGGAAACTGAAGAAGATTATTGTTCAATCTTCCATTTCTCTGCACCTATGTGTGATTGGTTAAATGAAATCAAGCAAATGGTGAACAATGATCCCTATTTCCAGTGGGTGGAGGGGGTGATGCAACATGAAGAGAAGGCAAAACAGAAATTTACAAAGATAGAAGGGGTGTATTATTACAAGGGACGTATTCTCATTAGCCCAATGGCCAAGGAGATTCAGCAAGTTCTCCTCAAAGAATTTCACAGCTCCCCTATTAGTGGCCACTCTGATGCTGCTAGGACACTTCACAGGTTAAAAAATCATTCCATTGGAAAATGATAAAAGGAGACATGCGCAAGTTCATACGGGAGTGTGAAATATGTCAAAGGAACAAATCCGAGAATGTGGCATCTCTGGGACTTCTCCAACCATTGCATGTGCCAGGACAGATTTGGGAAAGCATTTCTATGGACTTTATATTGGGATTACCCCTATGCAATGGGTTCAGTGTTATTTTTGTAGTTGTGGATAGGTTAACAAAATATTCACATTTCTTTCCACTTAAACATCCCTTCACTGCAAAGGTGGTAGCTGGGGTTTTCTTTGAAGGAGTGTTCAAGCATCATGGAGTTCCCTCCACCATTGTAAGTGATAGAGATACTATATTCACAAGTCAGTTTTGGACAGAATTTTTTCGACTACAAGGCACTACTTTAGCCCATAGCTCAGCGTATCATCCATAAAGCGACTGTCAAACGGAGGTAACCAATCGAAGTCTGGAATGTTACTTACATGTTTTTGTGGTCACAAACCCAAGGAATGGGTCAGATGGTTGCCCTTGGCAGAATTTTGGTTCAATACCACTTAGAAGAGCTCAACAAGAATGACTCCTTTTGAAGCTGTATATGGGAGAGCCGCTCCAACACTAATCTCCTACTTGCCATATACCTCACGAATAGCAGCTGTGGATGAAACCCTCTTCACAAGGGAGGTCACTCTGAAGCTACTACGAGACAACTTGGAGAAGGCCAGAGAAAGCATGAAGAGGTATGCCGATCAACATCGTACAGAGCGTAATTTTCAGTTTGGGGATTTGGTTTATTTGAAGCTACAGCCATATATGCAAATTAGCATAGCTACGAGGAAGATTCACAAATTATCTCCTAAGTATTATGGCCCTTATACAATTCTGAAGAAAATTGAGAATGTAGCCTATAAATTGGAGTTACCCCCTACAACTCAAATCCACCCCGTCTTCCACGTCTCTCAGCTGAAGAAGAAGGTGGGATCCCACACCGTAATCCAGGATGCTCAACTGAGGTACACTGAAGAAATTGTGGATGAGCCGGAAACCATAGTTGACCGGAGGGTGGTTCAGAAGGGGAGGGCCTTGGAATCTCAAGTGCTTATCCAGTGGAAACACATATCCGTAGAGGAAGCTACCTGGGAGTCTTACCGGGACCTAGTGCGTCGTTTTCCAACATTTGACCTTGAGGCAAGGTCACAAAATGGAGGGGGGAATGTTAGAGCTCAATTCATTGATGTGCCAAAGAATTCTAAGGGGGAAAAGCTGGTCGCTAGCGGAGATAATGAGGGAGACGAGTGGAAGGGAGAAGAAGCACACCCAACGGTCAGGAAGCAGCTGGGGGAGATGAGAATCGTCGGATCAGGGGAGAAAGAAATCGAGCCGTCACTTGAAGTTTAAATGCTAACCGTTCATCGTTGTGGGGAGATTTAATCTGGGCTGCCCAAATCAATTCAGGGGTGGGCCCTGCTTGTGGGTATTTCTCAACGGCCAGCGTGGGCTACCGTGGGATTCTTTCGCAACGCAATTGGAGAGAGACGACGATGGGCAGCGGATAAAGTTGTTAGGCCATTAGAAATTTGTAAAAGGATAGCTATAAATCCTCATGTCTGATTAATAGAGAGCATCGATGAATTCAAGGAATTTTTCCTCCATTTTCGTTTTTGCTTCTTGCTCTGTAATTTCTTCTTTTAGCAATGAAATTTCTTTTTGATTCTGCCATTGTTGGCGAATCAACTTGATGAAATAACTGGTGTTCATCACCCAGTTTTGTCAATTGTGTTGTACATGCGCAAACGTGTGGCATGCAATTGCGCTCACGCTCAAGGTGAGCGGCTTACGGGTTGCTACGTGACGGTACGAGGATCGATCTCACCTTGATTGGATGGCCACACAGCGTGTGGGTGCAGCAGTGTGCGGGTGTGTGGATCTGAACCCAATTTGGATTCGGAATCCGAAAAAACCTGTTAGAGTATGTGTGGAGGCATTAATTTAAACCTTTGTTATAACAAAGATTTTATGTGAAATTCTTGTATAAATTTATGGTTGCCTGTAAACATACAGAAGGCAAAATAAGAGGCCAAAGGATGGTTATTTGAGAGCAAATAGAGGGTGTTTCGGGGTAATTTCTCACCACTGATTGATAGGTTGACGATCCGAGGGTCCTCGCGGTAATGTGGTACTTGTACAGTTTCCGGGGTCAGTTGTCTGAGCGTTCGCTGGGACGAAAACGTGCGGATCCGTGCGTCGATGTGCAGAAGGGTAGTTTTAGCAGAACGACGGCTTCCTGGAACGATCGGTCGAACGGGCCTGGGGTTTAAGAGTGCTCCAACCTGAACAAAGGGACGTCGAAGGGTAGCTGCAGTTGGTTGACGGCTCTTCCGACCTGTACAGACGAGAGAGCTTGTTAGGGGGGTGGGACCATGGTTTCGACCAAGTCCCCTCTGATTTCTAAGTCAGCACTTGTCTGAAAGATACTCGATGGAATCGAGTATGGTGAACGGAGAGACCAATACGCAAGTCCTCAGGCCGAGCGGTGAAGGAGAAATGTGTGTGGTGGAAGAAATGTCTTGGAGAGGTGGAATACTGGAGGTCTGAGTATTCAGGATTTGATCCCTTGGTGTTTCGTCTTTTCGGCCTCTTGTAGGAGTCAGCATGTCAATGCCTTTATGGTGTCCTGCCATCTCACCCTTCGTGCCCGCCCGCTTTGATGGTCCCTTCAATGGTGATCAAGGTAGGCGTGATCTGGAGAGTGGTTTCCTTGAAGGGCGGGAGGCCAACGGTGTATCGGGTGGCGGTGCTGGGCCATGATGCCCCGGGCTCGCTTATGGGGCTTTTTCGGCTTGGACCCAGTTCAGCTTCTTGGTCATGAGGCTGGCCCGTCTTTCTTCGACCCATTCTGGTGGTTGTATCAATTGCCCCCATCACTCGGGCCGTTCGGTTTTGGCGGTTCAGTCCGAGGGATGTGATACGTTGGGATTTGACAGGTGCGTTAGTCGAGCCGACGCATTGAATGAAAGCCATCATGGCACTGGATGTTAAGGATCTTCCCGCCCGTCGGGTGTGGGGCTCGGTGAGCCGCCTCTTCTGGGATGCTGACGTGTGTGCTCATGAATGCTCAGTGATGATGCAATGGGTTTCAGAGAGAGTCATGTAAGAAGGGGTGGTTACCTTGTGAGTGAAGGTTCTGCACCTCCAATGCTATTCTTTCCTCTCTTGCTTTCTCATTCACCGTCGATTTCCATAGTGCTTTGCTATGTCTTCTTCGTCGTCCTCTTCCTCCGCCTCAGGGGTGAGCCGGTCGGTCGCCGTCGTCAGCAGCACCGGGGGATCATTGGTGGGCTCCGCCACTGTGGCCGTCATTCTTCTTGGTGCGGGCCTCGAGATCCATATGGCTGGGGCCTCGTCATCGGTGGTTAGCGCCACCTTCATAGGACCGCTCTAGGCTAGGTACCTCCTTCCTCCTCATCATGTCAGGGCCTCCAGATGAATGAGAGGATTTGCTTCCTAGGCGGTTGTGAGGTTGGGGTGTACGTACAGAATTTTATGTTCAGCCTTCAGTTCCCTCTCCATCCCTTCGTGGCAATGTTTTTGAGGGCCTTTGGGCTCGCCCAGTGCCAGTTTAATTAGCGCCCACATCGTCGGGTCTTTAGTGGGGTTCCTTGTGTTATGCTCGCTTCAGGTGGTGGAGCCGACTCTCCCCCTTTTCAACTATTTCCATCGTCTGAGCCATCATAATTCGGGCGCTTGGCTTACATCACCACTCAGAAGGGGAGGAATCTGGTGTCGAGGCTGTAGGAGGATATATGACCATAAGGCGATTTATCCTAAGTGTACGTCTTGTTCATAAGATATATGGTGTCCATTATCCTAAATATGAAATCGTTTGAATGAATATACTTAGATAATGTCCATAGACTTATAGTTAGGTCCTTACGTATCCAGATAAGATCTCGATTATGAGTAGTAAGCGACTGAATAGAAACTTAAGTCTTAAACAGTTTGTGGTCATAGATGTGTCGAGAACTGGATATCGACACATCGGATAGACCACTGTGTCTTTGTCTTACCTTAGGGTAATGATGATCTCAAAGTCATTCGACTTGGTGAAGTCGGAGACGAGACACAGGTGCTCATTGGAGAATGAGTTCACTGAACGACCAACTTAGAGTTATTAAATGTTAAACTTTAACTAAACTGTCTATAATTACTCTAGGGTGATGATAGGTTAACTGGTCCTTATGACCTGAAGTCATTTGTACGAACCTGTGAGTGAACGGTGTAGCTTAGACCTATGATCTAGCTTCGAGGACAGGCATGCTGAAAGATCTTAGGTTGGGTTGCACCTGAAGCTCTCGAGGCGAGTAGATGACTAAGATGGGATTCATCTATTCTGTTAAAGGAAAGGTAGTGTCACAGGCTCAGTACGGTCTTTGTGCTAATCGTTGGCCGGCGTACGTTGTAAGAAGTACAACGTAAATACCACTGAGACCACTGTATACTAACCAATGTTGTCTAATAGGGTTGACATTAAACCATACCCTAGGCCAACAGGGATACAGTCTTGATGAAGGGATTATACCTAACGGTATTCATCGCCGATAAAGCGAAGGTAAACCCAACGATACTTTTGTCAAAGGATTGATCATGTTATGATGATACTGAAACAGGGACGACAACTACTGCTCGTGGTGACTGTCGTCTAGGGGTTTCGAGCCCCAACCTGTAGTAAGGTAAGGCTGTAGGGTCTCACACCGAGTAGCGTTCGTGTCTTAGTAATAGGAAGAATAATCAGAGAGATTCATTTGATGAAATGGAATAGTTGATGTTCACAAAGCTAGTTGTGAAAATAAGTCGTAGATGCAATAGGGATAATGTTGCATTTGATGTAAACAAAGATTAAACGTGTCGTAAATTGGTTATGAAAATATTTGTAGGAACATATACATTGGAAAGGGGTACCACTGGCTGACGGGATTGTCCTAGTCTAAACACAGGTTCAAACCGCGTCCAAATCGGAGCTCAAACGAGCCCAGAAACACAAAACAGTCCAAGGCAAAGTGGGTTAGACCCAATGGGCTAATAAGCCCATCCACGAGGACAAACGGGCTCATGACCCACTGCGAAGTGGGCGTGGTCCGCTAATTGCTGTGGGAGAGCGCCCGCTGCAGCCATCGGGCTGCCCGCTAATTGCAGCGGGCTCTGCCCGCTGGCTGCAGCGGGGGCAGCCCGCTGGCTGCAGCGGGTGAGTGCCCGGTTGATGCAGCGGGCTCAGCCCGCTGCGGCAGCGGGCCGGCGCGCCCGTTAAGCCTAGCGGGCGCGCTCGCAACTTAAGTGAAAACTAGGGTTTTTGAAACCCCTAATGATGGCTACAAAAGTTGATTTTTTTGCCCAACTTTGGGCAATTGTTTGAGGGGTCAAACGAAGTCAAAACTCGTCGTTCGTTCGTTCCTACGCGTTCACCATTCGAAGCCCTTTGAATTGATAGCTTGTTTGGTGTCTAAAGTTTAATGGATAAGGAGAATTAATTCATTGAAGTTGGCAATTATGAAATGCTTACTAAAACTTCAACTAAAGCTTAATTAGCTAAATTAATTTCTCCTATATTTGTTTTAGTCCCACATTGCTCATAACGAAAGTAGAAGTGCCGACTCCCTATATAAATAGGGGTGCACTCTCTTCGTTGAAAAATGCACTAAGTCCTCGATCGAGTAGCTCCGGATTTTAGAGCAAGCTCGATCTACGAGTAAACTATTCTCTCTCTCTCTTCTTCATATTCTCCCAACTAGTCCTAGCAAGACTACGAAGGGGGGGTTGGATTCGGATCCAGACGTCTAAGACTCGGGTCTACTCAAGTGAAACCTTCTACCGTGTGTTATCGGCTTGAAAGCGGGTGTCGGCTCGGGCAGCTCGGTTCGAAGGTGCGACGCAGCTCGGGTGGATCAAGTCAAGGCGGTTCGGCTATGAGGAGCGTTAGAAGACGGTGCGGTACATCTTGCCCGTCCCAGGGTTGAGATTCTAGGTATGTTCTCTAAGTAATTTTAGTGTAGTTTAATCTCGTCGCAGTAGGATAGATCCCTCTTAGGGTGGTCAGATACACTCCAAGTTGGCATAGATCGGGCTAGGTTCTGGCTCCCTCAGGGCCTAGCTAAATTGTTTAGCTAGCTAGTTTTAATTTTCCGCTGCGCTTTATGCCTCTGTGGTCCGTTCGACTTAGGACGAACACAGATTTGAGTTCTGAGGGTCCGCCAAAACCCCTACAGTGGTATCACAGCTTCGTTATGCTTCTAGATCTATTATTGCGACGATTTTAAATTCTTTAAATTGCTTGTTTTCAACATACAGACATTTTAACTTTATGTTAGAATTTGTTTAATATTTTTTGTTTTAAAATTGTTTTATAACAAAAAATTTTTTGGGAACGTTTTAAATTTTATGCGATAAATTTAATAAGTCTTCTATGTTTACATGCCTTTTAAAATTTTATTTTATTAGATAAAATAATTTTAGTAAGGATTTAAGAGTTTTAAAGTTTATGTAACATTAAGAAATTTTTTATTTCATGAGATGATATTTAATTTCTTTTAGTTACATAAAGTTGAAAGTTTTAAACTTTATCTGGAAGTTTTAAAATTAATTTCAAATGATTTTAAAAATGTTTTAAAATTGTTTTAAAGTATATGTAACATAAAGAAAAACTTTATTCCCATAAGATGGAATTATAAATTTATTTCTTTTAATTACCTATAGGTTTCAAGATTATTTTATGCGATATTTTAATCTTAGAAATGTTTCGTTAAATTTTAAAGCTTAGGTTTGAATTTAAAAATTATTTGATAATTTTATGAAACCTAATTTTATGTGATAAAAGTGCTTCAAGCTGTAAAATTATAGATCTATAAATTTAAATGTTAAATTTTAGATTTGCAAGTTATTTAATTATGTCGTAGATAATTTTAACTTGCACGCTTTCATTGTATGTCACTTTGATTGAACCTTTAATTTATGTGATTAAATTAGTTGGTTTATGTTTTAATGGACATGATGAATAAAGTATTGATGAACCCTTTAGGTTAGCCATTAATTGATTAAAACTTTATAAGATAAAATTTTAATGACTAGTGACATGCTACGTTTTAAATGAACAAATACAACATCAAATCCTAATACCAGATTAGGGTAGTCCCTTTGATTGACAATCAGTATCATAAATTGTTTAAGTGATGATTATCATTAAATGTCTAATTTTGTAAAATGTTGTAATTGTTTTATTAAAATCCTAATTAGATTGGGGTAGCTCGATGAACATAAGAACATTATAGTTGATAAGGATCTAATAAAAATTGTTCAACAAATCCATAAAATTTCGAATTTTAGGATCCATTAGTTGATAAGGATTAACTAGTATTAATTAAAAGCCATTTAGTTGATGGACAAACATAGAATTGATGAACCTCCTTCAATGGATCATGATGTCGATCAATGTGCTTGGCTAAGTTTACTGGACCACCCTAGCTAGTCTAGGGGCCAAGTGGTCCTGGCTTAGTCAATTCCCTGGTTGCGTCCTCTGGACCGCAAGGAGTCGAATCATGACTATGTAAGTCTATTGACTATACCTAAGTCAAATACGATAATAATCTTGTTCAAGATAAATCGTAGCCCTCCTTGTTTTAGGAGTTGGCAACTGTAAGACCAGTGTTACGATTGTTGAGCTACACTCAAGCTGTGACATGGTAATCTTATAGAAACCGATTTCTTGATAACATCTTGACTTGACCCAAACCGTCGTCTCGTCCATACACCGAGCGTCGGCGTAAGTCTAACCAAAGATGTAATCTAAGACCTGACTGAAACCGACGGGTCGTGCATACACTGAGCGCCAGGGCAAGTCAGGCTAGACGCGAAAACAAGGGTCCGACTAGGCTAACCATTGTGATTTGGATGAGCACACTCATGATCACAAATGATTAGGGGTAAAAATCGATAGGGAATTATATTTAATATGATTGACGATGAGTTCATCTACCGACTGCAGAGTCGGACAACTTGTTGAGACACACTCAAGGTTGTCAGACTCAGGATAGTCGGATCCCTCTCTCACAAATGTTATTGAATAATAAACTGTTTATTATGATGTCTTTAATAAATTTAGTGGGAGTATATAGTTTTATTAAAAACCATTGAACTATACAACGAATATATACTGACTAAAGTATCTACTAAATTATAGAATGGATTCAGGTCTAAAAGTATATGATAGAGAAGAATGTGCCCAATGACGATGCGACCTTCGAGGAAAAGGAAGTCTATAAACTATACCAGAGGGATGCATAGAAGGCCAGGTGCCTTACTCTGGCTTCGATGAATAACAAATTGCAAAGGAAGCATGAACATATGGATGTTCAAAGTATGCTTCTGAATGCACAAGAGTTATATGGCAAGCGGTCTAGAGCTGCCAAGTTTGAAGCCACGAGCAACCTCTGGGGCACAAAGATCGAGACAGGGCCCGTACAAGATTATGTCATTAAGATGATCGGGTACGTGGAAGACGCCGCCCAGTTGGGTTTTGTCCTGGACAATGAGATGTCCGTGGACATTATCCTTAAGTCTTTAACCCCGGACTTCAAGCCTTTCATTATTGGTTTCATTATGAACAGTATTGAAATGGATCTTCTTGGTCTCCTCAATATGCTTAGGCAGTTTGAGGAAATCGAGAAGAAACCGACTGCATTGGTTGTTGGCTCTGCTTCTTCAGACCAGCCGACAGGCAAGGGTAAGAAGAGGCAGGTCCAACAACCTGCCAAGGCGAAGAAGGGGAAGAACAAGACGAAAGGGGCCCCGTCAAAATCTGAGTGCTTCCACTGCCATAAGATGGGTCATTGAAAGAGGAACTGCAAGATTTACCTTGCAGAAAAGAAGAAGGGGCATACTGATGCCTCTACCTCTGGTACAACAAATTAAACTCAATAAAGCATAAATTTCCATAAATGCTTAATCACATAGTATGAGATACTAAGACATCTGTGTAATGTATACAGGTGGCTGATATGAAACAATGGTTGAAAGAAGTTCCGAGGACGGTCAGCATCTGAGCAATCGTTGCTGCTGGGGCCATGCAAAGACTTCAAAGAGACATGATGAAGAAGGAGCTGATACTTATGAATAAAATGTATCATTCCTTAAAGTTAAAATAATGATTGAGTGGTTAACACTCAAATTTCATTTGATAAACATATTATGGTTCATCTTTATGAATCCGTTGTTTTGAATAAATGTCTCGGTAATGTGCTTTCTGTTGAAATTGAGATTTGATTGAGATTGGCTTAAATTTCTGTAAATGTGGCTTTCTGAGTTGGTTGCGAAAATTCTCGAACTATGATGCGGAGCTTCAGGAAATTTTGTTTTGGAGCTGGCTTAATGTTATATTCAATCAATAGTTAAGTATAAGTTCCAGGAGCGTATAAATTGTGTGTGATCACAATTATATGCATATTAAGGTTAATTCTTAATAAACTACATTTAATTCTTAAAGAGTTAATATTTAATGTAGTTAGGGGAAATGTACAGAGTAGGATGTTTGACTGAGTGAGTTAATGTCAAGATTCCTTAAAACGATCTTGATGTGACTCATTCGTCAAACCCAACCTGACACTAGTACGTTCCATCTAAGAAAATATCAAAGGTTATGCTCTCATATATATATAGTCTAAATATGATTTAGATATATAATTGAAGTACTTAACCAGATAATTCTTAAAGTCAGTGGAAGCTAGCTCGTATACTTAGTTCCGGTTTCTCGGACTAGGTAAAAAGGTTTCCAACTTATTTGAATCATCTATATAAAACATTGAATCAAAATCGCTTTGATTTAATCGACTATATAGAGACTTAGGGTGTCACTATGTACTTGACATATTAACACAAGAAGATTGGAATGAGCTGAGACTGACTTATATTAATGTTAGGCCCTACATATATATTGTATTTGCTAATTGTTAGCCATACAAAGAAATGAAAAATTGATCCAAATCATTTTTCAAAGGATCAACCTTGTGTGATCAAGAGATGTATTAATAAATAATCCATTAAAATGCATTACAGATAATCGTTAGTAAATCCACTCTTAGGTTTGTCATATAAATGTCAAAGTGACTGATATGCTATGACAGTATGAGATACCGAGATAAATAGCCTAAGTGCAAGTGGGAGATGTAGGAGGATATATGCCCATAAGGAGATTTATCCAAAGTGTACGTCTTGTTCATACCATTATCCTAAGTATGAAATCGTTTGAATGAATATACTTAGATAATGTTCATAGACTTATAGTTAGGTCCTTACGTATCCAGATAAGATCTCGATTATGAGTAGTAAGCGACCGAATAGAAACTTAAGTCTTAAACGGTTCGTGGTCATAGATGTGTCGAGAACTAGATATCGACACATCGGATAGACCACTGTGTCTTTGTTTTACCTTAGGGTAATGATGATCTCATAGTTATTTGAATTGGTGAAGTCGGAGACGAGACACAGGTGCTCATTGGAGAATGAGTTCACTGAACGACCAACTTAGAGTTATTAAATGGTTAAACTTTAACTAAACTATCTATAATTACTCTAGGGTGATAATAGGTTAGCTGGTCCTTATGACCTGAAGTCATTTGTACGAACCTGTGAGTGAACGGTGTAGCTTAGACCTATGATCTAGATTCGAGGATAGGCCTGCTGAAAGATCTTAGGTTGGGTTGCACCTGAAGCTCTCGAGGCGAGTAGATGACTAAGATGGGATTTATCTCTTCTGTTAAAGGGAAGTTAGTGTCACAGGCTCAGTACGGTCTTTGTGCTAATCCTCGGCTGGGGTACGTAGTAAGAAGTACAACGTAAATACCATTGAGACCGCTGTATACTGACCAATGTTGTCTAATGGAGTTGACAGTAAACCATACCCTAGGCCAACATGGATACAGTCTTGATGAAGAGATTATAGCTAACGGTATTCATCGCTGACACAGCCAAGGTAAACCCAACGATACTTTTGTCAATGGGTCGATCATGTTATGATGATTCTGAAACAAGGACGACAACTACTGCTCGTGGTGACCGTTGTCTAGGGGTTTCAAGCCCCAACCTGTAGTAAGATCAGGCTGTATGGTCTTACACAGAGTAGTTGATGTCCCCGGCTTTTAGGTCTCGTAACAGAGTGCAGTTGGATAAGGGGGATACCCGATTTAAAATATTTGTACCACAAGCATACGGTGTTGTAGTGTGGCTTGGGGGTCGAACACAGGGAGGCGTGGATGTGCTTGCTTCTAAGAGGAACCAATTCACCCTACGGGTGAGCTAGCCCTACCGATAAATGGTTTGTCACGGAATGTAAATACGGAGGATAAACAATATGAAGGGAAACCCGGGACTTCGGTTTCCACCCTATCATGTGTTCTCGCTGTTACGACCGGCGGATAGGAATACGATCGGAATTAGGGTTTAGTGGTGAGACGTTGCCTCTAAGAGTGATACCAGCGTCCCATGGGCCCGATATTCCGGTCGGTGCCCAGGATGATACGCCGGACTACCCAGGTTCGGTCAGTGGGCATTCCCATGTCCATTAACACCGACCGACTCTGGGAGCACTAAGCTTGCAACGATAACTCCCAACATCTCATCCTACCGCTCCCGTGCGCTAGGATTCGATGTCCACGCTAAGGGCGTGAGCTATGGCTAGGGAGTCAACCGCCAAGTTTATTCCCCCTTGGCCCTACAGTCAAAGGCGGTCTTTTTCCTGCCGATGACAATGAAACACCCCGCGTAACCTATAAATTCCTAATCCCTATCGAAATCCTAGTCCTATGGACGCATCAGGGAGAACCCACGAAGGGGTTTCCACCAAAATCCCAGATTTGGGAACTACTCACACATTATAGCTAAAAAGCAATCTAAATGAAAATCAACCGTAAAAATCATGATCAGGCAATTGAAACACGGTAGTAGCAATGCAATTAAGACTATATTAAAGTTTAACAAAGATTAGAGAACTTATAGATAACAATAAACTTCCAGCCATCACAAATAGAGAAAAAGACAGAAAAAAATACACGCCTCCCGTTTCTGAAAACCTAGGAAGCTATATATAGAAATCGACTTTACCCGATCGGTTGAAGAATCAACCCATCGGGTGAGCTGCTACGTGCTTCGGCTGCGAGCTTCAGAAATTTCACCCGCTCGCTTGACCTGAACGGTTGGCGCAAGCGGGTCGTCGTTTGAAGGGATGCGGTCATCAAGTGAACTGATCGGTTGAGTTATCAACTGATCGGTTGGAATTATCGCCCAAAAGAACAGAGACTTCAGTCGACTTGGCATGGTCAGCAGGCCGTTGGGTGAGCTCTCCGGGTCGTCGTTCGTAAAATTCGCTACAGATGAACCGATCGGGTGAAGGTCTCCCGATCGGTTAGAATTCAGCTCCAATTTTTCGAGAACTCTGTTGGGATGAACTGGTTGGCGAACCAGTCGGTTGACCTTACACTTCGCTTCAGCTTCAGTTCGGGTCAGACCCGCGTGCACCACCTGGTCGGTTGGCTGTGTCCAACCGATCGGGTGGGGGCTGAAAGATGGCAATCTTCGTCGTTTGCCCTCCTGAATCGTGCGTGACTCCTCCCATTGCTCCGAGGACTTATGATATCTTCGTTATGTGTCCCCTACGTTGGCAATCTCATGCAAACACACAAAAGCACGGAAAAGTGAAAGAAAACTAGAAAACACGAGAAAATGGCTTGGGACGGCGGAGAATAACGGAAGAAAACACAAAGAAGACGTTCGTGAATATATAAAATATACACACACGTCAAAATTCCCCAAGCTGAACCCTTCCTCGTCCTCGAGGAAGACGAGTGAGAGTAGGAGCTCGGAGGGAGAAAATAGAGAGAAAGAGAGAAAGAGAAGTCAAAATCCCAAATCACCCGTCAGGACCAACAAAATCAAAAACGCCACACCTAGCAAGCAAGCGAAAAATCAGAACACTAAACCAAAGAAAACGAGTCCAAACAAGTGTCGTGGGTCCACGCGGTGAAGCGCAAGTGAGTGTGGTCGCGTGCTAGCAGACGGTGTTACTATCTACAATGTGCAAAAAAGCTCTATATACACATATCCAAGAAAAGACCCAAATATCGATTCGATTTGAAATAGGCGGTGAATATATAGCTCAATCATGCATGAGAACAGAGTAAGAATCGAATCGTATCATAAGTCAGGGACTCCACAACTAGGGACTAGGAAATCACCACACTATCGCCGAGATAATAGCTAGAAGGTCCCTATTCCAAGTGTTTTCAAAAACGATGGGGGTTGAGATGATGTGGAGAAGAACACTCGGTGCAAATTCTCGCTTTCCCTTTATTCTCGGTAGGTAGGAAAATATTCACATATGAATTTTTTTTGGTTTTGGATATATGTATTTTTTTGGGTTTTTGGCGATACACACACACACACACATATATATTTTCCTTTTCTTTTCTCTATTCTTATTTTTTTTGGGTTTTTCTTTTCTCTATTTTTTTTGGATTTTTGGACTTTTGGGTATATACATGCGTGTACTCTCCCAAGTGGGAGAACGTTACACGACGAGTGGATTTGCACCAAGTAAAATAAAAAAGAAATCGGATTCTAGACACTTGGGCAAGGGAGATTTTCATCGCTAATCAGAGCATAGGCTAAATGGGTTATCCTAGTCCTAACTGTGGAATCCCGACACATGCGAAATGAAATATACGATATAAATATAGCATGCATATAGAGGCAGACATGAGAAGCAAATACCGCCTATTCAAATCGAAACATGATAATCTAGAGGTCATTCCAGGACATGTATATAAATCAAAATCACAAAGTATAAGCACACCGTAAGCTAGACACGACACACGACTCACACAAAAGCAAAATGGACCCACGATGCATGAAATGCAAGAGGACTCAGCTTCCTAGGGTTAGTGAATGTGATTATCGAAGCCATGCTAGGTGTGTGTGTGATTCTGTGGCGATTCATCATTTGGGGTCATCTCTAGGAGAGAGAGAAGAAAAAGGAAAGAAAGAAAGAGAAAGAAAAACGCGGTGAAAACGACTCAAAAACGACGAAAAAGACACAAATGACGCACGAAGTCCGACTCCCCCAAGCTGAAACTTGCATTGCCCTCAATGCAATAAAAGTAAATACGGGAGGGCAATGAAAAATGGGAGGAATACGCACCGACACAAAGAGAAATGAAAAACGAGAAAAACACACATACGAAACTGAAAAATAAAGAAGTAGGAAAAAGAAATACAGAAAATAAACGATTGAAAAGCACACCACACGACATATATAAACAAACACACCACACAGAAAAACACGACAAAACACACAAAAAATCGACTTCCCCCAAGCTGGACATGATAGTGCTAGCAAAAGATATGCTCATGATGATGCAGAAATATGCAAGGGGGAAGTCAATCGGAGTCGCTTTTGGTAGAATGGTAAGGAGATGGCGAGGAGGGTGGTGAATAATGGAGGAAGGAATCCTCTGAGGACGAAGGAGAGGGTGTGCGAATAGGAGAGGGAGGAGCAACAGGCTGGACCACCAGAGGATCAAAATTTATTGGTGGATCGTGGTGGATAATGATGGCACTGGGTGAATCGACACACGGGTGCCAATCAGGAGGATCCAAGGGTGGAAAGTGTACAAGTGTGGTGTACCAAGGATCCGTGTAGAACTCCCATGGTAGATGTGAAATGCTTAAGGGGAGGCGCTCCGGAGATGAGGGCGGGAGGATGGCAAAAGGACTGTTGGCAGGACTGTAGAGGTAGACTGCACGCTCCTCACCAAAGGGAGTTAGCATATCGATTTCGATCAAGTAATCGCGATCGATACGGCTGTGTCCCGGTAGAATAGGGAGGTGGGGCGGCAGCCTCAAAACACAGCTGACAATAAGAGTAATCATCCCACCGCAGCAGATAGATCCAGAGGTAGAGCGGCTAACAGATAAGATCTCGTGGATGATCTAATGAGCGATGTTTATGGGTAATGGGATATTACCATGAATCCTGTCATGGGACATGGCGTAAAGAAAGAGGAGCTCTTCTCGGGACACCGTGGAAACATCCACGCAGGAGAAAATGGTGTTAGCAAGGAAGCAATGGGCGAAGCGGTAGCACAGATGAATGATGTAGGAGGCGAGAGCTACCGAGGGAAAAGTGGGATATCGGGTGAACTATTGCCAGACACCATCGTCACGAAAGTATGAAAAGATATCAGACAGATCGTGAGTTGAACATTCAACATGACAATCGGGGTGAGGGAAATTCAGAATATTGTTAAGCTCGTGAAAACTCATGGGAAAATCGTAATTGAAGGCGCGGAAGGTGAAACCATGCTCAGACACTTCCAGAGAACTGAGGAACTCGAGTGTGAGATTCCTGTGTGTGTGCGCATGGGTACGTAGAAGGTAATCGTAACATATGAAGCAAGAAAGTGCGCTGACGCCCCTAAAGAGTTCAAGAGATTTGAGGGTGGGGGAGTCAGCGAAAAGAGTAGGTCACATTGGGCGATGAAGAAGGGCTTGCAAACGATCAGATTACTCTTTAGAAGAAGGGTTGATGCCAAGGAAAGAAGTGGAAAAAGGGCCGTATAGGGGATGTTTGCGTGACGATGAGGCAATCTCCTTTCCCTTCCTAGACATCGTGATGGCATGGGGGAAGAATGATAAAGTGGGATATGGTGTCTATGAAGATGAAGAAGCAGATGAAGTGTGTAGACACAAATTTAAGACTTTGCATATAATTGAAAGAAATGTGTATAGTGGAAAGAGGTTACCCATCAATGTTGTAAGATCAAGCACCTGAAAGACCCCCACGCGGTATGAGGAAGTGATTTGGAAAGCCGCCGCTCGCTGATCTGACAAGAACTGAAATTCTCGAAAATTTGGGGGCTAGGGTTAGGGTTTGGACGTTTGGCGAGTGAATGTTGTTGATGGGAAGGGTGTAGATGGTGGGGGAGTATGGGAATGAGTGAGGGTGTGGATTTAGGGGTAGAAGGGTTGTTGGAGGAGACCAATTTGGAAGATGGAGAAAGGGGAGACGTGCGAACAAAAATGTGGGGGTCGGGTGAATATGGCCGGGTGAGGGGGAGTATGTATAGGGGCGAAAGCGAACCGATCGGGTGACAGTTCACCTGATCAGTTGGGTAAGTTTCAAAAATATTCTGTCGATCAACAGCTACAGGTGAACTGATCGGGTGAGTTTTCACCCGATCGGTTAAACGCATCTCAAATTCTCCCGAGATCACTGTGCTTTTCACCCGGATGGCCACACGACCACTGCCTCTATCAACCGATCGGTTGATCTAAATCCCAAAAAATCCGAGAGTTCAGCTCTTCTCACACGATCTGCCACCCGGTCTCGGTTTGCTCCACCCGATCGGTTCGTTGAAGAACATCTATATGGATTTTTCTTATACGTCCCACCCGATCGGTTGAGAGCTCAACTGATCGGTTGGGGGCTTGTTTCCTGCAAAAGCAAACAAATAGCCTAAGTCTCTCGACGAAAGTTCTCGTTGCTGAATTTATTCAACAAAATAAGAGAAATAAACCTAAAAATAATCCTAAAAACAAAGGTGAGGGTTGAGAACATGGGTTGCCTCCCATGAAGCGCTTTTGTTTAACGTCGTTTGCTCGACGCCTCATTTAGTGGTCAATTCAGATCCAGAGGGTTTGAAGACGAGTCATCGGTCGTCGAGATTCTGACCGGAGAGAATGCTGGTTCTCCTACCGCATAATGTTTTAGGCGCTGCCCGTTGACTTTGAACGGATCATCTCTTCCCATTATCTCAATAGCACCATGCGGGAAGACCATGGTGACGCGAAAGGGTCCCGACCACCTCGACTTGAGCTTTCTAGGAAAAAGCTTCAGCCTCGAGTTGAATAGGAGAACTAGGTCTCCTTCCTTGAATTCCCTCTTTAGGATGCACTTATCGTGCCACTGCTTCAACTTCTCCTTGTAGATCTGGGCATTTTCATAAGCATTGAGCCGGATCTCATCGAGCTCATTAAGTTGTAGTTGTCGGTGGCATCCAACCTCCTTGGCGTCAAAATTTAGGTTCTCGATTGCCCAAAACGACTTGTGTTCCAATTCCACGGGTAAATGGCATGCCTTCCCGTAGACAAGCCGGTAGGGAGTTGTGTCGATTGGAGTCTTGAACGCCGTCCTGCAAGCCCAGAGCACATCAGAAAGTTTTGATGACCAATCCTTCCTAGAGTTGGCCACCGTCTTCTCAAGTATGCTCTTGATCTCCCTGTTAGAAACTTCCACTTGCCCGCTAGTTTGTGGGTGATAGGCACGTCCGATTCGGTGTTATACCCCGTACTTATTTAAGAGAGCTTCGCATTTCTTCTCTATAAAGTGGCTCCCTCCGTCGCTGATTAAAACTCGAGGCACGCTGAACCACGGGAAGATGTTGTTTTAAAGAACTTGGTGACCACCCGGAAATCATTAGTAGGACTCGCTATTGCTTCCACCCACTTCGACACGTAGTCCACGGCTACCAAGATATACTGATTTCTAGAGGACGAGGGGAACGGTCCCATGAAGTCGACTCCCCACACATCGAAGATGTCCACCTCTAAAATGTAGTGCTGAGGCATCTCGTTCCTCTTGGAGATGTTTCCCGTCCTTTGGCATTTGTCGCAAGTCTGGACATAAGCGTGTGTGCCCTTAAAGAGGGTCGGCCAATAGAACCCACTCTGGAGGATTTTCGCCGTCGTCTTATAAGTGCTCGCATGTCCTCCACACTGCTGATCATGGCAATGTGAAATTATGGAAGTCGCTTCAGTTTCAGGAATGCACCTCCGTATCACCCTATCATTACAGGTCTTATACAAATGAGGGTCGTCCCAATAGAATTTACGGACCTCATGAAAGAATTTCTTCTTCTGCTGGTAGCTCACATTATGGGGGATGATGGCACATGTCAGATAATTTGCGATGTCGGCGTACCAAGGAGTCCAAGCGGAAGAGATGGAGAAGAGATGCTCGTCAGGGAGCGATTCGTCAACCGGAGTAGCATTCAAATCGAGAGTAGGTATTCTAGACAAGTGATCGGCAACGACATTCTCCATCCCCTTCTTGTCTTTGATCTCCAGGTCGAATTCCTGGAGGAGGAGAATCCACCTAATGAGCCGCGGCTTAGCCTCCTTCTTGCTCAATAGGTATTTGAGAGCCGCGTGATCTGTGTGCACGATTACGTTGGCACCAACGAGATACTGCCGGAACTTGTCCATGGCATAGATGACTACTAGCAATTCTTTCTCCGTGGTCGTATAATTTCTTTGTGCATCATCGAGGGTCTTGCTCGTATAGTATATAAGATGTAGATTTTTATCCTTCCTCTGCCCTAAGACGGCCCCAACATCATAATCACTAGCATCACACATTAATACGAATGGCAGACTCCAGTCCGGTGGCTGAATCATGGGTGTGGAAATCAAGGCTTGCGTCAGAAGGTGGAAGGCTTCCATACACTCGTCGTTGAAGATGAAAGGTCCGTCCTTCACAAGGAGTTGAGTCAACTGCCTGGAAATCATGGAGAAGTCCTTTATGAAGCAGCAGTAGAATCCCATGTGCCCTAAAAAACCACGGACCCCTCGTATATTTAGTGGAGACGGAAGCTTTTCGATCACCTCTACTTTTGCCTTGTCTACCTCGATCCCCCTGGAAGAAATGACGTGTCCCAGTACAACTCCTTCTTGGACCATGAAGTGGTATTTCTCCCAGTTCAGAACTAGACCATTATCTTGGCACCTCTCCAGGACATTAGTTAGATTGAGGAGGCATTAGTCAAAATCTGTTCCGTAGACGGAGAAGTCGTCTATGAAGACCTCCATTATATCCTGGGAGTAGTCGGAGAAGATTGCGGACATTAATCTTTAAAATGTAGCCGGGGCGTTGCAAAGCCCAAACGGCATTCTCCTGTAGGCATACGTCCTAAAAGGACAAGTAAAAGTCGTCTTCTCCTGGTCGTCATTATGGATGGAGATTTGGAGAAAGCCGGAGCATCCATCCATGAAGCAGAAGTAGTTATGCATCGCCAACCTCTCTAGCATCTGATCAATGAAAGGAAGAGGATAGTGTTCCTTCCTTGTGGCCTTGTTTAGTTTACGGTAGTCGATGCACATTCGGTACCCCTGACGGTCCTGGTGGGTATGAGCTCGTTTTTCTCGTTGCAAATTACCGTCATTCCTTCTTTCTTGGGTACAACGTGTACCGGGCTGACCCAGCGACTGTCGGAGATAGGATATATGATCCTGGCATGCAGGAGTCTAATAATCTCCTTCTTGACCACCTCCATCATGATGGGATTCAGTCTTCGTTGTGGCTCAATTGAGGAGGCTTGCTCGTCTTCAAGCAGTATCCTATGTGAGTAAAGCCCCAAGCTCACTCCCTTCAAATCTTCGATTGCATACCTGAAAACATTTTTAAAACCTCTTTAAAACACCATGTAGTTTGGTCAGCTGGTCTTCAGGCATGGAGGAGTTCACTATGACAGGTAGCGTCGAATTCTCCCCTAAATATTCATACTTCAGTCCGGGGGTAACTCTTTCATCTCAACCTCTTGGGGTCCCGACGCGTATTTCTCAAGCTGAGTATCCTCCAGTGAAAGGACTTCTTCCTGGGTCTACTGGAAGTCAACATCCAGAATTTCACTTCCACCCGGGGTTTTGCAAGACAAAGAGGGGGTAGGTGAGGAGGGCCTTGGGTCTCTCTCAGGTAAATGATGATGATCCGGGTAGAAGGCCTCAACGCGAAAACAGGTTTCAACAATCGATGGTTCTTCACCACTACTTTCAGCTTCCTCACTACCCCAGGATCTAGGATGCTCTATAGAAGTCTGCAAGGAATAGATCGATTCCTGTTCAACGTACTCGACAGACTCTGCCTGATAGTTCTCCTGACAAAACTCCCCATAGGTGAACAATTCTTCCCCACTGAATTTGGAACTGGGCACGTCAATATATGCCACTTCATCTGGAGGAAGAAGAGTTGTCGTGACTGGATGCTGCTACATATCATGATACCTCCTCTGATTTTCCATAGCAGCAGACAAAAGGGATATGATGTTCGAAGCACTTAGGGATTCTGTCAAACTCTGTGCCAAACAGCGGACGTTGTGTTAATGATCCCAGATATCCCCCGAAACGACACACAACATCCTTGTCGTGGAGCAGGAAACATGCAAGAAAAGGAGAGAGAGAACTGCACGGATAGAAAACACGTCAAAAGCATGGGTTGTATGAATGGGAGGTGAGGAGTAGCGATAGCAGTAAGGTGACTCAGTCTACTAATTCTATACAACTAATATTTACAATATGTCCAAGTAAAATCAAAAAGTGTAGAATGCGAAAATTATCCCAAGATAGGGATATGAACTATACTCAAGGGTTTGAAGGTCCTAAAATAAACAAACGCGTTGCCTCCTTGGCAACGGTGCCATAAATCTTGACGTCCCCCGGCTTTTAAGTCTCGTAACAGAGTGTAGTCGGATAGGGGGATACCAGATTTAAAATATTTGTACCACAAGCACACGGTGTTGTAGTGTGGCTTGGGAGTCGAACACAGGGAGGCGTGGATGTGCTTGTTTCTAAGAGGAACTAATTCACCCTATGGGTGAGCTAGCTCTATCGTAGATTTTTTGGCACGAAATGTAAATACAGAGGATAAACAATATGAAGGGAAACCAGGGACTTCGGTTTCCACCCTATCATGTGTTCTCATTGTTACGACCGGTGGATATGAATACAATCGGAATTAGGGTTTAGTGGTGAGACGTTACCTCTAAGAATGATACTAGCGTCCCATGGGCCCGATATTCCGGTCGGTGCCCAGGATGATACGTCGGACTACCTGGGTTCGGTCAGTGGGCATTCCTATGTCCATTAACACCGACCGACTCCAGGAGCACTAAGCTCGCAACGAGAACTCCCAACATCTCATCCTGCTGCTCCCGTTCGCTAGGATTCGATGTCCATGCTAAGGGCGTAAGCTATGGCTAGGGAGTCAACAGCCACGTTTATTCCCCCTTGGCCCTACGGTCAAAGACGGTCTTTTTCCCACCGATGAAAATGAAACACCCCACGTAACCTCTAAATTCCTAATCCCTATCGAAATCCTAGTCCTATGGATGCATCAAGGAGAACCCACGAAGGGGTTTCCACCAAAATCCCAGATTTGGGAACTACTTACACATTGCAGCTAAAAAGCAATCTAAATGAAAATCAACCGTAAAAATCATGATCAGGCAATTGAAACATGGTAGTAGCAATGCAATTAAGACTATATTAAAGTTTGACAAAGATCAGAGAACTTACAGATAACAATAAAATTCCAGCCGTCATAAATAGAGAAAAAGACAGAAAAAATACACTCCTCCCGTTTATGAAAACCTAGGCAACTATATATAGAAATCAACTTCACTTGATCAGTTGAGGAATCAACCGATCGGGTGAGCTGCTAAGTGCATCGGCTGCGAGCTTTAGAAATTTCACCCGCTCACTTGACCCGACCGGTTGGCGCAAGCGGGTCGTCGTTTGAAGGGATGCGGTCATCAGGTGAACCGATCAGTTGAGTTATCAATCGATCGACAGAGACTTCAGTCAACTTGGCACAGTCAGCTAGCCGTCGGGTGAGCTCTCCGGGTCGTCGTTCGTAAAATTCGCTACAGATGAACCGATCAGGTGAAGGTCACCCGATCGGTTGGAATTCGGCTCCAATTTCCCAAGAACTCTGTTGGGATGAACCGGTCGGTGAACCGGTTGGTTGACCTTGCACTTCGCTTTAGCTTCAGTCCGGGTCGAACACGCGTGCATCACCCGGTCGGTTGCTGTGTCCAACCGATCGGGTGGGGGCTGAAAGATGGCAATCTTCGTCGTTTGGCCCCCTGGATCATGCGTGACTCCTCCCATTGCTCCGGGGACTTATGATATCTTCATTATGTGTTCCCTACGCTGGCAATCTCCTGCAAACACACAAAAGCACGGAAAAGTGAAAGAAAACTAGAAAACACGAGAAAATGGCTTGGGACGGTGGAGAATAATGGAAAACACACAAAGAAGACGTGCGTGAATGTATAAAATATATACACTCGTCAGTAGCGTTCGTGTCTTAGTAATATGAAGAATAATCAGAGAGATTCATTTGATGAAATGGAATAGTTGATGTTCACAAAGCTAGTTGTGAAAATAAGTTGTAGATGCAATAGGGATAATATTGCATTTGATGCAAATAAAGATTAAACGTGTCCTAAATTGGTTAAGACAATATTTGTAGGAACAAATACATTGGAAAGGGTTACCTGGCTAACGGGATCGTCCCGGTCTAAACACAGGTTCAAACCGCGTCCAAATCGGAGCTCAAACGAGCCCAGAAACACAAAAACAGTCCAAGGAAAAGTGGGTTAGACCCACTGGGCTAACAAGCCCATCTGTGAGGACAAACATGCACACGACCCACTGAGAAACGGGTGTGGCCCGCTAATTGTAGCGGGCGAGCACCCGTTGCTACAGCGGGCCGGCGCGCCTGCCCTCCTTTCCTTGGTCGGGTGCGCCCGCTAAGCTTAGCGGGCACACCCGTAGCTTAAGTGAAAAATAAGGGTTTTGAAACCCCTAATGACGGCTACGAAAGTTGATTTTTTGCCTAATTTTGGGCAATTGTTTGAGGGGTCAAACGAAGTCAAAATTCGTCCCCGTTTGTTTCTACGTGTTCACCATTCGAAGCCCTTCGAATTGATAGCTTGTTTGGTGTCTAAAGTTTAATGGATAAGGAGAATTAATTCATTGAAGTTTGCATTTATGAAATGTTTACTAAAACTTCAACTAAAGCTAATTTAGCTAAATTAAGTTCTCCTATAGTTGTTTTAGTCCCACATTGCTCACAACAAAAGTAGAAGTGCCGACTCCCTATATAATTAGGGGTGCACTCTCTTCACTGAAAAATGCACCAAGTTCTCGATCAAGTAGCTCCGGATTTTAGTGCAAGCTCGATCTACGACTAAACTATTCTCTCTCTCTTCTTCTTATTCTCCCAACTAGTCCTAGCAAGACTACTAAGGGGGTTTGGATTTGGATCCAGATGTCTAAGACGCGGGTATACTCAAGGGAAACCTTCTACCGCGTGTGATCGGCTTGAAAGCGGGTGTCAGCTCAGGCAGATCGGTTCGAAGGTGCGAGGCGGCTCGGGTGGATCGAGTAAAGGTAGTTCGGCTACGAGGAGCGTCAGAAAATGGTGCGGTACATCTTGCCTGCCCCAGGGTTGAGATTCCGGGTATGTTCTCTAAGTAATTTTAGTGTAGTTTAATTTCGTCGCAGTAGGATAGATCCCTCTTGGGTTGGTCAGATCCACTCCAAGTTGGCTTAGATCGGGCTAGGTTCAGGCTCCCTCAGGGCCTATCTAAATTTTTTAGCTAGTTAGTTTTAATTTTTCACTACGCTTTATACCTCTGTGGTCCGTCCGACTTAGTACAGACACAGATCCGAGCTCTGAGGGTCCGCCAAAACCCCTACAGGGGATACCATCCACCTTGAAGCATTGGAAAGAGGACTATGTATTCGTAATCCTCTCAGAGGAGGCAAAATTTCTGGTACATTGGGGTAGTCCGCGCTCGCTGACACTCACCCTGGATAGTCTTACCGGCGCAGAGCTCGTGGCGGTTAGCAAGCTATTTGCGGTCCCCCTGTCGAGCCGCACGTCAAGGTCCTTGTTGCGGGGTAGAGCCTGCGTACAATGAATTTGTATTAAGGGGAACCAAGGGCACGGTGGTTATGATTAGGAGGTGATTAGGGTAGGCTATTTAACGGGTAATGGGTGTAGTGACGAGGCTGGACGCACTACAAAGGCCGACTATGGAGTCGATTCTACTAGGACTTTGCTCCACGACCGCACTGTCGGAGGCGCGAGCCGAGCGAAACCTGTAACGACGGGCTGGCCTGCACAAGGAGCAGCTCGTCAGAAAGGCCGGGTTGGGGTCCAACCCTTAGCCTCTCCGATGCCTCGGTTAGTGATAGGACTTAAAGCGGGGGCTATGCACGCAGGTCGGACTAAGAGTGAGTCGACCGTACGTGACGAGCTATTAGTCGAGTAAGAACAAAGATATGGAAGACCTTTGCCCTTGTGTGTGAGTAATGAGATTCAGAGTTAATTTGCCAAAACCCCCATTCCCAATGGAGACGAATGGGTATTTATACCTGACGGAGGTGGTTAGGTAAGGCTGACATGGCATGCTGACTCAACGTGCTGAGCTGGCTCTCCTGTCAGCGGAAGCTTTGGACGAGGACGTCAGCATCTGGTGTGTTGGCCATGCTTTTGTCAAACGACGCAAGGGCCAGGGGTGCCTTTGTCAGGGTGTCAGAGACGAAAGCATTGTATCAGGGGTGCAGCGGCCAGGGGGCACTTTGTCTGGTTGTCGAATGGCGAAAGTGTCAGTAGCGTCCTTGTACTAGGTTGTTTGTCGTGTCCGACGTGGCGAAGAGTCGTCGGAGTGTGTTTGGGGAGCACGGCCACAGAGTTATCGCTAGGTCGCTCCTGACTGATGATGAGCAATTGATCGCATGCCTTGCTCGCTATACCCGGTGAGCTCAAGGGGGAACAGGCGCGCTACCGGCTGGGACCACGGCGGAGTGCATCCTTTCCATTGGTCGAGGCAGAGTGTGTCCTTTCCACCAGTCGAGGTGGACTTTAGGGTCGTCAGGCGCCTAGCAGACCTGGGGGAATAAGTGAGCGGCCGACGAAGTCAGGGCGAGGAGCGCCTTGCCGCTAGTCCAAATAAGCTCCGTGAAGGAGGGGCATGTTGTCTAGGCATTCGATGGGTTTCGATGGAAGGTATCACGATCTTTAGGTCGTAACAATTGCCCTCAGCATTCGAGTTCGAGGTGGAAGCCCGACTCGGCTCGGATGAAGTACCACCTTCCCTTCCTTAAAAAGGCGGTTTGGGCTTCGCCCTGTTTTGGGAAGAGACGGAGTTCCCGCCCTGCCTGCCATTATTACAACTTGAAAGGGCGGGGAAAAATCGAAGCGCCTCCGTCGCTGAACTTGTGACGCGTGGCTGAAGCGACTCTCACGCCAGTCAAGGCGTCAGTGAGGCTTAGATGGGCACTGCGCATCAACGGTCAGGAGGGCTTGTGGCTCGCTATAAGTATGGGGGGAGAGGATCGATGGAAAATTTTCCCCCGACTTCAACTTCCCTTCGTGTTTTCCAGTTTTCGTTTATCGCTCGCCGACGCTATCACTGTTGCCCTCGCCGGAGATCCGCTTCCGATCGTCCTCTTAGCTCGGCTGCTCTATTAGGTACTCTCTTGATCCTTTGATTGATGGCTTCCCAGTTTGAGTTCAGAGGAGGTAGTGGGGTAGTAAGAGAAGAGTCAGTGGAAGAGGATAGGTGGCAATGGATGCAGAGGCCTCAGAGGCAGAGCATGTGGAGAACAGACGTGCCGAGGGCGATCGCGGTCGTCCGGTGTAGGTCGGACAGGGTTAACATTAAGGAGATTTGGGCGTGGTTCGCCCGTCTGCCTTGTGAAGTGCAGCTCCCTGGGCCCTAGGAGAGGGTATGCTGACCTGGCGATAACAAAGTTGGGGTCTACTCGGTTCTTCGAGTTGGGACTCCGCTTCCCGATCTATCCTTACCTTCTCCATCTCTTAAATTTCCTGGAGCTGCCGATCTTTGCATTGGCGCCCTGCTCCTTGGGTTTGCTGGTGGGTTTCATGTCATATGCCTCACTAGCTCCTTGAGCCCATCCCTGGCACTGTTCCAGCATTTATTTGCAGTGAGGAAGAGGGGGATATACCATCGTGTCTATGCGAGGAAGGGACGAGAACTAATTGTCGGGGTGCCGACCGATGTGGGGGAGTGGATGGAGAGTTTCATCTTCGTCACGATGCCAGTCGACGTGGTGCTGATGTAGAACTGGGAGAGTTTGAACCCTTTGGTGAACGAGAAGGTGAAACTGACGGGTGAAGATCTGGCGAAGGCCCAAATTTTGCCGGAGATACCCAAGGCGGACCGCCGACTGGCGAGCTTTGACGCAGGATGATCGGATTGTCCAGGATTTTTGGCCCCAAGGTACATAGAATCGGGAGAGCTCCTATGTAAGCTTACCCTGATCTTTCTCTCCTTCACAGGTGAAGACGCGATGCTCTCGCGGGAGGAAGTGCTGAGGGCGGCCGATGTGCCAGTTGCAAAGGAGACCGACCCTCTGGATAAGGGAAAGGGAGTGATGGGCGAAGGAGGGACTGCAAAGGTGGTGGCCCGAAAGCGAGGCCACGAGATTTCGATTGTGGAAGAGGCGAACAGGAGACGACGGCCGTCCGAGTTGGATGTTCCTCTCAAACGAATTGGCAGAGACGCGCCGGAGGGTTCAGCCGATCGGGGAGTGGTCACCTCGGTCCCTGTGCAGATCCCGACTGCAGAGAGGTCTTACAAGGCAGCCCTTATCCAGAAGTGGCCCTACGGGATTCCTCTGTGCGAGATGGGAAGAGAGGCGCACCCGAATTGTGAGAAAGCACCCATCTGTTTTGGGCTAACAAAGGCTGAGGTCGAGGCGCTTCCAAGCGAGGATCTCCACTGGCCGACCAATCGGATAGGCAGGGATGAGTCGGTATTTGAGGATGCCGGGATGGTGGCCCGATAGGTGGAGTATTGCATGCTGCCACGGGATCATGACTCCCTGATCCACATGGGCACGGAGCGGTTGTGCGGTTCCGCGGTATGGCACACCATGATGGTAGGTCGAATTCCTCATCTCACCCTCCAAGTCTTCTTGCTTACGTCTGACTGAGTCGGATCCTTTTGTAGACGATCGCCTCTATGGCGGCCTTGGAGCACCAAACACTGGTAGCAGTCACAAAGGCCGCTCTTGAGAAGGCAAGGATCAATCTCAGTGAAGCCAGAGAAAAGCTGCGAGAGAAGGAGGCAGAGTTGGAGCGGGTCGCGGTGGCCTGTGAGGTTGAGAAGGTGTAGGCCGCATTCTTCAATGCGAGGGTGGCTACGCTCGAGCGTCAACTCCTGGAGGGGGAGCACAAGCACGCCGGGGAGATGGCCAGCAAGAAACAGGTGATCGACCTGTAGCAGGAGAAGATAACAGTGCTGATGCAGGCAGTCAATGTGGAGAAGAAGGAGAAGGATGTCTTTAAGAAGCAAGTGGAGGAGAAGCGGGAGGTCGACCGAGGCATGATCAAGGCCGTCGCCGTCTGCCAATACCAGGATGAGCACCTTATCCCGTTGCTGCAAGAGGCAAGGGAGGCGGGCATTCTCCAAGGGTGGAGAAAATGAAGGCTCGACTGGCAGAGACGTCGGCTCCGGGGGCGGCAGCCGAGGGTGAGGCGACAAAGTTGAGGTCCCCCTAGTGTAGGGGAGTTTTGTAATTTTGTATGGCTGGCAATTGGCTGAGCCTGAAGTCGCACTGTATTCTTAACGGGCACTGTGATAGCGAACGATTGAATAACTGAAGTAAATATTTTTGGTTTCCCTTACTCCTTGTTGGATATGCGGATTGTTGTCTTGCAAGGGTATGAATGCCCCCAACATTCTTCTGTCGACGAGCGCTGAGCCGTGGGGAGCAGGATGTTGAGACATGGTATGTTCGACATGGGTGTGAGGACGAGCTTCGGGTGACCAGGGAGGGCGTCATGATGGTGTGAGCCGAGGTATGGTGCCCAGCTTTTTGCCCAGATGTGCTCGCCTATGGTTGGTGTGACAGTTCGACCTCGCCCGTCTGTCGTTTAGTTTCTTGGGTCGTAGTAGTGGTGGTGTGGCCAGTACTGGGCCTGAGTGAGGAAAGAGGTGGGATTTATTTTCAAAAAGCCCGCTTCGTGATTTGACGCAATCATTCCAACTCGAAAGAGGGGGAAAATCGAAGCGCCATGACGCCCGCTCCGCGAACCGACGCAATCTTTTCGAATCGGAGGCGGGATGAAACCGAAGCACCTCAAACGATCCAAGGGTGATGCATGGCAGATGTGATGGCAGCCATTAGTCGAAGCGTTAGAAGGCGTGGATTGATGCGTCAGAAGGCGCGGATCGTCGACGCGTGGTGGGTCGTCTGCGGTTGAGATCGTTTAGGGTAGATTATAAATAGGTCTGGGTGGAGACGAGTGAGGGTTTCTCACTTTCGAAATTCTCTGAGTATTTACATTCACCGAAGGTTGTATTGTCAATGCTGAAGTTGATGTCGAAGATTGGATCGTCGTCACAGCACCATCATCGCAGCCACCGCAATCGTACAGGTATTGAATCTCTTCTTTCTCGATATTTTGGTCGACATCTTCTATCCACTTGTCGGCGTCGGGGAGGTGGAGGAGTGGGTTTGGAGCAAAGCGGAGAGAGAGAGCTCTGCCTCAGATTTGGTGCGGGGCACAGAGGAGATGTCATCGAAGAATCAGAGTTAGACCACGAGCGGTGAGCAATCAGGGGGCTCAGCCTTGGAGGCTAAGAGGGGCCTGAGGAAGGGGAAGGGGCCTGAAGCTCAGGTGTCGAAGCCAGCCCCAGACCGCTGGTATAGTTGCAGAGGCTGGAGAGGTACCTATCGAGATCTCAGGCGTGGTATCGAAGGTGAAGATGCCCATCTCTGACATCAGCAAGTGGTACATTAGGCCACCCTACTAGTCCGTCTGCCCGCCGTGTCGGAGAGGGTGTGTTTCGCGAGGGATTATGAGGTCGGGATATACGTGGCCTGCTTTCAGCAGAGGTTGCGCTTCTCCCTTCATCCCTTGGTGCTCGAGATTTTGAATTTCTTGGAGTTGCTGCTCTTCTAGCTGATGCCGAACTCCATCAGTGTGATTGTCGGCTTCCTGGTTCTGTACGTGAAGAATTGCATCTGCACATCCATGTCCCTCTTCCGCCACTTCTTCGCGCTGAAGAGGTTTAGGTCCTAGTATTACCTGTCCGCGAAGAAGAGTCAACCCATCATCCAGTGCTTGCCCGACAAGATTAAAGGGTGGAGGGAGCAGTTTGTGTTCGTCTCGATGCCCGCCGACGTGGTGTTGAGATCGAACTGGGGTGCTCTGAACCCCGAGGCTAAGAGGGGGGTCCATCTGAGTGATGAGGAGGAGGAGCGGGCCAGAGCCCTGATGGCGATCCCAGAGGAGGGTCGGAAATACGGAATGCTGGCCGATCCCGACATGATAATTCATCACATTTGGCCCGAAGGTAACGCGAGCTATGTAGATACTGCATCTAAAGCGCTCACTCTAAGCTTTCCTCCTTCTACAGGTCGCACCATGAGTGTACCGTTCGAAGAACTGAGGAGGCGGGCCGCAGAGCAGGCGGTTCAGTATGCGAGGAAGGCAGGCTCGAAGAGGCCGCGTGATGAGACCAGATGGGAAGGAAGTGCGAGGAAGGGGAAGGCACCCGGGGGGTCGAAGGGGGCGAAGCTGCCTGCGCAGTCGCCCATTCCTGATCCTCAGTAGGAGAGGGATTCTTGTCGGTCCAGAGAGAGGGCCACACACGACGTTGCCCCCCGGTTATCGACCTTGAGGGCGAGGGGCGAGGGGCGGGCTGCACCCAGGACAAGGGGCCCCGAAGCCCCCCCACCGAGCCCGAGGGTTACCTCCGCTGCCGACCAGACCCAAACCCCAAGTCGCCCCGACGGCTCCAGTAGGTCGGGCACCGGTTCTAAGTCGTCAGGTTGGGACGGCTGGCCCTATGACTGCCCGCGATTCATTTTGGAGAGGCCGAGCCATCCCAATTGCGAGAGGTCGTGGCAGTCGCTCGAGGATCTGGGTAAGGCAAAAGTGAATGCCGGGAAGTAGCTCGAGGCGGTGCTGCATGGCGGTGACTGTGGAAGACAAAGCCCTAAAATCGCCCCGCAGTCCACTTATCGCCCCCTCAAGAGCACGAACGCTCTGAACTAAGGTGTCAGGGGGTGGTGGAGTGGAGGGACGGACAGGTCTAGTGTCACGCCCCGCTTCCCAAAAACACGGAGGCGAAGCGTGACGAAGGCCCGCTTAGGCCGGGGCTAAGAGCCCAGACCCAATAAGCGTCTGTAGTTTTCCATAGCGAAGGTACAGGTCCCTGCAAGTTAGTACGAAATAACAAAATTACTGAAAGGAAACATTTCATTTTATTCCAAAATTTATCATCCAAGTACTGAGAGTCTAAAAAAATGCCGTAAACGGCTACAACTGCTGAAAAGGGAAACTAACGGTGCAAGCACCCAACCTAGCCAAGAAAGCAACAGGTGCTACCCACCCAAAATAAACTGGAACAGAAATCTGGATCAGCAACAAGAGGCCTCTAACTCTGGTCCTCCTCCGGGTCGTACTCTGGATCAACGTCCTCCGGCTCTGGGTCAGCTGGCAAGTTCGCCTCGTACTCGTACTCTGGCTCCACACCTGACGTGCAGCACCAAAAGAAGGAAACTGTACGTCAGGCAAAGTCTACACAAACTGTCAGACTCTACTGCAAGTGTATCAACTTTTAACAATGATTTACTGGTTGTTTTAACATGCTGGGGTTATAACTGAGAAACGAAAAGTAGCGTAGCAGGAAAAGTAAACGTAGCAAACAGTAGACGTAGCGTGTGCTACCGACTACGGGACTAACCTACAGGTGTCAGGACAAGACGGGACGTGACGGACAGGACAAGACAAGTAGGACACGACACGACACGGCACGACACGACACGAAGGGTTCACGCCTTACGGTTCAAGGGGGATCAGACCCTCTCACCGTGCGCACGCTCAACCCTACCCCAAAACCCCAGAACTCAGGACAGGAAGCACGGAGATCACTTTCGCAAGGAAAGCACCTGAAACGCCCGTAGGCTTTTTGTATCACGGAGATCACTTCCGCTCGGGAAGCATCTGAAACGCCCGAAGGCTTTTTGTAACACGGAGATCACTTCCGCTCGGGAAGCATCTGAAACGCCCGAAGGCTTTTTGTAACACGGAGATCACTTCCGCTCGGGAAGCATCTGAAACGCCCGAAGGCTTTTTGTAACACGGAGATCACTTCCGCTCGGGAAGCATCTGAAACGCCCGAAGGCTTTTTGTAACACGGAGATCACTTCCGCTCGGGAAGCATCTGAAACGCCCGAAGGCTTTTTGTGTGACAGGACACGACATGACAAGTGTAGGGAAAGTTATTCTAGGGTGTCCACACGCACGCACACACAAGATTGTCCTATGTTGTCAGTAGTTCATTGTTGTCAGGCTCAGACTTCGTCGTCAAGTCTGAGCCGTCACGGGTCGTCCCGGACGCTATCATTTCACGTCCGGTTCTCATCACACACAATTTAACAGTTCTACAGCTAGAACTAAGGCACAGTCAAATCGCAAGTGAGTACACTTGCCTGAAACAGCGGGTGCGTCGTCTGTCCGGGGCGTCTCGTCCAGTCGTCACGTCCGCGGTAGTCCGTCTGAAAAGAGATCACGGCGACGGCGTCAAGTCGCGATTTTTCGTCAAATCCTATTTAAGTTCATTTCTAGGTTGAACGTGGCTACCCTAACCGTCACGAGTCAAGTTGTCCGATCAGCCTATCCGACGATTCTACCCTATGTGCACAGTCAAAAGTCCAAACGTCGGCCTACGGTTATACATCGATTTAAGAGAGCAGAAACTAAATTTAGTGAGTTAAGTTGCCAGTTTTAGTTAGGTTCTCAGTTTTGCTACTGTGGGGGTTTTGCTACGAGATAGGGGAACCAACCTGTCCGGAGTCTGGGGTAGAGCGGACGTAGTGTCTGAACGGCGACCGATCTGACTGGCACGGCTACGGATCGTCTCCTAGCGGTGTCTCGGCTACGGGCAGCGTAGCCAGACATGTTCCGGGCAGCGGACGGGACGCGTGAACAGCGAGCAACACGTCGGGTAGGCGTACTACGGCTTCCGGAGAACTTGCAACGACAACCGTGAGGAACGGTTCGTCGTACCCAACGCCTACGACGTCGGGAGTCGTAGGAAAAGTTCGGGATGTCGATTAATACTCCCAGAAGGTGCAGGAAACTGTCGGAGGGCTCCAACAGCGAGGAGAGGCGGCGAGATCTCGGCGGCGCGTCGGTACGACGCCAAACACGCAAAACAGTGAGGAAACTCGCTGTTACAGAGGGTATCGCGGCCTGGGGTCGCTGCCAACAGCGAGAGGGGGCAGAGGGGGTTCACGGCGACGGAGGGGAGGCTCCGGCGGCGGCGGCCGTCGTGGGCTGCAGCAGCTCCTGTGCGGGGTTTTCAGGCTACTACGGCGGCTACCGTCGGCGAGAGGCGGCGATCGGGGTTGCAGTCGAGAGAGGGGAGGTCGGCGAGTAGGTCGGCGGCGGCGGCGGCCTCCGGCGAGGCTCAGGTCGAAGGGGGGAAGAGTTTTGCGTGAGGGGGGTAGGGTTTTCTAGGGCCGGCGCGGGTTGTATTGCGGCTGTGGAATTTTTTAGAGGAAGTAAGGGTTTTTCTTATAGGGGTGGGGCCCACGTGACTTGGAGGTGGAGCTTCACGTGAGGGGCTGCCTCCCAATTAGGTCTAGGGTTAAACTAGGGTTTAATAGGATTAATTAGATAGGGGTATTCTCGTAATTAACGGGCTCTACTAGTGCACAAGAGTCAAACGGTGCCCAAAAATTATAAGAAAAATACCGGGGCGACCGGGGCGACGAGAGCAAGAAGTCGGAAGAGACGGATTACAATTTCGATGTCGGGAAACAAAATTAAAAATAAAAACGCCTCAAGTCAAAAGTGCGATACGCGACGTCTTCTCGGAAAAGGTCCAATCGTGGGCGAACGGCCCGTGAATTGACGTTGCAAGTCAACACGACAAATGTAGTACTCTCAGAGAGGGTCACAACGACATATCACACGATAGGGTTCGGAAACAAACAATGTCTGAAATAAATACGTGCACGGTCAAGCATACGTGCACAAAGAACTTACGATCGGAAACCGACCGTTACATCATCCCCAACTTAGAAATGATTCCGTCCTCGGAATCAACATCAAGCATCGCTCGGGAAAAGATGCGGAAAGCGCTCCCTCATATCATCTTCACGCTCCCAGGTGGACTCTCCAGGTGATCCGTGACGCCACATCACTCTCACCAGGTCGACTATCTTATTCCTCAACTGCTTCTGTCGACGGTCCAAAATCTGCACAGGCTGCTGGTCGTATGTCAGATCCGGGCGAACTGTAATCTCTGAGAAGTCCACAGTGTGCGATGGATCACTGACGTACCGACGTAACTGAGATACGTGGAAAACATCGTGAACACCCTCCAAAGATGGTGGCAGAGCAAGGCGGTAGGCCACTGCTCCCACACGCTCTAGCACATCAAACGGCCCAATATACCTCGGGCTCAGCTTTCCCTTCTTCCCGAAACGAATAACTCCGCGGTTCGGAGAAATCTTCAGGAAGACGTGATCACCAGGCTGAAACTCCAAAGGTCTCCTCTTGGCATCTGCCCAGTGCTTGAAACGATCCTGTGCAACTCTAAGCTTCTCCCTGATGTCCCTCACGACATCCACAGCTTCCACTATCATCTCAGGACCCAACAACTCTCGATCACCGATGTCATCCCAGCTCAGTGGCAAACGACATTTCCTTCCATACAGGGCAGCAAACGGCGCCATGCCAATGCTCGCCTGGTAGCTGTTGTTATATGAAAACTCCACCAAGTGAAGATGGTCCTCCCATGAACCCTTCAAATCGAGCGTACAAGCTCGCAGCATATCCTCCAGAATCTGAATAGTCCTCTCGGACTGGCCATCAGTCTGCGGGTGGTATGCCGTGCTGAAACTCAGACTGGTACCCAAATGCTCCTGCAGACTTCTCCAAAACTGAGACGTGAATCTCGTGTCTCGGTCAGACACAATGCTCACGGGGACTCCATGTAAGCGTACAATCTCCTGCACGTACATGGTCTACATCACGACCATTTCAAAGAGAAAATCAAAGTGGTAGTAAAAGTAGAAACGAAATTTTACCTCCAGATATTTCTTCGCCAAAGCTTCCGTAGACTGGCCCACTCGGAAAGGGATAAAATGCACAGACTTGGTCAACCGATCCACGATCACCCAAACTGCGTCGTTCTGCCTCGGGGTCCGAGGTAAACCAGTCACGAAGTCCATCGTAATATGTTGCCACTTCCACTCCGGAATATGAAGCGGTTGCAGCAACCCGGCAGTACGATGGTGCTCAGCCTTCACCTGTTGGCATATCAGGCACTTGGCAACGCTCCGTGCTACGCTCCTCTTCATGCCAATCCACCAATAATTCAGACGGAGGTCCTTATACATCTTGGTGCCTCCAGGATGTATAGAATAAGGCGAGCTATGAGCCTCGCTCAACAGCTCCTCGCGGACATCACCTGCAGGTACACAGAGTCTACTGTCGTACCGCAGCGAACCATCCTCATGAATCACGAACTCCGTCCGTAGTCCAGCTTCAACCTGCCTCCTGATTCTCTGCAGCTTCGGATCTCCTGCCTGTGCTGCCTTGATCCGATCCACGATTGTGGACTGAATCTGCAGATTCATGAATGAATGAACTACACCAGGTAGGACAACCTCCAAATCCATCTCCCTCAGCTCCTGCTGAATCCTCCAGTCGGCTGTATGCATCATCGCGGCAGGGAGTCTACTCAAGGCATCAGGCACTACGTTCACCTTCCCCGGATGATACTGCAAGTCTATCTCGTAGTCAGCCATGAGCTCTAACCATCGCCTCTGACGCATGTTGAGCTCCTTCTGTGTAAAGATGTACTTCAAGCTCTTGTGATCGGTGAAAATTTTCACACTCTCACCTAGCAAGAAGTGCCTCCAAATCTTCAGTGCGAAAATCACTGCTGCCAACTCCAGATCGTGCGTCTGGTAATTCTTCTCATGAGTCCTCAACTGACGAGAAGCGTACGCGACCACGTGGCCATGCTGATGCAAGACGCATCCTAGGCCCTTCCCTGATGCATCACAATAGACCTCGAAGCCTCCGCTTCGATCCGGTACTGCCAACACCGATGCCGTGGTCAATCTCGCCTTCAAGATACTGAAGGCCTCCTCACAAGCATCTGACCAGAGAAAATCCACATCCTTCCTTGTCAGCTTCGTCATCGGCTCCGCAATCTTCGAGAAATCCTTGATGAACCGCCGGTAATAGCCTGCTAATCCCAGAAAACTCCTGATGTCTGATGCTGACTGCGGAGTCGGCCAATCTCTGACTGCTCTGACCTTCTCCGGATCCACTGATATGCCATCACCGGACACCACGTGTCCCAGAAATGCGACTCTGTCCAGCCAGAACTCGCACTTGCTATACTTGGCATAGAGCTTATGTCTCCTCAGCGTCTCCAGCACTGTCCTCAGATGACAGCTGTGCTCCTCCTCAGACTTCGAATAAATAAGAATGTCATCGATGAAGATGACAACAAACTTGTCCAGGAAGTCATAGAATATTAAATTCATCAAATTCATGAACACAGCCGGTGCATTGGTCACGCCAAACGGCATGACCACGAACTCATAATGTCCGTACTTCGTCCGGAAAGCCGTCTTCTGAACATCGTCCTTCTTCACCCTCAATTGGTGGTATCCACTCCTCAAGTCCAACTTAGAGAAGACTCTCGAACCTCCAAGCTGGTCAAAGATGTCGTCGATGTGCGGCAGCGAATACTTATTCTTCACGGTGACAGCATTCAATCCTCGATAGTCCACGCACATCCTGCGGGACCCATCCTTCTTCTTCACGAGTAGAACTGGTGCGCCCCATGGCGACACACTAGGGTGGATGAAACCCTTCTGCAGCAACTCATCCAACTGCTTCCGCAGCTCCTCGAGCTCAGCGGGAGCCATACGGTACGGCGCCTTCGATATCGGTTGCGCTCCCGGCATAAGATCAATTCCAAACTCTAAAGCTCGGTCGGGTGGCAAACCTGAGATATCCTCTGGGAAGACGTCGTCGAAGTCTCTGACGACTGCCGGTCGCTCGATCTCCATCTCCATCTGCATGGCTGTCACAATCGGCACCACCGGCGTGGCCCGATACTTGATGGGTCCAAGCGACTCATCTCTGCTACGGAACTCGAACTCTGGATGGCCTGGAATCTGGAACACCACCCTCTTGCTGCGACAATCGATCGAGGCGTGGAAATCTCCCAACCAATCGATGCCAAGAACGGCATCAAAATGTGGCAGGTCGTGGACAATGAAATCTGCAAAGAGCTCGTGTCCACTGACCACCAAAGGAATCGATCTACATCCCAAGTTTACTGTCACCACTCCGTTCCCTGTGGTGATGTCCCAACACTTGGGAAGTGTATGGGTGGGAATGGAGTGTCCTGTCATGAATCTCCGGGAAAAGATGCACATGGATGCACCGGAGTCGAACAAGGCCAGGGCCGGGTGAGAAGACACTAGAATGGTGCCTAAGATATTAAAAGAAACTACGGTCAAACCAAGCTACTCTAACAAACAAGTCAGGTAAACAAGACTAACAATTTAAAAGCTAAACTATGAAATGAAAGACTAGAATTAAGGAGTCACCTGCAATGACTCCATCCAGCTCCTCAGTCTCAGCAGCAGTCATGGTATACGCCGGCCTCTGGGGCTGTGCTGCTCTCTGATACATCTGCCTCTGCGGCGGTAAAGGTGGTCCACGAGCAGCAGGTCCTCTCTGAACTGGAGCAGGTGCTCTCATCTGCAACGGGGCTGGCGCTCCAACTGCGGCATGACGAGCTCTCGGGCAGTCCTTCGCAGCATGCGAGGCATCTCCACAAACTAAACACAGTCCCAGCTTCCTCCTACAATCCTTCTGAACATGTCCTGTCTTCCCGCGGTAATGGCATGGTCCCTTACTCTGAACCTGAACTGGTGCTCCAGGCCTCTTGAATGGTACTGTCTGAACTGGCCTCATCGCCGGCCTAGCAGGTGGCCGGTACTGCTCCATAGGACGCTTCCCCTTATCAGCTGGAGGGTCAGGTAGGAGTGAAATAAGCTCATAATTCTTCGCAGCATCCAGCACCTCCCTCATAGTCGTGAAACTCGCCGAAGACATAGAAGCCTGAATCTTCGGACGCAGTCCCTGACGGAAGCGATCAGCTCGCTTCTCCTCCTTCTTCACCATATGCGGAGCAAAGCAACTCAGCATCTCAAACTCCGCCTCATACTCCTCGACGGTCATGTTCTCCTGCTTCAGATCTATAAACCTGCTCAGCAGCTCCCTCCTAGTAGTCTTGGTGAAGTACTTCGTCCTGAACATAGACCTGAAGGTCTTCCAATCCACTGGCTTCACCAGGCGCCTCTCCTCAAGGCGCCACCAGTTCCTCGCATTCTCCGTCAGCTGCATCTTCGCTATCTCCACTCGGGTATCGTCTGGAATCTTCGCAGCAACTAACTTCTCCTCCGTGCTCTGGATCCACTCGTCAGAAGCTAGTGGTCCCTCCTTCCCCGAAAATGTCTTCGGCTGGAGCTCGTTGAACTGCTTCACTCCTGGAGCAGCTCGAGGGGCAGGTGGAGGTGGCGGTGGTGCAACTGGAGCAGCCTGGGCAGCACGCTGGGACTGCTGAACCAACTGATGCTGCACCTCCAGCATCTCTCTCATCACGCCCAGAACCTGACGGAAATCTCCGCCCTGGTCTTCCTGAATCCCATCTCCAGAGCTCCCCGATCGGGTAACACGTCGTCCTGCCATCCTATTGACAGAAAGACACGGATTAGACTCATACAATTTCTAGATGATAATAATAAAATGAAATTTAATACTTCAATTATTTCGTACTCGCAGAAGAGGGGACCTGCATGGGCCACCACTAAAACCTGTCACGCCCCGCTTCCCAAAAACACGGAGGCGAAGCGTGACGAAGGCCCGCTTAGGCCGGGGCTAAGAGCCCAGACCCAATAAGCGTCTGTAGTTTTCCATAGCGAAGGTACAGGTCCCTGCAAGTTAGTACAAAATAACAAAAGTACTGAAAGGAAACATTTCATTTTATTCCAAAATTTATCATCCAAGTACTGAGAGTCTAAAAAAATGCCGTAAACGGCTACAACTGCTGAAAAGGGAAACTAACGGTGCAAGCACCCAACCTAGCCAAGAAAGCAACAGGTGCTACCCACCCAAACTAAACTGGAACAGAAATCTGGATCAGCAACAAGAGGCCTCTAACTCTGGTCCTCCTCCGGGTCGTACTCCGGATCAACGTCCTCCGGCTCTGGGTCAGCTGGCAAGTCCGCCTCGTACTCGTACTCTGGCTCCACACCTGACGTACAGCACCAAAAGAAGGAAACTGTACGTCAGGCAAAGTCTACACAAACTGTCAGACTCTACTGCAAGTGTATCAACTTTTAACAATGATTTACTGGTTGTTTTAACATGCTGGGGTTATAACTGAGAAACGAAAAGTAGCGTAGCAGGAAAAGTAAACGTAGCAAACAGTAGACGTAGCGTGTGCTACCGATTACGGGACTAACCTACAGGTGTCAGGACAAGACGAGACGTGACGAACAGGACAAGACAAGTAGGACACGACACGACACGGCACGACACGACACGAAGGGTTCACGCCTTACGGTTCGAGGGGGATCAGACCCTCTCACCGTGCGCACGCTCAACCCTACCCCAAAACCCCAGAACTCAGGACAGGAAGCACGGAGATCACTTTCGCAAGGAAAGCACCTGAAATGCCCGTAGGCTTTTTGTATCACGGAGATCACTTCCGCTCGGGAAGCATCTGAAACGCCCGAAGGCTTTTTGTAACACGGAGATCACTTCCGCTCGGGAAGCATCTGAAACGCCCGAAGGCTTTTTGTAACACGGAGATCACTTCCGCTCGGGAAGCATCTGAAACGCCCGAAGGCTTTTTGTAACACGGAGATCACTTCCGCTCGGGAAGCATCTGAAACGCCCGAAGGCTTTTTGTAACACGGAGATCACTTCCGCTCGGGAAGCATCTGAAACGCCCGAAGGCTTTTTGTAACACGGAGATCACTTCCGCTCGGGAAGCATCTGAAACGCCCGAAGGCTTTTTGTGTGACAGGACACGACATGACAAGTGTAGGGAAAGTTATTCTAGGGTGTCCACACGCACGCACACACAAGATTGTCCTATGTTGTCAGTAGTTCATTGTTGTCAGGCTCAGACTTCGTCGTCAAGTCTGAGCCGTCACGGGTCGTCCCGGACGCTATCATTTCACGTCCGGTTCTCATCACACACAATCTAACAGTTCTACAACTAGAACTAAGGCACAGTCAAATCGCAAGTGAGTACACTTGCCTGAAACAGCGGGTGCGTCGTCTGTCCGGGGCGTCTCGTCCAGTCGTCGCGTCCGCGGTAGTCCGTCTGAAAAGAGATCACGGCGACGGCGTCAAGTCGCGATTTTTCGTCAAATCCTATTTAAGTTCATTTCTAGGTTGAACGTGGCTACCCTAACCATCACGAGTCAAGTTGTCCGATCAGCCTATCCGACGATTCTACCCTATGTGCACAGTCAAAAGTCCAAACGTCGGCCTACGGTTATACATCGATTTAAGAGAGCAGAAACTAAATTTAGTGAGTTAAGTTGCCAGTTTTAGTTAGGTTCTCAGTTTTGCTACTGTGGGGGTTTTACTACGAGATAGGGGAACCAACCTGTCCGGAGTCTGGGGTAGAGCGGACGTAGTGTCTGAACGGCGACCGATCTGACTGGCACGGCTACGGATCGTCTCCTAGCGGTGTCTCGGCTACGGGCAACGTAGCCAGACACGTTCCGGGCAGCGGACGGGACGCGTGAACAGCGAGCAGAGCGTCGGGTAGGCGTACTACGGCTTCCGGAGAACTTGCAACGACAACCGTGAGAAACGGTTCGTCGTACCCAACGCCTACGACGTCAGGAGTCTTAGGAAAAGTTCGGAATGTCGATGAATACTCCCAGAAGGTGCAGGAGACTGTCGGAGGGCTCCAACAGTGAGGAGAGGCGGCGAGATCTCGGCGGCGCGTCGGTACGACGCCAAACACGCAAAACAGCGAGGAAACTCGCTGTTACAGAGGGTATCGCGGCCTGGGGTCACTGCCAACAGCGAGAGGGGGCAGAGGGGGTTCACGGCGACGGAGGGGAGGCTCCGGCGGCGGCGGCGGCGGCGGCGGCGGCCGTCGCGGGCTGCAGCAGCTCCTGTGCGGGGTTTTCAGGATACTGCGGCGGCTACCGGCGGCGAGAGGCGGCGATCGGGGTTGCAGTCGATAGAGGGGAGGTCGGCGAGTAGGTCGGCGGCGGCGGCGGCCTCCGGCGAGGCTCAGGTCGAAGGGGGGAAGAGTTTTGCGTGAGGGGGGTAGGGTTTTCTAGGGCCGGCGCGGGTTGTATTGCGGCTGTGGAATTTTTTAGACGAAGTTAGGGTTTTTCTTATAGGGGTGGGGCCCACGTGACTTGGAGGTGGAGCTTCACGTGAGGGGCTGCCTCCCAATTAGGTCTATGGTTAAACTAGGGTTTAATAGGATTAATTAGATAGGGGTATTCTCGTAATTAACGGGCTCTACTAGTGCACAAGAGTCAAACGGTGCCCAAAAATTATAAGAAAAATACCGGGGCGACCGGGGCGACCGGGGCGACGAGAGTAAGAAGTCGGAAGAGACAGATTACAATTTTGATGTCGGGAAACAAAATTAAAAATAAAAACGCCTCAAGTCAAAAGTGCGATACGCGACGTCTTCTCGGAAAAGGTCCAATCGTGGGCGAACGGCCCGTGAATTGACGTTGCAAGTCAACACGACAAATGTAGTACTCTCAGAGAGGGTCACAACGACATATCACACGATAGGGTTCGGAAACAAACAATGTCTGAAATAAATACGTGCACGGTCAAGCATACGTGCACAAAGAACTTACGATCGGAAACCGACCGTTACATCCTCCCCAACTTAGAAATGATTCCGTCCTCGGAATCAACATCAAGCATCGCTCGGGAAAAGATGCGGAAAGCGCTCCCTCATATCATCTTCACGCTCCCAGGTGGACTCTCCAGGTGATCCGTGACGCCACATCACTCTCACCAGGTCGACTATCTTATTCCTCAACTGCTTCTGTCGACGGTCCAAAATCTGCACAGGCTGCTGGTCGTATGTCAGATCCGGGCGAACTGTAATCTCTGAGAAGTCCACAGTGTGCGATGGATCACTGACGTACCGACGTAACTGAGATACGTGGAAAACGTCGTGAACACCCTCCAAAGATGGTGGCAGAGCAAGGCGGTAGGCCACTGCTCCCACACGCTCTAGCACATCAAACGGCCCAATATACCTCGGGCTCAGCTTTCCCTTCTTCCCGAAACGAATAACTCCGCGGTTCAGAGAAATCTTCAGGAAGACGTGATCACCAGGCTGAAACTCCAAAGGTCTCCTCTTGGCATCTGCCCAGTGCTTGAAACGATCCTGTGCAACTCTAAGCTTCTCCCTGATGTCCCTCACGACATCCACAGCTTCCACTATCATCTCAGGACCCAACAGCTCTCGATCACCGATGTCATCCCAGCTCAGTGGCGAACGACATTTCCTTCCATACAGGGCAGCAAACGGCGCCATGCCAATGCTCGCCTGGTAGCTGTTGTTATATGAAAACTCCACCAAGTGAAGATGGTCCTCCCATGAACCCTTCAAATCGAGCGTACAAGCTCGCAGCATATCCTCCAGAATCTGAATATACCTCTCGGACTGGCCATCAGTCTGCGGGTGGTATGCCGTGCTGAAACTCAGACTGGTACCCAAATGCTCCTGCAGACTTCTCCAGAACTGAGACGTGAATCTCGTGTCTCGGTCAGACACAATGCTCACGGGGACTCCATGTAAGCGTACAATCTCCTGCACGTACATGGTCTACATCACGACCATTTCAAAGAGAAAATCAAAGTGGTAGTAAAAGTAGAAACGAAATTTTACCTCCAGATATTTCTTCGCCAAAGCTTCCGTAGACTGGCCCACTCGGAAAGGGATAAAATGCGCAGACTTGGTCAACCGATCCACGATCACCCAAACTGCGTCGTTCTGCCTCGGGGTCTGAGGTAAACCAGTCACGAAGTCCATCGTAATATGTTGCCACTTCCACTCCGGAATATGAAGCGGTTGCAGCAACCCGGCAGTACGATGGTGCTCAGCCTTCACCTGTTGGCATATCAGGCACTTGGCAATGCTCCGTGCTACACTCCTATTCATGCCAATCCACCAATAATTCAGACGGAGGTCCTTATACATCTTGGTGCCTCCAGGATGTATAGAATAAGGCGAGCTATGAGCCTCGCTCAACAGCTCCTCGCGGACATCACCTGCAGGTACACAGAGTCTACTGCCGTACCGCAGCGAACCATCCTCATGAATCACGAACTCCGTCCGTAGTCCAGCTTCAACCTGCCTCCTGATTCTCTGCAGCTTCGGATCTCCTGCCTGTGCTGCCTTGATCTGATCCACGATTGTGGACTGAATCTACAGATTCATGAATGAATGAACTACACCAGGTAGGACAACCTCCAAATCCATCTCCCTCAGCTCCTGCTGAATCCTCCAGTCGGCTGTATGCATCATCGCGGCAGGGAGTCTACTCAAGGCATCAGGCACTACGTTCACCTTCCCCGGATGATACTGCAAGTCTATCTCGTAGTCAGCCATGAGCTCTAACCATCGCCTCTGACGCATGTTGAGCTCCTTCTGCGTAAAGATGTACTTCAAGCTCTTGTGATCGGTGAAAATTTTCACACTCTCACCTAGCAAGAAGTGCCTCCAAATCTTCAGTGCGAAAATCACTGCTGCCAACTCCAGATCGTGCGTCTGGTAATTCTTCTCATGAGTCCTCAACTGACGAGAAGCGTACGCGACCACGTGGCCATGCTGATGCAAGACGCATCCTAGGCCCTTCCCTGATGCATCACAATAGACCTCGAAGCCTCCGCTTCGATCCGGTACTGCCAACACCGGTGCCGTGGTCAATCTCACCTTCAAGATACTGAAGGCCTCCTCATAAGCATCTGACCAGAGAAAATCCACATCCTTCTGTCACGCCCCGCTTCCCAAAAATATGGAGGCGAAGCATGAGAAGGTCCGCTCAGACTTGAAGCTGCAAAGCTGCAAGTCCGATAAGCGTCGATCAAGTTTAAAACTGCAGGTCCTTGCAACGCTAACGAAACAAAGATAGTAATAATGAAATGAGATAAAAGAAACATCTCAGAATATCCATAAAATAAGTTCCAACATCACAGAAAAAGCCACCAGGCTGAAAAGAAAAGAGTTTAAAGGCCCAAACATGGCCAACAAAAGTACAAAGTACAAAACAACGGTGCTACTAACAAAAGCCCTAAAATAAAATAAATCTCAACAAAACTCAAAGCATGGTCACCGGTGTCCACCAAAATCCTCCTGGGCAATCATGGACTCAGACTCAGCGTCAGCGACTCATCACGTACACATCAACGATCTCTGGCTCAGGGTCTAACATGTGACACCCAAAGAGAAAGGGGCACATGTCAGCAAGTCTGGAAGACTTGTGCAAGTGAAACTGAAAGTACAAGCAAGAGCAACCTAGTAGTTCTAGCATGATGCAATGACATGGCAGTTTAAGTATGAGTGCAGCAGATAAAGAAAACAACAAGTAACTAGCATGGCATGGCAAGTGTGGCAAGACTAATAACATTTACAAGGATTTCTCTAGTCATGTTTTCATGTCATTTGCAGAGTTTACGCCTTACAGCTGAAATGACTTTCTTTCACACTGATTGGCCGCTTAACTCCGCCCCACCCAGAGTTTACGCCTTACAGCTGCAGTTGCTGATCAGGCAGACTCCCAGCTGATTGGCCGCTTAACTCTTACCCCATCCCACGTGTATCGAGCCAGGGCCTTACCCCCGAACGGTATGCTCGCTTCTGGATCACGAGCCAGGAAGTGTTTTTAACAAGTATGGCGTAGGGGTGCACCTAGCCAGGACAAGCAAGTACAAGTATGTAGCGTGTGCTACGAATGCAATATTCAACTTGGATGACATGTAGAATGCAATGCATGGCAGTTAAAAGTGCGTACAGATAAGGAAAGTAAACGTGACAGTTTAGTATGCATGAACATCAAGTTTAAAGGGTGGATCTAGCTTCGTTGTCAAGCTAGATCAATTAGGTGACGGATCTAGTTTCGTTGTCAAACTAGATCAAGTAGGCGTCTAGCCAGCTATCATTTCACTGACTAGTCTCTTTTACGCTAAAAGCAAGTAAGTGGCCTAAAAACATGGCCCTACACAAGAGTTGGCAAGTTTCACTTGCCTGTAAGTACAACGTCTGAGCACAGCGTCCAATGAGTCCAAGAATCACAATTATCCTACGTGCAAAGTCCACCGGCCTAAAGTCCATATTATTAATCTTGATTAGTGATTGCTAAAACATTTAAAATACTTTAAAATACTGATTTTTAGTCTTTATTAGCATGCAATTGGGTTGGGGGTCCTAGGGGTGCAAAACGTTACCTCAACACGACGCGAAAGCTACACCGGCGTCGGGTAGCGACGCCGGGGGTTGGAATAATAGAACGCGCTCCAAGTCCTGATTCCAAAATAGATTCCTCGCTGGAAAGTTCAGAGCATCACCCTGGGCGACGATTCCAGATTCCAAAGTTCATACGTGCGACGACGGGCTACGACGTGCGACGACGTCGAAAGCGACGAATCCTCGAAGAGCAAGCACCTAGGTGGGGCCCACAGTACTCCTAGGGGCCTTTGGGGGACCCACAATAACTCTGGAGAACTTGGGGGGCCCACGGTGGCAAGCGGTGCGACGGGTGCGGGGTTGCGACAAGTGACCCTCGGTCGTACCCCTCCAATGCGGGAGGAACCCTCGGTCGCTGCGAGAGAACGGGGCTGTGCAGCAGCGAGGGTCGATCGCGAGCCTTGGTGCGGAGAGGTCGGTCGGTCAGGCGCTTGGGGCGGCTCGGTCGTGCGCTGCGGATGCGGGGGAGCGGGCGCTGCAACGTTGCAAGCGTTGCAACGTTGCGGAGGCGGGCGATCCGCTCGGTCAGACACGGGACGATGCGGGCGACGAGGCGGGCGCTGAGCGGGGGCCTGCAGCGGAGCGGGGATGCGGAGGAGTGGGGCGGGTCTCTCGGTCTGACCGAGGGACCCTCTCGGTCGGACACGGGGCAAAGCGGAGTGGCGAGGCGGTGCAAGCGGATGAGCGGGCAGGGGCTTGGTGCGGAGCGGGCGACCGGTCGGAGCGGGGGAACGGAGGCGTTTTCCTCGGTCGTGCGGGGCTGAACGTCGCAACGTTGCGACGATTCGTCGCAACGTCCCAAAATGAGTTTGGAGGAGGCTAGGGCTAATTTCTTTGGAAAATAGGACTTGCTAGGGGTTGCTTATATAGTATAGGTGGGTTGACTTGGTCTAGGGCTAAATCTAATAGGATTAGAAGTTCAAAAAGATTTAAAATTCAAATCTAACCAACTCCTTCTCACCCAAGGATTTGACCTGGTCCAAATGAGCTGGAAATTGGCTCAAAAATTCTTTAAAACGTTTAAAACTCAAATAAATTTTCTTTGGCCGAATTTAATTTAAAAATAAATTATTAAAAATAATATAAAACTTGTTAAAAATATAAAAGTGTTCAAATAAACTCCAAAAATTATAAAATAAATATCGGGGGATCGTGATGACGAATGTGAGCTAACTAAGAAGACGGATCTCAGTTTCGACGTCGGAAGACGAAACTAAAAATAGAAACGTCTCCCGTCAAGAGTGAGAATCGTCACGTCTCTTCGAGTAAGTTTAAATTGTGGGAAAACGATTCGAGGAGCGTCGTTCCAAATTAGTGCCACTATTTAATACTCTCAGAGACGTTCACAACGGCATCTCACACGGAAGTGTTCACAAACAAATAAAGTCTAAAACAAACACGTGCACGGTCAAGAGCACGTGCACGAACAACGTACCACGAAAAGTGGTCGTTACATCCTCCCCACCTTAGAATAAAGTCCGTCCTCGGACTTTCTAATATAGCTAGTCGCTCTAGTAACTACTCTATCAAGTCATATAATAATTCAACCAGGTATAGTCATTACAAGTGCTTATATATGCACTAGGTAGTCAACCATTGATACTACCAACAAGTATATATATATATACATTCACGTACCTTATACATTAATACCTATTGTAGTCCGTCAACTCATACACGTATTTCAATCATATATATATAAGCATGCATCCCTTATATAGCTACTACCTACCTAATCACAAAACAATATTTCAGATACTTATATAATGATAGTTTCACGCTTAGCCATTACAATCATCGCTATACCTATAGGTAGCTACCTATGCACAAACATCAAGGGTATACTACCCTCTAATATTCATCCAATACCAAGCATCTCAACACATATAGTCACACCATACCATTATTGAATCAAGTTTACTATATCTAATATACATTCACCACTATTATAATTTCACAATATACGGTCATTCAAATACATGCAAATAGTTCACCATATATTCACATTACGTACGGTACTATAACTATATTTACGACACGCCACATATACCATAGTCATCCATACCTATAACTAAGCACATACTTACCCGTGCATGGTGCACACCCATACACGCTAACATTTCATTTACATACACCAATCATGCCATTATATAACTAGCACACATACATACCTAGTTTTAGCTAGTACACATATGTTCACTCAGCAAGTCCTTAGTAAGTAACTATACCACAAGACCAACACCTATATCTATATACTGGCGTAGCGACCCACAATCATGTGCGTAGCCCAACCAGGCACAAACACTCCTATCACTATACACACATCAAACATCGCTATATTACAAACGTACATTCAATATACTTAGAGTATACCCACTCGAGCTTGAGTGAGACTCAGTACACATATCAGAATATTCCATATACGTAGCACGACATTCATACCTATACCAAATCACTCTAATATTGATATATATGTCTACCAATATAACCATATACATTCCATAGATCAATCACACTTAATATTTAGTCCGGTAATACTTACATAGTTCAATCATTCTATATACCATAATAATAATACAGACATCAACATACGTATAATTATAATACGCTCTCTAATACATGCATACGTATTCATCGTATAGTCATACATATGTAACACATATATTCACACCATAGCCTACTACCATATGTATATCACCTATATACTCAGGCAACAAACATAACTACTTACGTCTAAACACTATATATATTTACCTACGAGCACATACTCACACGTAATAATATATAGATCACTCAATAGGCCTACTTACTTATCTATAGGTTCACACATTATCATCACACCTAGCATATACCTAGCTTTACCAATCATTTTATTTCAACCATTATAAGTATCTCTAATTACATATATTCCATTAGATATTTCAACGCTAGCTCTTATATACACCGGCATCCCTAGTATAGTATAGCTATCCACACAAAAATCTATAATTACTAACACACAACAACTTCATACTATCACGAATAACTCCGAGTATATATATATATATACCACACAATAGGCAAGCACCAATATACTATGGGAATTCTCATTCAAGCTCACGTACCCAACTTAGGCACGTGCACTACGACACCTCACAGGGGTCCAAGGGCCTACTAAAAACTTAGGGTGGACATAGACATTGACGGGCACTAAAGCCTAAACAACTTAGAGAGGGGTCAAGGTCAAAGTGTGACGAGGGAAGGATCGGTAAGCACGAGTTCGGATAGGACGAATACAAGGAGACGGCTTGGTTAGACGAAACATTGACTCATTGGTGATGTTTAGGTTGAGGGAAAAGGGGATGTGGAGATGCTTAAATAGGATACAGAAAAGCAAGTAGGGTGAATAGCATAAGCTAAAATACGCAAAATTGAAAACGGTTGTACTTTAAAATCCTTATCTGAGAAGAAATGTTTGGGGATCGATAAAACGAGTTGTTCAAAATAAATCTGAGTCGAATATTTAAAATAATAGAAAATGGCCTATTGGTTTTAAAAATCATTTTAAAAGGAAGTAAAATCATTTACACAAATATTAAGGACATGGTTTGGAAAATCTATAAGTCAGTAATTTAATATAATATGTTGTCAAAAATTTTGGAAGGTCGAGAGTGAAATCAAGTAACGGAAGAATTTAAACTCATATTAAATGCTTTCAAAACTTTTAGGCTATGGAAGATTTAAAATAATCAATTTTGAAACTTCTTTAGAAAACCATGGTTTGCCAAAAATGAGAAACTGATTTACAAAAGGTTCTTAATATACGAGCACGACAAGTCTGACAAGGATATAAAAATAATTGAAATTCAATTTGGTTTAGAAATTTCTTCTAAAAGCGTGTATGGTGAGCGGAAAGAAAATAGTAGTAACTTAGCATAAGAATTATCAGGATTGAATAGCAAATCTTTAAAAATCAAATCAGGGAGGGTCTAAATCAGGAAGTGGTTATGAAAATAGTACTTTTGCAAAAGTCCGAAGTAGCGACGAGTCAAAAACCATCTTGCTGAAATCTGAAATTCCATGTGTCTTGAAAAGTATATTAAAAGTAAACACGATGTATTATTCAAATGGCATAAATAAGAGGGAAAATTATAAATCGAACTGAGCAAAATAAAAGTACGGTTCAGAATAAAAGTAATATATGAAAAGGCGACATGAGTACGAAAACATAGGCTGGGAAAAATATTATAAGCTAGAGTTCAAAATTCCGACAACGTTTTTAAAATTTAAATCAATGAAGAAGTATGAAGTATAAGTATATTAAAATTTTGAACAAAATTAAACTTAGGGAAAAAGGAAATCGTAAAATACTTTCAAGAGTTTCAAAGTTCATAATGGAGAGTTTCGAAAAAGGACGACGATCGTCATGAGGCGATCTCGTGTATCGAGGCAAGGAAATTGGTCGGATGATCAAAACATTCATACGCCTAGGATATGAATCAGAAGAGGCTACGGGGAAACTCCTACGGTCGACCAACTAAAGATTAGGAACTAGGCGCTAAGACCTCTAAAGGTTAGACGGTAAAGAAATGCGTTCAGCTTGGTCCGAAATCGATGAACCCAGGTGAACGACAAAAGGAAATTCTAGAAGTCTAATATGGTCAGGGGTAGACATGAACCACTAAGGTAACTCCTACGACGATTAAATCAATTGCTAGAAGGGGTCTAACTATCGATCAGAGGCCTCTAACTAGCCAGCACAGACGTCTAACTAAGTCTCTTACCACCTAGTGACCTAGGGAAACGACTAATCTCAGGGCTTTATTACTCGGATGTTTGCAATTTATTTAATGGACATTCCGTTATTATCGTTGTTCCGTTAATTCGCAATTGCAAGATTGGACCTGCATGGGCCACCAACAAAACCTGTCACGCCCCGCTTCCCAAAAATATGGAGGCGAAGCATGAGAAGGTCCGCTCAGACTTGAAGCTGCAAAGCTGCAAGTCCGATAAGCGTCGATCAAGTTTAAAACTGCAGGTCCTTGCAACGCTAACGAAACAAAGATAGTAATAATGAAATGAGACAAAAGAAACATCTCAGAATATCCATAAAATAAGTTCCAACATCACAGAAAAAGCCACCAGGCTGAAAAGAAAAGAGTTTAAAGGCCCAAACATGGCCAACAAAAGTACAAAGTACAAAACAACGGTGCTACTAACAAAAGCCCTAAAATAAAATAAATCTCAACAAAACTCAAAGCATGGTCACCGGTGTCCACCAAAATCCTCCTGGGCAATCATGGACTCAGACTCAGCGTCAGCGACTCATCACGTACACATCAACGATCTCTGGCTCAGGGTCTAACATGTGACACCCAAAGAGAAAGGGGCACATGTCAGCAAGTCTGGAAGACTTGTGCAAGTGAAACTGAAAGTACAAGCAAGAGCAACCTAGTAGTTCTAGCATGATGCAATGACATGGCAGTTTAAGTATGAGTGCAGCAGATAAAGAAAACAACAAGTAACTAGCATGGCATGGCAAGTGTGGCAAGACTAATAACATTTACAAGGATTTCTCTAGTCATGTTTTCATGTCATTTGCAGAGTTTACGCCTTACAGCTGAAATGACTTTCTTTCACACTGATTGGCCGCTTAACTCCGCCCCACCCAGAGTTTACGCCTTACAGCTGCAGTTGCTGATCAGGCAGACTCCCAGCTGATTGGCCGCTTAACTCTTACCCCATCCCACGTGTATCGAGCCAGGGCCTTACCCCCGAACGGTATGCTCGCTTCTGGATCACGAGCCAGGAAGTGTTTTTAACAAGTATGGCGTAGGGGTGCACCTAGCCAGGACAAGCAAGTACAAGTATGTAGCGTGTGCTACGAATGCAATATTCAACTTGGATGACATGTAGAATGCAATGCATGGCAGTTAAAAGTGCGTACAGATAAGGAAAGTAAACGTGACAGTTTAGTATGCATGAACATCAAGTTTAAAGGGTGGATCTAGCTTCGTTGTCAAGCTAGATCAATTAGGTGACGGATCTAGTTTCGTTGTCAAACTAGATCAAGTAGGCGTCTAGCCAGCTATCATTTCACTGACTAGTCTCTTTTACGCTAAAAGCAAGTAAGTGGCCTAAAAACATGGCCCTACACAAGAGTTGGCAAGTTTCACTTGCCTGTAAGTACAACGTCTGAGCACAGCGTCCAATGAGTCCAAGAATCACAATTATCCTACGTGCAAAGTCCACCGGCCTAAAGTCCATATTATTAATCTTGATTAGTGATTGCTAAAACATTTAAAATACTTTAAAATACTGATTTTTAGTCTTTATTAGCATGCAATTGGGTTGGGGGTCCTAGGGGTGCAAAACGTTACCTCAACACGACGCGAAAGCTACACCGGCGTCGGGTAGCGACGCCGGGGGTTGGAATAATAGAACGCGCTCCAAGTCCTGATTCCAAAATAGATTCCTCGCTGGAAAGTTCAGAGCATCACCCTGGGCGACGATTCCAGATTCCAAAGTTCATACGTGCGACGACGGGCTACGACGTGCGACGACGTCGAAAGCGACGAATCCTCGAAGAGCAAGCACCTAGGTGGGGCCCACAGTACTCCTAGGGGCCTTTGGGGGACCCACAATAACTCTGGAGAACTTGGGGGGCCCACGGTGGCAAGCGGTGCGACGGGTGCGGGGTTGCGACAAGTGACCCTCGGTCGTACCCCTCCAATGCGGGAGGAACCCTCGGTCGCTGCGAGAGAACGGGGCTGTGCAGCAGCGAGGGTCGATCGCGAGCCTTGGTGCGGAGAGGTCGGTCGGTCAGGCGCTTGGGGCGGCTCGGTCGTGCGCTGCGGATGCGGGGGAGCGGGCGCTGCAACGTTGCAAGCGTTGCAACGTTGCGGAGGCGGGCGATCCGCTCGGTCAGACACGGGACGATGCGGGCGACGAGGCGGGCGCTGAGCGGGGGCCTGCAGCGGAGCGGGGATGCGGAGGAGTGGGGCGGGTCTCTCGGTCTGACCGAGGGACCCTCTCGGTCGGACACGGGGCAAAGCGGAGTGGCGAGGCGGTGCAAGCGGATGAGCGGGCAGGGGCTTGGTGCGGAGCGGGCGACCGGTCGGAGCGGGGGAACGGAGGCGTTTTCCTCGGTCGTGCGGGGCTGAACGTCGCAACGTTGCGACGATTCGTCGCAACGTCCCAAAATGAGTTTGGAGGAGGCTAGGGCTAATTTCTTTGGAAAATAGGACTTGCTAGGGGTTGCTTATATAGTATAGGTGGGTTGACTTGGTCTAGGGCTAAATCTAATAGGATTAGAAGTTCAAAAAGATTTAAAATTCAAATCTAACCAACTCCTTCTCACCCAAGGATTTGACCTGGTCCAAATGAGCTGGAAATTGGCTCAAAAATTCTTTAAAACGTTTAAAACTCAAATAAATTTTCTTTGGCCGAATTTAATTTAAAAATAAATTATTAAAAATAATATAAAACTTGTTAAAAATATAAAAGTGTTCAAATAAACTCCAAAAATTATAAAATAAATATCGGGGGATCGTGATGACGAATGTGAGCTAACTAAGAAGACGGATCTCAGTTTCGACGTCGGAAGACGAAACTAAAAATAGAAACGTCTCCCGTCAAGAGTGAGAATCGTCACGTCTCTTCGAGTAAGTTTAAATTGTGGGAAAACGATTCGAGGAGCGTCGTTCCAAATTAGTGCCACTATTTAATACTCTCAGAGACGTTCACAACGGCATCTCACACGGAAGTGTTCACAAACAAATAAAGTCTAAAACAAACACGTGCACGGTCAAGAGCACGTGCACGAACAACGTACCACGAAAAGTGGTCGTTACACCTTCCTTGTCAGCTTCGTCATCGGCTCCGCAATCTTCGAGAAATCCTTGATGAACCGCCGGTAATAGCCTGCTAATCCCAGAAAACTCCTGATGTCTGATGCTGACTGCGGAGTCGGCCAATCTCTGACTGCTCTGACCTTCTCCGGATCCACCGATATGCCATCACCGGACACCACGTGTCCCAGAAATGCGACTCTGTCCAGCCAGAACTCGCACTTGCTATACTTGGCATAGAGCTTATGTCTCCTCAGCGTCTCCAGCACTGTCCTCAGATGACAGCTGTGCTCCTCCTCAGACTTCGAATAAATAAGAATGTCATCGATGAAGATGACAACAAACTTGTCCAGGAAGTCATAGAATATTAAATTCATCAAATTCATGAACACAGCCGGCGCATTGGTCACGCCAAACGGCATGACCACGAACTCATAATGTCCGTACTTCGTCCGGAAAGCCGTCTTCTGAACATCGTCCTTCTTCACCCTCAATTGGTGGTATCCACTCCTCAAGTCCAACTTCGAGAAGACTCTCGAACCTCCAAGCTGGTCAAAGATGTCGTCGATGCGCGGCAGCGAATACTTATTCTTCACGGTGACAGCATTCAATCCTCGATAGTCCACGCACATCCTGCGGGACCCATCCTTCTTCTTCACGAGTAGAACTGGTGCGCCCCATGGCGACACACTAGGGTGGATGAAACCCTTCTGCAGCAACTCATCCAACTGCTTCCGCAGCTCCTCGAGCTCAGCGGGAGCCATACGGTACGGCGCCTTCGATATCGGTTGCGCTCCCGGCATAAGATCAATTCCAAACTCTAAAGCTCGGTCGGGTGGCAAACCTGAGATATCCTCTGGGAAGACGTCGTCGAAGTCTCTGACGACTGCCGGTCGCTCGATCTCCATCTCAATCTGCATGGCTGTCACAATCGGCACCACCGGCGTGGCCCGATACTTGATGGGTCCAAGCGACTCATCTCTGCTACGGAACTCGAACTCTGGATGGCCTGGAATCTGGAACACCACCCTCTTGCTGCGACAATCGATCGAGGCGTGGAAATCTCCCAACCAATCGATGCCAAGAACGGCATCAAAATGTGGCAGGTCGTGGACAATGAAATCTGCAAAGAGCTCGTGTCCACTGACCACCAAAGGAATCGATCTACATCCCAAGTTTACTGTCACCACTCCGTTCCCTGTGGTGATGTCCCAACACTTGGGAAGTGTATGGGTGGGAATGGAGTGTCCTGTCACGAATCTCCGGGATAAGATGCACATGGATGCACCGGAGTCGAACAAGGCCAGGGTCGGGTGAGAAGACACTAGAATGGTGCCTAAGATATTAAAAGAAACTACGGTCAAACCAAGATACTCTAACAAACAAGTCAGGTAAACAAGACTAACAATTTAAAAGCTAAACTATGAAATGAAAGACTAGAATTAAGGAGTCACCTGCAATGACTCCATCCAGCTCCTCAGTCTCAGCAGCAGTCATGGTATACGCCGGCCTCTGGGGCTGTGCTGCTCTCTGATACATCTGCCTCTGCGGCGGTAAAGGTGGTCCACGAGCAGCAGGTCCTCTCTGAACTGGAGCAGGTGCTCTCATCTGCAACGGGGCTGGCGCTCCAACTGCGGCATGACGAGCTCTCGGGCAGTCCTTCGCAGCATGCGAGGCATCTCCACAAACTAAACACAGTCCCAGCTTCCTCCTACAATCCTTCTGAACATGTCATGTCTTCCCGCAGTAATGGCATGGTCCCTTACTCTGAACCTGAACTGGTGCTCCAGGCCTCTTGAATGGTACTGTCTGAACTGGCCTCATCGCCGGCCTAGCAGGTGGCCGGTACTGCTCCATAGGACGCTTCCCCTTATCAGCTGGAGGGTCAGGTAGGAGTGAAATAAGCTCATAATTCTTCGCAGCATCCAGCACCTCCCTCATAGTCGTGAAACTCGCCGAAGACATAGAAGCCTGAATCTTCGGACGCAGTCCCTGACAGAAGCGATCAGCTCGCTTCTCCTCCTTCTTCACCATATGCGGAGCAAAGCGACTCAGCATCTTAAACTCCGCCTCATACTCCTCGACGGTCATGTTCTCCTGCTTCAGATCTATAAACCTGCTCAGCAGCTCCCTCCTAGTAGTCTTGGTGAAGTACTTCGTCCTGAACATAGACCTGAAGGTCTTCCAATCCACTGGCTTCACCAGGCGCCTCTCCTCAAGGCGCCACCAGTTCCTCGCATTCTCTGTCAGCTGCATCTTCGCTATCTCCACTCGGGTATCGTCTGGAATCTTCGCAGCAACTAACTTCTCCTCCGTGCTCTGGATCCACTCGTCAGCAGCTAGTGGAACCTCCTTCCCCGAAAATGTCTTCGGCTGGAGCTCGTTGAACTGCTTCACTCCTGGAGCAGCTCGAGGGGCAGGTGGAGGTGGCGGTGGTGCAACTGGAGCAGCCTGGGTAGCACGCTGGGACTGCTGAACCAACTGATGCTGCACCTCCAGCATCTCTCTTATCACGCCCAGAACCTGACGGAAATCTCCGCCCTGGTCTTCCTGAATCCCATCTCCAGAGCTCCCCGATCGGGTAACACGTCGTCCTGCCATCCTATTGACAGAAAGACACGGATTAGACTCATACAATTTCTAGATGATAATAATAAAATGAAATTTAATACTTCAATTATTTCGTACTCGCAGAAGAGGGGACCTGCATGGGCCACCACTAAAACCTGTCACGCCCCGCTTCCCAAAAACACGGAGGCGAAGCGTGACGAAGGCCCGCTTAGGCCGGGGCTAAGAGCCCAGACCCAATAAGCGTCTGTAGTTTTCCATAGCGAAGGTACAGGTCCCTGCAAGTTAGTACAAAATAACAAAAGTACTGAAAGGAAACATTTCATTTTATTCCAAAATTTATCATCCAAGTACTGAGAGTCTAAAAAAATGCCGTAAACGGCTACAACTGCTGAAAAGGGAAACTAACGGTGCAAGCACCCAACCTAGCCAAGAAAGCAACAGGTGCTACCCACCCAAACTAAACTGGAACAGAAATCTGGATCAGCAACAAGAGGCCTCTAACTCTGGTCCTCCTCCGGGTCGTACTCCGGATCAACGTCCTCCGGCTCTGGGTCAGCTGGCAAGTCCGACTCGTACTCGTACTCTGGCTCCACACCTAACATACAGCACCAAAAGAAGGAAACTGTACGTCAGGCAAAGTCTACACAAACTGTCAGACTCTACTGCAAGTGTATCAACTTTTAACAATGATTTACTGGTTGTTTTAACATGCTGGGGTTATAACTGAGAAACGAAAAGTAGCGTAGCAGGAAAAGTAAACGTAGCAAACAGTAGACGTAGCGTGTGCTACCGACTACGGGACTAACCTACAGGTGTCAGGACAAGACGGGACGTGACGGACAGGACAAGACAAGTAGGACACGACACGACACGGCACGACACGACACGAAGGGTTCACGCCTTACGGTTCGAGGGGGATCAGACCCTCTCACCGTGCGCACGCTCAACCCTACCCCAAAACCCCAGAACTCAGGACAGGAAGCACGGAGATCACTTTCGCAAGGAAAGCACCTGAAACGCCCGTAGGCTTTTTGTATCACGGAGATCACTTCCGCTCGGGAAGCATCTGAAACGCCCGAAGGCTTTTTGTAACACGGAGATCACTTCCGCTCGGGAAGCATCTGAAACGCCCGAAGGCTTTTTGTAACACGGAGATCACTTCCGCTCGGGAAGCATCTGAAACGCCCGAAGGCTTTTTGTAACACGGAGATCACTTCCGCTCGGGAAGCATCTGAAACGCCCGAAGGCTTTTTGTAACACGGAGATCACTTCCGCTCGGGGAGCATCTGAAACGCCCGAAGGCTTTTTGTGTGACAGGACACGACATGACAAGTGTAGGGAAAGTTATTCTAGGGTGTCCACACGCACGCACACACAAGATTGTCCTATGTTGTCAGTAGTTCATTGTTGTCAGGCTCAGACTTCGTCGTCAAGTCTGAGCCGTCACGGGTCGTCCCGGACGCTATCATTTCACGTCCGGTTCTCATCACACACAATTTAACAGTTCTACAGCTAGAACTAAGGCACAGTCAAATCGCAAGTGAGTACACTTGCCTGAAACAGCGGGTGCGTCGTCTGTCCGGGGCGTCTCGTCCAGTCGTCGCGTCCGCGGTAGTCCGTCTGAAAAGAGATCACGGCGACGGCGTCAAGTCACGATTTTTCGTCAAATCCTATTTAAGTTCATTTCTAGGTTGAACGTGGCTACCCTAACCGTCACGAGTCAAGTTGTCCGATCAGCCTATCTGACGATTCTACCCTATGTGCACAGTCAAAAGTCCAAACGTCGGCCTACGGTTATACATCGATTTAAGAGAGCAGAAACTAAATTTAGTGAGTTAAGTTGCCAGTTTTAGTTAGGTTCTCAGTTTTGCTACTGTGGGGGTTTTGCTACGAGATAGGGGAACCAACCTGTCCGGAGTCTGGGGTAGAGCGGACGTAGTGTCTGAACGGCGACCGATCTGACTGGCACGGCTACGGATCGTCTCCTAGCGGTGTCTCAGCTACGGGCAGCGTAGCCAGACACGTTCCGGGCAGCGGACGGGACGCGTGAACAGCGAGCAACGCGTCGGGTAGGCGTACTACGGCTTCCGGAGAACTTGCAACGACAACCGTGAGGAACGGTTCGTCGTACCCAACGCCTACGACGTCGGGAGTCGTAGGAAAAGTTTGGGATGTCGATGAATACTCCCAGAAGGTGCAGGAGACTGTCGGAGGGCTCCAACAGCGAGGAGAGGCGGCGAGATCTCGGCGGCGCGTCGGTACGACGCCAAACACGCAAAACAGCGAGGAAACTCGCTGTTACAGAGGGTATCGCGGCCTGGGGTCGCTGCCAACAGCGAGAGGGGGCAGAGGGGGTTCACGGCGACGGAGGGGAGGCTCCGGCGGCGGCGGCAGCGGTGGCGGCGGCCGTCGCGGGCTGCAGCAGCTCCTGTGCGGGGTTTTCAGGCTACTGCGGCGGCTACCGGCGGCGAGAGGCGGCGATCGGGGTTGCAGTCGAGAGAGGGGAGGTCGGCGAGTAGGTCGGCGGCGGCGGCGGCCTCCGGCGAGGCTCAGGTCGAAGGGGGGAAGAGTTTTGCGTGAGGGGGGTAGGGTTTTCTAGGGCCGGCGCGGGTTGTATTGCGGCTGTGGAATTTTTTAGAGGAAGTTAGGGTTTTTCTTATAGGGGTGGGGCCCACGTGACTTGGAGGTGGAGCTTCACGTGAGGGGCTGCCTCCCAATTAGGTCTAGGGTTAAACTAGGGTTTAATAGGATTAATTAGATAGGGGTATTCTCGTAATTAACGGGCTCTACTAGTGCACAAGAGTCAAACGGTGCCCAAAAATTATAAGAAAAATACCGAGGCGACCGGGGCGACGAGAGCAAGAAGTCGGAAGAGACGGATTACAATTTCGATGTCGGGAAACAAAATTAAAAATAAAAACGCCTCAAGTCAAAAGTGCGATACGCGACGTCTTCTCGGAAAAGGTCCAATCGTGGGCGAACGGCCCGTGAATTGACGTTGCAAGTCAACACGACAAATGTAGTACTCTCAGAGAGGGTCACAACGACATATCACACGATAGGGTTTGGAAACAAACAATGTCTGAAATAAATACGTGCACGGTCAAGCATACGTGCACAAAGAACTTACGATCGGAAACCGACCGTTACGTCTAGGCTGAGCAGGTCGGGGCTGTCTAATACGTGCAGTGTAGGTGATCGGGACAGCAGGCATGGGTCGAAAGGGTGCTGTGCCCACTAGTGGATGCGCAACCTCAGTGTGAGGCTGGGACATAGGCTGGTGTGAGGTGGAAGCAGCAGCAGTGGGAGTGGAAGACAAAATCGGTGACGAGGCAGCGAGAGAGGTCAGTGACACAGACGTGGGAACAGACGTCACGACACTCTCAGATAGGACGGCTGTCGTGGAGACAGAAAGGTCAACCGTTGGGGAGGAAGTATGGGGTCCAAAAGGTGAAACCCCAGCAGAGATCAAAGTGGATAGGGTCTCCACAACGGAAGTGAAGGAAGGCTCGCTGCTCTCAAGTATGGTGGGTGGACGCTCGGGTAGCAGGGAGGTGAGTGGCTCAACCGACAGGGGCACGGTAGTGGTGGTGGTGGTAGGCGTGGTGGTAGGCTGAGCAAGTGTACTCACGACACTGGCAAAAGTGTGGATAGAAGTGTCGGGAGCGGCAGAAAGTGCGGGCTCAGGTTGAGGGAACACAGGGTCTACAGGTGCATGGTGTGCCTGCTCAGCCTCCTCGGCCTCAAGCACATAGGCGGCGGGGATCAGAAGATCCATCGCTGGGAGCCAGTCCTCGTGTGCTGGTCCTATGTGTGTCCGAGCAGGGTTCGGAAGGATCATGTAGTCAGCACCAAAAGGACCGTGCAACCAAACCCAGTGCCGCTGGCCGTGCGGACGAAGCATCTTCATCCGGGCCATGACGTCTATCGAGAGTGAAGTAGGGCCCGAAGGTCGACGCAGGTCGGTCGGTAGGTCCTCGCCGGTCATCAGAGCTAGCAGGGTGATCAGGTTGCCGCAACATATCGGGGAGCGAGCGCCCACCGATACGATGATGCGGTCCAAAAACCAGCTAGCGACGTCAATCTCAACGGCGGGGACCATCGTGACACCATCCCTATCAAGAACCCTGGGGCGAGTCATAGCGTAGAGCATATAGAGCTCATGCATCGACATCGTCCTAGGCTCGTACCTCACCAGAAAGGTGGTCGCCATAAGGCGCTGTGCTATGCGGAGGCAGGGGTGGACTATGGCCGAGGCCTTAGCCCTACTAGGGTCAAAGGCCTGAGGTAAACCTGTGATCCTGGCCCAGAGGGCGTGTGAATCGAAGGATGGGGGAGGGATGTGTGTGGGGGCGTAGGCTCGGGCGGGTGTGGGGACTGCGGGCCACTGAAAGAACGCTCGAAGCATATCGAGAGTGATCTGACACTCTCGATCCATAAGTCGAAAGGAGCATCCCTCAGCGGTTCGGGCGATCGAGCTAAGTACCTCGAGTGTCGGACGGATGTCACACGGAAAGAAAATCTCGCCAACCCATGTTGTCGTACAACATGAGCATCCCCTCGAGTAACCCCAGGCGGTCTAGGTCAGCAAGGTGTGCGAACCTGAAGGGCACTATCGAGCACTGGGTGATACGCTCAAAGGCGACGCGATGTGCGTCGTCTCGGAACGTAATACCCAACGGCCCGACGATAGGAGCCGGTGGTGGCTGTGGATGGATGTGCTCGGCTGGCTGTGGCTGTGGGTCGACTGGATCGGCAGGCTGTGGCTGTGTGGGGTGAGGTGGTGTAGGCGGAGGAGAGTCCTCCATCTCGTGGGAGGGGCCGGTCTCATCCGGCCGCTTCCGCTTGGTGGAAGCTCTCCTAGTGCGTGGCCGTGTTTGGGGCGGCATGTGTGCCCCGAGTGATCACCCAACGAATATAAAATGCGGCGTGTCAAAAATAATGGAACGAAGGTACCTGAACACGCCGCGAGAGCAAAACAGCGGATGCGTACGAAGACGTCGACTCCACAAGGCCAAAAGCGCGCCCCGGAAGCTCCCCTAGGCTCCCCTAAGCTCCCCAAGATAGCCTGCACATCAAACAACGATATCAGCGTGTAAAATTCAAAATACATGGGGGATTAGGGGTATAATAGATAGATAATGAAATTAATTTGGGGTAGGGGCTCGATAGGTGCACGGATCATCAAAAAATAGGATAAAATTGAGAAAACGGGTGAAATTGGGGTTACCGGAGGATGGCCGGTGGCGAGGGAGTCGCCGACGGTGAGGGTGGTCGGCGGTCGACGTCGGCCGGCGGTGGCACGGCGGTCGGACCGGCAAGTGCGGAGGTCGGGTGAGTGCGAGGTCGCAGCGGGCGAGGGAGCAGCGGTCGCACAGGGTTCGGGCGATTTGGGGTTATTTTGGCGTTTCGAATTCTGCGTCGACCCGCTGCGCCTTATATAGGAGAGGTTACGACTCGGCCGACTGACGATGTCACTCGACCGAGTGATCGTAACGAAAAATATTTTTTAAAAACTCCTCCCCTCATACGACTCGACCGAGTGGCTTTGCCACCCTCGGCCGAGTGGAAAAATTCCACCCTCGGCAATTCTCGCCCTAGGAGCGTATCAGTTTCACTCGGCCGAGTGAAGATATATACTCGGCCGAGTGGCAATTTATACTGAAATCGAAAAAGAACAGAGAGTTGGGTGCAACAGACTTCCCTCGTTGGTGCGCCACTCGGGCGGACGACGTTGGTGGCTCGGCCGAGTGGATATGGTACTCGGCCGAGTGAGACTCTGTTTTCTGCTGTGATGCTCCTTTTTGGCTCTAATCTCTGTTTTTCTTCCTCCAACTGATTTCTTCCTTCTCCTAAGCCTCGAGCACATCCATGGAGCGCTCCTCTTTGCCTTAGTCATCCTCCATATGATAGATATCCCGTTCTCCTCTCCTGTCAAAGAAAATAGGACCCGTTGTCAAAAATTTTCGGGCAAACGACTCAAAAACACTAATAAAGTCTAAAACAAAAATAAAAACCAAAATAGAAAAAATGCGATAACCGTCGGGTTGCCTCCCGACAAGCGCTCGTTTAAGGTCTTGAGCTCGACCACTTTTGATTTTCAATTAACGCTTGATGTTGGGTGCATACGAGATGCACCCGTCGAACTTGCTTGGACGACCACTCGGATTTGGATCATGGTGGGGTGAGGTCTTCCTCAGCGCCCCTTCATCATGGGCAATGTTGGGGGGTGGCTCCCCCAAGCTAGAGCTTGCTCCGATCTTTCTCTTTGCCGGTGACACCGATCTTCATATCGGTGGAGCTTTCTTCGGAGTCGTCAACTTCGAGAGCTTGCAGAGCTCCCGTATTCTTGCGACATCAGCGTCGCCATCATCAATTGCCATGGAGATATCGGGGGAGTGCTCCATCTTCTCTTCTTCGGCCAAGTCTAGGCCTTCTTCAAAGCTATCTTCGTGGGGTGCGCCGATGGAGTGGGGTATCGCCTGTTCGATGACCTCATCAAGAAGGTCCATGTAATCAAGCTCCTCGTGACACGGCATGTGCTTCATTGCCTTCGGTATATGAAGCTCCACTTCGATGTTACCGACGTTCAAGGTAAGGGTCCCCTCCCACACATCGACGATGACACCGGCGGTGGCGAGGAATGGGCGTCCGAGTATGAGTGATGTATCGCCCTCCTCCTTGATGTCCATTATCACGAAATCACATGGCAAACATATGCCCCTCGGAACTTGGAGTGGGATGTTCTCTGTGATCCCAACCGGTCTTGTAATACTCCCGTCTGCTAGTTGAATCCACATTTCGGTAGGCTTTAAGTCTGTGTCGGTATTCAACTTTCGGAACATGACGAGAGGCATGAGGCTAACACTAGCCCCCAAGTCCACCAATGCTTTTTGTAGGGGGACGCCGCCTAGAGTGCAAGGAATCCGAAAACTCCCCGGATCATTAAATTTGGCGGGCTCCTTCTCTCTCTTTGTGAACCAAGTCCCTTCCTCCACGAGCATGATCTTCTCCTTCCTCTTGTTTCCCGTGATCAAGTCCTTTAAGAACTTGGCGTAAGATGGGATTTCCACTAAAGCGTCGAGGAAGGGGATATTGAGGCTCACCACTCTCAAATACTCGAGAAACTTGGCTAGCCGTTTCTCCATCTTGGCTCTAGCTAGCCGTTGAGGGAAGGGTACCTGTGGCATAAATCGGCGCTCATCAATAAGCTCTTCCTCTCTAGACTTCACTTCCCCTCACGGCTCCTTTTCTTTTTCAACTTCAATTGCCGGCTCGCTCTCTTGTAGAATTTCCACCACGGGCTCCTTGACTTGAGTCATGTGGGGAGTGGTATCCTTCCCTCCTCTTGTGGTAACCGCAACGACCGCATTGATATGGCCGGTGTTACCCCGTGGATTCGGCTCGGGTTGGGCCGGCAATTGTTGTTTGTTTTTATTGAGCAACGCAAGTTACTCCCCAATTTGAGCGACGACGGTGGCGAGAGAATCTTGTCCCGCCTTCAATGTGGCATTGATCTTTCTTTGTTCCGCCATAAACTCATCCACCTTAGCTTCAAAATCCGGACGTGGTTGAGCTTGCGGTGGGTTGGGGTTTCTCCACCCTTGATTATACCCGGGTGGCCTATAAGGTCCCACTTGTTGTCTCGGTGGGAAATTTTGTTGCGGTGGCCCCCTTTGTGGATAATTCGGTTGTGGTGGTGGTGGAGCCCGAGCTTGAGGAGGTTGTTGTGGCGGGGGGTTCAATGCACCATTATTATTGGCATATGAGAAACCCAGATGGTTTCTAGCGGCCGGATTGGCCCAATATCCAGAATTCCCCGCGACGTATTGAACTTGCTCCAAAGCTCCTTCTCCTTGTTATCCTCCCACATATATGGATTGGGATTGGTCTTGCCAATCGCTCATATGATTTGTCGACGTGGACGTAGGAGGGGCTCCTTGAGGCTCCGTAATGAATTTCTCCAATCTCTCCACAACCTTGTGGAGAGAATCAAACTTGCTAGAAAGCTCCGCCACGGCCTTGGCCTCATAGATACTTGTGGGCTTCAAGGAGGATGAAGAATGTCCTCGCTCGTCCCCCCATTGTTGGTTGTTCGAGGCCATCTCCTCGAGCAAGGCCGTAGCTTCATCGGGAGTCTTCGACAAAATGTCTCCATTTGCCGAGGCATCAATAATCTGCTTCGTCCCCGGTTGGAGTCCATTGTAAAAGCTATGGACAAGCTCCCAATCCTCAATGCTATGATGGGGGTATTGATGTTGCAAGTCCTTGAATCGCTCCCAAGCTTTATAGAGAGTCTCTTGTGGTCCTTGCTTGAAGGACATGAGATCACTTCTTATCTTCACCGTCTTGGAGGGCGGGTAAAATTTGTCGACGAAGGCACTCGCCAACTCATCCTAAGTGGTGAAGATTCCTTCAGCTTGCGTCCTCAACCAATATAATGCCTTGTCCTTGAGTGTGAAAGGGAAGAGGCGCAGTCTGATAGCATCCACAGAGACGCCCGGCATTTGGAAGGTGGCACACTTTGATAGGAAGAGCTGGATGTGGTAATGAGGGTTTTCATGGGAGTTCCCATGAAAAGGATCTTGTTGCATAAGGACCACCAATCCAGTCTTTAAATCAAAATTTTTGTCGGCCGCCAACTCCGACATGGCTATGGACGAGGTCATGGAAGAAGTCTTAGGCCGAAGCCTATCTCTTATGGAAATAATCCTCGCCATTCGTGCCGCCAATTCTTTGGGGGTCTCAAGATGGGTCATAAAATGTCCTTCCGTAACGGGTCTCCTCTCCACTCGGATCCTCCTCAATGTACGCTCGATCTCCGGATCGTATAGTATCTCTTCGGGGTTCGCCGAGGATCTCGTGTACATGCAAGGAAAAACAGAGTTTCAAAGAAATAGTTAGCACAACGAAAGGGTAAAATAAATATAGAAATAATAGAACAAAAAAAGGAAAATAGCTAGGTTATAGGAATCAAACACTATTGCCACCCCAGCAACGGCGCCAAAAACTTGATCGCGACCCGGATACACGTCCCGGAGCGGTGACGATCGTAGTCTTACCGCAAGCGCACGGTGTAGCGGCGAGCGGGTATCGAACACAGGGAGGCCTAATAACAGTGTCTTCTTCGGTCACCTGGCTATAGGAAAAGTCGAGAAATGTTTGCAAATATGTGGTCACAGTCGTTCAAATGTAATAAAGGAATAACAAATTAATAAAGACGCTTAGGGGATAGGGAATCCCCGCTACTTGCCGTATCACATCATTGTGATTCGTAGGTTTCACAATTGCTAAACTTGAAACTTGGGTGAACTAGTTGCAACTAAATGTGGAACCAAGCTCACGCTCTCGCGCTATTACCGGTCTATAGCCAACCTAGGGTAGGGTCCAATCTCTTGCAAACCCTAACCTAGGCAAACTAGCGTGAAGAACAACATCATCGTTCAATCGTATCTCGAGCCCACTCTCGTGCAAACTCGAGCTACGACCTAGGTTGGGATAGTTCCTACCCGTCCAATCTCTTGCAAACGGGTATTGGTATAGAATTGCAATCGAAAACCCTAGTTTCGGCCCAATCTCTTGCAAACCGATTCCGGAGAAATTCAATTGTAACCCAATTCGAATATCTAGGGCTTCCTATCGAATTGGGATCCAATCTCTTGCAAATCCCAATCGGTATGAATCCCTACCTATTCGTTTTATAGCGATCCCAAACTAACCCTAATCAATCCTAGCAATAGTTTCACCAATTCATCACAAATTTGAAATTGGGCTCGTAGGGTTCATCCCTACGCCCTAAGACGATGAACTACTCACAATTCATAATAGAATGCAATAGAAATTCACAAGTAAAATGAATGGAATTCATAGCAATATTCAAGAAATCAATAAAAATGGAGTTTTTGAGGGAGAGAGATACAAACCAATGAAGAACAAGATAGCATCAAACAAAATCTCCCTTTTATCTCCTCTCTAAAAGCTCAATCTAATCCCTAAAAAGTTAATCTAAAAAGGATGCAAAAGTTCTGAAAAAAGGCTCTCCAAATTAGGTTAAAAACTGGGGTTAAATACCCCCCAAAATCGCCCCAAAAAACCCTGACGAAAATGCCCCTGCGCAGCCTCAAATCCGCAGTTTACGCTTCAGGCAGCGCGGCTCACTCGGCCGAGTGATAAATGTCACTCGGCCGAGTGACGAACCTTGTACAGAAACAGAGAGTTGGGGGTCTCGGGGGTCGTCTCCTCGGAGGTCACTCGGGCGGACGGCCTTTAGTCACTCGGGCGGACGTTGGTTGTCACTCGGGCGGACCGTCTTTCTCCACTCGGCCGAGTCAGTCATCGGGCCTGTACAGACGAAAAACAGAGAGTTCGGCATCTTTTGTTGCCGTCGTCTTGGCTCCACTCGGGCGAGGGGTGACTCGGTGCTCGGTCGAGTGGCATGGTGATGCTCGGCCGAGTGCACGCTGATATTGCTCTGTTGCGTGTCCGATCTGGCCGGCCGAGCGGGCTTCCTATGGTCGGCCGAGTGACTCATTCACTCGGCCGAGTGAAATGCTCAAAGTGCCCAAACTTCATATTTTCGCCTCCTCGTCGCTCCTACGACATTCTTTCTCCTTCCACTCCTCTCCAATAGCAAAATACCCCTCAAGAGAGTCGTCGGTGACACTTCGGAGTGGGTGCATCTCATGACCACTCCAAATCGCTCCAAATCGCTCCAAATCGCCTGAAATACGACAAAAACAACAAATCGTGAAAAGCATCGCAATATTGCCGAATAAACGTGAAAAACAAGATTTGAGCGATCTAAATGGCATGCAAACATGCAGAAAAAAGGTGTAAAATACGGAGTGATCAGGGTCGGCCCGAGGGAGGCCTCGTTTTGTAAGGTCGGCCCCGGTCATGATTGTAAAACTTTGACTTCAAATAGATGAAATTTTTTTGCAATCTGGTGTCTGAGTTTTCCTTGCAAATTTAAGTAAGAAGCATAGTTACATTAAGTGGTATCGAGTCGCACTTGTGTGAGGAGGTTGAGCGCGTAGCTCGGCCCTTACCCCTCTCCAGTTTGGGTGGCGGAGCTTCGTGAGCTCGCCCCGGAGTTTGACGGAAGTTGTTCCTAAGGTAGCTTGCGCATGATGGAACTTGACCGCTTGCTTGGCAGGACTTTTTCATTAACTTCTACAAGACACTTGACAGTGTTTTGGACGGGCGTGATGCCCTCCGTGGACGGGCTAGCGTACCGTTCTACTTTGCTGTAAACTGCATCAGGATGAGCGAGCTCCATTTTCAGCGTGGCCTTCCTTCTCCACTACTGCTCGTTGCATTCGCTTTCACCTCCTCGACGACGATGGGTTGCTTTATCTCTTCTGGGAGTCACGGACTGGAAGAAAAACCCTGGGAGAGGAGGAGCACGAGGCGACAATGGAGGCGTAGCTTCCCCGGGAGGTCGAGGAGTGGAAGACGGGCTAGCGGAGGGTAGGCTGGCGGAGGCTGGTATGCCCAGTGGGGTGATTTGGCGGGCACCCCCTCCTAAATCGGCGATTCGGAGCGTCTGCACAGGGTGGACGCTGGAAGGGAGGAGCGGTCCGTCGTAGGTCCCCTAAGTCCCCTATCGTAAGTTGTCTAAGGGAAGTCGAGGAGTGGAAGGTGGTCCATCCCTCATGTAAGAGGAATAGCCCATCAAAGATCAGTATGTAAGAGGAATAGCCCATCGCGAAGGCACGGTCCATTGTCGACCGTGGGTTTCTCCCACGACCGGGCCAACGGGGAACTGCTTTTGAGAGGGGAGGGGTGTCTAAAGACAAGCCGACCCTAACACCCCGGGTTTGTGAGGAGAGATTGATTGTGGGGGTTTCTCTCCCCCTTTCATCCTTCTTGGGAAGCGGGCTAAGGCTTACTCGCTCTCACCTTCTTTTTTCTCTCCTTCAGGGGGATGAGGTGAGTATTTATAGGTGGCGAGAGCTGACAGCTTTTGATAGACTGATGCGATGAGCTGGCCCCATTAGTTGGCTTGTTAGGGTCAAGTCATTCGAACTCGCTTTTGCCAGGCAGTGTCAGGCATGAAGCGTCAGGCCTGTGCCTCTCGGGGGGGCACGTTGTCTTTAATGGCGGGCTTCCCGAGTGTCCTTTTGTTGTGACAAGTCATGTCTGGGACACGCTTTATCGGGACCGGGTATTGACTGGAGGTTATAGCCCTGTCTCAGGCCTGTCCTGGTCCGCGTGCCCTTGCCCGTTCTCTCCAATTTGAGTGGCGAAGCTTTCTAGGCTTGCCCCAAAGTCTCTGCTCGAGGGGGGAGCAAGCACGTAGCTCGGCCCGTGCTCTTCTTCGGTTTGGATGTCGAAGCTTTTTAGGCTTGCCCTGGAGTCTTTTCTTGAGGGGGAGCGAGCGCGTAGCTCGGCCCGTTCCCTTCTCCGGTTTGGGTGTCGAGAACGGATCCTGCCCCTGAGTCTTCGTATGGGGGAGGGAGCCGTAGCTCGACCCATGCCCTTTTTCTCCAGTTTGGGTGGCGAAGCTTGTTAGGCTTGCCCTGAAGTCTCTGCTCGAGGGGGGAGTGAGCGCGTAGCTCGGCCCATGCCCTTCTCCGGTTTGGGTGGCGAAGCTTTTTATGCTTGCCCCGGAGTCTTTTCTAGAGGGGGGAGCGAGCGCATAGCTCGGCCCGTGTCCTTCTCTGGTTTGGGTGGTAAGGACGGATCCTACCCTGGAGTCTTCGTAGGGGGTGGAAGCCGTAGCTCGGCCCGTTCCCTTTTTCTCCATTTTGGGTGGCGATGTTTGTTAGGCATGCCACGGAGTCTTTACTTGAGGTGGGGAGCGAGCACGTAGCTCGGCCCGTGCCCTTCTCCGGTTTGGGTGGCGAGGACTGATCGCACCAGGATATACACCCGGAAAATGACTGTAGTTTTACCGCAAGCGACCGGTGTAGTGGCGAGCAAGACTCGAACATAGGGAGGACAATTGACAGTATCCTACTTTGATTACCTAGCTCATGGTAGAATAAGAATAGTTTTGATGGTGGTGTCATAATCGTTGGAATAGAAAATAGATATCAATATAATAAAAGTGTCTAGGGATGAGAAATCTCCACTATGGACCATTTCTTATCCTTGTGGATCATGAATATCAATGTTGCAAGGCTTGAATGTAGGTGAACTAGTCGCAACTTAATGTAGAACCAAGCTCGCGCTCTAGCGCTATTGCCGGTCTATAGCAACCTAGATTAGGGCACACTCTCATGCAAACCCTAACCTAAGCCACTAGCGTGAAGATCGACATCATCGTCCAATCGCAACTCGAGCCCACTGTCGTGCAAACTCGAGCTATGGTCTAAGTTTCGATAGTTTGTATTCGTCCAATCTCTTGCAAACGAATATGAGTATAGATTTATAATAAAAATCCTAGCTTTGGTCCAATCTCTTGCAAACCAAATCTAGAGAATTTCGATTATAAACCTAAGCCGAAAATCTAGGCCTTCCCATAAATTTGGATCCAATCTCTTGCAAATCCCAATCGATGGAAATTCCTAGCTATTCGCAATTAATTAATCAAAACATAACCTTTCTTCAATCCTAGCAACAATTCTATTCATTCATCACAATTCAAAACATCGGCTCCATAGGGTTGATCCCCATGCCCTAGACCGAATAAACTACTCACAAATCATCATGGAAATCTCAGAAAAATAGCAATTGAACATATCACAATTCATTATAGAGAAGAGACAATTCATAAAAATTAAGATTTTTAGCAAAAAAGAACAAACCAAAATTGTCGCCTATGATCTCCAGCTGAGATTTCACAAAAGAATAGCCGTCAAAAAATAATAGAACTCTATCTAAAAACTAGGGAAAAAACTAGGTTTAAATACAAGCTAAAATTGTCCAAAAAATCGTGACAAAACTGCCCCTGTATAGCCAAGAATCCGCAATCCTCGCAGAAGTCGGAATGCGTCACTCGGCCGAGTAACAATGTCACTCGGCCGAGTGACGAACCTAATAATAAAACAGAGAATCTGGGGGTTTTGTGAGTCTGTCTCTCTGACTGACTCGGGCGAGTAGGCCTCTTTACTCGGCCGAGTAAGCAATCGTGATCGGCCGAGTAGGCTTCTCAAAAATTTCAGTAACTTAGCCGCTTCTCGGTTGAAAATCCATGTTCTACTCGGGCGTGTCAGCTTTCTCACTCGGTCGAGTAGACTTCCTTGCTCGACCGAGGAAACTTTGAAATTCTGCTGTGCGTATCCATTTCACTCAGCCGAATACAGCTCCTGACTCTGTAACGGCCAGAATTTTTAGACGTGTTTTCGATTGTGCGTACCAGTATTTTCTTCAGACATTCAGATAACTTTTCATCCGTACGTGTCGACGCGAGCGCGTCACTGAATTCGTTTTACTGTGTCGTTATTATTTACCATCAAGTTTTAACTATAATACTTTAACTTAATTATTCTGCTAATTACATCTTAAATCTTAATTACTTTAATTAATTTCACTAATTACTTTTTTTCATTTTTAATAATGACTTATTAAACTCACTTAATTACGTAAATGTCTTAACCCTTAACTACACGACAACACACACGTTTTAAACAACCAGATACATCTTCTGAAATCAAAGTTGGCTTTCTCCTTGTTTTCGTTTGAGCAAAACAATACGTCTCTACAAAGTCTGAAGATTCCATTAAACACCATCCCAATCAAATTAATACTGCTTTGACAAAATGAGATGGGTGTCTCCCTGCTCATCTTCTTAAGCCCCGTATTCTCCCATGCAGATTGATCAGCAAATCCTCCATCAGTTTTCTAAAACAAAGAACCCAATTTCACCAAATCTGTTCATCAATCCACAACCACAATCAAAACCCAAATCCATCATCTTCCCAACACAAATCTCTCAAACAAATCAGCCCTACAACACATTCAATCAATCCCAAACTGATTTTTTTTGAAATCAGAAAATCAAGAGGACAAATCAAACCCAAATTCGAAATCAACCCCACACTTATTTTTTTGAAGATCAGAAATCAAGAGGAAAAAAACGAATTTCAGATCTGAAACCAACTTCAGATCTGAGATCAAAGCAAGCTTCAACCTTCTCCGATCTTCTTCTTCCTCCTTCCTCCCTTGGTCGACCCCTCACCCTCGCCTGAAGCGCGCGCGCCCAGTAACTGCCGCCGGCCATTCCTGTAACCCAGCTGCGCGCATCGTCGCTGGGGAACCGCCCGCGCCGTCGGAGAGCTCGTGTCGGAGCCGCCGCCCTCCGCCCCTTCTTCCGCCGTCGCGCGTAGGTGAGTGCCCCCTCTCCTTTGCTTCTTGCACACGAGTCCTTTGCAGCTATTTTAAATCGAAATCAAAAAAAAAGAAAGAAACGAAGGGAAGAACCGACAGAAGGCTGAGAGAGAAGAGAGAGGGACTGTGAGAGAGAAAGTGTGTTAGGGGGAGGCAGACTTAGAAAGGAAAGGGTTATTTATCTCTATGTTCATAGCAATAAATAACTAGTGTAATTATTTTTAACAGATGACATAGGCCTCTACAAGTGACCCAAAACAGTTAGGAGTAATAAAATTATTAAACAACTTATAACTCGAATCAATAGTTGTCCTAACTGTATTTATAAGCATGTAGCTATAAATGTATGTTAACTTGTTAGGTACAGGTGATATTGGTGACATGGTAGGTAGACTTATTAATGTGATGTTTAGCCATGAAATAAGATTAATGAATTAATGAGCTTAGTTAATTAATAAGTTGTTAATAATAAATAGTGTTATTTAATTGTTAAATTGATTTCACCATGTTGGTAGATAAGGTTAACATGTTTCTTTGTACCCATGGTCAAACTTGTAGGTAGACTCATTATATTATTTTAACCATGTCATTATTTAATGTTACGTAAAATTAAGTTATTTTTAATATTAAAATTGATGTTAGTTTGTTAACGATAAGTTCACCATATTGATATGATTAAATACTGTTAGTGTAAATAAATAGAGTATACCATGTTAGTGTAACACAAAATAAACACCACCCTAGCCAATGAACCCAATAAAAATCAGACAAATCATCATTTAATTTTATGTCGGACAAATCTAACCCAGATATATGTTTAACCAAAACAGAGAACCGGAATTACCAACACGTAGTACCCATTCAGACGAACTCACGACAACCGATACCACCAGAAACAGGCAAGTGATACTTGCCAGTAATTATTTAGGCCATGTTTTAGGCCAATTTGTAAAATTGTGTAAAAGAGACTAGGCGGTGAAATGATAGTCGCCTAGACGCCCTTACTAGATCTAGCTTGACAACGAAGCTAGATCCGACACATTTACCATGCTATCTTTTCATGCTATCATGTCACGTTTACTTTCAATTAACTGTACGCACTTTAACTACTTATTAACATGTTATGTCATGTATCAAATTGTTCTATCGTGATTGCGTAGCACACGCTATAATAATTGTAACTATTGAGGCTGGGCACCTGCTTTGCGGGCACAACCCTATGCCAATAACACTTCCTGGATCGTGATCCAGAAGATGGGCGCCAGTCCATATACACGTGGAGGGGTAGGGTTAAACGATCGCTTGAGCGTAGAAGTGAGCCCGTACAGCCACTTCAGCCAAAAGACGGAAACTCTGTGCACAAAGTGATAAATCAGTGATTCGTGAAATAGTGAATTGTAACTTTCTGCTACGACATGCTTGATTATTATTATCTTGTTCATTTACTCATTGCACTCTTTTAATGTCATGCCATATCATCATGTTAGAACTGCTAGTTGCATTATTTTATTTGTATCCTTGCACAAAAGTCCTCCGCCTTTCTTGTGAGACTTTTGCTGACATGTGCCCTTTTCTCTTTGGGTGTCACATGTCAGACTTTGAGACAGAGCAAGTAGCAGAGGACGAGCAGTTCGTGGACGCTGAGTTTGAGGTCCCTGCTGAGACCGAGTTTGAGGACACTTGTGACTAGTCCTAGACTCGTTTGGAGTCTCCCCTTAGTTGTTACCTTTCCGTAGTTGCTGTTAGGTTTCGGTGCGTAGCACCTATCTCTCGTTGTTTTGTTTAGCCATGCTTTAGGCCTATTGTTCAGACTTGTACTTTTGTGAATATTCTGTGATGTTGTAATATGTGTTGGATGTTGGTGGTGGATGTTCTTTTATCTGCTTTATTATTGTTGTTGTTGTTTCGTCATAATGCAAGGACCTGCTACTTTTCGAATTTTTTTACAGATGCTTATCAGACTGCAGCTTCACAGCTCCATGTCTGAGCGGACCTCCTCACGTCTCGCCTTCCATATTAGGGAAGCAGGGCGTGACAGGTTTTAGTGGTGGCCCATGCAGGTCTCCTATTTGCATCTGCGAAATAACGGAACAACAATGATGATAATAACATCCAATTAATTATTCATAACATTCGAGTCATGATTAAGTCTAACCTGAACATTTCCTTGTCTTAGATGGCCGGTAGACGCGTTACTCGAGGAGCTGGTAGTGGACCTGGAGCTGGTGGTGGAGCAGGAAGTATTGAGGATGCTGATATAGAACCCACCACGGCTGAGATGATGAGGATGATGCATCAGATGATGCAGGTTCAGTTGGGCATGCTTCAGAATGCCTCTCGCTTCGAGCCAGGAGCGAAGCAGTTTTGGGAGCTGGGCCCATCATATTTCGCTGGGTCAGAAGGATCATTAGCTGTGGATGAATGGATGAAGAACACGGAGGATAATCTGCTTCTCTCGAAGGTTAACCCGACTGGATGGGTTGACTTAGTGAAGAAGCAACTGAAGGACAATGCCCGCAGTTGGTGGGAGTCAGAAGAGCAGATGTTGGTGAAGCATATTCCCTGGGCCACTTTCAAGGCAAGATTTAATGATGAGTATTTCCCCCGAGCTGCCAGGAGGGAGCTGGTGCAGCAGTTCATCAATCTGAAGCAAGGAAATCTGACGGTGGATCAGTACCACCAAGAATTCATGAGACTGAGTCGGCTTGTGCCGAAGATGGTGGAGACTGCTGAGGATCGAGCTCAGAGATTCTTACAGGGTTTATCTTTGGAGCTGCAGAGTTTGATTTCCTCTTTGGACTTAGACTCTTACCAGAAGTTATTGATAGCTGCCAAGAGGCAGGAGCTGATCGCTAATCAGAAGAGAGGGCAGTATTCAGGTGCTGGGAAGAGGCCTATGGAGTAGGCCAGAGCTGTGGTTAGGCTTGGGTTCAAGCCTAATCAGTCCGTGCAGTTTAAGAGGCCAGGTGGGCCTAGCCAGAAGATGTGCAGTCATTGTGGCAAGACTGGTCATGTGAAGGAGCAGTGCATGAGGCTTCTGGGCCAGTGCCTGGTTTGTGGCGATGCTTCGCATACTTTGAAGGATTGCCCGAGTGCTAAGCAGCCGTGGAAGGCACCAGCCGGAGTTCAGCAGTAGAGAGCTCCAGTAGTCGCTGGACGTGGAGCGCCTCTCATTCCCCAGAAGCAGGCTTTCCAGCAGGCCGTTCAGCCTAGGAGGCAAGCCTTCACGATGACTGCAGTAGAGGCGGAGACTGAGGACGGAGTTATTACAGGTAACCTCTATACTAGTCTTCCTTATTTATGCATTATATTTGATTAGTTAGATCCATGTTAATCTAGTTGCATGTTACCCTTAGGTGTCATCTTAGTTTCATCTCACCCGGCCTTGACCCTGTTCGATTCTGGAGCTTCCATGTGCATCCTATCTCGGAAGTTCGGAGTCGAACACTCGATACCCACCTATACACTTCCCACGTGTTGGAACATTACAACTGGGAATGGTATAGTAAATGTTGCACTAGGATGTAGACCATGCCCGTTTGTGATTAGTGGACACGAACTATACGCTGATTTCATCGTCCACGATCTACCCAACTTTGATGCTATTCTCGGCATTGACTGGTTAGGAGCTTTTTATGCCATGATCGACTGTCACCGGAAGAAAGTGGTGTTTGAAATTCCTGACCACCCAATGTTCGAGTTTGTCGGCGGAGGACGTTCTCTTGGACCTGTCAAGTTCCGAGCTCAGCCTTACCGATTGACCGTTGCATCTATGATTGCTGAACCAGAGAAGCCTGCAGAAGTGAGAGATTTCGAAGACGTCTTCCCTGAAGACATTTCTGGACTGCCACCCGATCGAGCGTTGGAGTTCGGCATCGATCTTATGCCAGGAGCTCAGCCAATTTCAAAAGCATCGTACTGTATGGCTCCTATAGAATTAGAAGAGTTGAGAAAGCAGTTGGATGAGCTACTACAGAAGGGTTTCATTCATCCCAGCGTATCTCCCTGGGGTGCACCCGTCTTGCTGCTAAAGAAGAAGGATTGATCGAGGAGGATGTTCATTGATTATCGGGAGTTGAATCAGATCACAGTGAAGAACAAGTACCCGCTTCCCCGTATTGATGATATCTTCAATCAGCTTGGTGGATCGAGGGTATTTTCGAAGTTAGATCTCCGGAGTGGATACCATCAAGTCAGAGTCAAGAAGGAAGATGTACTCAAGACCGCTTTTCGGACTAAGTACGTGCATTACAAGTTCGTTGTCATGCCATTCGGTGTGACCAACACTCCTGCTGTGTTCATGAATCTCATGAACCTTATATTTTACGACTTCCTCGACAAGTTCGTAGTGATCTTCATCGATGACATACTGGTGTACTCAAAGAGCAAGGATGAGCATGTAGAACATTTGAAGATAGTGTTGGAGACGCTCCGTCATCATAAACTATATGCCAAGTACAGCAAATGTGAATTCTGGCTGGATAGAATTGCATTTCTTGGGCATGTAGTATTGGGAGCTGGAATCTCGGTGGATCCGGAGAAGGTCAAAGCAGTCAGTGAATGGCCTACACCTCGATCGGCATCGGACATCAGGAGTTTCCTTGGATTGGCTGGATACTACCGCAGATTTATCAAGGATTTCTCGAGGATAGCTGAGCCGATGACGAGATTGACAAGGAAGGATATTAAGTTCTATTGGTCAGACTCGTGTGAGCAAGCCTTTTCTACCTTGAAGGAGAGGCTGACATCTGCACCAGTCTTAACTATTTCGGACAGAAGCGGAGGCTTCGAGATTTTCTGCGACACATCAGGCAAGGGGCTTGGATGCGTTCTGCACCAGCACAATCATGTGGTCGCATATGCTTCGCGACAATTGAAGGTCCATGAGAAGAATTATCCGACCCACGATTTGGAGCTAGCCGCTGTCGTCTTTGCACTGAAGATCTGGCGACATTTCTTACTGAGTGAGAAAGTGAAAATTTTCACTGATCACAAAAGTTTGAAATATATATTCACCCAGAAGGAGCTGAATATGAGACATCGTAGATGGTTGGAATTGATGGCAGACTACGACATCGATCTACAGTATCATCCTGGGAAGGTGAATGTCATACCAGGATGCCTTGAGTCGACTGCCCGAAGTGATGATTCACACAGCTCAGTGGAGATTGCAGCATGATCTACGAAGGATGGATGTTGAAGCTATTCTACCAGGAGTCACATCGTCGTTGATAAACATGCAGATTCAATCGACGATCGTGGATCGAATCAAGATTGCTCGAGCGGGAGATGTTAAGTTGAAGAAGATCACAGAACAAGTCGAATCAGGACTTCAGATAGATTTTCTGAGTCACGCGGATGGATCTTTAAGATATGGTAGCAGGATCTGTGTACCTGTAGGAGATATCAGAGAAGAGTTGATGAATGAGGCTCACAGTTCACCTTATTCTATTTATGCTGGGGGTACTAACATGTACAAGGATCTTCGACAGAATTTCTAATGGCATGGGATGAAGAGAAGTGTGGCACGTAGCGTTGCCAAGTGCCTCGTGTGTCAGCAAGTGAAGGCTGAACATCATCGCACTGCTGTACTACTATAACCTCTGCCGATTCCAGAGTGGAAGTGGCAGCACATCACGATGGACTTCGTGACTGGCTTACCTCGGAGCACCAACAAGCAGAACGACGCGATCTGGGTCATCGTTGATCGATTGACCAAGTCCACGCACTTTATACCTTTCCGAGTTGGGCAATCCACGGAGATATTAGCTAGGAAGTATATGGAGGTAATGACCTAACCCATGCCTTTATAATTTCCTTCTGGTACAAGTCGTGATGTAAATTATGTCGTGTAAGAGATCGTACGCTTACATGGAGTCCCTATGAGCATTGTATCAGATCGTGATACGAGATTCACATCTTAGTTCTGGAAGAGTCTGCAGACCAATCTGGGTACCAGTCTGAAATTCAGTACTGCGTATCATCCACAGACTGATGGACAGTCGGAGCGCACTATCCAGATATTGGAAGATATGCTGAGAGCATGCATGTTGGATCTCAATGGTTTATGGGAGGATCATTTGCACCTGGTGGAGTTTTCCTACAACAACAGCTATCAGGCAAGCATTGACATGGCGCCTTTTGCTACTCTTTACGGGAGGAAATGTCGATCGCCACTGAGTTGGGATGACATAGGTGATAGAGAGCTCTTGGGGCCAGAGATGATAGTGGAAGAAGTTGATGTTGTGCGAGATATCAGAGACAAGATTTGGATCGCTCAGTACCGTTATAAGCATTAGGCAGATGCTAAACGACGTCCTTTGGAGTTTCAGCCGGGAGATCATGTGTTCCTGAAAATCTCACCGAATCGAGGAGTGATCCGCTTCGGGAAGCGAGGCAAACTTAGTCCGAGGTACATTGGACCATTCGATGTGTTAGAGCGAGTTAGAGAAGTAGCTTATCGCTTAGCTTTGCCACCGTCCTTGGAGGGAGTTCATGACGTCTTTCATGTGTCCCAGCTCCGTCGTTATATCAGCGACCCTTCTCATGATGTGGACTACTCTGAGATTACAGTTCGACCAGATCTGACGTACGAACAACAACCTGTGGAGATCCTAGATCGACGTCAGAAAGTCTTCAGGAACAGGACTGTTGACCTAGTCAGAGTGATTTGGCGTCGTGACTCGCCAGGAGAGTCTACCTGGGAGCGGGAAGATGAGATACGAAAGCGTTATCCATATTTGTTTTCTGCTCCTTAATTGATAAGAATTCAGAGGACGGAATTTTTCTTAAGGTGGGTAGAATGTAACGGCCAGAATTTTTAGACGTGTTTTCGATTGTACGTACCAGTATTTTCTTCAGTCATTCAGATAACTTTTCGTCCGTACGTGTCGACGCGAGCGCGTCACTAAATTCGTTTTACCATGTCGTTATTATTTACCATCAAGTTTTAACTATAATAATTTAACTTAATTATTCTGCTAATTACATCTTAAATCTTAATTACTTTAATTAATTTCACTAATTATTTTTTTTCATTTTTAAAAATGACTTATTAAACACACTTAATTACGTAAATGTCTTAACCCTTAACTACACGACAACACACACGTTTTAAACAACCAGATACATCTTCTGAAATCAAAGTTGGCTTTCTCCTTGTTTTCGTTTGAGCAAAACAATACGTCTCTACAAAGTCTGAAGATTGCATTAAACAACATCCCAATCAAATTAATACTGCTTTGACAAAATGAGATGGGTGTCTCCCTGCTCATCTTCTTAAGCCCGTATTCTCCCCTGCAGATTGATCTGCAAATCCTCCATCAGTTTTCTAAAACAAAGAACCCAATTTCACCAAATCTGTTCATCAATCCACAACCACAATCAAAACCCAAATCCATCATCTTCCCAACACAAATCTCTCAAACAAATTAGCCCTACACCACATTCAATCAATCCCAAACTGATTTCTTTTTGAAATCAGAAAATCAAGAGGACAAATCAAACCCAAATTCGAAATCAACCCCACACTTATTTTTTTTGAAGATCAGAAATCAAGAGGAAAAAAACGAATTTCAGATCTGAAACCAACTTCAGATCTGAGATCAAAGCAAGCTTCAACCTTCTCCGATCTTCTTCTTCCTCCTTCCTCCCTTGGTCGACCCCTCACCCTCGCCTGAAGCACGCGCGCCCAGTAACTGCCGCCGGCCATTCCTGCAACCCAGCTGCGCGCGTCGCCGCTGGGGAATCGCCCGTGCCGTCGGAGAGCTCGCGCCGGAGCCGCTGCCGTCCGCCCCTTCTTCCGCCGTCGCGCGTAGGTGAGTGCCCCCTCTCCTTTGCTTCTTGCACACGAGTCCTTTGCTGCTATTTTAAATTGAAATCAAAAAAAGAAAGAAAAGAAGGGAAGAACCGACAGAAGGTTGAGAGAGAAGAGAGAGGGACTGTGAGAGAGAAAGTGTGTTAGGGGGAGGCAGACTTAGAAAGGAAAGGGTTATTTATCTCTATGTTCATAGCAATAAATAACTAGTGTAATTATTTTTAACAGATGACATAGGCCTCTATAAGTGACCCAAAACAGTTAGGAGTAATAAAATTATTAAACAACTTATAACTCGAATCAATAGGTGTCCTAACTGTATTTATAAGCATGTAGCTATAAATGTATGTTAACTTGTTAGGTACAGGTGATATTGGTGACATGGTAGGTAGACTTATTAATGTGATGTTTAGCCATGAAATTAGATTAATGAATTAATGAGCTTAGTTAATTAATAAGTTGTTAATAATAAATAGTGTTATTTAATTGTTAAATTGATTTCACCATGTTGGTAGATAAGGTTAACATGTTTCTTTGTACCCATGGTCAAACTTGTAGGTAGACTCATTATATTATTTTAACCATGTCATTATTTAATGTTAAGTAAAATTAAGTTATTTTTAATATTAAAATTGATGTTAGTTTGTTAATGATAAGTTCACCATGTTGATATGATTAAGTACTGTTAGTGTAAATAAATAGAGTATACCATGTTAGTGTAACACAAAATAAACACCACCCTAGCCAGTGAACCCAATAAAAATCAGACAAATCATCATTTAATTTTATGTCGGACAAATCTAACCCAAATATTTGTTTAACCAAAACAGAGAACTGGAATTACCAACACGTAGTACCCGTTCAGACGAACTCACGACAACCGATACCACCAGAAACAGGCAAGTGATACTTGCCAGTAATTATTTAGGCCATGTTTTAGGCCAATTAGTAAAATTGTGTAAAAGAGACTAGTCGGTGAAATGATAGTCGCCTAGACGCCCTTACTAGATCTAGCTTGACAACGAAGCTAGATCTGACACCTTTACCATGCTATCTTTTCATGCTATCATGTCACGTTTACTTTCAATTAACTGTACGCACTTTAACTACTTATTACCATGTCATGTCATGTATCAAATTGTTCTATCGTGATTGCGTAGCACACGCTACAATAATTGTAACTATTGAGGCTGGGCACCTGCTTTGCGGGCACAACCCTGTGCCAATAACACTTCCTGGCTCGTGATCCAGAAGATGGGCGCCAGTCCATATACACATGGAGGGGTAGGGTTAAACGATCGCTTGAGCGTAGAAGTGAGCCCGTACAACCACTTCAGCCAAAAGACGGAAACTCTGTGCACAAAGTGATAAATCAGTGATTCGTGATTCGTGAAATAGTGAATTGTAACTTTCTGCTACAACATGCTTGAATATTATTATCTTGTTCATTTAATCATTGCACTCTTTTAACGTCATGCCATATCATCATGTTAGAACTGCGAGTTACATTATTTTATTTATATCCATGTACAAAAGTCCTCCGCCTTTCTTGTGAGACTTTTGCTGACATGTGCCCTTTTCTCTTTGGGTGTCACATGTCAGACTTTGAGACAGAGCAGGTAGCAGAGGACGAGCAGTTCGTGGACGCTGAGTTTGAGGTCCCTGCAGAGACCGAGTTCGAGGACACTGGTGACCAGTCCTAGACTCGTTTGGAGTCTCCCCTTAGTTGTTACCTTTCCGTAGTTGCTGTTAGGTTTCGGTGCGTAGCACCTATCTCTCGTTGTTTTGTTTAGCCATGCTTTAGACCTATTGTTCAGACTTGTACTTTTGTGACTATTCTTTGATGTTGTAATATTTGTTGGATGTTCTTTTATCTGGTTTATTGTTGTTGTTGTTGTTTCGTCGCAATGCAAGGACCTGCTACTTTTCGAAAAAATTTTACAGACGCTTATCTGACTGCAGCTTCACAGCTCCATGCCTGAGCGGACCTCCTCATGTCTCGCCTTTCATATTAGGGAAGCGGGGCATGACAGACTCGGCCGAGTAGAGTCTCTGTTCGGCCGAGTAGGCTGTATCTGTCTTCATTTCTTCTCCTCCTCGACTCCTCGTCGAATTTATCGAATTTCTTCCTCTTCCGCTCATCCTCTAGCGCCGATATCTCCTCAAATAAGCTGTGGGCGATGCTCCGGTGTGCACAAAAGTCCCTTGATCTCATTTTATCTCCAGATCGCTCCATATCTCCTGAAATACGACAAAAACAAGAAAATAGAGAAAAGCAACTCGATATCGTCAAATAATCGTGGAAAAAGCAATATGGGCGATCGAAATGACATGAAAACATGCAGAAAAAAGGTGTAAAATAAGTAGCGATCAAAATCCCCCAAGCTTACCTCTTACACGTTCTCGAGGAAGACGAGTAAAAGGAGAACCCGGCGGGTAAAAATAGCGAAAAAGGAAAAAGGAGACAGAAAAGTAAGCAAGGAGGGAGGTGCTACATCATTTCCTCAGGACGTGGATGACGTCCCCGTGTTGTGGGCATGCAAGTGTGCAATAATATGTGATTGGGGGCATGAGATTTAAATATTTATAACCGCAAGCACACGGTGTTGTAGTGTGGCTTGGGGGTCGAACACGGTGAGGTGTGGATGTGCTTGTGTCAGAAAGGACCGAATTCACCCTAGGGGTGAGCTAGCCCGAATCGAATGATGGTTTGTCACGAATCGTAGGTAAGGGGTTAAACAATAATAAAGGAAACCTGGGACTTTGGTTTCCACCCTATTACGTGATTCTCGCTAACACGGCCGACGGATAGGATAACGATCAGAATTAGGGTCTATTGGTGAGACATTGCCTCTAAGAGTGACACCGGCGTCTCATGGGCCCGATATTCCGGTCGGTGCCCAAGATGATACGCCGGACTACCTGGGTTCGGTCAGTGGGCATTCCCATGTCCATTAACACTAATCGACTCCGGGAGAACTAAGCTCGCAACGATAACCCCCAACATCTCATCCTGCCACTCCCGCGCGCTAGGATTTGATGTCAATGCTAAGGGCCTGAGCTATGGCTAGGGAGTCAACCGCCAAGTTTATTCCCCCGTGGCCCGACGGTCAAAGGCGGTATTTTTCCCACCGATGACAATGAAACACCCAGCGTAACCAATCGATTCCTATTCCCTATCAATTTCCTAGTCCTATGGACGCATCAGGGAGAACACACGAAGGGGTTTCTACCAAAATCCCAGATTTGGGAACTACTCACACATTTTAGGTAAAAAGCAATCTAAATGAAAATCGACCATTAAAAACATGATCCGGTGATTGAAAAGCAGTAAAAGCAATGCAAATAACACTATATTAAAGTTTGGTAAAGATCAGACAACTTACTAATATCAAATAAATTCCAGCCGACACAAAATGGAGAGAAAACAGAAAATACAACTCAGCTCTCGTTTCTGAAAACTTAGGGCTTATATTTATAGAAAGCGACGTCACCCGATCGGGTGAAGAATCACCCGATCGGGTGACCTGCTTTGTTAATCGGCAGCGGTCTTCAGAAACTTCACCCGGTCAGACGACACGATCGGTTGGAGGAAGCAGCTCATCGTTTGGATCTTGGTGTCGTCGGGTGAACCGATCGGTTGATAAATCAACCGACCGGTTGGAATTGTCGCCCAAAAAGACAGTAAGTCGCGACATTTTTGGCACGGTCAGCTGGCGGGCGGGTGAGCTCTCTGGGTCGTGTCTTCGGGGGATCGGCTACAGATGAACCGATCGGGTGAAGGTCACCCGATCGGTTGGAATTCGGCTTCAATTTCCAGAGAGATCAGTCGGGCTGAATCGGTCTCTGACCCGGTCGGTTGACACTCTCATTGCTTCAGAGGCTGTCCGGGTCGTGAACGCGTGCATCACCAGATCGGTTGGCTGTATCCAACCGATCGGGTGAGGGGCTGAAAGAAAGAAATATTTGTGTCTGACCCCCTGGATCACGTGTGGCTCCTCCCGTTGCTCTGGGGACTTATGATATCATCGTTATGTGTCCCCTACGCTGGCAAACTCCTGTAAACACGTAAAAACACGGCGAAGTGAAAGAAAACAAGAAAATATGAGAAAACGGATACGAGACGGCGGAAAATAACGGAAAAACACAAAGAAGACGTGCGTGGATATATAAAACATACACATACGTCAAAATCCCCCAAGCTGAACCCTTCCTCGTCCTCGAGGAAGAAGAGTGAGAGTGGGAGCTCGGAGGGAGAAAATAGAGAGAGAAAAATAAAAAGAGAACTCTAAATCATAAATCGCCCGTCAGGGCCCAACAAAATCAAAAACGACACACCAAGCAAGCAAACGACAAATCACCACACTAAACCAAAGAAAACGAGTCCAGACAAGTGTCGTGGGTCCACGCCGTGAAGTGCGAGTGAGTGTGGTCATATGCTAGCAGTCGGTGTCATTATCTACATCGTGCAATAAGCTCAATATACACAAATCCAAGAAATGACCCAAATATCGATTCGATTCGGAATAAGCGGTGAATATATGGCTCAAGCATGCATGAGAAGAGTATGAGAATAGAAACGTATCATGTGTCAGGGACTCCACAGCTAGGGACTCGGACATCACCACACTATCTGTCACGCCCCGCTTCCCAAAAACGTGGAGGCGAAGCGTGAGAAGGTCCGCTCAGACTTGAAGCTACAAAGCTGCAATTCCGATAAGCGTCAATCAAATTTAAAACTGCAGGTCCTTGCAACGCGAGCGAAACAAGATAATAATAATGAAATGAGACAAAAGAATAATCTCAGAATATCCATAAATATAAATTCCAACATCGCAGAAAAGCCACCAGGCTAAAAGAAAAAGAGACTAAAGGCCCAAACATGGCCAACAAAAGTACAAAGTACAAACGACGGTGCTACGCACCAACAACTAACAAAAGGCCTAAAACACAATAAAGCTCAACAAAGACTCAAAGAATGGTCACCGGTGTCCACCAAAATCCTCCTCGGCAGTCATGGACTCAGACTCAGCGTCAGCAACACATCACGTACTCAGCAACGGTCTCTGGCTCAGGGTCTAACATGTGACACCCAAAAGAGCAAGGGGCACATGTCAGCAAGTCTACAAGAGACTTGTGCAAGGAAACTGAAAGTACAAGTAAAAGCAACCTAAAAGTTCTAGCATGATGCAATGACATGGCAGTTAAAGTAATGAGTGCAACAGGTAAAGTAAAGTAAAGTACGAGCATGGCATTTAAACATGGCATGGATGACAAGTATTACATGAATCATTCACAAGACAAGTACAAGACAAGAAAAGTAAGCACCTCGTGCACAGAGATTCCGTCTTTTGGCTAGAGGGCTGATCAGGCCACTCCTAAGCTCAAGTGAACGTTTATCCCTACCCCTCCACGTGTGTCGAGCCAGGGCCTTACCCCCGAACTTGGAATGCTCGCTTCTGGATCACGAGCCAGGAAGTGTTTTACACAAGTATGGCCTAGGGGTGCACCTAGCCAGGGACACGGAAACACGGATTTGTACAAGTATTTTGTAGCGTGTGCTACGATGCAACAATCAATTTGGATGACATGTAAGATGCAATGCATGGCAGTTAAAAGTACGTACAGTTTAAGGAAAGTAAACGTGACAGTTTAGTATGCATGAACAACAAGTTTAAAGGGTTGGGTCTAGCTTCGTTGTCAAGCTAGATCAATTAGGTGACGGATCTAGTTTCGTTGTCAAACTAGATCAAGTAGGCGTCTAGCCAGCTATCATTTCACTGACTAGTCTCTTTTACGCTAGGAACAAGGAAGTGGCCTAAAAACATGGCCCTACACAAGAGTTGGCAAGTTTCACTTGCCTGCAAGTACGACGTCTGAGCACACCGTCCAATGAGTCCAAAAATCACAATTATCCTACGTGCACAAGTCCACCGGCCTAAAGTCCATATTATTAATCTTGATTAGTGAATTTAAAACATTTAAAATACTTTGAAAATACTGATTTTAGTCTTGTTTAGCATGCATTGGGTTTGGGGTCCTAGGGGTGCAAAGCGTTACCTCAACACGACGCGAAAGCTACACCGGCGTCGGGTAGCGATGCCGGGGGTTGGAATAATAAGATCGCGCTCCAAGTCCAGATTCCAATTAGATTCCTCGCTGGAAAGTTCAGAGCAATTGACCGGGCGACGATTCCAGATTCCAAAGCTTGCACGTGCGACGACGGCCTACGACGTGCGACGACGTCGTACGCGACGGATCCTCGAAGAGCAAGCACCTAGGTGGGGCCCACAGTAGTCCTAGGGGCCTTTGGGGGACCCACAATAACTCTGGAGAACTTGGGGGGCCCACGGTGGCAAGCGGTGCGACGGGTGCGGGGTTGCGACGAGTGGCTCTCGGTCGTACACAGCCAATGCGGGGAGATCCGTCGGTCGTGCGCTCAAAATGCGGGGGTTGCGACGTTGGGGCTGTGCAGCGGCTGCGGTGTGGTGCTTGGTGCGGGGTTTCTTCGGTCAGACCGGTCGGGAGCCTCGGTCAGACGCTTGGATGCGGGGCGGGGCAGCGTTGCAACGTTGCAGTGCTTGCAACAGGGGTCGGTGCGGAGCAGCGGGTCGGTCGTGCGGGGTGCGGAGCGGGGCGACAAGCGGGCGACGGTTGCGGAGCGCTGTGCTGCGATGCGGAGCTGCTTGGTGCGGGCCAATCCCTCGGTCAGACCGAGGGAACGGAGCGGCTAGCGGCTGCAGCGATGCGGAGCGGCTTGGTGCGGGGCGGGGCTTCGGTCGGAGCGGGGGAACGGGGCCGTTTCCTTCGGTCGTGCGGTGGCTGAACGTCGCAACGTTGCGACGAATCGTCGCAACGTCAAATCTGAGTTTTGGAAGAGGCTAGGGCTAATTTCTTGCGAAAATAGGTCTTCCTAGGGGTTGTTTATATAGTATAGATGGGTTGACTTGGTCTAGGGCTAAATCTAATAGGATTAGAAGTTTAAAATAATTTAAAATTTGAATTCCAACTACTCCAACTCACCCAAGGGTTTGACTTAGTCCAAATGAGCTAGTAATTGGCTCAAAAATTCTTTAAAACGTTTTAAACTCAAATAAATTTTATTTGGCCGAAAATAATTTAAAAATTAATTATTAAAAATAATATAAAACTTGTTAAAAATATAAAAGTGGTCAAATAAACTCCAAAAATTATAAAATAAATATCGTGGTGATCGTGTTGACGAGAGTGAGCTAACTAAGAAGACGGATCTCAATTTCGACTTTGGACGACGAAACTAAAAATAGAAACGTCTCCCGTCAAGAGTGAGAATCGTCACGTCTCATCGAGTAAGTTTAAATTGTGGAAAAACGACTCGAGAAGTGTCGTTCCAAGATAGTGCCACTATTTAATACTCTCAGAGACGTTCACAACGGCATATCACACGAAAGTGTTCACAAACAAACAAAGTCTAAAACAAACACGTGCACTGACAAAAGCACGGGCACGAACAACGTACCACGAAAAGTGGTCGTTACACTATCACCTAGATAATAGCTAGAAATTCACTATTCCAAGTGTTTTCGAAAGCGATGGGGGTTGAGATGATGTGGAGAAGAACACTCGGTGCAAATTCTCTCCTTCTCTTTATTCTCGATAGGTATGAAAATATTCACACACACCTTTTTTTGGGTTTTGGATATATGTATTTTTTTTGGATTTTTGGCTATACATATGTATGTATGTATGTATGTATGTATGTATGTATATATATATATATATATATATATATATATATATATATATATATATATATATATATATATATATATATATCTATATATATCTATATTATAAAAGAGGGATGTTATCAAGAGATATTGGACATGAGAAATTGGATAAGAGATATCTATATTATAAAAGAGGGATGTTATCGAGAGAAATTGGATTAGAGATATTGGACACGATAAATTGGATAAGAGATATCTATATTATAAGAGAGGGATGTTATCAAGAGAAATTGGATAAGAGATATTGGACAAGAGAAATTGGATAAGAGATATCTATATTATAAGAGAGGGATGTTATCAAGAGAAATTGGATAAGAGATATCTATATTATAAAAGAGGGATGTTATCAAGAGAAATTGGATAAGCGATATTGGAAAAGAGAAATTGGATAAGAGATATCTATATTATAAAAGAGGGATGTTATCAAGAGAAATTGGATAAGAGATATTGGAAAAGAGAAATTGGATAAGAGATATCTATATTATAAAAGAGGGATGCTATCAAGAGAAATTGGATAAGAGATATTGGACAAGAGAAATTGGATAAGAGATATCTATATTATAAAAGAGAGATGTTATCAAGAGAAATTGGATAAGAGATATCTATATTATAAAAGAGGGATGTTATTAAGAGAAATTGGATAAGAGATATTGGAAAAGAGAAATTGGATAAGAGATATCTATATTACAATTGAGGGATGTTTTTGAACTTGTCCTATGTGGCAATGTCACATCAAGTTTTGGAGGGAAATTTTTGGGTTAAAGTAAAATTTGTTGGGAATACACAAAAGCATTGAAATTAGGAATAGCCTTTTAATATTAGTTATGAAAAAAATGTTGTGCATACACACAAGTGACACAATCTCATCTTGGGAATGAACGCGAGCTATGAAAGAATGAACGCGGGAGATGCTGCCAACTCATTGATCAGCGTTGCAAAACCCTGTAAAATTTCGATATCATCTGCTGATATTTCAGGGGAAACTAATAATTATTGATGTTTGTTTAAAATTAGTGGGCCCAAGATTTTTAAATGAACAGTATCCCAAGGGCACTGGTCATATGTATATGAAGCCATCATCGAAGGCGCCAGCTAAATTTTTTAACGCTAATTTGTTGTTCCGCGCCTAAGGCACCCGCGCCGAAATTGTTGTTTTACATCGAATGAGTTGTTCTGCACCGAAGGCATCCACGTCGAATTTGGTGTTCTGTGTCGAAGTCGCATGCGCTGAATTTGTTGTTCCGCGCTAAAGGCGCCCGCGTCATTTTTAACGCTGATTTGTTGTTCCGCGCCTAAGGCACCCGCGTCGAAATTATTGTTTTACGTCGAATTTGTTGCTCTGCGCCAAAAGCACCCACATCGAATTTGGTGTTCTGTGTCGAAGATGCATGCTTTGAATTTGTTGTTCCGCGCCGAAGGCGCCTGTACCGCTAAATATTGTAAACTAATTTGTTTTTCTTTTAAATTTTGGCTTTGAAAAAAAAATTCGGGGAACAAAGATTTCGCATGGGAAAATCTTAAATGAACCGTGCCCGCGGGCACGGGTTATGACTAGTCTATATTATAAAAGAGGGATGTTATCAAGAGATATTGGATAAGAGATATTGGACATGAGAAATTGGATAAGAGATATCTATATTATAAAAGAGGGATGTTATCAAGAGAAATTGGATAAGAGATATCTATATTAAAAAAGAGGGATGTTTTCAAGAGAAATTGGATAAGAGATATTGGACAAGAGAAATTGGATAAGAGATATCTATATTATAAAAGAGGGATGTTATCAAGAGAAATTGGATAAGAGATATTGGACAAGAGAAATTGGATAAGAGATATCTATATTATAAAAGAGGGATGTTATCAAGAGAAATTGGATAAGAGATATCTATATTATAAAAGAGGGATGTTATCAAGAGAAATTGGATAAGAGATATTGGAAAAGAGAAATAGGATAAGAGATATCTATATTATAAAAGTGGGATGTTATCAAGAGAAATTGGATAAGAGATATTGGAAAAGAGAAATTGGATAAGAAATATCTATATTATAAAAGAGGGATGTTATCAAGAGATATTGGACATGAGAAATTGGATAAGAGATATCTATATTATAAAAGAGGGATGTTATCAAGAGAAATTGGATTAGAGATATTGGACAAGATAAATTGGATAAGAGATATCTATATTATAAAAGAGGGATGTTATCAAGAGAAATTGGATAAGAGATATTGGAAAAGAGAAATTGGATAAGAGATATCTATATTATAAAAGAGGGTTGTTATCAAGAGAAATTGGATAAGAGATATTGGAGAAGAGAAATTGGATAAGAGATATCTATATTATAAGAGAGGGATGTTATCAAGAGAAATTGGATAAGAGATATCTATGTTATAAAAGAGGGATGTTATCAAGAGAAATTGGATAAGCGATATTGGAAAAGAGAAATTGGATAAGAGATATCTCTATTATAAAAGAGGGATGTTATCAAGAGAAATTGGATAAGAGATATTGGAAAAGAGAAATTGGATAAGAGATATATATTATACATTTGACAGTGTTTTTTGAATCCTAGGGCTGACTAGGACAAGCTGACTAGGACAAATGGGTTGATAGAAAGATGGCCAAGATTAAATCTTGGAAATTGAACGGTTGATATTAAACTTTGATTTACGGGTCCCATTTGGATTCTATTTGATTAAACTTTAATATTAACTCAACCTCTTTGGATGCGTGACAAGGGGGAGAGGAAGAGACGGGAAGCGCAAGAGGCTTTATTGAGTGACATGGGGGAAAGGAAGCGACTTTATGGGAAAGAGCAAGAGGCTTTATTGAGTGACATGGGGAGGAGGAAGAGACTTTATAATCACCATGGGGGAGCGCAAGAGGCTTTGCCAACCGCTGCCTTTCGTGACCAGAAAAAATATCAACATTCATTCAAGCTGGCCCCCTTCTCCGTTATAATCACCCCAAGGCAAAACCCCAAATGGCTCGCTTCTTTTGACCTCCGTCGACGACCTCGCTGTCCCTCTCTCCGATCCAGAGCTCCGAGAGACTGCCGCATGCCGCACCACGGGCGGTAAGCCCCTCACCTACATTCCTCAGTCCGCGTGCACGGTCGGTAAGCCCCAAATCCTACGAGATCTTCGTCTCCGTCGGATGAATTCCAAATCCCAAATCCTACATTCCTCAGTCTGAGAGAACCCCCAATTCATCTGCGACTGCATCGATGTCCTCTCTGACTCCGTCGACCGGCTGAGGCGGGCCGTTTGGGCCGGTACGGCTCCCCCCGATTCAGCTGGCACCTCAGCAACATTCACGCCTCGATAGCCTCGCCCAGGACAGGAGGAGCGCCGCGGTGAGGGGTCAGATCAGGGAGAGGATGGTGAAGGTGGCGCAGGTAGATTAGCAGTTACTCTTTCATGTTTCCAGGGGTTCTTATGGGGTTTAATATCGGCAATTGATCATAGTGAAGATGTCTCCACTGTGAATCCACAATTTTCTCGATTGATGCCTGCAATTCTCACTCAACTCATCGAGTGCATAAATTTCTGTTCTTTAATATGGATGATAGGACTGGGAGCGGATGCACTTCCCATAACCACTTGGATTTGCTTGCTTATGAACCTTCATGTATTGTGTGTGAACATTATTCTGTTAACCAATCTAGGATAGAGCAAGGTGTGAAGGTGCAAGACTCGCCTTTAGAATGTGATAATAACGTAGGTCCTGCATGTGAGAAACCAAAAGAGTCATCTTCTGATGCATTTGGTGCATCTAATATTTTAAATGCAGTTTGTATATGGGAGTTGTCTAAGCTAGGAAATAGGAAATGGTCCATGTTGCAAAGCCTATTTAAAGGCAAATGTCCTGAGATGACATTTACACTGCAACAGCTCTTCTTTGCATCTGCCGCAATTCTGAAACTAAAAAGTATTTATGGTTTCCCAGGCCTCTGCAATCAGAAATTCGACTGGCTGAAAGTTCTATGCTCTTTTTTCTTGAAACTTCTGAATTTATCCTAAGGGTAACAGCAGACATAGTTGGCAAACTAGATCCATTTTCATTTGTTTGGTTAGATGGCATATTGATTTTTCTTGAAGTTGTAGTGAGCAGTAATGTGGATCTTAAATTATCAGAATCTTTTTATATTCAGTTGATGGATACACATCTCAGGGCTATAAGGAAAATGCATTTCCATCCCAGGAAAGTCTGCAACTCTATCTTCTCATGAGACTGCATCAAGTACAAAGACGCTGCAATCTCATAATGAATCAAGCAGAAATGACATGCAACTTCTGGATCAAGTCAAAATGAGTATATATGCATTTAAGTCGAGGCCAAGGATTTCTTTCCGAAAACTGATCAGCCCAAAAAAAATTGATATGATGACAGCTCTTCAGTTACTGGAGGAGCACTCACGGGGGAACCAGCTGCAGTCACGGAACTGAAGTTGAGCCGGGTTTGGTTCGGTTCGGTACGATATGGGGTGGTTTGTGCTTGTGCTGTGATATGATCTATGTGTCGGTGTCGTAAAATATCGAGGAATGTCGAGGTTGTAAATGATTAGTGAAGTTTTGGATGAAATTATTATTTATTGTTTTTTAGTTCATTTTGTTTTTTGGTATGGTTGGAATTTAAGCCGGGTTTAATTTTTACGGGGTTTAATGATTAGAGTGGGGATCTGACAGACGATGGAGGGTCTTAGGAAATGTTTGGGTATGGTTAGAATTCAAACCTGTTTGACATTCCTAATTTGTTCCCTTTTTGTGTAATAATTAATAAATGGGAAGTTGAGGTTGAGTTGGGCATTAATTTGCGACTTGCCAACATAAATTGGAGCTTAAATTTGATTGGTCCTTGCTGTCAGTTTGAGCCCTTTGGGAATGAACTAATTAATAAATTAATGGGTGAAGTTTGTTAGGTCATTAATTTGTGATTTAACAGCATTAACTGGAGCTTTAACATAATTTTTGTATGAGGGATGTGGACGCCACGAAGCTAATAAAGGAAGATGTTATTATTTCAATTATGGTAGAAAATATAGAGTCTACGCATTATTAATATTTTTATATGAATATGTAGGAGAAAGTAAGATGTTATTAATTATTTTTTTTCAAATTAATGGTTTTATCATCTATTATACAATTCACGACTGTTTTTGAATCTTTGTCATACGTGGCAGCAAAAGTACGACTGGGACAAAATATTTGCTGACTATGCTTTTCCAAATAAATAAAACAACAAAACAAAAGTTTTTCGATTTCATTTTTTGTACATCTCACTTTCCTTGGTGGTAACCGAATTTTTGGCAACTTCACATTTTTTCCCCATCACCCGTAACTGCACGTCAACGTTTTTGAATTTTTTTTTGCTTTTCTCAAATTTTTTACCTCTCATACGAAATCGCACACACACGGGCACAATCACAAAAAAAATAGCACGTTTTTCATTTCATTTGGGCGAGCTAAATAGTCGAGGACAAGTAGAAGCTAAAAAATCCCAAGCACAAGCACATAACACCTTATTTTTTCCCATTACCAAAAAATAACACGTTTAAAAACCTTTGCACACTGACTCGGCCTGCGCCAAAGTCGTCCGCACCGAAGGCGTCTGAGCCGAAGGAGCCTGCTAAATTTTTGTTCTTTTAAATTGTGAATGTCCCAAAATTTTGGAAGGGAAAATAATTTTTGGGGAAGTAAAGATTTTTAATGAACCGTGCCCGAGGGCACGTGTTATGACTAGTATATATATATATATATATATATATATTTCTTTTCTCTCTTTTTTGTGTTTTTTTAGGATTTTGGGGTATATACAAGTGTGTACTCTCCCAAGTGGGAGAACGATACACGACGAGGGGATTTGCACCAAGTAAAATAAAAAAGAAATCGGATTCTAAACACTTGGGCAAGGGAGATTTTTCGCTAATCAAAGCATAGGCTAAATGGGTTATCCTAGTCCTAACTGTGGAATCCCGACACACGCGACTTGAAGCATACGATATATATATTCATGCATACAGAAGCAGATAAGAGAGGTAAATACCACAAATTCAAATTGAAGCATGATAATCTACGGGTCATTCCTGGACAGGTATATAAATCAAAATCACAAAGTAGAAGTACACTAAACGCTAGTCACGACACACGACTCACAAAAAAGCTAAGTGGACCCACGATGCATGAAATGCAAGAGGACTCGGCTTCCTAGGGTTAGTGAACGTGATTATCGAAGCCGTGCTAGGTGTGTGTGTGATTTTTGTGGCAATTCATCATAGGGTTAATCTCTAGGAGAAAGAGATAAAAAGGAAAGAAAGAAAAAGAAAAACACGGAGAAAAACGACGCACAAAACAAGGAAAAAGACACAAATGACGCACAAAGTGCGACTCCCCCAAGCTGAAACTTGAATTGCTCTCAATGCAATAAGAGTGAATACGGGAGGGCAATGAGAATGGGGGGATTACTCACCGACACAAAAAGATAAGAAAAACAAGAAAAACACACATACGAAACTGAAAAAAAATAAAGCTAAAGATCACACCATACGACATATAAACGGAAATTAAAAATAGAAAAATCACACCATGACAAATAAACAAACACACATAGAAAAACATCACACGACAGCACAAAGAAAAATTGACTTCCCCCAAGCTAGTCATGACAAAGCTAGCGAACTGATATGATCATGAAAATGCTGAGATATGCTAGGGGGAGATCAATCGGAGTCGCTTTCAATAGAATGGTAAGGAGATGGCGAGAAGGGTGGTGAATAATGGTAGAAGGAATCCTCCGAGGACCAAGGAGAGGGTGTACGAATAGGAGAAGGAGGGGCAACATGCTGGACCACCGGAGGATCGAGATTTATCGGTGGATCGTGGTGGATGATGGTGGCACGGGGTGAACCGACACACGGGTGCCAATCGGGAGGATCCAGGGGTGGAAAGTGAACGAGTGTGGCATACCAAGGATCAGGGTAGATGTGTAAGGTGTAAGGGGAAGCGCTCCGGAGATGAGGGTGCGAGGATGGCAAAAGGAGTGTAGGCAGGACTATAGAGGTAGGCTGCACGATCCTCACCAAAAGGAGTAAGCATACCGATAGCGATCAAGTAGTCACGATCGATACGGCTATGTCCCGGTATAATAGGGAGGTCGGGCAGCATCCTCAAGACACAACTGACAATAAGAGTAACTATCCCCCCACATCTAATAGATCCAGAAGCTGCGCTGCTAATGGATAAGATCTCGTGGATGATCCAATGACCGGTGTTTATGGGTAAATGGATATTGCCATGAATCCGGTCATGGGACATGGCGTAAAGAAATAGCAGCTTATCCCTAGACACCGTGGATACATCCACGCGAGCGAAAATGGTGTTGGCAAGGAAGTAGTGGGCGAAATGTAGCAAGGGTGTATGATGTAGGAGGCGAGGGATACCACTGGAAAGGTGGTATATCGGGTGAATCGTTGTAAACGCCATCAACCCGAAAGTAAGAAAAGATGTCAGATCGATCATGAGTAAAGCATTCAATATAACGATCGGGGTTAGGGAAGTTCAGAATATTGTTGAGCTCGTTGAAACTCATGGTAAAATCGCCATTGAAGGCGCGGAAGGTGAAACCAAATTCTGACACCTCGTGAGAGTTGAGGAACTCAAGTGTGAGATTCCTGTGTGTATGCGCATGGGTACGTAGAAGGTAATCGCAACCTATGAAGCGAAAAAGTGCACAGACGCCCCTAAAGAGTCCAAGAGATTGTAGGGTGGGGAAGTCGGCGAAAAGAGTAGGTCGCATATGGTGATGAAGAAGGGCTTGTAAGCGATCAGATTGATCTTCAGAAGAGGGGTTGATGCCAAGGAAGGAAGGGGAAAAAGGGCCGTATAGGGGATGTCTGCATGACGATGAGGCTATCTCCTTTCCCTTCCCGGACATGGTGACGGTGCGGGGAAGAATGATGGAGCGGGATATGGTGTCTACGAAGATGATGAAGCAGATGAAGAGTGCAAACACAGATTCAAGACATTGCATATAATGAAAGAAATGCGAACAGTGGAAAGAGGTTAGCCATCAACGTTGTAAGATCAAGCACCTGAAATACCCCACGCAGCATAAGGAAGCGATTCGAGAAGCCGTCGCTCGCTGATCTGACAAGAATTGAAATTTTTGAAAATTCGGGGGTTAGGATTAGGGTTTGGATGTTTGATGAGTGAATGTTGTTGATGGGAAGGGTGGTGATGGTGGGAGAGTATGCGAATGAGTGGGGATGAGGATTTAGGTGCAGTGGGGTAGACGGAGGAGATCGATTCGGCAGTTGGAGGGAGAGAGATCGCGCGAATGGAAGTTTGGGGGTCGGGTGGACGAAGTCGTTCGACAGGGACATATATAGGGGCGAAAACGAACCGATTGGGTGAGAGTTCACCCAATCAGTTGGGTAAGTTTCGAAAATCATCTGTCGGCCAACAGCTACAGGTGAACCGATCGGGTGAGTTTTCAACTGATCGGTTGACCACTTCCCAAATCTTCCCGAGATTCTGTGACTTTTCACCCGGTCAATCACACGACCGCAGCTTCACTCAACCGATTGGTTGATATAACCCCCAAATTTCCTGAGAATTTGGCCCTTCTCACACGGGCATCCACCCGGTCTCAGCTAGCTTCACCCGACCGGTTTGCTGGAGAACAGAAACTGGCCATTGTCTGATACGTCTCACCCGATCAATTGAATGGTCACTCGATCGGGTGATGGCTTGTTTCCTGCAGAAATTCACAAATGGCCTAAGTCTCTCCACGAGAGTCCCCATGGCTGGATTTATTTATAAAAATAGGAAAAATTAAGCTAAAAATAAGCCTAAAAACAAGGGTGAGAGTTTAGAACACGGGTTTCCTCCCATGAAGTGCTCTTGTTTAACGTCGTTTGCTCGATGCCTCTTTTGGTGGTCAATTAGGATCCGGACGGTTTGAGGAAGAGTCGTCGGTCGTTGAGAATCCAACCGGAGAGAATGCTAGTTCTCCTACTGCATATTGTTTAAGGCGCTGCCCGTTGACTTTGAATGGCTCATCTCTTTCCATTATCTCGATAGCCCCATGCGAGAAAACCTTGGTGACGCGGAAAGGTCCTGACCACCTTGACTTGAGCTTTCCAGGAAAAAGCTTCAGCCTCGAGTTGAATAGGAGAACTAAGTCTCCTTCCTTGAACTCCCTCTTCAGGATGCGCTTATCATGCCACCGCTTTAGCTTCTCCTTGTAGATCCGGGCAATTTCATAAGCATTGAGCCGGATCTCATCGAGCTCAATAGGCTGTAGCTGTCGGTGGCCTCCAACTTCCTTGGCGTCAAAGTTTAGGTTCTTGATCGCCCATAACACCTTGTGTTCCACTTCCACGGGTAAATGGCATGCCTTCCCGTAGACAAGCCGGTAGGGGGTCGTGCCGATCGGAGTTTTATATGCCGTCCTGTAAGCCCAGAGCGCGTCCGAGAGTTTCGACGACCAATCCTTCCTAGAGTTGGACACCGTCTTTTCCAGTATGCTCTTGATCTCCCAGTTAGAAATTTCCACTTGGCCACTAGTCTGCAGGTGGTAGGCATGCCCGATTCGGTGTTGCACCCCGTACTTCTTCAAGAGAGCTTCGAATTTCTTCTCTATGAAGTGGCTCCCTCTGTCACTGATCAAAACTTGAGGCACACCGAACTGCGGGAAGATGTTGTTTTTAAAGAACTTGGCGACCACTCGGGAATCATTAGTAGGACTGGCGATTGCTTCAACCCACTTCGATATGTAGTCCACGGCTACTAAGATATACTGGTTCCCCGAGGACGAGGGGAACGGCCCCATGAAGTCGACTCCCCACACATCGAAGATCTCTACCTCTAAGATGTAGTGCTGAGGCATCTCGTTCCTCTTGGAGATGTTCCCCATCCTTTGGCATTTGTCGCAAGCCTAGACATAAGCGTGGGTGTCCTTAAAGAGGGTCGACCAGTAGAATCCACTCTGGAGGATTTTTGCCATAGTCTTATAGGCTCTCGCATGTCCTCCACACTGCTGATCATGGCAATGGGAGATTATGGAAGTCGCCTCAGTTTCAGGAATGCATCTTCATATTACCCCATCATTACAGGTCTTGTACAAATGGGGGTCATCCCAATAGAATTTACGGACCTTATGAAAGAATTTATTCTTCTGTTGATAGGTCACGTTGTGGGGGACAATGGCACAAGTCAGATAATTTGCGATGTCGGTGTACCAAGGAGTCCAGGCGGAAGAGATGGAGAAGAGATGCTCGTCAGGGAGCGAGTCGTCAACCGGAGTGGCGTTCAAATCGAGAGTAGGCATTCTAGACAAGTGATCGGCAACGACATTCTCCGCCCCTTCTTGTGTTTAATCTCCAGGTCGAATTCTTGGAGGAGGAGAATCCACCTAATGAGCCGCGGCTTAGCCTCCTTCTTGTTCAATAGGTACTTGAGAGCCGCGTGATCTGTGTGCACCAACGAGATATTTTCGGAACTTGTCCATGGCATAGATGACTGCTAGCAATTCATTTTTCGTGGTCGTATAATATCTTTGGGCAATGTCAAGGGTCTTGCTCGTATAATAAATAGCATGCAGATTCTTATCCTTCCTTTGTCCCAAGACGGCTCCAACGGCGTAATCGCTAGCATCGCACATTAATTCGAAGGGCAGGTTCTAGTCCGGCGGCTGAATCACGGGTGCAGAAATCAAGGCTTGCTTTAGAAGGCGGAAGGCTTCCATGCACTTGTCGTTGAAGACGAAAGGTGCATCCTTCACAAGGAGTTGAGTCAATGGCCGGGAAATTTTGGAGAAGTATTTTATGAAGCGGCGGTAGAATCCCGCATGCCCTAGAAAACCAGGGACCCCTCGAAGATTGAGCGGTGGCGGAAGCTTTTCAATCACCTCTACTTTTGCCTTATCTACCTCGATTCCTCTCAAAGAAATGACGTGTCCCAGCACACCTCCTTCTTGGACCATGAAATGGCATTTCTCCCAGTTCAGGACCAAACCCTTGTCTTGACACCTTTCCAGGACTTTAGTTAGATTGCTGAGGCATGAGTCAAACTCAGTTCCATAGACGGAAAAATCGTCCATGAAAACCTCCATGATATCCTGGGAGTAGTCGGAGAAGATTACGGACATTAGTCTTTGGAATGTATCCGGGGCGTTACAAAGCCCAAATGGTATTCTTCTATAAGTGTATGTCCCAAATGGATAGGTAAAAGTCTTCTTCTCTTGGTCATTATTATGGATGGGGATGTAGCCATCAACTACTACACCAAGTGGGTGGATGCATCTGATTTGAAGAAAACCGGAGTACCCGTCCATGAAGCAGAAGTAGTTGTGCTTTGCCAGCCTCTCGAGCATCTGATCAATGAAAGGGAGGGGTAGTGATCCTTCCTTGTGGCCTTGTTCAGCTTCCTGTAGTCAATGCACATCCGATACCCCGTGACGGTCCTCGTAGGTATGAGCTCGTTTTTCTCGTTGCGAATCGCCGTCATTCCACCTTTCTTGGGCACAACTTGCACCGGGATAACCCAGCGACTGTCGGAGATATGGTATATGATACCGGCATGTAGAAGCCTAACAATTTCCTTTTTGACCACCTCCATCATGATGGGTTTTAGTCTCCGTTGCGGCTCAACAGAGGAGGCTTGAACGTCTTCAAGCAGAATTCGGTGCGAGCAAAGCCCCAAGCTTACTCCTTTCAAGTCTTCAATTGCATACCCAAAAACACTCTTAAACCTTTTTAAAACACCAAGAAGTTCGGCCATCTGGTCCTCAGGCAGCGAGGAGTTCACTATGATCGGCAGTGTCGAATCCTTCCCCAGATATTCATATTTCAGTCCCAGAGGCAACTCTTTCATCTCAACTACATGGGGTCCCGACGCATATTTTTCAAGCTGAGCATCTCCAGTGAAAGTATTTCCTCATGGATCTCTCGAAAGCTAGCATCCGGAATTTCACTTTCTGCCTTGGTTTCGCTTGGTAAATCCTTACAAGTTATCGAGGGGCAACGGGGGAAGGCTCTAGGTCTTTCTCAAGCTCATAATAAGTATCCGGCAAGAAGGCTTCAACCCGAAAACAGGTTTCGACAGTCGATGGTCCCCCACCACTGCTTCTAGCTTCCTCATTCCACCAAGATCCGGGATGCTCTATAGAAGTCTGCAAGGAATAGATCGATTCCTGTTCAACGTACTCGACAGACTCTGCCTGGTAGTCCTCCTGACAAAACCCCTCGTAGGTGAACAATTCCCCCTACTTGATTCGGGATATAAATTGCTTATTTTCCCCTCTATTTCTGGGTATTTTATGTGTATATCATGTTTATTTTGGCGTTGATATGTGTGTTTTTGTGATATCGTGGATTATTAACGCCTAATCTCTTTTTATACATAAAATACGATTTTTGTGGACTAATTCTTGCTTCTCGTATTTTTCAGGTACTCCTGGGATATTTTCTGGATTTTCTGGATTTTTTTCAGAATTTTTGGGAATTTCTAGCTATTTTCCGGGATTTATTTGGAGCAAAAAGGTGTTTCTGGAATTTACGAAAAGATTTTAAAAAAATAAAAAAAAGCCTTTGGGCCGGCCCAACGGCCGGCCCAATATTGCGGCCCGCTCTCAGGAGCGGGCCGCTGCAACGTGATGTTTTTAGGAAAAAAACTCAGCGGGTCGCTGGCCCGCTTGAAATTTTCGAGCGGTCTTCGCGAGAGCGGCCCGCTCGAAATTTTCGAGCGGTCTTCGCCCCGCTCTCGCGAGCGGGCCCCACCCCAAATTGAGCGCAGGCGCGCGCATATGGCAGCGGGGCGGGCAGCGGGCGACCGCCCCCCAAACCCGACCCGGTTGCCCTGTAAGTGGGGCTGTGCGAAATTTAACAAGGGAGAGTTCGATTTTTGATTTTTTTTGCGGCCGTGAGCTGCTGTGGAGTTTTTTTAGGGTTTTGAAGCTTTGGAGGGGGAGGCCAAGGAGATGATGGGGAAGCTTGATGGAGAGGCAAATTGGTAGAGGAAAGCTCATTTGGGGAGATCTTGGGTGACATTTTTCCTCTTCCCTTTTGTAATTTTGCATCTCTCTTTTGTATTGAATTTGGGGATAGTTATGAATGAAAATTCAATCTCATGTTTAGTATGATTGAGTAGTGTAAATTTGCTTGTGTTGTGATTCATTGGGTTGGTTGTTAATTCTTGCCCTAATTTCCCTCTTGCCCAATTTTGAATGCTAATGTTGGATGTTTCATTTGAGTTAATTTGATTGGTTAAGACCCGAGAGGGCACAATTTGAGAAAATATCATGCTCTTAATTTGATTAGTGCTTCGATGATTTTTCCATCCATATTGCAAATTGTCGTGTTCTTGAAAGCTAAACTTTCCGATTGGGCTTCCTTAGCTGGATGACCGATTGAGTTATAGGGGGATAATTTGAGCTTAATTAACGCCAATCTTAATAAACCCACAACTCATGCTCCTCGCCTAGCTATCCTACACTCCTACCTTGGTTCTCTAACCCTACCCATTTAGATTAGGATTTTTTTAGTTTCATCACGATTTCACACACAATCATCCACCGTTAAGTAGATGAATCACGTTTTATTTTTCGTTATTGATCAAACTTATGAACGTAGAACGAATTGTCCCTATGATCCGACCCGGTACTCACCGGTTATTTTTATATTGCATTGACACTCCTACGCTTGGGAGTGGAAGGCGTGCCCCGTGCGCGTCTTCCAGAGTCAACCAATTGGCACCGTTGTCGGGGACAACATTTTCTATTATTAGCATTTTTGATTGATTTCGAAAGCTTTAGTGTGATACTTCTATCTCTTAGTGTTGTGTCTTTCATTTTATTTATTTTACGATTATTGAGTCTTTTTGGTTGTTTATTCTAATTTTCTTGAGAAAATGTTTTTTACAACAACATGGCATCATCTTCAGATTTTTTGGACGTTGATTTGGAGGATATCCTACTTCCGCCATATTTTCATGGCTCGGAGTGGGAGAACCCTCATTTACATATTAAAAAATTTGAAGAATGGATGTATTCATGTCTTGGTGGGAACATTAGCGATGATTGCATATACTTCAGATTTTCCCCCCTTCTTTACCAGATGATGCTAGACTGTGGTTTGATTCATTGTCTCTTGACTCACATTTTACTTGGTTGTCATTTCAGGCTGAATTTCTCCGAGTGTTTTTGCCTATCTTTTTGGAGCAGGTACAGGGGCGGCAGGCCATGGAGCATATAGCAAGCTTTATCCAGGCTGAGTGGGAGGTCTACCATCAGGCTTGGCAGAGGTTCACTGATTTGGTGCTTGCATGCCCACACCAGAGTTTCCACGAGGATCATCTCCTGCAGATATTTTATATGGGATTATCGCCATCTGGGTGAGATTTTGTGCAGATGAGCTGCGGTGGAGAATTCTTTGATTATTCGACCGAGGATTCATGGTGTTACCTGAGGGACCTTGCAGAGTGGGAGCAGACTGCGCCATCTGGAGAGCTTTCACTTGGATATGAGGATGATGGCCAGTCCCACTTTCCACTTCAGGATGCAGAGCAGCAGGTCCAATGTCAACTTGAGGAGCCACCTTTGGGCTCTTTTTCTTGCGACCCCATGGGATACAGAGCAGAGCAGGAGGATGGGTTGCATGAGAGCCAGGTAGAGGATATTGACAGATCATATTTTGAGGAGTCGGAGGAGACAGATGATGGAGTGCGTGTCGACCACGACGGTGACACGATGCATTTTCACTTTGAGGTTGAGGATGAAGCGGATGTGCATGATGGCCTAGAGCAGATTGAGGACACCATAAAGCCTGATCCACAGTCTACTTCAGAGTTAGCCTCACAAGTCGAGGCGGTTGAGTACTTAGGGAGGACGACTGAGATGAACTATTTCTGGGATGACGAGGGTGATGCGTGCTTGGATTTGCCCGAGATGAGTCTACCTCCAGTCCTGTCACATATGTCACTTCCCTCGCATTAGGATGCGCACTTGCCAGTCATCGAGGAGGTTTGTCAGGAGCAGTTACCCATTGTGGGGGGTGCCGCAGAGATCGTTGATGTTGATATTTATGTCAAGGAAGAGGATAGCGACGGGGATTACGAGATGGTATATATTGAGCCCGAGCACCCTCTTACTCTAGTTTTCTCTCTGCAGCCACTTCCACCTCCTCCAGAGGCAGCGTATCATGCCACACCTAGCGACATTTTTCAGGGAAGTTCCCACCATCTCATGCCTTGCATTTCTAAAACCAAATTTTCACTTTCATATACATTTGTTTCAGATTATCGTCCATTGCATTTAAATTCTTTTATTTGTTTTGATGACCCGTTTTGGAATGCTTTTGCAGGGCATGAGGACATGGCTTGGATTGATGCAGCTCGTCTCCCACATTATCCATATTATCCAAAGGGGACGCTGGGAGTTGCATTGCTGGAATCCAAGGAGGCCAGTGGCGGCCTTGATCCAAAGCAGCTAGCGGAGGAGCAAAACTATATGATCGAGCAGTTGCCACCACCGTTGCATATTTTGGATCCGCCATTTGCCACGGTGTGTTCTTTCCAATAGTGTAAATAAATAAATTTTTTATTTTAGTGTTTTCGTATGCCTTTTTTCTTTTCTAGGATATTTTGTGAGATCTAATACTCTTCCATCATTGAGGACAATGCTTATTTTAAGTTGGGGGGAGAGTGTTAAAATCTTTAGGATTTGTAGGATTTTGTGGTTAAAATTTTTTTTGAGATACCACCATTTCGCCATCACCCATTGATCTTCATTGCATATCATATTTGTCCTCCTTGTCCATACGCCGCTTGCTTTATGTAGTCCCTACATGCTTTCATGCCAAGCCATTTTTCGGATTATCATTTTGGTATCAACTTTTTGATGTTGGATTGGCATGTGTTAATTTCTTTTCCATTTTGGAGTCGAATGCTAATATGCCATGTATGAAACTATTTCGTATGTTGTGATACTCTCTTTGAGATAATTTAGGAAAAGTTTGGTGTAAGTGATTGCATGTGTTGGGATGAATGGTGTAATTTTTAATTGGATTGGATTTGGCCAATTGTGCATGCTTTGTTTTCCCTTAGGAGTGGGTGGATGAGTTGCTAATTCATGTTGGAATGAAAAAAAAAGTTAGTATAAGTGAATATTTCTTTCTAATCGAATTGAGTAGCCGGTGCCCCACGGAACATTGGGGAGGACGTCAAAAATGAGATTTAGGAGATCACTCCATCCATTTGCATATATAGCGTCATCGCATGTATGCAAATGTGCCGGTGTTTGCATTTATGGCGTTATAGCGTGAATGCAAAACATAAACATCAAAAAGAAAAAAAAGAAAGAAAAGAAAGAAAAGAAAAATGAATGATAAATGAAAGAATAAGCAACATGAGTGATGCAGTCTCATCTCCGACCACTTAGAAGGAATTTCTTTTGGTTTTGGTCATTTTCATGAAAATTTGAAAATGTGACATTGTGATATTTCCCGATACGTGTGATATGGTGTTTATATCCTTACTTTTCTTTGAATTGGATTGAAGAGTGTGTCATTTTTTATTTACTTTCATACATTGGGTATATTGGCTTTGAAATTAATTGGAAATCTCATTTGGGGTATGCCATGATGATATCTTGAGTTGGTGCATGTTTTCCCATTTAATCCGAATTTATCGCATATTTTGCTAGGGACTAGCAAAAAGCTAGTTGGGGGGTGTGATTCGGGATATAAATTGCTTATTTTCCCCCCTATTTCTGGGTATTTTATGTGTATATCATGTTTATTTTGGCGTTGATATGTGTGTTTTTGTGATATCGTGGATTATTAACGCCTAATCTCTTTTTATACATAAAATACGATTTTTGTGGACTAATTTTTGCTTCTTGTATTTTTCAGGTACTCCTGGGATTTTTCTGGATTTTCTAGAATTTTTTCAGAATTTTTGGGAAATTCTAGCTATTTTCCGGGATTTATTTGGAGCAAAAAGGTGTTTCTGGAATTTATGAAAAGATTTTTTAAAAAAATAAAACAAAAGCCTTTGGGCCGGCCCAGCAGCCGGCCCAATATTGCGGCCCGCTTTCCAGAGCGGGTCGCTGCAACGTGATGTTTTTAGGGAAAAAAAGTTTTTTTTTAAAACTCAGCGGGCCGCTGGCCCGCTCGAAATTTTCGAGCGGGCTTCGCCCCGCTCTCGCGAGCGGGCCCCGCCCCAAACTGAGAGCAGGCGTGCGCAGATGGCAGCGGGGGCGGGCAGCGGGCGCCCGCCCCCCAAACCCGACCCGGTTGCCCTGTAAGTGGGGCTGTGAGAAATTTAACAAGGGAGAGTTCGATTTTTGATTTTTTTTTCGGCCGTGAGCTGCTGTGGAGTTTTTTTTAGGGTTTTGAAGCTTTGGAGGGGGGGAGGCCAAGGAGATGATGGGGAAGCTTGATGGAGAGGCAAATTGGTAGAGGAAAGCTCATTTGGGGAGATCTTGGGTGACATTTTCCTCTTCCCTTTTGTAATTTTGCATCTCTCTTTTGTATTGAATTTGGGGATAGTTGTGAATGAATATTCAATCTCTTGTTTAGTATGATTGAGTAGTGTAAATTTGCTTGTGTTGTGATTCATTGGGTTGGTTGTTAATTCTTGCCCTAATTTCCCTCTTGCCCAATTTTGAATGCTAATGTTGGATGATTCATTTGAGTTAATTTGATTGGTTAAGACCCGAGAAGGCACAATTTGAGAAAATATCATGCTCTTAATTTGATTAGTGCTTCGATGATTCGTCCATCCCTATTGCAAATTGTCGTGTTCTTGAAAGCTAAACTTTCCGATTGGGCTTCCTTAGCCGGATGACTGATTGAGTTATAGGGGGATAATTTGAGCTTAATTAACGCCAATCTTAATGAACCCACAACTCATGCTCCTCGCCTAGCTATCCTACACTCCTACCTTGGTTCTCTAACCCTACCCATATAGATTAGGATTTTTTTAGTTTCATCACGATTTCACACACAATCATCCACCGTTAAGTAGATGAATCACGTTTTATTTTTCGTTATTGATCAAACTTGTGAACGTAGAACGAATTGTCCCTGTGATCCGACCCGGTACTTTTCGGTTATTTTTATATTGTATTGACACTCCTATGATTGGGAGTGGAAGGCGTGCCCCGTGCGCGTCTTCCGCAGTCAACCTCCTTGCCGTTTTTTAGGGTTTGAAGGGGAGTTTTCTTCCCCAAAGGCTAGGGGTGGAGCTTGGAGGCCATTGGAAGGTGGAGAAGCTTGGAGGAGGTGCCCAAGTGAGAGGGACGCCTCATTTCTTGAGAGATTGGTGATCTCTTCCCTCTCTTCTTGTGTTATTTTTGCATTTCTCTTTTGTATTGAATATTGGATGAATTTGTTTATAAATCTCATCTTATTTGGTATGATGGAGTAGTGTGATTGCTTGTGTGGTTGTGTTAATTGATTGTTGTTATTGGGTTGAGAATTGTATCCCTAGCACATTTTCACTTTCTAATTTGTGGATGAAGTTTTGAGTAGTTTTGTTTATTGGAACCCTAATGGGAAATCCAAGAAGAGGATAATCCTAGCGGACCCTCTCTAATGTGCTTAATTGATTATTACTCATATGAGCTTCCTTCATTACTTATTGCACCCCACACGTTCGATGAAATGCCGTATTTTCCGATTAAGCTTCCTTAGCCGGGAGATCAATTGAGTTTTATTTGGGATGAATTCCCACGCCCACGGCCTCATTCACACACACCACATGAATTCTCCTCGTTGCTTGTCGATTCGGCTCTCCACCCTAGCCACTTAGGATAGGATTGTAGATTCCTCGCTTTTTCATACACTTTTCCACCGTTAGTCGAGGTGGTTGTTTTCACGCTATATTTTTCTTTATAAATCAATATTGAGAATATAGAACGACTTGTCCCTGTGATCCGACCCGGTACTCAACGGTTATTTTTTATTGCATTGACACTCCTACGCTTGGGAGTGGAAGGCGTGCCCGTGCGCGTCTTCCGGAGTCAACCACTACTGAATTCGGAACTGGGTGCGTCAAAATACGTCACCTCACATGGAGGAAGGAGAGTTGTTGCTGGATGCTGCTGCGTATCATGATACCTCCTCTGATTTTCCACAGCAGCAGACAGAAGGGATAGAATGTTCGAGGCACTTAGGTATTCTGTCAAACTCTGTGCCAGGCAGCGGATGTGGTGCGAATGATCCCAGATATCGCCCGAAACAGCACACAACATCCTTGTCTGGGGGCAGAAAACCTACGAGAAAAGGAGGGAGAGGGAGCTGCACAGATAGAAAACACGTCAAAAGCACCAGTTGCATGAATGGGAGGTGAGTAGTAGCAACGGCAGTATGGCAACTCAATCAGCCAATTATTTACAACTAATATTTACAATATGTCCAAGTAAAATAAAAAAGTGTAGAATGCGATAATTATCGCGAGATATGGATGTGAGCTAGACTCAAGGGTTCAAAAGATCCTAAAATAACAAGCATGTTGCCTCCCTGGCAACGGCGCCATAAAGCTTGACGTCTTCCACGTTGTAGGCATGCAATTGTGCAATAATATGTGATTGGGGGCGTGAGATTTAAATATTTATAACCGCAAGCACACTGTGTTGTAGTGTGGCTTGGGGGTCGAACACGGGGAGGCGTGGATGTGCTTGTGTCAGACAGGACCGAATTCACCCTAGGGGTGAGCTAGCCCAAATCAAATGATGGTTTGTCACGAATCGTAGGTAAGGGGTTAAACAATAATAAAGGAAACCTGGGACTTCGGTTTCCACCCTATCATGTGATTCTCGCTAACACGGCCGGCAGATAGGATAACGATCGGAATTAGGGTCTATTGGTGAGACGTTGCCTCTAAGAGTGATACCAGCATCCCATGGGACACTGGCCGACTCCAGGAGCACTAAGCTCGCAACGATAACCCCCAACATCTCATCCTGCCACGCCCGCGTGCTGAGATTCGATGTCAATGCTAAGGGCGTGAGCTATGGCTAGGGAGTCAACCGCCAAGTTTATTTCCCCTTGGCCCAACGGTCAAAGGCGGTCTTTTTCCCGCCGATGACAATAAAACACCCTGTGTAACCAATAGATTCCTATTCCCTATCGATTTCCTAGTCCTATGGACGCATCAGGAAGAACACACGAAGGGGTTTCCACCAAAATCCCAGATTTGTGAACTACTCACACATTTTAGCTAAAAAGCAATCTAAATGAAAATCTACTGTTAAAAACATGATCCGGTGATTGAAAAGCAGTAAAAGCAATGCAAATAACACTATATTAAAGTTTGTTAAAGATCAGACAATTTACTAATATCAAATAAATTCCAGCCGTCACAAAAGGGAGAGAAAACAAAAAATACAACTCAGCTCTCGTTTCTGAAAACCTAGGGCTTATATTTATAGAAAGCGACGTCACCCGATCGAGTGAAGAATCACCCGATCGGGTGACCTATTTCGTTAATCGACAGCGGTCTTCAGAAACTTCACCTGGTCAGACGACACGATCGGTTGGAGGAAGCAGCTCGTCATTTGGATCTTTGTGTCGTCGAGTGAACCAATCGGTTGATAAATCAACCGACCGGTTGGAATTGTCGCCCAAAAAGACAGTAAGTCGCGACGTTTTTGGCACGGTCAGCTGGCGGTCGGGTGAGCTCTCCGGGTCGTGTCTTTGGGGGATCGGCTACAGATGAACCGATCAGGTGAAGGTCGTGTCTTCGAGGGATCGGCTACAGATGAACCGATCGTGTGAAGGTCACCTGATCGGTTGGAATTCAGTGTCAATTTCCAAAGAGATCAGTCGGGCTGAACCGGTCTCTGACCCGATCGGTTGACACTCTCGTTGCTTCAGCGGCTATCTGGGTCGTGCACGCGTGCATCACCCGATCGATTGGTTGTATCCAACCGATCGGGTGAGGGGCTGAAAGATAGAAATCTTTGTGTCTGACCCCCTAGATCACGCATGACTCCTCCCATTGCTCCGGGGACTTATGATATCGTCGTTATGTGTCTCCTACGCTGGCAAACTCCTGTAAACATGTAAAAACATGGAGAAGTGAAAGAAAACACGAGAATACGAGAAAATGGATACGAGACGGCGGAAAATAACGGAAAAACACAAAGAAGATGTGCGTGGATATATAAAACATACACACACGTCAGTGGACTCGCTTACTCATATAGCATACATCGAATAAAACATACCAAATATTTTTATCTCGATATCATGATCATATGAGGATGCATTCAATATATAAACCCAAGAATATCAAAACAATATGAAATATGAAATCATTCTAGAATTAACGTCGTCTGAAGCATCTAAAGCTATATACATAATCATAGACCACACTTTTCAATTGATCGCTTTCTATTTGGCGTATAAGAGATATCACACAATATGAAGCAATAAGAATAGAAAGGATTGGTTTTCATGAAATGCTTGCTAAGTTTCAATTCCTGGACTTCGTAAAACTTTTAGTAATCTCACCGAGAATAGAAAATTACCTAGTTTAGGTTGTCATGCACAGTCAAGTAGCCACTCTCTCACACATCATTGGATCCTCTCCCCCAAGCTTATTTATAAGCGTGGTGGCATCAAATTTAGCAATAAGAACATTCCCCATTTTTGAAGCTCCAATAGCAAAAGAAAAAGTGGGAGGAAAGAAAAAGAAATGGAATGGAATCATATATGCACTTCCTTTATTCTTTTATTTTCTTTTCTCTCTTTTTTTCTCTTTTTTTCTTTTTTTTCAGCAATCAATATATACAATAAGGATCCCAAATGGAAAGATAGAGGGATATATATGTCTTTTTTTCTTTTTGATTTTGGGGGTAGGAGCATGGATTTTTATAGCAGGGGAATATGTCAACGTAAGATTCGTTAAAGGGAGATTCACCAATGATTTGAAGTATAGAAATAATGCTCAAGATATGTGGAGAACGAAAAATTTGTAACACTTGGTTCACTCTATAGAATGTGCACGACAACTTTCAGCAGAGTAATGTAATCTACTCAGTTTGATCTCAGAAATCAAACTAATCCAGTTATATCAACATAGCATTCATTCAATCAACCTGAAAGTGAAGCGTACAATTTTCATGCAATAAATAGTGATATAAGACAACAAAGCAGTACTCCAAATATAGGCAATCAATGCGTGAAGCTTGGTATGTTTTCTATGAAGAGTATATAATATAAATCATCAGACTCAGCTAATAGAAGAATTTCATTCATATTCATATAACAAAGGTGTGGGTTACTATCTCGAATGCACAACAAGCATGCCATATGATATCTGAAATAAAAACGATGGCATGACAAGATAATATGCATATAGAGATAAGCTAGTACCACATCATCATCATCACAGAAAATTCATCTCTAGCAAAAAGGGCTAAAGGAAATAAGGATAAAAGAAAATGAGAACTACTATACATATGCAGCACATAAAAAGTAAGAAAATGTGATGCATGCAAAAAAATGAAAAAGTGGGTGAAAATAACCGTAAAATAAAGAAAGGTGGGAAAAATAAAAGAAAAAGTGAAGAAAATAAATGTGTGTGAGAAACTCACTCCCCCAAGCTAAACTGCACAGTGTCCTCAATGTGCAAAGTGTGGTACACCGAGAAAAAATGATATGGGTGGGGTGGGTGAGGATGCATGCATGATTAGGATGCAAATAAAAGAAAATGATATGGGTATGCAAATGATGTATGCAGAGATGCATATGGTGCAAGCAGAGATCAAAATGGTGCAATATAAGTGTCCCCAAAAGTACCTCCTCTCTCCCAAAATGATATAGACAGGTATGAGCAGAATGTGACTAAAACGTGTGTGGAGGAGGGGTGCAAAAATCACCATGCCGAAAATATCCAGAATAGTAGCAGCAAAAGTATGAGAGGCATCTAGTGTGAGCCTAAGGGGGTGGTGGAGCACCAGCACCGTCCTGTGGGGTAGGTGGTGTTGGCGGAGGCTGCTGGGTCGAGGTGCGGGTAGTGGCGGGTGGCAACTGTGACAGATGCGCAAGTATCTGGTTCAGGCTAACTTGAATACCAGGAAGTAAAGAGACGTGACTCTATACAGCGGTGACGGTAGTGGAGAGAGCCTGGAAATCTCCTCTGAGCCAACTAACTACCCCCTCTAGAGCACGGACGTGCTGAACTAGGTGTCGGGGGGCGGTGGAGCAGAGGGTCATACTGGTGAGGAACTGGGTTGCCTCACACGGCTACCATAAAGGACAGGTGCGACTACCTGGTAGGGCTGAGGTGATGTGCTCACAAAAAGACGCTCAGCCTCTGTGGGAGGCTGAGACGCAGGAATGGTCGAAGAGGAAGGAGCAGCAGCAGAGGCCGAAATGGTGACAGAAGGCGAGGAGGACAGAGAGGTCGGTGACACAGAAATGAGGACAGATGTCACGACACTCTCAATGAAGATAACGACAGTGGAGACGATAAGGTCGACGACGGGGGAGGTCGTGAAGTGTAAATGAAATGACTCCTCAGGGGTCGAGAATAAGAAAGAGGAAAGGGTCTCCACTGCGGAGGCAAAAGAGGGCTCGCTGCTCTTAAAAATGGTGGCAGGACGCTCAGGGCTCACAACAAAAATGGGGTGGATGGATAACGACACAGAGGTGGTGGTGGTGGACTCAGCAAGGGAACTCCCGACACTGACAAAAGTGTGGACAGAAGTGTCGGGAGGTGTATATGAAGCAGGTGCAGGCTGAGGTATTACAGGGTCCAGGGGTTGAAGGAGGGGCTCCTGTTGAGCACCCTCAGGCTCTAGCACGTACGTGGCAGGGATGAGGACGTCCATCGCTAGAATCCACTCCCCAGCCGTAGGTCCAATATGTGTCCGAGCGGGGCTCAGAAGAACCATGTAATCGACGCCAAAGGGGCCTTGCAGCCACACTCAGTGGTGCTGACCATGAGGATGAAGCATCCTCATCTGGGCCATAACATCTATGGAAAGAGAAGTGGGGCCCGGGGGTCTAAGCAAGCCAGTAGGGAGGTCAACTCTACATAAGGGAGCCAGGAGGGTAATCAGACCGCCACAACAGATAGGTGTTCTAGCGCCAACAGAAATAGATGCGGTCCAAGTACCAACTGGCTATGTCAATCTCGATGGCAGGGACCAAAATGTCTCCACCCTCTCGAAGGCCCTTGATCGTGTCATCGCATAGAGCATGTAGAGCTCTGGCGTCGACAACGTCCCCGGCTCATAACTCGCTAAAAAAGTAGTCGCCATAAGGCGCTGTGCAATGCGGAGGCATGGGTGGAGGATAGCGGAGGCCTTGGCCCGGCTAGGGTCAAAGGCGAGAGGAGAACCTGTGATGCGTGTCCAGAAAGCATGTGTGTCGAATGAAGGCGATGGGATGTACGTGGGACTGTAGGCTCGGTCTGGGTCCGAACCTGGGGGCCACTGAAAGTAGGCGATGTGTGTTTATATCTCATATATTCACGCACGTCTTCTTTTGTGTTTTTCCGCTATTTTCTGCCGTCTTGTATTCGTTTTCTCGTGTTTTCTTGTTTTCTTTCACTTTTCCGTGTTTTTGTATGTTTGCAGGAGTTTACCGACGTAGGGGACATAAAACGACGATATCATGAGTCCTCAGAGAAACAGGAGGAGTCACGCGTGATCTAGAGGGTCAAACGATGAAGACTGCTATATTTCAGCCCTCAACCGATCGGGTGGACATAGCCACCCGATCGGTTGATGCACGCGTATCCTACCCGGACGGTGACTAAAGAAGAGCTGCAGCTCGCCCGATCGGTTCGACGATCGGGTGAACCGACAAAACTCTCTGTCTAATTGCACTGAATTCCAACCGATCGGGTGAAATATCACCCGATCGGTTCACCTGTAGCCGCAATTCCTCGAACGACGACCTGGTCACGCCACCCGTTCGCCTCAGCGCCCGGTTGAAAATCTTCAAAGCTCTCACCCGATCGGTTGACTCATCAACCGATCCGGTGGTGATTTTTCGGCGGGTTTGGACCTGAATCATTAGGGTTTCGAAGGGGGGCTATAAATACAGGAGGTTGGCCGACTCAAAGGGGATCTTTTTCAGTTTTTAGGGCTTTTTGCCCCCTTCTCTTGTAAGACTTAGGGTAGTTTAGATTAGGTCTTTTGATCAATAAATCTTGTATTGGATTGAAGATTCAAACTCAAGATAAGTATTTCCTTCTCTTATTTTCCATTGTTTTGTATTGTGTTTAGTTTGCTTGATGGTGAATGTTTGTATTTCTTTTCTGTTGCTTATTTTTATGTTCTTCACCATTGAGTAGTGTCGATGAACCCGAATACAGGTTAGGGTAGGATTGATGCTTGGGTTGTTTCATTTGACTTGGTTGCATGGCATGTGTTCGATGAATTGTGTCAATGAGGATTTCTAGTAATCTGAGTTCAATTCGTATGGCAACACACTAGTTGTGTTGGGGATTGGGGTCCTGTGTCTTTGTAACGACCGGTTTTTACCGCTAATATCATCTGTATTTATCTAGTGTATTATTTTTCTTCCGTAGCCATTGTTGGACATTCCGTACCCATACCCGTATCCATCTCTGTCCCACACACTTATTATTATTATCATTATTATTATTATCACTGCCAGTAAATTATTTTAAAAGTACCTTCTTAAAATCTGTTTTAAAATCTTTGATTCAAAATTCAAAATTTCAAATCATGTCAAAACTTATTAAAATTCAATTGCAACATACCATTTTTAGACCTATTTAACCTAATTGATTAACCCTAAATTCCCTTGATTACACCTATTAAATCTTATTAAGTTTTTTCAAATTACTTCCTATTTTGACACTAGTCCATTTTGTAACCCCTTGACCGAATTAAACCCATCAGGCACGCATCCAGCTGTGCACACATAGTTTTGAGCAAGGCTTTTAAAAAAAACAAAATATATTATAAGAGTAAACCAAGATACCCTAGGCCTACCATTCACGTGCAAAATTTTGTAACCCACGCACACAAACATCACACAGCTGAACCTAGGTCTAAAATAAAAGAAAAACAAGAAGGAAAACAAAAAAACACCTAAAGCTAGGACACGTGATCTCTTCTCTACACAGCATGAGAACTCACTTCCTTACATATAAAAAAATTAATAAGAAAGCTTTTGAAACTTTAAGACCCAACATATGTTATCACCCTCACGTGCTGTTTCACCCTACTTTCTCTATTGAACCCTAGACCAATGTTTCCAACAACTAGCTTATAGAACCCTAGTGGACCTAGGGCTACCCTCTGTGAACAGCCGCCCCTCTATCCTCTTTCTTCTCCACGCGATGAACACCTCGCATGGCCTCCTCTCCCAGCGATGCAGTCCACATCCGACGCGAAAGCTTCTCCTCCTATTTGCGGCGACCTGCTCCCCCACGCCAACGGGCGTCACACTCAACCCGCCAGTGTCCTTCACCCTCACACATCGATGCTGCACCCAAGCCGTGGCCACCCCCCTCGCATACCCCAGCCTCGCGAGCAGCCCCCTGCATCTCCCTCTTGTCTCCACGCATGCCCAGCAGCTCCCAATGTCGGTAGCCCTTGCCCAGTGACGCCGGAGCCCCCTGAATGCCAGCAAATCGCCGGAATGCCGCATGACATCTCTCTTTGGCGCAACGACATCCCCTCTTCACGAAACCGCCCAGATTCGACGCCGTCAGGCCGTGCACATGTCGTCCACCCTCAGATCTGACGTCGTCAGCCCTGGGGACTCGCTGTATCCCCCCGCTACTACCTGCAGAGTCTGCAGACGCCGCTGTCCGTCGACTTCCACGTTGCCACGACGAGTTTCAGTCCGTAGACGTTGCGTGTATCGCTGTCGCTACATCCCGATCCTTCGCTGCACTTCCAGTTAGTAGATCTACCCTTAAAAAGCTTATAACCACACCGTAATTTAGTGAACTTAATAAAACCGGTTGATTAGACGTCGTAGAAGCTTGTTATAAAGCTGTTTTGATCGGAAAAACACATATTCTGATTTTAAGTTTTGTCAAACCAGCGAACCGTCTTCTCCGTAGCATAGTACTCGTCGAGGCGTTTCCAACGACACCAAGAACGTCAAAATCAGGCAAGTATATGATTTGATATGATTTTTCGAAGTTTTGGCACTTTTACGCCGCTTTCACGTATTGCTGAATAACTTAAAAATTAGGCATGAAATGACGTAAGAAACTGACACCATGACGATCAGGACAAAATTTGGGATCCAACGGTATATCATATGATATACCTTAATTTTATCAATTATGAAAAAAAATAGTTTCTGTAGCAAACCCAATGAAAACTCGTGCTCGTCATTATTTTGAAATCGCTATTAAAATTGTTCAACCCTCTTTTACCGTGTAGAACTGTCACAATAATGTAATAATGTTGATAACATTAAATTCCTGCGAGTCTGGACATGTTTAACCATTATTGACATCATGAAAATCGTGCGCCTCGAAGGCGGAATCGTGAATTCGTGGTGTCGTGTGAGTCGACTAGGCCGGCTCATGTTCCGACAAAATTTTGGGTGGGATTAGGGTTGAGCGGCCACTTGGCGTATGAAGGGTACTCTCCTCAAGAGCACCGCCCGCATGCGGTGGGTTAGCGTCAATCTCGGTAAACCCCCGTGAGAGGAACGACCTTCTCATCACGACCTAAAGGCGAGAACCCTAGATAGATGTGAACTCTTGACATGAAACTTGCAACGCTAACTTGGTCTCATGAAAACCGATATGCAAATGAACTCACAGAGAAATACCTTACTTTAATTCTTGCAACTACTTGGAACTACTTGCTACGGATGTTTACTTTTCTTTTCAGTATAATTGTCATTATTAAATTGCTGCAGTCACCTCTTTAAAATATCTAATGCTTCTTAAATTCATATCGGTCATATATCTTGTCTTGGGTTGCTAACTCTTTATTACAGACCCCTAGCTGACATACATTAATGTTTTTGGATGTATGTCAGATTCTGAGCTTGAGTTCCCGGAGGATCCGTACGTGATGAGAGCCAGAGTTCGTCGTACATGTCGAGCCGCTTTCTGCGGAAGACTAGAGCCCCTTTTCCGTCACTACTTTGAGTTTTAGCTTTAGTACCTTGTAGTAGGATTAGTGTTTTTTTGTGGTTTTCTTTTGGCCATGCTGAGGCCAAGTCGTCTTATTTCTTGTACGAACAATTCTGGAAATGCCCTTTCAATTTAATGAAATTTTTTTCTGATTGTTCTGATACGCAAATGCAAGGACCTCTTCTGGGTTTTTATCACAGACGCTTATTGAACTCGAGCTTCATCGCTCCAGTTCAAGCGGACCGCGTAACGTTCTCGCTTCCGGTGTCTTTTGGGAAGCGGGGCGTTACAGGTTTTAGTGGTGGCCCATGCAGGTCCTGCAACTGTGAAATTTAGAATAAAGAGAACACTTTTCATTAGCCAAAAACATCCAGGAATATTTCGTACGCAAAATTACTCGAATACTTGTCTCAGCGATATGAACTCAGTATCAGGATAATAGGAAGAGTTAGTTAGACGATCGCGTTCGTTAGTTAGACACCCTTGCCGCGACTTAGTTCATAATTCAGGGAGTCACTCTAGCGATTGGTCATCCAGCTTTGATCATATTAGATTTTTGAGTTTCATTAGTCGTTCGCTTAGATTTATCGAATCCAAGGGCCTTACCGCACGTAGCGATCGTTGCATCCGTGCAAGTCGAACCTGAGACGCCTGCAAGGAGTAGACTTCGAAGCGTAGGATATTCCAGATCTATAGATAAGACCTCGATCTCGATCCTCAACGAACCCTTACATCGGCTTCCCTATCACAGTCCAGTTCGTTGAAGAACCTTAGTGCTAAACCTTAGTCACCCAATGATTATTCTTCCCCTGATTTTATCATTTTCTAATCATTACACCTCCATGTTAATTATCGTAGAAAGACATTGTAGCGTATTCACGGAGTTACCTCTTAGTCGTCATTACGTTTCGATTGTCAAACATATTCCTTGTCTTCGATTCACATAAACTCTTCAGGTCCGCCATCTTGCAGATCCGAGACCTTCAAAAAAAAGTGTTTTCGACATTTTTATTGAATTCTTTGCTAAGTTTAAAACCCTTTCGAAAACTTTTACTTATATTTTCTACATTTCAGTCAACTTAAACCCAACTGTGATTATGGAACTCTTCTGACACGTATCTTAGTTACTATCTTATAGCGATTTTCTAACTTATATTTTCCGCACTTCTATTTCACATAATCTTGCATAGCTACTCTATTTTCCTCATGTAAAGATCTTTTAAAAACTTTATTTCTATTTCGCTAATTCAAAATATCATCTCCTCTTCTTACTAACATATTCAAAACAGTCATTCATGCATACTTTTAAAATACTTTCCAAAAAAAGAACTTCAATATCTTGTGTGTCAGTTTTATAATCATTGCCTTCATATTTTTATTTTTATAAAAAAAGGAAATTTTCAAACCTATTTCCATTTACAAGACAAGCACTACCATCACTATGCCCATTTTACTCTTCACCTATTATTTGACTAATCATATTTTACGTTTTAACTTCTACCGTATGCTCGCTATTTTATGTAAATTATAACGATGTTATTATTTTTACACATATCCTTATCTTCTTAATTATTTAATTATTCATAAATATTTTATGTCATCCAACCAAACTACTCTCTTATCCATACCACCTCCGGAACCGTCCATCACAACATTAGTTCATTGCATCATTCAACTCTGAATCCTGTAATTGCTTAATTATCACTTTAGAGCTTATAATTCCTTAGTGAGATCTTTAGCTTTGATTGTGGTGTTGTTGTGGTGCATGTAAATAGATAGCGAGTGTGGACCCGTATGTGCGAATCTCTATATACCATCCATGTATGAGTGTGCTTACCCTTAGTATATTATTATAGTGTGATTGTCTATTGTATCGTATGTGCATGTACGGTAATTTATGATATATATGTATATAGTCGAATATAGAGTAGTAAGTGTTATATTTATACTTAGGCGAGTGATTAGCTATATCACTAAAGGAATATCTGAGCGCAATTGATTTAGTTTTGGATAGTTACTAGGAGTATATGTATCTTAGCCGTACTTGTTAATGGTTGTAATTGTATGCTAGTACAGTGATGTACATGTTAGGTGTAATGCTAATAAGTGTACGTATAATTGTGTGTGCAGATTTATTATGTGATTTATATGTTAGTATATCTGGTGTGTACTCGTGCGTATGTATGTATGTGGTTAGTTATAGGTATGTATATATATATTTAATGGATAAGTGTGTATTGTGTATAGTAGGATTGTTCTATCGTATTATCCCTCCGGAATAATGTGTGAGCATGTGTTTACCAGGAGGCATGCATAGTCGTATGTTTGTGACTATGTATATATGGATGTATGTAATAGTGTACTAGCCCTATGTATGTAAATTACCATGGTTGTGAATACCGGTGAGTGTATATAACTGTTCTATATAGATACGAGATTGGCGTATAGTAGAGTACGTAGGTATATGTATGTAATATGAACGTATGTATATGTATTTGAAAGTGTGTGATATATAAATAAGTATAGGCATATGGATGCATATGGTTTTATTATACTGTATGTATGACTGGGATAGAATGACCTTAATGCCTAAATCCGCTCACCATATGTCGGCCTATTTAAGGAAGTCTGAAGACGGACTTGATCCTAAGGTGGGTAGATTACTATGACCCTAGTACTATGAGTAGGGCTTGTATAAATCTGTGTATGGTGTAAAGTATTACGTGCATGTATATGCGTATATTAATATATATTATATGTGTATATGGTAATATGTGGTATGTAAAAGTGATTGCACGATTGAAGTGTTAATTGACGAAGAATGATTGTATTTATGTATTAGTGGTATGTTTATGTGATGTGTGGCACTATATCGTTATAAATGATGAGTGTATAATATATAGGGTAATACATTGTGAATTAGTAATAATGTGAGTGTGTGAGGTGATGGCACGCTTACATCTAGTATATCGATGTGGTCGTGTGTCACTATTCACCCGAGTATGATATTGGATGGTATTATATTAAACGTGTTATGTTAATATGTAGTTAGTAATGTGTGTATGTGTATTGCTACTATTAATAGCATGGACGTTGATTAGTATTATCCACGGTAATACTTTTGGTGTTGATATTAGTATTAGGAATACTAGTTGATTATGGCCCGATGGTTATTTGGGATGTATATACATAGAAGGAGAGATGCGAGCGGTACCCTTATGTTTTCCCGTGTCTTAGCCGATAAGATTCCGAGGACGGAATGTTTTTAAGGTAGGTAGGATGTAACGACCGGTTTTTACCGCTAATATCATCTGTATTTATCTAGTGTATTATTTTTCATCCGTAGCCGTTGTTGGACGTTCCGTACCCGTACCCGTATCCATCTCTGTCCCACACACTTATTATTATTATTATCATTATTATTATTATCCCTGCCAGTAAATTATTTTAAAAGTCCCTTCTTAAAATCTGTTTTAAAATCTTTGATTCAAAATTCGAAATTTCAAATCATGTCAAAACTTATTAAAATTCAATTGCAACATACCATTTTTAGACCTATTTAACTTAATTGATTAACCCTAAATTCCCTTGATTACACCTATTAAATCTTATTAAGTTTTTTTCAAATTACTTCCTATTTTGACACTAGTCCATTTTGTAACCCCTTGACCGAATTAAACCCATCAGGCATGCATCCAGATGTGCACACATAGTTTTGAGCAAGGCTTTTAAAAAAACAAAATATATTATAAGAGTAAACCAAGAGACCCTAGGCCTACCATTCACGTGCAACATTTTGTAACCCATGCACACAAACATCATACAGCTGAACCTAGGTCTAAAATAAAAGAAAAACAAAAAGGAAAACAAAAAAACACCTAAAGCTAGGACACGTGATCTCTTCTCTACACAACATGAGAACTCACTTCCTTACATATAAAATAATAATAAGAAAGCTTTTGAAACTTTAAGACCCAACATATGCTATCACCCTCACGTGCTGTTTCACCCTACTTTCTCTACTGAACCCTAGACCAATGTTTCCTACAACTAGCTTATAAAACCCTAGTGGACCTAGGGCTACCCTCTGTGAACAGCCGCCCCCTATCCTCTTTCTTCTCCACGCGATGAACACCTCGCATGGCCTCCTCTCCCCGCGATGCAGCCCACATCCGACGCGAAAGCTTCTCCTCCTATTCGCGGCGACCTGCTCCCCCATGCCAACGCGGCGTCGCACTCAACCTGCCTGTCTCCTTCACCCTCACACAGTGACGCTGCACCCAAGCCGCGACCACCCCCTCGCATACCCCAGCCTCGCGAGCAGCCCCCGGCGTCTGCCTCTTGTCTCCACGCATGCCCAGCTGCTCCTAACGTCGACAACCCTCGCCCAGCGACGCCGGAGCCCCCTGAATGCCTGCAGATCGCCGGAACACCTCACGACGTCTCTCTTTGGCACGATGACATCCCCTCTTCGTGAAACCGCCCAGATTCGACACCGTCAGGCTGTGCACACGTCGTCCACCCTCAGATCTGACGTCGACAGCCCCGGGGACTCGCTGTTTCCCCTGCTACTACCTACAGAATCCGCAGACGTCGCTGTCCATCGACTTCCTCGCTGCCACCACGAGTTTCAGTCCGTAGACGTCGCACGTATCGTTGTCGCTACATCCCGATCCTTCGCTGTACTTCCGGTTAGTATATCTACCCTTAAACAGCTTATAACCACACCGTAATTTACTGAACTTAATAAAACCGGTTGATTAGACGTCGTTGGATCTTGTTATAAAGCTGTTTTGATCGAAAAACACATATTCTGATTTTACGTTTCGTCAAACCAGCGAACTGTCTTCTCCATAGCATAGTACTCGTCGATACATTTCCAACAACACCAGGAACGTCAAAATCAGGCAAGTATATGATTTGATAAGATTTTTCGAAGTTTCGGCACTTTTACGCCGCTTTCACGTATTACTGAATAACTTAAAAATTAGGCGTGAAATGACGTAAGAAACTGACACCATGACGATCAGGACAAAATTTGGGATCCAACGGTATATCATATGATATACCTTAATTTTAATCAATTATGAGAAAAAAATAGTTTCTGTAGCAAACCCAATGAAAACTCGTGGTCGTCATTATTTTGAAATCGCTATTAAAATTGTTCAACCCTCTTTTACCGTGTAGAACTGTCACAATAATGTAATAATGTTGATAACATTAAATTCCTGCGAGTCTAGACATGTTTAACCATTATTGACATCGTGAAAATCATGCGCCTCGAAGGCGGAATCGTGAATTCGTGGTGTCGTGTGAGTCGACTAGGCCGGCTCGTGTTCCGGCAAAATTTTGGGTGGGGTTAGGGTTGAGCGGCCACTGGGCGTATTAAGGGTACTCTCCTCAAGAGCACCACCCGCATGTGGTGGGTTAGCATCAATCACGGTAAACCCCCGTGAGAGGAACGACCTTCTCATCACGACCTAAAGGCGAGAACCCTGGATAGATGTGAACTCTTGACATGAAACTTGCAACGCTAACTTGGTCTCATGAAAACCGATATGCAAATGAACTCACAGAGAAATACCTTACTTTAATTCTTGCAACTACTTAGAACTACATGCTAGGGATGTTTACTTTTCTTTTCAGTATAATTGTCATTATTAAATTGCTGCAGTCACCTCTTTAAAATATCTAATGCTTCTTAAATTCATATCTGTCGTATATCTTGTCTTAGGTTGCTAACTCTTTCTTGCAGACCCCTAGCTGACATACATTCATGTTTTTGGATGTATGTCAGATTCTGAGCTTGAGTTCCCGGAGGATCCGTACGTGATGCCCGACTTAGAGAGCCAGAGTTCGTCGTAGACGTCGAGCCGCTTTCTACGGAAGACTAGATTCCCTTTTCCGTCACTACTTTGAGTTTTACCTTTAGTACCTTGTAGTAGGATTAGTGTTTTGTTGTAGTTTTCTTTTGGCCATGCTGAGGCCAAGTCGTCTTATTTCTTGTACGAACAATTCTGGAAATGCCCTTTTAATTTAATGAAATTTTTTTCTGATTGTTCTGATACGCAAATGCAAGGACCTCTTCTGTGTTTTTATCACAGACGCTTATTGAACTCGAGCTTCATCGCTCCAGTTCAAGCGGACCGCGTAACGTTCTCGCTTCCGGTGTCTTTTGGGAAGCGGGGCGTTACAGGTTTTAGTGGTGGCCCATGCAGGTCCTGCAACTGTGAAATTTAGAATAAAGAGAACACTTTTCATTAGCCAAAAACATCCAGAAATATTCCGTACACAAAATTACTCGAATACTTGTCTCAGCGATATGAACTCAGTATCAGGATAATAGGAAGAGTTAGTTAGACGATCGCGTTCGTTAGTTAGACACCCTTGCCACGACTTAGTTCATAATTCAGGGAGTCACTCTAGCGATTGGTCATCCAGCTTTGATCATATTAGATTTTTGAGTTTCATTAGTCGTTCGCTTAGATTTATCGAATCCAAGGGCCTTACCGCACGTAGCGATCGTTGCATCCGTGCAAGTCGAACCTGAGACGCCTGCAAGGAGTAGACTTCGAAGCGTAGGATATTCCAGATCTATAGATAAGACCTCGATCTCGATCCTCAACGAACCCATACACCGGCTTCCCTATCACAGTCCAGTTCGTTGAAGAACCTTAGTGCTAAACCTTAGTCACCCAATGATTATTCTTCCCCTGATTTTATCATTTTCTAATCATTACACCTCCATGTTAATGATCGTAGAAAGACATTGTAGCGTATTCACGGAGTTACCTCTTAGTCGTCCTTACGTTTCGATTGTCAAACATATTCCTTGTCTTCGATTCATATAAACTCTTCAGGTCCGCCATCTTGCAGATCCGAGACCTTCAAAAAAAAGTGTTTTCGACATTTTTATTGAATTCTTTGCTAAGTTTAAAACCCTTTCGAAAACTTTTACTTATATTTTCTACATTTCAGTCAACTTAAACCAAACTGTGATTATGGAACTCTTCTCACACGAATCTTAGTTACTATCTTATAGCGATTTTCTAACTTATATTTTCCGCACTTCTATTTCACATAATCTTGCATAGCTACTCTATTTTCCTCATGTAAAGATCTTTTAAAAACTTTATTTCTATTTCGCTAATTCAAAATATCACCTCCTCTTCTTACTAACATATTCAAAACAGTCATTCATGCATACTTTTAAAATACTTTCCAAAAAAAGAACTTCAATATCTTGTGTGTCAGTTTTATAATCATTGCCTTCATATTTTTATTTTTATAAAAAAAGGAAAATTTCAAACCTATTTCCATTTACAAGACAAGCACTACCATCACTATGCCCATATTACTCTTCACCTATTATTTGACTAATCATGTTTTACGTTTTAACTTCTACCGTATGCTCGCTATTTTATGTAAATTATAACGATGTTATTATTTTTACACATATCCTTATCTTCTTAATTATTTAATTATTCATAAATATTTTATGTCATCCAACCAAACTACTCTCTTATCCATACCACCTCCGGAACCGTCCATCACAACATTAGTTCATTGCATCATTCAACTCTGAATCCTATAATTGCTTAATTATCACTTTAGAGCTTATAATTCCTTAGTGAGATCTTTAGCTTTGATTGTGGTGTTGTAGTGGTGCATGTAAATAGATAGTGAGTGTGGACCCGTATGTGCGAATCTCTATATACCATCCATCTATGAGTGTGCTTACCCTTAGTATATTATTATAGTGTGATTGTCTATTGTGTCGTATGTGCATGTACGGTAATTTGTGATATATATGTATATATTCGAATATAGAGTAGTAAGTGTTATATTTATACTTAGGCGAGTGATTAGCTATATCACTAAAGGAATATCTGAGCGCAATTGATTTAGTTTTGGATAGTTACTAGGAGTATATGTATCTTAGCCGTACTTGTTAATGGTTGCAATTGTATGCTAGTACAGTGATGTACATGTTAGGTGTAATGCTAATAAGTGTACATATAATTGTGAGTGCAGATTTATTATGTGATTTATATGTTAGTATATCTGGTGTGTACTCGTGCGTATGTATGTATGTGGTTAGTTATAGGTATGTATATATATATATTTAATGGATAAGTGTTTATTGTGTATAGTAGGATTGTTCTATCGTATTATCCCTCCGGAATAATGTGTGAGCATGTGTATACCAGGAGGCATGCATAGTCGTATGTTTGTGACTCTGTATATATGGATGTATGTAATAGTGTACTAGCCCTATGTATGTAAATTACCATGGTTGTGAATACCGGTGAGTGTATATAACTGTTCTATATAGATACGAGATTGGCGTGTAGTAGAGTACGTAGGTATATGTTTGTAATATGAACGTATGTATATGTATTTGAAAGTGTGTGATATATAAATAAGTATAGGCATATGGATGCATATAGTTTTATTATACTGTATGTATGACTGGGATAGAATGACCTTAATGCCTAAATCCGCTCACCATATGTCGGCCTATTTAAGGAAGTCTGAAGACGGACTTGATCCTAAGGTGGGTAGATTACTATGACCCTAGTACTATGAGTAGGGCTTGTATAAATCTGTGTATGGTGTAAAGTATTACGTGCATGTATATGCGTATATTAATATATATTATATGTGTATATGGTAATATGTGGTATGTAAAAGTGATTGCACGATTGAAGTGTTAATTGACGAAGAATGATTGTATTTATGTATTAGTGGTATGTTTATGTGATGTGTGGCACTATATCGTTATAAATGATGAGTGTATAATATATAGGGTAATACATTGTGAATTAGTAATAATGTGAGTGTGTGAGGTGATGGCACGCTTACATCTAGTATATCGATGTGGTCGTGTGTCACTATTCACCCGAGTATGATATTGGATGGTATTATATTAAACGTGTTATGTTAATATGTAGTTAGTAATGTGTGTATGTGTATTGCTACTATTAATAGCATGGACGTTGATTAGTATTATCCACGGTAATACTTTTGGTGTTGATATTAGTATTAGGAATACTAGTTGATTATGGCCCGATGGTTATTTGGGATGTATATACATAGAAGGAGAGATGCGAGCGGTACCCTTATGTTTTCCCGTGTCTTAGCCAATAAGATTCCGAGGACGGAATCGTTTTTAAGGTAGGTAGGATGTAACGACCGGTTTTTACCGCTAATATCATCTGTATTTATCTAGTGTATTATTTTTCATCCGTAGCCGTTGTTGGACGTTCCGTACCCGTACCCGTATCCATCTCTGTCCCACACACTTATTATTATTATTATCCCTGCCAGTAAATTATTTTAAAAGTCCCTTCTTAAAATCTGTTTTAAAATCTTTGATTCAAAATTCGAAATTTCAAATCATGTCAAAAATTATTAAAATTCAATTGCAACATACCATTTTAGACCTATTTAACCAAATTGATTAACCCTAAATTCCCTTGATTACACCTATTAAATCTTATTAAGTTTTTTTCAAATTACTTCCTATTTTGACACTAGTCCATTTTGTAACCCCTTGACCGAATTAAACCCATCATTCATGCATCCAGCTGTGCACACATAGTTTTGAGCAAGGCTTTTAAAAAAACAAAATATATTATAAGAGTAAACCAAGAGACCCTAGGCCTACCATTCACGTGCAACATTTTGTAACCCATGCACACAAACATCATACAGCTGAACCTATGTCTAAAATAAAAGAAAAACAAAAAGGAAAACAAAAAACACCTAAAGCTAGGACACGTGATCTCTTCTCTACACAACATGAGAACTCACTTCCTTACATATAAAAAAATAATAAGAAAGCTTTTGAAACTTTAAGACCCAACATATGCTATCACCCTCACGTGCTGTTTCACCCTACTTTCTCTACTGAACCATAGACCAATGTTTCCTACAACTAGCTTATAAAACCCTAGTGGACCTAGGGCTACCCTCTGTGAACAGCCGCCCCATATCCTCTTTCTTCGCCATGCGATGAACACCTCGCATGGCCTCCTCTCCCTGCGATGCAGCCCACATCCGACGGGAAAGCTTCTCCTCCTATTCGCGGCGACCTGCTCCCCCACGCCAACGCGGCGTCGCACTCAACCTGCCTGTCTCCTTCACCCTCACACAGTGACGCTGCACCCAAGCCGCGACCACCCCCTCGCATACCCCAGCCTCGCGAGCAGCCCCCGGCGTCTCCCTCTTGTCTCCACGCATGCCCAGCTGCTCCTAACGTCGACAACCCTTGCCCAGTGACGCCGGAGCCCCCTGAACGCCTGCAGATCGCCGGAACACCGCACGACGTCTCTCTTTGGCACGACGACATCCCCTCTTCGTGAAACCGCCCAGATTCGACACCGTCAGGCTGTGCACACGTCGTCCACCCTCAGATCTGACGTCGTTAGCCCCGGGGACTCGCTGTTTCCCCTGCTACTACCTGCAGAGTCCGCAGACGTCGCTGTCCATCGACTTCCTCGCTGCCACCACGAGTTTCAGTCCGTAGACGTCGCACGTATCGCTGTCGCTACATCCCGATCCTTCGCTGTACTTCCGGTTAGTAGATCTACCCTTAAACAGCTTATAACCACACCGTAATTTACTGAACTTAATAAAACCGGTTGATTAGACGTCGTAGGAGCTTGTTATAAAGCTGTTTTGATCGAAAAACACATATTCTGATTTTACGTTTCGTCAAACCAGCGAACTGTCTTCTCCATAGCATAGTACTCGTCGATACATTTCCAACAATCCCAGGAACGTCAAAATCAGGCAAGTATTTGATTTGATAAGATTTTTCGAAGTTTCGGCACTTTTACGTCTCTTTCACGTATTGCTGAATAACTTAAAAATTAGGCGTGAAATGACGTAAGAAACTGACACCATGACGATCAGGACAAAATTTGGGATCCAACGGTATATCATATGATATACCTTAATTTTAATCAATTATGAGAAAAAATAGTTTCTGTAGCAAACCCAATGAAAACTCGTGGTCGTCATTATTTTGAAATCGCTATTAAAATTGTTCAACCCTCTTTTACCGTGTAGAACTGTCACAATAATGTAATAATGTTGATAACATTAAATTCCTGCGAGTCTAGACATGTTTAACCATTATTGACATCGTGAAAATCATGCGCCTCGAAGGCGGAATCGTGAATTCGTGGTGTCGTGTGAGTCGACTAGGCCGGCTCGTGTTCCGGCAAAATTTTGGGTGGGGTTAGGGTTGAGCGGCCACTGGGCGTATTAAGGGTACTCTCCTCAAGAGCACCACCCGCATGCGGTGGGTTCGCATCAATCACGGTAAACCCCCGTGAGAGGAACGACCTTCTCATCACGACCTAAAGGCGAGAACCCTAGATAGATGTGAACTCTTGACATGAAACTTGCAACGCTAACTTGGTCTCATGAAAACTGATATGCAAATGAACTCACAGAGAAATACCTTACTTTAATTCTTGCAACTACTTAGAACTACATGCTAGGGATGTTTACTTTTATTTTCAGTATAATTGTCATTATTAAATTGCTGCAGTCACCTCTTTAAAATATCTAATGCTTCTTAAATTCATATCTGTCGTATATCTTGTCTTAGGTTGCTAACTCTTTCTTGCAGACCCCTAGCTGACATACATTCATGTTTTTGGATGTATGTCAGATTCTGAGCTTGAGTTCCCGGAGGATCCGTACGTGATGCCCGACTTAGAGAGCCAGAGTTCGTCGTAGACGTCGAGCCGCTTTCTACGGAAGACTAGAGCCCCTTTTCCGTCACTACTTTGAGTTTTACCTTTAGTACCTTGTAGTAGGATTAGTGTTTTGTTGTAGTTTTCTTTTGGCCATGCTGAGGCCAAGTCGTCTTATTTCTTGTACGAACAATTCTGGAAATGCCCTTTTAATTTAATGAAATTTTTTTCTGATTGTTCTGATACGCAAATGCAAGGACCTCTTCTGTGTTTTTATCACAGACGCTTATTGAACTCGAGCTTCATCGCTCCAGTTCAAGCGGACCGCGTAACATTCTCGCTTTCGGTGTCTTTTGGGAAGCGGGGCGTTACAGGTTTTAGTGGTGGCCCATGCAGGTCCTGCAACTGTGAAATTTAGAATAAAGAGAACACTTTTCATTAGCCAAAAACATCCAGAAATATTCCGTACACAAAATTACTCGAATACTTGTCTCAGCGATATGAACTCAGTATCAGGATAATAGGAAGAGTTAGTTAGACGATCGCATTCGTTAGTTAGACACCCTTGCCACGACTTAGTTCATAATTCAGGGAGTCACTCTAGCGATTGGTCATCCAGCTTTGATCATATTAGATTTTTGAGTTTCATTAGTCGTTCGCTTAGATTTATCGAATCCAAGGGCCTTACCGCACGTAGCGATCGTTGCATCCGTGCAAGTCGAACCTGAGACGCCTGCAAGGAGTAGACTTCGAAGCGTAGGATATTCCAGATCTATAGATAAGACCTCGATCTCGATCCTCAACGAACCCATACACCGGCTTCCCTATCACAGTCCAGTTCGTTGAAGAACCTTAGTGCTAAACCTTAGTCACCCAATGATTATTCTTCCCCTGATTTTATCATTTTCTAATCATTACACCTCCATGTTAATGATCGTAGAAAGACATTGTAGCGTATTCACGGAGTTACCTCTTAGTCGTCCTTACGTTTCGATTGTCAAACATATTCCTTGTCTTCGATTCACATAAACTCTTCATGTCCGCCATCTTGCAGATCCGAGACCTTCAAAAAAAAGTGTTTTCGACATTTTTATTGAATTCTTTGCTAAGTTTAAAACCCTTTCGAAAACTTTTACTTATATTTTCTACATTTCAGTCAACTTAAACCAAACTGTGATTAGGGAACTCTTCTGACAGGAATCTTAGTTACTATCTTATAGCGATTTTCTAACTTATATTTTCCGCACTTCTATTTCACATAATCTTGCATAGCTACTCTATTTTCCTCATGTAAAGAGCTTTTAAAAACTTTATTTCTATTTCGCTAATTCAAAATATCACCTCCTCTTCTTACTAACATATTCAAAACAGTCATTCATGCATACTTTTAAAATACTTTCCAAAAAAAAGAACTTCAATATCTTGTGTGTCAGTTTTATAATCATTGCCTTCATATTTTTATTTTTATAAAAAAAAGGAAATTTTCAAACCTATTTCCATTTACAAGACAAGCACTACCATCACTATGCCCATATTACTCTTCACCTATTATTTGACTAATCATATTTTACGTTTTAACTTCTACCGTATGCTCGCTATTTTATGTAAATTATAACGATATTATTATTTTTACACATATCCTTATCTTCTTAATTATTTAATTATTCATAAATATTTTATGTCATCCAACCAAACTACTCTCTTATCCATACCACCTCCGGAACCGTCCATCACAACATTAGTTCATTGCATCATTCAACTCTGAATCCTATAATTGCTTAATTATCACTTTAGAGCTTATAATTCCTTAGTGAGATCTTTAGCTTTGATTGTGGTGTTGTTGTGGTGCATGTAAATAGATAGTGAGCGTGGACCCGTATGTGCGAATCTCTATATACCATCCATGTATGAGTGTGCTTACCCTTAGTATATTATTATAGTGTGATTGTCTATTGTGTCGTATGTGCATGTACGGTAATTTGTGATATATATGTATATAGTCGAATATAGAGTAGTAAGTGTTATATTTATACTTAGGCGAGTGATTAGCTATATCACTAAAGGAATATCTGAGCGCAATTGATTTAGTTTTGGCTAGTTACTAGGAGTATATGTATCTTAGCCGTACTTGTTAATGGTTGTAATTGTATGCTAGTACAGTGATGTACATGTTAGGTGTAATGCTAATAAGTGTACGTATAATTGTGTGTGCAGATTTATTATGTGATTTATATGTTAGTATATCTGGTGTGTACTCGTGCGTATGTATGTATGTGGTTAGTTTTTTTTTTTGCAAGGTAAGTTAGTATATATATTAATGTAAATCAAAGATACAAGCTGGGTGATCACAGAAAACTAGGCGCAATGACTAGGGGAGAGGACACAGGCGTCGTCACCATAGAACATATTGCCCAGTAACCATGATCAGAGCCAATATTTTACAACATACACAAAGGTAAAACACCTCACAACTGAACACCAAAGTGAAAAAATGGCATAACAACACAGCCAAATAGAGACCAGCTAGGAGCCGCATGATGCATATGACGGCCAAATATCTAGTATCTGCAAGGAGCAGGTAGAAACCAAAGGCATAAAAAGCATCCAACAACATAAAAGAACACTGCCCAGGTCAAACCGCCCAACCCATTGCCCAGGATATGCCGCCTAGCACCCAGCTTGCCGCCCAGGATAACAAATTGTCCTGAAATCACATTGCAATGCCAGTAAAATGTGACCAAGGCCAGTGTCAAGCTACAACAGATCAGCCCGGATCAAAAGGACTGATGTCCCAGTTCATAGCGGCTGTAGTAGCATCATCCTCCACATCTCCATAGGTCCGAAGAGCCAAACGGACGTCCGCTGCGATGTCATCAAAGAGAATGGTCTTCGGCTTACTAAGTTTTTCAAAAACTCTCCTGTTGCGCTCCCGCCACAGGTGATATACCACAGAAGCAAGTATTACCTGAGCAAGTAAGCCAAGGAACCCCTTCTTCACATATTTTTCCAAGTAATAGGACCCTACTGTCGGCAGACTTAGGACAGTAGGACCTTTTGCTCCCAATTTGAGAAGGGCACGACGCATTAGATAGTTGGAATAAGAACATTCAAAGAATAGGTGAGAAATAGTTTCAGGGGAACCATCCAAACACAGCTCGCAAGCATTAGAGTTAAGATCACACCATTTTTCCATGCGAACTTTAGTGATAAGTTTGTCTTTAAACGCTCGAAGCAAAGTAATGGACATTTTTGGGATGGATTTACTAAACCAAATCAGTTTGTAGAATGGGTACGGGGTACCTTTGTCACGCACAACGTCCCAAGCCTCTTTGAATTTGAAAGAAGAATCTCGCTTCCATTCCCAGGTATCAACACCATGGGATAAAGAGATTTGCTGGAGCAAAGGCTTCAAGTTTAAAATTTCGGCAATATCGATCCAAGAAGTACCATCCCAATAGTCACTGACAAGTTTCATACTAGCTCCTTCAAGAATATTGAAAAGATTTTTCAAGGGGCCATTTGGCAACCAATTGTCATGCCAGAAAAGAGTGTCTTTCCCATCCCGGACCTTCCTGAAGATGATTCGCTGAGATAGGTTTCTACAGTGCAGAAGGAACTTCCACGTACCAGATTGAGAGACGACTCCAGATGCACCATAGAACCTGGAAGAATCCTTATATTTATTGCGCATGAACTTAGCCCATAAGCCTTTGACCTGAAGGAACCTCCAAGTTAATTTAATCCCAGAAGCAATATTCAAATCAGAAAGTAGTCTTAGACCAACACCCCCGTCCTCCTTTGGTCTACAAGAGTCTCTCCAGGCCCAAGATTTAGTAGAGCCCCAGATGAATTTTCTACACATGGAAGTCAGGGTGCGAAGAACAGAAGATGGAACTTTATAAACCTGTATCCAGAAAGCAATCATTCCAAAAATCACACTTCTTACTAACTCAATGCGACCAGAGATTGATAAAAGGGAAGAGGACCACCCACTCAGCCGCTTCCTGCACTTATCAATCAGGCGGCTATACATATGAGCTTTAGGATAATTAGATGAGAGAGGAAGCCCCAGGTAAGTAGTAATAGTATTTGCCCGCTTTGCACCTAAATAATCAGCAAGTTCACCTGGGTTCTTCACACCTTTGCTGAACATAGAGAGACTCTTTTCCCAGTTGATCTCCAGACCAGTGAAGTTTTTGAAATCCTCCAGCACAGTTTTGAGGCCCCTTAAAGAATTTCCAGAGGCACGACAGAAAACCAATAAGTCATCAGCAAACAACAAATGAGATATAGAGCCCGCTCGCTTCATAGGATGAACGGTTCCCTTAGCAATAGCCTTGGCAAGAAGGAGAGAGAAAGCTTCCATGATAATAACAAAAAGAAATGGGGATAAAGGATCTCCTTGTCTAATCCCTCTATTGCCACCAAAGAAACCCACAGGGGACCCATTAACCATAACAGAGAAAGATGCAGTAGAGAGGCATTCTTTGATCCAGCTGATGAACTTATTTCCGAAACCCATCTGATGCAAAATATAATACACAAACTCTCTGTTAACACTGTCGAAGGCCTTTCTAATGTCCAATTTCAAACAAGCCCTGGACCACATGGGGTTGCTAAAATCCCTTATCTGCTCATGAGCAAGCAAGGTACAATCAGAAAGTAATCTCCCATGGATGAACGCCGATTGGTTAGGGGAAACCAACTCGGTAATAATTCTCTTCAGCCTGTTGCAGATCACTTTGCTAATGATTTTATAAATGTTATTACAGCAAGAAATCGGTCTGTAATCACCTAGAGAAGAGGCATTAGTGCTTTTAGGTACCAGGGTTAGGAAAGTATGATTCACCTGTTTAAGCAATGAAGAAGATTTGAAGAAAGATTGGACAGCTTCAACAACATCATGTCCAATAAGATGCCAGTTGTGCTGGAAAAAGAATCCATTGTATCCATCAGGGCCAGGGGCTTTAGAAGACCCAATCTGAAAAGTCGCCTCTTTAATTTCTTCAGCAGTGACCATTCTTTCCATCCACCTAGCCGTTTCCACCTTAAGTTTTTTTTAGGGACAAGATTAGGGAAGACATTCCAGTAATGGGACTGGTTATAAAGGTTCTCATAAAATTGAACAGCCTCAGCCTTAAAATCCACATAAGATTTGCTCTGAACTCCATTTACATCTACAAGGTGGCAGAGATTATTGAAACTTTGTCTAGCCCTCATAGCATTATAGAAGAATCTTGAGTTTCTATCTCCCAGGTCCAACCAATCCTGTCTACTCTTCTGGCAAAGCATTTCTTCATCCATATCAAGTAAGTTAGCAAGTTCAGCTGAAAGCATGCGCTCTTTCTCCTGAAGGTCTTGGTTATAATGAAGACCAATTTGACTTCTAACAACCTCAAGATTCCTTCTGCAAGAATGAATTAAATCCTCAGAACGTTGGTCTCTGGACCATCTTCGAAGCTCATATTTTAATTGTCTCAATTTTCGGACCAGACAAAACATAGGCGAACCCCCAAAAGTTGACGGCCAGTGGGTATCCAGGATATCATAAAACCCTGGCAAATGTATCCAGCGATTGAAAATTTTGAAGGGTTTTGGGTCAGCAAATACCTGGGAATGAAGGTTGATAAACATAGGGGAGTGGTCACTAGTGGAAGGCTCCAGATATTCCAAGTAAGAGTCAGGTAACTTGCCAAGCCATACACCATTGCAGAGTACCCGGTCCAACTGAGCCGCAATACGGGCAGTACCCATACGGTTGTTGCACCAACTAAAGCGATTCCCAGAACATTTGATATTACCCAATCTACAATCAGAGACTGAGTTGTTGAAGTCAGAAAGGCTATTAGCTACCACTCTGCAGCCACCAATCTTGTCATTAGCATATAATATACAATTAAAATCTCCTCCGACTAACCATGCTTTAGAGTTAGTAGTTGCCGCATCCACCTTTAGGTGCTCCCATAAAAGCTTCCTTTCAGATAAAGAGTTACTTCCGTACACTACTGTAAGAATGAAATCAAATCCTCCGGTATTAAGACAGCTTAGGGTAATATGCTGCATTGAACAAGAGATGATGCTAGCCTGCCACACAATTGGGTCAAAACCAGTCAAAATACGACCACCAGAGTGAGAAAGAAAGTTATCAAAACAGCACCATCCCTTAGGAATGCAAGATCTGGTCTTCATGGTTGTAGCATTCAATTTAGTTTCCAAAAGAACAATGATAGATGGCTTAAACTTCTTGATCATATCCCTGAGGTCCCTACGCCTCACAGAGTTATTAAGGCCTCTCGTGTTCCAGAAAAAGATACTCATTGACAAGATGAATGATGGAATAAGGCCAAAACCCTACTTAAGTCTGCTACTACGCCTGGTAGCCGAGACCGCTTGCTTCTTCCCCTTGTCAGTGATATCAGAAATTTCCGAAGCCCATAGGGGATTATCATAGAGAGGGGACTCGGGGAGAGAGACCTCCTGTAAATTTGATACATGGCCTTTAGGATTCACTAAAGAAGTAGAATCCGCACCTGGCATAACCCCATTTGTAATTGAAGTATCAACACCATTTGACATGGCCTCTGACCGAGATGGAAGGACAGGAACAGGTTGGCAAGCCTCCTTTATAGTACTAGGCTTCAGGATAAGAATAAGCTGCAACAGCTTAACAAGACTTTTAAAAGAATTCAACCGTATAGCAGCATGCCCCACACTCCCTTCCAATACACAGCTATCCACAGATGAATCAGAAGTATGGAGGCGGCCAACATCTAGGACACAAGTGGGACCAGGATCACATCGGCCATTGCCCTCTGGATCAAGCACGGTATGCCCCGTTGAAGCCTCAACCCGGTTAGCGACAGCGTGCGAGGACTCCTCGACTCCATGGAGCGTCACCTGATTATCAACAGGTTCAGCCACATCTTTAGTCGAAGACTGCTCAATATTGTTTAATGCCGCAGAATCAGAGGACCCAACCGCACCATTCACAGGCCCCTGGGTATCCACAGAAGAATGAGACACTCCAGCCGTATCCAGCAAAGGATCACAAGACACATTAGAGGACTGGCCAGGATCAGAGAAGCGAACATGCTTGGCAATGGGGATAATACCTTTCCCCTTGTCTAGAAAAAAGGGGCAGTGCGCAGTCAAGTGGCCAAAACAAACACATTTGCTGCAACGGGGAGGTTCCGCCTCATACTTGGCTTCAATAATCAAGATAGAGCCGTCATCAAGCTCCGCTTCAATATGAGCCGGAAGAGACCTCTTAGCATCTACTTCAACCAAACAACGAGCAAAGGTTATTCTATCCATTTTGGCAGTGGCACGATCCAGGCACAGAGGGATCCCAACAACTGAACCCAGGATATTGAGGACCTCCCTACTCCACATGTTAACAGGAAGACCATGCATCTGAACCCAAATAGGGACAGAGGATAGGATGTCACGGTCATGGCGAAGAGCTGGAGTCCACATTTTAAGTACAACCAAACGCCCATCCATCAGCCAAGGGCCACCATGTAGGATTCTCTCACATTCCTCTCCCGATTCGAAACGAAAGTAGAAGAAGCCATTGTCCTTGCTATAAAGATGCACTTTCTTCCTAGGCTTCCAGCGTCTATCCATCCAAGCCTGCATCTGCCCGAATGAAGGCGTATCTCCCAGGACGTAACCCACCAAAGTCGATTTCCAAAATTCAGATCCCTTCACCAGGAGAGAATTCGAAACACGAGCAACTCGGGAGCCATCCAATCTGATCTTTGGGGGAACGAAACTCATGCCGACGGCATCACCATAGGATCTCTTAGCCGAACAAATATCTGACCAGCTCCGCTTAGGGCCAGAAACAGGAGCAGGGGTTCTAAGAGGCAATCCCTCAAACACCATAGGTGCAGAGGCGCCAGCCGGAAGACCCAACCCTTGCGAGGGTCGAACAGGAGGGCGAGGATGCCCAGAACTGGGAGGAGCCCCCAAGCGCTGTCGATACCCACGAGAGCCACGCAGAGCAGATCGATTGTCCCGAGTCACTCCGCGAGGATTATGAGGTAGAAGACGACCGCGCGCCTGGGGGGGCACGGCCGCACGCCGCCGATGAACAGTTTGCCAGGGGGTGAACATTGTTATCTTCAACGTCGGACGAGCCGCCGCCATTAGACGAAGGGTTTGCCCTAGAATTCTTGCCAGGATCACCAGTCGCCTCACTCCGTAAATCACTCAACATTTTTTTATATACTGTATGTGGTTAGTTATAGGTATGTATATATATATATATTTAATGGATAAGTGTGTATTGTGTATAGTAGGATTGTTCTATCGTATTATCCCTCCGGAATAATGTGTGAGCATGTGTATACCAGGAGGCATGCATAGTCGTATGTTTGTGACTATGTATATATGGATGTATGTAATAGTGTACTAGCCCTATGTATGTAAATTACCATGGTTGTGAATACCGGTGAGTGTATATAACTATTCTATATAGATACGAGATTGGCGTGTAGTAGAGTACGTAGGTATATGTTTGTAATATGAACGTATGTATATGTATTTGAAAGTGTGTGATATATAAATAAGTATAGGCATATGGATGCATATGGTTTTATTATACTGTATGTATGACTGGGATAGAATGACCTTAATGCCTAAATCCGCTCACCATATGTCGGCCTATTTAAGGAAGTCTGAAGACGGACTTGATCCTAAGGTGGGTAGATTACTATGACCCTAGTACTATGAGTAGGGCTTGTATAAATCTGTGTATGGTGTAAAGTATTACGTGCATGTATATGCGTATATTAATATATATTATATGTGTATATGGTAATATGTGGTATGTAAAAGTGATTGCACGATTGAAGTGTTAATTGACGAAGAATGATTGTATTTATGTATTAGTGGTATGTTTATGTGATGTGTGGCACTATATCGTTATAAATGATGAGTGTATAATATATAGGGTAATACATTGTGAATTAGTAATAATGTGAGTGTGTGAGGTGATGGCACGCTTACATCTAGTATATCGATGTGGTCGTGTGTCACTATTCACCCGAGTATGAAATTGGATGGTATTATATTAAACGTGTTATGTTAATATGTAGTTAGTAATGTGTGTATGTGTATTGCTACTATTAATAGCATGGACGTTGATTAGTATTATCCACGGTAATACTTTTGGTGTTGATATTAGTATTAGGAATACTAGTTGATTATGGCCCGATGGTTATTTGGGATGTATATACATAGAAGGAGAGATGCGAGCGTTACCCTTATGTTTTCCCGTGTCTTAGCCGATAAGATTCCGAGGACGGAATCGTTTTTAAGGTAGGTAGGATGTAACGACCGGTTTTTACCGCTAATATCATCTGTATTTATCTAGTGTATTATTTTTCATCCGTAGCCGTTGTTGGACGTTCCGTACCCGTACCCGTATCCATCTCTGTCCCACACACTTATTATTATTATTATCATTATTATTATTATCCCTGCCAGTAAATTATTTTAAAAGTCCCTTCTTAAAATCTATTTTAAAATCTTTGATTCAAAATTCGAAATTTCAAATCATGTCAAAACTTATTAAAATTCAATTGCAACATACCATTTTTAGACCTATTTAACCTAATTGATTAACCCTAAATTCCCTTGATTACACCTATTAAATCTTATTAAGTTTTTTTCAAATTACTTCCTATTTTGACACTAGTCCATTTTGTAACCCCTTGACCGAATTAAACCCATCAGGCATGCATCCAGATGTGCACACATAGTTTTGAGCAAGGCTTTTAAAAAAACAAAATATATTATAAGAGTAAACCAAGAGACCCTAGGCCTACCATTCACGTGCAACATTTTGTAACCCATGCACACAAACATCATACAGCTGAACCTATGTCTAAAATAAAAGAAAAACAAAAAGGAAAACAAAAAAACACCGAAAGCTAGGACACGTGATCTCTTCTCTACACAACATGAGAACTCACTTCCTTACATATTAAAAAATAATAAGAAAGCTTTTGAAACTTTAAGACCCAACATATGCTATCACCCTCACGTGCTGTTTCACCCTACTTTCTCTACTGAACCCTAGACCAATGTTTCCTACAACTAGCTTATAAAACCCTAGTGGACCTAGGGCTACCCTCTGTGAACAGCTGCCCCCTATCCTCTTTCTTCTCCACGCGATGAACACCTCGCATGGCCTCCTCTCCCCGCGATGCAGCCCACATCCGACGCGAAAGCTTCTCCTCTTATTCACGGTGACCTGCTCCCCCACGCCAACACGGCGTCGCACTCAACCTGCATGTCTCCTTCACCCTCACACAGTGACGCTGCACCCAATCCGCGACCACCCCCTCGCATACCCCAGTCTCGCGAGCAGCCCCTGGCGTCTCCCTCTTGTCTCCACGCATGCCCAGCTGCTCCTAACGTTGACAACCCTCGCCCAGCGACGCCGGAGCCCCCTGAACGCCTGCAGATCACCGGAACACCGCACGACGTCTCTCTTTGGCACGACGACATCCCCTCTTCGCGAAACCGCCCAGATTCGACACCGTCAAGCTGTGCACATGTCGTCCACCCTTAGATCTGACGTCGTCAGCCCCGGGGACTCGCTGTTTCCCCTGCTACTACCTGCAGAGTCTGCAGACGTCGCTGTCCGTCGACTTCCTCGCTGCCACCACGAGTTTCAGTCCGTAGACGTCGCACGTATCGCTGTCGCTACATCCCGATCCTTCGCTGTACTTCCGGTTAGTAGATCTACCCTTAAACAGCTTATAACCACACCGTAATTTACTGAACTTAATAAAACCGGTTGATTAGACGTCGTAGGAGCTTGTTATAAAGCTGTTTTGATCGAAAAACACATATTCTGATTTTACGTTTTGTCAAACCAGCGAACTGTCTTCTCCATAGCATAGTACTCGTCGATACATTTCCAACAACACCAGGAACATCAAAATCAGGCAACTATTTGATTTGATAAGATTTTTCGAAGTTTCGGCACTTTTACGCCGCTTTCACGTATTGCTGAATAACTTAAAAATTAGGCGTGAAATGACGTAAGAAACTGACACCATGACGATCAGGACAATATTTGGGATCCAACGGTATATCATATGATATACCTTAATTTTAATCAATTATGAGAAAAAATAGTTTCTGTAGCAAACCCAATGAAAACTCGTGCTCGTCATTATTTTGAAATCGCTATTAAAATTGTTCAACCCTCTTTTACCGTGTAGAACTGTCACAATAATGTAATAATGTTGATAACATTAAATTCCTGCGAGTCTAGACATGTTTAACCATTATTGACATCGTGAAAATCATGCGCCTCGAAGGCGGAATCGTGAATTCGTGGTGTCGTGTGAGTTGACTAGGCCGGCTCGTGTTCCGACAAAATTTTGGGTGGGGTTAGGGTTGAGCGGCCACTGGGCGTATTAAGGGTACTCTCCTCAAGAGCACCACCCGCATGCGGTGGGTTAGCATCAATCACGGTAAACCCCCGTGAGAGGAACGACCTTCTCATCACGACCTAAAGGCGAGAACCCTAGATAGATGTGAACTCTTGACATGAAACTTGCAACACTAACTTGGTCTCATGAAAACCGATATGCAAATGAACTCACAGAGAAATACCTTACTTTAATTCTTGCAACTACTTAGAACTACATGCTAGGGATGTTTACTTTTCTTTTCAGTATAATTGTCATTATTAAATTGCTGCAGTCACCTCTTTAAAATATCTAATGCTTCTTAAATTCATATCTGTCGTATATCTTGTCTTAGGTTGCTAACTCTTTCTTGCAGACCCCTAGCTGACATACATTCATGTTTTTGGATGTATGTCAGATTCTGAGCTTGAGTTCCCGGAGGATCCGTACGTGATGCCCGACTTAGAGAGCCAGAGTTCGTCGTAGACGTCGAGCCGCTTTCTACGGAAGACTAGATTCCCTTTTCCGTCACTACTTTGAGTTTTACCTTTAGTACCTTGTAGTAGGATTAGTGTTTTGTTGTAGTTTTCTTTTGGCCATGCTGAGGCCAAGTCGTCTTATTTCTTGTACGAACAATTCTGGAAATGCCCTTTTAATTTAATGAAATTTTTTTCTGATTGTTCTGATACGCAAATGCAAGGACCTCTTCTGTGTTTTTATCACAGACGCTTATTGAACTCGAGCTTCATCGCTCCAGTTCAAGCGGACCGCGTAACGTTCTCGCTTCCGGTGTCTTTTGGGAAGCGGGGCGTTACAGTCTTGTCCAGTCAAGATCCGCTTCTATGTATTGCTAGAAATCACATTCGACCTATTTGGCCATTAGGGTCACGCGGGGGTGTTTCATTGTAATTGGCGGGAGAAAGACCGCCTCTGACCATCGGGCCAATGGGGGATAAACTTGGCGGTTGACCCCCTAGCCATAGCTCACGCCCTAGCGCTGACATTGAGTCCTCGCGTGTGGAAACGGCTTGGACGAAATGTTGGGAGTTATCATTGTGGCCTTAATGCTCCCGGTTGCGAAAGGTGTTAATGGACATGAGAATGCCCACCGTTCGAAACCGGGTAGGCTTAGCGTGCTAGGCACCGACCGGAATATCGGGCCATGGACGCTAGGTACCACCTTTTGGGGCAATGTCTCACCCTGGGTCAAGTCAAATACCATGTGTCATGAATGCTCTAGCCCGTGTTAGCGGGGATTCTTTTCGTGTCCTTTTCATTTCTTTCTTCTATTTCCACACTTCCACCCACGTTATCCGCGTAGCTAGCACACAACCAAGGCGAGGCTAGTAGGCATTCAAGCCATCCACCTCCCTGAGTTCGATAAACCCGCACCCTACACTAACCGTTCACTTGCGGTAAAACGACACCGCGCCCAAACCGTAAACGGGGCGCTGGTCAAGTTTTTGGTGCCGTTGCCGGGGAGGCGTTCGGTTTGATATTAGCTTAGCTTGGGTTCATTAGACTACGCTTAAAAAAAATTTAAACAAAAAAAATAATACAATAAACGAGAAATTTTTTCCCCACCATTATAAATTTGTGCTATTCTTTGTACCACTGACGCGCTTGTCATAGCCAAAATTTTTGTTTGTCAGGTGAATTATATGGATGCCCGATGGATCATACATCGGAAATTTTGTTGCTTACATGCCATACGGTGCTCAAATGGGGGGATATGAGAATTATCCGCATGTCGTGGCAGATTGCAAAGCTTGTGGGATGCAGGGACATATGGCCATCGGTTGCCAATTCAGTGCCCAACCCTACACCACACACTCATATACCTACAACCTGCATCAAAAACCCTCCCATCCTTACCCCCAAATTTACACACCCCATCCTCCACCAAGATCGAGCCTTGAATTATTCTTGGAAAACTCCATTGCAAATTAAATACACTTGATATCACCTCCACTCCCATTACCACTTCCCCCACCGATGTCTGACCTTGAATTATTATTAGAAGACAGTATTCTAAACCAAGGCCAGATGACTCCACCGCTCTCACTTCCACCCCCGGGACCGATCTTGAGTTGTTAGTGGCGAATTCCTTTGTAAATCAAGGCCCGACAATACCATCACCCTCATCTCCATACCAGAAATCTATCCTTGAGCTATTGATGGAGGATTCCACGGTAACCCAGGGCCAGGTGGATTCACCAATTCCATCTCCGCCTACCACTTCTACTTTTGGGGGGTGAAGCAGTCGCGTCTCATACATCATCTACAACTTGCACCACGGAAGGTAACTCTTATGGTTTACAATTTGAAAAATTTGATATGAGTCCCCTTCCCTATGCATGTACAATTTTTGAGACGTACGGTACCGAGGAGGCCATGGAGGATGTCCATATCGATGAGGAGGGAGAGCGTGGAGCTGTGAACATCATGACTCATTCTGTTGAGCCTCATGCTCCCTTGCCTCTACCACTACATCCACAGCTCATCCTCACTCCACCAGAGGCATCGCATCCACCAGAGCTTACTGCTCCCACTCAGGGAGATCTTTTAGACCCTATTACTGAATCTCATATTACATTCCCCATATTTTTAGATTCAGATACTACTGACATGGCATACCCACCAAAGGAACCAAATTCACATTATATGGAAATATGTCAGGGCATGTCAGCACCTGAGGAGCTCGTCGCTAAACGCATGCAGGAGATCATCACGTCACCACCAGGGCATAGCACCACATTCTCAGGGCGGCATCGTCAATCTTTTCCACGCTTTACATTGCACTTTGACGATACTCTTTGGGATACATTTATTACGGGGAAGGATTTTTCACCACGGACTGATGCTCCTTTTCTTTCTAATGATTTAGGTGGACATCATCGAGAGAAGCTTTTGGGAGCATTGCTAGAGTTCGTTGGTGTTCGTGGCACAAGAATATTGGCGGAGCCGCAGAAGGAGCAGTTAGAGCAGCTACCTGCCCCACTCCAGATCTTGGATCCACCTATGCTCAGGTGTATCCTAATCCAGTAGTGTAAAAATTTACCGCTTTCTAGTTTATATTTGAATAATCTCGTCTCCTCTCATTAGCGAGGGGAGCGTATCTAAGATTCTCTTTTGCATCATAATAACCCATCATGTCGTGCCCTTCTATCACTTCTACCGCGCACACCCCACATCCTCTTCTGAGGAGAATGAGCACACCGTCTCTCCTGCATTTTGATTTCTTTCTTTTCTTTTCTGATATTCCCCTAGCATATTTCTGCATCACATTGATCATATCATTTCGCTAGCATTGTCATGTTCAGCTTGGGGGAAATCGATTTGTGTGCATGTTTTCGTGTGTCTTTGTTTTGTGCCTGTGTCTATGTGTTCTTTTGTCGCATTTTATATCTTTTATTTGAGTGTTTCTTTTTCTTTATTTTTTAGTTTCGTTCATGTGTTTTTCATGTTTTTCACTTTTTGTGTCGGTGCGCACCCCCCCATTTTCTTTGCCCTCCCGTATAAACTATTATTGCATTAAGGGCAATACAAGTTTCAGCTTGGGGGAGTCGCACTTTGTGCATCATTTGTGCTCTTTTTCTTCATTTTTGAGTCGTTTTCCATCGTGGTTTTCTTTTTTTCTTCTCATCTTTTGTTCCCTCTCTCCTAGAGATGGCCCCATATGATGAATTGCCACATGATCATGCACACACTTAGGATAGCTTCGATAATCTCATTCACTAACCCTAGGAAGCCGAGTCCTCTTGCATTTCACACATCGTGGGTCCACTTAGCTTTTTGTGAGTCGTGTATCGTGACTAGCTAGTGGTGTACTTCTACTTTGTGATTTTGATTTATATACCTACCCTTAGTTGACCCCTAGATTATCATGCTTCTATTTGAATATGCGGTATTTGCCTATCTTATCTGCTTCTGTATGCATGAATATGCATATTGTATGCTTCATTTCGCATGTGTCGGGATTCCACAGTTAGGACTAGGATAAACCATTTTAGCCTATGCTCTGATCAGCGAAATATCTCCCTTGCCCAAGTGTTTAGAATCCGACTTCTTTTTATTTTTACTTGGTGCAAATCCCCTCGTCGTGTACCGTTCTCCCACTTGGGAGAGTACACATGTTTATATCCCAATATCCAAAAATCCAAAAAAAGGAGAAAAGAAAAACCAAAAAGAAAAGAAAAGAGAAAAGAAAAAATATATATATGTATGTATGTATATGTATAGCCAAAAATCCAAAAGAAAAAAAATACATATATCCAAAACCCAAAAAAAATGTGTGTGAATATTTCCCTATCTATCGAGAATAAAGGGAAGGCAAGAATTTGCACCGAGTGTTCTACTCCATATCTTCTCAACCTCCATCATTTTCAAAAACACTTGGCATAGGGACCTTCTAGCGATTATCTAGGCTATAGTGTGGTGATTTCCCAGTCCCTAGCTGTGGAGTCCCCGATGCATGATACGCTTCTATTCTTATACTCTTCTCATGCATGCTTGAGCAACTATTCACCGCAAATTCATATCGAATCGATATTTGGGTCATTTCTTGGATTTTTGTATATGGAGCTTACTGCACGATGTAGATAGTGACACCAACTGCTAGCACACGACCACACTCACTCGCGCTGAACACGTGGGCCCACGGCACTTGTCTGGACTCGTATTCCTTGGTTTAGTGATGTGATTTGACGTTTGCTTGCTTGGTGTGACGCTTTTGATTTTGTTGGCCCTGACGGGCGATTTAGGATTTAAAGTCCTCTCTTTCTCTCTTTCTCTCTATTTTTTCCCTCCGAGCTCCTACTCTCACTCGTCTTCCTCGAGGACGAGAAAGGGTTCAGCTTGGGGGATTTTGACGTGCGTTTATATTTCATATATTCACGCACGTCTTCTTTTGTGTTTTTCCGCTATTTTCTGTCGTTTTGTATTCGTTTTCTCGTGTTTTCATGTTTTCTTTCACTTTTCCGTGTTTTTGTATGTTTGCAGGAGTTTACCGGCGTAGGGGACATAAAACGACGATATCATGAGTCCTCGGAGCAACGGGAGGAGTCACGTGTGATCCAGAGGGTCAAACGATGAAGACTGCTATATTTCAGCCCTCAACCGATCGGGTGGACACATCCACCTGATCGGTTGATGCACGAGTATCCTACCCGGACGGCGACTAAAGAATAGCAGCAGCTCACCCGATCGGTTCGTCGATCGGGTGAACCGATAGAACTCTTTGTCTAATTACACTGAATTCCAACCAATCGGGTGAAATATCACCCGATCGGTTCACCTGTAGCTGCAATTCCTCGAATGACGACCCGGTCATGCCACCCGTTCGCCTCAGCGCCCGGTTGAAAATCTTCAAAGCGCTCACCCGATCGGTTGACTCATCAACCGATCAGGTGGCGATTTTTCTGCGGGTTTGGACCTGAACCATTAGGGTTTCGAAGGGGGGCTATAAATACACGAGGTTGACTGACTCAAAGGGGATCTTTTTCAGTTTTTAGGGCTTTTTGCCCCTTCTCTTGTGCGTCTTAGGGTAGTTTAGATTAGGTCTTTTGATCAATAAATATTGTATTGGATTGAAGATTCAAACTCAAGATAAGTATTTCCTTCTCTTATTTTCCATTGTTTTGTATTGTGTTTAGTTTGCTTGATGGTGAATGTTTGTATTACTTTTCTGTTGCTTATTTTTATGTTCTTCACCATTGAGTAGTGTCGATGAACCCTAATACGGGTTAGGGTAGGATTGATACTTGGGTTGTTTCATTTGACTTGGTTGCATGGCATATGTTCGATGAATTATGTCAATGTGGATTTCTAGTAATCTGAGTCTAATTCATATGGAAACATACTAGTTGTGTTGGCGATTGGGGTCCGGTGTCTTGTCCAGTCAAGATCTGCTTCGTTGTATTGCTAGAAATCACATTCGACCTATTTGGCCATTAGGGTCGCGCGGGGGTGTTTCATTGTCATTGGCGGGAGAAAGACCACCTCAGACCGTCGGGCCAAGGGGGAATAAACTTTGCGGTTGACCCCCTAGCCATAGCTCACGCCCTAGCGCTAACATCGAGTCCTCGCGTGTGGGAACGGCTTGGACGAAATGTTGGGAGTTATCATTATGGCCTTAATGCTCCCGGTTGCGGAAGGTGTTAATGGACCACTGTCCGAAACCGGGTAGGCCTAGCGTGCTAGGCACAGACCGAAATATCGGGCCATGGACGCTAGGTACCACCTTTTGGGGCAATGTCTCACCCTGGGTCAAGTCAAATGCCTTGTGTCATGAATGCTCTAGCCCGTGTTAGCGGGGATTCTTTTCGTGTCTTTTTCATTTCTTTCTTTTATTTCTACACTTCCACCCACGTTATCCGCGTAGCTAGCACACAACCTAGGCGAGGCTAGTAGCCATTCAAGCCATCCACCTCCCTGAGTTTGATAAACCCGCACCCTACACTAACCGTGCACTTGCGATAAAACGACACCGCGCCCAAACCGTAAACGGGGCACCGGTCAGTAGGCTCGGAGCATGTTGAGAGTGACCTTGCACTCACGATCCATCAGTCGGAAAGAGCAACCCCTAGGAGTCCTAGTTATAGAACTCATGACCTCTAGTATCGGACGGATGTAGGTATCTGCTGACACCAACAGAAAGTTATGCCACCCCACGTTGTCATACAACTGGAGCAGCCCCTCTAATACCCCTAGGCGCCCAAAGTCGGCTATGTGCACGAACCTAGTGGGTACGATCGAGCGATGGGAGATACGCTCCAATCTGGCATGCTGCGCGTCATCTCTGAACGTAATCCCCGGCGTGTCAAACACAGGGGCGGGCTGTGCCGGTGGTGGTGGGACAGGTACGGTAGGAGGCGAAAGTGTGGGTGGTGGCGGCCTAGGTGGAGGGGAGTCTGCTCTAGCAGAAGAAGAGCCATGCTCGTTGGTCCTCTTCCGCTTCGAGGTGGGCGCCCTCGTGCGAGACCAAGTGCGTGGTTGCATATGAGCCGCGAAAGTGCCTACCCAATAAAAAATGCGAGTGCTGAAAATATGGAACGAGTATACCTGAGCATAATGCGAGAGCAGGCAGTGGAAGCATGCGGAGAATCGCTTCCTCCGAGAAGATCCTAATACGTCCTGAATCTCCCCCAAGCTAGCCTGAAAAAAAAGTTTGCAAATCAGCAATGAATATCAATACGTATGGGGTAAGATCAGGTATAATAGATATATATAAATATTAATTAAGATTTTGGGCTTAATGGGCTTACGGATTGGAGAAAATGGAGAAAAATATGACTTTTGGCAGAAATAGGGGATGTGCGGCAGCGCGAGCGGCGGCGCCGGCGGCGGCAGGCGGCATTGGGTGGTCGGCAACCGAAGGCGACGGTCGGCAACCGTCGGTGGTGCGGCTCAGGTGAGGGGTGGGCGTCGTTCAGGCGATGCGTGGGGAGACGAAGGGGTTCGGGCGAATTTGGGGGAATTTTTAAGCGTTTGGGATTCTAGCCCACGGTTGCTGGGTATATAAAGGAATGGGTCACTCGGCCGAGTGACGCGTTCGCTCGGTCGAGGGGCACAAGTTTAAAAAAATTCGAAATTTCCGGTAAGAGTTGCGACTCGAGCGAGTAAGTCTTCCACTCGGCCGAGTAGACAAAGGTCATTCGGCTGAGTAGCAAGGCTACTCAGAGCATTTAAGCGCTAGAAAGTGTCCGATTACCTCGGGCAAGTGACTAAGTCACTCAGCCGAGTGGCATATAAATTACAGAGAGTTGTTTTTAGGATCTTCCCTGATCAGTACCCTACTCGACCGAGTAGGATCTTTGCTTGGCCGAATGACTAAGTCACTCGGCCGAGTGGCCTGCTGTTTTCAGCTCCAACTCTCTGTTTTTTCTCTACTTTCTGTTTTTCGTCTCCCCGTTAGTTCCTTCCTTCTCCTGAGGCCTGAGCGCATTCCTGGAGTGCTCCCCTTTGCCATGGTAATCCTCCATTCAATTGGTTACTCGTTCTCTATCTCCTGTCATGAAAAATAGAGCCAGTTGTGAGGATTTTTATCGACTCTAGACTCTAAACACTAAGAAAGATCTAAAACAAAAATAAAAATGAAAGATTCAACTAAAAACCATCGAGTTGACTCCCGAAAAGTGCTCGTTTAAGGTCTTGAGCTCGACCTGTTAAGATATTCGTTTAATGCTCGATGTTCAGCGCATATGAGACGCGCGCATCAAATTTGCCGGGAAGGCCACTTGGATTTAATTGTTGTTGTTCGTAGGCATTCCTCGGCTTCCCCTCATCATGGGTGGTAGTGGGGGATGAGTCTCCCAAGCTTGAGCTTTTAGCGTTCTTTTTTTTGCCGGTGATGAAATTTCTTGTCCGACTGAGGTTTCTTCAAATTCTTTCCTGTGGAGAGCTTGCATAGCTCTCTAATTCTTGTGACATCAGCGTCGTCTTTGTCATCAACCGTAGAATGATCCGGTGTTTTCTCCATCTCTAGAAGATTGGCCTCCTTCGAAGCCATCATTGTGCAAGGCACCATAGCATGTGGCATAGCATCATCAATGACCTCATCGAGGAGGTCCATGTAATCGACGGCCTTTTGCCAAGGCATGTGCTTCATTGCCTTAGAAATGTGAAGCTCCACTTCTATGTTTTCGACATTCAAAGATAAGGTGCCCTCTCTCACGTCAACTATCATGCCGGCAGTGGCCAAGAAGGGGTGTCCAAGAATTAGCGACATATCGCCCTCCTCTTTGATATCCATTACCACGAAGTTGTACGGCAAGAAAATTCCTCCCAGTACCTGGAGCGATATGTTCTCAGCGATTCCCATCGGCCTAGTGACCCGGCCGTCCATAAGTTGTATTCTCATATCCGTCGGCTTTAAGTCGGTCCCCGTATTCAATTTCTTAAACATAGTTAGGGGTATTAGGCTCACGCTTGCTCCCAAATCTACTAAGGCCTTTTGTAGCGGGACTCCTCCAAGCGTGCAAGGGATGCGGAAGCTTTCGGGATCTTTAAACTTTGTAGGGTCCTTCTCCTTTCAGGTGAACCATGTACCTTGCTCGGTGAGCATTATCTTCTCCTTTCGCTTATTTCCTGAAATCAAGTTTTTTAGGAATTTTGCGTATGACAGGATCTCTACAATGGCGTCTAAGAAAGGGATATTTAAGCTCACTCCCCGCAAGTACTCAAGGAACTTGGCGAGCCGCTTCTCAATCTTTGCTCTTGCAAACCTTTGTGGGAAGGGTACCGGTGGCATATAGTTGCGCTCCGCACGTGGCTTCATAATTTCAGAATTTTCATCGTCTTTAGGCTCTTTCGGGCACTCCTCATTAGCCAGCTCCTTGTCATCCAAAATTTCTTCCCCCAGTTCCTTGGTTTGAATCATGGCGGGAGTGGTGTCCTTCCCACCCCTAGTAATTACCGCCACCACCGCATTGATGTGGCCGGTATTGCCCCATGGGTTTGGCTCCGGTTGAGCCGACAATTGTTGAGTATTTTTGTTGAGCAATGCTAGTTGCTCCGATAATTGTGCCACGACGGTATTGAGAGAGTCTTGTTGAGCGGTCAGCCTACCATTTACCTTCTTTTGCTCCGTCATGAATTCTTCAACACTCGCTTCATGGTCAGACCTTGGTGGTGCTTATGGTGGATTAGGTGCTCTCCATCCTTGATTATACCCCGGAGGTCTATATGGTCCCACTTGGTACCTCGGTTGGAAGTTTTGTTGTTGAGGCCCTCTCGATTGATATTGTGGTTGTTGCGGAGGCCGAGCTTGAGGTTGTTGCGGTGGTGGGATTAAGGCTTCATCATTATTTGCATATGAAAATCCCAGATGGTTTCTCGTGGCTGGGTTTGCCCAATAACTGGTGTTTCCCGCAACGTATTGGACTTGCTCTATTGCTCCCTCTCCTTGCTCTCCTCCAACATACATGACATGGGCTTGGTCTTGCCAATCGCCCTTACTTTCTCCCGGTGTAGATGTGGTGGGGGTTCCATGCGGATCACTTATCAACTTCTCTAATCTCTCCACAACCTTGTGGAGAGAATCAAACTTCGTAGAGACCTCCGCTACGGCCTTTGCCTCATAAATACTTGTTGGCTTCAAGGAAGATGTAGAATGTTCTCTCTCGTCGCCCCATTGTTGGTTCTTAGAGGCCATTTCCTCAAGTAGGGCTGTAGCATCATCTGGCGTCTTAGATAATATGGCTCCATTAGCGGTTGCATCGATGATTTGCTTGGTGCCCGGTTGCAATCCATTGTAAAAGCTATGCACAAGCTCACATGCTTCAATACTATGGTGGGGGCATTGGTGTTGGAGATATTTAAAGCATTCCCATGCTTCAAATAGGGTTTCCTGCGGTCCTTGCTTGAAGGACATGAGCGCACTCCTTATCTTGACCGTCTTGGATGGTGGGTAGAATTTGTTAACAAAGGCGCTCGCCAACTCATCCCATGTGGTAAAGATCCCCTCCGCTTGCATCCACAACCAATACAATGCTTTGTCCCGAAGGGTAAATGGGAAGAGGCGCAGTCGGATAGCGTCGGCCGGTGCACCGGGCATCTGAAAAGTGGCGCACTTGGACAAGAACAACTGTAGGTGGTAGTGTGGATTCTCGTTGGAGTTCCAATGAAACGTGTCTTGTTGCATCAAAACCAAGAGTCCTGTTTTGAGCTCGAAGTTCTTGTCCGTCGCCAACTCCGGCATCGCAGTAGACGAGGTAGTAGAAATAGTCTTTGGCCGTAGCCTATCTCTGATAGAAACAATCCTAGCCATGCGTGCTGCTAACTCCTTCGATGTCTCCGGTCGGTTCATATGAGTATCCACTATAGCAAGTCTCCTCTCGGCTCTAAGCCTCCTTGCCTTACGCTAGATCTTAAGATCAAATAATATATCTTCTTAATGTGCCTTTGATCTCATGTACATGCACAGAAAAAGAGAGTCTCGATGAAATCGTTAGCACAATAGAGGAATAAAAAGATGAAAATAATAAAAAGAAAAAGAAATAACTAAGTAAAGAAAATAAAATACCATCGCATCCCCGGCAACGGCGTCAAAAACTTGATCGCGCCCGGATATACACCCGGAAAATGACTATAGTTTTACTTCAAGCGCACAGCATAGTGGCGAGCGGGTATCGAACAAAGGGATGACAATTGACAGTATCCTACTTTGATTACCTAGCTATTGGTGGAATAAGAATAATTTTGATGGTGGTGTCACAATCGTTCGAATAGCAGATAGATATCAATATAATAAAAGCGTCTAGGGATGGGAAATCCCCACTACGGACCGTTTCTTATCCTTGTGGATCATGAATATCAATGTTGCAAGGCTTGAATGTAGGTGAACTGGTCGCAACTTAATGTAGAACCAAGCTCACGCTCTCGCGCTATTGCCGGTCTATAGCAACCTAGATTAGGGCCCACTCTCATGCAAACCCTAACCTAAGCCACTAGCGTGAAGATCGACATCATCGTCCAATCGCATCTTGAGCCCACTCTGGTGCAAATTCGAGCTACGGTCTAATTATTGATAGTTCGTATTCGTCCAATCTCTTGCAAACGAATATGCGTATAGATTTATAATAAAAATCCTAGCTTTGGTCCAATCTCTTGCAAACCAAATCTAGAGAATTTCGATTATAAACCTAAGTCGAATATCTAGTCCTTCCCATCAATTTAGATCCAATCTCTTGCAAATCCCAATCGATGGAAATTCCTAGCTACTCGCAATTAATTAATCAAAACCTAACCGTTCTTCAATCCTAGCAACAATTCTATTCATTCATCACAATTCAAAAGATCGGGTCCATAGGGTTCATCCACATGCCCTAGAACGAATAAACTACTCATAAATCATCATGGAAATTTCAGAAAAATAGCAATTGATCACAGCACAATTCATTATAGAGAAGAGACAATTCATAAAAATAAGATTTTTAGCAAGAAAGAACAAACCAAAATTGTCGCCTATGATCTCCAGCTGAGATTTCACAAAAGAATAGCCGTCAAAAAATAATAGAAGTCTCTCTGAAAACTAGCGAAAAAACTAAGTTTAAATACAAGCTAAAATTGTCCAAAAAATCGTGACAAAACTGCCACTGCGCAGCCCAAAATCCGCAATCCTCGCAGCAGTCAGAATGCGTCACTCGGCTGAGTAACAATGTCACTCGGCCGAGTGACGGACCCAATAATAAAACAGAGAATCTGGGGGTTTTGGGGTCTGTCTCTCTGACTGACTCGGGCGATAGGCTTCTTTGCTCAGCCGAGTAAGCAATCGTGCTCAGCCGAGTAGGCTTCTCAAAAATTCCAGTAACTTAGCCGCTTCTCGGTTGAAAATCCCTGTTCTACTCAGACGAGTAGGCTTTCTCACTCGGCCGGGCCGAGGAAACTTGGAAATTCTGCTGTGTGTATCCGTTTCACTCGGCCGAATACAGCTCCTGACTCGGTCGAGTAGAGTCTCTGTTGTCGTGTAGGCTATATTTGTCTTCTTTTCTTCTCCTCCTTGACTCCTCGTCGATTCTATTGAATTTTTTCCTCTTTCGCTCATCCTCTAGCACCGATAACTCCTCTAAGAAGCCATGGGCGATGCTCCAGTGTGTGTGAAAGTCACTTGATCTCATTTTTATTCTAGATCGCTCCATATATCCTGAAATACGACAAATACTAGAAATAGTGAAAAGCAACGCGATATCATCGAATAATCATGGAGAACGCAATATGGGCGATCGAAATGACATGAAAACAAGCAAAAAAGGGTGTAAAATAAGGAGCGATCAAGGACAGATCCTGCCCCGGAGTCTTCATGGAGGGAGAGAGCCGTAGCTTGGCCCGTGCCCTTTTTCTCCAATTTGTGTGGCGAAGCTTTTAGGCTTGCCCCGAAGTCTTTACTTGAGGGGAGAGCAAGCGCATAGCTCGGCCCGTGCCCTTCTCCAGTTTGGGTGGCAAGGACGGATCCTACCCCGGAGTCTTCGTAGGGGGAAGGGAGCTGTAGCTCGGCCCGTGCACTTTTTCTCCAGTTTGGGTGGCGAAGCTTTTTAGGCTTGCCCCGGAATCTTTACTTGAGGTAGGAAGCGAGCTCGTAGCTCAGCCTGTGCCCTTCTCTGGTTTGAGTGGCGAGGACGGATCCTGCCCCGGAGTCTTCGTAGGGGGAGGGAGCCGTAGCTCGGCCCGTGCCCTTTTTCTCCAGTTTGGGTGGCGAAGCTTTTTAGGCTTGCCCCGGAGTCTTTACTTGAGGGGGGAGCGAGCGTGTAGCTTGGCATGTGCCCTTCTCTGGTTTGAGTGGCGAGGACGGATCCTGCCCCGGAGTCTTCGTAGGAGGGAGGGATTCGTATCTCGGCCCGTGCCCTTTTTCTCCAGTTTCGGTGGCGAAGCTTGTGAGGCTTGCCTCGAAGTCTTTACTTGAGGGGGGAGCGAGCACGTAGCTCGGTCCTTGCCCTTTTCTGGTTTGGGTGGCGAGGACGGATCCTGCGCCGGAGTCTTGTGCGTTAAACTGAAATTTTCAAGTGGAGATGGCAAAATTTGAAAGTGTGCAGAAAAGAAAGTATTTTATTAAAAGCCCACAATTACTAATAGTATTTCAGTAGGTGCTCTGCATTCCACGGATAAGCCAGCTCACCTCCATCCAAGGTCGCCAATATATATGTGGTCGGTCCGACGATGTCGACGATTTCGTATGGCCCCTCCCATTTTGATGCCAACTTCCCTTGGAGAGCGGTCTCTGGTTTGAAGGTGGCGTATCTGAGGACCAAGTCGTCGATCCTGAAGCTCATTTTCTTTACTCGGGAGTTGTAGTACCGGGCCATCCTCTGGCTGTGCCGGACTAGGTCCGTTAGAGCTCGATCTCTTATTTCGTCGATGAGCTCAAGGCTGAGGCCGAGGCCCTCTCCATTGATATCTTTGTCGAAATACCGAAGCCGAAGAATTTCCTCTCCAACCTCCACGGGGACGACCGCTTCCGACCCAAATGCGAGCATGAACAGGCTTTCTCCGGTCGCAGCTTTGTGGGTTGTGCGATACGACCAGAGAATGCCCGACAGTTAGTCCACCCAAGTTCCGAGAGCGGTATCGACTTTCTTCTTCAGGGGGCCCAATATGCATTTGTTCGCTGCCTCCACCATCCTATTACACTGGGGGTGGGCAATGGATGGGAAATGAAGCTTGATCCCCCAGCCTGAAAAAAATTCTCGGAAGCCCTCACAGTCGAACTGCCTTCTGTAATCCGTTACTATGGCACAGGGTACCCCAAAGCGGCAGATCACAGACTTCCAAATGAAGCTCTTCATGTCCGTCCATGCGATGCATGCCAAAGGTTCGGCCTCGACCCATTTTATGAAGTAATCAACAACGACATATAGGTATTTCCTCCCCCTGAGGCCTTTGGGAAAGGTCCGAGGATGTCGAGCCCCCTTGGCCAATGTGATCAGGCTTAGGATATGCACCAGGTTGGCCAGATGTGCTACCGTATGCCTACCAAACTTCTAGCACGCCTCGCACTTCTTGACGTACCGGGCCGCATCGTGGATCATGGTTGGCCAGTAATACCCCTGGTGCACTATCTTGTGGGCGATAGTGCATCAACCGTGGTGGTTTCCACAGAAACCCTCATGCACTTCGCGGATGACTTGTTCAGCTTGCTCCAGCCCCAGGTACTTTAGGTAAGGCAGGACATCGAAGCTCGCACGGCGCCGACAGTATAACACTCCATCAAAGAGCACGAACGACAAAGCCAGCCTCTCGATCTTCTTGGCCGGCAGCCGCTCCTCGGGTGGGGCCCCCGTCTCCAATTATTTCATTATTGGGCTCATCCACATCGCCGTCTGGCCGACACACATTAATTCTTCTTCTTCAATGGTGGGCATCAGCAGATTCTTGACGTAGATGACCTTACCAATCTCGGTCGGGGAGGAGGAGGCCAGCTTTGACAAGGCATCGGCCCGGAGGTTATTGGAGCGAGGTAGGTGCTGGATCTCCGCCTTCTTGAATTTCAGGAGCTCGGCCAGGGTGCGCTTAAGGTAGCGCTTCATCACCTCATTCCGGGCCTCGAAGATGACCTGGACCTGCTGGATAACGAGCTGCAAGTCGCTCAGTAATAGCACGTTCGTGGTCTCTATAGCCCGGCAGAGCTTCAACCCATTGACCGCGGCCTCATACTCCATGACATTGTTGGTTGTCGAGAAGTCAAAGCGCAGGGCATACTCCAGCAGGCTTCCGTCTGGTGTTTTGATGACGATGCCTGCCCCTGTCCCAGATCCTGTGGCCGACTCGTCGACGTGAATGGACAACAATCTGCACAACTCTTCTTGGACGGGCCTCGAGGGTCGGCTACACCCAGCGCTATTCGAGATGCAACCGTCAGCAGAGCGTCCAGCGTGCCTTCGGAACGTCTTCTATAGTGCATTCCACGACGAAGTCCGCCAGAGCTTGGCCCTTGATCGTCGTCCGGGCTTTGCATATAATATTAAACTCACGGAGCTCGACGCTCCAATTAAGCATTCTGCCTGACCGCTCTGACCTCTACAGGTTCTTCTCGAGGGGCAGGTTGGTGTGGACAGCGATGGGGTGGGCCTGAAAGTTTGGTCGAAGCTTCCTCGCCGTTGTGACTAGACCGTAGGCGACCTTCTCGATGGGGCTGTAACGAGTCTTTTCCTCTGAAAGAATCCGGCTGCGTAGTAGACCGACCGCTGCATGCCCTTCTCCTCCTTGATTAAAACTGAGCTGACAGCCTCTTCATTGGTGGCCAGGTACAACCCAAGCTGTTCTCCCTCCTCGGGCTTAGCAAACAGCGGCGAGCTCTGCAGGTAAGCCCTCAGCTCTGCAAATGCTCGTGCACAAGTGTCATCACATTGGATTACTTTTCTATCAATTTTAGCTGCGCCGAGGGCCGTACGTAGGACTTTGAAGATTGGGAGCGATCTCTCCGCGAACTTCAACAGGAATCTCCCCAGCATTGCGATCCTGTCGTTCAGCTGCTGCAAGTCTCGGATGGTCGGAGGCTTCACCATATTGACAAGGGCCGACACCTTGTCGGGGTTCGCTTCGATTCCTCGCTTGGTTATCATAAGAATTTCCCCGATTGTACGCCGAAGATGCACTTCGTCGGGTTCAGCCTCAGGTCATATTGGCGCACCTTCTGAAACATCTCCCACAGGTCGACGAGGTGGTCCGGGGCCTTCTTGCTCTTAACCAGCATGTCGTCAATGTAGACCTCCAGATTCCGCCCGACCTGCGAGCTGAATATCCTGTCCACCATCCGCTGGTAGTTGCCCCGTTGTTCTTCAGTCCGAAGGGCATCTTCGTGTAACAGAACGTGCCCCTGTCGATGATGAAGGATGTTTTTTCCTCATCCTCTTTTTCCATCGGGATCTAGTTGTAGCCCGAGAACGCGTCCATAAAGCTCTGCAACTCGTACCCGGATGCTTGGTCGACTAGGTGGTTGATCCTCGGTAGCGGGAAGCTGTCCTTCGAGCACACCTTATTGAGATCCGTGAAGTCGAAGCACATGCCACACTTCCCATTGGCTTTCTTCACCAAGACGACGTTGGCGAGCCACTCTGGATAGCTGACAAGCCTGATGAACTTGGCCTGGAGAAGCTGCTCCACCTCTTAGCCGGCTGCCCTCATCTTCTCCCCTCCAGCACTTCTCTTCTTTTGTCGGACCGGTCGAGATTCCGGGTCTGCATTTAGCTTGTGGGAGATCACCTCGGGATCAACTCCAGGCATGTCCGAGGGTGACTATGCGAATATGTCCACATTCTCTCCGAGGAGGTTGACGAGGTCCGCCCTCAGAGAGGCCAGGAGCTTCGTGCCAATAGAGACAGTTTTGCCCTCCTCCGTGGCCACGGGTACTTCTTCGACTTCCTCCGCAAGAGTTGGTCGCTGGTCGTAATAGTCATCTCTCTCATCAAGGAGGTCGATCGATAAGACCTGCTCCGGATCCTTATGCTTGGTCGACCCCACGTAGCAGCTCTGGATAGCTTCTGGCTCCCCGCACCAGCCACACTCCTAGCAGAGTCTAGAATTTGACTATCTGATGGAGCAGGCTGGGGAGCGCTTCGACGGCCGTCATGTAGGGTCGCCCTATGATCCTGTTGTATGCCGATGCAATGTCCACAACAACGAATTGCGTCATGCACGTGATGACCCTCGGCTCCTCACCGGGCGACACCAACAAGGTGATTACCCCGACAATGGGAACTGAGTGTCCGGTGAAGCTGACGATGGGCCCGATGCAGGGCCTTAAGTCCGCTTGCTTCAACCCCATCTTCTCAACCGTCGACATGAACAGAATGTCGCACGAGCTCCTGGTGTCGATCAAGAGGCGGCTAATGATGGCTGTCCTGATCTGAGCCTCGATGACGATGGCCTCGTCATGCGGCAGCTCGACCCCCTCAAGGTCATCCTCAGTAAAGGTAATCATAGGTCGAGCCACCCTTCTCCGCTTCGCTTCGCCACTGAGGTCTGCCGCCGTCACCTGCCACGCGTACGCCTTCTTGCCTGATGACGATGCTCCCCAGACGATGGCCCGCCACATATCACATCTATGCACAGAACCACCCTGGGCAGATGAAGCTCCTCCTGCTCATTGCTTGGGGGTGGGTCCGGCCTTCGCCCTCCTCGCGGAGGTCTTTCTTCTCGGAGAGGCATCCTGTCTTCGACGAAGCCCCAAGGTGACCTGCTTGGATCAACCGCTCGATCTCCAACTTAAGGGTGAAGCAATCGTCGGTATCATAACTGTGGTCCTGGTGGTATCGAAAATACTTCTGGAAATCTCGCCTCACCGGGTCTGACTTGATTTCTCTAGGCGGGTCAGGTAGGAGCCCGACCCTTGTCGTCGCGGCCAACACCTCTATCATTGGGGCGTTAAGCTGTGTGTATTGGGCTCGCAGGAGTCCCTCCAACTTCGGGATCACCCACGCGGGTTCTCTGGCGAGGGTGAATTCTCGCATAGGGCTTGGGCGATCTTGCGGGTGACGCCCCACTGGGTCGCGTCTCGACTGATCCTGCTGGTCGCGGCCCCGAGGCCTGTCTTCTTGCCTTGGCCTGGGATAGGACCGTGGCTCGCCTTGGGACATACCCGCCTGGACCGGGGCTCGCCTTCCAGGATCAGGTTTGAGGAAGATTGTGTGGCCCCTCGGTAAGTCTTCATTTATCTGGTTCGGATCTTTCACCGTTTCTTGGTCGCTTCCTTACCCCAGTATTGCTAGGTGGGTTTGCCTCGAGTTCTTCCTCGTACACACTGTCGGTCGCCTTTCCTAACCCCAGCCCCAGAAGGGGGGATCACATCTTAGAGATTCCGCCGAAACAGCGAGTTGGGGCATCCCAGGTCAGCAGAGGTTCGTCGGGGGAGGCCGTAAAGAGGGCAAGGGATTGCTCGTCACCGGGGCGAGGGAGAGCGGAGGTGAAAAAGGCTCGAGTCCTGACCTCTGGTGAGAAAGTTATAGCTCCTAAGGCCCCTGCGTCCCCCAACCATTCCCAGCGGGTTTAGGACAAGTGCCCTTGGGGCGGTCTTTCCCCGGCCTTCCGTGGCTCGCTCCTCGTGGACTACGAGAGGTCTTTGGGCGTCTTTCGGTCGACCGAGGCCGATCTTCTACAGTCGGATGATGGGTTGCTCGGCCCTCGGTTCCCGATGGGACTGAAAGCGTTTGTCTCCACGGACTACGGGGTCACGGAACAGTTAGTCGAGAACTCCTGCCTGCCCCAAGATCGATCCGTGCAGGATGGGGTGAAGGGCATAGGCTCGCGACTTTAGTCGTGCACGCCGGCCAGTAGGTAAGCTTACTCGCAGCCCCGTGCATCATCTTTGCTGGGCAGTCATGACCTGCGGTTTTCACTTGGTGTAGCTGTTCTCGGTCGGCCTGTCTATGAGGCGATAGTTTGTGGCGCTCGCCGATGCGGAGGCGAGTCTCGTCCGAAAGTCGACATTGGGGGAGGGGAGACCATTGAGGAGGAGGCTCAGGAGGCCGAGGCACGCGTAAGGTCGATGGAGACCAGGATCTCCGAGCTTACTGCAGACGTCGATAAGCTGGATGTTGAGAGTGTTGGAGGATGTATGCTCTCAGATCATTTGTATTTGATGCATATGATAATTTAAGCTTAGATTAGGGACTAATTTGCATATGATGCAAACTGAGGAAAATGTGTCGTAAATAGTTTACTACAACATTTACTGAGATAAACGCAAGGAAAAGGTTACCGGTAAGACGAGATTGTCCCGGTCTAAACACAGGTTCAAACCGTGTCAAAAAACGGAGTCCAAACGAGCCCAATAAACCTATTTAAAGGAGTTTAAATAGATAGCCCAGATGGCAGCCCAAGAAGAAAAGCCCAAAGCTTTAATATGTTAAAGCAATTGTTTTAGAAACAATTTAAAAAAGGGCCGGTTTTTGCGCCTGGACAAAATGCCCATGCACTAGGCAAATTTGCCCAAAGGGGCGGGGCCCAGGCCCCAGGCCTGCTTGGGCTTGTGCCCAGGCAGGCCCCACTCCGGGCTAGGCATGCGCACTGTTATATGGGGGCCCACTCTGTGGGCCCCACAGCTTGGGTTCTGAACCTAATTTGCAGTTTTTGGGTGACGACTGATTTTGTACGAAAATCAAACTTTGGGCTGATCTTTGGAAGATCAATTGGAGGGCAAACAGACTCCGATTGACTCGCCGTTTTTTCCTACGCGTGCACCGGTGAACGCCCTTCGATTTGATATGTTGTATCAATCGTGAATCTCAACAGTGAGGGAGTCAAAATTCATGGAAGTTTGGCCTTTGTGAAAGGCAAACTAAATTGAATTTATTAACTCCAAACTTTAGTCCCACATCAGAATTTGAGTAAAGGGGAGGGGTCAGCCGCCTATATAAATAGGGGTCTGCTCTCCTCTTCAAAACTCGTCCCAAGATCTAGATCTGAGCGGCTCCCAAAAGTTTGGAGCACGCTCGGATCTAAGGTTAAATTAAATATTTTTTCCTCTTTCTAAATTTCTGCCTTGCTCCTGAAGGGCTCTAGCAAAGCCCCGAAGGGGCTCGGATCGGATCCAAAGTCTAGACGGGAGGATCCACTCAAGTGAAACTTTCTTCGGTGCATTGTTGGCTCAGTGACAAGGCGGTTGCTCGCCTCGGGATGCTGTGTGGTTCGAAAAGCGGTTCAGATCAGGACGCGGTGCGGTCCGAGAAGCGGTTCGGCTTGGAACGGGGAGAGGTATGGATGCGGTTCGGTACATCTTGCTGGTGCAAACAAGGTTCCGGGTATGTAGTTTAATTGCTTTCTTTTAACTATGTCGCAGTAGCTTAGATCCTTCTTGGAGTGGTCAGATCCACCCCAAATCGGCAAAGATACTGGCTAAGGGTCTTGAACCTTAGGGCTTCGTTAAAATAGTTTAACGAATCAATATTTTCCGCTGCATCCTTTTCGATCTATAGTTCGTCCGACTTAGGACGTGCATAGATTTGTGCCCTGAGGGTCTATAAAAACCAACATTGGTATTAGAGCCAAGTTTGCATGATGATCTAGGACTGTGATATAATTAATTGAAATGCTTTTTAAATTCCTTTTAAAAGGTTATAAATTTATGTGATAATTTTAAAATGATTTTAAATGATTTAAAATTTTATGCGATAAAAATTTTAGTAGCTTGCAAATTTTGTGATGATTTTAAAACAAGTTTTTTCTTGTTGTGAGTGGTGGAGGACTTTGGCCTCCCCACCATTATCCCCCCATTACTCCACCACTCTTAATGTGGTGGAGACCTTTGGTATGCTAATAGTCCCTTGGAATGCCATATGAAATTATAAATAAAGAACCATGGCTATTGGCCATGGTTACTCTTCTCCATAATCTTATAACACATTATCAGCACTTTTGCTCCTCTCTTTTGAGCTTTTTTACCCTCCAAAATCCATCCTCTAATTTGTTACGCGTAAAAGAATCTCTGGTTGTTGCTGTTCGTGGCAGATTTTCTCTTTGGCGTGTATGGCTAAAGGAATCTCTTGGGCGTTTTGGAGCGTGGATTTTTGTCTCTACGGATATTCTCGTCTTTTCGATCTTCCCTAGATTTTCAATCTAGAGGTAATTTCCGTCGATCCCGTAGATAAACAAATTTTTATTTTAGCCATGATTTTTTACAACCTCTTTTTGGCTTGTTTAAAATCTGCTAAATACAATATCATGCCTTGATAAAATACAATAAATAATACAAAAAAATATTAAAAAAATTTTCAGCCTGTTCCCCTCGAAGGGGGGAGCCTTTTCCGGCGACCGTCCCCCCCGACGGGGGGCCTTACTGGTGCCCCCCCCCCCCCCCGACGGGGGGGAGGGGGGGCGTTCGTCGGCGGGGGGGGCATTCGGTCGCCGCAGCCCCCAGCCGGGGGGGCTTCTGTCACCGCCGCCCAGCAGGGGGGTCATCTGCGTCGCTGCCCCCCCCCCCCCCCACGGGGGGGGGTCTTTTCTCTGGCCGATGGGGGGGACTTCTGGCTACCGACACTGGCCTAAAACAGTAACAGATGGGGTGGAATTTGAGGGGACAGACTTAGGGTTTTGGGATTATTTGCATTCCACAACCCAAAAATGGGCTTAATGGCTGATTCGGCTTAATTTAATTAAAATTGATAGCTTTGTTGTTAGGCCGGTAGCCCATTTGTGCCTACCAATAACTTAATAAATTCTATGGGCCTGCAGCCCCAATTACTTAACGGTTATTATTTTTGCCCACTAAATAATGGCCTGAAGCCAATTAATTCTTATTGCAATATTCTTTTTGTTGATTTTTGCTACTAGGCCTGCAGCCCAATTATTAATGAAATATTACACAGATTAATATTTATGGGCCTGCCGCCCCTTTAAATTATTAATCTTTATCATTTCTTGGTTATGAACTTGTCACTTCATTTTGCAAAATTTATAACACTATTGCATTTTTTATTAAAATATGGAATTTTAGGATTTTTTTTTCAAAATATAATTATCTTAAGGATCCTGCGACCGCTCTGCCGTTAGTAAACTAACCTAACGGTGTATGACGTCTCCCCGTGGTCCGAGTGATTATTATATTTTATAGTCTATTTTCCAATATTTTATATGCCTGTGTTATATACATGCGTGGTTGTTTATTTTGTGCCTGTAGCATTTATAAACTGTGTGGATGTTTTTGTAAGCTAAAATGTGATTTTTGGGATCGGCTAATTTGATACCCTTTTAAATTCCTTGCAATTTAATTTTCTTTTTTGAGAGAATTTGTAAGTGAGGATTATATGTATTTTTGCCAAAGACCGGTATACCGACAAAATGAAGACGGCGTTGTACATTGGAAAATTTAGGGACCCATTCTGGGTTTCCAAGTTGTATTTTTATTTTTCTTTATGGACTGTATTTTCGAACTTTGGACTTCGTACATTTTTTGGGTATCTGGCCGATCCCCACATTTTGCTTACTTTATTTGTTATGCGTGAATCATTGTGTGTAGAAACTATTCTATTTGCTTCCATAACAGTGGAAAAGATGTAGGAAACAGAGTTGGCCATCAATTTTTTGTCAGCTCCAGTCGATTGAAACCTATAAACAGCCAAATTAGAATCTTAAGCTGCATTTGATTGATTTAATGAATCCATTTTTTCCTGCATTTTTGATCACATAGTTATAGCATTTTAATATAAGGGATCAGACAGAGATTTTCGTTGTTATCCATTTGTTGACAGTGAAATGTAGCTATTGATATTATCATTGGGCAAAAAAATAGTTTATATGCTATGACTCTATATACCCATAAAAATATTAGCTAAAATTTCAGATTATTACTTTATTAAAATACTAAAACATTTTCACATCAATTTTAGTTGTCAAGCTTGCAGCTTCTAAGCTTCACTGGTAATTCAATTAATAAAAATATTTGTTCCAATCATGCCCGTTGTAATTATTTTTCAATTATTTTGTGTGCCGGAAAATTCAACTAATTTGTGCCCGAAACAGAAATGTTAATTTTCTCCAAAATTCTATTTTTCTTTTTAAATCATTTACACCAAAACAAATCAAACCCAAACTGCAAGTGTGTTGGTTTAATATAAATTGACCCTTTAATCAGTTTTCAGGTTAAATATTTTTTTTAAAATTGTATCTTATTTTTCTTTTCATATAGGTCAATCTCATTCGAGCGATTGTACTGAAGAACACAATAGAGGTTCTCCAAGGATTGTTGCGGTATGTATGTTTCACATGAATCATGAAAAAATATATATCATATTTTCAGTAATTATTCTTTAGGAGCATAAGTAAATCATACTCACTTATTCCAGGATTGTAACCACAATAAGAAATCCAAAGAAAACAGAAGAGTCTCAAAGGAATCCTCAGCCTCATCACCCTCAGCAACTAAGCCTAAGAGCTCAGACATTGAGACCAAACACACTCACAATGACTTCCGAGATGTTGTGAAAGACTCCATCAGTGCAGAGACTCGTGCTCTAACAGTGAAAACCTCAGCCAAGGCAGATGTGAGGAAAGCCAATGCTTTGAAGCACATAGACTCCCCGAGGCCTATCGTGTATGTGGACCTCAATGACTCACTTCGTGTTCTTGTTAGGCTCAAAGAAGCGCCCTATGCTTGCGAACCTCCTCGTTTCTCATGCGATGGGAGAGAGATCTCGCGGAGCAAGTCCAGTACTAAGCTCAGGGAGCTCCCTAGATCTTCTTTGGATGGCAGGGAGGTTTCCCTTAGTAAGGATGTGGACAGAAGCAGTCTCAACCAAGGAGTTCATAGCGTCGTTGCCAAGCTCATGGGCTTGGATGCATTGCCGTTCTCTGCAGACGGTGAAAAAGATCGTGTACCACACTCTCCGAAGGGTTCTATTGGTGTATCAGATAACCGAAAGCTGAAGAATGCTGGTTCAGGTTCAAGACATGTATCGGAGCAAAGCGAATCGGTTTATAGCCAGATAGAGAGAAGGGTAAGAGAGCTGGAGTTCTCACAATCCAACCGGGATCTCAGGGCTCTTAAGCACGTTTTGAACACAATGCAAGCTAAGGGAATATTAGAGAAAAAGGCCATTGATGATCAACAATCAAAAATAACCTATCAGAAGAATCAAAACATGAAACTTGCAGGTTGCCATGGTCAGCAGGTCAGTACACCAAGAGCTTTCGAGTCTCCAATTGTGATCTTGAAACCGGCAAAGTCTATCAAAAGGCCAGAGGATCTTGAAGGCCTATCGGGTCTCAGAAAGCTAAGAACCAGCGGTTCAGCAGTCAGAAGAAAGGCTAAATATTGCATCTACTGATGGGCAAGAAGTGCATCAAGTTATAACAGTAGTCAGAAGAAAAGCTAAGAACCAGAGGGTTTTGTGTAGCATAGCGATCCTCAGCTGGGATGAAAAGATAAGATAATTGCTATCTACATCTCATCTAATGAGGTGCATATTGGAGTGAGTGTCATTATTTGCTTTTTTGGAAGAAAGAGAGAGTAATAGTACATTGAGATGGGATATATTTGATTTTTTTTGGCAAATTTCAAGTACATGCACCTCATTCTTGAGGTGCATGGAGCATTGGCCAAAGATAATGGGGAGTTTAGTGTTTTGACCATTAGCCCTGTTATAAGTTATAACCTAAAAACAAATGTTATCAGAAACTAAACTTTAATGTAATATATTGTCTAATTATTGCATGTTGTTGGAGACAATTTTAGTTTGCTTTTAGTGTTTGCTACTTATTGTTGGTGCATGAGTATTGTGACTAACTGTAATCAATAATTCGTGAACAACAATTGGGAATTTTAATTCTACACGATGAAATTTGTTTGATTTTCTATTTTTTTTAAAAAAATTAAACATTAGCCACGGACTGGCCGTGGCTAATGCTTATTAGCCACGGACAGTCCAAACATTAGTAAACCACTTAGATAGCGCTTAAAAAAGCGCTATCCAAGCTACCATAGCGGTAGCTTGGATAGCGCTTTTATAAGCGCTATCTTAGTAAACCACTACGATAGCGTTTATAAAAGCGATATCCAAGCTACCATAGCGGTAGCTTGGATAGCGCTTAAAAGCGATATCCAAGTGTAAAAAAAGGCGCTATGCAAGCGTTTTTTTAGTAGTGCAGAAGAAGGAAGTTGTGAAGAACAAGCATCACCACTCGTCCAAGGAGTCATAAGCATGATTTTGCACTTCTATCTTTCTTTTCTTATAGTGTATCTTACAACTCCTATTCTTGGCATGGGGTATTTGATGGTAAAATTTTCTAATGACGACATCTTCTTCTTATTTTTCTTCTTATTTTTCTCTTGTTTGTTCTTTCTTTGCTTCTGCAAGCTTCATTTTGATGTGAGTTTGTATTCTCAATAGCGAACATCTTTAGTGGAAATATTGAGTCATAGGTAGGGGTGGCAAACAGGTCGGTTCGGTTCGGCTCAGATTTGACCCGACCTATATAAGGGTAAACCCTAGCCTGACCCGGATCGAATTCGGGTGACCCAGAAAATACCCGGGTCAGATTCGGGCTAACCCGTCGGGTGAAGATTTAAATTACACGCAACTGTTCTTTTTTCGATGTCCGGCTATTTACTAAGAGCCACCGGCAATTTATTAAGTGTTGCATAATTTCCAGCAACTCGTCGCTTAAACCTCACCGATGACAGCGGGGAAGTTTAATTAACTTTATCATTTTATTAACGAAAGTAATAAATTTAAATAAAAAGTTGTAGGTGTTGAGTATTGGACTCTCCACCTTGATTTTGATGATGATCAAACACAAATCATTGTGACTAACTCTTGTGTTTGCAGTTAGCTACAAAGTCACCAATTAGATTCAAGAAGATCAAAAGTGACTACACGTGTTGATTCAAGTGGAGAACTTGGTAGATCAACAAAGGTGAAGCATTGGCTTGAAGAACTCAAAGGCTATCTCAAACCTCAAGCCAATGGCATCAACAAATGAATGGATATTCAATCCAAAGAGAAGAAAGGAATGGATGAGTCAAAAGCTTCGAAGACTATGACGTTCAAGTCATTCACCTAAAAGACTCGAGTCCATGAAGAATTATGGAGATAGTCGCCAAAGTACTTTGTTTATCTCAAGCGACGTCCCAAGACTTCCTCAGAACGTGTGATCGTTGTGCCTGGAGCTTCGTTGAAGCTCAAGGAGTATTCATGAAGTCAAGGGATTCGGATTCTCCATGTTGAAGCTTTGAAGACGGTTTGTCGTGTTTACTTTTATTGTCTTCTAGCTTCGGTTTAGTAGAATGTTAATCCTTGAGTAGTACTTGCCTAGAAATCTTCATAACTTTTATATCTTATCTCTAGGATTGCCTTAGAAGCCAATAGAAACTTTCTCGTAGCTTATCGCTTCTTTTCTCGGCTTCGTATGCATCTTAGTTGGTTCAAGTAGAAGAACCAACCGACTAGATGACGATCTAGTCGGTTGGAAATTCTTCTTGAACCGACTAGACATCCTAGTTAAATTCAGCACATTCTCTGTTGGTCAATTAGTCGGTCCAAGAAGGCTCACCGACCGACTAGATGACGATCTAGTCGGTTGGAAATCCTACTCAGACCGACTAGTTATCCTAATCAATTCAAGACCATTTATTGACCAATTAGTCGGTCCAAGAAGGCTCACCGACCGACTAAATGACGATCTAGTCGGTTGGTGTTTCTTCTCAGACCGACTAGTTTTCCTTGTGAAATTCGACCTTTGCACTGTTGACCAGTTAGTTGGTTCAAGAAGGATGGTTAATGCATTAAATGACAATCTAGTCGGTTGATGATCCTTCTTAGACCGACTAGTTTCAAATCTAGTCGATCCAAGAAGGTTCACTGACCGACTAGTTGTCAATCTAGTCGGTTGATGATCCTTCTTAGACCGACTAGTTCTTACCCAGATTTTCACCATCTTCTCTGTCAACCATCTAGTCGGTCCAAGAAGGTTCACTGACCGACTAGTGGTCAATCTAGTCGGTTGATGACCCTTCTTAGACCGATTAAGCAGCTTTAGAAATAGATCCGTTGGGCATTTAATGCCACGAATTTTGTGACTGTTTCCTCTCTTCCCTATATAAGTTTGAGTGCTTCTAACCAGGCATTCAAGGCTGAAATTAGAGACATTTTCACACCCTTGAAGAGAGCCATTCAACTCCAATTCCAAGCTCTCTCATCTCACAAGAATCTCTCTCTTTCTCTTTGAGCATTAATTCCTCAAGAGAGATTCTCATTCCTTGTGAGCTTCTCAAGCTAAGAGCTTGAAACCAAGTCACCAACTCCTCCCTAGCCATCTATTGCTGCTCATCTTGGTGGAGCTAGGGTTTGGTGATCTCATCTTCCTCAAAATCCATTCTTGCCCTAAATTGGTAAGTATTTCTCAAGTCATAGGATTTTGTGGTAAGAAGCTATTTATTTCATCTTCAATACATTTATATTGTTGTTTACTCTCGGTTGATGAGAGTGTTGGCTTGATCCCAAGTTGTGGGAGTCAAGATTTAGTTTTGCTCTCGGTTTGTGAGAGTTTGCCTAAATCCCAAGTTGTGGGATTTAGGGTTTTGCGTGTTCCCGGGTTGTGGGATACACGGACATCGATTGTAGGTCGATTGCACTTGTGGGGTTTCTGCAAGTGGGCTAAAGGAAATCTCTAGCGGTTTGCTAGAGTATCCGGAGGGGATCCGGGTGTTGCTGGAGTAGGGCACCGGTAACAAGTCGGAAAGACTTGGGTGGCACCGAACCAGGGTAGATTGCATGTTAGCATTGCTTTATTGCTTGTGTTGTTGCTCACTTATTGTATTCCGAATTTGTTGGTTAAGTAGGGTTTTATTTGGCGTAATTTCCTTATAATTCTATAAAACACTATTCACCCCCCCCCCCTCTAGTGTTTATTCCTTATAGCACAGGGTCACTACAATTGGTATCAGAGCGAGGTTATAGCTATGGCAACCAACAACAACATCACACGAAGTCTTATTCCACCATATCTCATTGGACCCAACTATCAAAGTTGGTGTGTGAAGATGAAGGCCTATATTCAATCCATCGATGAGGATTATTGGAAGCTTGTGGAAAAGCCCCTTCGTGCACCTACCACTTCCGAACATGAATGGACAAATAACCAAAAAGAATTGGTGAAGAAACATCAAGAGGTAATGGATATCTTGCTTGAGTATTTATCTCATAACATTCTTATGCGTGTGTCCAAGGCAACAACGGCATATCAAATATGGCACATGCTAGCGGAGCAAGAAGAATCAACCTCGGAGTGTTCTTCCTCAAATGATGAAAGAGATTCATTCATGGGCTTGATGGCACGAGAGGACGAATCTAGTGACGAATCAAGCGACTCAAGTGAAAGCGATAGCGACGATGAAGAGGTAACAACCGATGATCTTAAAATTGAGCTTAAGCAATTATTTGGTAAATATCAAAAGCTTATGCATAAATATTGTGATGCTAAGAATAAGATTGCTAGTCTCTCTAACACATCTTCATGTAGCACCTCTAACAATGACACCATTGTTGAGACACTCGCTATTGAGAAAGCAAGTTTGCTTACTCAAAATGGCATGTTGAGAAATGAGGTGGAGTCCCTCAAATCTCAACTTGGTCGTGTTTTCATTGTGGATAGTAATGATCTTGAGATTGAAAATCTTCAATCTCAAAACACTTGTTTGGGCATTGAGAATGAGAAGCTCAAATCCCAAGTGCACGAGCTCACCACACATGCATCCATCTTGAATGCACGCACCTCCTATAGTGAAGCAACTATAGATTTAGTGAGGCCATCCTCTGGTGCATCCACGAGTGGTGTCTATAACAACTTGGGTAGTTCTACTACTAAGGAAACCACCACTCCTATTCCTCCCTCCTTTGGAAAGAAACCCACTTTGGGTGGACATCAAAGGAAGGGACATGCTTTCATGTACACCAATACACGTAGGAATGCATTCACTCCTCACATTTCTACAAATGATGGTTTTTATGTTCCACACCCACGAGCACGTGCAAACACACATTTGAGACACTCTCATGCATGTACTCATGCTCATGCACCTTCACATGCTTATGATCACACATCACATCCATATGTGCATGCTTATTCTCATGATCATCCTCATGTATACACACCTCATATTCATCCACGTATGCATGCAACACCACACCATGGATCATATGCCCATCATCATGCTTTAGCACAACACAATGTTCCTCATGTTCTTGCTAGATCTCATGTTCCTAGGCCACATGCACCACGTAGAGATCAACCTTTTGTGCATGCAACCACTAGGAAGAGGATTCCCATATCATACACTATTTGGGGTCCTAAGAACACTAGCATTCATGCTAAGGATATGTATGTGCAATATATTAATGATATTATTATGAATGATGATTATGTTGGGAAATCACGGTCCTCTTGGACTTGGTTTCCGAAGGGTTAGTTTTCGTTGACCCTTCATTGCTTGGTACCATAAGTTTATATTCATTTTATGGGTACCAAAGCATTTGTGTTAAGAATTGATTTATTCTTTTGTTTGCATTTTGGCCTAACATGCTCATGTGTGATTAGAGATGTAAATTCATATTGAATGTAATTTCCATTGCATGATTATTTGTAAATCATTGTGTTTATGATTTTCATATTTAGACTATTTAATATTTCTTCTTGCAACACATGCGTTGGCTTATATTCATGTTTTGTTGCATGTGATACATGTCATGCGTTTGGATTATAATATATATATATACACTTATTTTTGGTATAATTGGTATATGCATGTATTTGGTTAAATATTTATCTTGTAACATGATTACATATTTCATTAATATTGTGTATGATTACACTAAGATATGGGTTATATTAATTTGAATTTAGTTTGTTAAACTTGTTGACTAACCCATAGGATCCAAAAAGGTTTTTGGATACCAAAATTATGTTTTCTAGGTTCAATCCACATTGGGATACCAACCCTACCAACTCTTTGATTTGCAAAGATTTTCATTCAAATGGAGTTGATGGTGCTTAAGTGATGCACCAAAGTAGGGGGAGCTTAATGTTGTAAGTATATTCTTACATTTGGTATCCATGTGTGTTGGATGCGTGTAGATGTCACTTTGTGTTTGAGACTATCTCATGCATATTCTATGTTTGCATATTGTGTGCCTTGTATGTCATTCATGTCTATGTGTTTCACGTGTGTCAAAATCTTGACTAATGTGCATTGTGTATTCATAATCCTAACTCATATGTTTATTCGAGGATTATTTATAACATGTGGCTTAAATATTTTCATGTTAGAACGAATGCTCATGCGTATGTTTCACACACGGGACACGCTTATATTTATGTTCCACTTCACAAGCGTGCATCCCAACTTCCTACTTATGCCTCTACAACCTCTTAAGAATCCCAAATCACTATCTTTTGGATTCCTAAGAGTGTTTCTAGGCATGGTATGAACACACATATAGAATCGTATATTAGGAATGACATATTGTCATGCAACTCTTATTGCGTTTCATTGCTTGGGTACCATGCTTGTATGATTACTTTTGTACCCATATTTATATGTGAGTTCGTCCTCTACTCCCAAGTTTGCTTAGTTTGTATGATTTTGAGGGAGTATGACATGTTTGATTGCTATCAGGACATTACATTTGGTATCAGATTAGTTGAGTTCGTCCACTACCCCCAACATCATTATATGCCATTACATTTCTCTCATATTATGTTGTGCATATAGATTAGTTGATTTCTCTAACCCTTGGTGATTTTCTATCTTGTTGATATGCCAAAGGAAAGAGAAATTTGGTTATGAAAATTAATACTTTATGCTTTTCATGCACACTCTTTGTGGTATTACTTTTCATGCCTTCCTTTAATATGTGGTGTGCTGTGAATGTTTATTTTGTGCACATATGCATATTGAATGCGGAATCTTTCTAGCACACACTATTGTATTAGATGTGTGTATTCATAATGATGATTGCTTGTATAATGTATTTTGACTAAATCATATGCATAGGAATTATTAGTCTAGGTGTTTCTAATTTCTAATGGTTGAGAATTAGTAATTCCTGATATGTATGATTTTCATGATTATAATCACCCCTTTTGATGAGTGTGATTTACAATTGGTAAATGTTTGGTTATTGGACTACTTGATTTTGTTCTTTAACCTATTGGATCCAAAAAAAAGTTTTTGGATACCACCAATTGTTGAATTGTCAGATTGTTGTGCAAGATGCCTACCCTACACTCTCCTTGGTTTACAAATGATGGATCAATTCAAAGGAAATGATGGTGCATTGGAGATGCACACTTATAGGGAAAGCTAAATGGTTGTAAGTATGTGTTTTGCACAATTGGCATGTTAATATATTGATTTTGACTACCATGTATACAATTAGTATTTTAATATATTAGATTTGTGTAATATAGCATACATCTTCATTAGCTCATTCTTGTCACACCCTCATGAAGATTGTTTGTTTATGTGACTACCATGTTCATATATGTCATATATGTCTTTTTACGACTCATGTACCATGGTAGCTATAACATTCATTTAATGAATTGGTTAGTCGTTTATTGATGTTTATATCTTTGGAACACATTGTCATTACACGTCGCATTCCTCACATGCATGCTTCTGTGTGAAGATTGTTATATGTTATGGATATGATAACTGATGTGTATGACATGCTTGCTTGTTTATTAGATTGTATTAAGTATATTGATCTTAAACTTCATTGAAAATTTGAATAATGTATGTTACTTGTCATTTGATTTACTTCATGACTGATGTTTAGCTATAATTTTATTCAAGAAATCCTTCATGTCTATAGCTAAATCTCTCATGTATGATAGTTACACAAGTGACATAACACTAATGCATATTGGTTAGTGATCTTCATGCTATATTTTTCGCATTGATTATCTCTCATCTCAAGCTCATGTTTTTATGATATGTTAGAGATAATTTTTGCTATACAAGATCATATAAGCTGTGTTTGATGATATGTATATTCTGTTATAGATATTCTTCCATGAATATATCTTGATGCACTATGACTCCTTTGATGCTACCTTCGACTATATTGTGCTTACTCAAGTTTTTATTCTATTCGCACAATTGGTATGTATGCTTGCGATGTTCATGATAACTTTATTCGTAGACTATCTTCATGCTTTTGCTCAAAAGATGTTTTGTCACATTATGCTTCATGTTGAATTCTTTGTGATATTTGAGCTAGGATGAGATCTTGCCTCTATTATGTTCACTTGGTTTCCTTCTCAAGTGAGATCATGATCTTGACATTATTTGCCTGCTTTGCATACTTTGTTAGACTACATTTGGTATCATCTCTACATATCATATCTACATTTGGTATCATATTTACAATTGTTAGAATATTGATATTGGATATCATCTTTTCATGATCTTGCTTGATGCTAGTTTTGAGCTTATGATATAGTGCTTATCTTCTTTATGCTCATGGATTTCCATGCTTTTCATTGACTCTTTATGTGAGTATCTATTCTGGAATGCATGCTTGTACTATGGTTCTTTTGAACATTGTTTCAATTAGTATCCTAGTGTGCTAGAATTGTTTATGCCATACGTTTTATGATGTTTCTATCTCTATTTGGCATAACACCTTTGCATGATATAAAAATTTGTGTATGCCCACATCGCACACTTCACTTAAATTTTGGCTGGAGATACTTTTGGAGATGATTTGGTATGACTACAATTTGTATCTCATGTCATTTTACTTAATTTGTGTTATTATTTAATAACATGACTTTGTACACTTGGTTATAAATAATATTTCCACAATTGGTATCTGATATTTACTTCGTCGTTCGACGATTATATTGATTTGATAGCTTTGTTTGTATGAAAACATAGAATTGTTTTCCATGCACTCAATTTGCTAAAATATTGATCTATGTCAATATGATGATTTTGATTCCACCATGATGTATTTAATCATGTTCATGCCATTTGTCATGCTCATTGCTCAAGGACAGTCTATCACATTATGCTTAATGTTATAAATTTTGTGATAATTGAGTTTGTTTGGGTATTTAACACTATGATCACTTGTTTTTCTTTCACAAGTGATGTCATGATTTTTGCACTTGTCACTTTTCTAACACTGCTCACACTACTCTTTACAATTAGTATCTATTGTAATCTTTTATCACATATGCTTTTTGCTTATCTTTTTGTGATAATTGAGGGTGGTTGAGTTGTTGTTGGATATGTGCTCTTACATTTGATATCTTTATTTTGATATCTAGTTTTCAATTGGTAACTTTACATTAGAGAACTTTTCAATTGTTATCTCTACATTAGATATACCCCCATCTCTACAATTGATATCACTTTTCTAACATATGCTTTACGTTTTCCACTCTATTGTTGCATTTGTTGTTTCTATACCCCCATATCTTTTTTTTTATGACAAAGGGGGAGAGAAATAAACAAAGGATGTGTTTGTTAAATGTTGAGTGTTAAACATTACCTTGAATCATATAGACTTTAAGTATGATCGGTCATGTATATGATTCAGGGGGAGCATTGGAGCATTGGTTTATATTGATTACATTATTTATATATATATATATATATATATATATATATATATATATATATATATATATATATATATATATATATATATATAGGGAAATGTGCCTAAGAATGACCTCGGGTAGAGATACCTGAGCACACCCCCGCTGTTCGGGGTTTGTGAGTATTTTTTTTTGAAATTTTTTTTTGCAGTAGGTATATATACTTGTTATGTAGCTCCCCACAAAATTTCAGCTCGATCCGACACCGTTTGAGCCTCCGTTCATCGATTTCAAAAACGTTGCGCAAAACTGTCCAGAATATATATATACATACATATATATATATATATATATATATATATATATATATATCTATATATATATATATATATATATATATATATATATATATATATATAGGGAAATGTGCCTAAGAATGACCTCGGGTAGAGATACCTGAGCACACCCCCGCTGTTCGGGGTTTGTGAGTATTTTTTTTTGAAAATTTTTTTTGCAGTAGGTAGATATACTTGTTATGTAGCTCCCCACAAAATTTCAGCTCGATCCGACACCGTTTGAGCCTCCGTTCATCGATTTCAAAAACGTTGCGCAAAACTGTCCAGATTCTGGACAGTTTTGCGCAACGTTTTTGAAATCGATGAACGGAGGCTCAAACGGTGTCGGATCGAGCTGAAATTTTGTGGGGAGCTACATAACAAGTATATCTACCTACTGCAAAAAAAATTTTCAAAAAAAAATACTCACAAACCCCGAACAGCGGGGGTGTGCTCAGGTATCTCTACCCGAGGTCATTCTTAGGTACATTTTTTGCATATATATATATATATATATATATATATATATATATATATAGAGGTTAATGGGCCAATGCTGACAGCGCTGGAAATTTTTCCAGCGCTGTCCGCATTTTGGGGGACCTAAAAATATTTTTTTTGAAATATTTTTTTTGCAGTAGTTAGATATACTTGTTAGGAAGCTCCCCACAAAATTTCAGCTCGATCCGACACCGTTTGAGCCTCCGTTCATCGATTTCAAAAACGTTGCGCAAATCTGTCCACAGTTTTGCGCAACGTTTTTGAAATCGATGAACGGAGGCTCAAACGGTGTCGGATCGAGCTGAAATTTTGTGGGGAGCTTCCTAACAAGTATATCTAACTACTGAAAAAAAAATATTTCAAAAAAAATATTTTTAGGTCCCCAAAATGCGGACAGCGCTGGAAAAATTTCCAGCGCTGTCAGCTCTCCTCCATTTTTCACATATATATATATATATATATGGAAAAAGGGGATCTAGGGTGCCTCCTTAGATGAAAATCTAAGGAGGCGCCCCCATTTCCCCACATCTCCTACAATTTTTTTTGAAATGTTTTTATGGGGTTGTTGTTCACATCATGGATGATCAACATACCAAATTTCAAGGGATTCCAATACTTTTTGAGCCCTCATCTACCCCTTACAACTTGAACGGTCTCAAAACGTGCGGAAAATCCCACGAAGTTGCAAGGGGTAGATGGGGGCCCAAAAAGTATTGGAATCTCTTGAAATTTGGTATGTTGATCATCCATAAGGTGAACAACAAACCCATGAAAAAACATTTCAAAAAAAATATGGGAGATGGGGAGAAATGGGGGCGCCTCCTTAGATTGAATCTAAGGAGGCACCTTAGGATCCCTTTACCCTATATATATATATATATATATATATATATATATATATATATATATATATATATATATATATATATATATATATATATATATATATATATATATATATATATATATATATATATGGGGCAAATGTGCCTGAGAACGTGCGCAGGTAGAATTACCTGCGCACGCCCCCTCTGTTCGGGGTTTCTAAATATTTTTTTTTGAAATTTTTTTTTGCAGTAGCTAGATATACTTGTTATGAAGCTCCCCACAAAATTTCAGGTCAATCCGACACCGTTTGAGCCTCCGTTCATCGATTTCAAAAACGTTGCGCAAAACTGTCCAGAATTTGGACAGTTTTGCGCAACGTTTTTGAAATCGATGAACGGAGGCTCAAACGGTGTCGGATTGACCTGAAATTTTGTGGGGAGCTTCATAACAAGTATATCTAGTTACTGCAAAAAAAATTCAAAAAAAAATACTTACAAACACCGAACAGAGGGGGCGTGCGCAGGTAATTCTACCTGCGCACGTTCTTAGGTACATTTTTTGTTTTATATATATATATATATATATATATATATATATATATATATATATATATATATAGGAAAATTTTCAAATGCAAACATTTCGCACCGTGCGAAAATGTTTTTAGTTTTTTTTTGAAATTTTTTTTTTCAAAAATTCTTTTTTCCACCCTCATTATATGTTGTTATACCCCCCTCAAAAAATAATGGTTGAGAAATAATGCCATTTGGCCTTCGATCAAGGCATTTCATCAAATTCGCACGTTTTGAGACCGTTAAATTTGTAACGGGTGGATGGGTGCTCTAATGCCCAACGGGTTCACCCATTATTTTCCCTGGGGTATATAATTGTATGGATTAAACATCAAAAAAAGAATTTTTGAAAAAAAAAATTTCAAAAAAATAAAAAAATTGTTTTCGCACGGTGCGAAAAGCCCTTTTTCGCATTTGAAGATCCCTATATATATATATATATATATATATATATAGGTAATCATGCTCATGTTTAGGATGTGTATCACCTATATGATTTGTATTGTGTATGCATATTATTTCTGGTCTTTCATGCGATATATACACAACCACATGTGATACACACACTATTAACTGCTGAATGATGCTATTGATTATTGATATTAACTTGATTGGCATCATTGCAGGGGGAGTAAGTATATTTAATGCACAATTATTTGTTTTGTTTATATTTGGTTTGTCATCATCAAAAAGGGGGAGAATGTTGAGTATTGGACTCTCCACCTTGATTTTGATGATGATCAAACACAAATCATTGTGACTAACTCTTGTGTTTGCAGTTAGCTACAAAGTCACCAATTAGATTCAAGAAGATCAAAAGTGACTACACGTGTTGATTCAAGTGGAGAACTTGGTAGATCAACAAAGGTGAAGCATTGGCTTGAAGAACTCAAAGGCTATCTCAAACCTCAAGCCAATGGCATCAACAAATGAATGGAGATTCAATCCAAAGAGAAGAAAGGAATGGATGAGTCAAAATCTTCGAAGACTATGACGTTCAAGTCATTCACCTAAAAGACTCGAGTCCATGAAGAATTATGGAGATCGTCGCCAAAGTACTTTGTTCATCTCAAGCGACGTCCCAAGACTTCCTCAGAACGCGTGATCGTTGTGCCTGGAGCTTCGTTGAAGCTCAAGGAGTATTCATGAAGTCAAGGGATTCGGATTCTCCATGTTGAAGCTTTGAAGACGGTTTGTCGTGTTTACTTTTATTGTCTTCTAGCTTCGGTTTAGTAGAATGGTAATCCTTGAGTAGTACTTGCCTAGAAATCTTCATAACTTTCATATCTTATCTCTAGGATTGCCTTAGAAGCCAATAGAAACTTTCTCGTAGCTTATCGCTTCTTTTCTCGGCTTCGTATGCATCTTAGTTGGTTCAAGTAGAAGAACCAACTGACTAGATGACGATCTAGTCGGTTGGAAATTCTTCTTGAACCGACTAGACATCCTAGTTAAATTCAGCACATTCTCTGTTGGTCAATTAGTCGGTCCAAGAAGGCTCACCGACCGACTAGATGACGATCTAGTCGGTTGGAAATCCTACTCAGACCGACTAGTTATCCTAATCAATTCAAGACCATTTGTTGACCAATTAGTCGGTCCAAGAAGGCTCACCGACCGACTAAATGACGATCTAGTCGGTTGATGTTTCTTCTCAGACCGACTAGTTTTCCTTGTGAAATTCGACCTTTGCACTGTTGACCAGTTAGTTGGTTCAAGAAGGATGGTTAATGCATTAAATGACAATCTAGTCGGTTGATGATCCTTCTTAGACCGACTAGTTTCAAATCTAGTCGGTCCAAGAAGGTTCACTGACCGACTAGTTGTCAATCTAGTCGGTTGATGATCCTTCTTAGACCGACTAGTTCTTACCCAGATTTTCACCATCTTCTCTGTCAACCATCTAGTCGGTCCAAGAAGGTTCACTGACCGACTAGTTGTCAATCTAGTCGGTTGATGACCCTTCTTAGACCGATTAAGCAGCTTCAGAAATATATCCGTTGGGCATTTAATGCCACGAATTTTGTGACCGTTTTCTCTCTTCCCTATATAAGTTTGAGTGCTTCTAACCAGGCATTCAAGGCTGAAATTAGAGACATTTTCACACCTTTGAAGAGAGCCATTCAACTCCAATTCCAAGCTCTCTCATCTCACAAGAATCTCTCTCTTTCTCTTTGAGCACTAATTCCTCAAGAGAGATTCTCATTCCTTGTGAGCTTCTCAAGCTAAGAGCTTGAAACCAAGTCACCAACTCCTCCCTAGCCATCTATTGCTGCTTATCTTGGTGGAGCTAGGGTTTGGTGATCTCATCTTCCTCAAAATCCATTCTTGCCCTAAATTGGTAAGTATTTTTCAAGGCATAGGATTTTATGGTAAGAAGCTATTTATTTCATCTTCAATACATTTATATTGTTGTTTACTCTCGGTTGATGAGAGTGTTGGCTTGATCCCAAGTTGTGGGAGTCAAGATTTAGTTTTGCTCTCGGTTTGTGAGAGTTTGCCTAAATCCCAAGTTGTGGGATTTAGGGTTTTGCGTGTTCCCGGGTTGTGGGATACACGGACATCGATTGTAGATCGATTGCACTTGTGGGGTTTCCGCAAGTGGGCTAAAGGAAATCTCTAGCGGTTTGCTAGAGTATCCGGAGGAGATCCGGGTGTTGCTGGAGTAGGGCACCGGTAACAAGTCGGAAAGACTTGGGTGGCACCGAACCAGGGCAGATTGCATGTTAGCATTGCTTTATTGCTTGTGTTGTTGCTCACTTATTGTATTCCGAATTTGTTGGTTAAGTAGGGTTTTATTTGGCGTAATTTCCTTATAATTCTATAAAACACTATTCACCACCCCCCGTCTAGTGTTTATTCCTTATAGCACATGGTCACTACAGTAGGTAAGAGGAATTGAATCAAAGACATCTTAAAGAAGAGGACAACAATTCAAACCGTATAAGCACAACTCAACTTGTGATTGTGTGTTGAGGTTATTATATAAATTTTTTTATAGAGAAAGTAAACCAGGTGGAATTCGGGTCACCCGGGTTGACAGGTCAAACTCATATCCGATTTTATCCGGGTCGGGTCGAGTCAACGCGGATCCTACCTTACGCGGATTGACCCTTACTCATACCCAGTTAAGGAGGCCGGGTTCAGGTTGGGTCTAGTCGGGCTCGTTTTGCCACCCCTAGTCATAGGTGTGATGATCCTCTATCCAAACACTCGGATGGTTCAACTGATGCTTGGTTTAGTAAAGTCAGCATGGTCACATTCACCAGGCTATACCCTTCTTTCTATCTTTTACGCAATAACATAATGAAACAAATTGGAGGCTCGGCGGCCACATTGTTTTCTTAGATTTTGACAAATATACATTAACAAACATGCCATTGATAATATTTTCTTCACCTAGACATTGTTCATGAACACAGAATCTCTTTTCTTTCAATTGTCTCAAGCTCGTATATTCCTAGTTGGATAGCCCCTACAATTCGCTCTTTTCATTAATTCTCCCTTTCTCAGCATTAGATCTCTGTCTACAAAAGCTTTGACTTTGATTTTTAGCATTATGGTACATGGTTACCTTTTGTTAATGGTTGTTCACTGTCTTGGAGGTTTCTTCTTTTACCTCGAGTTGACGGTCCTTATTTTCGTACAGACCGGCCTCGTTCTCTTCAGATTTGTAGTGGTCAATCTCAATGTTGGGAGCCTATTTCAACTGAAACGATTCAGTACTCTATATGTCAGAGTAAAGGGTGTCTTCTACATATGTGATGGTGTGCAAAGATGTGTGGTATATAGATCTGTTGGCAGCTGTTCTACCCAATTTACAGCATTTCTTCCAGCTTCCATGGCAGATGATAGAGAGTTATTATAATGCTTATTTTAGCCCATTGCATTGTGAATACCTTACGAACATGACTCACAAATCGAAGTTTAATCTCTCGCAAAATTCCCAAAAAGTTTTTTAGTCAAACTACTTTCCTTTGCCGCTCATTATTACTTTTGATATCCCAAATCCACAAACCCTGTTTTTCTACACAAAATTCTCAATATTTTATTATCAAATCCCAACTATTGCCTCACATTTGATCCGTTGTGTGAAGCAGTGTCCTATCATGATGAGGTATCTCATTTGACACGACGCACCAAGCAAGTCCATCCCCATTGTGCAAAAGAAATTTCACAAACTATTGGGTCAATGCTGGTTGTCAAGGGATTACATTTACATCATGTTTTGGACATGCTGCTCACTTCTTTACATACTCTCTAGTGTCACTGAGCATAAAAGGGCTAACAAAATCCCTGTAAGATTTCCTTCTGAGCCAAATTGCCAAAAAAATGTCTTAGTTTAACCCTCAAAGAGCATAATCAAAATTGTCGGGACCTCGTGCATGAGGATGGCATGTAGACATTAGAGGATGGGTGATTAGCGTATAAAAATTCCTCTAGATCATCTACCTAAGTTTACAAATGGAGTTATCTAAATTAAACTTAATCAACAAAAATATCACATGCTAAAAGTATGTGGAGGAATTAAACAAACAAGAGATAATAATCAACAGTCACAAAAAATCATGAGCAAGCGCAAACACGAGAATTACCCTGGTTCGGATACCCAAGTCCCACTTAGCCTACCCTTCATCCAGCCACCCGAGTCCAACTCGGCTAAATCCACTATTTCCTAAATAGGTACAATACATCTTCCCAAGAAGAATTTACAACACATTTTCTTCCCAAGAAATAAATAACTACACACAACAACACTTTGAGGATTTCCTTTACCAAAAGAAAATGAATACACATTTACCTACAGCCGTGCTTGAAGCATTGTGTAGATGTGATTGCAATAATGTAGATCTCTAAAGAATGATGAAGTTTGAAGCTTTAGGAGATCAAAAGATTTGACCAAAGGATTTAAGAAATCTTTAAAACATAGGCCAAAGAAAGCGTGAGGGCTTTTGAGAGAGCTTTTGAAATACTTTTTAAAACTTAATTTTTGCACATAAAATTCTTCTAAAATTATTGCCAAAAGCCTCAATAAACGCAGCATATATATGAGTGAAAATCCGTTGAAAACAATTTTCGAAGAACACCACTCCAACGGATGCAAAAAAACAGCTTTACATACATCGCAGAACTGTGTTTTCGTCCGTTGGGCTGTTGGTAGTCGAATACAATACAAATGGTAGTCGACTTCCCAAATAAATGTAGTCGGCTCCCAGAACAACTAGTCGACTATTTCATGGGACAGAGATTACCCAATAAAAAGTAGTCGACTACTATTCAAGGAGTAGTCGACTATAAACATATACATATGATACGACATGGAAAATATTTTAAAACATTTTAAAAATATTTTAAAATCATTTTTAAAAGTGTTTATTTTGGAGAGAGCGTGTACCGTCATCAAGTATCTTCTTCTTCGCTCGTCTTGAAGCTTTGAGGCATGAATTTGGTGAGTGATCTTCTTGAGAATTCTTTGTGAAACTCATTGTAATCTTCTTCTTTTGTATCTCTCTTTTCGGGGTGAGCGACTTTTGCTGAGAGCTTTTGTTATCTTTTCTTTTGGTGAGATTTGAGATCTCCATTGGGTTTGTGAGAAGAGTTTAAACTCCAAGATTGGAGTTATTGGTGCTCTCATTTGTTGAAAAATGTTGAAGAAGTCGGTGTAATTATTTCTGATCATATTAGTGGAAACCGTCATCGGAAAGCTGGATGTAGGCCATTAGTGGGCCGAACTAGGGTAAACTCTGTGTCGCTTGATTTTTTGCTTTCCTATTTTTGTTACCTTTCGTATTACTTATTTTGGTTGGATATTGTGATATTGTGGTGTATCTCTGAAAGATCGCGGCGTAGAGATTATTGGGAAGCTATCCGCCTTTTGAAGTGGACCTTTCACTTCCGATGTCCGTCTCCCGTTCGCAGGGTTCGTTTCCCAACAAGTGATATTAGAGCTTTCATGTTATCGAAGGTTACACAATGGCAGAGACATATTCAACATTTGGTGACAAGATCAAGAATTTTACAGGAAAGAATATATTTATTCTCTGGTGTATGAGGGTGAAGGCTATGCTCAAGCAAGAAGGGCTTTACAAGATAGTCTTTGACAAGAAATCTATTCCAGAATCTGTAACAGACTACATGAGATCAGAGCTAGAGATGAAAGCACATAGCGCTATTCAGATGGCCCTATCAGACAAGATCTTTTGCAAGGTTACGAAAGAGGAGAGACTATAGAGGCATTGTGAAAAAGGCTTGAATCTTTGTACCTGACTAAGTCACTCAAAGGGAGGCTGTATTTGTTACAGAAATTGTTAATGCTCAAGATGAAAGAGGGGACATCGTTACAGGATCATCTTGATCAATTTAATTAGTTAGTGTTAGGTTTGCAAGCGGTGGAAGAGAATGTAAGTGATGAGTTCCAAGCAATTCCACTGCTTTGTTCCCTACCTGAGGAGTACTCACACTTCGTCAAGACCATGAAACAAGGGAAGGACAAAATCTCTTTGGAGGAGGTCGAGGCAGCTCTACGCTTGCATGAGCTTAGAAAGAAGGTGTCGAAGGGCAACACAAGCGCTGATGGTCAGGATGTGGCTCTCTTTGAGGGTCGTCAAGGTGGACAATCCAAATCTAGTTACATGTTTGGGAGACCCAAGTCCAAGGGTCATGGTATTAACGACCAGCTGTGCCATTATTGTAAGAAGGCAGGCCACTGAAAGAATAAGTGCCCACTGTTGAAGGCCAATGGTAACGAGTCTGCTCAGCCAGCAGCAGCTTTTGGAGGTGCATGCATTGATGCGGATAATGGAGAAATATTAGTTGTGTCTTCTTTGGAAGACAATCGATCTTCATGGATTCTTGATGCAGGGTGTGATTCCCACATGACTCCACTACGCAGTCATTTTGTGACATATACTCCTAGAGATGGACAGACGTATATATGGGAAACAGAGCAATGTCTAGAGTGGTGGGGGTCGGCACAATTTGGTTCAAGATCGAAGATGGAGCCATTCGAACACTTACGGATGTTAGGCATGTACCAGATTTGCAGCGGAATTTGATTTCTCTTGGAGCCTTGACATGTGTAGGGTGTTGCGTGGTGCTCAAGGGAGAGCAACTACGAGTGTCTAATGGAGGTAGTTTTGTGATGGCGGAAATTTTGGCAACCTTTATAGGCTTCAGGGTCAGACGATTTTGAGTCAGAAGTCTGGTGCACCAGAGAGATCCAGTGTAGGAGTGTTTGAGACTCATATGGATGTCGTGACAGAGAAGCGTGGTCAGTTGCAGGATGGAATAGATGCGGTGTGCAGTGAGGGGTCGTCAGGAGACGGAGTCCATAGTACATATCATCGTGGTTCAACTTCATGTGAGGCTCAGATTGTCTACAGCGAAGCATGTGGCTTCAGGGTAGAGTTGTAGTCCTCCAGAGGACCTGTTGCTGAGCGCAAGGTGAAGTTGGGTATTCGGGTAGAGCAGTTGCAGCACACTGATGCGCACTCACGCAGGCGGCGTGGGTGGCACGGCTTAAGGTGGGTGAGATGTGGCTCATCCAAGGGATCATCTGGAGTGCGTAGACCCAGCGACTCAGGGATGACTAGGAGTAGAGGATCTCACAGAGATCGTGGTGATGTTGTGGTGAAGTCATATTGGAGAGTGAAATCCAAAGGCGGTGAGTTAAGGTCGTCGAATCCGGATGAAGATGTTGCTCTCACTTCATGTTTGGAGAAGGCGGTGTCCGGTGCTTCCTCAGAGGGTAGAGATGGATCAACTCAGGCGACTAATATGGAGTGCGGCCATGGATCGACTTCGGGTACTTTGGGAGACACAAGTTTGGTGTCAGTTCAGTCGATGATGGGGCATGAGGTCGTGATGTCAACCTCAAAGAGAGAAATCACCACAGGTAGGGTGGCAAGCATGGTTCAGCTCTTCGAGCTCAACTGGAGTTTGGGCTCGAAAGGTCTCTTGGAATATGCATGCGCCGAAGGGCACGGTTTTCGATGACATGTTGGTGTTTCCTTCATCAAATGGAGAGGTCTAGAATTTGGGCAGAGCCGTGAAGAGCCTTTGATGACAAGGTTCGTTGGATGAAATTTGAAGCCGGGTAGAGTTTGTTGATATGTGCTTCAAATTTATGTTTTGGGCCTGACACGGCCGTTTCGCCTGTGTGTACCGAAAACAGAGAGCAGTTTTTAAGCACGGACGACAGCACGGACGACAGCACGGCCGTGCCACCTGCGTGCACTGAAAATAGAGAGCAGTTTTTAGCACAGACGACAACACGACCATGCTGCCTGTAGTCGACCCAAACATGAGATTTGGGTTAGGGCTTTGATCTAAAACATAATCTAATCGTACGACTGAGATTCCACACGACTTATGGAGCTATTTAAACCCCTCTTAGGGTTTATTTTAGAGAGAGCGTGTGACGTCATCAAGTATCTTCTTCCTCGCGTGTCTTGGAGCTTTGGGGCATGAATTTGGTGAGTGATCTTCTTGAAAATTATTTGTGAAACTCATTGTAATCTTCTTCTTTTGTATATCTCTTTTCGGGTTGAGGGATTTTGGGTGAGAGATTTTATTATCCTCTCTTTTGGTGAGATTTGAGATCTACATTGGGTTTGTGAGAAGAGTTTGAACTCCAAGCCTGGAGTTATTGGTGCTCTCGTTTATTGAAGAATGTTGAAGAAGTCGGTGTAATTCTCTCTGATCATATTAGTAGAAACCATCATCGGGAAGCTGGACGTAGGCTGTTAGTGGGCCGAACCAGGGTAAACTCTGTATCACTTGATTTGTTGCTTTCCTGCTTTTGTTACTTTTCGTGTTACTTGTTTTGGTTGGATATTATGCTATTGTGATGTATGTCTGAAAGATCGCGGTGTGGCGATTGTTGGGTAGCTATCCGCCTTTTGAAGGGGACCTTTCGCTTCCGTTATCAGTCTCTCGTTCGCATGGTTCGTTTCCCAACAATAAAAGCATACTTTTTTCTTGTAGCCTACAAGCAATCAATATGATTCTGGTTATCTCTAACAACATTCTTAGGCATAGAATCATGACTACATGAAGAAATAATACTCAAGCTAGCGTTACTCTTAAGCTTATCAAACATACAAACAAATTCTTTATGCTTTTGTCTGCACAAAGATACATCATTAAAAATCATATCAATTCCAGCATTTATACTATCACATTCTTTCAAGAGCAAAGCATTTTCTACAACTAATTTATCATTATCAACCATAAGCTTCTCAATCAACAAACTAGTATCATTAATCTAACAAGACAAGTATCATGCTCAATCTTCAAACGTTCATGATCATATAACAAGATATTATGCCCAATTTGTAATATATCATAATCATGCTTCAAATATTCGTATTTCTCAACTAAATCATTATATTTAAAAAGTAAATTGCTATCATTATCGTCACTAAATGTATAGTTTACCTCATCATTTTTTTGTGCCATGTAGCCCATGTGTGAACCATCTGTCTTCATTGGAAGATGAACCCTCGGATGTTGATTCCTCTTGCTCTTGTATCAAGTGCCACAGTTGATATGCCGTTGGAGCTCCTGACACAAGACTTAAAATTTTTTCATTCAAAAAATTTGTATAATATACATTACCTCTTCATCTTTGATTTCTAATTCCTCTTCATCTTTCGTCCATTGTGATTTGGGTGTCGTAGGTGGTTGATAAGGCTTTCCACAAGTTTCCAAAGATTGGTGTCGATAGATTTAATATCGCTCATTACCCTTCCTTTCTAATCAAGATAATTTGATCCATCGAACATTGGCGGAATTTGCTTTTTTCTTTGTTGATGCCAATGATTTCCTACATGGGGATGGCAGGTAGATACTAGCGAATGATTTGTGTATAAAAATTCCTCTAGATAATCTACCTGAGTTTACAAACGAAATTACCCAAATTAAACTTAATCTGTAACGACCAGTTTTAGCGATGCGTAGTTCGTACTTCCTCTCGTGTTGTATATCCTTCTTCGTATCTGTAGTTAAGTCATGTTGGACCCAGTATCCGTATCGGACCCGAACCCGTATCCATTTCTATTCTTTTCAAAACTTATTATTATTATTCTTATCCCTTCTAGTGAATTATTTTAAAAGTCTCTCCTTAAAGATTGTTTTAATTTTTGATTCAAAATTCATATTCGATATCTAAACTTTGTAAATGTTTAATAAGCTTTCTTCATCAGACCCCGTACCCGTATTCAATTATTAATCCCTTTACGTTTTAATTTTTATTATTATTATTAATATTATTTTAAGTATCTCTTATTAAGTTGATTTTTAAACTTTCACATTCAAAATTTGAATTGCAAATCTTTTAACAAAGTCACTGGAAACTTTTCTATTTAAACCTATTATTAATTTACTTAATTGGCTCTAATTGCCTTGATTAAACCTATTAAACACTATTAATGATTATTCAATTTCCCTTCCTAATTAAACACTGGCCTATTCTTAGACCTAGGCCGAACCCACCCACCAGCACACTCACGAACACCGTGTTTTAACACACAAGAAAAAAAACAACAAAGAAATAAAATATTAGAAAACCTAAGGCTACACTCATCAGGTGATGTCATATACCTATACAACTTATTTTCTGAAAATCCTAGAGCTATTTTGAGAAACCTAAAGAACTAACCTAGGCAATCCCTTCACATGCTGCCAATTCAAATGCTCACACTAATATTTTAAAAAAAACCTGTACCCTAGCTCAGCTAACCCTCACGTGATGATTCAACACCCCCAGGCTAAAACTAAACCATACCCTATATAATAGAATCCTAGGTTTTATTTCTCCCCACCAGCAAATGCAGCCCCCCAATGTTTCTCCTCCTCACAGCCGCCTCAACCCGCGGCCTCCCCTACTCACGGCAACGCCGCAGTCTCCCCCATTCGGCCACAGCGCCGAGCTCCTTCTCCACTCTCCCCTATCCCGTAACCCCCTCACAGCCTCCATCCCCATCCGACAACAGCCCACGCCCTACTCAACGCCGGACTCCTCCTTCCTCCCCTATCCCGCAGCCAGGCCGGCCTTTCACCTCCTCCACAACCCGCAACATCACCAACCGCAGCCTCCTTCTTCCCCACAGGCCGAGATCTCCTCACGGCCAGCCGCACTGCCCCGAGATTCTCTCCCTCGCGCATGCGGACGCCGGGAGGCTCTCGGACACGCTCACAGATCCACGCACCCCAAGAAAACTCCTCCTCGCTGCAGAACTCGGTGCCAATGTCCAGATCTCAACGAATATAGCTACGCAGCCACCGTCCGCGTCACCGCTGCCCTTCACTGCGTCCCAACCCTTCTCTGCAGTTCAGGTTAGTAGATCTACCTCTGTACAACCCTTAACCCACACCGTAGGGTAGAGAACTTAATAAAAATGGGTGATTAGACGTCGTAGGAGTTTGTTGTAAATCTGTTCTGAACGAAAAACGACTATCCTGATTTTATGTTCTGCCAAAACAGTGAACCATACCCTCCAGGCATAGTACACGTCGAGACGATTCCAACGACACCAAGAACGTCGAAAACAGGCGAGTATTTGATTTTATATGAATTTTTGAAGTTTCGGAACTTTTGCGTCACTTTTAGTTATGGATGTGTAACTTGAAAACTAGACGTGAAATGACGCATGAAAACGATGCCATGATAATCTGGACGAAATTTGGGATCCAACGATATATCATACGATATATCCCCATTTTAAACAATAAGAGAAAGAAATCATTTCTGTAACAAGTTGAACAAACAGGACGTTTTCGTCATTATTTAAAATTATGGTAACGGTCGTTCGACCCGTTTCTGCTTGTAGAACGGTCACTATAAAACTATAATATTGTTAACAGTAAAGTTCAGTGAGTCCTGACATACTTAACCATATGGACATCGTGAAATCGTGCGTCTCGAACGCGGTATCGTGATATCGTGATGTCGTGTGAGTCGACTAGGCCGGCTCGTGTTCCGGCAAACTTTTGGATGTGGTTAGAGTTGAGCGGCTACTAGGCGTATGAAGGGTACTCTCTTCAAGAGCACCACCCGCATGCGGTGGGTTAGCGTCAATCACGGTAAGCCCCCGTGAGAGGAACGGCCTTCTCATCACGACCTACAGGCGTGAACTCTAGATTAGAATGCTAACTCTTGACATGAAAAACTAGAAACGCTAACTTGGTCATCTTGAAATTGAAATGCTAATGAACTCAGAGAAATCATAACCTTAATCTTGTAACCGTCTAGAACTGCATGCTAGGATTGCTAGTTTCTGTTTCTATAAATTGCTAAATACTAAATTGCTGCAGTCTTTTCCTTCAAATTATTAATGCTTCTTAAATTCATATATCTGTCATATACTTTGCCTTGGGATGCTAACTTTTCTTGCAGACCCCTAGTTGACATACATTCATGTTTGTGGATGTATGTCAGATTATGAGCTTGAGTACCTAGAGGATCCGTTCGTGACTCCTGACTTAGAGAGCCAGAGTTCACCGTAGATGCCGAGCCGCTTTCTGCGGAAGACTAGAGGACCCCCTTCACTTCTAGATTTTCTTAGGTTACTTTCAGTCGTTGCAGTAGTTGTGTACGTTTCATTTCTTGTTGCTACTTTAGCCCTGCTGTGCCTTGTTGTTTAATTTCGTGTACGAACTCTATATATCTGGATGTGGCTTTTAACTTTTGAAATGTTCTGATTGTTCTGATACGCAAATGTAAGGACCTCTTCTGTGTTTTTATCACATACGCTTATTGAACTCGAGCTTCACCGCTCCAGTTCAAGCGGACCGCGTAACGTTCTCGCTTCCGGTGTCTTTTGGGAAGCGGGGCGTTACAGGTTTTAGTGGTGGCCCATGCAGGTCCTGCAACTGCGAAAATCAGAACAATGAGAACACTTTTCATTAGCCAAAACATCCAGAATAGTTCGTACACAAAATTACTCGAATGCCTCGTCTCAGCACGATAGAAAACCCAATACTAGGATAATTAGAAGAGTTAGACGCTCGTGCTCGTTAGTTAGACAACCTTGCCACGACTAAGTATTATCATCTTAAGGTCACCCTAGCGATTGATCATCCAACTCTGACCTACTAGATTCTTGAGTTTCGTTAGTCACTCGCTTAGATTCATCGAATCTAGGGCCCAATCGAACGTAGCGATTGTCGCCGTACCAGTCGAACCTGAGATGCCTGCACAGAGTAGACTTCGAAGCGTGAGATATTCCAGATCCGTAAGATCTCGATCTTGATCCTCTACGAACCCTCACCTCTGTTTCCCTATCGCAGTCTAGTTCGTTGTAGAACCATAGTGCTAAATCTTAGTCGACCCAAGGATTGTTTTCCTCCTGATCTTATTTCTCTAATCATTACCCCCATATTAATGATCGTAGAAAGCCATCGTAGCGTATTCACGGAGTTGCTTCTTAGTCGTCCTTTCGTTTCGATCGTCGAACCTGATCATTGTCCTCGATTCACTTTAACTCTCCAGATCCGCCATCTTTAACCTTGAACCCCTCCTTCTAAAAAGTATTTCGACACTTCTTTTATTGAATTCTTCGCTAAGTTTAAAATTCCTTCGAAAACTTTTACTTAGATTCTCTACACTTCAGTCGACTTAAACCCAATCTTGATTGTGAAACTCTTTTGATGCGATCTTTAACTACTATCTTATAACGATTTCCTCACATCCATCTTTCGCTCTTCTATTTCACCTAACTACTCTATTTTCCTCAGGCAATGAACTTTTTAAAATCTTATTCCTAAGTCGCTAGTTCCAATGTCACCTCCTTTAATGTATTTCGAAACGGTCATTGATACATACTTTAAAATACTTTCTTAAGTTAAATAGAACTTCAAAATCCTTTGTGTTAGTTTTATAATCATTGTCTTCAAATATTTTAAGAAAAGAAAATTTTCTGTTTTCTTTTTACACGCCTATTTTTCATTTGCAAAACGAGCACTACGACACTATGCCCATATTACTCTTCACGTATTATTTGACTGATCACATTTTATGTTTTAATTCCTACCGTATGCTCACTATCCTACATAAATTATAACGACGTTATTTTTCCCTCACATATCCTTATCTTCATAATTATTTAATTATTCTTAGATATTTTGTGTCACCCAACCAAACTACTCGCTTATCCATATCACCTCCGGAGCCGTCCATCACAGCATTAATTCATTACATCTTTCAACTCTGAATTCAACACTATTGATTAGTTTTCGCATTGGTGCTTGTGAGTGCTTATGTCAGCTTTAATATAAGTATAGTGAGACCATTAGCAGTGATTATAGTTTTGTTGTTGTGCATGTGTGTAGATAGTCGGTGTGGGCCCGTGCATGTAAATCTCTATGTACCACTTAGGTCTACATGTGTTTTCCCTTAATATATTAGTATAGTGTGATGATCTATTATGTCGTGTGTGCATGTACGTACGGTAAATTGTGATAGGTATGTATTCAGACGAGTGTAGAGTAGTAAGTGTTATATTTATATTTAGGCGAGTGATTAGCTATATCACTATAAGAATATCTGTGCGTATTAGATTTAGTATTGGCTAGTTACTAGGCATGTATGTACCCTAGCCGTACTTGTTAATGGGTGTAATTGTAAGCTGATACAGTGATGTGAATGTTAGGTACCATGGTTGTGTGTACGGATTTATTGTGTGATTTGTATGTTAGTATGTATGGCGTGTACTCGCGCGTATATATGTACGTGGTTAGTTATAGGTACGTATGTATATATATTGTATAAATAAGTGTGTTGTATGCATAGTAAGATTATAATGTTACCCCTACGGGATGATGTGTGAGCATGTGTATACCAGGAGGTATGCATGGCCGTATGTTTGTGACTACGTATATGTGAATGTATGAGATAGTATACTTGCCTATGTGGATTACCATGGTTGTGTATACCGGTGAGTGTATATGTGATCTATATAGATACGAGATAAGAGTGTGGTAGTGTGAGTATGTATATGTATTTTAAATTGATATATGTATGGGAATTTGAAAGTGTGTGCTATATGATTAAGTATATGTATATGGATGTATATGGTTTCATTATAATGTATGTGTGTCTAGGATAGAACGAGCTTAGTGCCTAAGTCCGCTCACCCATAGGTCAACCTATTTAAGGAAGTCTGAGGACGAATTTGATCCTAAGGTGGGTAGATTACGACGACCATAGTACTAGGAATAAGGCGTGTATAAATCTGTGATTGGTGTAAGGTAATACGTGCATGTATATATGTGTAGTGATATGTATTATAATGTGTATATGGTAATATGCGGTATGTAAAATTGATTGTACGATTGAAATATTAATTGACTAAGAATGATTGTGTTTTGCATTAGTGGTATGTCTACGTGACAGGTGGTACTATATCATTATAGATTGTGAGTATATAAGATATACGGTAATACATTTAGTGCCGATACGAATATTAGAAATACTTTTGGATATGGCATGCTGGTTGTTATGGTGTATGCGTTAGAAAGGAGGTGCGAGCGTTACCCTTACGTTTTCCCGGTGTCATAGCCGATAAGATTCCGAGGACGGAATCGTTCTTAAGGTGGGTAGGATGTAACGACCAGTTTTAGCGATGCGTAGTTCGTACTTCCTCTCGTGTTGTATATCCTTCTTCGTATCCGTAGTTAAGTCGTGTTGGACCCAGTATCCATATCGGACCCGAACCCGTATCCATTTTTATTCTTTTCAAAACTTATTATTATTATTCTTATCCCTTCTAGTGAATTATTTTAAAAGTCTCTCCTTAAAGATTGTTTTAATTTTTGATTCAAAATTCATATTCGATATCTAAACTTTGTAAATGTTTAATAAGCTTTCTTCATCAGACCCCGTACCCGTATTCAATTATTAATCCCTTTACGTTTTAATTTTTATTATTATTATTAATATTATTTTAAGTATCTCTTATTAAGTTGATTTTTAAACTTTCACATTCAAAATTTGAATTGCAAATCTTTTAACAAAGTCACTGGAAACTTTCCTATTTAAACCTATTATTAATTTACTTAATTGGCTCTAATTGCCTTGATTAAACCTATTAAACACTATTAATGATTCTTCAATTTCCCTTCCTAATTAAACTCTGGCCTATTCTTAGACCTAGGCCGAACCCACCCACCAGCACACTCACGCACACAGTGTTTAACACACAAGAAAAAAACAACAAAGAAATAAAATATTAGAAAACCTAAGGCTACACTCATCAGGTGATGTCCTATACCTATACAACTTATTTTCTGAAAATCCTAGAGCTATTTTGAGAAACCTAAAGACCTAACCTAGGCAATCCCTTCACATGCTGCCAATTCAAATGCTCACACTAATATTTTAAAAAAACCTTGTACCCTAGCTCAGCTAACCCTCACGCGATGATTCAACACCCCCAGGCTAAAACTAAACCCTACCCTATATAATAGAATCCTAGGTTTTATTTCTCCCCACCAACAAACGCAGCCCCCCAACGTTTCTCCTCCTCACAGCCGCCTCAACCCGCGGCCTCCCCTACTCACGGCAACGCCGCAGTCTCCCCCATTCAGCCACAGCGCCGAGCTCCTTCTCCACTCTCCCCTATCCCGTAACCCCCTCACAGCCTCCATCCCCATCCGACAACAGCCCACGCCCTACTCAACGCCGGACTCCTCCTTCCTCCCCTATCCCGCAGCCAGGCCGGCCTTTCACCTCCTCCACAACCCGCAACATCACCAACCGCAGCCTCCTTCTTCCCCACAGGCCGAGATCTCCTCATGGCCAGTCGCACTGCCCCGAGCTTCTCCCCCTCATGCACGCGGACGCCGGGAGGCTCTCGGACACGCTCACAGATCCACGCACCCCCAGAAAACTCCTCCTCGCTGCAGAACTCGGTGCCAATGTCCAGATCTCAACGAATATAGCTACGCAGCCGCCGTTCGCGTCGCCGCTGCCCTTCACTGCGTCCCAACCCTTCTCTGCACTTCAGGTTAGTAGATCTACCTCTGTACAACCCTTAACCCACACCGTAGGGTAGAGAACTTAATAAAACTGGGTCATTAGACGTCGTAGGAGTTTGTTGTAAATCTGTTCTGAACGAAAAATGACTATCCTGATTTTATGTTCTGCCAAAACAGTGAACCAAACCCTCCACGGCATAGTACACGTCGAGACGATTCCAATGACACCAAGAACGTCGAAAACAGGCGAGTATTTGATTTTATATGAATTTTTGAAGTTTCAGAACTTTTGCGTCACTTTTAGTTATGGATGTGTAACTTGAAAACTAGACGTGAAATGACGCATGAAAACGATGCCATGATAATTTGGACGAAATTTGGGATCCAACGGTATATCATACGATATATCCCCATTTTAAACAATAAGAGAAAGAAATCATTTCTGTAACAAGTTGAACAAACAGGACGTTTTCGTCATTATTTAAAATTACGGTAACGGTCGTTCGACCCGTTTCCGCTTGTAGAACTGTCACGCCCCGCTTCGCCAAAACGTGGAGGCGAGACGTGAATAGGTCCGCTCAGACTTGAAGCTACAAAGCCGCAAGTCCGATAAGCGTCAATCAACATTAAGTGGAAGGTCTTTGCAACGCGAAACGAAACAAAGATAATAATAAGGAAATGAGACAAAAGAGAATTCTCAATATATCCATACATAAGTTCCAACATCACAGAAAAAGCCACCAGGCTTAAAAATAAAAGAATCTAAAGGGCCCAGCGTGGCCAACAAAAGTACAAGTACAAAACATGGTGCCACGCACCGACAACTAACAGAAATCCTAAAACAAAAGGAAGCTCCGCAAGATCCTAAGAAGGTCACCGGTGTCCACAAAACTTCTCCTGAGAGACATGGACTCAGGCTCAGCGTCAGCAACATCCACATACTCAGCTACGGTCTCTGGCTCAGAGTCTAACATGTGACACCCAAAAGAGCAAGGGGCACATGTCAGCAAGTCTACAAGAGACTTGTGCAAGGAAATTAAAAGGAAGGTAAACTAACAACCTAGCAGTTATAGTATGATGCATATCATGGCAAGTATAGTATGGAAGTAACAAGTAAGGTAAAGTGCAAGTAACAAGTAACAAGTAGCAAGTATGGCATGGATGACAAGTTTTACAAGTATAAACACAGACAAGTACAAGTCAAGTAAATCACGTCAAGTAAACACGTCGTGCACAGAGATTCCGCCTGTTGGCTAGAGTGGCTGATCGGGCCAACTCTTATGCTCAAATGACCGTTTATCCCTACCCCTCCACGTGTGTCGAGCCAGGGCATTACCCCCGAACACGTAATGATCGCTTCTGGATCACGAGCCAGGAAGTGTTTTTAACACGTATGGCATAGGGTTATGCCCGCATAACGGGTGCCTAGCCGGATCAAGTAGTACAAGTAATGTAGCCAGTGCTACGAATGCAACATTCAACATGGATAGCATGGCATGTACAGATAATTCGCGTACCGTTAATTGAATTTAAACATGACAGATAAGATGCATGGATGACAGTAAGTGCAAATAATTAAAAGAAGTCGGATCTAGCCTCGTTGTCAAGTTAGATCCTGAAATATGCGCCTAGGCGAGTATCATTTCGTCGTCTAGTCTCTTTTACGCCTACAACAAGCAAATGGCCTAAGGCATGGCCTAAAACCCTAAGTGGCAAGTTTCACTTGCCTGGCACCAAGGATGACGATCAACGAGGCACGTCACAAAATGTTAACTACGGAGATGGGATCGCTGTCATGGCAAAACAATATCAGAACAATAACCAATCCAGTTTTATTAGGGTTTAACAAAGACTACCAGGTGAGTTATGAGAATATTAAAGGATCGATCTACTAACCGTATCGTAGCGGAAGAACGATGCCGAGCAAGCACGGCAACGGAAGAACGATCCGGAGAACTATGGCTCAGATCCGAAAAGGGGGAAAATCTGGAGAAATTGGGATTTGGGGGGGTTTTTGGGTTGGCCGGCGGCCTAAGGGAAGGTGGCCGGCGCAAGAACGGCGAGAGGGAAGCTCCCAAGGAAGAAGGAATGGCTTGGGGAATGTTGGAGGATGATTTGGGGGAGAAAATGGCTCAGAAGAAATGAAAGAAGAATGAAAAGAATCGGGGGTTTAAATAGAAACAACCCAACGGCGGAAATGAAACCTAGGGTTTCGGGGTCAGTTAGTCGGTCAAAGAAGAGTTGTTGACCGACTAAATCGAGAACTAGTCGGTCGGTCGACCAACTGTGACCGACTAAGATCAAACAGCGAAAGCAGGAATAAATCTGGGAAATGAATTAGTCGGTGTGTGAAGGCCCGTCGACCGACTAGTTTGCAACCTAGTCGGTCGGTGAGTGTTCATTGACCGACTAACGATAAACAGTAACTTAGGTGAAATTTATCAAAGGAACTAGTCGGTTTGAGAGCAAGTTCTGACCGACTAGTTTCACATCTAGTCGGTCGGTGGTTGTTCTTAGACCGACTAAAAATAAACAGTAACTCCTGAATAATTGATTTAATGAACTAGTCGGTTCCAGAAGAGTTCCTGGCCGACTAGATTGGAATCTAGTCGGTTGGTTCTCCTTCTTGAACCAACTAAAGTGCACGAAAAGTCTCGAATCGAAGCGCGAAGCTCCAGGAAGATTCCTACGGCTTCTAAGATCACTCTAGATCTAAGATATGGATGCTATGAAGCTATTCGTAAGAATGCTTACTCCGAGCTCATCGCGATATGCAACGGAAGGTAGAAGATCAGGAGGAACTGAAAGAAAACGTCTAACAGAGGAAAAGCACACAAGGAAGAGTACGACCATGATATATATATATATATATAGAAGACAAAACATAGACGAAAACCAATCGTTACAACGACATATCGCACCAAGGTGTTCAAAAATAGACAAGGTCTAAAACAAATACGTGCACGGTCAAAAGCACGTGCACGAAGAAGATACGATCGAAAAGCGGTCGTTACATCCTCCCCACCTTAAAATAAAGTCCGTCCTCGGACTTTCTAACTATAAATATAACTCTAGCTAGACTAGTAGCTATCCTAATCACATCACATTATAATTCAATCAGGTATAGTCATTACAATGCTCACGTATGCACTAGGTAGTCAAACATTATCCCTACTAACATGTACATATATATATTCATGCACATTATACACTTATACATATCATAGTCAATCAAGGGCATGCACATATTTCAATCATATATATACACATCTACTACTTACCTAGTACAAAACAATAGTTCAGATACTCACAATATTTCACTCCAGCAATTACCATTGTAGTATCCCACGTTTAGATAACTACCTACGAACCAAGCAATAAGGATACACTACTCCCTTTATCTCCTAGTACACATCCAATACCAAACACATCAACATATGTAGTCACACCATACCATTATTAAGTCAAGTTTTACTATATCTATTATATATTCACCTCCACTATAATTTCACAATATATAGTCATTCAAACGCATGCAATTATTTCACCATATATTCACATCACATACGGTCCTATAACTGTATTTACGACACGCCACATATTCCATAGTCACCAAAACTTATAACTAGGCACATACTTACCCATGCATGGTGCACACCCACATACGCTAATATTTCATTCATATATACCAATCACACCACTGTATACTTAGCACATCCACACACCTGGTTAGCTAGTACACATACGTTCACACACGCAAGTCCTTAGTAAATAACTATACCACAAGACCAACACATATATAACTATATACTGGTATAGCGACCTACAATCATGTGCGTAACACGACCAGGCACAAACACTCCTACCCCTATACATTTATCAAACATCGCTATATGCAAACTACAGACATACATAGCAATACTCTTAGAGTATACCCACTCAAGCTTAAGTGAGACCCAAAACACATATCTATGTACGTAACACGGTATCTATACTTATACCAATACCACACTCTAATATATATACGCGTCTACCAATATAACCATATACATACCATATGTCAATCACCCCTAATATTTAGTCAGGTAACACCCACATAGTTCAATCACTTTGTATACCATAATAATATTACAGACGTCAGCACACGTATAACTATAATACCCTACCTAATACATGTATTCATCGTATAGTCACACACATGTAGAACATATATTCACACCATATCCTACTACTTATAATTAGTATACCAATACATCTACTCCATACATAGTTACGATATACAATAGTCGTGTATACCTCACGGCATACACGCATACAACATCCCGTAAAAGCAAGCAATGCCAATCAAAATTTATAATCCTACTACCATATGTATATCACCTATTTACTCATGCAGCAAATACATAACTACTTACGCCTAAACACCATATGTATCCACGCACGAGCACATACCCACACGTACTAACACATAGGTCATAAAATAGGCATACTCACAGATCTATACGTACACCTATTATTATTACTCCTATCAAACACATAGCTTTACCAACATATTATTTCAAACATTATAAGTATCTCCAACTACATACACCTCATTAGATATTCCAACAATGATCCATATACACAGACGCCCTTAGAGTGGAATAGCTATCCTCACACATACCTATAAATACTAACACATAAACAACTGCATAATATCACGAATACTCTGAATATGTATATATCACACAATAGGCAATCATTAATATACTATGGGAGCACACTCATTCAAGCCCACATACACAACTTAGGTACATGCATCACGACAACATCACAAAGGTCCAAAGGCCTACTAACAAATTTGGGTTGACACAGACATAGACGAGCACTAAAGCCTAAGCAATAGAGGGAGACCTAGGTCGAAAGCGTGACGAGGGAAGGATCGATAAGCACGAGTTCAGATAAGACGAATACAAGAAGACAGCTTGGTTAGGTGGAACTGCGATTCACTTGTGAATGCTTAGATAGAGGAAAGGGAGATGTAGTGATACTTTATAGGTTAGAGAAAAGAAAATAGTGTAAATATCATAAGCTAAAATACGTGAAATTTGAAAACTGTTGTACTTCAAAAGTTGGAGTCCTCGTTTGTATAAAAATATTTTGGAGATCGATAAGGCAAATTGTTCGAAATAAGTTTGAGTCGAATATTCATAATAAGAGAAAACGGTTTATTGGTCTATCGAAAATTATTATAAAAAGGAAGTGGATCATTCGCACGAATATTAAGGACGTAGTTTAGAAAATATTACACTGTAGCAATTTAATAATGTTTGCAAAGTTTGAAATGAAATTAAATTAGCTGAAGAATTTAAACTCAGGTTAAATGCTTTCAAAGTCTTTAAGCCAGGGAAAATTTAAAGTAATCATTATTGAGACTACTTTTAGAGGAATCAGGATTTGCCCAACAGAAACTGATTTACACAAGGCTCTTAACATACGAGCTCAACGAAAAATAATTGAAATTCTATTTAATTTAGAAATTATTCTAAAGCATGTATGGTGAACGGAAAGATAATATTAACTTAGTAGTAGAATCATCAAAAATTGGTAGTAAGACTTTAAAACCAAATTATGGAAGGGCTAGATCAGTAAATGGTTATGAAATAGTGATTTTACAAAATAATCTGAAATAGGGAAAACGATGTGCATAAAGTCGACTTGCTGAAAGCTGAAATCCCATTGTGACTTGAAAATTATATTAAAGGAAGCGCGACGAGTCATTTGAATATCATAAATAAGAAAGGGAAAATTATAAATCGAATTGATCAAAATAAAAGTACGGTTCAGAATAAAATTTATATAAGGAGGGACAATGTATTTAAATAGGTATGAAAAGTATAGGCTGGAAAGACATTATAGAACAGTAATCAAAAATCTCGTCAAACTTTCGAAATTCAAAAATGAATTCAAGTCAACGGAAGAGCATGAAGTCCAAATATATATTAAAAGTTTTCGAACGAGTTTAAACTTTAGCGATTGAAGAACATCGAAAACACTTTAAAAAGGCTTCAAGATTGTAACGAGGAGATTCAAAAATTAACGACGATCGTCATGAGGCGATCTCGTGAATCGAGGCAAGGAAAATGGTCGGTTAATCAAAACATACATACGCCTAGGATATGAACCAGGAAAATCTACTGGGAAACTCCTACGGTCGACCAACCAAAGATTTTAGAGACTAAGCGCTACGACTTTCTAAGGAGCTAGACGGCAATGAAACGCGTTCAGCCTGGTGCGAAATCGATGAACCCAAGCGAACGACTAAGGAATTCTAGAAGTCTAATATGGTCAGGGTTAGGCAAAACCACTAAGGTAACTCCTATGACGATTAAATCGATACCTAGCATGGAGTCTAACTAACAATCAGAGGCCTCTAACTAGCAAGCACCAACGTCTAACTAAGTCTTCTTACCACCTAGTGACATAGGAAAACGACTAGAGTAGGCTCAAGGCTTATGATTCGGATGTTGCAATTTATTTAATGGACATCCCATAGTTATTATCGTTGTTCCGATAATTCGCAATTGCAAGATTGGACCTGCATGGGCCACCAACAAAACCTGTCACGCCCCGCTTCCCCAAAACGTGGAGGCGAGACGTGAATAGGTCCACTCAGACTTGAAGCTGCAAAGCCGCAAGTCCGATAAGCGTCAATCAACATTAAGTGGCAGGTCCTTGCAACGCGAAACGAAACAAAGATAATAATAAGGAAATGAGACAAAAGAGAATTCTCAATATATCCATACATAAGTTCCAACATCACAGAAAAAGCCACCAGGCTTAAAAATAAAAGAATCTAAAGGGCCCAGCGTGGCCAACAAAAGTACAAGTACAACCTGAGCAGACATGGACTCAGGCTCAGCGTCAGCAACATCCACGTACTCAGCTACGGTCTCTGGCTCAGAGTCTAACATGTAACACCCAAAAGAGCAAGGGGCACATGTCAGCAAGTCTACAAGAGACTTGTGCAAGGAAACTGAAAGGAAGGTAAACTAACAACCTAGCAGTTATAGTATGATGCATATCATGGCAAGTATAGTATGGAAGTAACAAGTAAGGTAAAGTGCAAGTAACAAGTAACAAGTAGCAAGTATGGCATGGATGACAAGTTTTACAAGTATAAACATGGACAAGTACAAGTCAAGTAAATCACGTCAAGTAAACACGGCGTGCAAAGAGATTCCGCCTGTTGGCTAGAGTGGCTGATCGGGCCAACTCTTATGCTCAAGTGACCGTTTATCCCTACCCCTCCACGTGTGTCGAGCCAGGGCATTACCCCCGAACACGTAATGCTCGCTTCTGGATCACGAGCCAGGAAGTGTTTTTAACACGTATGGCATAGGGTTATGCCCGCATAACGGGTGCCTAGCCGGATCAAGTAGTACAAGTAATGTAGCGTGTGCTACGAATGCAACATTCAACATGGATAGCATGGCATGTACAGATAATTCGCGTACCGGTAATTGAATTTAAACATGACAGATAAGATGCATGGATGACAGCAAGTGCAAATAATTAAAAGAAGTCGGATCTAGCCTCGTTGTCAAGCTAGATCCTGAAATATGCGTCTAGGCGAGTATCATTTCGTCGCCTAGTCTCTTTTACGCCTACAACAAGCAAATGGCCTAATGCATGGCCTAAAACACTAAGTGGCAAGTTTCACTTGCCTGGCACCAAGGATGACGATCAACGAGGCACGTCACAAAATGTTAATTACGGAGATGGGATCGCTGTCATGGCAAAACAATATCAGAACAATAACCAATCCAGTTTTATTAGGGTTTAACAAAGATCACCAGGTGAGTTATGAGAATATTAAAGGATCGATCTACTAACCGTATCGTAGCGGAAGAACGATGCCGAGCAAGCACGGCAAGGGAAGAACGATCCGGAGAACTATGGCTCAGATCCGAAAAGGGAGAAAATCTGGAGAAATTGGGATTTGTGGGGTTTTGGGGTTGGCCGGCGGCCTAAGGGAAGGTGGCCGGCGCAAGAACGGCGAGAGGGAAGCTCCGAAGGAAGAAGGAATGGCTTGGGGAATGTTAGAGGATGATTTGGGGGAGAAAATGGCTCAGAAGAAATGAAAGAAGAGTGAAAAGAATCGGGGGTTTAAATAGAAACAACCCGATGGTGGAAATGAAACCTAGGGTTTCGGGGTCAGTTAGTCGGTCAAAGAAGAGTTGTTGACCGACTAAATCGAGAACTAGTCGGTCGGTCGACCAACTGTGACCGACTAAGATCAAACAGCGAAAGCAGGAATAAATCTGGGAAATGAATTAGTCGGTGTGTGAAGGCCCGTCGACCGACTAGTTTGCAACCTAGTCGGTCGGTGAGTGTTCATTGACCGACTAACGATAAACAGTAACTTAGGTGAAATTTATCAAAGGAACTAGTCGGTCTGAGAGCAAGTTCTGACCGACTAGTTTCACATCTAGTCGATCGGTGGTTGTTCTTAGACCGACTAAAAATAAACAGTAACTCCTGAATAATTTTTTTAATGAACTATTCGGTTCCAGAAGAGTTCCTGACCGACTAGATTGGAATCTAGTCGGTTGGTTCTCCTTCTTGAACCAACTAAAGTGCACGAAAAGTCTCGAATCGAAGCGCGAAGCTCCAGGAAGATTCCTACGGCTTCTAAGATCACTCTAGATCTAAGATATGGATGCTATGAAGCTATTCGTAAGAATGCTTACTCCGAGCTCATCGCGATATGCAACGGAAGGTAGAAGATCAGGAGGAACTGAAAGAAAACGTCTAACAGAGGAAAAGCACACAAGGAAGAGTACGACCATGATATATATATATAGAAGACAAAACATAGACGAAAACCAATCGTTACAACGACATATCGCACCAAGGTGTTCAAAAATAGACAATGTCTAAAACAAATACGTGCACGGTCAAAAGCACGTGCACGAAGAAGATACGATCGAAAAGCGGTCGTTACAAGAACTGTCACCATAAAACTATAATATTGGTAACAGTAAAGTTCAGTGAGTCCTGACATACTTAACCATTTGGACATCGTGAAATCGTGCGCCTCGAAGGCGGTATCGTGATATCGTGATGTCGTTTGAGTCGACTAGGCCGGCTCGTGTTCCGGCAAACTTTTGGGTGTGGTTAGGGTTGAGCGGCCACTAGGCGTATGAAGGGTACTCTCCTCAAGAGCACCACCCGCATGCGGTGGGTTAGCGTCAATCACGGTAAGCCCCCGTGAGAGGAACGACCTTCTCATCACGACCTACAGGCGTGAACCCTAGATTAGAATGCTAACTCTTGACATGAAAAACTTGAAACGCTAACTTGGTCATCTTGAAATTGAAATGCTAATGAACTCAGAGAAATCTTAACCTTAATCTTGTAACCGTCTAGAACTGCATGCTAGGATTGCTAGTTTCTGTTTCTATAAATTGCTAAATACTAAATTGCTGCAGTCTTTTCCTTCAAATTATTAATGCTTCTTAAATTCATATATCTGTCATATACTTTGCCTTGGGATGCTAACTTTTCTTGCAGACCCCTAGCTGACATACATTCATGTTTGTGGATGTATGTCAGATTCTGAGCTTGAGTACCCAGAGGATCCGTTCGTGACGCCTGACTTAGAGAGCCAGAGTTCACCGTAGACGCCGAGCCGCTTTCTGCGAAAGACTAGAGGACCCCTTCACTTCTAGATTTTATTAGGTTACTTTCAGTCGTTGCAGTAGTTGTGTACGTTTCATTTCTTGTTGCTACTTTAGCCCTGCTGTGGCTTGTTGTTTAATTTCGTGTACGAACTCGATATATCTGGATGTGGCTTTTAACTTTTGAAATGTTCTGATTGTTCTGATACGCAAATGTAAGGATCTCTTCTGTGTTTTTATCACAGACGCTTATTGAACTCGAGTTTCACCGCTCCAGTTCAAGCGGACCACGTAACGTTCTCGCTTCCGGTATCTTTTGGGAAGCGGGGCGTTACAGGTTTTAGTGGTGGCCCATGCAGGTCCTGCAACTGCGAAAATCAGAACAATGAGAACACTTTTCATTAGCAAAAACATCCAGAATAGTTCGTACACAAAATTACTCGAATGCCTCGTCTCAGCACGATAGGAAACCCAATACTAGGATAATTAGAAGAGTTAGACGCTCGTGCTCGTTAGTTAGACACCCTTGCCACGACTAAGTATTATCATCTTAAGGTCACCCTAGCGATTGATCATCCAACTCTGACCTACTAGATTCTTGAGTTTCGTTAGTCACTCGCTTAGATTCATCGAATCTAGGGCCCAATCGAACGTAGCGATTGTCGCCGTGCCAGTCGAACCTGAGATGCCTGCACAGAGTAGATTTCGAAGCGTGAGATATTCCAGATCCGTAAGGTCTCGATCTTGATCCTCTACGAACCCTCACCTCTGTTTCCCTATCGCAGTCTAGTTCGTTGTAGAACCATAGTGCTAAATCTTAGTCGACCCAATGATTGTTTTCCTCATGATCTTATTTCTCTAATCATTACCCCCATATTAATGATCGTAGAAAGCCATCGTAGCGTATTCACGGAGTTGCTTCTTAGTCGTCCTTTCGTTTCGATCATCGAACCTGATCATTGTCCTCGATTCACTTTAACTCTCCAGATCCGCCATCTTTAACCTTGAACCCCTCCTTCTAAAAAGTATTTCGACACTTCTTTTATTGAATTCTTCGCTAAGTTTAAAATTCCTTCGAAAACTTTTACTTAGATTCTCTACACTTCAGTCGACTTAAACCCAATCTTGATTGTGAAACTCTTTTGATGCGATCTTTAACTACTATCTTATAACGATTTCCTCACATCCATCTTTCGCTCTTCTATTTCACCTAACTACTCTATTTTCCTCAGGCAATGAACTTTTTAAAATCTTATTCCTAAGTCGCTAGTTCCAATGTCACCTCCTTTAATGTATTTCGAAACGGTCATTGATACATACTTTAAAATACTTTCTTAAGTTAAATAAAACTTCAAAATCCTGTGTGTTAGTTTTATAATCATTGTCTTCAAATATTTTAAGAAAAGAAAATTTTCTGTTTTCTTTTTACAAGCCTATTTTTCATTTGCAAAACGAGCACTACGACACTATGCCCATATTACTCTTCACGTATTATTTGACTGATCACATTTTACGTTTTAATTCCTACCGTATGCTCACTATCCTACATAAATTATAACGACGTTATTTTTCCCTCACATATCCTTATCTTCATAATTCTTTAATTATTCTTAGATATTTTGTGTCACCCAACCAAACTACTCGCTTATCCATATCACCTTCGGAGCCGTCCATCACAGCATTAATTCATTACATCTTTCAACTCTGAATTCAACACTATTGATTAGTTTTCGCATTGGTGCTTGTGAGTGCTTATGTCAGCTTTAATATAAGTATAGTGGGACCATTAGCAGTGATTGTAGTTTTGTTGTTGTGCATGTGTGTAGATAGTGGGTGTGGGCCTGTGCATGTAAAGCTCTATGTACCACTTAGGTCTACATGTGTTTTCCCTTAATATATTAGTATAGTGTGATGATCTATTATGTCGTGTGTGCATGTAAGTACGGTAAATTGTGATAGGTATGTATTTAGACGAGTGTAGAGTAGTAAGTGTTATATTTATATTTAGGCGAGTGATTAGCTATATCACTATAAGAATATCTGTGCGTATTAGATTTAGTATTGGTTAGTTACTAGGCATGTATGTACCCTAGCCGTACTTGTTAATGGGTGTAATTGTAAGCTGATACAGTGATGTGAATGTTAGGTACCATGGTTGTGTGTACGGATTTATTGTGTGATTTGTATGTTAGTATGTATGGCGTGTACTCGCGCGTATATATGTACGTGGTTAGTTATAGGTACGTATGTATATATATTGTATAAATAAGTGTGTTGTATGCATAGTAAGATTATAATGTTACCCCTACGGGATGATGTGTGAGCATGTGTATACCAGGAGGTATGCATGGCCGTATGTTTGTGACTACGTATATGTGAATGTATGAGATAGTATACTTGCCTATGTGGATTACCATGGTTGTGTATACCGGTGAGTGTATATGTGATCTATATAGATACGAGATAAGAGTGTGGTAGTGTGAGTATGTATATGTATGTGAAATTGATATATGTATGGGAATTTGAAAGTGTGTGCTATATGATTAAGTATATGTATATGGATGTATATGGTTTCATTATAATGTATGTGTGTCTGGGATAGAACGAGCTTAGTGCCTAAGTCCGCTCACCCATAGGTCAACCTATTTAAGGAAGTCTGAGGACGAATTTGATCCTAAGGTGGGTAGATTACGACGACCATAGTACTAGGAATAAGGCGTGTATAAATCTGTGATTGGTGTAAGGTAATACGTGCATGTATATATGTGTAGTGATATGTATTATAATGTGTATGTGGTAATATGCGGTATGTAAAATTGATTGTACGATTGAAATATTAATTGACTAAGAATGATTGTGTTTTGCATTAGTGGTATGTCTACGTGACAGGTGGTACTATATCATTATAGATTGTGAGTATATAAGATATACGGTAATACATTTAGTGCCGATACGAATATTAGAAATACGTTTGGATATGGCATGCTGGTTGTTATGGTGTATGCGTTAGAAAGGAGGTGCGAGCGTTACCCTTACGTTTTCCCGGTGTCTTAGCCGATAAGATTCCGAGGACGGAATCGTTCTTAAGGTGGGTAGGATGTAACGACCAGTTTTAGCGATGCGTAGTCGTACTTCCTCTCGTGTTGTATGTCCTTCTTCGTATCCGTAGTTAAGTCGTGTTGGACCCAGTATCCGTATCGGACCCGAACCCGTATCCATTTCTATTCTTTTCAAAACTTATTATTATTATTCTTATCCCTTCTAGTGAATTATTTTAAAAGTCTCTCCTTAAAGATTGTTTTAATTTTTGATTCAAAATTCATATTCGATATCTAAACTTTGTAAATGTTTAATAAGCTTTCTTCATCAGACCCCGTACCCATATTCAATTATTAATCCCTTTACGTTTTAATTTTTATTTTTATTATTAATATTATTTTAAGTATCTCTTATTAAGTTGATTTTTAAACTTTCACATTCAAAATTTGAATTGCAAATCTTTTAACAAAGTCACTGGAAACTTTCCTATTTAAACCTATTATTAATTTACTTAATTGGCTGTAATTGCCTTGATTAAACCTATTAAACACTATTAATGATTCTTCAATTTCCCTTCCTAATTAAACTCTGGCCTATTCTTAGACCTAGGCCGAACCCACCCACCAGCACACTCACGCACACAGTGTTTAACACACAAGAAAAAAACAACAAAGAAATAAAATATTAGAAAACCTAAGGCTACACTCATCAGGTGATGTCCTATACCTATACAACTTATTTTCTGAAAATCCTAGAGCTATTTTGAGAAACCTAAAGACCTAACCTAGGCAATCCCTTCACATGCTGCCAATTCAAATGCTCACACTAATATTTTAAAAAAACCATGTACCCTAGCTCAACTAACCCTCACGTGATGATTCAACACCCCCAGGCTAAAACTAAACCCTACCCTATATAATAGAATCCTAGGTTTTATTTCTCCCCACCAGCAAACGCAGCCCCCCAACGTTTCTCCTCCTCACATCCGCCTCAACCCGCGGCCTCCCCTACTCACGGCAACGCCGCAGTCTCCCCCATTCGGCCACAGCGCCGAGCTCCTTCTCCACTCTCCCCTATCCTGCAACCCCCTCTGTAATGCCCTACCAGCTACTGCACAAGTACTAGAGGGTGGGTGAATAGTACTTTAAAATAATAAGGAGTATAATTCCAAATTAAATTGCAAACAACTACCAAATCAATTTGCGGAAGCTTAAATTGAATGACAACACAAAATTAACAATGCTAACAAACGATGTTAATGGGTTCGGATCCACCCAAGTCTCCCCGACTTGTTCCCGGTGATCCTACGTCCCAACCACCCGGATCCCCTCCGGATACTTGAGTTAGAAACCCTAACTCAAGATTTCCACTATGAATATCTTGTGAAAAACCTTCACAAGATCAAATCATACATGCAATGGCAAAGTGAATCCCACAACCCGGGATCACAATCTTCTCTCACAACCGAGAGAACCAATTAGCAATATTAAAGAGTTTAAATGAAATAAACAATCTTACCACAAAATCCTATACCTTGAGTTTTTCTTACCCAATAGGTGAAATGAAGGATTTGAGGAAGATGAAGTCACCAAGACCTAGCACCAAGGAAATGACCAGCAATCGGTGCCTAGGAATGATTTGGAGACTTGGATCAAGCAATAGCTTGAAGAGCTCACCAAGAACAACCTTCTCTCTAGATGGATTCTAGATCTAGGAATGAGAGAGTATGGGTTTCTTGTGAGGAAGAGAGCTTTTGATTTGAGTGAGAATGGCTATCTCTTTTGATCTCAATGAATCTCTGAATGGAAGCTCTAACCTAGATAGAAATGACCTAGGTTCGTATTTATAGGAACCCAAAAACACAAGTTAGGTTATTCACCAACGGATAGAAATCTGTGAGACTTAGTCGGTCAAAGAACAATCACTGACCGACTAGTTCATCAACTAGTCGGTCAGTCAAACAATGTGGACCGACTAAGTGTAGATCTGAGAAGAGATAGAATTTCAGACCTAGAAATCTAGTCGGTCCAAGAAGACTGTCTGACCGACTAGTTTCACAACTAGTCGGTCAGCCAATGAACGTAGACCGACTAAGAGCAAAAAGAATTAGTCTGAGTACAAAGTGACTTAGTCGGTCCAAGAACAAAAGTTGACCGACTAGATTGTCAACTAGTCGGTCACCAAACGTTCTTAGACCGACTAACGATAAACAGTAGCTTAGGAGAAATATAGCATGAACAGTAAGTCACAACTAGTCGGTCAAAGAAGCATCACTGACCGACTAGTTCACAAACTAGTCGGTCGGTGAGACAACGTAGACCGACTAACTGTAAACAGTAAAGTCCAAGAAATTAAGGAATCAAACTAGTCGGTCCAAGAACAGTTGCCGACCGACTAGATCACCATCTAGTCGGTCAGTACTTGTTCTTGTACCAACTAACATGCACAATAAAGTCCGAATCGAAGCGCGATGCTTCGAGGAAGTTAGAATGAACTTGTGCAAGGATCCTAGAGCTACGAAATGAGCGAAATGAAGATAGAAACGTAAGATATACTCAAGGCTTAACATTCTATATATCGAAGCTAAAAGACTATAAATAAAACCTTAATAAACGGTCTTCGAGAGCTTCGATTGAATCTTCATAACTTCCAAAACGGCGCGAGAGCTTCAACGAAGCTTTAGGCATGAATACGAGCTTTGGGAAGTGTTGAGATGTCGCTTTGAATGTTCTCGTGAATTTGGCGACGATCTCCAAAACTGCGCTCACAAATTGTTAGTTCATGGATTATTTATGTTTGCTCATCATCAAAACCAAATCCGGGGAGTCCAATATTCAACACCCTCACGGCCTCCATCCCCATCCGACAACAGCCCACGCCCTACTCAACGCCGAACTCCTCCTTCATCCCCTATCCCGCAGCCAGGCCGGCCTTTCACCTCCTCCACAACCCGCAACATCACCAACCGCAGCCTCCTTCTTCCCCACAGGCCGAGATCTCCTCACGGCCAGCCGCACTGGCCCGAGCTTCTCCCCCTCACGCACGCGGACGCCGGGAGGCTCTCGGACACGCTCACAGATCCACGCACCCCCAGAAAACTCCTCCTCGCTGCAGAACTCGGTGCCAATGTCCAGATCTCAACGAATATAGCTACGCAGCCGCCGTCCGCGTCGCCGCTGCCCTTCACTGCGTCCCAACCCTTCTCTGCACTTCAGGTTAGTAGATCTACCTCTGTACAACCCTTAACCCACACCGTAGGGTAGAGAACTTAATAAAACTGGGTGATTAGACGTCGTAGGAGTTTGTTTTAAATCTGTTCTAAACGAAAAACGACTATCCTGATTTTATGTTCTGCCAAAACAGTGAACCAAACCCTCCACGGCATAGTACACGTCGAGACGATTCCAACGACACCAAGAACGTCGAAAACAGGCGAGTATTTGATTTTATATGAATTTTTGAAGTTTCGGAACTTTTGCGTCACTTTTAGTTATGGATGTGTAACTTGAAAACTAGACGTGAAATGACGCATGAAAACAATGCCATGATAATCTGGACGAAATTTGGGATCCAACGGTATATCATACGATATATCCCCATTTTAAACAATAAGAGAAAGAAATCATTTCTGTAACAAGTTGAACAAACAGGACGTTTTCGTCATTATTTAAAATTACGGTAACGGTCGTTCGACCCGTTTCTGCCTGTAGAACTGTCACTATAAAACTATAATATTGTTAACAGTAAAGTTCAGTGAGTCCTGACATACTTAACCATATGGACATCGTGAAATCGTGCGTCTCGAACGCGGTATCGTGATATCGTGATGTCGTGTGAGTCGACTAGGCCGGCTCGTGTTCCGGCAAACTTTTGGATGTGGTTAGAGTTGAGCGGCCACTAGGCGTATGAAGGGTACTCTCTTCAAGAGCACCACCCGCATGCGGTGGGTTAGCGTCAATCACGGTAAGCCCCCGTGAGAGGAACGGCCTTCTCATCACGACCTACAGGCGTGAACTCTAGATTAGAATGCTAACTCTTGACATGAAAAACTTGAAACGCTAACTTGGTCATCTTGAAATTGAAATGCTAATGAACTCAGAGAAATCATAACCTTAATCTTGTAACCGTCTAGAACTGCATGTTAGGATTGCTAGTTTCTGTTTCTATAAATTGCTAAATACTAAATTGCTGCAGTCTTTTCCTTCAAATTATTAATGCTTCTTAAATTCATATATCTGTCATATACTTTGCCTTGGGATGCTAACTTTTCTTGCAGACCCCTAGTTGACATACATTCATGTTTGTGGATGTATGTCAGATTATGAGCTTGAGTACCCAGAGGATCCGTTCGTGACTCCTGACTTAGAGAGCCAGAGTTCACCGTAGACGCCGAGCCGCTTTCTGCGGAAGACTAGAGGACCCCCTTCACTTCTAGATTTTCTTAGGTTACTTTCAGTCGTTGCAGTAGTTGTGTACGTTTCATTTCTTGTTGCTACTTTAGCCCTGCTGTGCCTTGTTGTTTAATTTCGTGTACGAACTCTATATATCTGGATGTGGCTTTTAACTTTTGAAATGTTCTGATTGTTCTGATACGCAAATGTAAGGACCTCTTCTGTGTTTTTATCACAGACGCTTATTGAACTCGAGCTTCACCGCTCCAGTTCAAGCGGACCGCGTAACGTTCTCGCTTCCGGTGTCTTTTGGGAAGCGGGGCGTTACATAATCAACTAAAATATCTCATGCTAAAAGTATGCAGCGGAATTAAACAAGCAAGAGATAATAATTAACAATCACAAAAAATCATGAGCAAGTGCATACACGAGAATTACCATGGTTTAGTTACCCAAGTCACACTTGGCCTATCCTACATCCATCCACTCGAGTCGCACTCGACTAAATCCACTATTTCCTAAATAGTTACAACACATCTTCCCAAAAGGAATTTCAACACAATTTCTTCCCAAAAAAATAACTCATCATCTCAACACTTTGAGGATTTTCCTTACCAAGACAAAATGAATACAATTTTACATATAGCCTTGCTTGAGACCTTGTGTAGAAGTGATTGCTATAGTGTAGATCTCCAAAGACTAATGAAGTTGAAAGTTTTGGGGGATCAAAAGATTTGGCCCAAGGATTTAGGAAATCTTTAAAACGTAGGCCAACGAAAGCTTGAGGGATTTTGAGAGAGCTTTTGAAATACTTTTTAAAACTTAATTTTTGCTCTTAAAATTCTTCTAAAATTATTACCAAAAGCCTCAACAAACTCAACATATATAAGGCTGAAAATCCGTTGAAAACAATTTCCAAGAACACCCCTTCAATGGATGGAAAAAAACAGCTTTCCGTAAATCGTGGAGCTGTGTTTTCTGTCCGTTGGACTGTCGGTAGTCGACTTCCCAAACAACTATAGTTGACTCCTAGAATAATTGTAGTCGACTATTTCATGGGAAATAGGACAGAGTTTACCAATGAAAAGTACTCGACTCCTATTCGAGTGGTCGACTATCAACAGATACATAGGATACTCCATGAAAAATCTTTCAAAACATTTTGAAATCATTTTAAAAGTGTTTATATATGTGTGAGAGCTTTTAGGAAGGTCTTAACAAGATACGACAAAACAAAGAAAAATACATCAATTACATTATTACAATGAAGTCGGTTTGATGCATTCTTGCTTCCGAAGCTCTTTGTCTTGCTCCAATTGATTCATGGCCTTATTTAGCTCATCACTAATCCCCTTGAGTGCTTCATTTGATTTGCCTTAAGCTCATGTACTCAAAGATGTTAGATGCAACATTTGTTCATCATTAAACCCACACGGCGTGAAACTCAAGTTCTCAACAAACCTCTGTGGATTGATGTCACTGCAAGAAAGGTCAATTGTCAATTTAGGTTTAAAAACCCCTTAAAGATCTTACCACTATCTATACTATACTCAGGTTATTTTCTTTTAACTTCTTTGGCCACCTCCTTATGTTCTGTTAGAATCTCGCCTTTCAAGGACTTAATGATTGGTTCCATCCAACACATCTTAGGATTAATCTTCATCATTTACTCAGCCCTCTAGGTGATTGGCCTCTTTTGTACATCGATCATCGTCTCTCTTAAGAGATTCATCCTCGAGCCAATCACAAGTTTGGATAGCACATCGATTTGTTGATTTATCCCTCTAGGCATCCTATATGACCTTTACTTTTCAAAACTTTTCATTGTTGCCTATAATTTATCCCAATACTTCATAATCATGTCTTGGACTTCTAGCTAACCATACAACTACCTTATAATTAATTAGACAGTACTAAAAGGATCTAGACATCTGCTCATACCTCTTTTACTATGGCCATTCCAACAAAGATTGTATCTTACTAAGCCCTGATGTTGGATATTAGAAACCTAAGCCTCACAGAGCATATTCTATCTTCAAAATTTCATGTACAAGAAATGGGATGAGAATTCCAACTCCTAGATTGCTAGGTGCACCATCAACATACAAATTCCATCTAGGCTTCTTCGAAGGACGGTCATGCACAGCCTCCGTCTCCAATCCAACCTTAACATTGGAGTAAGTCTTACAAACTTTTCAACAAAATCTGACAGCACTTATACATTGATCAATGATCATTAACCTTGGCTTTGAGTAAATAACAAGCTCAGAAAATTACATTGCCAGTGGGAGTATAATGATTACCAACTATAGTTTTAAGACATTGACTACCAACTCTAGTTTTAAGACATTACTACGAGGTTTATCAAACTATACAACAGTTTCATGCAATTGAAAGTAGAATCAAAGCTTTCGAGATAATATTACCATGAGAAAAGTTATAATGTTGATATGAGAATAATTTAATCCCCCGTCCATCAGTACTTTACTAACAAAATACACTAGTGTTTGTTTCTTTCCTTCTTGGATCAACACCAAGCTGATGTCTTTTGAGCCTGCGGCCAAATATAAGTACAGTGGCTGCTCTCTGTCTGGATGAGCCAAAAGTGGGAGTCTTTTATCACTTGGTACTTGGTAGTCTTTGTCATACTCCTCAATCCAATTAATCTTCCCCTAATCATGAGCATGAGTGCCTTTTAGATTCTTGAAAAAATGCATGGTTCCTTTCCTTTGTTTTAACAAAGATCTATGAAACACATCAACTTTCTTGTTATTTGTTTCCACATTCTAAAGAGTTTTGGGCTTTCTAATGTCTAGTAGATTGATTGAATCTTTTCCATAGAGATGCATATTGTTGGTTATTGCAACACCCCAAGTTGGTTTTCATGATTAAGCAAACAATAAGTATTACTAATAATATTTTGAGATGTTTTGTAAGTGTATGATTGAAGGTCAACAATGATCAACTCAAGCTAAATATTATGAGGAGATGTAATTAAAACTTGATGAAGAGTAGATAGACGTGGAGCACAAATTGAAGATCAAAAGCTTAAGTCAAAGACTCAAGGAGTACAAGACGTCAAGACAAGAGGATCAAGCCTATTGATGGCACCAAGTCTCCAAAGATCGTGTGAGTTGTGTGTCTTTTTAATTTACTTGTTTTAGAATGTCAAAGTCAATAGTTGAAGCTTGCACGCACACACAAATGATGATTTTAAACTTCATAATTTATTTTAAAATGTTTTGAAATTATTTTGAAAAAGTTTAAAATATTTTTCTAAGGCATTTGAGCAATTTTTTCTTGTATCAAAGAATAGCTGACCACAAATAGTATTGTAGACGACTACTTTATGAAGGAAAATTGAGGATTTCCTCTGTTGCTCAAAATAGCTGACTACAGTAGTCGAAATAGTGGACTACAATATTAGAGATAGCTGACTGCTTTTATAGTAGTAATTGACTACTTTGCCTTAGCGGCCCCAGAAAACACAGCTCTGCTCTTTACGCAAAGCTGTCGAAATAGTCGTTGGGAGGGCATTTTTGGGAGCGATTTTCAACAGTTTTTTGAAGCCTTTATATGTTGTGATTGCTGAGAATTTTGGCCAACTTAATGATAAATTTTTAAGCAAAATACTCAAGCTTTCATCTCTCTCAAACTTTATAAAAATTTCCAAGGCTTTTGTTTTTAAATTTTTAAAGCTTCTAAGCATTCAAGCCTTGAGCAATTGAAATCTCTGCAAGTTTTAATCTTGATATTTCCGAGATTTCAATTGTGTTTTATCTTGATCTCTTGTTTTTTAATCTCCATTCTTTTGACATCAAAAGGGATTTTTCCATGGCCACTGCACTACACAAAGAGCTTCATCATATTGGCTATGGGAATTTGTAAGAGCTTCATCCTACAAGAGAGGTTTGTAAACCCACTCAAGGAGTAGTGGTAAGTGCTAAGTTGTTTGCATTTCAATTGGTGGGTTGATTGGGTTGTTGAGAAAAATCCTCTAAGTGTTGAAGTCCTCTTGGAAGAAGAGGTTGTCGGTTGTGTTGTATTTTTTGAAATTCCTAGCTAGAAAAGTTTGGTTCTTGTAGTTGGAAGCCCTCTATTTTGAGGTATTTGCTCTCTTGGTTTGGGAGTGTTTTAGTGGAGAAATGCCAATGTGGTTGGGGACTGGACGCAGCCACGAGTGGGCGAACCAGTATAAAAATACATGTGTTTGCGATTGTTGATTGTCGCTTTCTCTATTTCCATTACTTGCAAATTTTGTGTATTGTCTTCTGTTGCTTAACTCTAATTTTTATCTTGCAAGTATATTGGTGTTGATTAAGTACTTAAGGAGTAACTTCCTTAAGAGACTTGCGCTAACATTAGAGGGATTAGTCTTTAATTGTGTAATAATTTTTGAAACACTAATCCCCCCCTAGTGTTTAGCTTGCCATCTTAGGAACCCCAAAACATATTTTCATTACTAATGATCTGAAGCCAACAAACTTTTCCGAGATAACTTCGCAAGCAGATTTTGATACGTTCAAACACACTCGTTAACTAAGAGCACTTCAAATGTTTCTCAAAGATCTTCAAGATGGTTAGACGCTTTTACAACTTCATCAACTTAACATTTATATAGACTTCAACATTCCAACAAAATTGACAATGAGGTGATAATTTTATGTAGCCCCTGCATTTTTCAAGCCAAAGACACGACTTTGTAACAATATCCCCTCCAGTCTATATGATGAAAGAAGTCTTCTCTTTGTTCCATGTCTTTGCTGTTCCATGTCTTCGTTGTAATCTTGTTGAATCTTTAAAAAAAGCATCTATAAAGCCTAGCACCTCAAGCTTCAGGATCCATGAACCAAGTGATCTAGCCAAGGCAAGAGGAATGAGTCATTTGGCATGCTTTCTTTAAGATGATGAAATCAACACAAATTTGCCATTTCTTATTGACCTTTCTTACCATGACTACATTAGCAAGCCAATTTGAATATTGTATCTCTCTTATGAAATCAGCTTCCACTAACTTTTGCACCATTTTGTTAGCTACTCTTTGCTTCTCTATGCATATATTCCTCATTTTCCTCATTTTGCACCAATTTGAATATGAACTACAATTGCAGGCCATATAATACGTAAACTTGTCACTGTTAATTCCTATGAATTTGGCCAACTCTCAAGCTTGGGTTGATCTAAAAGAACTAGCACATTTCTTTCTCATAAGGTAATATTTTTCGCCATCGCTTGCTCAATTTTTGATTTGTCTTTCTCCCTGGAGGATCAGGAACTTGATGCTTTGATATTTTGGGACAACGGCAGCCTCAAGCGCCACCAAAGAATGTCTTCATAAGATCGTGTTTGTATGCAAATGGCATTTCACCACAAAAAACTCCATCATCCGAGTAACCTAACTAGGCTTCTTATTGCCAATTACAACAGGGGGAGTGACGTTTCCTTCTGCTTTTGTTGGGTGACATATGAACTCGAGTGATGAGCTTGAACAAGACTTGAATTTAGCATAGGACTATATTTTTTTTGTCAAATGCATCATAAAAATAGGATAGTTGCAGAGCTACCCATGGTTAGAAGTATTCAGCATACCTCATACCCTCATAATTTCTGCCTTTACTATGGTAGAGTCATCACACTAAGCTCTCATTACCTTCAAGTGTCTCTCTAGAATATAGATCACTGCCTGCTTTTCTCATAGACGTTTGTATGACCTACTAGCCAATACCTTCCCCTAAAGATAATATAGATGACTGTCTGGATGATTGGATATTGTTGCTCAAAATATTTGATCAGTCGACCCTCTATTTCTCTTTGATAGTCTTCAATATGGTTTTTCAAGTGCACCTTTCAAATCAGAAACTCTATTCCCTCGTTTGACCTGACTGCAATCTTTTCAAGTGATAGGTACAATGTTGAAGATGATTCCTCCTCTATGAGTATGTCCTCATTCTTAGAGATGACTTATCTAAAATCTTCTCCTCTAAATCTGCATCAAAATGTGAGATCTCATATCATTTTAAAGGGGTGAACTATTAAAACATCCTCTGCGGGGGAGTCCTTTCTATATCATCCCTCCTAGGGGTGAGTTTGGTTTGAGGGAAAATGAAAGAAAATGAAAGAAACTAAGTAAGAAAATCAATTTCTTTTCTTTGGTTGAAAAGAAAAAACAAAAGAAAATGAAAAAGAAAGATACCAAAGGAAAATTCTTATTAAAACTTTTCCTTGAGTTTTTCCTCTTCTTGGCCCGAGGAAAATAAGGGAAACGAGAGCTAAATTGATTTAATAAATTTTTTAGCAACCATAATTACTTGCTATTTTTAAATAATCCACGAATTATTCATAAATTTGTTTCAAAATATTGTGAATAATTTGAATTTTTCAAAAAATCATGGACATTACTAACTTTCTATTCGCGAATTATTAACAAATTTTTCGAAAAAACACACATTCAATATATATTCATTCGTGAATTGTTCGAAAAAGAAGCAACTAACTCATTAATTTTTAAAAATTCATGAATTATTCGCGACTTATTAAAAAATTCGTAAATTTTCACGAATTTTTCTGAATTAATTTCCACATTTTACTTTTATCTCTCTTCCCAATTTTCTTTGCTAACCAAACATGAGAAAGAATCTCATTTCATTTTCATTTTTCTTTCTTTTTCTATTTCCTTTTCATTTCATTTTTCTTTCTTTCATTTTCTCTCAATCCAAACACACCCTAAGTGTTAGGATTTGACTAAAAAAGATTTTGGGTCATAATTGAATTATTCGTGTTTTAAGTTTTCTTTTAGGGATCCTATGTTGAAAAGAATTGTGACTAATCTTTTGATTTGGTTTGGAAGTATTTGCTTAGTATAAGTAAGGTGCCATGGATCAACATTGGTATGAGTTTTTGGAATTTATAAAAGTTTATCGAATTGGTTGTGAGAGTTTTTTCTCAAGAGATTCTTAAGGTTTTTCTTAAAAATTTGATTACATGAATGATGAAATAAAAATAATAAAATCCTTTTCACATTTGTGTTTGTCATAACAAACTGGTATCAAAGCTATGGATGCTTTGATTAAGTTATTATAGTACGGTGAAAGTGCGTCAACTATGAATTTTAAGGTGAAGAATTTCGATGGAAAAAAAATTTGGTTTGTAACAAATGAAGGTTTGACATCTTCACATCTAACAAGGTTTACATAAAGCGATGAAAGGAAAATTGGTAAAACCTACAACAATAACAAAAGAGGATTGGATAGAGTTTGATTTGAATGTTGTAAAGGACCATTCAATTGTGCTTAGATGATGAGATCTTATGCAATGTCTTGTAGTGTGATAATCAATAAAAATTTGGAAAAAAAACTTGAAATGTTAGAACTCAAAAGAAAGAGTAACCATGGCTCAAGGCCATGGTCCTCTATTTAATCAATCATATGGAATACCAAAGGGTATGAATTCCAAAGGTCCCCGTTATGCTAACTAAATGGGGAATAATGGAGGGATAAAGTGGTGGAGAGACCAAAGGCCTCCCTCACTCATAACACTCCCCCTTATCCATCCATTACTTTGGTCTTAGCATATAAAGCTAAGAGGGTGGATACTTCTAGATCCAGAGTAATCGTGTTTGCCTCGTTAAAACCTTAGCTGTGAAAACCCCAGTGAGAAAAACCAACAGCTTAAGAAAAAAGAGTGCAACCCACAAGTTACTCCCTCTAATCCGTACAAGCTTCATGTTTGTAGGTCTTTCAGCTGTCTCATACCGATTCCTTTTACAAGTTTTACAAAAATACATCTCGGTAAAGACTTAGTAAATAAATCAGCTAAGTTGTTGCAGGACTGGATCTGCTGAACTTTGACCTCCTCGTTCTTTTGTAAATCGTGCGTCTAGAAGAATTTAGGAGATATGTGTTTCGTTCTGTCGCCTTTGATGTATCCCTTTTTGAGTTGTGCAATGCATGCAGTGTTGTCTTCAAACAAGACAGTGAGCTCAAGATCACCAGTCTTCAGGCCAGTGGTATCAAGGATGTGTTGGACGACGGAGCGAAGCCAAAAACACTCTTTGCTTGCTTCGTGGATCGCAATGAGTTCAGAGTGATTGGATGATGTTGCTGTTGTGGTTTGCTTTACCGATCTCCATGAGATAGCAGTTCCTCCGGAGGTAGACACAAAACCAGTCTGTGATTTTGTTGTATGGAGATCCGATAGGTACCCTGCATCAGCATAACCAAGTAACTGGGAGGAGGCACCTTTCTGGTAGTATAGTCCCAGATCTATAGAACCATGGAGGTAGCGTAGAAGATGCTTTACTCCGTTCCAGTGGCGCTTTGTAGGTGCGGCACTGTGTCTGGCAAGAAGATTAACTGTGAACGCTGTATCGGGACGCGTGCAGTTTGCCAGATATAGAAGTGCTCCAATGACACTGAGGTAGGGTACTTCAGGACCCAGTAAATTCTCCCCTTCTTCCAACGGCCAGAAGGGGTCCTTATGAACATCCAGTGATCTCACGACCATAGGAATACTTAAAGGATGACATTGTTCCATTCGAAACTTGCTTAGAAGTTTCCTTGTATATTTTGATTGGTGTAACAGGATTCCACATCGTAGGTGTTCAATCTGTAAGCCAAGACAGTACCTCGTTTTGCCTAGGTCTTTCATTTCGAAGGTATTAGGCTTTCAGATATCTCGTTGATCTCTGCAGGAGATCCTATGTGATTTAAGTCATCCACATATACTGTGACGATGACAAATCTTGTTCCCGTTCTTTTGATAAAGATACATGGGCAGACTTCATTATTTGTGAATCCTTGCTGTGCAAGTAAAACACTTAGTCTGTTATACCACATTTTTCCTGATTGCTTAAGACCATATAATGACCTTTGAAGCCTTACAGAGAAGACGTTTCGAGGTCTCTCTTTCACCTCTGGGGGTAAAATAAACCCATCTGGAAGTCTCATATAGATTTCGTTATCTATATCTCCATATAGATATGCAGTCACAACGTCCATGAGCTGCATTTCTAGGCTTTCCAGAGATGATAGGCTAAGCAATAATCGGAAAGTGATCGCATCCATGATCGGAGAATATGTATCTTCATAATCAATCCCCGGCCTTTGGGAAAATCCATGCGCTACAAGGCGTGCCTTGTAGCGTACGATCACATTTCTTCATTTCTTTTTCTAATGAAGACCCACTTATATCCCTTATATCCCACAGGTTTAACACATACAGGTGTTTGGACTACTGGTCCAAAGACTTTACGTTTCAAGAGTGAGTCCAGCTCTACTCTTATTGCCTCGTCCCACTTTGGCCAATCTACTCTGCGTTTACATTCCGCTAGAGATTGTGGTTCAACATCATCGTCGTATTCAGTGATATGAACGGCAATAGCGAACACAAAATCGTCGTCAACGACTGTGCTATATCTGTCCAGTACCTCTCCAGTACGTACGTAATTTAATGATGTTTCTCCTATCGTTTCCTCTGCAGGGGAAATAAGGAGGAGAGAGGTTGTTGGTCTGAGCTCAGCATCCTGTGGAGGGATCATCGTAATATCTCCAGGAATCTTCCTCTTTCAAGGAACTTTATCTTTTGAACCTGGCGGTCGTCCTTTTTTCAATTGAGATACATCCAATTCTGCTGCCGGTGGATTGCATCCATCTTTGGAGATGTCAATCCTAGCTGACGTGTTAGCAGCAGGGACGTGTGAACGAACAATCTTCTGGCTGTCTGTAACTTTGTCCGGCAGTAAATATACTGTGTTCTGAATGTGAAGGATCTTCAGAATCTCATCTTCACACAGAGTAGTACGCGGATCATAAAGAGACAAAGACTTCTTGTCCCAAAATGGTCTCAGAAGCGAGACATGCTTCTTAGACTGCGTGCCTAGTTTTGGAAAAGTTTTCTCATCGACTTCACAGTCATCAAGACGTGCTTTAAATGCGTCCCTCGTGAGAGGTTCCAGGTATTTAATATAGAGGGCGAATCAACCCAATATAGATACCCAGACGACGTTGAGGACCCATTTTGGTCCTCTGAGGTGGTGCTATTGGGACATATACCGCACAACCAAACACTCTCAAATGAGAGATCTGGTGGTGCACCATATGCTAGCTGCATCGGAGATAATATATGGCAACCAGAGGGCCTTATCCTAATAACATATGCGGCATGCGGTATAGCATGTCCCCAAGCATCCACAGGCAACTAGGATGGCATGAGCAATGGACGTGCAATCCATTGGAGTCTCTTTATAAGAGACTCTGCTAATCCATTCTGGATGTGAACATGTGCTACAGGATGTTCAACTTCGATACACGTTGCCCGGCAATAGTCGTCGAAGACTTGAGAAGTGAATTCGCCCACATTATCACGACGTAATTTCTTGATATGGTTATCGGGGAAATGAGCCCGCAACCTAATTATTTGTGCCAATAGCTTTGTGAAAGCTAGGTTGTGGGTGGACAATATGCACACATAAGACCATTTTGTGGATGCATCAATCAATACCGTGAAGTACCGAAATGAGCCGCTTGCAGGGTGAATAGGCCCGTAAATGTCGCCATGAATCCTCTCTAGGAAGCCTGTAGACTCTAATCCCACTTTCAGGAGGGATGGTCTCGTTATTAGTTTTCCCTTAAAACAAGGGGGACAAGAAAACTCACCCTTTTGAAGAATCCTCTGGTTCTTCAATTTATGTCCACGGGATTCAGAGATGATACGGGGCATCATAGCTGATCCAGGGTGACCAAGTCTATTGTGCCAGAGTTGAAATTCTGGCAATGAAAGGCACTTCTAGTGCTCAGTCATATTGGCTTCTATAGGGTGAATATATGTGTGGTAGAGACCTGATGGGAGTCCCTTAAATCGTTCGTAGATGGTTTCTGGCCATCTTTTTGACGAGTCACATACATATATTCAATGTTTTCTTCATCTCTAGTTTCTAAGTGATACCCGTTAAAACGAATATCCTTGAAACTTATGAGATTCCTATTGGATTTTGGTGAGAAAAGTGCATTTTGTATTTTGAGTCTTGTGTTATTTGGGAGCAATATGATTGCTTCACCAGATCCTTCGATTATATTGGACAGTCCTGAAATTGTGATAACAAGACCGTCATATTTGTATAAGCTATAAAAATAGCATCGATCGCGAAGGATGGTGTGCGTCGAAGCACCATCCACTAGGCACTCACACTTCATCTCTAGATCTGTTATATCTACGGATGATCGTCGAAAAAGATTAGATCCGTAGAATGAATCCCCGCTCCCGATGCACCATGGAAACCGACGCAACGGATCGCTACAACCAAAGATTCCAAGGGATCGAGCCTCAACGCGCAGAAATCGCCGCAATGGATCGCAGCAACCAAGATTCCTAAGCGCGGTGGGGGTGATTTGAGGGGATAAAGGAGAAGCTCAAGAACGAGAACTCACGTACTAATAACGTGTTAGAACTCAAAAGAAAGAGTAACCATGGCTCAAGGCCATGGTCCTCTATTTATGCAATCATATGGAATACCAAAGGGTATGAATTCCAAAGGTCCTCATTATGCTAACTAAATGGGGAATAATTGAGGCATAAAGTGGTGGGGCCTCCCTCACACATAACATGAAACTCTTTATATTGAAAACTCTTTTAACAAATTGATTGTTCTTAAAGTAGCATACATATAAATTATTAATGAAAAAAGGTATGTTAATTCATGAGCACATGAACATGTTTAATGGACTAATTTATCAATTATTGAGTATTGGTGTTGAAATTGTAGAAGACGATAAAGCATTAATTTTACTGGAATGTTATTTTTATAAAGAGAAAGGACATACAATAAGAAATTATAGAAAATTGTACGAAAAGTTTTAAAAATTAGAGAAGTCGGAAGAAACCCCAATTAAAGAAACGTGAATAGCAATTGAAGATGATGAAGTTTTATCATCCCTATCTAGAGGTCAAATGTTAATAGATTTTGGATTCAAGAGGTTCATAGCATGTGTACTGAAAAAAATTATTTGTGATTTATGAATCGATTCATAAGGATTCAGTGCTTACAGCAAAATACAAGTCTTGTGATGGTATCGGTGTAGGGACGATTAAAATTAAGATGTTTGATAGAATCACAAGAACATGTATACATCATAAAAGTGATTTAAAGGTTGAACTCAAATGTTTAAATGTTAATGTTTCAAACATCATATAAGATGTTTGAAAGGGCAAGTGTATGTTATCAAATACAAGAAAACATAACAAAGATTATACATACTTCAATTAAAGACGATGATAATGGAAAAATTAGTTTTAACCGCACCAACGTATATGTTGAATTTAGAAATTTCATAGCATCAAGAATTGAATGAGTTTTCTGCAAGGTGGAGTTACTACAACGTCTTTGGACGCCCCAACATGGGTGATTCGAGTTGAAAAAATTGCCTGTCGATAGAGATAATCGATTTTGAGTCAAGGTGGAGTTTGTTATGATTTGATTCAAAATAGACTGTGTCCGAAATGTAGTAGTTTTCCTTTTGTGAGCTTTTCTTTTAGTTTGGTTTAGGAGTATTTGGTTAATATAAACAATGTGTCATGAATGAATGTTAGCCATAAGCTTTTGGGGCCTATGAGAGTTTATTGTAGGGTTTGCGAGGGTTTTTCTTTGAAGAATTTTTTTGTAAAAATTTGGTTTAGTGAAGGATGAAATAAAAATAATATAATTCATTTTCTTCAATTTTTTATTTTGCCTTAACACTAAGACCACTCAATTAGCTTCCTCTATCTTATTTCCCTTTAAATCTCATACCCCTCTGTTTTGTGTCGGAATGTTACAGTTTTCTCAATGTTTATGTATAGTTCTGCCATGATCATCACATTACCAAGAGTCTCTAAAGGCTCACTTAATGAACTCAACCCTAAGTGGTCAATTCTAATTTCACTGATCAGAGTAGCCGAAACAATTTCTAGTCTTAAAACGGAAATATCGAGACTGCTCTCGTTACTAGCATGGCATCATAAAGTCACTTGATCGATTTTTGCAAAACTTGCCATTTTTCCAACTTCATATTCATGAGCTACACAAATGACTAATCCCTTAATCTAGTCACACAACAAACTGTTGTGTAAGATGATTAGCTAGTTGCACAAAATTAGAAATGACTCGGGGTTTCAAAGAACTAAACTAGGCCTAAGCATCTTTCCATAATGTTGTAGAAAGGCAAAGCCTGATGAAGTTTTGGCTTGTCAATAAATCGAGCTTAGCTTATCAATAAATCTCTTCATCTCCATTTGAAAACCAACATTGATCTATCTTTAAAGATAACGTGTTTGAAACGAGAAATCTTTTTCGCGACCACTGCGAGCTTAGAGCTGAGTAACAACAGGGAGTCTGAAGCATACAAGCAACTAACCATATTATGTCTATAACCAAAGTTAGCACAGTGCATCACTTATCAAACAACGGAGTAATACTACTGTTGGAAATAATAGGCTCTCAAAAGCCTTTGTTTCATTCCCACTATTCTTTTTAGTCCCACATTGCTTGGGCAATTTGCCTTGGAGGAGTTTATTAGGGTAATTGTAAAGACTTGGGCTGTGCCCCAAGGGGGTATGACTCTTTTGTGAATGGGACATGACTTATATGAGTATGGGTTCACCACACGCGCACCGCCACGGCCTACCGGCCGTGGCGTGGCGCGCGCGACTTTCCTTTTTTGGACGCCATGACTTTTTTTTTTTGGACCTAGCACATTGATGTCTCATTCTAAATGTTGGAAACGGCTAATTGATTGCAGCATTCAAAACCTCTCATTAAATACGTGATTAATGCCTCGCTTTAATACGCAGCATTCAAAGCCTATTTTAATACTCATTTATTATTTGGCCGTTTGAATTCATAACAGCTATTTTGAACTCTATTTATATCCCTCTTCATTCCTCAAGAACACACGGAAAAATTACTTTCTCCAAAAATTCTTCTTTGCTTCATCACGTTCTCATGGGTAGCTGTACTGTGCAAACTCCAAAGTCTCTGGCCACGGGTGGACGCGTCCAGGGGCTGCTGTGTTAACCTCGGGGAGCAACCGACAACAGCGATTACCACCGAGGTCGCGCCGTAATTGCTTTCAATGTAGTGGTCATCCCACGCCACAGCGCTTTCAATTACATCTGCTAAGTATTCTGTTTCTCTGATCTTCCTCGTATAGCCACGGTATTCTACCAACTTTTCCTACAATTTGAAATCAATTAATCCGGTTTTATATTGTGCCTACCATTGCTTGGACAAAGAATTCAAGCAAAAGTATTATGTTTCTAAATTTTGGATCTTTTGAGCATTGTTTGGATGTTCATGTCATTTTGAGTAATGGGTAGTTTTTAAGTTTGCTCGACCGAAAAAAACAAAATTAAATTAAATATACAGCGATTTAGTGAAAGGTGATTGATTTGAAAAAAATTTGTTTTAGAAACAAGATTTAAGAGTTTTTGTCTCCTGTTGAATGAAGGGCATTGCAAAGAGTCAATGATGATCATTTGGTTTGATTTAATGAGGAGAATCTTCCCTTTTTAAACCTCGTTTACGGTGATTATGGTACTCATGCAGGTTATGTTTATGTTGAAAGTGTACCCTAAATTTCATTTTCGATATATGACGGAGGTATTTCCAGTTGTTTTTTATCAGTGTAAGTTGTTTTAGCTCATGTAAAAGGGAAAGATTAAGCAAAACACAAAGAAATGTGGAACCATGCTAATTATCTATTTAGAGTTGCTATGTGCTTGGGTTGGTTATATTTAGCCATTGCTTGCCAAGTTTGGGTTATTGGAAAGGACACACTGTCTTTTTTTGTACTATTCTAGAGAGAGGGATAAAGAAATTTTGGATCCCTTGGCGGCCAGTGTCTTGATGTTTTCAATTATCTTGCTCAAGAACACTGTTTAGCTTTACTGAAGAACAATGCTTCGTTTCTGAGAATAGAAGTAGTTGTATAATTCAGGAGATGCCAAAGGGAATGCTGATTATGTTATTTGCTTGCTCTGGTTTGTGTTTTGGGCCATGCATATTAGGTTTTAGTTTCGTAACACCAACATAAAATCTTTGGTTTCCTCTATTTTATGCATATTAGGTATTTAAAATTTTATAACTTATTGCACTGTTTCGGTATCCATTTATTAAAATCTAGGCAAAATTGGTCTTGAAATGGGGAAAACCTGTCTACTGTTAGTGAATTTGGCTTGAAGCACGTTTTAATTCTAGTTATGGTCTCATGGCTGATTACCATAATGGCTTTATACTCTGCATTTAGAAAGTGAATATCCAAATGCAGGCTCTACCATGGAAACTTAAGTTGTAGCATGCTAGACATCCTTTATTGGAGCAGAATCTGAGCGAAGTTTGAGAACGAAATGAACAGAGTTTGAGAATAATCACAAACTGGGCCATGTGCTAATTTATGTATCTTCAACGATGATACTTCTTCTGTTGTTTGCTAGAAACTATAAATTTTTTTAAAAAAAATTACCCTAAGGATGATTAAGCGAAATATTTTGAAGATTCAGGGGAGTAAGTGTTAGTCTTTCAAAGGTGGAGAATATAGTACCTACATCCAAAAAGACTATTGTGAGAAGAATGTGATTATACATGAGTTTAGTGCCACATACTTACCACAACAAAATGGTATAGCTGAACGTAAGAACAGAAACCTTGAAAGAAATGATCAATGCTATGCTTTTGAGTTCAGGGATGTCTGATGACATGTGGATGGAAGCTATTCTCTCAGCTTGTCATGTTCTTAACCGTGTACCCCATAAGAAACTAAACAAGACTCCTTATGAGATGTGGAAAGGATTTACTCCAAACCTGAATTTTCTTAGAGTGTGTGGGTGTTTGGCTAAAGTAGGTCTACCTGACTTTAAGAAGTTTAACACTGGACCTAAGACCTAGGAGAAGCAGATGTTATTTTTGGAGTTAGAGTTATTTGAAACTCCAGTGGCATCTCCTTGAATCAATCTCATTACGTTGAAAAAGTGCTGAAGAAGTTCAACTGCTTTGATGTTGTGCCTGCTAGAACTCCCTTCGACCCTAGCATACATCTGAAAAAGAATTTGGGTGAGAGTGTTTTCCAATCCGAATATGCTAATATCATAGGAAGTGTGACATTCCTCATGAACTGCACTCGACCTGATATATAGCATATGTTGTTAGTATACTACAGTTGTTATACACATAACCCTAGTAATGAACATTGGAATGCACTTCATCATTTGCTAAAATACCTGAAAGGAATTATTGATTGGTATTTGCATTTTAGTATATTTCTTGCTGTTTTAGAAGGATTTTGTGATGCAAACTAAGTTTCAGGTAATGATGAAATTAGTTCGACTAGTGGTTTTGTTTTTACTTTAAGTGGAGGCGCTATATCATGTAAGTCTTTCAAACAGACATCTATAGCACGATCCACCATGGAATTTGAATTCATTACTCTTGAGTTGGCAGGGCAAGAAGCTGAATGGTTACGGAACTAGTTAGTAGACGTGCCATTGTGGGGGGGAAAATCTACGACAGTTTCCCTTCATTGTGATTCTCAAGCAGCCATTGGAGTTACTAAAAACAGTGTCTATAACGGGAAGAAAAGACACATACGCATCAGACACGGAGTGGTTAAACAACTCCTGAAAAATGTTGTAATTTCTTTGGAATATGTGAGGTCCGAAAGAAATCTTGCAGATCCACTAACCAAGGGGTTGCCAAGTAAAGTGGTTCTTGACTCGTCGAGGGGGATGGGGCTAAAGCCCATGAGTTAAGATAATATGGTTGATACCCATTGTGGTCTAACGAAGCCATATGATTCTTAACACACACTACACTTTCATCCCTATGATATGTGGTAGTGTTTTTAAATCCATAACCAAGTTTTGGTGGTGCTATAGAGAAACACTTGATGAATTCACTTTGAGATAAGTCCATAACCAATTTTGGTGGTGCTATAGAGAAGCACTTGATGGACTCATTATTTGTTGAGACTAGAGGTTGAGCAATATGCTCTTAATGGTTTCATATCATTTGTGATGGTGCTATAGAGAAGCACTTAATGGACCACCTACATGGGTGTGAAGGTTTGGCCGCCTTCTATGAAAGACAATGGCAGTCTTTCTAAAGCACTCATGAGACCCAAGGTATGCGCATGGCCTTAAAACGCTTGATTTGTATCGCGGAGTTTGCACATACTCAAGATTCAATACGTGTTGTAGGGTCTCAATCGAACTCTAATGAGTCCAAGAGAAATTCACTCATTAGTAAGTAGTTGCCTCACTTCACTACGTATCAATTCAATCGAAAGACATTGATACTTAAGTATATATCCTTTCTTTACCCAGGATTCTTTGTTTCTTTTCTCGAGCCATTAGTGGGGGATTGTTGGAAATAATAGGCTCTCAAAAGCCTTTGTTTCATTACCACTATTCTTTTTAGTCCCACATTGCTTGGGCAATTTGCCTTGGAGGAGTTTATTAGGGGAGTTGTAAAGACTTGGGCTGTGCCCCAAGGGGTACGACTCTTTCGTGAAGGGGACATGACTTATATGAGTATGGGTCCACCACACGCGCACCGCCACCGCCGGCCGGCCGTGGCGTGCCGTGGCACACGCGACTTTTCTTTTTTTTGGACGCCATGACTTTCCTTTTTTGGACCTAGCACATTGATGTCTCATTCTAAATGTTGGAAACGGCTAATTGATTGCAGCATTCAAAACCTCTCATTACATACGCGATTAATGCCTCGCTTTAATACGCAGCATTCAAAGCCTATTTTAATACTCATTTATTATTTGGCCGTTTGAATTCATAACAGCTATTTTGAACTCTATTTATATCCCACTTCATTCCTCAAGGACAACACACGGAAAAATTGCTTCCTCCAAAAATTCTTTTTTGCTTCATCCCGTTCTCATGTGTAGCTGTACTGTGCAAACTCCAAAGTCTCTGGCCACGAGTGGACGCGTCCAGGGGCTGATGTGTTAACCTCGGGGAGCAACCGACAACAGCGATTACCACCGAGGTCGCGCCGTAATTGCTTTCAAGGCAGTGGTCATCCTACGCCACATCGCTTTCAATTACATCTGCTAAGTATTCTGTTTCTCTGATCTTCCTCATATAGCCACGTTATTCTACCAACTTTTACTACAACTACAAATACACCAACAAAGTCTTTATCCCAATATCACCATGTATAATCTTTGATAAAGTCCATGTATGCATAGAAAAATGTATACTGAGTTGATCATGTATACCGTATGTATATGGTACATTGGCGTACATATGTGCAAACAATTCCTACTATTTGCATAATTGTTTGGGGGAAACTTTATACACAATGACCTAAATTGCTTTGCACACACACCACTTTACCCCCACATACCCAATGTATTTAAAACTAAATTTATTACTTTGTACATAAATCTTTATTCCCAAATTACCACCAATGCCCTCTTCCTCTTCCTCTTTGGCCTAGCCACCATCGTCGTCGTCGCCGCATCTAGCCTCCGCCTCCCTTCCCTCTCGTGGAGAGGGGAGGAGGAAGAGGAAGGGCGGCGGCAACATGCGGCGGCGGCAGAGAGGTTTAACAAGGAATTATTTTGAATGGCAAACTTGTAAATAAATAGGATGTGTGTAGCAATTTGATTTGTGCGTATAGCAACTCCCCCTGAGCACATATATGTCCAAGCAGTATGCACACGTGGACATTCAACGCAAATTATATGATGGCTAATAAAATTTTTTCTGTTTACCATAATATTGAAGCACATACATGTATAAAGGAGCTTAAATACCCAAGCCAATTGGCTTAGTGGTATTCGACCTCTCTTCCTTGTGAGAGGTCGAGGGTTCGTTTCTTGCTTTCCGAAGTACCAAAAAAGGAGCTTAAATCTGGTCATCTTGTAGATCACATGCATATGTAAGTAGAAACAGCTATTCCAAGCAACAAGATGATTATTACCAGCTTGTGCTTAAATACCATGAAGACAGCATAGGCTAGAGCATCAAATGATGCAACTTACCAACTACAAGAAAGAAACTACATCATTCAAGAAATAATTCTATAACTTAAAAATTTTATCTTTGGTGGAAAGTAATATGTTACACAAGGTTTTACCACAACTACAGTTCTTGGCATAACTTTGTTCTAATATTATTCACATTAGGATGTGCTCCCAAATACTACATTCAGTAGCATCCTAGGGACATCATTAACTATTACCACTACAATGTTTCCCTCTCCTTACAATTTAAATTGAGATTTCAGTGTGGTAACAAAGCATTTTCTTTTTAATGAATTTGTCAAAAGAAAAAAAATGACTGGCCCACAAACTTTCTGCCATTCAATTTTATTTATTTCACTAGATTATAATTAACAATCATCAATTCCGAATGAAGTATCAATAACACATATTCATTAAATGACTAAAATGATAAACCTCGTCATCTTTTTAAATCTATGTATTACAACCAAGTAAAAATATATCGAATGTTCACAATTTCATATATGATGTATTTCACATGGATTACACGTGCTTAAAAATCTAGTAAAAATACAGCTACCTTCCTAGAACAGTGGTACATATATACACTCACTGCATATAAGCTGACTACATGCTTATAAAATTTATTACATCTCCATCAATTGTGAACTTCCAAATGCTATACTTAGCAAAGCAACAGAGTGGGAAAAGGGAAAAAGATATGGGAATATCTCAAATAAAGAAAAAGAAAAGGAAAATGGCATATGCACTGACCAGATTAAAATTAACCGAAGCAGCAGTGATGGACATTCTTCCCTTTTGGCTTTAAAAAAACCAGCCATAAGATGGAATTCCGTTATTGGATGATGTCCTCGGATACTGCTTGTACAGCCAAAAATACAATGCGGCCGAAGATCAAAAAGAAGAGAATGTTCTCAGTGACATGCAAAAGCTCGCCCAAGTTCATCAGATACTGCTGTACAAGAGATGCATGATTCAGTCCGATAATGTAGTTTGGCCTGGAATGTTCTGGTATCTGACATTTGCCTCACAAACCGAGTAAAACGATTCCAATTATGGGCTTCAAATAGGCTTTTGTCCATTCTTACATAGTTGAAGGACAAGGCAGTCTGGGGAGTACCGTCAGAATAACGCCTGGAACTCTTGATAACCTGCTTCAGCAATACATCATCAAGCCTGGTCACTGAATTTTCGGCAGAAAGCGGAAGATTACAAATTCTAGCGGCATTTACAAGCCGCTTGAGATATAATTCTGGACTGCTCTTTGAATTACTTGGTTCATTTGGATCCCACTTGTCAAAGCATGTACAACACAAGGTCATGTGATATCTACTGAACATGCGAGTAATAGGAAGGTAACCATCTCTAGTGAGTGTATTAAAATACCCAGCAGTTAACTCTGATGGATGTGAGCATGTACAATAATGCCAGTGTATTCCTGCAACTTTTGCAGAAATCTTAAGGCCGGTGTTTAGAAAAATAGCCTGCGTCACACTGCATAATCTTTCTCCATGAAGCAACAGCATCCCAGAGTACCACGTAAGAAAAAATTGGTCCCAAGAACCATCGCTCCTCAAGAAACTAGTCTCGTCTGGATTGTGCAACAGGCTGCTAGCACCAAGCGGGCCGCCACTTCCCCACTGCGATATCCCAACCTTCTGTGAACAAGCACTTAGTGATGCTAGCATATGCTGTCAAAGATGGAACAATAAGATACATGTATCAATGAATAATAAGATGCATGTATCTATGAAAACTATAGAAGTACCCAATATAGAACAAGGAATAGATAATAAAATGCACTCCGGTGCACAAAATGACATGTTGAACTAACGACTAAATCAGTTTGCCTACCTTATCATAACACTGAAACTCTCCACGTTCAAGAGCACTGCTCCGTTGCTGTAGCTTCTCAGATGGGCTTGAAGGATACCGAAGTTCACCAGCAGGACCCATCCCTACTTGAACTTCCTGCAAAATGCAATAGCAGAGTAACTTGGAAGTGAATCCTACAACATCAACTTATCAGCAGCATTCACCACGAGACAGAAGTCATACAGTAACGATTACTCCCAGAAAGTCTCTGAAAGTATCCCTAAAGCTTCTCATAAAATCTGAATAAGCTTGGATTGGGGAGCGACCCTTTAACAAAGGAAGAGTATCACATCCCAGGGATAAGTATTCTTTACTCCTCCTTCCAAACCTGTCAGAGAAGGCCAAATCTGGCACCTTGTCGATCTCTTCAAGTACCCACCGTGGAAGCGGGACCCTTTAGCCGGAGGGTGGAAAAAATGGTGCAAACTTATCAATATGAAATGGCTAGCATGGCATAATATAGCAACAGTTTAAGATGGTAGAAGACAAATAAAGAACTATCGTTTTCATGTAGATGAAGACAGAATGCTTTAAGGGCTTGACGGAAAAAAAGAACACATTAAAGCAAAGATGTCGATGTAAACGCTTAGCGGAAAAAATAATAGGATAAGGAAGCATTTAGATGTATTTAAAAACCAACAACCATCAAACTGTAAACAATTTTTTTACACACAAGAAAGCAGCTATGCAAGTTTCAATGTGCATGCAAAATAAAGGAAAATAAATATTGAACCCGCAGTTGAACTTAAAGTAGATTTTCATCAAACTGTAAACAATTTTTTTAAACACAAGGAAGCAGCTATGCAAGTTTCAATGTGCATGCAAAATAAAGGAAAATAAATATTGAACCCGCAGTTGAACTTAAAGTAGATTTTCATCATTTATGAGTTGTTCACTATTTGAAACATCAAAATAATAACCTTATATATGAGGATATGAAGAATCTACAAGTAAACAAGCATGTACAATATGACTCGCCAGTAAAATTGAGAATAATAAGTGGAGAACGAGCACCCCTATTATTACCAAATTATGATTAGTCCAACACTCGTAGATAACATCGCTAAAAAGACAGATATAGTACAAGTGTGAAGGCCTGTCAAATGATGAACATGGAAAGTGCAAAAGTTATATGATGCGGACCCGAGCCCGCACCCACCACTTGAGGCCAGCGGCTATCTAGGGGGGACCCACCCCCCTCTAGTCACTTACGTGCGCCGTAGGAGGCACGGTAGCACGTAGGAGGGTTAGTTAGGGGTATTCTAGTCATTTTAGACTAGATTAGTAATTCCCCACTTTTCTATAAATTAGGGCTAGCCGTCTTTATTTGTTTTTATGCTTATTTTGTGAAGAACAATTGTAGGCGTCATTTGTGAAGGTTTTAGGCTTTGTTCCGTGCAACAAAGCTAGGAGAGCGAGTCTCCTCTCGAAAGATGCTCATTTATCAATCTATTTTCATAGTTCTTCGCAATTTAAGATCCAAAAATTCCACCTTTTTATATTTTTCCTCTTTAAATTCTGAAATTAATTGATACGAAACCCTAGTTCGTATCAAATTGGTATCAGAGCATTAAGATCCAATGGCGACGAGCACGAGGTCAAAGGCGGATGGCGTGGATGAGAAGGGACAAGGGCTTCGAGAAGAGTTCACCCTGGAGATCGAGGGCTTGAAGAAAACCCTAGGTGAATCCATCAAGGATCACGCCCATTCGCAAGAGGACATCCAAACCGAGCTTCGGGGCATGCGAAGGGACGCCGCGCAGACGGCAAGGGACATCCAAGGGTTAAAGGAGGCAACTTCAGATCTGAAGTTTTTAAGGGAGGCTACATCGTCAATTCCGGAGATAAAGGCTATGCTCCAAACCCTCACGATGGAGAGGGGAAGAGATCGGGGCAAGGGGATTCAAGGGGGAGAAAATCAAGGAGATTCTACCCTTGAATCAGCAATTTGGGAGCAACCGGAGGGGATGACGGCTACGGCGACACCTTGGGGGCGAAACACGGCCCCCCAAAACCCTAGGAGGGCCGGCCAGCAGGAAACAGGGCCGGCAGGCCCTCCTGGGCCTGCGGATGACCCGGCAGGCCCCTCAGGGCCTGCGGAAAGTACTGCAGGCCCTGTTGGGCCTGCGCAGCACGCGACAGGCCCAACTGGGCCTGCCGCAGCTGCGGCAGGGCCCAGTGGGCCTGCCGCAGCAGCTGCAGGCCCGGACGGGCCTGCTGCGGCATCGGCAGGCCCATTCAGGCCTGCCGCTGCCCCAGCAGCCCCGATCCGGCCTGCAGCCCAGTTCTGGGGGCCCGCCGAGGTGCAGGCGGCCCCCTGGGGGCCCGCGTCGACGCCAACTACTTTCTGAGGACCCCGGTAGCGCAGACAGGCCCATGGGGGCCAGGTGGAGGCGGATGGGCCCGGGACACGATGATTGGGGCTCCAGCAGCCCAATTTTGGAGACCAGAGGCTCACCCACAGGTACCGAGACCACAGGTGGACCCCAGACAGGCATTTGATGGCTTCCCGGAGCGGGGACAGGGCCCGGGGGGCTACTTTGGAGGACAGACAGCGCCGGTACAGCAGCCCAGAGGAGCCGGAGGACCCATGATGGCGCGACAGCAGGAGTTTCCGGGGTATCATTACCAGCCCGAGGCGTGGGAGCGACCCGGGTGGCCTGATGAGCTGTACGGGGCTGACGGAGGAGGACCCGTTGAGGCAGTCGGCGGAGGATTCGGCCGTGGGGGAGACCGCGGTAGAGATGGGGGTCCACAGGGAGACATTAATGCAGACCGCCGCCTCATGAAGCTGAAGATGCCGATTTTTGACGGCACAGACCCGGACGGATGGATCTACCAGGCGGAGCGGTACTTCCAGGTGATGAGACTGACGGAGGAGGAGGTCCTGAGAGCCATAGGGATCTACTTCGAGGGGAAGGCGTTGGCATGGTACAGGTGGAAGGCGGCACGGACACCCTTTCGCACTTGGGAGGAGCTCTCCGCACTGATACTAGACCGGTTCCAGGATACCCCGGGAGGAGATTTCTACGAGCAGATATCAGCTTTGAGGCAGGAGGGGACGGTCAGGGATTATGTGGAGAGATTCGAGATGTTGAACAGTAGGGTGAAGGGGGTGACTGACGAGGTGATGATCGGGAATTTCATGAGGGGGTTGAAGCCCTCTATCCGAGCAGAGCTGAGGATGCAGAGTCCGGGGACATTGGAGGATGTCCTTCGCCTGGCCCACAAGGCGGAGGAGAAGCATGCAGAGGAGAGACGCATTCGGGGGGACTTGGGGAGCCCAGAGCCAGCATAGTCAGACAGCACCGGCCCCACTTCCGGGTGTTACAGTAGCACCAGTGGACACGGAAATGAAGAGAGAGGAAACCCGAGCAGTGATCCCTGGTAAACGGATGACTGAGGCTGATATGAGGGTGAGGCGTGCTGCAGGCCTCTGTTTCAGATGCGATGAGAAGTTCAGTCCCGGTCATCGGTGTGCGAGCAGGCTCATGCAGATTGTGCTAGAACCAGACGAGGGTGAGTATGCAGATGGTGGGGAGCCAGTGATGACGGAAGGGAGCGAGGTTGAGCACGCACATCTGGATGTAGCTGAGGTGTCCCTGAACTCCTTGGTAGGGGTAACCACGAACCATACCATGAAGTTGTCAGGGCGATTGGACGACGCGCCGGTGACGGTACTCATAGACAGTGGGGCTACCCACAATTTCATCTCTCGACATTTGGTGGATCGTCATAGGTTGCAGGTGAGCACCTTGGAGACGTTTACGGTCCTCTCCGGGACAGGAAGGAGGGAGGAGACCAGTGGGATGTGCAAGGGGCTGAGTCTGACCTTACAAGGGGTGCAGATCGTGGAGGACTTCTTGCCCCTAGAGTTGGACAATATCGATGTGATTTTGGGCGTGCAGTGGCTGAGGGGGTTGGGCGAGGTGAAGATGAACTGGAAGCAGCTTAGGATGGAATTCCAGGAGGGGGGTCGCACGGTAGTTCTGACAGGTGACCCTAGCCTCTGTTTTCCCTCGGGGGCCTTCAAAGCCAGATCTCCACCTTGAGGACAAGGTGGCTCTTTTAGGGGGCGGTATTGATGCGGACCCGAGCCCGCACCCACCACTTGAGGCCGGCGGCTATCTAGGGGGGACCCACCCCCCTCTAGTCACTTACGTGCGCCGTAGGAGGCGCGGTAGCACGTAGGAGGGTTAGTTAGGGGTATTCTAGTCATTTTAGACTAGATTAGTAATTCCCCACTTTTCTATAAATTAGGGCTAGCCGTCTTTATTTGTTTTTATGCTTATTTTGTGAAGAACAATTGTAGGCGTCATTTGTGAAGGTTTTAGGCTTTGTTCCGTGCAACAAAGCTAGGAGAGCGAGTCTCCTCTCGAAAGAGGCTCATTTATCAATCTATTTTCATAATTCTTCGCAATTTAAGATCCAAAAATTCCACCTTTTTATATTTTTCCTCTTTAAATTCTGAAATTAATTGATACGAAACCCTAGTTCGTATCATTATACTAGCCCCATTCCCCATGGGGTTATTCAACAATCAAAATTCAAGAAGTCTGGGGTCAAAAATATGTATCATAGCATTCCAAACATGATTTATCCGAGCGTATCTGTGTGTGCATGTCCCGAACCCAATGGTTAAACTTTACGCTATAAAAAGCAATCCATTAATCACTTCATTTTTATCTCACCCTGCATGCAAATACATCTCATTAATAGAGCATTATTTATCTGCTATTTATATTTTCACCTTTCATAGTGATAAATAAGAACCAAAAGCAAAAAAACAAAGGATATAGTGAAGAAAGAAGCTAGTTTGGGATCCATGCACTGCACGATGAATCAACATTCAAAGATATAGTGGGTTGCCTGTTCATAAAAGCAAGATTGAAAGCGCAAGAGGATTGCTAATTAAAGAGAATACACAGTTTGCAATTATCTTATGTTGACAAGCATTTTGCAGTGTTGGGATTTTGGCAATGTTCGCATCGAAACAATGGCAAAAATCTACTTATTTTAGAAAAGTTGATGCAATGGATATGGTGTACTTCACTATTCAAAGTTTGAAGTTTTTGGAACAAATTAAGTTGTGAAGTTTTTGGAACAAATTAAGTTGTGTTCGAATTGTGTGCTTCCCTTAGGTGCATAGACTCATAGATTGTAATATGAAGCTGGGGGGGAGAGAGAGAGAGAGAGTGAGAGTGAGAGAGAGTGTGTGTGTGTGTGTGTGGCCATGAGTACAGAAAATGAGCAAATTAAGAATTAAGTTGAAATGCCAAGAGTAGATGCCAATGGTGTAAGATATGATTGACGAGAGGGAGAATGATGAGATCATTACGTACCAGCGGAGGAGACGCAATGAGATAGGAGCGGGATCAGCAAAGCAAAATTAGTCGCCGGGTATTTTGGGAAGGTTTTGGGCTGATTTAGTAATTTTCATTTTTGGAAGATTTTGGGCTGATTTAGTAATTTTCATTTTTGGAAGGTTTTAGGCAGATTTAGTAATTTTCATTTATATGACCAGATCTGCTCTTATATATGTTTAGGGCAGCTGTCATTTGTTGGTATGCAAATTTTGAGTGATAAACCCAAGTTTTAGAGTGGTAGTTCTTAGATTTAGTGAGTTTAGTAGATGTTAGTCGTAGATCTATTGTGGAGAGTCTGCTCCCTTTCGAAAGGGGTCGTTTATCTTGTATTTCTCTTGATTCCAATAAAAATTCCCATTCTGCCCTAAAATCCTATCAAATTGGTACCAGAGCAAAGATCCGACATGGCGGCTACGAGAGCGAGTTGCAAGATGGAAATCTAGAGAAGAATGTGGGGGAGATCGATGCCCTAAAGGAGAAGGTTGACGCCAGGGATGTGAAGGTTAATGCCATGGATAAGAAGGTCGACTCCGTCAAGGAGGCGGTCTCTGCTCTCGCGGCAATGATGAAGACGTGGATGGAGAACCAAGGCAACCTTCGTCGTGAGGAAGATCAGTCCAAAAATGGTAATTTTGGTACACATTCTTCATATCTAGGGCCAAAGGAATCATCTTTGGACAAGGGAAAGAGCAAGCTCATGATCTTGGATGAGGAGACGACCGCGGAAGACGGTGAAGATCACGCGGGAGCAGATCCGAACGAAGCAAGGCGCCAGGAGAAGGCCATTGGCACCTTAACCCTAATTGGGGGCCGACGGCCCCTCTGGTCCTTTCGTGCAGCCCCAAGGACATCTCTGGAGTCCGCGCGGACCCCAGGACCATCCTGGGATCCACGCGACCCCCAGGGTACTTCAAGGGGGCCGCGCGACCCCCAGGGCACAGTACGGGAGCCACGCGGCTTCCCAGGAGACTCCTGGGGGGCGCAGCAAAACCCAAGGCATGGGTGGGGGCTGCAACAGCGACCCCCGGAGCATGGTTCAGGTGTTCGTCGTGGTCCGACGCATTCCCATTTTTTGATCGAGCACCCTGAAGATCATCATCAAGGACCATGGGCGCTTGTGAACCATTCAGGAAGGGAGGAGCCTCCAGCGAGAGCCCGGAAACAAGGAGGTCATGGACATCCTTGGGGTAACCCTTGGGAACACCGAGGACTAGTTGGGGCCGATGGAGGTTGGGAGAATGTCGACGTATGAGGATTGTAGGATGAAGGAAGGGCCCAACGTAATGCGCAGCACCGGTTCCATTTCGGTCTGCCAAGATGGAGGGCGAATCAGGGAAACTTTGGGTTGGAGAACAGGGTCAGGAAGTTGAAGATGCCTATGTTCTAAGGAGATGACCCGTACGCTTGGATTTACAGGCAGAGAGGTATTTCCAAGTGAATGAGTTGTCTAAGCCTGAGAAATTGCAGGCGGCAGGACTTTGTTTGGAGGGGAAGGCCATTGCATGGTACCAGTGGAGACAGCAGTGGCGGCAGATCAGATCTTGGGAGGAGTTCAAGGAGTGCTTACTAGATCGTTTCCGAGATACCCATGAAGGTGACTTGTACGAGCTGCTCTTGGCTTTGCAGCAGGGGGTACCGTGAAGGAATATATAGAGCGATTTGAGGCGCTCTGTGGCCATGTGAGGGTGATTTCAGAGGTAGCTTTGATGGGAAGCTTCATAAAGGGGCTTAAGTCCGATATTCGGGCTGAGCTACGCATGCAGCGACCGAGTGGATTGATGGATGTTATGGAGTTGGCACGGATGGCGGAGGATAAGAACACAGCTGAGCGGCGGGCGAAGGGAGGTTGGAGTGGGGCGACTTTTCGCAGCACAGGCCAGGCAGGAGGGCAGACGCCAACAGTAGTAGTAGGACAGAATGTGGGAAGTTAGACGAGCAAGGAGAAAAGTAGTGTCGCACAACCTAGTGTGCCATTTCGGAGGTTGACAGAGACGAAGTGGGCGAATAAGAAGGCGAAGGGGTTATGTTTCAGATGTGATGAGAAGTACGGCCCTGGACATAGATGTCGGAAGCGTACCTTACAGGTACTCTTGGTACATGAGGTGGACGAAGAGGCAGAGGTTGAGGAGGGCGTTGAGCAGCCTTTGGAGGAGACAGAGGTGGAGCAGGAGCATACCAGTTGGATGTAGCGGCGGTGTCACTCAAGTCCGTAGTGGGATTCACACCGAACCATACTATGAAGTTGATCGGAAAGATATCGGAGCAGGAGGTGACGGTGCTGATTGATAGTAGGGCCACCTACAACTTTATTTCCAACCGAGTTATGGAGCAGCACGGGTTGGAGTTGGTGGACACGGGTAGTTTTGGGGTGATGATGGGTACCGGCCAAATAGAGCGTGGGAGGGGAGTATGCAAGAGTGTGGTGCTGACCCTCCAAGGGGTCAGAATTGTAGAGGACTTTTTACCACTGGATCTGTGTAGCACAGACGTTATTTTGGGATGAGATAGCTGCAGAGCTTAGGGAGACCAGAACTAACTGGAAGTTGCTCTGGATCGAGTACCAGTAGGGGGCAAGTTGGTGACGCTTCAGGGGAATCCAAGCGTGTGCCGTTCGCGGGTTTCCCTGAAGGTGATGGCTAGAACCTTGCAGGAGGAGGGTGGAGGTTTCTTGATAGAGCTGCAGTGTTTAGCAATGGAGACATCGAGCCCTTACAAGGTGGAGGCACGCATTGGACAAGTGAATTATCGGATGAGTTTACCCCCAGATTCAGCAATTCACCCTGTATTTCATGTTTTCCAGTTGAGGCGTGCTATCGAAGACCAGATGACGTCTCCCTCGCTACCACCGATGCTGACAGCTGACATGGAGGTGCTTTTGGAGCCATCGGAGGTGATAAGAGTTCGCCAGGGGCAGGCAAGGGAGCACGAGGTTCGGATTAGGTGGTCGGGCCTACCAGACCATGAGACGACATGGGAGCCTTATGATATCATTGAGCAGAGTTTTCCTGATTTTCACCTTGAGGACAAAGTGGTTCTTTTGGAGTGGAGTAATGATGAGATCATTATGTATCAGCGAAGAAGATGCAAGGCGATTGGAGCGAGATCAGCGGAGCAAAATTAGTCGCCGGGCCTTTTTGGAAAGGTTTTGAGTTGATTTAGTAATTTTCATTTTTGGAAGGTTTGGGCAAATTTAGTAATTTTCATTTTGGGAAGATTTTGGTCTGATTTAGTAAGTCTTATTTATATGACCAGATCTGCTCTTATATACATTTAGGGCAGCCGTCATTTGTTGGTATGCAAATTTTGAGTGATAAACCCGAGTTTTAGAATGGTATTTCTTAGATCTAGTGAGTTTAGTAGTTGTTAGTCGTAGATCTATTGTGGAGAGTCGGCTCCCTCTCGAAAGGGGTCGTTTATCTTGTATTTCTCTTGATTCCAATAAAAATTCCCAAATTTCAGCCATAAATCCTATCAAAGCCCTAAATCCTATCAGAGAAGTTTCAACTCCATTAGTTACTTCATGCAAAGGCATACTGTTTTAAGCAAGGTTAGAGGTCTCGGTTTTGGTTTTGGTTTCGGTCTTTCGGGAAGTTAAGCTTTCAGTCAGGTTTTCCCATTTATGTGGTTTTAAAGTTTCGTTTCGTTTCGTCCGTATCAGTATTTTCAATTACTTAAAAACCTATCAAATACTAAAACATTAAGGGTTTTTCTCATATTAGTCCCTTAAATTATGTGTATTTTGATATTAGTCACTTAAATCGTTGTAATTTGAATTTAGTCCTTTAAATGGACTATTTAGGTTAAACTTTAAACATTTAAGGGACTATTTAGGTTAACAAAAGGGACTATTTAGGTTAATATTAAACATTTAAGGGACTAAATTCAAATTACAAAGATTTAAGGGACTAATATCAAAATACACATAATTTAAGGGACTAATATGAGAAAAACCCAAACATTAAATACTTAAAAACTAAAATATTACGTAAATAATATCAAATACAATCAAATTTGTATTACTAATATCAAATTCTAACTAAAGTATTCATGTATGATACTATCAAAAATTAAAAATATGTATATTCTGCGAATTAGAAGAAGTTCACTATTCATGTTACACATTTAGCTAAATATATTACACTTTTTACAAGTTTGCCATTCTATTTCCTAATTTGCTAAAAGATAATGACAAAATTGTCAATAAATGCAAAATGTGTAAGGTAAATAGCCAAAAAATTAAAGATTCATTTCAACATAATGCTGCCAGTCAAATTACACATTTGATAAACATTTTAAATTTATTTACAAGTTTGTCATTCTCTTTTATAAAACATTTAAAGGAGAATGTCAAACTTGTAAATAAATGTAACATGTTAGGAAGAGGTGTAATTTGACATCATCACTCAGATTAAATGTAGTAGCACTCACGCATTTTTGATTTATGGCTTCGTTTCGTTACAAACTTCCGATGATGGTGCCGCTGAAGGCTTCATTTCATTTTTAGATTTTTTAAGTTAGGGTTTTTGCAATGGCAGGGTTCTCCGACAATGACAACGATGAAAACTGATCTCCGATCATCTTCATTGAACAATGTAAGTTTTTAAATTTTTTGAGTTTAAATTTCACGTCTTATTGTTCAGTTTAAATTTCATGGCTCTGATCATCTTCGTTTTTTCCAATTTTAGAATTGGTTTCTGCCGAAACGACATCATTTTGACTGAAACCGAGAAACAGACGTTGTTTGGTCTTGGTCTTCCCCGAAACTGAGCCAAAACGTCCGATACCAAAAGGTGCCATGCAAAACCTAATTCCTTGGTGCTATGGGCTGGGGTAAAATTGAGATTGTCCACTCTAAGATGATGAACAGATTGGACAGATTGGACAAGGCCTAATGAAGGGGTTTTTGTCTAGTAAGATGATGAACAGATTGGACAAGGCCTAATGAAGGGGTTTTTGTCTAGTAAGATGATGAACGGATTGGACAAGGCCTAATGAAGGGGGTTTTGTCTAGTACCATGTTCAAGTAGAGATGAGACAAGAAAAGAAATAAGAGCGAAGATGCGTATGATCATATTTGCTTGTAAAATATCGAAATGATGATGAATAATAGCAAAGAAGGAAACGTTTTGCCTCCTAGAAAGTACAATTGAATGGACATTCACAAGCATTTTGAAGTCGAAAAAGGAAGGGCGCTATGAGAGAGAAAACTAGGAAAAGAAATTTTTTATGGCTAGCTTAATTTCCTAACTAACTATTTTCCTAATTTTTAATTTTATGTTCAAATTTCAAGCCAGTAATATATTTTTTTCCAATTGTCATTAGGGCCTCGAAATTTAAATGAATTATGAATCAAGGGGAAAGGAATGAAACAAGTGGTGGAAGCGGATGAATAGGAGTTTGTGCAGAGTGAAGAAGAGGATGAAGTTGAGGAAGAAAAATTGGTTCTTGAAGAAGATGATTATGTTAGAAACAGATCGATTAAAGATGATTGACCCTTGTCTTAATAGCTCCTCTTTGGGTGCTTTTTGGAGTGGTTTGATAAACTTCTTTTTGGAGTGGTTTGATAAACTTCTGTAACTTGAAACCTAAAAACTATATGTTGAAGTACAACCTAAAAACTATATGTTGAAGTACGATGTTTGTGTTTGAATATGCCACATGTTTAGACTTTGAATTTTAGAATGGTTGAACTTGAACATGTATGTTTCAACCTTCAAGTATTAATGTTCATGTTCAAGTTTATGATAATCGAAGATTGAAAATGTCATGTTTATGTTTATGTTTGAAAGTTGGAATAAACTTACATGCTTGCATATGGTAAATAAATTTGCAATAATGCGGTTTTCACACTTTCTACCATATTCAAATATATATATATATAGGCAAATGTGCCTGCGCACGTGCGCAGGCAGAAATACCTGCGAACAGCCACTCTGTTCGGGGTTTCCAAGTATTTTTTTTGAATTTTTTTTTGCAGTAGCTAAATATACTTGTTATGAGGTCAATCCAACACCGTTTGAGCCTCCGTTCATCGATTTTAAAAACGTTGCGCAAAACTGTCCACAATTGACCTGAAATTTTGTAGTGAGCTTCATAACAAGTATGTCCAGCTACTGCAAAAAAATTCAAAAAAAATACTTAAAAACACCGAACAGAGATGGCGTGCGCAGGTAATTCTGCATGCGCACGTTCTTAGGTACATTTTAGGGATATATATATATATATATATATATATATATATATATATATATATATCTGTATCTATATCCATTATACAATTCATGAAGTTTGTCATACGTGGCAGTTTTGTCCCGTGGTAGTTTTATCCCACTCATATTTTTTGTTGCTGACTGGGACGCCACGTGGGGGTTGGGCAATCTAATTTTACAAACGTTCTTCAAAACTGAGATTTGAAAACAAACAGTTTTAAAAAACTTCTTCCGCACTTTCCACTAAAGATGTTTGCGAGGGGTTTATTTTTTAAAACTTCCGCACTTCCGCACTCGACTACTGGTTGGACGTCCGACGGGGTTTATTTTTTATCAGAGTTATAACTTCTATCACGGTTCTTGGTTCTTTAATCCCAAGCCATTTTATTAAAACAAGTCTTCCTCTTGAGCCAAAGATGGAAATAAGAACAAGTCTTCCTCTTGAGCCTGTCTTCTCTCTTTCTCTCTCTATCTGAGAAGAAGTGAAGTGTTGCATGCGTCTCTGATTGCAGCATTGATGGTTTCCGGTATGTAGAGAAACAACCCATCTTTCCTATGCAGATTGCTATCCGTTTGTGTGCTTTTTTTCTCTGTTAGATCACATAATTTGATCCTGATTTGGTTGATCTCTGGAGGGGGCCTCTCTTTTTGTTTATTTTGATTTGATGGTCAGATTCGGTGAATTAAGATCTCTTTCATGTATATGCTTATTGGTTCTTGGGGCTTTGAATTTCTTCTTGCTGGATTCTGGGTGTGAGAGATCTCCCAGTTTTAAGTGTGATTTAACTGTTAATTCCTTTTTTGTCATAGATCTTTAATAATTTTGTTCTTTTTTTCCTTCTTCTGTTTTGAAAGAGGGGAAGCGATCAATGGTTTGAGGAGATCTCTCTCATGGTTGGTTGGTTGGTGATTTCCATTGTTGGAATCCGTTGCCCATCTCAAAATTTTCTTTTTTCATTTTTCTGTTTCTTATTGTCTTTTTCTGTTGCTGACCCAGTTTTTTTTCCGCCGTCAATATTGCCCCTTGGAGACGACTTCCACGTTATTCTTGCGCCCGGGAGACGACTACCTGTCGTCATTTCACCCGTTAACAGACTGTCCTTCTCGGTTTCGCACCCAGAAGACGACCTTCGCTGTGCCCTACGGGCACAGGTTATGACTAGTATATATATATTACTTGTTTAATAATCAAGTCTCTTAATATTTTGGCCATGTTTATGGTATTTGTGTGAACTTTGCTTAATTGTTGGTGTAATTAAATCTATCATGCGATATGATACACAATACAATAAATAAAAAATGGATAAATGATGCATATCTACGATTTGACAACTTTATTATGAACAATTAAAAGTTGTCAAAAAGGGCATAACAAATTTATATTAACATACATTGACGTGAACAAAGGTTTTGCCATTTAAGAAGTGTCTGACATAAGTAGGGATGCATACCGTGTCCAAAAGTGGTCGTCACACAAAATTTGGTCTGGATAAGCACCAATCGTACCATAGAATTTTTAGTAGTGTGATTGCATCAGTCATGCACGATGGCATACATATATTAATTGAAATGATTTCAATGATATAATGTTTATAACACATTGACAGAAAGTGCTTACAATCCGGCATTATATGATTAGGGGTGACAAAATGAATCCGATCCAACCCGAACCCGGCCACCTTAACCAGGTATGGGTATATGTCTATCTGGGTCGGATGGAATTCAGGTCGACCCAGTCGACCTGGATAAAATCCAGGTCGGGTCTGGGTCTGACCCGTCAATTCATATATACTCGGATTACTATCTGGACTTTTTTGAATTGCCTTGCTGACTAGGACAAGCTGATGACATGCTGATGTATAAAGAGGTTGATAGAAGAATGTCTATGGTTTAATCTTGGTAAAAGAAGGGTTGAGATGAGTGTTTAGGAAAACCAAAAAACCTCAGCACATGGATCGCTGACGTGGCTAGATTCAATGAGATCTGATCACATGGATCGATGACGTGGCAGAAATCTCATCCATTCAATCTAGCATAAATTAACACAGCTGGATCCCACCCAAAAATTTGAATCTCCACATGTTTCCAAGAAAAGAAACTTTAACACCTCTTACTTGCATTATGTGGAATGAGTTAATTACATGAAATTAACTAATTAGGCGCCCGCGCCGGAGGCGCCCGCGCCGGAGGCGCCCGCGCAATTTTTTTGTTCTTTTAAATTGTGAAGTGGAATATTATGTCCCAGAATTTTGAAGAGAGAAATATTTTTTGGGGAAATAAAGATTTTAAATAAACCGTGCCCGAGGGCACGGGTTATGACAAATATACATGTATAATACAATAGAGGAGGTTGTCTCATGTGGCATGTTTGTCTCATATGACAATGGCGTATCGCCACATCGGCGCCACATGGGACATCCACATCACCCAAAACCCAAAAAATCACCACTACAAGCTCTCTTATTTACATGGTTGTCATTCCCTCATCATCCCAAAAAAATACCACAAACTCACTTATTTACATGTGTGCTTTATGGGATTTCCCTTATAACCCCCAAGGTTTTTGAATTTATCTTTTTATCCTCCGACGATACGGACACATACACCCACACTTCTTACTCCTTTTCGTTTACGTGCATGCATCACATTCTGTTTGTGGAGGTTTTTTTGGCTCCGTGCATCAATCACCTGCATGTGGGAGTTTGGTTAGCACGTTCAGTTGGAATGCTGCTTTCAAAAGAGATAGCAAATTTTAATCCTGTTGAAGGCATTAAATTTTTTTGTTTTTACATATGAGTTTGAAATTACATAAAGAAAAACAATGATGTAAAACTCCCACAAAGGCTATTAGTTGGTTGGCTTGTGATCTTATTTCTTAGTGATCCCTGGTTCGAATCCCGCTTTCAGCGTTTAATTTCAATCATTTTTAAGGGAATGGAATTATTATATGCGGGTCGGGTTCGGGTGACCCGCCAACCCGCATGGTCAGGTACGGGTCTTATGTTCCTGACCCGACCCGACCCGACCCAACCCGTTTGCCACCCCAATATATGATAGTTCAATGTCTCACAACGTTTCCATCAATCATTTAGTTAAAATCATGGTTTAAGGTTTCACCCGATACCCTTTGGTATCGGACGTTTCGTCTCGGTTTCGGTGGAGACCGAGACAAAACCAGCTGTTACTTCTCAGTTTCGTCCGGAACGGTGTCGTTGTTCCGGTCGGTTCCGGCCAAAACCGGCCGGAAGACACCGTTCCAGTCGAATGGAAAAAAATGCAGGAAACCGATGAAAACGATTCAGTCACAAGAAAAATTGAAGTGAAAAAAAGAAATATAAAAATAAAATAAAAGAGAAAAGGTGAGAGGACTTACCTCTTCCACCCCGTCGTCGTCGCCGTCTTCTTCTTCTTTTCCGTCGTCGTCGTCGCCTCGTCATTTCCGTCGGTCGCCGCCTTCTTTTCATCTGCCGCCGCCTGCAAAAGAGAAAGGGGGAAAGATGGAAGAAGGGGCATTGTGAACCGTAAGGGGGGAGATATACACTGCAGCCCAGCGCACTAACAGTTCTGTGCTACTCACATTACACATTTTGCTAAATATATTGTATGTATTTACAATTTCTCCATTGAAATGGAAAACTTGTAAATAAATAAAGTATATTTAGCATAATGTGTAATGTGAGTAGCATTAAGATTTTTGGTGCTTGCTAAGCACACAGACCTCCTTGTTATGCAAACGGACCTCTTTGCTTTTGGAGCTTGCTATGCGAACAGACCTTTTGGCTATTGAAATAGACTTCTTTGCTCAGGACACAGACTAACTTATTAACAAGCTTGCCATTCGTTCTTTACATGTGGGGTGCCATTTCTTTTTTTACTTTTTTTACTTTTTACGCATTTCAATTATTTTTGTTAGATATCTTTTCTTATATCACGTTATGTTTATGCATATTGAAGGATCCTTTAAGTATTTGAAACTATCGATACGGACAAAACGAAATTAACTTCCGAAGCCACCGAAAGGTCGATACCGATATCGAACCCCAAATTTTGCGGACGACCGATACCGAGACGAAACCTAAAACCTTAGTTAAAATTTGCCAAAATCCTTTCCTGATGATGAAAAAGTGCAAGCCTTTTCATCCAATTACTGCTATCAAAACCACTGACCACATAAACCATGATCAGGGGCGGACCCACGTATCAGTTAGGGGGGCCAGGCCCCCCCTTTTCAAAATTTACTCATGTATATACATGGCATCATGGCTGCAATTAAACGTTAATTATATAAATTTAATGTTCAATGACACCAGTGTTTCTTTATCACGGTGGTAGTGTGTTTCGTTCCCAGGCACATGGTCACAAGTTCGAGACTTCTTGCCGTTAAATTTTATAGTTTTTTGTTTGACGCCAGATTTTCTCCATGTTTTTAATTAAATTAATTTAAGCTTCATAACTATCACTAGTGTTTCATTAGCATGGTGGTAGTGCGTTCCCTCCTTAGGCCAAAGGTCACGAGTTCAAACCTTTTTGGTGTTAAAATTTTTAGTTTTTCGTTTGAGACCCGGGTTTTTTCGTGTTTTTAATTATAGAATGGAAAATTTTGCTGTTTTTTAAAAGTAATTCGGTTTGAATTTTCGTAACTTATTTTCATTCTCATGCAATTAAAACTTGTTTTTGTTTTCGGCTTTTTTACTCGACCTTTCAGGCATATGTTTTTTTATAAGTCGGAAAGCTTGTAAAAGGGTGTGCGCGAGACCCAAGCCACCCGGGATCGAACACTAGTGGTTACGCACGAAGCGAGGGTGTCGAACCTTTTTTTGGTGTTAAAACTTTTAGTTTTTCGTTTGAGGTCCGGTTTGTTTTTCATGTTTTTAATTATAGAATGGGAAAATTTACTGTGTTTTTAAAGTAATTCGGTTTGAATCTTCGTAACTTATTTTCGTTCTCATGCAATTAAAACTAGTTTTTGTTTTCGGCTTTTTTACTCGACCCATCAGGCATATGTTTTTATTGATAAGTCGAAAAACTTGTTAAAGCGCGCGCGCGAGACCCCGGCCACCCGAAATCGAACCCTGGTGGACACACACGAAGCGATGGTGGCATACCAATCAGACAAGTCTTTTGGTTCGCAGGCATATGTTGCATTGGACCTGAGCAATGAATTTCATATCTACTTTGTTATTCACTTCGTCACCTCAAATATACTTAAACGTAATGGAAAAACACATCATTTATCTCTTTGAACTCGTCGACTTGAACACCATCGCATCTATGTACTTTACGATTGCAGTTTGTATGTCTTCTTGCAACGCTACCCCCGGTCATCAAATCCTGGTTCCGCCCCTGACCATGATTCCACGTTGTAAAATGTACTCCTAGCCCTAGGGCCAATGTATGGCGGATCCTTCTCATTTAATGCATGAATTAATTGAAAAAGATTCCCAAGCCAAATTATTAGGTATTATGTGAAGATAATGTTTTTCCCCCAATAACTAACCATTGGGTATCGCCATGGAACGCCATGATCGCACGCACCTTCAGCCCGAACCTGCTGGCGATGGCCACGAGGTCGAGATACCCGCCCCAATCGTACGCCCTCGGACCGGCCCGCTCCACCACACCCCACCACAGCTCCACTGTTATACCCTCCACTCCGGCGGAGGCAAGCGCGGCAAAAGAAGCGACCATGGCCTTCCTCCTAATCACCTTGCCGTTACAGCTGACAGCGTCCTTGGGGAGGGTGACGAAGACGGGGGTGAAGCTCTTGACGGCGGCAGGGCACGGGAGAGCGTGATGAAGGATGCTGATTTCGGGCTGATGCTGCTGATTCTTCTTGTTCTTCTCTTCGTCATCGTCCGATGAGGGCAAGGCAGAGGCGGAGGAAGAGTGATTCTCGAGAGATCCGTTAGATCTTGAGGAGTAGAGGCGGGAGGAGATCAGCGTGAGGCGGATGGTGGTATGAAGGATGAGGAATCGGCGGCAGCGGCAGCGGCAGCGGCGGTGGCGGTGGTTGAGCGACGGAGGAAGAGAGAAGATCGCGTTTCCGGCATATGCGGCGACGGCAGCGGCCATGGGCTAAGAGATGAGCAATAGCTCTATCTCTATAGCTGGGTATTGAATTTTAGGAAGGTGGGTGAAATTGCGACGGGAATTGCTCCGCGCAACTCTGTACCGTTTTAATTTTTAGCCGCTTATATAAATTAAATATGTTAAAACTCTAAGAAATAGTAACCTTTGAAAGATTATGGAGAAGATTAACCATGGCAAATAGCCATGGTGCTTTATTTATAAAATCTCATAGGTATTCCAAAAGTCTTGGATTCCAAAAGTTTTCACCACATTATGAGTGGTGGAGTAATGATTGGATAAGTGGTGGGGAGGCCAAAGGCCTCCCCCCACCCCCCACTCACAACACTCACTCTTATCCATCCATTACTTTTGTCTTAGTGTATAAGGCTAAAAAGAGGTGGATACTTCTGGATCCTGAGTAATCGTGTTTGCCTCGTTAAAACCTTAGCTGCGGAAAACCCAGTGGGAAAAAACCAACAGCTTAAGGGAAAAGAGTGCAACACACAGGTTAATCCCCCTCATCCGTACAAGCTTCAGGCTTGTAGGTATTTCAGTTGTCTCATACCGATTCCTTTTACAAGTTTTACAAAAATACATTTCGGTAAAGATTTGGTAAAAAGATCAGCTAAGTTGTTGCAGGACTGGATCTGCTGAACTTCAATCTGCTTGTCCTCCTTGAGATATGTGCTTCGTCCTGTCGCCCTTGATGTAGCCTTTTTGAAGTTGAGCAGTGCACGCAGCGTTGTCTTCAAACAGGACAGTAGGCTCCAAATCACCGGTCTTCAGGCCAGTGGATTGAAGAATGTGGTGGACGACGGATCGTAGCCAATAACACTCTCTGCTTGCTTCATGGATCGCTATGAGCTCTGAATGATTGGATAACGTAGCTGTTTTGGTTTGCTTTACCGATCTCCAGGAGATAGCAGTACCTCCGTAGGTAAACACAAAACCTGTTTGTGATTTTGCCGTGTGCGGCGCTGAAAGATAACCTGCATCGGCATAACCGAACAATTGGGGGGAGGCACCTCTTTGGTAGTAAAGTCCCAGATCAATTGAAACCTGGAAGTATCGCAGAAGATGCTTTACTCCGTTCCAGTGGCGCTTTGTAGGTGATGCACTGTGTCTGGTTAGGAGATTAACTGTAAACGCTATATCAGGACGCGTACAGTTAGCCAGATATAGAAGTGCTCCAATGGCACTGAGGTAGGGTACTTCAGGACCTAGTGTCTCCTCCCCCTCTTCCAGAGGCCGGAAGTGGTCCTTATGTACATCTAGTGATCTGACGACCATAGGAGTACCCAAAGGATGACATTTATCCATATGAAACTTACGCAGAAGTTTCTTTGTATAATTAGATTGGTGTAATAGGATTCCACCTCTTAGGTGTTCAATCTGTAAGCCAAGACAATACTTTGTTTTGCCTATGTCTTTCATTTCAAAAGTATGTTTTAGGCTTTCAGATATCTCATGGATTTCTGCAGGAGATCCTATGAGATTTAAGTCATCAACATATACTGCTATGATGATGAATTCGGTTCCTGTTCTCTTGATAAAGATGCACGTGCAGACTTCATTATTCGTGAAACCTTGTTGTGCAAGGAAATCACTAAGTCTGTTATACCACATCTTGCCCGATTGCTTTAGACCATATAATGATCTATGCAGCCTTACAGAGAATACGTCCCGATGTATCTCTTTTATCTCTTGGGGTAGTTTAAACCCATCAGGAAGTCTCATATAGATATTTTTATCTATATCGCCATATAGATATGCAGTCACAATGTCTATGAGCTGCATTTCTAGGCTTTCCATAGAAGTTAGTGTCACGCCCCGCTTCCCATTCTACCGGGAGCGAGGACGCGAGCGGGTCCGCGATGTGCTTAAAACAAGGAGGAGTAATTTTTTTTCTTTTTTTGAAATCTTCTTCTTTTCTTCCTCCTTGGCTTAAACACACTAAGCGTCTGTATAAAAATTGCAGATCCTTACTTGCAAATTTAAGAAGCAGCTCAAACAACATTATTACATATCCAGTGTACAATAATTAAGATACAGCTCGGGTCTAGTATGGCCAATACAAACAAAGTACACGAATTACATTAATCAAATATATATAAAAGTGCTGACGCGAAGGTAAAAGTCTAGTCTTCTGTGGGTAGATACTCCACGTAGTCTTCGAGCACTGGCTCGACTCCTGCAGTAGTGTCTTCAAAGAACTCAATATCGATACCTGACGGACATTTCGTAAAACAACAAAATGAAATGTCCGTCAGCGAGGTTTACTCGGCAAGATAATCTCAAAACCAAAACGTTGGACATTTTAAATTTAAACAATGGTGAACTTTAAAGACAAGCAATAAGCTTAATTCACAAATAAGCAATAAAAGAGATAAAGCAGTTTAAAGTAGTTAAAACAGTTAAAGCAGTTAAACATTTGCAACCTGCAGCAATTAAATCATTGATAGCCATTTGCAATACCATTTGCAACCTGTAGCAATTTCAATAACAAATTGTAATACTATCAGCAACCTGTGACAATTTAGCGTTTAATAAACACACTGTAGCGACCTGCAGAAAAGATGTTAGAACAATAGTCAAAAACCAGTCTATCCTAGTGATAAGTCCATGTCCAAGAGTACTAGAGATAACCAACATGCAGCCTGCGACGGGAGCAACTCCGAGGCTTACCCACCGTTCCGATATGGCAACGGTCAAGGTTCTAACCCCCGTAATGTGTTGGAGGTAATTTAGTATGGCGCATCCAGTCATTCTGTAACACTTGTGATCATAGACTACCCCAATCCCAGGTCAAGCCAAGTGTCGGTCAACAGGACGTGTACTATCAGTTCAATATTGAAATTCCATCTTCTATTTTATATTGTTAAAGTTCCATCTTTCATTCAATATTGTTGAAGTTCCATCTTCCATTCAGTCAGTTCAATCTCGGTATTCCAATAGTCTGTACAACAGTCTCGTGAAAGTTCACAACTTCACGACTCGATTAAATGAAAACATCAGGATCACTTAAATAAATAAAGAACGAGTAAGATATGATTTTAACCAAGAAAAAGAGTTTAAATTAGCTTAAAATACTTTCTAAGACTAGTAGTTATTTCTCAAGATTTTTAAACAATTTTTAAACAATTTTAAATAGCCAAAAAGCAATTTTAAATCAAGAAATGATTTTTAAAACATATGTTCAAGGAATTGTTTAGAGCAAACCGTACATCAGAATTCTTCAAACAAGGTGTCAAAATGATCGTATTCACTAGTACTACGACGTATATTTTTTATCGTACATTGGTGTACGTGAAAATCAACGTTATGAATTTTAAAAGGATTTATAAAACAAGAAATTATTAATAATACCCACGATCAAGGATTTATTCCGGATAAACCGTACGTCGGAATTCTGTAAACAAGATGTCAAAACGACCGTATTTACAAGTACTGTAACATATATTTTTATCAGACGTACGTATACGTAAAAATTGCAAGCTACGAATTTTAAAAGAATTTTAACCTATTTAAGTTTTGCCTTTAAAAATTCACTGTGAGAAATATACTTGCCTGATCGCGACGAAACTAGCGCCAATGGATTCGTTTCGACGTTTCTGATTTTCTGGGACTAGTCACTCATTTTTCTGGCCCTTGTATAATTAGTTATGGATTTATAACCTTAAAACCCATTTATTAATTAATAAAAATTACGAAAAACGGAATATTCGTTATATTTACAAGTTTGCCATTCGAATTTACCCGCTGCTTTTCGTTCGTTTCAGCTGCATGGGGAGAGAGAGGGTGGGCGACGTGGGCGGAGGGGGCCTCGGCGGTGAGCGGGGGCTTCGTCGGACACGGCGGCTGCGGGGCGGAGCGGTCGGCGCTGCGGCGGCCTCGGGGCGGAGCTGACGGGGCGCTCGGAGATGGCAGCGTGGCGCCGTGCTTCGCCTGAGCTCGAGGAAGAGGGCACCGGCGGTCTCGTCGTTGCTGTGGCGGGGTGGCGAACGGGGGTAAACGGCGGTAGGCTTTGGGCGGTCGAGGCAGCGGAGCTCGGGCTGCACGGGCGCTGGGGAGGGGCGGAGCTCCGGCGGTGAGTCGAGGAGCGGGTCTCGGTCGTCGATCGGAGAGGAGGAGCGGCGCTTGCTCGGAGGAGGTGACGAGGCGTCGGTGACGGGGGCTCTGGGGGAGGCACCGCGGGGTGGAGCGCCGGCGGGCGTGGGTCGAGGAGAGCGTGAAAGCGAGAGGGGGAGGGGTTTGAACACGCGAAAGGGAGAGAGAGAGAGAGAGACTGCCTGTGAGTGATAGAGAGAGGGTCTGGGTTATTATTTATAGGGTAAAGAAATTGGGTAGATGAGTTTTACGGTTAGCTGAGGGAAAGAGTGGGTTAGCTGAGAGAGAGGGAGAGTTGGGGTAGATACGGGTGAAGTTAGGTAGGTAAATTAATATGTAATTAGTAATAATAAAACCCCATTAGCAAAAGTCATTAGTAAAAATACAAAACGAAATTACGGTTTTGCCCCTACTAGTAAACGTGTCCGGAAAATTACGAAAACATACCCACGGGATCGTATCGTCACGAGGATCGCGAATACGGAGACCGTTCCAGGGTTTGGACTAAGGAAATACTAGTTTTTGGCCAAAACGTTTAGAAAGCAAGTTTGTGGGTTCTCTAGAGAAATGATATCAGAAAATTACGAAATTAATGTGGGGAGCTCTAAATGATCATATGATGCTACTGCAGAAGTTTGAAAACGTTTTGAAGACGTTTGTATAGAAAATAAATTCGTGGAATCAAAACGGTAATTTTGGGAGATGAATTTTAACAGAAATGTTTTGGGCATTTGAGGAAATCTGAAATTGCTGAAATATAATATGATAAGTCTAGTGCTCTAAAATATTTTTATAAGAATTTTTGGAATCAGTTTTGTTATAAAACTCTTCACGAACATTTATAAAGTAAAATTAATTTTTAAAGTACGTAAAAATTGGTAAATTGAAGTGATGAAATTTCAGGTCGTTACATCCTACCCTCCTTAAAATAATTCCGTCCTCGGAATTTCTCAAAACTTTATAAAATAAAATAAATACTGTTATTAAGAAGCTCAAACAAATAAATGATAAAATGGAAAACTAGTCGAATGATTACAATTTAGAAAATAAGTTGTTAATAGCATGAAATAAAATGTGATATAATGGCATCAAGAAAACAAGAGATATTTCTGATAAGTATTAACATCATCATAGTTTCCGTAACTAGTCCCGACCAGTATCACTACAATAGTTACCATGCCTTCTCAAGTAGTCCAAAATTAACATGAGATAATCACATGAAAATGAGGGCTATTATGATGACACCATCTGATCGAACTTGGAACCTGAGGTGATAAGCCAGTAGCAAGCTATTTAAACCACATAAAATGGAAGACCATAAGGTTTATTCGTGCTACTGGATCTTAATCAAAGATGGCGCTCATCATATAGCACGTATCGACTAATCCACGGGTACCAACACCATCAATTTCCATAATGCCTAACCACATGCTAACGTCCAAATCACCGCCCAAAGGTAAGTACAAGGCCAACACTCTAAGTCAGTACTCACTGCCAGCATTTCTTCCGTCAATCTCCATACTATCCAACAATAAGGCAGGATCCATGCTCTCATCCAGAGCCAAGCACAAGGCCTACATCCAACTTCAACACCCAAGGCCAATATCATGCCAATATTCATCGCCATCACTCCTTCCGTAGACCAATACTTGACATTCGCAACACCCAACATCATCCAACAAATGAACAACCAAAAACACGCTTTCCCGCACACCAAAAGGAGTAGACGCAAGAGGAAGCCTAGACGGGATCTCATCCTAGGTGAGACCCAAGGCAGAGAGCTCAAGAGAAGCCCAAGGATCACGGCTTCCCAAGATCTCAGCCAAGCAGCGGTAGCGAGGGTGGCGGCGAGGGTTGCTGCTAGGCCCAACAGACCCCAAGGTCGTTGGTGGGCCATCGGCGGCTGCGAGCGCTGCGACTGGCTGTCGATCCATGGTGGGGAGGGCCTCCGGGATGGAGCGAAACGAAAGCTGGCGGATCTTCGGGTGAGGCCGGCGGATCGGAGATCGGAGTGGCGATGCGGGGTCCGATCGAGCTCGCTTGGGGAAGAGGCCGTGAGGAGGAGGGGGCGATGTCTGAGCGAAAAGGGAAAGCCACGGGGTGGCTTGCGGAGGAAGGAGATGGGTCAAAAAGAAAAGGGGGGCTCCGAAGTCGTCGGTGTTAGGCGGGAACGGGGCTCGAGGAGAGGAAACGGACAGAACGCAATAAAGAGGGGAAAAGGCTGTCAGTGGGAAATGAATCAAACCCTTGGGGGAAAGAAATTGGGTACAAGATAGAAGTAGGGGCTAGAGGAGAAATACGAGCACAAAATGAAAAGACGCCAACAACCTACACTGGCACGTCAGGTTGGCTCGTCTCAAAATCTCCAGTATCATCCTCGAATACTTCTGAGCGTCCTTCGATCTGCTTCCGCGGAGGAACTTGAACTTAAGATGGTCGGGTATTTCGAACTCTACCCTCCTTTGACGACAGTCAAAGGTGGCATGAAATGTCCTTAACCAATTCATCCCAAGAACAACATCAAATGTCGGCATCTCTATCACCATGGATTTAGCAAAAAGACCTCGTCTACAAATCACATAGAACATTGGAGGCATCCGCTGGGAACTGCCAGCGGTCTCGACCATCCAACGTGGAGTCAGAGGTTTAACAGTTACAGTGATAAGAAACATGTCCAAGCTCTAAATAATAGAGTAAGTAGCTTAGTGGAATATCGCGTACCTGGGATTTACTTGGTCCGTAGCCTCAGCTTCTTCTACTGTCATGGTACAAGCTTGGCGTCTTTGGGGTAGCACCTGTTGTCGAGTCTGCTGGTACACTTGTTGTTGGTTGACGTTGTTGAGCAGAGTTGGAAGGCTGAGACTTCCTCTCAGGACAGTCGCTTGCAGTGTGGCCCTTCGATTTGCTTTAGTGGTTGAACTCGAACTTCTGATGATCCAAAATTCGAATGATGTCCTCCATAACTAGAGTTCAAGGGGACTAAAGAAAGATTCTAAGAAGGTCAATCGAAAGGTCATCAAGCTAAGAGAAGGTGATAATGAAGATCGATGACGTCACATAATCATGATTCACGCCCTTGCGGTCCAGCGGACACGGCCAGGGAAGTGACTAAGCCAGGATCACTTATGCCCAGTCTAGCTAGGTCGATCCAACAGACTTTAGCCAAGCACATTGACCGGTATCATGGTCCATTGAAGGAAGATTATCATTTATATGCGTGCCATCATCAACTGAAGGAAAGGTGATGAAACGAGTAGATGGTTCATCCAATGAAAATAACTATAACGGTTAGCAAAAGTAGCTACTAAGGAGGGTATAACCAAGAATGGAACACGAGTTCCTAAGCAATGGTTAAGAATTCGAAAAAGGTAATGAGGTTCAATGGAGATAGTTCGTTGCGAATTTTGTGATAAGGAACAATAGAAAATTCCCAAATCAAGATGTGGACATGCTATAGCACGATAACATATGCTAGCAATGATAATAAAGACGATGGGTGTCAAATCGACGTAGATGGAAAAGGTTCAGGTATACCAGTGATTACCGGTTCAGCAGCTTTGTGGAGAATATAGGGTTGAATTCCAGTATTTCCCTTATGATACCCCAAGATGTCGTTGTTGGTGACGCCATGAGTATCTGGTCGACCTGCCATACTTCAAAACAAACCGCAATGTAAAGTAGGTTAGAATAAATCTATTCTAGTTGTACACTTGGATATTCATGTCATTTAAACCGATCTTAAAGCATTTGCATAAGCAAGACCTGCATGGGCCGCCACCAAAACCTGTCACGCCCCGCTTCCCATTCTACCGGGAGCGAGGACGCGAGCGGGTCCGCGATGTGCTTAAAACAAGGAGGAGTACTTTTTTTTCTTTTTTTGAAATCTTCTTCTTTTCTTCCTCCTTGGCTTAAACACACTAAGCGTCTGTATAAAAATTGCAGATCCTTGCTTGCAAATTTAAGAAGCAGCTCAAACAACATTATTACATATCCAGTGTACAATAATTAAGATACAGCTCGGGTCTAGTATGGCCAATACAAACAAAGTACACGAATTACATTAATCAAATATATATAAAAGTGCTGACGCGAAGGTAAAAGTCTAGTCTTCTGTGGGTAGATACTCCACGTAGTCTTCGAGCACTGGCTCGACTCCTGCAGTAGTGTCTTCAAAGAACTCACTATCGATACCTGACGGACATTTCGTAAAACAACAAAATGAAATGTCCGTCAGCGAGGTTTACTCGGCAAGATAATCTCAAAACCAAAACGTTGGACATTTTAAATTTAAACAATGGTGAACTTTAAAGACAAGCAATAAGCTTAATTCACAAATAAGCAATAAAAGAGATAAAGCAGTTTAAAGTAGTTAAAACAGTTAAAGCAGTTAAACATTTGCAACCTGCAGCAATTAAATCATTGATAGCCATTTGCAATACCATTTGCAACCTGTAGCAATTTCAATAACAAATTGTAATACTATCAGCAACCTGTGACAATTTAGCGTTTAATAAACACACTGTAGCGACCTGCAGAAAAGATGTTAGAACAATAGTCAAAAACCAGTCTATTCTAGTGATAAGTCCATGTCCAAGAGTACTAGAGATAACCAACATGCAGCCTGCGACGGGAGCAACTCCGAGGCTTACCCACCGTTCCGATATGGCAACGGTCAAGGTTCTAACCCCCGTAATGTGTTGGAGGTAATTTAGTATGGCGCATCCAGTCATTCTGTAACACTTGTGATCATAGACTACCCCAATCCCAGGTCAAGCCAAGTGTCGGTCAACAGGACGTGTACTATCAGTTCAATATTGAAATTCCATCTTCTATTTTATATTGTTAAAGTTCCATCTTTCATTCAATATTGTTGAAGTTACATCTTCCATTCAGTCAGTTCAATCTCGGTATTCCAATAGTCTGTACAACAGTCTCGTGAAAGTTCACAACTTCACGACTCGATTAAATGAAAACATCAGGATCACTTAAATAAATAAAGAACGAGTAAGATATGATTTTAACCAAGAAAAAGAGTTTAAATTAGCTTAAAATACTTTCTAAGACTAGTAGTTATTTCTCAAGATTTTTAAACAATTTTTAAACAATTTTAAATAGCCAAAAAGCAATTTTAAATCAAGAAATGATTTTTAAAACATATGTTCAAGGAATTGTTTAGAGCAAACCGTACATCAGAATTCTTCAAACAAGGTGTCAAAATGATCGTATTCACTAGTACTACGACGTATATTTTTTATCGTACATTGGTGTACGTGAAAATCAACGTTATGAATTTTAAAAGGATTTATAAAACAAGAAATTATTAATAATACCCACGATCAAGGATTTATTCCGGATAAACCGTACGTCGGAATTCTGTAAACAAGATGTCAAAACGACCGTATTTACAAGTACTGTAACATATATTTTTATCAGACGTACGTATACGTAAAAATTGCAAGCTACGAATTTTAAAAGAATTTTAACCTATTTAAGTTTTGCCTTTAAAAATTCACTGTGAGAAATATACTTGCCTGATCGCGACGAAACTAGCGCCAATGGATTCGTTTCGACGTTTCTGATTTTCTGGGACTAGTCACTCATTTTTCTGGCCCCTGTATAATTAGTTATGGATTTATAACCTTAAAACCCATTTATTAATTAATAAAAATTACGAAAAACGGAATATTCGTTATATTTACAAGTTTGCCATTCGAATTTACCCGCTGCTTTTCGTTCGTTTCAGCTGCATGGGGAGAGAGAGGGTGGGCGACGTGGGCGGAGGGGGCCTCGGCGGTGAGCGGGGGCTTCGTCGGACACGGCGGCTGCGGGGCGGAGCGGTCGGCGCTGCGGCGGCCTCGGGGCGGAGCTGACGGGGCGCTCGGAGATGGCAGCGTGGCGCCGTGCTTCGCCTGAGCTCGAGGAAGAGGGCACCGGCGGTCTCGTCGTTGCTGTGGCGGGGTGGCGAACGGGGGTAAACGGCGGTAGGCTTTGGGCGGTCGAGGCAGCGGAGCTCGGGCTGCATGGGCGCTGGGGAGGGGCGGAGCTCCGGCGGTGAGTCGAGGAGCGGGTCTCGGTCGTCGATCGGAGAGGAGGAGCGGCGCTTGCTCGGAGGAGGTGACGAGGCGTCGGTGACGGGGGCTCTGGGGGAGGCACCGCGGGGTGGAGCGCCGGCGGGCGAGGCACGGCGGGCGTGGGTCGAGGAGAGCGTGAAAGCGAGAGGGGGAGGGGTTTGAACACGCGAAAGGGAGAGAGAGAGAGAGAGAGACTGCCTGTGAGTGATAGAGAGAGGGTCTGGGTTATTATTTATAGGGTAAAGAAATTGGGTAGATGAGTTTTACGGTTAGCTGAGGGAAAGAGTGGGTTAGCTGAGAGAGAGGGAGAGTTGGGGTAGATACGGGTGAAGTTAGGTAGGTAAATTAATATGTAATTAGTAATAATAAAACCCCATTAGCAAAAGTCATTAGTAAAAATACAAAACGAAATTACGGTTTTGCCCCTACTAGTAAACGTGTCCGGAAAATTACGAAAACATACCCACGGGATCGTATCGTCACGAGGATCGCGAATACGGAGACCGTTCCAGGGTTTGGACTAAGGAAATACTAGTTTTTGGCCAAAACGTTTAGAAAGCAAGTTTGTGGGTTCTCTAGAGAAATGATATCAGAAAATTACGAAATTAATGTGGGGAGCTCTAAATGATCATATGATGCTACTGCAGAAGTTTGAAAACGTTTTGAAGACGTTTGTATAGAAAATAAATTCGTGGAATCAAAACGGTAATTTTGGGAGATGAATTTTAACAGAAATGTTTTGGGCATTTGAGGAAATCTGAAATTGCTGAAATATAATATGATAAGTCTAGTGCTCTAAAATATTTTTATAAGAATTTTTGGAATCAGTTTTGTTATAAAACTCTTCACGAACATTTATAAAGTAAAATTAATTTTTAAAGTACGTAAAAATTGGTAAATTGAAGTGATGAAATTTCAGGTCGTTACAGTTAGGCTTATTAAAAATCAGAATGTGATCGAATCCATGACCGGGAAATATGTATCTTCGTAATCAATCCGCGGTCTTTGGGAAAACCCCTAGGCTACAAGGCGTGCCTTGTAGCGAACGATCACATTGTTTTCATTTCTTTTTCTTATGAAAACCCACTTATATCTCACAGGCTTTACACCTGCTGGTGTTTGGACTACTGGTCCAAAGACTTTGTGTTTCAAGAGTGAGTCCAGCTCTACTCTTATTGCCTCGTCCCACCTTGGCCAATCATCTCTGCGTTTATATTCCGCTAGAGATCGTGGTTCGACGTCATCGTCATATTCAGTGACGTGAACGACAATATCGAACGGAAAATAGTCGTCGTCGACTGTGCTATGTCTGTCCAGTACCTCTCTAGTACGTACAAAATTTAATGATGTTTCTCCTATTATTTCCTCTGCAGGGGAAATAAGGAGGGGAGAAGTAGCTGGTCTGAGCTCAGCATCCTGTGGAGGGATAATCTTATTATCTCCAGGAGTCTTCCTCTTTCGAGGAACTTTATCTTTTGAACATGGTGGGTGTCCTCTTTTCAATTGAGGTAAAGCCAATTCTGCTGGTGGTGGATTGCATCCATCTATGGGGATGTCAATCCTAGCTGGTGTATTAGCAGCAGGGACATGTGAACGGACAATCTTCTGGTTGTCCGTGAACTTATCCGGCAAAAGATGTACTGGATTCTGAATGTGAAGGATCTTCAGGATCTCATCTTCACACAGATTAGTACGCGGATCATATATGGACAAAGACTTCTGGTCCCAACTAATGGTCTCAGTAGCTTCAGGCTTCTTAGACTCTGTGCCTAGTTTAGAAAAAATTTTCGCATCAAATTCACAGTCAGCAAAACGTGCCTTGAATGCGTCCCCCGTTAGGGGTTCAAGGTATCTGATAATAGAGGGCGAATCAAACCCAATAAAGATACCTAGACGACACTGAGGGCCCATTTTGGTCCTCTGAGGTGGTGCTATTGGGACATATGCTGCACAACCAAACACTCTCAAATGAGAGATATCCGGAGGTGCGCCATATGCAAGTTGCATCGGGGATAATGTATGACCTCCAGAGGGTCTTATCCTAATAAGTGATGCAGCATGTAAAATAGCATGCCCCAAGCATCCACCGGCAACTGGGATTGCTTAAGCAATGGACGTACAATCCATTGGAGTCTCTTTATAAGGGACTCAGCTAATCCATTCTGGGTGTGAACATGTGCTACATGATGTTCAACTTCAATACCCATTGCCCGGCAATAGTCTTCGAAGACTTGTGAAGTAAATTCGCTCGCATTATTAAGACGTAGTTTCTTGATATGTTATCGGGGAAATGATCACGCAAACTTATTATTTGTGCCAATAGCTTTGGAAAAGCTAGGTTGCAGGTGGACAAGAGGCACACATAAGACCATTTAGTTGATGCATCAATCAGTACCATGAAGTACCGAAATGGGCCACTTGCGGGGTGAATAGGCCCGCAAATGTCACCATGAATTCTCTCAAGGAAGCTAGGAGACTCTAATCCCACTTTCAGGAGGGAGGGTCTCGTTATAAGTTTTCCCTTGAAACAAGGGGGACAAGGAAATTCACCCTTATGAAGAATCTTTAGGTTCTTCAATTTATGTCCACGAGATTCAGTGATGATGCGTCGCATCATTGCTGATCCAGGGTGACCAAGTCTGTTGTGCCAGAGTTGGTACTCTGGCAGTGATGGGATCGTCTGGTGCTCAGTCATATTGGCTTCTATTGGTTGAATGTATGTATGGTAGAGACCCGACGGGAGTCCCTTGAATCGCTTGCAGATGATCTTCTGGTCATCTTTTTGACGAGTTACATACAAATATTCAACATTATTTTCATCTATGGTTTCTAAGTGATATCCATTTAAACGAAATTCCTTGAAACTTATGAGATTCCTATTTGATTTAGGAGAGAATAATGCATTTTTTATTTGAAGTCTTGTGTTATTTGGGAATAATAAAATTGCTTCACCAGATCCTTCGATTATTTGGGACAGTCCTAAAATTGTGATAACAGGACCGTCATATTTATTTATGCTATTAAAATAGCAATGTTCGCGAAGGATTGTGTGCATCGAGGCACTGTCCACTAGGCACTCATACTTCATCTATATAAGCAAAAACGCAATTTTATTTGAGTAAATGTAAATGACATTCAAAAATAAAAGTTCGTACTAAAGCAAACAAAAGATGAAGATACATGGAATTTTAAATGCATAGATAAAAGATGAAGCTTAATCAAGCAGGTCGTCGTTCTCGAAGTCTTTTGCAGTAAACTTCGTTGGTGGCTGAACAGCCACCAAGTTTGTTTCAGGTAGAGACTTCTGGCTCGCCTGATATAGTTCCTGGAGGTGGCGAGGAGTGCGGCAGTTTCTGGACCAATGGCCAGTCATGCCGCATCTATGGCATTTATCCTCCCAGTTCTTCTTAGGAAGTGACACTTGGTCGGTGTTCTTTCGCTTCCATGTGAAGTTTCTCTTTCCTTTATTGTTTTTGTTTGTCTGGGGTGCTGCTCTTCTTGGTTGCTTCATTACAGCTTTCCCTTTGTTATTTTTAGCATTCTTCTCGTTTTTCCACTTCTGGGGAGAAACGTGGTGGGCTTCAGGGATAGGGGCAGTGCCAGCTGGACGTAAATTATGAGTAGCGAGCAGTAAATCTCGATTCTGCTCTACCCTAAGGAGCCAAGAGATCAAATCGGAGAATTTCGTGAAGTTGCGTTCACGATACTGCTGCATGAGGATTGCATCTTTCTCGTGAAACGAGGTAAATGTCTTTTCCAACATGCGTTGTTCTGTCACTTCTTCACCGCACAACTTCAGGTGTGAGGTGATATTATGAAGTGCAGAATTATACTCAGCGACGGACTTATAGTCCTGAAGTCTGAGGTTTTCCCACTCATAACTGGCACTCGGTAATATTACATCAATTTGATGTTTACACCGTGCCTCCAGCGCTGTCCACAGCTCCATTGGGTCCTCTACAGTTAGGTATTCGGCCTTTAAGGTCTGATCTATATGTTTCCTAATGTAGATAATGTCTTTCGCCTTATCCACATCGGAGACAATGGTAGGAGTGCTGTTGCTAGATGTAGCAGAAGCATCGTCCGCTGCTGGGGCCGATGAAGGAGCCAAAATTTAGCCAAGGAGTGCCATTGAACGCAAGTGGAACTTCAGGTCCACTCGCCAACTTAGGTAATTTTTTCCTGCAGAATCAAGGACCTCGAAATCGACCCTTGCTAATTTTGCCATTTATCTACGCAATTTAAAATAAGCATGAATTAATTAAAATTGAAATTCACGCATAAAAAATAAAATAAGTAAAATGTGGGGATCGGCCAGATACCCAAAGAAAAACAAAGTCCAAAGTCTGAATATACACTCCATAAAGAAAAGAAAAATACAATTTGGAAACCCAGAATGAGTCCCTATATTTTCCAATTTTCGCATCCGTCTTCATTTGTCGGTACACCGGTCTTTGGCATAAATACATATAATCCTCACTTACAAATTCTCTCAAAAATAAAATAAAATTGCAAGGAATATAAAGGGTATCAAACTGGCCGATCCCAAAAATCACATTTTAGCTTATATAAACATCCACGCAGTTTATAAATGCTACATGCACAAAAGGAACAACCACACAAGCATATAACACAGGCATATATAATATGGAAAAAGAGACTATAAAATATAATAATCTCTCGGACCACGGGGAGACATCATACACCGTTAGGTTAGTTGACTAATGGCAGAGCGGTCGCATGATCCTTAAGATAATTATATTTTGAAAAAAATCCTAATATTCCATAAATTAATAATAATGCAAGAGTGTTATAATTTTAGCAATATGAAAGACTAGGCGACAGGCCCATAACAAGGAATTAAAATAAATTAATATTTTGAATGGGGCTGCAGGCCCACAAATATTAATCATTTTAATATATTATTAATATTTGGGCTGCAGGCCCATTTGCCAAAAATTTAACAAATTATTGCAATTGAATTAAATTGGCTTCAGGCCCAATAAGTCAAATTAAAATATTGTTAATATTTGGGCTTCAGGCCCAGTTTCAAAATTCTAATTGACACAAAAAAATGCTATTGGGTTTACTGGGCTGCAGGCCCAATTTTGGTAGACCAAAATTAATTAGCAAGAGAAATGGGGATGAAGGCCCATTAAAACGGGCTATCTGTTTTATTAAATTTAAATAGAAAGAGCCCTTAAACCCATTTCTGGGCTATGGAATGCCAAAATCCCCCCAACCCTAAGTCTGTCCCCTCAACTCCTTTTTACAAAGAGGTTTAGGAAGAATTCCCCTCTCTCTGCGTTTGGCAAAAGCCCCCCCTCCTCTGCGTTCAGCAAAGGCCCCCCTCGCTGTTGGGGGGCGGAGGAAGTCATGCCCCCTTCAGGGGGGATTGCAGCGGACAGAAACCCCCCCCTGGAGGGGGCGTCGCCGGGAAAGCCCCCGGGTCTTTGGGGGGGCGACGAAAAGAACCCCCCCCCCCCGTCTGGGGGGTCGGCGCCTGAGGAGGCCCCCCCTGCTTGGGGGGCGGCAGATAACCCCCCCCCTTGCCTGGGGGGGTCGGTGCCTGAGGAGGCCCCCCCGCCTGGGGGGCGGCGGATAACCCCCCCCCCTCGCCTGGGGGGGGTCGGCGCCGGGGGGAGAGAAACCCCTTCGGGGGGTCGCGGGACTGGGCCCCCCTTCGGGGGGAAGCCAAATGGGTTCTTTAATTTTTTTTTATTTTTGAGAATACAATTGCAATAGTTTTAAAATGCCTATATATTAAGCATTGTAAAAATCATGGCTTAATAAAAATTTTGTTTGTAGTTATCTACGGGATCGATAGATATTACCTCTAGATTAAAAACCTAGGGACGATCGTAAAGAATCCGTAGATAGTTCTGCTCCAGATACGCTCCAAAGAGAAATCCCCGCAAATCTTCGTCGCAACGGATTACCGCAACAACAGATTCCTTCGCGCGTAGGGGTTTGATTTTTTGGAAGGAGACGGGAAGAAAAGCTCAAAAGAGAAGAGCGTAAGTGCTGATAACGTGTTGGAAGATTATGGAGAAGATTAACCATGGCAAATAGCCATGGTGCTTTATTTATAAAATCCCATAGGTATTCCAAAAGTCTTGGATACCAAAAGTCTCCACCATATTATGAGTGGTGGAGTAATGGGTGGATAAGTGGTGGGGAGACCAAAGGCCTCCCCCCTTACAACATAACCATGGCTCAAGGCTATGGTCCTCTATTTATTCAATATTATGGAATACCAATGGGTAAGAAGTCCAAGGGACCCCCACTACTTAATAGTGGGGTGTAATGGAAGATAATGAGGGGAGGGAGGCCAAAGGCCTCCCTCAACTCACAACACTCACCCTTATCTCTCCATTACCTTGTGTTAATCATATGAATACTTCAGGATTCAATATGCTAATGAGGTAGATACTTCTGGATCCAGAGCCACTGTGGTTGCCTCGTTAAAACCTTAGCTGTGGAAAACCCAGTGGGAAAAACCAGCAGCTTTAAGGGAAAAGAGTACAACCAACTAGTGACTCCCCCTGATCCATACAAGCCTTATGCTTGTAGGTCTTTCAGCTTTCATTAGGGGTGGACACTTCAGGGTCCAGAGTTAAATGAGGTTACCTCATTAAAAACCTTTGGCTATGGGAAACCCAGTGGGAAAACCCATAGCTAAGAAAAAAGAGTACAACTCTACTATCAACTCCCCCTGATCTGTACAAGCTTCAGGCTTGCAGATCTCCTATGTATCTATGCAATCATTACCTTTTCGTCTATACATCCATCATGTTCTGAAAGCAAATACAATCATCACTCATTTATACAAGTTTCACTCATATCTAGCGGCTACTGGAAAACAGTGGCGCTCTGGAGTGGTACGCTCTTCGAAGTTAGTAGATGACTCCACGTATGTATTATTTTACTCAGTCTTCACTGTGTCTGCAAGGTACTGCTGGACCTGGCTGAGCGTATTCTAGACTTGCTTCTTGGATGATGAGCTTCTCAGAAGATGTAGACTTTGGAGGATGATGTGTAGATCTTTAGGAAGTGGCCGGACATTTGTGCTTAGTCATCACGATGATTTGTAAACCTGCATATGCGATATATATTCCTTGGATGATGATCCTTGACCCTTGGAAGTTGCGCAGAAGCAGCTTATCCTTGGTCTAGTGGTGCTCTCCAGGGCAGCACTGTATCTGGCTAACAGCTTTACTGCAGACGTTCTATTAGAGACACGTGCAGTTGGCCAGATAAAAGAGTGTAACTAGTACACTAGAGCTAGGCTCTTCAGGACCTAGGATGTCCTCCCTCTCTTCCAGCGACTGGAAGGTGTCATACATAAGCATCCATTTTTAATAGATTGCAAATGGACATCTTTCTTCATAAACTCCTGGTGTATGAAGAATATGATAGGTATAAAAGGATTCCACCACGAAGGTGTTTAATCTGTAAGCCGAGACAATACCTTGTTATTCCTAGGTATTTCATTACTTCATTTCGAAGGTATGCTTAAGGCTATCAGATATCTCAATGGTCTCTGCTAGAGATCCTATTAGATTTAAGTCGTCCACATATACGGCGACTATTACAAATCCTGTCCCCGTTCTTTTGATAAAGATACACAGGCATACTTCATTATTAGTGAATCCTAGTTCCGCAAGGAATTCGATAAATCTGTTATACCACATTTTTCTTGGTTGCTTAAGATTATGTAATGATCTTTGAAGCCTTTATAGAGAAGACGTTCCTACGTCTCTCTTTAATCTCTGGGGGTAGAGTTTACCCTTCTGGAAGTTTCATATAGATCTCTATATCTATATTGTCATATAGATATGCAGTCACAACGTCCATGAGCTGCTTTTCTTGGCTTTTCCAGAGATGGTTAGGCTTAGTATGAAATAGGAAAATGATCATATTTCCTTAATTTATTTTTGTTATGAAAACCCACTTATATTCCACAGGTTTTACACATTCAGATGTTTGGACTACTGGTCCAAAGACTTTGTGTTTTCAAGAGTGAGTCCAGCTCTACTCTTAGTGCCTCGTCCCACTTGGGGGGGGGGGGTAAAAACACCCTTAATCATATCCTAAATCTAGTCAAAAATTATTAACGATCTAGATCAAAGATAATGAACATACCACGAAACTAGACAGGCTATGGTCTAATGCGATTAACATTTCATACCCCTATTGACTTGGGTCTTACACTATTACAACCTTTGATCGCATGGAAAACATCCATGTGAAAAGGATACATTGAGATTTTGCATGGTTTGTTTAGTTTTAATGTATACAAGTATAATTACCCAGAAGCATACATATGCATGGCGAAGGATATTTATGGAACTTTATAATAAAAATAATGTATTCAATACAGTCCAAGCATACACATCAGTGCATAACAAATAGTCAACATCATTCATGCATATAGATTTTCACCTATCATTAATAATAAAGGCATAATCATGCTCATTTAGCCCGTATATGATGTTAACCAACATGCATAGTATACAAATACAAAATACATGCATCCATTCATTAACATGAAGAACATAGCATGCATGAAGTAGATTATAAGAATTCATAAAGTACACAATATGCATCACTTACTGATTAGTTGATGTGTAACGACTACTTTTCATGTATCTGGATTTAATATAATATAATATATGTTTTGGTGGATTTTCTCCTCATGTGTGGTTTTCGTCTCCGTAGATTTCATTTTCGATCGATTCGTCGTATTTTCTCGTTTCTTCATTAGGATCGTCGATTTCGAAGTATGTCACTCGTGACGGACTTCATAACAGTCGTATCTTACTATTAGATCAAGCCTAGGAGTCTTAGGAATCGATCCCGGAGCCCCGCGCTCCGTATCGGAACTTTTGGTGCTCATTAGCCGGTGTAAGAAGGGCCACCGACCGACTCGATGACGATCCAGTCGGTCGGCAATCCTTCTTGGACAGACTAGTTAGCTTTCTAAATTTCTCAGGAGTTACTGTTTATCGTTAGTCGGTCTAAGAACGTTGGTTGACCGACTAGGTTGCAAACTAGTCGGTCAACAATGCTTCTTTAACCGACTAACTCATCATCTTATTTTTGTATCAGCTACTGTTTACTCTTAGTCGGTCTAAGAACGTTCATCGATCGACTAGATGTAAAACTAGTCGGTCAGTATTTGTTCATGGACCGACTAACTCTAGAATCCTATTTTCGTTCAGGAGTTACTGTTTGCACTTAGTCGGTCTGCGTTGGTCGACCGACCGACTAGTTACCAAACTAGTCGGTCAGTGGTTGCTCTTTGACCGACTAACTAGTGTTGAAACCCTAATTTCTGGGCAGCCGCCAGCCCATCCTATTTATACCCAACCCAAACGTTTTCATCTTCTCCAACACGACCCAAAACCCTAAAATCTTCCCCCTTCAGCCCCCATCTTCCTCCAAGCTTCATTTCTTCATTCCAAGCCCTAGAATCATCATCCAAACCATCCATCTACTCTATCTACCTCTCATCTTTCCCAAAATCTCACCAAAACCCATCAAAATCCCCAAATCCCCCAAAACCCTAGTTTCCCCAAAGTTCTCCATTTGCTTCCAGATCTGATCCTAGGGTTCCCCGGAGTGTTTCTTCCGTCTCCTCTTGGTAAGAAATCGATCTACCGTTGTTTTCATAACCTATTTATATTTTTATGAAACCCTAATAAAATTCATGTTGTTTGGTGTTTGTTTCCCCCATAACAGCGATTTCCCCCGTAGATAGCATCCGTGTGACGAAGTGGTCGTCATCCCCGGTGCTAGGCAAGTGAAACTTGCCACTAAGGGTTTAGGCCATGCTTTAGGCCATTTGCTAGTTGTAGGCGTAAAAGAGGCTAGGCGACGAAATGATACTCGCCTAGGCGCAAATTGGGGAACTAGCTTGACAACGAAGCTAGTTCCGACATTTAGCATGTTGCACAACTATCATGTCACGTTTACTTTCCATTATCGGTACGCAAATTAATTGTCATGTCATTGCATCCTTCATGCATTTCAGTGATTGCGTAGCTTTGCTACATTGCTTGTGTTCCTGGCTCGTGTTCCAGAAGCGGGCCATGTGTTGGTTGATAGCCAATGCCCGAATTGTGTGTTTCCTGGCTCGTGACCAGAAGCGAGCATAATAAGTTGCTAACCCCAACGCTCGATATATTGAATTGTGAACTAAGAATGTGAGCTCAATGTGCGGGGCAACCCCAGGCTCACTAGCTGAGTTCAATGTGCGGGGACCCCAGGCTCCATTACGTGTGGGTATAGGGGGTGAGGGTTAAGCGGCCATTCAACTGGGAGTCTGTTTGATCAACAACTGCAGTTGTAAGGCGTAAACTCTTTGGGGGTGGGGTAGTGTTGGTGCCGATCGGTCTGAAATGTTTACCATTCAGCGAAGGGCGCAAACATCTACAAAACAACCGTGAAATGTGATTTGTGTTTAGTGCCGATCGGTCTGAATGTTTACCATTCAGCGAAGGGCATAAACACCTACAAAATGTGAATTGATTGAGATTGATAGTAGCTTGGCTACTCTTGTCTTGTCCCGATGATTGTTCTCTTGTACAAATTGTCTTGCCATGTCTTAAATTGTGCACTCATGTTATAACTGCCATGTCATGCATACTAAACTGCTAGGTTGCTAGTTGCCTTACTTTCAGTTTCCTTGCTCAAGTCTTTTAGACTTGCTGACATGTGCCCCTTTACTCTTTTGGGTGACACATGTTAGATCCTGAGCCCGAGTACCTTGTTGAGGACGAGGTGTTTGCTGACGCCGAGCCCGAGCTTGTGTTTGACGGGGAGTACGTGGACACTGGGGACCAGTCCTAGTGTCTTCGTTGTGTTTTACTTTTATTAGACAGTTGTTTTGTTATCGGTGTGTAGCACCCATACTTGTTGTTGTTGTTTTTTTTGTTGGCCTTGTTCTGGGCCTTTAGACTCTTTTCTTTTAGCCTGGTGGCTTTTCTGGATGTTGGACTTTTGTTGATGTTGGACAATTTGTGAGATGTGGAATTTTTATTTCAGTCTCTACTTGTGTTATTATTGTTATTCTGTCGTGGTTACAGGGACCTGCTTATGTATTATTGACGCTTATCGGGTTTGGGGCTTCACAGCTCCACTCCCGTGCGGACCTTTTCACGTCTCGCCTCCATTTTAGGGAAGCGGGTCGTGACAGGTTTTGTTGGTGGCCCATGCAGGTCCTTCTCTAACTGCGATTTTTGGAATAGCGATAATAATATTAGAATGTCCAATAAATTAAGTTCGACGTCCGAGTCATAAGCTATGAGTCTAATCTGATTCGTTTTCTGTGTCACTAGATGGCAGGAAGACGTTTCACCCATGGTGGGGGTAGTGGCGCGGTCCCTCATGATGAGGAGCCTGAGCGGGAACCCACCAGCGGTGAGATGATGCGGATGATGCTCCAGATGATGCAAGTGCAGCAGGGCGTGCTTCTGCAAGTCCAGAATGCTCCACTTGCTCGAGCTGCCCGGGCTCTTCCGGATGTTCCTCGCTCTGAGCCAGGAGCGAAGCAATTTCGGGAGCTGGGTCCCGCATATTTTGATGGTTCTGAGGGTCCTCTGGCTGCCGATGAGTGGATTCGAAACATCGAGGACAATCTGAAGATGGCCAAGATCACCCCGGCTGGATGGGTTGATTTGGCGAAGAGGCAACTCAAGGATAATGCTCGGAATTGGTGGGATGCGGAAGAGAAGATGTTGGTGGAGCCGATCGTCTGGGCTACCTTCAAGGCTAGATTTGATGGTGAGTTCTTCCCGAAGGCTGCCAGGGAAGAGATGCTGCAGCGTTTTATCGATTTGAAGCAAGGGAACTCGTCGGTGGACCTATATCACCAAGAGTTCATGAGGTTGAGTCGGTTTGCACCAAAGATGGTGCAGGACGCTGAGGAGAAGGCTCAGAGGTTCCTGCAGGGGCTTGCTTCGGAGCTCCAGAGTTTTGTGACCTCCTCTGACCGGGAGTCTTATCAGAAGGTTCTGGTAGCAGCAAAGAGGCAGGAGCTGCTCGTGAACCAGAGGAAGGGGTCTGTTGTTGGTGCTGGGAAGAGGCCTGTGGAACAGGCGAGAACTGTGGTTAGACCTGGATTCAGGCCTAATCAGTCTGCTCAGTTTAAGAGGCCAGGAGGGCCTATTCTGAAGATTTACCATTTCTGCGGCAAGCCTGGCCATATTAAGGATCAGTGTCGGAAGTTTCTGGGCCAGTGTCTGGTTTGTGGAGATGCTTCCCATGTCGCGAAGGATTGTCGGCATGCGGGTCAGCTGCGGAGGGCTCCTGTTGCAGCTCAGCCGTTGTAACAGTGAGCGTCTGTTCCTGCTGGTCGTGGGGCAGCTCTTGTTCCGCAGGGGCAGGCTTTTCGGTAGGCTGTTCCGCCGAGGAGGCAGGCTTTTCTGATGACCGCTGCGGAGAGCGCGGTTGTGGATGAGGTTATCGCAGGTAATCCTCAATCTAGCTGTTACTTTCCTCGCTGGTTTTGATTGTTAGATTATGTTGTTTGCTTGAACATGGTTGTTTGCTAGACTAGGGTTTGATTGTTAATTGCTTGTTAGGTGTGGTCTTGGTTTGCACATTTCCTGCACGAGTCCTCTTCGACTCTGGTGCATCGATGTGCATTATTTCTCGGAGCTTCGTGGAGAGGCATTCCTTGTCGACGTCCACTCTTCCAAAGAGTTGGAATATCGTTACAGGGAACGGCGTGGTCTCGGTGCATCGTGGTTGCAATTCTTGCTCGTTGGTGGTCTGTGGACATGAGCTTTTTGCGGATTTCATTGTCCACGACATCATCAACTATGATGCAGTTCTTGGGATGGATTGGCTTGCGAGCTTTTATGCTACGATCGACTGTCGGAGGAAGAAGGTGGTGTTCGAGATTCCCGGACACCCAGTGTTTGAGTTAAGTCGTGGTAGCAGTTCGCTTGGTCCTGTCAGATTTCGGGCCAGGCCGGTGGAGGCTGTGGCTATGCAGATGGAGCTGGAGTGGCCAGCTGTGGTGCGAGATTTTGGCGATGTCTTCCCCGAGGAAATGGCTGGTTTACCACCTGATCGGGCTTTGGAATTTTCTATCGATCTTGTTCCAGGTGCACAGCCGATTTCGAAGGCGCCGTATCGTATGGCACCTGCAGAGTTGGAGGAGTTGCGGAAGCAGTTGGATGAGCTTTTGCAGAAGAGCTTGGGTACGCGTCTGAGTTTCAGCACGGCGTACCATCCGCAGACGGATGGCCAGTCCGAGAGGACGATTTAGATTTTGGAAGACATGCTGAGGGCGTGCATGTTGGATTTCAAGGGTTCGTGGGAGGACCATCTACATTTGGTGGAGTTTTCCTACAACAACAGCTTCCAGGCGAGTATTGGCATGGCGCCTTTCGCCGCTCTTTATGGGAGGAAATGTCGATCGCCATTGAGTTGGGATGACGTTGGAGATCGGGAGTTGTTGGGACCTGAGATGATCGTGGAGGCCGTGGATATCGTCAGGAATATTCGGGAGAGGTTGAGAATTGCTCAGGACCGTTTTAAGCATTGGGCGGATGCTAAACGTCGTCCTTTGGAGTTTCAGCCGGGTGACCATGTGTTCTTGAAGATTTCCCCGAATCGTGGTGTGATTCGTTTCGGGAAGCGTGGGAAGTTGAGCCCGCGATACATTGGACCATTTGACATTTTGGAGAGGGTTGGCGAGGTAGCTTATCGCTTGGCCTTGCCGCCATCTTTGGAAGGAGTTCACAATGTTTTCCATGTGTCGCAGCTTCGTCGATACATTAGCGATCCGTCTCATGCGGTGGATTTTTTCGGAGATTACCGTTCGCCCCGATATGACGTATGACCAGCATCCAGTGCAGATTCTGGACAGGCGTCAGAAATCGCTTCGGAACAAGATTGTCAATCTTGTGAGGGTGATGTGGCGACACGGTTCACCTGGAGAGTCTACTTGGGAGAATGAGGATGAGATGCGAGAGCGTTTCCCAATTTTGTTTCCGGACTCGTGAGTATTTGGAAATTCCGAGGACGGAATTTTTCTTAAGTTGGGGAGGATGTAACGACTGCTTTTCATGTATCTGGATTTAATATAATATAATATATGTTTTGGTGGATTTTCTCCTCATGTGTGGTTTTCGTCTCCGTAGATTTCATTTTCGATCGATTCGTCGTATTTTCTCGTTTCTTCATTAGGATCGTCGATTTCGAAGTATGTCACTCGTGACGGACTTCATAACAGTCGTATCTTACTATTAGATCAAGCCTAGGAGTCTTAGGAATCGATCCCGGAGCCCCGCGCTCCGTATCGGAACTTTTGGTGCTCATTAGCCGGTGTAAGAAGGGCCACCGACCGACTAGATGACGATCCAGTCGGTCGGTAATCCTTCTTGGACCGACTAGTTAGCTTTCTAAATTTCTCAGGAGTTACTGTTTATCGTTTGTTACGAGGTGGAACTCGCGTACAATGAATTTGTATTAATGGGAACCAAGGGCACGGTGGTTATGTGGAGAAGGGGGATTAGGTAGGCTATTTGACAAGCGATTAGTGGGGTGAAGAAGTCGATCTCGACGCCAGTGACGGTCGCGGGGCTGAATCTCGCCGGATGCGGCTGGACAAGGTTGAACGGCAGGGGGGTGACGCCGACTGGTGTTGATAGGCGAGCTCTCCTGCAACACGAACAACTCGTCAGAAGGGCTGGGTTGGGGGTTCAACCCTTAGCCCCTCCGATGCCTAAGTCAGTGATAGGGCTTAAAATGGGGGGCTGGTCACGCCGGTCGGACTAACGGTGTGTCGACCGCGCGTGGCGAGCTATAGGTGGGAGAACAAAGATATGGAAGACCTTTGCACTCGTGTGTGAATAGTTAAATGAGAGAGAATTTTGCAGCAACCCCTTTCTCCGTAAGAGGAGAAGGGGTATTTATACCTGACGGGTGATGACTAGGTGTGCTGAGCTGGCTCGGGTGTCGGCGGAGGCTTCGGACAAGGACGACGGGAACAGGAGTCTCTGACCTGCCTTTGTCAGGCGGCGCAACGGCCCAGGGGTGCTTTTGTCGGGATGTCAGAGCCGAAAGTGAAAGCGTTATCTGTCAGGTGGCTCTTCCGTCAGGGGGTGCTTTGTCGGATGGTCGGGTGACGAATGTGTCAGGTGTCCTTATCCTTAGGTTGTTTGTCGTTAGCGTCGGACTAAGAGTCGGCCGGCTGCGGTGGTCCGCCTCGGCCGGCTGCGGGGGTCCGCCCCGGCCGGTTCGGGGAGCGCTGCAAGGCGCGCCTGTCTCCATGATGCCCCGGATTTTCGGGGCGGCGGCCCTTTTGTGTAAAGGTGAGTTAATGGGGTATGTTAACGGATCCGGGCGGGAGTCGGGCTCCTACGATCTTTAGGTCGTAACAATTGCCCCCGGCATTCGAGTGCGAGGCGGAAGCCCGGTTCGTCTCGGATGGCGTAACATTATCCTTTAACCGGACTCGGGCTTGGGTCCAAGCTCAGGGTTGGATACGCTGCTTCCGCGGGGTATTGCCCGCTGTTGCGGGATCGCGAGGTCTCATCCCGCGTGGGAACCAAGTGGGGCGTTGCCTTATAACGGCGCGTCGCTTTATGTGGCGGCTGGGTCGGATTTTGGGGGAGCCCGACTTTTTGAGAAGGTTGTGGTTTTTGCTGAGATGTGTTTACCGGACATGTTTGTCATTTTCGCGGGACTTCCACCGCACTGTGCCCGGTGGACCTCCCAGCTGTTGTGCTCTTGGGCTCAGGGAAGGCGTCCATAAGGAGGAATATTTTTCATCAACCTTTACCGGAGATTTAGATGATATTTACAGTGATAGCGCAGGTGTGACCCAGCCTATGGTCGGGATGGGCGGTGGTTTATACTCGTCGCTCGCTATATCGGGGTGGGTAGATCCCTGTTGCCGGGCGGTCTTCCCTTTTACTGACCGCCTAGTTCCTTCTGCTTCGTTGTCCGGGGAGGGGCCGACGCGCCGTGAACCACCATTTGGTTTAATCAGGGGTGGAGTCCCGTGGTGGTTCCCCCTTCCGGGGGGCTGACCCTCGTTTGTCGGGTGGAGCTTCTTCCTTTCCCTTTCCTCGCTTCCTCGCGATCTGCCTTGCCGCCGCCGCGCTGGAGAGTTCCTCGCTAGGAATCCTGCGCACCGAGGGGGAACCCCAGGGAGGTTGAGGACGAGGTGGCGGTGGCGGCGCCGAGGGGGACGGCGTTAATTGGGGTGTTGCGGCACGCGGACGGCCGTCTGAACCTGCCTTTTGATACAGTAACAAGCAGGAGGCAAGCTGGCGGGCGGGGCCTTCCGTGTGTAAGGGGAATATCCGGTTGGAGGTGGCGGGGCTGTGGCGCCCATCGTCGGGGGAAGTGAAGTTCGTCGGTGGCTATCGGCTTTTTTCGTAGCTCGGCGGGGCGTTTAGGGCCGCTTTATGCCCGGAGTGAGGGGAGGGGAATCCCGTCTCTCTTCCTCCTTTACCCTGACCTCTGGAGGGGGGGGGGGGGGGGTATTTATAGCGAGGTGTTGCGGACGGGTTTCTCTTAGGTAACACTGTGGATTAGCGTCGCTCATGGGCTCTGTGGAATCACGCGCTTCGGGAATCGCTTTTTCCTGGCGGTATCCGGCACTCTGGCCTCTTGGGGGGTGTGTCGCTGCTGATGGCGTGTTGAACCAGCGTCCTTTCGTTATGTTGAGTCGCATCGGGGCGCTGTTGTGACGGGACAAGGCCGCTGTCATTTCAGGACGGCGTATATTTCGGGGTTTCTGTCTTGCGACCGGTCCGATCCGGGTCACGTGTCTTGGCTTCTTGCGGGAGCTACGCAATTTACCCACGCAATTTACCCATTATACCCATTATGCCCCCAACATTCCCGTGCCCTGTCTGGGGGAGGGGGATGTTGTCTTCCCGTGTTGCATTTGGGGCGGCCTCGAACGGGTTCGGGATGGGACGCATTGGTCTATCCTGATTTGGTGTCTGGCCGAGCCGGTTATGCGAGGCGAGCCCCAGTGCACCCCCTTTCGCCATGGGGAAAGTTGTTGGTGGGTTTCAGGGAGCAGGGGGAGCGGGACTGTGCGTCCCCGATTTCGTAGGTGTCCTAGGTTAGTTAGGCGGGGCGGCGCGTTGCTCGCCCGGTGCTTGGCATGGGGGGATAGACACATGCTATGATATTCAAAGAACAATGTTTTCGTTTAAATTTATGAGTGCTGGGCCACAGCTTGTACATTAGTTTTTGGTTCATCGCCCGTTGTCGGGTCAGAACCGAGTCGGGGAGGGGCTTTAGAGCTGTCCTTGCTCGGTCGCACTGGCCTAATGACCGCCGGGTCTTGGGGCTTCCGCGGGCCGTGTGGGCAAGTTGTCTTGAGCAGGTCTTGAGCCGATCTTGGAGCGGAGGCGAGGGGCCGCCGTCTGGGCTGAAGTGTTGCAAGGTCTCTTTGGCTCGGGATAGGTGGGGGGTACCTTGCCGACCGGGCCGCCTTCCCTCCGCTGCCTTGTCTCTTTCCACGGACAGGGTTTTCCTCGGTCCGGTATAGGCGCTAGAAGGGAAGCCGGCTTGCCCCGCCTTGCCCCCTGGGGAGGTTCTTGAGCATTGGGCCGTTCCCTGCTGCCCCACGTCTCGCTGTTTCGGTTCGAGGGTGGGGTTCCGAGCCCGATGGCGCCTCGGCGAGCTGACATGCCAGGATTCGCCGTTTGGGCTTGCTGGGGATGCAGCCTTGCCGAGGTCCTCGGATGGAGGTCGAGGGCGAGGAGGTACTGGCCGGCCAGCGCTGGGGGCTCTCGCCTGCCCAGATTACTTTGAACGGATGCCATTCTTTCTCCGCCTCGTCCCCGTTTATGGGACGGAGGCGTGAAAGGTGGATTTCCCGTGTGTAAGCGGAATATCCGGATAGCGATCCGTTTGTAAGCGGAATATCCAGTTAGTGGTGCTGGGGATCTAGGCACCGCCGTTCTGGGCGGCGGGAACCATTGATGGCCGGTGACCTCTCTTTTGTTAGGGCGGTGTATCTCAGCCCTTTTCCCGGAGAGTGGGGGGATCAAGTGGCGGTTTTTCATGTCTGTTGATTTTTTCTCTTCGGGGGGGGGGGGGGGGGGGATGGCCTCTTTATAGGTAGATCTTGTTGACGGTTTCTCCCTTATTTATTGCGCTGAGCTGGCATTATTAATGGGCTCCTCGAATTCGCGCCTGTGGGAAACCGCCTTGGCCAGGTGGCTCTTGCGTGTCCTCTTTTGGAGCGCATCATTAATGGTGGCGTGTTTCGCTAGCGTCCTTTCGTTTCGCCGAGTCCCATCGGGGCCGTCGACTCGGGAACTGATGTCATTTTGTCCCGGTTCGCGTGCCCCTGTTTTCTTTTGTTTTTCCGAGTCAGGGGTACGTGGCCCCCCTCGGGTTGGCCCTGCCCCAGAGGTCTGGAGGGGGGGAGCGGGCGCGTAGCCCGGCCCGTGCCCTTCTCTGGTTTGGGTGGCTAGGGTTGGCCCTGCCCCAGAGGTCTGGAGGGGGGGAGCGGGCGCGTAGCCCGGCCCGTGCCCTTCTCTGGTTTGGGTGGCTAGGGTTGGCCCTGCCCCAGAGGTCTGGAGGGGGGGAGCGGGCGCGTAGCCCGGCCCGTGCCCTTCTCTGGTTTGGGTGGCTAGGGTTGGCCCTGCCCCAGAGGTCTGGAGGGGGGGGGGAGCGGGCGCGTAGCCCGGCCCGTGCCCACCTCTGGTTTGGGTGGCTAGGGTTGGCCCTGCCCCAGAGGTCTTGAGGGGGGGAGCGGGCGCGTAGCCCGGCCCGTGCCCTGCTCTGGTTTGGGTGGCTAGGGTTGGCCCTGCCCCAGAGGTCTGGAGGGGGGGAGCGGGCGCGTAGCCCGGCCCGTGCCCTTCTCTGGTTTGGGTGGCTAGGGTTGGCCCTGCCCCAGAGGTTCGGAGTTTTAGCGAACTGCAAACTTTGTGTAGGAACAACCAGGTTGGGAAAAACGTGTAGATGTGTATATTGCGCGAAAAAAAGAGAAACTCACAACTATTGGTAGAATTTCAGCAGATGTTTCGCGTTCCAAGGGTGGGCCAGCTCGCTCCCTTCGGGGGTGGCAAGGATGTAGGTGGCCGGTCCGACAATGTCAATGACCGTGTAGGGCCCCTCCCATTTGGCGGCCAGCTTTCCCCGCTGCGCAGTCTCGGGGCGGAAGGTGGCGTCGCGGAGGACCAAATCGCCGATCCTGAAAGTCCGCGGTTTCACCCGGGAGTCGTAGTATCGGGCCATCCTCTGGCTGTGTTTGACGAGGCTGGTTAGGGCCCTGTCCCGGACCTCGTCTATCAGCTCAAGACTGAGGCCGAGCCCTTCTCCGTTGATTTCTTCGTCGAAGAGTTTTAGCCGGAGCGTCTCTTCGCCGATTTCCACAGGTACAACCGCCTCCGATCCGTACGCCAGCATGAAGGGACTTTCTCCGGTCGAGGCCTTGTGGGTGGTGCGATAGGACCATAGGATCCCTGGTAGCTCATCGACCCATGCTCCCAGGGCGGCGTCCACCTTCTTCTTCATCGGGTTCAAGATACATTTATTCGCGGCCTCCGCCATTCCGTTGCACTGTGGGTGGGCGACTGATGCGAATTGGAGTTTAATCCCCCAGCCCGAGCAGAAGTCGCGGAAGCCCTCACAGTCGAACTGCTTTCCGTTATCCGTGACTATGGAACGGGGAATCCCGAAGCGACATATGACGGATTGCCAGATGAAGCCCTTCATGTCCGTCCACGTGATCCGCGCCAGCGGCTCTGCTTCGACCCATTTTGTGAAATAGTCCACGGCGACGACTAGATACTTCCTTCCCCCGGAGGCCTTTGGGAAGGGCCCCAGGATGTCGAGTCCCCACTTGGCGAAGGGGACCGGGCTCAAGATGGGCATCAGGTTGGCCGGTGGTGCAGTCGTCCGTCGGCAGAATTTCTGGCACGCATCGCACCTTTTGACGTATAGTACCGCATCCCGGATCATCGTCGGCCAGTAGTACCCTTGGCGCATTATCTTGTGGGTGATGGTGCGCCCGCCGTGGTGGTTTCCGCAGAAGCCTTCGTGCACCTCGCGGATGACCTGCTCGGCCTGTTCCGGTCCTAAGCACTTCAGGTAGGGCAGGACGTCGAAATTGGCGCGGCGGCGGCGGTACAGCACTCCGTCGAGGAGCATGAACGTCAGAGCCCGTCTCTCCACCTGCTTAGCCAGCAACCGCTCCTCGGGTAGTTCACCTGTCTCTAAATACTTCACAATGGGGGTCATCCAGGACGTCATCGTGCCCGTGCACATCAGTTCCCCTTCATTGACGGAGGGTGTCGACAGGCTTTCGACGTAGATTGCCTTCCCGATCTCGGCCGCTGAGGAGGAAGCCAGCTTAGACAGGGCATCTGCCCGGAGGTTGTTGGAGCGAGGCAGGTGTTGCACGTCCGCTTTCTTGAACTTGCGGAGTTCGATCTGGATGCGATTCAGGTACCGCTTCATGGTTTCCTCTCGGGCCTCGAAGCCCCCCAGGATCTGTTGGATGACGAGACGGGAGTCACTCAGGAGCAACACGTTCGTCGCCCCGACCGCCCTGGCGAGCTTTAACCCGTTAACCGCGGCTTCATACTCCGCGACATTGTTGGTGGCCGGGAAGTCGAAGCGTAGGGCGTATTCCAACGAACATCCGTCTGGAGTCTGAATGACGATTCCCGCTCCTGTTCCGGAGCCCGTCGCGGAGCCGTCGACGTGGATGGTCCATAATTCGCCTGCCGTCGTCGGGGAGGGCGCTGAGGGTTCGCCCGCCTCGATCCTCTGGGGGGACGTGGGCGCCGACGGTTGCTCTATCTGGTCTCCCGGTGGGATTTTCGTGGTGCATTCCACCACGAAGTCGGCCAGCGCCTGACCCTTGATCGCCGTCCGGGCTTTGTACGTTATGTCGAACTCGCTGAGCTCGACGCTCCAATTGAGCATCCTCCCTGACCGTTCCAGTCTTTTCAGGTTCTTTTCGAGGGGCATGCTGGTGTGGACGGTTATGGGGTGGGCCTGGAAATAGGGTCGGAGCTTTCGAGCGGTGGTGATTAGGCAGTAGGCGGCTTTTTCGATGGGGCTGTAACGAGTCTCCGCATCCCGGAGGATCCGACTGGCATAGTAAACAGGGCGTTGCACCCCTCCTTCCTCCTTGATTAGGACGGAGCTAACAGCCTCCTCGGTGGTCGCCAGGTACAGCCCCAGGGGTTCACCTTCCTCCGGTCGTGCGAGGAGCGGTGGGCCTTGTAGGTATGCTTTCAGCTCCGCAAACGCCCGCGTGCAGTCGTCGTCCCACGGGATCACCTTCCTCTTGTCTTTAGCTTCGCCAAAGGCCGTGCGTAAGACCCTGAAGAAGGGGAGCGACTTCTCCGCCGATTTCGACAGGAATCGTCCCAGAGCAGCAATCCGGCCGTTCAGTCGCTGCAAGTCCCGGATCGTCCGGGGCTCCGTCATACCGGTGAGGGCCGTCACCTTGTCGGGGTTCGCTTCGATCCCCCGCTTCGTTATCATGAAGCCCAGGAATTTTCCCGATTGCACGCCATAGATGCATTTCGCGGGGTTTAGTCTCAGGTTGTATCGGCGGACCCTCTGGAAGGTCTCCTGCAAGTCGTTGAGGTGGTCGAGGGCCCTTCCACTCTTCACCAGCATGTCGTCGATGTAGACCTCCAAATTTCGCCCTACCTGAGGGCCGAAAATCCGGTCAACCATCCGTTGATAAGTCGCCTCGGCATTCTTCAGCCCAAAGGGCATCTTGGTGTAACAGAAGGTGCCTTTATCGGTGACGAAGGACGTCTTCTCCTCATCCTCCTCCGCCATCGGTATTTGGTTGTACCCCGAGAAGGCGTCCATAAAGCTCAACAACTCATAACCGGACGCCTGGTCCACCAAGTGGTCGATCCTGGGCAGAGGGAAGCTGTCCTTCGGGCAAGCCTTGTTGAGGTCAGTGAAGTCAACGCACATGCGCCACTTCCCGCTGGGCTTCTTCACTAGAACGACGTTGGCGAGCCAGTCGGGGTAGTCCACCGGCCGAACAAACTTGGCTTCGAGGAGCCGCTCTACTTCTTCCTCGGCTGCCCTCTTCTTTTCGCCCCCCGCACTCCTCTTCTTCTGTCGAACAGGCCGGGCCTCTGGGTCCACATTCAACCTGTGGGAGATTACCGCCGGGTCCACCCCGGGCATGTCGGCTGGTGACCATGCGAATATGTCCGCGTTCTCCCGGAGCAGGGTGACGAGGGCCGCCCTCAAGGCGGAGGGGAGTTTCGTCCCGATGGAGACGACTCTCCCCTCGTCCGAGGTTATTGGGACCTCCTCTACTTCCTCGGCCGGGGTCGGCCGCTGGTCGCAGAAGTCCTCCCTTTCGTCGGGGACGAGTGGCGTCAGTGTCCGCCTGGGGCCCCCAGGCGGGGACGGCACACGGTTGTGGTCTTGTGGCACCCCTCGACCTCCCCGCACCTGTCCCACCCCCCGCGGGGTCTGGAACTTCATCGTCTGATGTTGCAGGCTGGGGAGCGCCTCGATGGCCGTCATATATGGGCGTCCAATGATTCCGTTATACACCGACGCGATGTCGACGATGACGAAAAGCGTTTCCTTGGTGACGATCCTCGGCTCCTCCCCCAGTGTCATGGGCAAGGTGATCGTTCCTTCGGTAGGGATCTCATGGCCGGTGAAGCTGGCCACAGGGCCCACGCAGGGCTCTAGGTCTGTGCGCCCCCACCCCATCCTTTCGACCGTTGACAGGAACAGGATGTCGCAGGAGCTTCCGGTGTCAATCAGGAGCCGGCCGACGTCAACCGCCCTGACCCGAGCCTCGATGACGAGAGCGTCGTTGTTCTGGCTCCGCGTCTCCTGCCAGTCTTCCTCAGTAAAGGTGATGGGGGGTCGGTGTGTCCTTCTTCGTTTCGGTCGGTGGCCGGCGGCTGCCGTCATCACCTGTCGGGCCCCGGCCTCCAGGATGGCGGGCGCCCGCCCCGCCGAGGAAGGGCCTCCAGTTATCATCTCAACACGCATGACCGCCCTTGGGGGCGTGGCTCCTCCATATCGCGGTTTGCCGGGGGTTCCCGTCCCCCTTCCTCCGGGGGGGCTCTCTCTTCTGCCGCCACCCGCCTTCCCGCGACAAAGTTCCCCAGGTGACCCGCTTGGATCAGCCGCTCGATTTCTCTCTTAAGGGAGTAACAACGGTCGGTGTCGTGACCGTGGTCCCGGTGATATCGGCAGTATCTCCGGGGGTCCCGCCTCGCCGGGTCCGTCCTCATCTCCCGAGGAGGCCCCGGCAGTAACCCAGCGCTCGTCGCCGCGGCCAGCACCTCCATCATGGGGCATTGAGTCGCGTGTAATGCACCGGCGGGGGGTCTTCTGGTCTTGGGATGACTCCGGGGGGCCTCCGTGCCGGAGCGAACTCGCGAGCCGGGCCAAGGCGATCTAGCGGGCGGGGCTCGGGTGGCTCCCGCCGCGGTAGGGCCATCTGATCACGGCCTCGCCCCCTTTCCTCCTGCCTCGGCCGAGGGTGCGGCCGGGGCCCATCTGCGGGTGGTTTCGCCTGGGGGAATACAACCTTTGCTCCCAAAGTCTCCTCCGCCAACGCGTGCCTCTCCGCCATTGCTACCAACGCTTCATAGTCGGTCGGTGGATCCCGGAGCAGAGATTTGTGGAGGCTCCGAGTCTACAGCCCCGTCTTGAAGGCCAGCATAAGCACCTCGTCGCCGCATGTCACCACCGCCCGTCTCTCCTCCTGAAAGCGGCGGAGGTATCTTCCCGTTCCTTCCGCCTCCCTTTGGACTATCGTGCTGAGATAGTCTAAGGGCTTCTTTTTTGTTCGCCCGGCCCGGAACTCTTGGCAGAACTTATGGGATAGTTCGCCAAAGCTCCCTACGGACCTCGTGGGCATGCCAAAGTACCAGTCCAGCGCGGTGTCCCTCAGGCTTTGGGAGAAATGTTAGCAAAGGAACGCCTCATCCACGTCCTGGGCTTCCATCGCCCCCCGGTATTGTTGCACGTGCGTGAGGGGGTCGCCCCTCCCATTGTATGTGGCCAAGTGAGGGGGTTTGAACCTTACGGGCCTGGGGGCGGAAGTGATCCACCGGGCGAGTGGCGTGGCCTCCTCCGGGTAGGTTGGGCGGTCCGGCGCATCCCCCCTCCGCCACTCGGGGGTCGGGCTTCGGTCGCGCCTCGGCCGCCGACGGTCCTCCGTCCCCGGGGAGTGGCCCAATGGTCTCCAGGCGGGGCTCCTTCCTTGGGCCGAGGATTCGACGGGTTGTGGGCTACGGTCCTCCCCGCGCCCGCGCCTCCCGGCCAGCTCTCCTCGGACCTCCGTCCGTTCTTGATTCTCCCGAAGGAGTCTTTCGCGCTCGGCGGTGAGGAAGCGTAGTTGCCGACAAACGGCTTCCTCGCGCAGGGTATCGGAGGGGTGGTGTTGGTGATGGGGGCCGCCCCCTCCAGGCGGGGACCTATTCAGCAACGGGTCCCGCCCGTTCCCAGGCCGCCGGGCCGTCGTCGCCTCGTCCAGGAGTTCTCGGTTGCTCCTGTTCTCCATCCTCAGCCTCTCGCGCTCCGCGATGATGAAGCGAAGCTGGCGGCGGGCGGCCTCCTCTTCCAGGTAAGCCTTCCGGGTGGTCTCGGCCGCCTCGTCCAGACGCCTCTGCGCGGCGGCCGCCTCCCCCAGGCGCCTCCACCGCTGCGCGACTTCTACCTCCTCTTCCAGGAGCCTTTGCTGGGCCGCGATCTCCTCAGCGAGCCCCCTATGCTCCCCCTCCTCCTCGAACTGAGGGTGGAGGTTTCGCCTCACGTTCAGGGGCTCTGAGGGGCCGGGCGGAGGTCCCGTTCCAGCCGTCTGACAGCCTGATCGCGCCCCGGCGTACACGTCCCGAGGCGACGGTTGTAGTTTTACCGCAAGCGCACGGTGTAGCGGCGAGCGGGTATCGAACACAGGGAGGATGAATGACCGTGCTTGCTCCTAATCAACCTGGCTATTTAGAGGGATAATTGCCTTGGGCGATCCTGTCACAATCGTCAGACAAAAGTACGAAATATCAAATCAAATAGAGAATGCCTAGGGAATGGGGAATCCCCACTACTCACCGTATTTCACAATTGTGGTTCGCCGGTATCGAAATCGCTAGGATGAGAATTTGGATGAACTAGTTGCAACTAAATGTGGAACCAAGCTCACGCTCTCGCGCTGTTGCCGGTCTATAGCTATCCTAGGTTTGGGTCCAATCTCTTGCAAACCCTAGCCTAGGGAAGCTAGCATTAGGATCAACATCATCGTCCAATTGCGCACCGAGCCCAATCTCTTGCAAACTCGGTCCACAATCTAGATTAGGATAGTTCCTACCCGTCCAATCTCTTGCAAACGGGTATCGGCACGGAATTGCAACCGGAGATCCTAGCATCGGTCCAATCTCTTGCAAACCGATACTTCGAAAATCCGACTCCAACCCAATTCGGATTTCTAGGGCTTCCTATCGAATTGGGATCCAATCTCTTGCAAATCCCAATTGATGTGAATACCTAGCTATCCGTAGTAATTCGATCCCAATCTAATCCCTAATAACAGTCCTAGCTCAATTTCTACCAATTCAACACAAATACGAAATTGGGCTTGTAGGGTTCATCCCCACGCCCCAAGACGTGGAGACTACTCACTAATCATAGCAATAGCACAATAATTAGCAATGAAATAGACAATGGAATTCATCACAACAATGATATAAACAATAAAAATAGAGTTTTTGGGGAAGAAAAGTGCAAACCAATGTAGATCTTCAATCAACCCAACAAAAATCCAAGTTTTTCTCTTCTCCAATCACAATTAATAAAACTAAAAAGTAGACTCAAAAAGCTGCAAAAAATCTGGGAGGTGGCTCCCTAAACTAGGGTAAAAAAAGAGCTTAAATAGCCCCAAAAATCGTCTAAAAATCCTGACCAAAATGCCCCTGCACAGCCTGTTTTCCGCAAATTTCGCTACAGGCTGCGCATCGCACTCGGCCGAGTGACAAAAGTCGCTCGGCCGAGTGAAAACCCTGTCAATTTTCCAGTAAGTCGGGGGCTTCAGGGGTCTTCAGTTCGGGGGCGGCTCGGCCGAGTGAGTTGTCGTCACTCGGCCGATGGCTTCACTTCACTCGGGCGGACGGGATTTGCCACTCGGCCGAGTGGGTCTTCTGAAGCTCAGATGGCCGAAAAACAGTAACTTCGATCTTTTTGAGGGCCTTCGTCTGGGCGCCACTCGGGCGGACGTGGTATCGTCACTCGGCCGAGTGGTCTCCGTCGCTCGGCCGAGTACACATGGAAATCGTGTCTGAACGGGTCGGCCGAGCAGTGTCTCGCTGGTCGGCCGAGTGGGTCACAAAAAATGCCCAAACTGGTCGTTTTAGCCTCCTCGTCGCTCCGGCGACGTCCATTCTTCTTCCGCTCCTCTCCAATAGCAAAATACCCCTCGGGGAGGTCGTCGGTGGCCGTCTATCGTGAGCGCATCTCATGATCACTCCAAATCGCGCCAAATCGCCTGAAATGCGACAAAAACAACAAAGCGTGAAAAGCATCGCAATATCGTCGATATATCGTGAAAAACATGATTTGGGCGATCTAAATGGCATGCAAACATGCGGAAAAAGGTGTAAAATAAGGAGTGATCAAAATCCCCCAAGCTTGCCTCTTACTCGTCCTCGAGGAAGATAAGTAAAAAGCGAACCCGGTGGATTCGGAAAACGAAAACGGCGAAAAACGAAAAAAAATGAAAAACGAAGAAGAATGAAAACCAAACGAAAATAAAGAAAGAAAGAAAGAAAGAAAGGATGCTAGATCATTTTCTCAGGACGTGGGTTTCACCTACTCTTATAGCATGCACCGAGTGAGAAATACATGTCAAAGAATCTCATTTTGATATCATAGTAGAATAGTGCAAGTAGAAAATAGAAAACCCACGAACAACGGTATAATCATGAAAAACGGAATGATTTTAAAATTAACATTGCCTGGATCATCTAAAGTGGTATACAAATCTCAGATCACACACTTTTCAATTGAACGCTTTCTATCTGGAGTATAAGAGTATCACATCATAGAATAGAGAGAATAGAAAAGTATGGATTTCATGAAATGAATGCTAGGCTTAGATTTCTGGGTTTCGTAAAGCTAGAAACAATCTCACCGAGTATAGAATATTACTTAGCCTAGGTTGTCGTGCAATGTCAAGTAGTCGCTCTCTCACACATCAATGGATCTCCTCCCCCAAGCTTATCTATAAGCGTGGTGGCACAAAAATATTTACATCCCCATTTTTATATAGCTCCAAAGGCAAAGAAGGGAAAGAAGAAAGAAAGTAAGCGAGATGGGATCTTTTATTGAGGATTTTTCCTCTTTTCTTTTCTCTTTTTTTTTCTTTTGCAATAAGCAACATATATACAATGATCCCAACTCAGAGAGAGGTAATGATATACAAGAATGTTTTTCTCTCTTTTATTCTTCTCTTCTCTCTCTTTTTTTGTTTTTGAAATAAGAGATTTGGAGCTAGGAATTAATAGCGGGGGAAATGCCATAAAATAGAATCACTAAGGGGAGATTCACCAATGATTTTAAAAGTAGAGAAGTGATGTTCAAGATTTGTGGAGAAAGAAATAAATATAACTCTCGGCTCACTCTATAAGACATGCACGTCAACTTCAGCAGGGTAATCTAATCTACTCAGTTTCGATCACAAAAAAGCTAACTAATCCAGATATATCTTAGCTAATCATCATTCAATCGTCCGGAAGTGAAGTGTACAATTCATGCATATAGAAGTGATAAAGGAAAAGAAGTCAGTACTCCAGATAGGGGCATTCAATGCGTGAATCTTAGTGTGTTTTCTGTGATAGCATACATATGAATATTCAGGCTCAGCTAATAATAAAATTTCATCCATTTTCATGAGGAAAAAGTGTGGGTTACTATTTCTAAATGTAAAGCAAGTCATAGCATATGATATCAGAAATGAAATCTAAGACACGACAAATATAGCATGCATATAGAATAAGCTAACTCCACGTAGACATCATCACAGAAAATTCATCTCTAGCATGAGATGAAAAAGAAACGAAGTAAAGATAAAAGGAAAAATAGAACTATGCAATGCGGCACACAGGAAAATAAGAAAAACGTGATGCATGGCAAGATAAATGAAAAATAAGTGCAAAAGTGAAAAACGGTGTGAAAAAAAACTAAAAATAAAGGTGGCAAATCGAAAAAAAGAACGTGAGAACTCACTCCCCCAAGCTAAAGTGCACAGTGTCCTCAATGTGCAAAGTGTGGCACACAGAGAGACAGGTAATGAGAGGGGCAAGTGAGGATGCATGCATGATGGAAAGAAAAAAAGATAATAAAACGAAAAATAAAGAAACGAAAATATGATGTGGATATGATGCATGCACAGATATGAGTGATACGAGTATAAATGGGTCACCAAAAGCTCTCCCTCTCTCCCAAAAAAGATATATAAAGAGACGGCAAATGAGAATCACAAAAAAGTGAGGGGAGGGGGGGTGGGCAAAAGTGCATCAGGACCCAGCAGAGACGGGCAGCACAACGACAGGAATGGATAAAGGCATCAAGAGTGCCTAAGAAGGCGGTGCCGCGCCGTCTCCGTCCTGAGGCGGAGGTGGTGGTGGTGGTGGTGTGGGCTGCTGAGCTGGGGTGGAGGCGGAAGCAGGTCTAGTGTGTGTGGAAGTGTGTGTGGGGACCTGCTGGGTGGGCTGGGGTACGCGAGGGAGACGCTCCAGCACCTGTGTAAGGCAGTAGTGGATCTGGGGTATCAGGTCGAAGCGTCCAGCCATCGCAGAGACGGTGGAGGACAGGGTCCTAAGGTCTCCTCTAAGACCGCTCACCGCCAACTCAAGAGCACGTATGCTCTGCAGTGTAGTGTCGGGCGGGGGTGGTGCAGAGGGACGCACCGGTCTAGGCTGCGCAGGGCGAGGCTGGCGTACGCGTGTGGAGTATGTAACGGGCTCAGCAGGGAATGGGACAAAAGGTGCCGCGCCTGGAAAAGTGGGCCTGGCCTCGGTGTGAGGCCGGGACACCGGCTGGCAAGAAGTGGAGGCGGCGGCAGCAAAGGAAGCGTGCAAAAGAGGCAACGAGGTGGCCAAAGAGGTCTGTGGCACAGAAGTGTGGACAGACGCCACGACACTCTCGGAGAAAACGGCGGCAGTGGAGACAGAGGAATCTCCCGCTGGGGCAGAAGTGTGCGGTCCAAAAGGTGTAACCCCAGCGGAGATCATGCTAACCATGGTCTCCACGACCGCGGTGAACGAGGGCTCTCCACTCTCAACAAAGGTCTGCGGGCGCTGGGGGAGAGCGGAGCAAAGGGGCTCCACGGACAGAGGGTCGGAGGTGGCAGCGGGAGTGGTGGGAACAGCCTCGGAAGTGGTGACAGTGGTGGAAGTGGGCTCAGCAAGAGTACTCTCGACACAGGCAGAGGTGGGGACAGAAGTGTCAAGAGCAGTGGAAATGTCAGGTGTGGGCTGAGGGGCCACAGGGGCGACATGGTCGGCAGCAGGCTCGGCAGGGCGTGCAGCAGGGTCTGCGGGAGCAGCCTGGGCAGCGTGGGCAGCGTGGGCCTGCTCGGCCTCCTCGGCCTCGAGCACGTAGGCGACGGGGATGAGGACATCCATCGCCGGAATCCAGTCAACGTGGGCTGGTGCAATCAGAGTCCGAGCAGGGCTCGGGAGAATCATGTAATCGGCCCCATAGGGGCCGTGCAACCAGACCCAGTGACGCTCACCATGCGGACGCAGCATCTTCATCCGGGCCATAACGTCTATCGACAAGGAAGTGGGGCCCGGAACGCGTCGCAGGTCGTCGGGTAGGTCCTCGCCGGTCATCATGGTAAGCAAGGTGATCAGACCGCCGCAGCATATCGGTGAGCGAGCGCCCACCGACACAATGATACGGTCTAGAAACCAAGCCGCAATGTCGATCACGACGGCGGGGACAAGCTCGAGTCCATCCCTAGACAGAGCTCTGGGACGTGTCATCGCGTAGAGCATGTAAAGCTCTGGCGTAGACATCGTGCCCGGCTCATATCTGGCCAAAAAGGTAGTCGCCATGAGGCGCTGGGCAATGCGTAGGCAGGGGTGGACTATGGCCGAGGCCTTGGCCCTACTAGGGTCAAAGGCAGCGTGGTGGCCTGTGATCCGGGCCCAGAAGGCGCCGGCGTCGAAAGAAGGTGGGGGGATGTGGGTAGGGCCGTAACCGCGATCGGCTCCGGGGACGGCGGGCCATGAGAAAAATGCTCTCATCATATCGAGAGTGACCTGGCACTCTCGATCCATGAACCGGAATGAGCATCGCTCATTGGTCCGGGCGATCGAACTCAAAACCTCAAGTGTCGGGCGGGTAAAAGTATCCGCCGACACTTGAAGGAAGTCGCGCCAACCCACGTTGTCGTACAACGTGAGTATCCCCTCAAGTACCCCCAGGCGTCCAAGGTCAGCGAGGTGTGCAAACCTGGAGGGTACGATCGAGCGCTGGGAGATACGCTCGAAGACGGCGCGGTGTGCGTCGTCTCGGAACGTAATCCCGAGCGGCCCGACCAGTGGAGCCGGTGGTGGTGGCTGTGGATCGGCAGGGAGAGGCTGTGCGGGCTGTGAGTGCACTGCAGGCTGTGCGGGGTGTGCGGGGCCTGTAGGCTGTGCTGGGTGTGCGGTGTGTGTGGGGGACGGTGGAGGAGAGTCCTCCAACTCGTGGGAGGGGCCGGCATCATCCGACCGCTTCCGCTTGGCGGAAGCTCTCTTCGACCGCGGCCGTGTCCGGGGCGGCATATCTGCCCCGAGCGCGCGCCGAAAAGTGAAAAGTGCGGCGTGTGCACAAAGAGTGGAAAGAGTTTACCCAAACACGCCGCGAGTGCTAAGCAGTGGAAGCGTGCGAAGTCCGCGCCTCCACGAAGTCCAAAACAGCCCGTAGAAGCTCCCCTGAGTTCCCCTAAGCTCCAAAAAGCAACCTGCGCATGGAAAAGCGATATCAGCGAGTAATAATCAAAATGTATGGAGAAATAGGGGTATAACAGATAGATATGGGAATTGATTTGGGTTAGGGGGGCGTTTAGCACATGGATCCTCAAAAAATACACAAGGAGAGGAGAAAACGGTGAAAATAAGCGAACCGGAGGTGATCGGAGGCGGGGCTGCCGGCGGCGACTCGGGCGGGGTCCGGCGATGGTCGGCCGGCGACGGCAGGCCGAGCGGCGGTGCGCGCGGGCGAGTGGCCGTTGGGCGAGGCGAGATCGGGCGAGGGGAAGCTGAGGGGGCGCGGGCGAAGGGGTTTTTTTTCGTTTTCGAAAACTGCGCCCCCCCCCTCGCCGCTTATATATTAAAAAGTTACGACTCGGCCGAGTGACTTTACTCACTCGGCCGAGCGAGGCAAATAAAAATTTCTCCCCGATATCGCTTCGACCGAGTGGCTTTGCCATGCTCGGCCGAGTGGAGTAAGTCCATTCGGCCGAGTGACTCAAGCTACTCGGCATAACTCGCCCTAGGAGGGTATCCGTTTCACTCGGCCGAGTGAATATATATACTCGGCCGAGTAGCAGTTATAATGAAATGAGAAAAATAGACAGAGAGTTGGGTACAGCAGACTTCCCTCGTTCGTGAGCGGCTCGGCCGGACGAACTTCTGTACTCGGCCGAGTGACTAGTATACTCGGCCGAGTGAGCCTTGCATTCTGCTGTTTGTCTTCGTTTAGGCTCTAAACTCCGTCTTTCTTCCTCCAGTCGATTTCATGCTCCTCCTGAGCGTCGAACGCCTTCTTGGGGCGCTCCTCATCGTCTCGTTCATCCTCCTCATGATGATCTACCTATCTTCTCTCCTGTCAAGAAAAATAGGACCCGTTATCACAAAATTTTGGTCGGGTGACTCAAAACACTAAAAATTTCTAAAAAAAAATAAAGAAAAAGTAAAAATAAATCAAAAACCGTCGGGTTGCCTCCCGACAAGCGCTCGTTTTAGGTCGTGAGCTCGACCCCCTATAATTTTCAATCAATGCGGGATGTTGGGTGCATATGAGATGCACCCGTCAAACTTCCCGGGGAGCGCGCTTGGATTTGGACGTGGCGGCGTAGCGGTCTCCCTCGGAGGTCTCTTGTCCCGAATGGTGTTGGGGGAGGCTCCCCCAAGCTAGCATTTGCCCCGGTCAACGGCTTAACCGGCGATGCCGATTTCCGTACCGGCGGAGCTTTCTTTGGAGATTTTGATTTCGAGAGCTTGCAGAGCTCTCGAATCCTTGCGACATCAGCGTCGCCTTCATCTTCATCAGCGGAGAAGTCGGGGGAATCGTCTTCAATCTTTTCATCTCGGCCTAAATCCGGGCCTTCATCAAATTCTTCATCAAAAAGGGCACCAATTGAGTGAGGAATCGCCTCCTCTATCACCTCATCAAGGAGGTCCGAGAGATCATGCGACCGCTCTTTAAGCAAATATACTCTATTGGTTTCACCCGTCGGGATCCCCTCGGAATAGTGCTTGAGCCTTTGACCATTTACTTTGAATGTGGTACCATCCTTGCTTTCCAACTCGAAAGCTCCTCCCGGTTGTATGTGCTTAATGGTGAAAGGTCCCGACCATCGTGACCTCAACTTACCGGGAAATAGTCGGAGTCGGGAATTGTAGAGCAAGACCTTGTCTCCCACCTTGAAGTCCGTGACAGTTATGCGGGCATCGTGGAAAATCTTGGTCCTTTCCTTGTAAATTCTCGAGCTCTCATAGGCGTCTCTCCTTATTTCATCAAGTTCGTTGATGTCCAAGAGTCGCCTCACCGCCGCACTCTTATAATCGTAGTTAAAGGTCTTGATGGCCCAATACGCACGGTGTTCCAACTCTACCGGCAAGTGGCAAGCCTTCCCGTAAACTAGGCGGAACGGCGTGGTACCGATGGGGGTGCGAAAAGCCGTGCGATAGGCCCATAGAGCATCGTTTAACTTCATTGACCAATCCTTTATAGACCGATCTACGGTTTTCTCGAGAATTTGCTTGATATCTCTATTTGAGACTTCTACTTGGCCGCTTGTCTGGGGGTGATAAGCCATTCCAACTCTATGATTTACCCCGTACTTCTTTAGCATGGCTTCAAACTTGTTCTCTATGAAGTGGCTTCCCCCGTCGCTTATCAAGGTACGCGGTACTCCAAAGCGCGGAAAGATATTTTGCTTGAAGAATTTGGAGACGACCCTAGCATCATTAGTAGGGGTGGCAATAGCTTCAACCCATTTGGAGACATAGTCAACGGCCAATAGGATGTACTTGTTGCCATTGCTCGACGGAAAAGGCCCCATGAAGTCTACTCCCCAACAATCAAAAAGCTCAATCTCCTAGATGGGTCTCATCGGCATCTCATTGCGCTTGGAGATATTCCCGGTCCGTTGACATCTATCGCAACCCTTCACAAAAGCGTGAGTGTCTTTAAACATTGTGGGCCAGAAGAATCCGCTCTGCAAGATTTTAGCGGTAGTTTTAGAGGCGGCATGATGTCCCCCGCATGGTAGACCGTGGCAATGCAAAATGATAGACGTTGCCTCCTCTTTAGGGACACACCTACGAATGACATTATCTTTGCATATCTTGAAAAGGTAAGGATCTTCCCAAAAATAGCTACGGACCTCATGCATAAATCTCCTCTTTTGTTGCGTGGACATCCCATGCGGTTTGATTCCGCACGCCAAGTAGTTGACGAAGTCCGCATACCAAGGTACTTCCTCGGCCCTTACCGCATACAGCCTCTCATCAACAAATGTGTCGTCAATAGGTAAGCTCTCATCCTCCTTGTCGCGAATGAGCCTGGATAAATGATCTGCCACGACATTGTCTGTACCCTTCTTATCTCTGATCTCTAGGTCGAATTCTTGCAACAAGAGTATCCACCTAATCAACCGGGGTTTGGCCTCCTCAAAAGCATGCTCTGGCTCGATAGTGTGCTCATTTGCCTTCTCATCAACTATCAATGTAGGCTCTCCCTGGGATGGTGATGCTGGCTGCTCATGTGTGTCAGCTTGTGGGGATGTATCATGTGGAGGGGAATGCCCGCAAGAAATCCGAAAATATAGTCTATCCCCCTCAAGTCTGACATGGATGTCCTCCTCAATTGTTCCTGCAGCTGAAACACGGTTCATAACAAAATCTGCAAATCGTAGCTCAAATGCATCACCTGCCGTAATGTTCTCTGAACCGGTGAACCTCACTGACTCCAAGAGACCCTCCAATAATCTCTGAAATGCGTCCTCCTCTGGCTGCGCATATGACTCAGTTTCTGCTTCCTTCACTGCCTCTTCGTCCATCCACTCTTCATATTCAATAGATGTATCGTAGGAAGTGGGATCGACGACGTCACATTCTGGCTCTGGTAGTAAGTCTGGCGATGCTTCTTGCCCATAAAATGAAGAAGCAGAACTGATATCTTTGGAAATCCCTTCAACCTTAAGCATGATCATATTCATTTCAAGTTGCCTCTTCACCCGTTCCAATAGAAGGTTACCCTTTTCAAGCCCGGCTTGCACTTCAACCTGGTGTGCATGCATCTCATCAAAAAAGATCCTTTGTCTCTCATCAAGCTCGGGCCAGTGCATCTCCTCAAAAAGGTATTCGCCCATCTGAGCACTCTGATCAAAATAATATTCTCCCATCTGAGCACTCTGATCATAATAGTATTCTCCCATCTGAGCACTCTGATCAAAATAGTAATCTCCTGTCTGAGCATTCTGATCAAAATCTGTGGTCCACGTAGTATAATCCATAGCACCTGATCAACAAAGATAAATACCTGGAGAAAAGATATCAGTGGCACAAAAGAATATAGAAATGATAATAATGGTGGCAGGGGTGAAAATTTCCTTTTTATTTATTTATTTTTTTTCGTAGTCTAATCAACCTAATTGTGACAAATTGGCACCAACGGAAACACCTCCCCGGCAACGGCGCCAAAAACTTGATCGCGCCCCGGCATACACGTCCCGAGGCGACGGTTGTAGTTTTATCGCAAGCGCACGGTGTAGCGGCGAGCGGGTATCGAACACAGGGAGGACGAATGACCGTGCTTGCTCCTAATCAACCTGGCTATTTAGAGGGATAATTGCCTTGGGCGATCCTGTCACAATCGTCAGACAAAAGTGCGAAATATCAAATCAAATAGAGAACGCCTAGGGAATGGGGAATCCCCACTACTCACCGTATTTCACAATTGTGGTTCGCCGGTATCGAAATCGCTAGGATGAGAATTTGGATGAACTAGTTGCAACTAAATGTGGAACCAAGCTCACGCTCTCGCGCTGTTGCCGGTCTATAGCTATCCTAGGTTTGGGTCCAATCTCTTGCAAACCCTAGCCTAGGGAAGCTAGCATTAGGATCAACATCATCGTCCAATTGCGCACCGAGCCCAATCTCTTGCAAACTCGGTCCACAATCTAGATTAGGATAGTTCCTACCCATCCAATCTCTTGCAAACGGGTATCGGCACGGAATTGCAACCGGAGATCCTAGCATCGGTCCAATCTCTTGCAAACCGATACTTCGAAAATCCGAATCCAACCCAATTCGGATTTCTAGGGCTTCCTATCGAATTGGGATCCAATCTCTTGCAAATCCCAATTGATGTGAATACCTAGCTATCCGTAGTAATTCGATCCCAATCTAATCCCTAATAACAGTCCTAGCTCAATTTCTACCAATTCAACACAAATACGAAATTGGGCTTGTAGGGTTCATCCCCACGCCCCAAGACGTGGAGACTACTCACTAATCATAGCAATAGCACAATAATTAGCAATGAAATAGACAATGGAATTCATCACAACAATGATATAAACAATAAAAATAGAGTTTTTGGGGAAGAAAAGTGCAAACCAATGTAGATCTTCAATCAACCCAACAAAAATCCAAGTTTTTCTCTTCTCCAATCACAATTAATAAAACTAAAAAGTAGACTCAAAAAGCTGCAAAAAATCTGGGAGGTGGCTCCCTAAACTAGGGTAAAAACAGAGCTTAAATAGCCCCAAAAATCGTCTAAAAATCCTGACCAAAATGCCCCTGCACAGCCTGTTTTCCGCAAATTTCGCTACAGGCTGCGCATCGCACTCGGCCGAGTGACAAAAGTCGCTCGGCCGAGTGAAAACCCTGTCAATTTTCCAGTAAGTCGGGGGCTTCAGGGGTCTTCAGTTCGGGGGCGGCTCGACCGAGTGAGTTGTCGTCACTCGGCCGATGGCTTCACTTCACTCGGGCGGACGGGATTTGCCACTCGGCCGAGTGGGTCTTCTGAAGCTCAGATGGCCGAAAAACAGTAACTTCGATCTTTTTGAGGGCCTTCGTCTGGGCGCCACTCGGGCGGACGTGGTATCGTCACTCGGCCGAGTGGTCTCCGTCGCTCGGCCGAATACACATGGAAATCGTGTCTGAACGGGTCGGCCGAGCAGTGTCTCGCTGGTCGGCCGAGTGGCTCCTCCACTCGGCCGAGTGGGTCACAAAAAATGCCCAAACTGGTCGTTTTGGCCTCCTCGTCGCTCCGGCGACGTCCATTCTTCTTCCGCTCCTCTCCAATAGCAAAATACCCCTCGGGGAGGTCGTCGGTGGCCGTCTATCGTGAGCGCATCTCATGATCACTCCAAATCGCGCCAAATCGCCTGAAATGCGACAAAAACAACAAAGCGTGAAAAGCATCGCAATATCGTCGATATATCGTGAAAAACATGATTTGGGCGATCTAAATGGCATGCAAACATGCGGAAAAAGGTGTAAAATAAGGAGTGATCACAGCCTCCCCTGGCCTGAGCAACGGCCTCGAAGCTCTTCAGGACGGCGGGGACTGAAGTGTGTTCGATCTCGGAGCCCATCTCCAGAAGGGGGTCGGACGCCGGGGTGATTTGTAGGGAGAGCGGTTCCTGTCCCACGGGATCTTTGCCGTGGTCCGGGTTCCGCGAGATCGGTATGGAATCTAACATGGGTGTGACCCTTCGTTCCCACAGACGGCGCCAATTGTTACGAGGTGGAACTCGCGTACAATGAATTTGTAATAATGGGAACCAAGGGCACGGTGGTTATGTGGAGAAGGGGGATTAGGTAGGCTATTTGACAAGCGATTAGTGGGGTGAAGAAGTCGATCTCGACGCCAGTGACGGTCGCGGGGCTGAATCTCGCCGGATGCGGCTGGACAAGGTTGAACGGCAGGGGGGTGACGCCGACTGGTGTTGATAGGCGAGCTCTCCTGCAACACGAACAACTCGTCAGAAGGGCTGGGTTGGGGGTTCAACCCTTAGCCCCTCCGATGCCTAAGTCAGTGATAGGGCTTAAAATGGGGGGCTGGTCACGCCGGTCGGACTAACGGTGTGTCGACCGCGCGTGGCGAGCTATAGGTGGGAGAACAAAGATATGGAAGACCTTTGCACTCGTGTGTGAATAGTTAAATGAGAGAGAATTTTGCAGCAACCCCTTTCTCCGTAAGAGGAGAAGGGGTATTTATACCTGACGGGTGATGACTAGGCGTGCTGAGCTGGCTCGGGTGTCGGCGGAGGCTTCGGACAAGGACGACGGGAACAGGAGTCTCTGACCTGCCTTTGTCAGGCGGCGCAACGGCCCAGGGGTGCTTTTGTCGGGATGTCAGAGCCGAAAGTGAAAGCGTTATCTGTCAGGTGGCTCTTCCGTCAGGGGGTGCTTTGTCGGATGGTCGGGTGACGAATGTGTCAGGTGTCCTTATCCTTAGGTTGTTTGTCGTTAGCGTCGGACTAAGAGTCGGCCGGCTGCGGTGGTCCGCCTCGGCCGGCTGCGGGGGTCCGCCCCGGCCGGTTCGGGGAGCGCTGCAAGGCGCGCCTGTCTCCATGATGCCCCGGATTTTCGGGGCGGCGGCCCTTTTGTGTAAAGGTGAGTTAATGGGGTATGTTAACGGATCCGGGCGGGAGTCGGGCTCCTACGATCTTTAGGTCGTAACATCGTTAGTCGGTCTAAGAACGTTGGTTGACCGACTAGGTTGCAAACTAGTCGGTCAGCAATGCTTCTTTAACCGACTAACTCATCATCTTATTTTTGTATCAGCTACTGTTTACTCTTAGTCGGTCTAAGAACGTTCATCGACCGACTAGATGTAAAACTAGTCGGTCAGTATTTGTTCATGGACCGACTAACTCTAGAATCCTATTTTCGTTCAGGAGTTACTGTTTGCACTTAGTCGGTCTGCGTTGGTCGACCGACCGACTAGTTACCAAACTAGTCGGTCAGTGGTTGCTCTTTGACCGACTAACTAGTGTTGAAACCCTAATTTCTGGGCAGCCGCCAGCCCATCCTATTTATACCCAACCCAAACGTTTTCATCTTCTCCAACACGACCTAAAACCCTAAAATCTTCCCCTTTCAGCCCCCATCTTCCTCCAAGCTTCATTTCTTCATTCCAAGCCCTAGAATCATCATCCAAACCATCCATCTACTCTATCTACCTCTCATCTTTCCCAAAATCTCACCAAAACCCATCAAAATCCCCAAATCCCCCAAAACCCTAGTTTCCCCAAAGTTCTCCATTTGCTTCCAGATCTGATCCTAGGGTTCCCCGGAGTGTTTCTTCCGTCTCCTCTTGGTAAGAAATCGATCTACCGTTGTTTTCATAACCTATTTATATTTTTATGAAACCCTAATAAAATTCATGTTGTTTGGTGTTTGTTTCCCCCATAACAGCGATTTCCCCCGTAGATAGCATCCGTGTGACGAAGTGGTCGTCATCCCCAGTGCTAGGCAAGTGAAACTTGCCACTTAGGGTTTAGGCCATGCTTTAGGCCATTTGCTAGTTGTAGGCGTAAAAGAGGCTAGGCGACGAAATGATACTCGCCTAGGCGCAAATTGGGGAACTAGCTTGACAACGAAGCTAGTTCCGACATTTAGCATGTTGCACAACTATCATGTCACGTTTACTTTCCATTATCGGTACGCAAATTAATTGTCATGTCATTGCATCCTTCATGCATTTCAGTGATTGCGTAGCTTTGCTACATTGCTTGTATTCCTGGCTCGTGTTCCAGAAGCGGGCCATGTGTTGGTTGATAGCCAATGCCCGAATTGTGTGTTTCCTGGCTCGTGACCAGAAGCGAGCATAATAAGTTGCTAACCCCAACGCTCGATATATTGAATTGTGAACTAAGAATGCGAGCTCAATGTGCGGGGCAACCCCAGGCTCACTAGCTGAGTTCAATGTGCGGGGACCCCAGGCTCCATTACGTGTGGGTATAGGGGGTGAGGGTTAAGCTGCCATTCAACTGGGAGTCTGTTTGATCAACAACTGCAGTTGTAAGGCGTAAACTCTTTGGGGTGGGGTAGTGTTGGTGCCGATCGGTCTGAAATGTTTACCATTCAGCGAAGGGCGCAAACATCTACAAAACAACCGTGAAATGTGATTTGTGTTTAGTGCCGATCGGTCTGAATGTTTACCATTCAGCGAAGGGCATAAACACCTACAAAATGTGAATTGATTGAGATTGATAGTAGCTTGGCTACTCTTGTCTTGTCCCGATGATTGTTCTCTTGTACAAATTGTCTTGCCATGTCTTAAATTGTGCACTCATGTTATAACTGCCATGTCATGCATACTAAACTGCTAGGTTGCTAGTTGCCTTACTTTCAGTTTCCTTGCTCAAGTCTTTTAGACTTGCTGACATGTGCCCCTTTACTCTTTTGGGTGACACATGTTAGATCCTGAGCCCGAGTACCTTGTTGAGGACGAGGTGTTTGCTGACGCCGAGCCCGAGCTTGTGTTTGACGGGGAGTACGTGGACACTGGGGACCAGTCCTAGTGTCTTCGTTGTGTTTTACTTTTATTAGACAGTTGTTTTGTTATCGGTGCGTAGCACCCATACTTGTTGTTGTTGTTGTTTTTGTTGGCCTTGTTCTGGGCCTTTAGACTCTTTTCTTTTAGCCTGGTGGCTTTTCTGGATGTTGGACTTTTGTTGATGTTGGACAATTTGTGAGATGTGGAATTTTTATTTCAGTCTCTACTTGTGTTATTATTGTTATTCTGTCGTGGTTACAGGGACCTGCTTATGTATTATTGACGCTTATCGGGTTTGGGGCTTCACAGCTCCACTCCCGTGCGGACCTTTTCACGTCTCGCCTCCATTTTAGGGAAGCGGGTCGTGACATGATGCCAATTTCTTTTTAACTTATAGACTTCCTTGCTTTCTCTACTTTATTGCCTTCATTTCTCTCTCTAAATTTTAACTTTGAATTTCGTTGGATGAAGAAAAAATCTTTAAGCCTTATTTACATAAGTTAGGAACTTACGGCTTAAATCAAGAAAACTAAAATATCTTTAGATATTTCTTGAAAATTGAAATACATTTAAAATTTTTTACCTCTAGATCAAAGATCTAGGGAAAATCGATAAAAATAAAGATCCGTAGAATGAATCCCCGATTCCGATGCCCCGTGGAAATCACCGCAACGGATCACTGCAACCAAAGATTCCAAGGAATCGACCTTCAACGTGCAGAAATCGCTGTAACGGATCGTAGCAACCAAGATTCCTAAGTGCTGTGAGGGTGATTTGAGGGGATAAAAAGAGAAGCTCAAGAACGAGAGCTCACGTGCTGATAACGTGTTAGAACTCAAAGAAAAAGTAACCATGGCTCAAGGCCATGGTCCTCTATTTATTCAATATTATGGAATACCAAGGGGTAAGAAGCCCAAGGGACCACCACTACTTAGTAGTAGGGTGTAATGGAAGATAATGAGGGGAGGGAGGCCAAAGGCCTGCCTCAACTCACAACAAAATATTATTATTTAACTTTTTGTTCGGTCTCAAATCAAAATATCAAAAATACTCATCAGACAAAACATTCTAAATGTTGTGAATATGTATTCTAGGAGATACCTCATACCTTTATTTATAAGCAATGAGAGAGTTCATACATATATAAGATGCATTCTTTTGAATAGATTACAATCTTATCATCTCACCAGATATTCTATTTATAACACTCTCCCTTATCCCGACGTAAGTGTGAACTCTACTCATGAATACTTCATGATTCTGAGCATCATATGAGTATCACAAGGGGCACATACTTTAGGATCCTGAGTTAATAGGATTTGACACGTTAAAACCTTTGGATATGAAAAACACTGTATGAAAAACCTAGCTAAGGAAAAAGGGTTTGAATTGAGGCTTGCTCTGTGGGGCCACATCCGCCCGAGGCAAAATCCACTCGCGACGGACACCCAGGGGTCAGCCATACTATGGTTAGCCCCTGTTCGTGATAGGGCGGCATGTCTCATCCCAATCTTATCCTGTGATTCACCGTCCCGCCCAAAGGCAACACGTAGACCATCAACATCCCCTTCCCCCAGACCTCGCGCTCTCGGACAAGGGAATGTTGGGGGCAGTAATGGTACTCACGTAAGAAAACAAAATAGATAACACCCGTGATAAAACACGGCAAAGACCGGCTTCCCAGGGGCGACACGCTCACCTCGATAGGGGCTAACCAGTTCGGACCGCACAGCGACCAACTACCCGGGGCCGGCCACCCAAACCACATCTAGATTCCCCCGCCCCGATTAGGCCCATGATCCTCGAAAACTCAAACCTGGGAATAAGGACAAGGGCACGTAAACCAGGGCGGACCGGTCACAAACCAGGAACCACGAAACAATGCCTGTCGGGTATACGCCTGGTCCCGATAAGGCAGCGCCACGACGCGACTCGACGAAACGAAAGGACGCTCAGAAAACACGCCATCAGCAGCAACACGCCCCCTGAGAGGCCAGGACAGACGAACCATGTCAGATGCCGCCAGGAAAAAGAGGTTCCCAAAGCGCGTGATTCGGCAGAGCCCATTAATGGCACTAGTCCCTCACATTATCCAAGGCGAACCCTTCCGTAGAATCCCTCTATAAGTACCCCCCTTCAGAGTTTAGGGAGGAGGAGAAGATATACGAGAAGGAATCAAATCCCCTTACACCGGGTATGAAAAAGCCCTGGACGCCCCACCGAGCTACGAAGAAGGCCGATGTCCACCGACGGACATCACTTCCCCCACCGGTGACCGCTTCCACTCTACGACCTCTGATAGGATATTCCCCTTACACATGGGAAGTCCCGCCTGCCAGCCTTCCTCCTGCTCTTAACCAGATGAAACAGCCGGTCCGGAAGACTAGCAGCGGGCCGCCACACCCCAATTAACATCCACCCCACGGCGATCCCCACAGGGTGTGAGGGTGGAAACCCCCAACGGGTCTCCCAAAGACCCACATACCTGCCCCCAACCTTCCCCGCGAGGCCGGCCCACCGGACTCCCCCCCGGGAGGGCGACGCCACCACCTCCACCTCGTCCTCCGCCCCCTCCAGGGTTCCCCCTCGATGTACGGGATCCTCGGCGAGGCCGAGCAACCATCCAGCACGGCGACGGCGAGACAGAACACGATGAAGCAAGGGAGGGGAAGGAAGGAGGTCCACCCGACAAACGAGGGAAAGCCCTCCTGAGGGGGGGGGGCACCGCAGGGCTGCATCCCTGAGGAAGCCAAACGGTGATTCATGGCACGTCAACTCGCCCTCGGACAGAAAGGCCGAAGGAGTTCAGCGGTCAACAGAAAGGAAGGCCGCCCCGCAACAGGGACCCGCTCACCCCGATGCAGCGGGTGACGAGTTAAAACAACCTCCCGACCCGACCACGGGTTTGGTCAGACCTGCTCTATTGTTGTAAATACCATCTAGATCTCCTGTAAAGGCTGATGAATGATATTCCTCCTTACGGACTCCTCACCCTAAGCCCAAGCGCACAATAGCTAGGAATTTCACCAGACACAGGGCGGCTAGAGCCCCGCAAAAATAACAACCATGCCCGGTAAACACATCACATCGAAAACCATGGCCTTCTCAATAAAGCCGGGTTCCCCTAAAGTCCGACCCAGCCGCCACATACAACAGCACGTCGTTAAGGGGCAACGCCCCTCCCTAAATCGCAGTGTCACACCTCCTCGCTTTGCCCCCACTCGGGACGAGATCTCGTGATCCCGCAACAACGGGCAATACTCTGCGGGAGCTGCGTCATGATCACTCCATATTTTACACCTTTTTTCTGCATATTTGCATGCCATTTCGATCGCTCATATTGCGATTTTCACGAGTATTCGACGATATTGCGTTACTTTTCACTATTTCTTGTTTTTGTCGGATTTCAGGAAATATGGAGCGATCGGGAGCAAAAATGAGCTTAAGGGACTTGCACCCACTCAGGAGCGCCACCAAAGGCTCTTTTGAGGGCTATTCGGCGATGGGAGACTGGTGGAAGAAGAAGGAACTCCGTAGGAGCGACGAGGAAGCGAACAGATGGAGATTGGGTATTTTCAGCATGCCACTCGACCGAGTGAAGGACTCACTCGGCCGAGCAAGGAAGCCTGCTCGGCTGGCCAGACCAGACACGCAAACAGCTTGAAGATCAGCGTGCACTCGGCCGAGTGACGACATCCCACTCGGCCGAGCACGGAGACACCACTCGTCCGAGTGGCACACGAACGACGGCAGGAGAAAAGATGCAACTTACTGTAATCCGTCAGAGAAACTCCGAGGTCCGACTCGGCCGAGTACCAAAATCCCCTCGGTCGAGTGATCAAAGTCACTCGGCCGAGTGACTTCCGAGTGATGCCGAGGAAACGCAGCGCCCAGATTTTCAGACCGCCTCCCACTCTTTTGAAATATTCTATCATTCCAGCTATCAAAGTATTTTTCTCATATTTTTTATGGATAGTATACTACATGACGATTCCAACGCCGCCAAGAACGCGTCAATCGGAGGTCGGATGAAATCTGGGGAATTTCTGCAAGTCGATGCTGCAGTGCTGGAATTTGCATGTCAGTGTCACTCGGCCGAGTGACCAGTTTTTGACAGTTTTTGACAGTTTTGACAGAGTGCTGTTTTCTGGAGTTTCTGCAGGAAAGCTCACTCGACCGAGTGAGATTTCCACTCGACCGAGTGAGCTGTCCACTCGACCGAGTGAGATTTCCACTCGACCGAGTGAGATTTCTGTTGGAAGCAACGGTCTAGGATCTTGGTTTGATGATGACAAACGTGTCGGTATATCTAATGTGTGTGTTCAGTGTGTTTCAGGTTCACTATTTGACGGAATTGCTATTCGTATACCATATTGGGAGAGAGGGAGTGTGTGTGCACAAAGAAGATTTGACTTGGTCAATGTGGGTTGAGATGGACTTGATCAAATCTTCTAGTATGATTCTCAAATATTTGATTCTTCCAAATCCCATTTGAATTGCTATAAGATCAAATAGAATCCAATTTGATTGATTCAAACTTATCCCTAGCCAATTCAAATTCATAGTAAAATACAAATCTCCTATCCATGATACAAAAAGATGGAATCAAATCTCTTTTGAAATTCTCTATCCCTATACTCTAGGGATTGTCCCTTGCATAAAACCCTAATACCCATCCTATAAATATCCTAGTGCTAAAGGGGAGAAAAATAGCCGCAATACAAAAATTGAGAGGGGGCTACATTGTTGACCTAAAACAAAACTAATATTGAGATTACGGCAGCAAACAAAAAATTGAGAGGGCTACACTTTTCTTGAAGGCTACGACAATTAAAAAAGGGAAGCATCATAAAATCAAGAGAAGGCCTCAAGTATCAAGAGAGCAACCCAAGCCTAATTCTCATCCTCTCCAAGCCTTTATCTCCACCGATAACTAGGCCTTTTATTCAAACCCGCCGTTATCCGCCACCAGAGTCGTCGGAGCCTCATCTACGAGCCCTCAGTCCTCGCCGAAGTCGAAGGACCGAGCCATCGCCATCAAAGAGCTAGACGTCGGAGAGCCGAATCACCGAGGAGTTGAATCACTGAAGTAGGAGACGAAGGCCACTGCTCGTTGTCGGAGGAACATGCCGTCGTCGTCGAGCATACGAAGAGAAGGAGAAGACGAAGGAGACACCTTGAGCTGATCACCGGAGATCGCCGCTGCCCTGTTTCGAAACAGAGTCCACCGTGGCTTGTTGTCGAAGCTGACCCATCGTCAGAGGAGCGTTCGTTGGTGTCGCTGCTGCAGAACGGAGATTGCCGTCGCCGTGGAAGACGAAGCCCACCGCTGCATCATCGTCTTCGCCATCACGCATCTTCGTCGAAGACGTCATCGTCGAGAGCTGCTGGGTCGAAGTTGTTGCAATCGTCGTCGAAGCAAAGTCGAAGCAGCCGCCGTGAAGCTTCGCTGCTCCCTGTTGAAGACCTCACTATCGAAGGAGCTCGGCATCTAGGTCTCGTGCTGCCGTCGGAAGCACATCCACTCGCCGTTGACGCTACCACCGTTCCTCGAAGAAGACAACGTCGGAGAGAAGAAACGAGAGAACGGAGAGTGCCGTCGTCGCTCGAGTTGAAACTGCCGTGCGAAGCGTTGCTATCTACAGCCCGTGAGTTGCCGCCGTCACCTGGGGTATTGTCGATGTCGAGATTTGATCGCCGCTGCTGCCGAACATCGCTCGCCGTTGTCGAGAGCGCCGCCGTTGCTGTTTACTGCATGCCCTAAAGTCGAAGCGCAGGTTCGACGTGCTGACGTGGCAACCCCAATGAATCGAAAAGGATTTAAGATCAACGGCGGAGATAAACTCAACCCAACGAAATCAACGGCAGAGGCTAAAGTGACGCTGGCTTGATCTTGTGAAGAAAGAGAGAGGGAACGTGATTTTACGGGTGACGTGGCGAAGATTATTTGCAGAGTTGCTCGACGCACAGACCCAAATCATAAAGCATTGAACTCTGATTGCTTTGCACACCGACCACAGAACTGCTGAGCACACCGACTGCCTATTATTTGGGTTTGAACTGAAATTACTTTACGCACAGACCAGTGCATATCTTGACATCCAGGAGTCGGATTGAGACACCGTTTGCGTCAGATTGGAGCTGACGACGTGCTGATTGACAGAGACGCCTACACAGACACAAACTGAGCATTTCTAAACCCTTAAACTCTTTTATTTGTGTCTTAGTGTAACGTTCTCTGTAGGGAAAACTTTTACCTATTTTGTGTGACAATTTTGGGACTTGTCTAGTTGGGGCTAGACAAGTGGGACCCAGCTAGTTTGGGACTAGCTGGTAGAAAGCTTTGCTAGGATTGATAGTGAGAGGAAACACTGTGCGTGGGGTACTGAGAGTCTGGCGAGTGTAGGGACGTAGAGGGTGCTCTGAGCGTGCTCTAACTTGTGACTTTGTACCTATTGCACTATTCAATCTAGTATTTGTTTTGGGGGCTGGAGTAGGTCGTTGGGACGACCGAACCAGGGTATATCTGTGCGTTATCTGTGATTGTCTATCTTTTACTCTGGTTGTGCTTCTAACTGCGTGTGATTTCTCGTGGGTTGCACGAGAATTTTTTATTAGCCTATTCACCCCCCCTCTAGGCTAGGATCCAGATCTAACAAGTGGTATCAGAGCCAGTTTAGTAGATCTAGCCTAGTTTGACCATGGACCATATTGATAGTGCTTTTGCTGAGGGTCAGTCTATTTCCCGACCACCTAGATTTAATGGAGGAGATTATGCTTACTGGAAAAATCGTATGAAAATCTATCTTATTTCTATTGATTATAAAGCTTGGCAAATTGTTGAAAAAGGATATAAATCACCTGTTATCAAAATTGAAAATACTGAGTTGCCTAAACCTGATGATAAGTGGGATGATAATGATTGGAAGCTTTATTCTTTAAATGCTAAAGCTATGAATGCTCTTATTTGTGCATTAGATAAATCCGAATTCAATCGTATCTCACATTGTCTAACTGCGCAGGAAATATGGCATACTTTGGAGGTGACGCACGAGGGAACGTCACAGGTGAAGGAATCTAGACTTGCACTTCTGAGCACGGAATACGAGGGATTTCGCATGCTACCATCAGAGACTATATCAGAAATGTTTGCGAGGTTCACCAACATTGTCTACAAGTCTAGTTCGCTCGGTAAGCCATATTCTAGCCTTGAGCAGGTGAGGAAGATATTAAGAGCTCTGCCAAGCTCTTTCAGGCCTAAAGTCACTGCCATCCAAGAAGCGAAAGATTTGTCACAAATGAGGGTGGAGGACTTGATAGGTAATCTAATGTCCCACGAGCTTGAACTGCAAAACGTGGATATAAGGGAGAAACCTGAGGAAAAAGAAAAAGCTACCAAGCCACTTGCTCTGAAAGCTGACGAAAGCGAAGATGATGATGATGACATAGCGCTAATGGTCAGAAATTTCAGAAAGTTTGTCCAGACCAAGCAAGGAAGAGCAGAAATGGCACCCAGGTTTAATCGCTCTAAATTTTTTCAGTCTTCTAAGCAAAATTATGATCAGAATACTACTAATAGAATGACTTGTTTTAAATGCAAGAAAAGAGGACATCGAATGAGGGATTGCCCACATGAGACAGCTCAGGTAGCTAAAGAAAAGGGAAAATCCAAGGTGCTTACTTGGGACATGGATAGCGAAGCTGAGAGCGAGGAGGAGGAACACGAAGCCCATTCATGCATGGCATTGATGGGAATACACAATGAGGTAACTTCTGGTAGTAAAACTGAACTCCTTACTCTTTGTAAAGAAATGCAAGATAAAATAGTAGAGCTTGAATCCACTATAGATGACTACCAAAATGAAAACTTTGAAATGCAACAATCTGAATATGAAATGTCTAAAGAGATTGAAAAACTCAAAATTGATATTGTTGCTCGTGACTCTACTATTGATACTTTGAAAAAGGAAAAATCCAGTTTTAATGATGAAGCACCTTGCCTCTCTTGTCCTTCCTTGATGAATAATATTAGCATGCTTAAACTTGATTTGATTAAGCTCGAAACTGAAAAAGACTATGTGATTAGAGAGCTTAATGATAAATTTTGCATGTTGGATAATGATTTTAAAAGAAAAATGGTTGAATTTGAAAAGAAGGAAGAGGAAAACAAGAGAGCTTTTATAAGTAAATGCACATTGCTTGTGGAAGAGAATAAATTGTTGAAATCCAAAGTCTCTAATCTTGAATTGGCCATTAAGAAATTCTCTATGGGAAAACAATCGTTGGATAATATTTTAGAGAATCAATTGTATGGCAATAATAGAAGAGGACTTGGATTTGGTTTGAAAAATGCCGAAAAGTCAAAATTCAAGAAATTCCCCAATGCACCTTCTATTGCAAAGAACTTATATGCAAAGTGCTTTACTTGTGATAGTGTAGGCCACACTTCATATTATTGTAAATTTAGGAACACAAACATCAAGTTTAAACAAGTGTGGGTTCCTAAAACTATATTGGCTAACACTAGTGGACCTTGTTGGATTCCAAGGTCACACTTAACACCTTTCATGTAGGTGTGATGGAGATTTGGCGGGGAGTAATAAATTGGAAGCTTCATTCTTTTAGCTCCTTAGCCAAATAGCGACGAGAAGGTATAATTTTCTATCCATCTTTGCATTTCATTGCATACCTTCATAGATTGTTGTGTGTGCTTGATTTATTTTGGTTTGTGTGCTTGCATGGATGATTTTAAATGTTTTTATTTCTGAAAAAAAAATTTGAAAAATCAAAAATAAAAAAAAATGTGCTTATTGGATCCTCTTTTGAATCTCTTGAGTGATATTGTATGAATGATCAATCTATCCCTTGTAGAAGTCAATTCATTATTGTTGTAGCTACATGAACATGATGTTATTCTTTTTAGTAGCCATGACATGTCTCATAAGTTTCAAACTTGACTTCTACACCTACATTTGCACCTTCACGATATTTGAATTTTTAGTGCTTTTGGAGATTCCTTTGAAGAATAATGGAAAGTGAATGTAGGAATGATTAATTTTCTGAAATTTCTAAGGGATATGATGTGTTTAGCCATGAATTAAAATTGAGCACAAAAGAATTAAAGAAAAAAAAACGATATTTTCTCCGTATGAAAAATGGATACACTTCATGGCTAAAACACAACCCACGAGTATCCAACTTGTACTAAATGGGTAATCATTAGTGTTGGTGTATATAACTCGTCAAGCAATGCCATCCCACATTTAAAAGTCCTTGTAGGCCATGTTTTGGGATTCGGTAACTTGAACTCATCTTTGATGAGGTGGGAAAAATCAATCCTAGTGATATTCATGAAAATTGGAAAAGGTGGGTTGATTTGGTTGATTTTCTGAAATTGAATCTCCTCTTGCACTTTATTGTCTATATCATTACACTTACACAAAGGTGGAGAAGTCTTGGTATGAAATTCTATGAACTTGACTTGTCCATTATTTGGAATCCTCATGCAAATTGCACGCTACTTCTAATAATGATTTATTTTTGCATGGGATATTTTTGTGACTTCATTAATCCACTTTTGGTGATTACAAAGGGGGAGAAAGAAAAGATTGTGACAACTTTGAGCTTTGATGTATGTTGGTATTCTTTGTTGAAGGGGGAGCTTGAAATATACTTGAATACTTGATGAAGGGGGAGCTTGAGAGAAGGGGGAGCATGCTATTGTTTGTTACTTGTTTGTGCATGCCATGTTGTAGGGCTTGAGTATTCATCTCATGATTCATATTGCATTACACCCCTTCAACACACTTCACACACCCAAACTTATTGATCAAATCTTTTATGGGTTTGTCATCACCAAAAGGGGGAGATTGTTGGAAGCAACGGTCTAGGATCTTGGTTTGATGATGACAAACGTGTCGGTATATCTAATGTGTGTGTTCAGTGTGTTTCAGGTTCACTATTTGACGGAATTGCTATTCGTATACCATATTGGGAGAGAGGGAGTGTGTGTGCACAAAGAAGATTTGACTTGGTCAATGTGGGTTGAGATGGACTTGATCAAATCTTCTAGTATGATTCTCAAATATTTGATTCTTCCAAATCCCATTTGAATTGCTATAAGATCAAATAGAATCCAATTTGATTGATTCAAACTTATCCCTAGCCAATTCAAATTCATAGTAAAATACAAATCTCCTATCCATGATACAAAAAGATGGAATCAAATCTCTTTTGAAATTCTCTATCCCTATACTCTAGGGATTGTCCCTTGCATAAAACCCTAATACCCATCCTATAAATATCCTAGTGCTAAAGGGGAGAAAAATAGCCGCAATACAAAAATTGAGAGGGGGCTACATTGTTGACCTAAAACAAAACTAATATTGAGATTACGGCAGCAAACAAAAAATTGAGAGGGCTACACTTTTCTTGAAGGCTACGGCAATTAAAAAAGGGAAGCATCATAAAATCAAGAGAAGGCCTCAAGTATCAAGAGAGCAACCCAAGCCTAATTCTCATCCTCTCCAAGCCTTTATCTCCACCGATAACTAGGCCTTTTCTTCAAACCCGCCGTTATCCGCCACCAGAGTCATCGGAGCCTCATCTACGAGCCCTCAGTCCTCGCCGAAGTCGAAGGACCGAGCCATCGCCATCAAAGAGCTAGACGCCGGAGAGCCGAATCGCCGAGGAGTTGAATCACTGAAGTAGGAGACGAAGGCCACTGCTCGTTGTCGGAGGAACACGCCGTCGTCGTCGAGCATACGAAGAGAAGGAGAAGACGAAGGAGACGCCTTGAGCTGATCACCGGAGATCGCCGCTGCCCTGTTTCGAAACAGAGTCCACCGTGGCTTGTTGTCAAAGCTGACCCATCGTCGGAGGAGCGTTCGTTGGTGTCGCTGCTGCAGAACGGAGATTGTCGTCGCCGTGGAAGACGAAGCCCACCGCTGCATCATCGTCTTCGCCATCACGTATCTTCGTCGAAGACGTCATCGTCGAGAGCTGCTGGGTCGAAGTTGTTGCAATCGTCGTCGAAGCAAAGTCGAAGCAGCCACCGTGAAGCTTCGTTGCTCCCTGTTGAAGACCTCACTGTCGAAGGAGCTCGGCATCTAGGTCTCGTGCTGCCGTCGGAAGCACATCCACTCGCCGTTGACGCTACCACCGTTCCTCGAAGAAGACAACGTCGGAGAGAAGAAACGAGAGAACGGAGAGTGCCGTCGTCGCTCGAGTTGAAACTGCCATGCGAAGCGTTGCTATCTACAGCCCGTGAGTTGCCGCCGTCGCCTGGGGTATTGTCGACGTCGAGATTTGATCGCCGCTGCTGCCGAACATCGCTCGCCGTTGTCGAGAGCGCCGCCGTTGCTGTTTACTGCATGCCCTAAAGTCGAAGCGCAGGTTCGACGTGCTGACTTGGCAACCCCAACGAATCGAAAAGGATTTAAGATCAACGGCGGAGATAAACTCAACCCAACGAAATCAACGGCAGAGGCTAAAGTGACGCTGGCTTGATCTTGTGAAGAAAGAGAGAGGGAACGTGATTTTACGGGTGACGTGGCGAAGATTATTTGCAGAGTTGCTCGACGCACAGACCCAAATCATAAAGCATTGAACTCTGATTGCTTTGCACACCGACCACAGAACTGCTGAGCGCACCGACTGCCTATTATTTGGGTTTGAACTGAAATTACTTTACGCACAGACCAGTGCATATCTTGACATCCAGGAGTCGGATTGAGACACCGTTTGCGTCAGATTGGAGCTGACGACGTGCTGATTGACAGAGACGCCTACACAGACACAAACTGAGCATTTCTAAACCCTTAAACTCTTTTATTTGTGTCTTAGTGTAACGTTCTCTGTAGGGGAAACTTTTACCTATTTTGTGTGACAATTTTGGGACTTGTCTAGTTGGGGCTAGACAAGTGGGACCCAGCTAGTTTGGGACTAGCTGGTAGAAAGCTTTGCTAGGATTGATAGTGAGAGGAAACACTGTGCGTGGGGTACTGAGAGTCTGGCGAGTGTAGGGACGTAGAGGGTGCTCTGAGCGTGCTCTAACTTGTGACTTTGTACCTATTGCACTATTCAATCTAGTATTTGCTTTGGGGGCTGGAGTAGGTCGTTGGGACGACCGAACCAGGGTATATCTGTGTGTTATCTGTGATTGTCTATCTTTTACTCTGGTTGTGCTTCTAACTGCGTGTGATTTCTCGTGGGTTGCACGAGAATTTTTTATTAGCCTATTCACCCCCCCTCTAGGCTAGGATCCAGATCTAACAATTTCCACTCGGCCGAGTCGTAACTGGCGCAGATTTCTGGGCATGCGCAGATTCAGTTTTGGGCCCGAATTTCAGGGGCTTTTTAGGCAGTTTTGCTAGGGTTTTTGGGGGAGTATTTAAGGGTTTTGTAGCCACCATTAGAGGGGGATCCCCCATGTTTTCTTAGGTTCCAAGATGTTTTCTTATTGATTATTTTAGAGGTTAGGCCATGCCCTAGGCCCCCTCTTGGATCAAAAAGCTTGTATTTGGATTGGAATTCTTCATCAAAGCTAAGTATCTTTGTTCTTATTCTTTGAATCTTTGATTTGATATCTTTGTGTATGCAAGCTATGGTTTTTATTGATTCTTATATCCTTATTGCTATGCTTGAGTAGATTGGTTGTTTTAGGGCATGTGGATAAACCCTATGGATCTAATTTCATATTTGTGATGAATGAATTTCCAAATTGCTAGAATTGCTAGGAGGTTAGGTTGTGATTGATTTATTACGGATAGCTAGGGATTTCCATCGATCTAGGGTTTGCAAGAGATTGGATTCTAATCGATGGGAAGGCCTAGATATTCGATTTAGGTTTATAATCGAGATTCTCTAGACTTGGTTTGCAAGAGATTGGACCAAAGCTAGGATTTTTATTATAAATCTATACCCATATTCATTTGCAAGAGATTGGACGAATACGAACTATCACAACCTAGATCGTAACTCGAGTTTGCACGAGAGTGGGCTCGAGGAGTGATTGAACGATGATGTCGATCCTAATGCTAGTGGCTTAGGCTAGGGTTTGCAAGAGATTGGGCCCTATCCTAGGTTTGCTATAGACCGGCAATAGCGCGAGAGCGTGAGCTTGGTTCTCTATTCAGTTACGACTAGTTCACCTCAACTCAAGTCTAGTAATATTGAGATTCACTATTTACAATGATGTATGACGATCCGTAGTGGGAATTTCCTAGCCCTAGACACTTTTATTATATTGTATTTGAATCGATATTTGACCGAATTCTTTATCACCGACACCGACATCCACCACCATTTCCATTACATCATACCATAGCCATCTCCACCAATAAAACATTCGTAGTCAAACCAACCTAGGATAGATTGGAGCTAACACCACCTCCTCGTGTTCGATACCCGCTCGCCACTTTGCCGTGCGCTTGCGGTAAAACTACAATCGCCGCTCTGGGACGTGTATCCGGGGCGCGACCAAGTTTTTGGCGCCGTTGCCGGGGAGGTGTTTCCGTTGGGTGCCAATTTGTCACAATTAGGTTGATTAGACTACGAAAAAAAAAATTTAACAAAAAAATTTTTTCACCCCCGCCACCATTACTATCATTTCTATATTCTTTTGTGCCACTGATATTTTTCTCCAGGTATTTATCTTTGTTGATCAGGTGTTATGGATGGTATTATGTGGACCGCAGATTTTGAGGAGAAAGCATTTCAGAACTTATTGGAGGGCCTCTTGGAGTCAGCGAGGTTCACCGGTTCAGAGAGCATTACAGCAGGTGATGCATTTGAACTACGATTTGCAGATTTTGTTATGAACCATGTTTCAGCTGCAGGAACAATTGAGGAGGACATCCATGTCAGTCTTGAGGGGGATAGATTAAATTTTTGGATTGCTCGCGGGCATTTCCCTCCACACGATGCATCCCCAAAAGTTGACACACATGAGCAGCCAGCATCACCATTCCAGAGAGAGCCTATATTGATAGTTCATGAGGAGGCCTTACACAAGGAGCCAGAGCTTATCACCGAGGAGGTCGCGCATCGGGACGAGGACACAGCCATTCATGAGGATCCCGAGCACTACCCTCCTCCATTAGAGCTTCCGCAGCCACCTCATCCTTCCACTGACGCAGAGGACTATCCTACAGAGCTTACTGCTCCTACTCAGGGAGATATTTTTACCCACTCCATTTCTGAATCATGCATTCCATTCGATATTTATTTTGATTCAGATATTTTTGACACGGCATACCTTTTGCAGCACACATACGATTATGGACTGGAGGTATGCTTGGACGTGGCACAGTTTGACGAGCATATCGAGGAAGTCCATACCTATGATCCAGATTTACCTGAGCAGCTTAGAGAAGACACCTTGGAGACAGCTATCACGGCACGTGAGGATATTGGATTATTTCCAGGGAAGTATCGTCCACCATTATTTATTCCATATATTTCTATAGACGATCCTCTTTGGGATACTTTTATTACGAGGGTGAATTTTTTGCAGCGAACTGATGCATCCTATTCTCTGCAGGGTATATGTGGAGTCCTTGTGGGAATGCTGGAGGATGCATTGCTGGAGTTCGTTGGAGTCCGTGGACACACGCATCTGGCGGAGCCACGGAAAGAGCAGTTGGAGCAGTTGCCTGCACCGGCAAAGATACTGGATCCGCCTTTTGCTATAGGTGGTATCAATCCAGTAGTGTAGAAATTTTTATGCTTTCAATAAACCCGAATCCTCTCGACAGCGAGGGGACCGTATAGATTTGATTGAATAAATATCACCCCATATGACGGCAACAAAAATCTTTTACACCCCAAACCCATTATATATATTAATTCCCCTCTCCATATTTTGATACGCCACATCCTTTTGCTCACCACCATCGAGCATTTCTTTCAAGTGAATACTCACTTTCTTATTCATTTGACTTGATCACGCTTTGCAAAGCCATGACATTTTTGATTGAGTCATTTGAATAGGATTGTTTGGTATAAGCTTGGGGGAAAGCGCTCTCATGCATCATTGCATGTGCATGTAGTTGCATTAGGATTTCATGTCATTCATTTCATCATTTTTCATTCACCCCCATTATTATTATCGTTGTTCCTCATATTCTTCCATTATGATCACAGTGATGACAATGCGAAGTTTAAGCTTGGGGGAGTGCATTTCCATGCCATTTAGATACATTAGTTGCATTTTTACTTTATTTTAGGATTTTTTAAAATTTTCAAAATTTTTGCATCATCTTTCTGATTTTTCCATCTTATTTTCCTTTTATGTGTGTTCATGCATCATAGTGTGTACTTGTTTTTCTTTTCTTTCCTCTCTTTAATTTTTATTTCTTTATTTTATTTTCCTCCTTTTGCTAGATTTGCTCCTTATGATGATATCTCTTATTGCTTTAGCAGCCATCACGATGCTTATTATTCCTTGCCATGCTACTTAGAATATTTCAGTATCATGCTTTCCATGTGCTTGCTTATATATTCTTTTGATGATTTCTCTATATGAATGCATGATATTAGTTGAAACTGAATGTATGGATTAGTGTTTAGTATGCTTTTGTTGGAAGTGCACCAAGATTCACGCATCAATTGTATAACGGGAGCATCTGCCTTATCATCTTATTCACCTTCTATTGCATGCTTGATATGAAAGTACTCTTTACCGCTTGACTTCACTTTTTATTGAGATGATTGAGAATATCCATGCTTACATATGAGTTTTAGTTGAAGTATTATTTTATTGAACCGTTCGTGCACATCTTAGAGTGAACCGAGTGTTACATTATTTCTTTCTCCACATATATCTTTTTATTCTCTACATGTCACTTGAGCTCACCTCCTAAAGCTACTTATATCGCATCTATTTCCCAAAAATCCCTACAAAAGAAAAGGTTGCTCCAAAAAGTCCAAAAAGCCAAAAGGAGCCAAAAATCAAAAAAATACAAATCATATAGCTCCTACAAAAATCCAAAAAACAAAAATGAGAAACAAAGTCCAAAAGAAAAAAATATATTTCTCTATCTCAATATTGGAGCCACAAAATACTTGGGAAAACCAAGGCAAAAATCCCATTTTCCACTATCATATTCCTTTAGATGTGATGCCCCAAGCTAAGCTTGGGGGGGGGGGGGGTGAATTCATTTGACCAAATGAGTGAGTATGACCTTAGAGTGGAGACGTGCATAAATGGGGATATTCGATAATGCTTAGACTTTGCAAAATATATTAGATATGGAGATTTTTCATGATTTGAAATAAATATGTGAATGCCATGTCTCTTATTTCATTCTCTATTGCATGCTTGGTGTGATTCTTATATGCTTCAGTTATAACTCTTGATTGAAAAGTGCATTGCCAACATTTGTATATTAAATCCTATGAAATGCGTGACGTGGATATGAATTGATTGTATGAATTTAGAGAATCCCTTTTGTTGTTCTTAAAAACTTGCAAGTACCATGTTTATGTAAGATATGAAATCCTTATAGCATGTGATTTGTATTTTCCAAGTTATCATGATGTGTAGCTTATGGCTTGAGACCCGAGAGAAGAATCTAGCGACCCCTTCCACCTCGTGTTCTTTCTTTTTTATTTCATTTTCTTTATTTTTCATCTCCCGAGTTCCTCTCTTTACTCATCTTCCTCGAGGACGAGTAAGAGGTAAGCTTGGGGGATTTTGATCACTCCATATTTTACACCTTTTTTCTGCATATTTGCATGCCATTTCGATCGCTCATATTGCGATTTTCACGAGTATTCGACGATATTGCGTTACTTTTCACTATTTCTTGTTTTTGTCGGATTTAAGGAAATATGGAGCGATCGGGAGCAAAAATGAGCTTAAGGGACTTGCACCCGCTCCGGAGCGCCACCAAAGGCTCTTTTGAGGGCTATTCGGTGATGGGAGACTGGTGGAAGAAGAAGGAACTCCGTAGGAGCGACGAGGAAGCGAAAAGATGGAGATTGGGTATTTTCAGCATGCCACTCGGCCGAGTGAAGGACTCACTCGGCCGAGCAAGGAAGCCCGCTCGGCCGGCCAGACCAGACACGCAAACAGCTTGAAGATCAGCGTGCACTCGGCCGAGTGACGACATCCCACTCGGCCGAGCACGGAGACACCACTCGTCCGAGTGGCACACGAACGACGGCAGGAGAAAAGATGCAACTTACTGTAATCCGTCAGAGAAACTCCGAGGTCCGACTCGGCCGAGTACCAAAAGCCCCTCGGTCGAGTGATCAAAGTCACTCGGCCGAGTGACTTCCGAGTGATGCCGAGGACACGCAGCGCCCAGATTTTCAGACCGCCTCCCACTCTTTTTAAATCTGCTATCATTCCAGCTATCAAAGTATTTTTCACATATTTTTTATGGATAGTAGACTTCATGACGATTCCAACGCCGTCAAGAACGCGTCAATCGGAGGTCGGATGAAATCTGGGGAATTTCTGCAAGTCGATGCTGCAGTGCTGGAATTTGCATGTCAGTGTCACTCGGCCGAGTGACCAGTTTTTGACAGTTTTTGACAGTTTTGACAGAGTGCTGTTTTCTGGAGTTTCTGCAGGAAAGCTTACTCGACCGAGTGAGATTTCCACTCGACCGAGTGAGCTGTCCACTCGACCGAGTGAGATTTCCACTCGACCGAGTGAGATTTCCACTCGGCCGAGTCGTAACTGGCGCAGATTTCTGGGCATGCGCAGATTCAGTTTTGGGCCCGAATTTCAGGGGCTTTTTAGGCAGTTTTGCTAGGGTTTTTGGGGGAGTATTTAAGGGTTTTGTAGCCACCATTAGAGGGGGATCCCCCATGTTTTCTTAGGTTCCAAGATGTTTTCTTATTGATTATTTTAGAGGTTAGGCCATGCCCTAGGCCCCCTCTTGGATCAAAAAGCTTGTATTTGGATTGGAATTCTTCATCAAAGCTAAGTATCTTTGTTCTTATTCTTTGAATCTTTGATTTGATATCTTTGTGTATGCAAGCTATGGTTTTTATTGATTCTTATATCCTTATTGCTATGCTTGAGTAGATTGGTTGTTTTAGGGCATGGGGATAAACCCTATGGATCTAATTTCATATTTGTGATGAATGAATTTCCAAATTGCTAGAATTGCTAGGAGGTTAGGTTGTGATTGATTTATTACGGATAGCTAGGGATTTCCATCGATCTAGGGTTTGCAAGAGATTGGATTCTAATCGATGGGAAGGCCTAGATATTCGATTTAGGTTTATAATCGAGATTCTCTAGACTTGGTTGACCAAAGCTAGGATTTTTATTATAAATCTATACCCATATTCGTTTGCAAGAGATTGGACGAATACGAACTATCACAACCTAGATCGTAACTCGAGTTTGCACGAGAGTGGGCTCGAGGAGCGATTGAACGATGATGTCGATCCTAATGCTAGTGGCTTAGGCTAGGGTTTGCAAAAGATTGGGCCCTATCCTAGGTTTGCTATAGACCGGCAATAGCGCGAGAGCGTGAGCTTGGTTCTCTATTCAGTTACGACTAGTTCACCTCAACTCAAGTCTAGTAATATTGAGATTCACTATTTACAATGATGTATGACGATCCGTAGTGGGAATTCCCTAGCCCTAGACACTTTTATTATATTGTATTTGAATCGATATTTGACCGAATTCTTTATCACCGACACCGACATCCACCACCATTTCCATTACATCATACCATAGCCATCTCCACCAATAAAACATTCGTAGTCAAACCAACCTAGGATAGATTGGAGCCAACACCACCTCCTCGTGTTCGATACCCGCTCACCACTTTGCCGTGCGCTTGCGGTAAAACTACAATCGCCGCTCCAGGACGTGTATCCGGGGCGTGACCACGTCGCCACTCCTGAGGGCGGACCCAAGTCCGAACCATGTTAGAAGGGAGGTAGTGTTACGTCATCCGAGCCGAGCCGGGCTTCTGCCTCGCACTCGAATGTCGGGGGCAATTGTTACGACCCAAAGATCGTAGGAGTCCGAATCCTGCCCAGAACCACTGATATACCTCATTGACTTACCCCTTTGCAAAGGGACCGCCGGCCTGGAGGTCCGAGGCTACATGGGAACAGGCGCACCTCGCGGCCCCCCTCCCGGCCGCGGCATACAACCGCATTCGCTCGGCCCGCCAGGGGCAGTGCGCCTGGGGAGCACCCAGACAGCGCAGCCTGGGATGCTGACAGAGGCACGTGCATATCCCTCCCTGCCAGCGGTCCACGACCCGCGGCCAAAAAGGTGCGCGGCCAGGCCAGACAACCCATGAACATGTCGACCCGGCGGGTCCACACGAACCCCGCCGCCGGGGATAGCATTGCCGGACCTTTAATTCATCACGCATGACAAACAACCTAGTGTAAGGACACGACTGACACTAGCGCCACCCGACCATCTGACAAAGCACCCACTGGCCGCTGAGCCCCCTGACACTTAATGCTTTCGGCCCTGACACCCTGACAAAAGTGCCCCTGGCCGTTGCGCCATCTGACAAAAGCAAGGCAGACACTCCTGTTCCTGACATCCTCGTCCGAAGCTTCCGCTGACAGCCGGGCCATCTCAGCACATCGAGTCAGCATGCCAGGTCAGCCCCACCTAATCATCTCCCATCAGGTATAAATACCCCCTCACTTCTTACGGTGAGGGGGTTGGAAAATTCCCTTTGAATCCCATTATTCACACACGAGAGCAAAGGTCGTCCATATCTTTGTTCTCCCACATATAGCTCGTCACGTACGGTCGACACACCCTCAGTCCGGCCTGCGTACCTAGCCCCCGCCTTAAGTCCAGTTACTGACTTAGGCATCGGAGGGGCTAAGGGTTGGACCCCAACCCGGCCCTTCTGATGAGTTGCTCGTGGTGCATGGAAGCTCGCCCCTTGGTCGACATCCGCTTTCGGTTCCCGCCGCCCGATCCTCCTCCGCCGCGTCCGGTGAGATTTGACTCCGTGGCCTCCCCCGGCGGCAAGTTTAGCCTCTTCACCCCACTAATCACTTGTTAAATAGCCCATCTAAATCCTCTTATCAATACAACCACTGTGCCCTTGGTTCCCCTTAATACAAATTCATTGTACGCGAGTTCCATCCCGCAACACATCCTATTAATGCTTGTCCTCGCCTGTGTCAACCTTAGTATAGTTGGTGGGCCATTAGTATAAGTTGTGATGTCGTTGTGGTGTATGCATATATGTAGAGTGTGTGGACCCGTATGAGCATGCTACCTTAGGATATTAATAATTGACTCTTGTATTATGTATTGTATAATCAGTGTTATTCGTGATATATGTGTGAAGTTGTAGATACGGTGGTGTTATTATATATGTGCGGATAGCTATACCATTTAGGAATTTGTGTTGGAATATATGATAGTTGAGTATGTGGTTCGAAGACACTTGTGAATGCTTGATATGTTTATATATATTAGTAAGTCAGGTGAATGTTAGGTGTAATGATAATAGGTGTACTTATAGTTAAGTGAGTAGGCCTTTTATATGACCTATATGTTAGTACGTGTGAGTGTGTGCTCGTACGTAGATATGTAGTGTGCTTAGACGTAAGTAGTTATGTATTGTTGCATGAGTATATATGTGATATACGTATGGTAGTAGGATTATAATTTTGATTGGTATTGCTTGTTTTTATGGGATGTTGTGTGCGTATATACCATGAGGTATACACGATTATTGCATATCTTAACTATGTATGGATAAGTAGATGTATAGTTATACTAATTATATGTAGATGGATATGGTGTGAATATATATGTTACATGTGTGAGACTATACGATGAATGCATATATTAGGGAGGGTACTATAATTATACATGTGCTGATGTCTGTAATATTATTTTGGTATATAAAGTGATTGAACTACGTGGTTGTTACCTGACTAAATATTAAGTGTGATTGACATTATGGTATGTATATGGCTATGTTGGTAGATGTGTATACATTGGAGTGGTATTGGTATAAGTATAGATACCGTGTTACGTATATAGAGTATTCTGATATGTGTTTTGAGTCTCACTCAAGCTTGAGTGGGTATACTCTAGGTATATTGTTACATATGTCTGTGGTTGCATGTAGTACCATGAATATAGCGATGGATGATGTATGTATAGTGATAGGATTGTTTGTACCGGGTTGTGTTACGCACATGATTGCGGGTCGCTATACCAGTATATAGCTATAGGTGTTGGTCTTGTGGTATAGTTATTTACTAAGGACTTGCATGTGTGAACGTATGTGTGTTAGCTAAACTAGGTGTGTAGATGTGCTGAGTATATAGTGGTATGATTGGTATATATGAATGAAATGTTTGCATGTGTGGGTGTGCACCATGCACGGGTAAGTATGTGCTTAGTTATAGGTATTGGTGACTATGGTATGTGTGGCGTGTCTTAAATATAATTATAGGACCGTATGTGATGTGAATATATGGAGGAATATTTGCGTGCATTTGAATGACTATACATTTGTGAGATTCTAGTAATGGTGAATGTATATTAGATATAGTAAACTTGATTTAATAATGGTAGGGTGTGAATATATGTGTTGATGTGTTTGGTATTGGATGTATACTAGGAAATCTTAGGGAATAGTATATCCATGTTTGTTTTATGCATAGGTAGTTACATATACGCGAAGTACTACGATTGTATTTGCTGATGTGGACTATTTATTTGTTTGGGAGTATGTGTACCATGGTATGTAATAAGTGTTTAATAGTTATATAGGGATGTACGTGACTATATGAATGATTGGAATATGCGTATGAATTTGACTGGCTATGATAGGTGTAAGGGTGTAATGTGCGTGAATATATACATGTTAGTAGAGCTATTGTTTGACTACCTAGTGCATATATAAGCACTTGTAATGACTATACCTGGTTGAATTATAGTGTGATGTGATTGGGATAGCTACTAGTCTGGCTAGAGTTATATATATAGTTAGAAAGTCTGAGGACAGACTTTGTTCTAAGGTGGGTAGGATGTAACGGCCGGTACTCACTATTCGTTATACGGCTGTGCGTATAGCAATTTCGGGTACCTGATTGGTTTTGTTGCTTTGTATGTGAGTCGTATTGTTGAGTCGATAGGGCTGTAGCACCTTGGTTGCATCTTTAGCAAGCTGACCTCCGACGTGTGCCTAACTTGGAAATTACTGTCGCCTTGGACCCCATATCCTTTATTTGCTTTACGTGCACGTAGTCTTGTTCGTGCACGTATTTATTTTAGATCTTGTCTGTATCCGAACCCTATAGTGTAATATGTCGTTGTGACCCTCTCTGAGAGTATTAAAATTGTGGTATTAATTTGGAACGTCATTTCACGGGTCGTTCTCCCACGATTTGACCTTATTTGAAGAGACGTCGTGATTTTCGTTTTTGTCGTGCGGCCTTTCTTTTTTTAAATTTCGTTTCTCTGACGTTGCCCCCGGTTTGCTAGCCGCAAATGGCCGGGGGACCCGCGTGAGGGTTTAGATATTTGTAACCACAAGCGCACGGTGTTGTAGTGTGGCTTGGGGGTCGAACACAGGGAGGCTAGGATGTGCTTGTGTCAAGGAGGACCGAAATCACCCCGTGGGCGAGCTAGCCCGGATCGGTTGATGGGTTGTCACGGTAAAGGAATGCAAGGTATGAACAATAAGAAAATAAACCCGGGACTTTGGTTTCCACTCCAACGAGCGACTCTCGCCGATACGGCCTACGGGTAGGATGTCGATCGAAATTAGGGTCTAATGGTGAGACATTGCCTCTGAAAGTGGTACCGGCATCCCATGGGCCCGATATTCCGGTCGGTGCCCAGGATGATACACCGGACTTCCCGGGTTCGATCAGTGGGCACTCCCGTGTCCATTAACACTGATCGATTCTGGGAGCACTAAGCTCGCAACGATAACTCCCAACGTCTCATCCTGCCGCTCCCGCGTGCTAGGATTCGGCGTCTATGCTAAGGGCGTGAGCTATGGCTAGGGAGTCAACCACCAAGTTTATTCCCCCTTGGCCCAACGGTCAAAGGCGGTCTTTTTTCCGCTGATGACAATAAAACACCCCGCGTAACCGTTAGATTCCTAACCCCTATCGATTTCCTAACCCTATGGATGCATCGGGAAGAGCCCCCGAAGTGGTTTCCGCCAAAATCCCAGATTTGGGAACTACTCACAAATATTCATTAAAAAGCGATCTAAACGAAAATGAACCGTTAAAATCATAATCGGACGATAGGAATGCGAAGGTAGTAGAGCAATTAAGATAATACTAAAGTTTGAGAAAGATCCGAAAACTTACAATAGAAAAGTAATTACAGCCGTCACAAATAGGAGAAAACAGTAAAAACTCACAGGTCCCCGTTTCTGGAACCCTAGGGGTCCTATTTATAGGATCTCGTATCACCTGATCGGTTGACAAGTCAACCGATCGGGTGATCCGTTACAAATAATAAACAAAAAACAGCGGACTTTCACCCGGTCATATGAACCGGTCGGTTGAGTTCTTGGAGTGACCGGTTGGATCTTGGCGCCATCGGGTGAAGGGATCGGTTGGGTGCCCGTGTCTCGGCTCCTCAGCATCAGCTACAGGAGTCACCCGATCGGTTGGAATTTGGCTTGAAAAGACAGAGAATCAGCCCCGTTGAACCGGCTTGAGAACCGGTCGGGTGACTTCCACTTGAGCTCCGGCTGAGACCGGGTGGTGCACGCGTGCATCACCCGATCGGTTGGAGATGACCAACCGACCGGGTGAGGGGCTGAAAGATGTAATCTTCGTCGTTTGACCCCCTGGATCACGCGTGACTCCTCCCGTTGCTCCGGGGACTTGAGATATTGTCGTTAAACGTCCCCTACACGGGCAATCTCCTGCAAACATGGAGAAACAAAGAAAAGTGAAAGAAAACGAGAAAATACGAGAAAACGAATAAAAGACGGCGGAAAATACGGAGAAATACGAAAGAAAACGTGCGTGAATATATGAAATATATACGCACGTCAAAATCCCCCAAGCTGAACTCTTCCTCGTCCTCGTGGAAGACGAGTGAGAGTAGGAGCTCGGAGGGGAAAAATAGAGAGAAAGAGAGAAAAAGAAAACTCTATATCCTAGATCGTCCGTCAGAGCCAACAAAATCAAAAACGACACACCAATCAAGCAAACGTCAAATCACATCACTAAACCTAGGAAAACGAGTCCAAATAAGTGCCGTGGGCCCACGCGGTGAAGCGCGAGTGAGTGTGGTCGTGCACTAGCAGTCGGTGTCACTATCTACGATGTGCAATAAAGCTCGATATACACAGACCCAGGAAACGACCCAAATACCGATTCGAATTTGAAATTGCGGTGAATATTAGTTCAAGCATGCATGAGAAGAGTATAAGAATAGAAGCGTATCATGCATCGGAGATTCCACAACTAGGGTTAAGGAAATCACACCACTATAGCCTAGATACTAGCTAAAAAGTTCCTAAGCCAAGTGTTTTCGAAAACGATGGGGGTTGAGATGATGTGGAGTAGAACACTCGGTGCAAATTCTCGCCTTCCCTTTATTCTCGGTAGATAGGAAAAATATTCACACTTGAAATTTTTTTTGGGTTTTGGGTATTTGCATTTTTTTTAAGGCTTTTTGGCTATACAAAATTTTTCTTTTCTTTTATTTTTGGGTTTTTCTTTTCTTTTCTCTCTTTTTTTTTGGATTTTTGGGGTTTTGGCTATACACACGTGTACTCTCCCAAGTGGGAGAACGGTACACGACGAGGGGATTTGCACCAAGTAAATCAAAAAAGAAGTCGGAATCTAAACACTTGGGCAAAGGAAACTATTCTCGCTAAATAGAGCATAGGCTAAATGGGTTGTCCTAGTCCTTAATTGTGGAATCCCGACACGTGCGAAATGAAGTACACGATATATATAAATAGCATGCAGAAGCAGACAGGGAAAATAAATACCGCATATTCAAATCGAAGCATGATAATCTAGGGGTCATTCCTGGACAGGTATATAAAGTAAAATCACAAAGTAGAAGCACACCAAACAGATAGGCACGAAACACGACTCACAAAAACTAAGAGGACCCACGATGCGTGAAATGCAAGAGAACTCGAAATCCTAGGGTTAGTGAATGTGGTTATCGATGCCATGCTAGGTGTGTGTGATTTTGTGGCGATTCATCATAGGGTTCATCTCTAGGAGAAAGAGATAAAAAGAAGAGAAGAGAAAAAAGAAAGAAAAAAAAATAAAAAACACGATGAAGACGACACAAAAACGAAAAAGAAGGACTCAAATGGCGCACAAAGTGCGACTCCCCCAAGCTGAAGCTTGCATTGCCCTCAATGCAATATGAGTGAGTACGTGAGGGCAATGAAGATGGGGGGGAATACGCACCGACACAAAAAGAAATGAAAACGAGAAAGACACAGAGATGAAACTGAAAATAAAGAAAAATCAAAATCAAACCACACGACACGAAAATAGAAATAAAACCACACGACACGACACTCAAAACGGGAAAAACAAGCACACACACAAAAATGAGAAAAAACAAGACATGACAACACACCAAAATAGACGTCCCCCCAAGCTAGACATGACAGTGCTAGCGAATAAAATGCGAACGTGAAATGCAGAAATATGCAAGGGGGAGTCAAAAACAAAAAAGGTGAAATCAAAAATCAGGAGAAGGTGAATCCTCGCCCTCCTCGGAAGAGGGTGTGGCTGGGTGGTCGGGGGAGGCTGGGGGTGTGCGGAGAAGTGGGGAACGAGGTGGAGGAATAGGTGCAGCGGTGGTGTGAACGATGGGAGGAGTGTCGGTGGAGGTGGGTGGTGGTGGTAGGACGGCGATCAAGGCGGTGGTGAAAGGAATAGAAATGGGGGGAGAAGATGTGGTGGTGACGGTAGTGGGTGGTGGTGGGAGAGATTTGGAGCGCACCGGCAATTTCCTCCGATGCACATATGAAGTGATGGAGGAGGAGGGAGGAGGTAGCGTGTGTGCGATGGAAGTGGTCGGGAGGGGGGAAGTGGATACCGGGATGGGAATATATGAGGGAGGAGAAGAATGTGGTGAGGGAGGTGATGGATGTGGGGATGTGTGGGAGGGTGGAGGAGAAGATCGTCGAGGTGGTGAAGGTGGAGGTGGACCGTGGATGTGAGTGAGAAGGCGAAGAATGGCGGCCACGTTCCTCTCAAGTGCGACGAAACATGGGTGAGTGAGAAAAGAGGACGGTGATGGGTCCGAGGAGGCAGAGGACATGGCGAGATCACGGAGGGCAGCGACCTCCCTTTCAAGACCAAGACGGGCAGAGACCTGGCGACGACCAAAGGATGTGGACTGACGTGAGGTAGAAGTGGTGCCGGCAGGTAAGGTGGAAGTGGTGCCGGTGGCGGTGGTCATGCCGGTACAGGAGACAAGGCCAGAAATGGCCGCTAAGAGGTGCTCAGAAGTGATGGGGCCCGGAACAGAAACAGGACGACTCGGGCCAGCCCCCATATCTCCCCGAGACGCAGGGATATCCTGCTCGCCTAAGTGGGCGGCATGGGACGATGGTCTGCGTGCGTCCGCGGGAAGGAAAGGAAGGTGCAACCCCGCTAGGAAGTTCGGCTCGGGTGGGAAGGTCCAATCTCCCACAAGAGCTATGGTCATGCGAGCGGGGTTGGGGAGAATGGTGTAAGGGGCTGGGGGGGTGGCCATAATTGAAGATGAAGCGGCCATCGGAGTGGGGTTTAATCATGTGAATGTGCCGCAGGACATCAATATCTAGCTGTGAGGGTCCTGCGGCAGCGGGAAGATTATTGGGGATGGGAATATTAAATTGGGGGTAAGAACAAATGATAGTAATGATGCCCCCACAACAAAACTTCCCCTTACCGGCCCGGCTGATCTCGAGAAGCTTGTAAACAAGCCAATCGCCGCCATGGATGGGGACGGTAGGGGCCCTAAAGCTAATCCCGTCATCGTCCCGAACAAAAGGGAAAGTCATGGCCCAGAGGATAAAAAGGTCAGGGATAGTCACGGTGCCGGACTCGTCCCTGGGAAAAAATGCAGATGATATGATCCTGTGGGCCAAACGAAATACAGGGTGGATGATGGAGGAGGCCTTGGCCCTACCTCGGGGATAGCTATGGAGCAGTGTGAGGCGGAACCAGAATTGATCGACTTTAAACTCGGGCGTGTACCCGTAGTGTCGGATGGAGTCATCCCCAAGATTGGGGAAACCAAATATATCGTTAATGGTATTCAGATTTGTGGTGACACTCTTGTTACGCACCCGGAATTTTATGATCGACCCGGACTCCCAAACAAGTGTAGAGAGAAATTCGAGGGTGAGTGACGGGTAGGATAAGGCAGAGGCATTAAGAAAGGCCAACCAACCTAAGTTAGCGAACAGAGATTCGACTTCGGTGAAGACACCGAGATCGACTAGTGACTGTGTGTGCGGGAACTTAGTTGATAGATGCCCCTGAGCATCGAGCCTACGATAAAAATCCTTGTGTTCCTGGTTCCTAAAGATATACCCATGAGGGCCCAACATTGGGTCCACAGGGGGGATAACAGGCGCGCGAGGGCCTAGTGTCAGTGCTCGTGTGTGGGGAGGGGGACGTGTTTGTTTTCGTCTCTTTCGAGATGGTTCCTCCTCCCGCAAAATCCCCTTCCCCTTGTCTTTATCCATAGCCATGCGTGAGTGTGCGTGTATGAATGAGTGCAAAAAGTGATGAATGCACACTAACACAAGCAAAATGAGCAAGCACAATTTATAGGGCAAAAATAGAAATATGAGCGTAGGAGCGAGTGTACCCAAGCGAAATGGCAAAGCTTGCTCGTAGATGTCCCCACGCCGTGCAATGGGAGAAGTGTGGAGCCGCGGCGATCTTCTTCAGCAAGAATTTTGAAAATGGGCGTTGTGTGGGGGGATTAGGTCAGAAATTCGAAATGAAAGGAGAGAGGGAGTGAAAATGATGGAGAGATTGACGGAGGAGGTGGAGAGAGGGAGTATTGGAGGAGTGGAGGACGTGGGGGAGTGAAATCCGGCCGTTGGGGAGGAGGAGGAAGTGAATCGACGGCGGAGTGGGCGATCAGGCGAGGGTGAATGCGAACGGGTGGTCGGGGGTATTTATAGGGTTTTAAGTCGAACCGATCGGGTGAATTGTCACCCGATCGGTTGACTGTTAGGTCAAAAAATTTTGCTGAAGAATTGCTACAGGCGAACCGGTCGGTTGACTTGTCAACCGATCGGTTGGCCGCTCCACTCATTTTCCCGAGAATTGAGGGTTGCTCACCCGGTCGCCTCAACCGATCGCGCTCTAACTCAACCGATCGGTTGATATTTTCCAAAACTTTCCCGAGAATTCTCCCCAGATCATCCGGTCTGTCACCCGGTCTCTCCATTCTTCACCCGATCGATTCATTTGGGGACAGATGCAGCTTGTATCTGATACATCCCAACCGATCGGTTGAGTTATCAACCGATCGGTTGGGGCCTTGTTTCCTGGAAAAACCAACAGATTGTCTAAGTCCCTGAACGGATGTTCTTGCGGCTGATTTTATCTATAAAAATAGATAAAATAAAGTCAAAAATAACACTAAAAAGTGGGGCAAAAGTTTAGAGCATGGGTTGCCTCCCATGAAGCGCACTTGTTTAACGTCGTTGGCTCGACGCCCGCAAGTGATGTTCACGGTGGTTGATACGGGTGATGCCCGAAGTTCGGCATCTCTTCTTCATCGGAGCTCACGGCCTTTGGAGTAGTCAGCGGCTGGAGAAAGATTTGCTCGATTACCCTCTCCTTGTTTTTGGGATCCGGGGGCTTCTCTTTCGTATTGGCGTTCACCGCCATCTTCTTAAAGATCCGGACCTCGTCTTTGGTGAGGTCCACGGGTTCTTTCCCCGTTTTCCTCGCAGGAGGAGCCTTGGGGAACCCGGGAGGGGTCGTACGTGCTGCATTCGCTTTCCCAGTAGCATCATTGTTCTTGGTGCCGTCTTGGTCTTCTGAATCCCCCAAGTTATCGGGGAATTTCTTAAGAGAATCTCCCAAGAGTTCTCTTCAACAGCTTTATCTTCTTCCACCTCCAGCAAATTACACCGAGGGTCATCTGGGGGATCGGGATACTTCATGGACAACCCCAGATCAAATTCAACCTTTTCTCCGCTGACGTTTAGCGAAAGTTTTCCCTTCTTCACATCAATCAAAACGCCGGCAGTGGCCATGAAAGGCCGTCCCAGGATGATGGGAGTGTGTGCGTCTTCAGGCATGTCCATGACAACGAAATCCACTGGCACATGCACCCCTTTTACATTGACGGGGAGGTCATCCACAATCCCCACCGGATATTTGACCGACCGGTCAGCAAGTTGTAGGGTCATACCGGTGGGCTCCAAATCACCCATTCCTATCCTCTTATACATCGATAAGGGCATCAAACTGACACTCGCTCTGAGATCCACGAGTGCACGATGAATCTTTACTGCCCTGATCGTGCAAGGGATTGAGAAGCTCCACTGGTCTTTAAGTTTCGGCGGATTTGCCCTTTGGATGAGAGCGCAACACTCCGTCGTCAACACTACTTTCTCCTTTCTAGACCCTCTCGTCACCAAATCCTTCAGGAATTTCGCATAGGAGGGGATTGTTTCAATTGCTTCCAGGAAGGGGATTTGCAAGCTCAGATCCTTGACCATAGCGAAGAACTTGCCATATTTCTCATCGATTTTGGCCTGAGCTAACCGTTGTGGAAAAGGCACAACGGGTTTGAACACTTTCAGGCTCCCTTCCTCGTTCTTCTTCTTCTCTTCTTCAGAGACTCCCTCCGGAGTCGTAGGATTTGATGACGAAGCACCGGCGTCGTTTGATTTTCTGATCGGTCGCTCGACGACCAACGGTGCTTCCGGTCTGTTAGGGGGCACTCTAGTAGGGATTTGTGTCCCGCTTCTCAGAACGATAGCGGACACATTTGCGTGCTCGTGCACGAGTGCCGACGTTTGGGTTGCTCCCCTCGGGTTCACCTCAGGTTGTGGCGGCAATTGGTTTTGTGACCTTGAAAGGGTCGCCACTTGTAACCCCAGCTGGGTTACTTGGTCCGTGAGGGCCCGCTGACCCATTTCCAGCTTTTGATTGATCTTCTCCTGGTTGGTTATATATTGAGTCAAGAGAGACTCAACCGGAGAGACGACCCTCTGTTGGCCATACTGCTGCTGCTGCTGGATTGGCTGCTGATTCCTGGGGGCGTAATATTGTTGTTGAGGCTGCTGCTGATATTGTTGCTGCTGAAACTGACTCTGCTGTGGCCTAGTCGGCTGATATGTTTGTTGCTGCGGCTGCTGAGGCGGCGAGGGCTGGAATGGTGCCTGGTAACCAAAGTTAGGGTGGTTCCGGTTGTTTGGAGAGTAGGCCGGGTTGGAATTGGTTCTTGGTGGATACGGCGCATTTCCCGTGGGGTTGTAAAATAGTGCGCTCGCCTGATCCAACGGTGGTGAGACGTCACCACCATCGAATTCCCCAAAAACTTCGGATTCTACCGCAGCAATCTGTTGTGTACCGGCCCCACCGGCTCCTACCATTAGTGCGGAGATCTGGGTCGAAAGCAAGTTGAACTTGCTTGAAAGTTTGTCGACGTCCTCGACTCTGTGTATACCCCCAGACCTGGGTGTGGCTCTCTCGTCACACCACCGCTCATTGTTGGATGCCATATTTTCCAGAATATGTCCGGCATCTTCCTCGCTCATTGACATGAAGGAACCCCCAGCCGCGGCGTCCATAGAAGATTTTAGGTCATCCCTCAGACCATTGTAGAACAGATTAATAATCTGCCACTTTGGAAGCTCATGGTGAGGGCATCTTCTCTGCATCTCCTTGTATCTCGTCCAAGCTTCATGCAAGGACTCGTGGCTGGCCTGGGAGAAGGAGGAGATCTCACTCCTCAACTTCATGGTCTTCCTCGGAGGAAAGAACTTCGTCAGAAAAGCGTTGGAGAGCTTCTCCCAGGTATTGAAAGTGTTGGGGTCCTTCCCCCTAAGCCATTGCTTGGCTTTGTCTCGCAACGAGAAGGGGAACAGCTTCAGACGGATCGCCTCAGTCGTGACACCATTAATCCGGAAGGTGTCACATTTCTCCAAGAAGGAGTCTAGATGCTCGATCAGGCTCTCCATGGGTGCACCCGAAAACTGATCCTGCTGGATCCATGTCACCAAAGACGGCTTTAGCTCGAAGCTTTGGGCCGTAATAGCTGGAGGACGGATGGCGGAAGTGGACTCGATAGATGGCATCGAGTACTCCAACAGGGACTTGCGAGGCGGGGTGTTCTCCTCCATGGCTTCAGGATCCTCTCTTCTTCGCTTCTTGGCGGCCAAACACCTAAGGGTGGCGTTAATCTCTGGATCAACGGGGATCAAGTCGTCGAGACTTCTTGAACTCCTGCGCATGGAAAATAACAAACACCTGTGAAGCGACAAGTGGGAAAGAAACATATAAGATAAGAAATAAAAATAAAAAATAAAAATAAGAAAATAACAAGAAAAAGGAAGAATGCGAAAGTTATCGCGAGGTAGGGATAAGAGCTAGACACTAGGGTTCAAGAGATCCTAAAATAACAAGCACGTTGCCTCCCCAGCAACGGCGCTATAAACTTGACGTTGCCCCCGATTTGCTAGCCGCAAATGGCCGGGGGACCCGCGTGAGGGTTTAGATATTTGTAACCGCAAGCGCACGGTGTTGTAGTGTGGCTTGGGGGTCGAACACAGGGAGGCTAGGATGTGCTTGTGTCAAGGAGGACCGAAATCACCCCGTGGGCGAGCTAGCCCGGATCGGTTGATGGGTTGTCACGGTAAAGGAATGCAAGGTATGAACAATAAGAAAATAAACCCGGGACTTTGGTTTCCACTCCAACGAGCGACTCTCGCCGATACGGCCTACGGGTAAGATGTCGATCGAAATTAGGGTCTAATGGTGAGACATTGCCTCTGAAAGTGGTACCGGCATCCCATGGGCCCGATATTCCGGTCGGTGCCCAGGATGATACACCGGACTTCCCGGGTTCGATCAGTGGGCACTCCCGTGTCCATTAACACTGATCGATTCCGGGAGCACTAAGCTCGCAACGATAACTCCCAACGTCTCATCCTGCCGCTCCCGCGTGCTAGGATTCGGCGTCTATGCTAAGGGCGTGAGCTATGGCTAGGGAGTCAACCGCCAAGTTTATTCCCCCTTGGCCCAACGGTCAAAGACGGTCTTTTTCTCGCTGATGACAATAAAACACCCCGCATAACCGTTAGATTCCTAACCACTATCGATTTCCTAACCCTATGGATGCATCGGGAAGAGCCCCCGAAGGGGTTTCCGCCAAAATCCCAGATTTGGGAACTACTCACAAATATTCATTAAAAAGCGATCTAAACGAAAATGAACCGTTAAAATCATAATCGGACGATAGGAATGCGAAGGTAGTAGATCAATTAAGATAATACTAAAGTTTGAGAAAGATCCGAAAACTTACAATAGAAAAGTAATTACAGCCGTCACAAATAGGAGAAAACAGTAAAAACTCACAGGTCCCCGTTTCTGGAACCCTAGGGGTCCTATTTATAGGATCTCGTATCACCTGATCGGTTGACAAGTCAACCGATCGGGTGATCCGTTACAAATAATAAACAGAAAACAGCGGACTTTCACCCGGTCATATGAACCGGTCGGTTGAGTTCTTGGAGTGACCGGTTGGATCTTGGCGCCATCGGGTGAAGGGATCGGTTGGGTGCCTGTGTCTCGGCTCCTCAGCATCAGCTACAGATGAACCGATCGGGTGAGAGTCACTCGATCGGTTGGAATTTGGCTTGAAAAGACAGAGAATCAGCCCCGTTGAACCGGCCTGTGAACCGGTCGGGTGACTTCCACTTGAGCTCCGGCTGAGACCGGGTGGTGCACGCGTGCATCACCCGATCGGTTGGAGATGACCAACCGACCGGGTGAGGGGCTGAAAGATGTAATCTTCATCATTTGACCCCCTGGATCATGCGTGACTCCTCCCGTTGCTTCAGGGACTTGAGATATCGTCGTTAAACGTCCCCTACGCGGGCAATCTCCTGCAAACATGGAGAAACAAAGAAAAGTGAAAGAAAACGAGAAAATAAGAGAAAACGAATAAAAGACGGCGGAAAATACGGAGAAACACGAAAGAAAACGTGCATGAATATATGAAATATATACGCACGTCATTCTCGTCGTCGAAATTGTGATCCGTCTTCACTGTCTTCTTTCTCTCGTCGTCCCGGTCACCCCAGTATTTATTTCACAATTTTTGAGCTTCGTTTGACCTACTTTTACTTTTTGGCCCAACCCATTGCATTTTTAGCCCTAATTTTCATTGTATTATATCCCTAATAATTGTTTAATAATAAATTACATCGGACTTTTGACTTAGTCTTATTTTTCCCTCTTGGAACATTCATTCCATGCAGGAGAGAGGGAATGAGTGTGAGTTCCTCTTTTAAAATTGTTAATAACAAATCCTTAACCAATAAAACCCTAGACCAAGTCCTAGACCCACCACCCCATCTCTAGTCCCACTACTCACGTGATCATCCCACCCCTATGAAAAAATAACCTAGGTTACACTATTTTTTTCACAGCAATACAAAATCGCGCCGCCCCTACTCACGCAAAACACAACAACACACCCCGCCGGCCTCCTTCTTCGTTTCTCCGGCCAAACTCGCCGCTGACCAAGCCTCTCTCATCCCCGACCACCCTCCTCCCTCCCACGTCGCCGTAGGCCGTCGTGGGTCGCCGTGACCCGCCGTAAAATGCCCCTAGACCGCTGTAATCTGCAGCAGCTCGCGACAGCCGCTGCAGCGGCTGCCACCGACGCTGCGCCGTCGCACACTCCCCCTCCGCCATGCCACCTCCCTCTTTTCCGCCGTGGGCCATCGCTAGCGTCACTGAGCCACCACAAAACCGCCCAGGTGCCATTATTCTCGCGCAGCAGGCCGCAGATCGCCGCTGCCACCGTTCCGGCGCCGCCGCCACCGTGAGCCCTTTGCTGTCGACCCCTCTTGGCCCCCTGCACCTCCCGCAGCTGTTCTTAGGCTACCAGTGCCTAGAAACAACGAGAGCACTCGCTGTTTGCGTGTATATCGACGTCGTATCGCGTCGCTGAGTTCTCGTCGTACCCCCTCATTGTTGGAGTCTTCCGACAGCCCCCTACTGCTCCTAGGGGCGTTTTCCGACGTCACGAACTTCTCCTACGACGCTCAACGTTGTAGACTCCGCGTGCGTCGAACCGTTCGCCTCGGTTTGTTGTTACGGCTTCCTAGAAGCCGTAGAAACGTCTACCGACATCCTACTCGCTGTTTGGAATCTTGTTCACTGTTTTGGTCGCTGTCCGAGAATTGGCGAGCGAGGAATCTAATATTGGAATCTGGACGTGGAGCGTTTTCTATTATTCCAACCCATGGCGTCTGACCATGGCCCCCGCCGTGCGTGTCTTATCCGCACCGGACGTTGTGCAATGATGCGAATGGGGGCGTGTGAATTTAAATATTTGTAACCGCAAGCGCACGGTGTCGTAGTGTGGCTTGGGGGTCGAACTCAGGGAGGCGAGGATGTGCTTGTGTCAAAGAGGATCAAAATCACCCCATGGGCGAGCTAGCCCAGATCGAATGGTGGGTTGTCACGGTAAAGGAATGTAAGGTATAGACAATATGAAGGTAAAAACCCGGGACTTTTGGTTTCCACCCCAATGAGCGACTCTCGCCGATACGGCCTACGGGTAGGATAGCGATCGGAATTAGGGTCTAAAGGTGAGACGTTGCCTCTGAAAGTGGTACTGGCATCCCATGGGCCCGATATTCCGGTCGGTGCCCAGGATGATACGCCGGACTTCCCGGGTTCGATCAGTGGGCACTCCCGTGTCCATTAACACTGATCGACTCCAGGAGCACTAAGCTCGCAACGATAACTCCCAACGTCTCATCCTGCCGCTCCCGCGCGCTAGGATTCGACTTCTACGCTAAGGGCGCGAGCTATGGCTAGGGAGTCAACCGCCAAGTTTATTCCCCCTTGGCCCAACGGTCAAAGGCGGTCTTTTTCCCGCCGATGACAATAAAACACCCCGCGTAACTGTTAGATTCCTAATCCCTATCGATTTCCTAACCCTATGGACGCATCGGGAAGAGCCCACGAAGGGGTTTCCGCCAAAATCCCAGATTTGGGAACTACTCACACATATTTAGTAAAAAGCGATCTAAACGAAAATGAACTGTAAAAATCATGATCAGACAATAGAAATGCGATGGTAGTAAAGCAATTAAGATAATACTAAAGTTTTACAAAGATCCGAAAACTTACAAAAACTAGAAAATTACAGCCGTCACAAAATGAAGAAAACAGCAAAAAATAACCAACTCCCGAATCTGGGAAACCTAGGGTTCTATTTATAGAAAACGACATCACCCGATCGGTTGACAAGTCAACCGATCGGGTGAACCGCTTCACAAAATTACAGTGAAATGCGGGGTTTCACCCGGTCAGGATGAACCGGTCGGTTGGATCTTGGAAGCGGTCGGTTGGATCTTGGTGCCGACCGGGTGAGGAGACCGGTTGGATCTTCGTGTCTTGGCTGTTGAAATTCGGCTACAGGTGAACCGATCGGGTGAAGGTCACCCGATCGGTTGGCAATCGGCTTCGAATTTCCAGAGACTTTGAGCTTTTGACCCGGTCACTGAACCGACCGGGTGACTTCTCGTGAGCTCCAAGCTGCGCCCGGGTGGTGCACACATGCATCACCCGATTGATTGGAGATGACCAACCGACCGAGTGAGGGGCTGAAAGATGCAATCTTTGTCGTTTGACCCCCTGGATCACGCGTGACTCCTCCCGTTGCTCCGGGGACACATGATATCATCGTTTTATGCCCCAAATGCCAGTAAACTCCTGCAAAACACGAAAAACACGGAAAAGTGAAAGAAAGCAAGAAAACACGAGAAAACGAATATAAGACGGCGGTAAAACACGGAAAAACACGGAAGAAAACGTGCGTAAATATATGAAATATAAACGCACGTCAAAATCCCCCAAGCTGAACTCTTCCTCGTCCTCGAGGAAGACGAGTGAGAGTAGGAGCTCGGAGGGGAAAAATAGAGAGAAAGAGAGAAAAAGAAAACTCTATATCCTAGATCGCCCGTCAGGGCCAACAAAATCAAAAACGACACACCAAGCTAGCAAACGCCAAATCACATCACTAAACCTAGGAATACGAGTCCAGACAAGTGCCGTGGGCCCACGCGGTGAGGCGCGAGTGAGTGTGGTCGTGCACTAGCAGTCCGTGTCACTATCTACGATGTGCGATAAAGCTCGATATATACAAATCCAGGAAATGACCCAAATATCAATTCGAATTGAATGAGGCGGTGAATATATGTAGTTCAAGCATGCATGAGAATAGAGAGAGAATCGAAACATATCATGCGTCGGGGACTCCACAACTAGGGTTAAGGAAATCACTCCACTATAGCCTAGATAATAGCTAAAAAAGTTCCTAAGCCAAGTGTTTTCGAAACCGATGGGGGTTGAGATGATGTGGAGAAGAACACTCGGTGCAAATTCTCGCCTTCCCTTTATTCTCGGTAAGTAGTAAAATATTCACACGGGAATTTTTTTTGGGTATTTGGGTATTTGTATTTTTTTTGGCTTTTTGGCTATACAAAAATTTTCTTTTCTTTTCCTTTGGGGTTTTTCTTTTCTTTTCTCTTTTTTTTGGATTTTTGGGGTTTTTGGGCTATACACATGCGTACTCTCCCAAGTGGGAGAACGGTACACAACGAGGGGATTTGCACCAAGTAAAACAAAAAAGAAGTCGGAATCTAAACACTTGGGCAAAGGAAACTATTCTAGCTAAATAGAGCATGGGCTAAATGGGTTATCCTAGTCCTTAATTGTGGAATCCCGACACATGCGAAATGAAGCATACATATGTATATAATCATGCATACAGAAACAGGTAAGAGAGGCAAATACCGCATTATTCATATCGACTCGTGATAATCTTAGGGTCATTCCTGGACATGTATATAAAGTAAAATCACAAAGCAGAAGCACACCAAACAGCTAGGCATGACACACGACCCACAAAAAAGCTAAGTGGACCCACGATGCGTGAAATGCGAGAGAACTCGATATCCTAGGGTTAGTGAGTGTGATTATCGATGCTATGCTAGGTGTGTGTGATTTTGTGACAATTCATCATAGGGTTCATCTCTAGGAGAAAGAGATAAAAAAGAAGAAAAGAAAAAGTAAAAACACGATGAAAAAGACACAAAAACGAAAAAGAAAGACTCAAATGACGCACAAAGTGCGACTCCCCCAAGCTGAAGCTTGCATTTCCCTCAATGCAATAAGAGTGAGTACGGGAGGGCAATGAAAATGGGGGGGGGGGGGGAATACGCACAGACACAGAAAGACATGAAAAACAAGAGAAACATAGATACGAAAATGAAAATAAAGAAAAATCAAAATCAAACCACACGACAGAAAAATAGAAAAAGAAAGAAAGAAAATGACACGACACACAAAAATAAAACAAGCACACACACAAGAACAAAACACGACAACACACCTAAAATAGACTTCCCCCAAGCTAGACGTGACAATGCTAGCAATGAGATATGAACGTGAAAGTGCAGAAATATGCAAGGGGGATGTCAAAAACAAAGTGAAAGGAAATAAAAATAAAAAGGAAGCGGTTCGACACGTGAATGAGTCCTCCCCCTAGCAGTGGTAAAGCAGGGCCCCGCAAAGACAGATGGGCACAAAAATAGGGGGGACAAAAGCGGGATGGGAAAATATCAAGCAGAGGCACCACCCTCTGGGGGTGGTGATGGGGGCCTGTGCTGGGGGCCAGTAGTGGTGGGGGGTGGGATGTGAAGCTCGGAGACACCTGGTGGGTCAGTGCGAATGTGGCGAATGAAGCTTTGAAGAAAGGGCAGGTCTCGGTCGACGGACTCCTGAGTTATCCGACCACCATGTCCAGCGAGGAGGATCATGGCAGTGAATCGGTCGGATTGGTCGTCGTCTTGGAATGACGGATCGCCAATGTAAGCGGGGGAAGTGGTGTGTGGAGTGGTAGATGAATTGGTGCTGGTGGATTGAGCGGGGGGTTGTGTGCGACGAGCGCGACGGGTGGGCCTAGGGTTGCAAGAGCTGGCATCGGTGGGCTTAGCACGGCAGGGAGGCATTGTGCATGAGTCGTGTGTGTGTGTGTGTGAGTATGAAAAATACAATGAATAAACACAAACACGACCAACGAGCAAAATGGAATATTTGGGGCAAAATAAAAATTGAGCTAAGGAGCGAGTTTACCTAAATGAGATGAAGATCGTTGCACGTAGACGCCCCAATGCTACTCGATAGGAGCACGTGTGAAGCCACGGCAATCTCTTCAGCAAGTTTCGAAATTTGGGGAGAATGGGTGAAAGTTAGGGTTTTGTGTGCGGGTGGAATCGAGGAAGATGGAAAGAAATCGATGGAGAGATGGATAGGGGGAGGGGGGGAATCGATTGGGGTTGATTTAGGGGAAGAACAAGGTCAGGCGCAAGAGGAGAAGGCGAAATGTCAATAGGAATTTTGAAAATGGGCGAGGGCGGATCGAACGAGCGGGTCGGGGGTATTTATAGGTTTTAAGTCGAACCGGTCGGGTGAGTTGTCACCCGATCGGTTGACTTTAGGTCGAAATTTGATTCTGAAGAAACGCTACAGGTGACCCGATCGGTTGAGAACTCAACCGATCGGTTCGCCGCTCCACACATTTTCCCAAGAATTCAGAGTTTCTCAACCGGTCCCTCAACCGGTCTCGCATATTGTCACCCGGTCGGTTGATGAATTCTGAAATTTTCCCGAGAGTTTCCCCAGGTCACCCGGTCTGCCAACCAGTCTCTTCTTTCTCCACCCGGTCGGTTCATTTGGTGACAGACACGGCTGTTAGCTGATACATCCCAACCGATCGGGTGAGTTATCACCCGACCGGTTGGGGCCTTGTTTTCTGCAAAAACCCAAAAATCGCCTAAGTTTCACGACGGAAGTTCTTGCGGCTGGATTTATTTATAAAAATAGATAAAATAAATTTGAAAACATTCCTAAAAATTGAAACAAAAGTTTAGAGCATGGGTTGCCTCCCATGAAGCGCTTTTGTTTAACGTAGTTTAGCTCGACGCCCGTTGATGATGTTCATGGTGGGCGGTACGAGTGATGCCCAAAATCCGGCATCTCTTCAGCTCCAGAGGTTGCGGCTATTGGTGTAGTCGGCGGCTGTAAAAATATTTGCTCGAATACCCTCCCCTTGTCTACAGGATCCGGGGGCTTCTCCCTCAAATTGGCGTCTACCGCCATCTTTTTCAGGATCCGGACCTCATCACCGGTGAGGTCCATGGGTTCTTTCCCTTTTCTCCTCGTGGGAGGAGACTTAGGGAATCCGGGAGGGATCACATGTCGCGCGACCGCCTCATTAGCAACTTCATTCTTTGGGGAGCCAACTTGCTCTCCAAGGTCCCCCAAGCTATCGGGGGGATTCCTCGAGAGTACTTCCCAGGCACTTGTTTCAACAGCTCTATCTTCTTCGTTCTCCAGCATATTGGTACTAGGATCGTCCGGGGGATTCGGATGCTTCATCGACAAGACTAAGTCAAATTCGACTCTTTCTTGGCCCACATTGAGGGAAAGCTTCCCATTCTTCACGTCTATCAAAACTCCGGCGGTTGCCATAAAGGGCCGTCCAAGGATAATTGGGGTATGCTTGTCTTTCGGCATGTCCATCACCACAAAATCAACTGGTACTTGTACTCCTCTCACATCGACGGGGAGGTCGTCCACTACTCCCATCGGGTACTTGACCGAACGGTCAGCAAGTTGTAATGTCATGCCGGTGGGCTCTAAGTCTCCCATCCCTATTCTCTTGTACAGTGATAGGGGCATTAAGCTGACGCTCGCCCCTAGATCGACGAGCACCCTCTGGATTTGCACTTTCCCAATAGAGCAAGGGATGGAGAAACTTCCGGGGTCCTTGAGCTTGGGCGGATTTGCGCGCTGAATGAGTGCGCTGCACTCCGTCGTTAACACGACCTTCTCTTTTCTAGATCCCCTTGTCACCAAGTCTTTCAGAAATTTGGCATATGAGGGGATTGTCTCGATGGCCTCGAGGAAGGGGATTTGTAAGCTCATATCTTTCACCATGGCAAAGAATTTGCCATATTTCTCATCGATTTTGGCTTTGGCAAGCCGTTGTGGGAAAGGCACAACGGGCTTGAATACCTTCAAATTCCCTTCTTCTTTCTTCTTCTCTTCTTCGGGGGCTCCCTCTGGAGCTACAATTTTTGGCGACGGGGTATCGTCGTCATTAGCTTTTTCAATTGGCTGCTCAACGGCCAGTGGTGCTTCCGGTTCCCTGGGTGGCACTCTAGTAGGAATTTGTGTCCCGCTCCTCAAGACGATGGCGGACACGTTTTCATGTTCATGTGTGAGTGCCAAGGTCCTATTTACCCCCCTAGGGTTCACCTCTGGCTGTGGCAGTAATAAATTCTGCGGTCTCTGAAGGTTCGCCACTTGCAACCCCAGCTGGGTCACCTGATCAGTGAGCACTCTTTGTCCCATCTCCAGCTTCAGATTGATCTTCTCCTGGTTGGCTATGTATTGAGTCAAGAGGGACTCAACCGGAGAAATGGCCCTCTGCTGACCGTATTGCTGCTGAGTGGGCTGCTGATTCCTAGGAGCATACTGTTGATACTGTGGTGGAGGTTGTTGCTGCTGAAATTGCTGCTGCTGGAACTACTGCTGGGGCCTAGCCGGCTGATATATCTGCTGTTGTTGCTGAGCCGGCTGTTGATAAGGCGCCCGGTAGCTAAGGTTGGGATGATTCCGGTTATTAGGAGAGTAGGCCGGGTTGGAGTTGGTTCGTGGTGGAAAAGGCGCATTCCCAGTAGGGTTGTAAAATAATGCGCTCGCCTGATCCTACGGTGGTGAGACGTCACCACCGTCGAACTCCCCAAAAACTTTGGACTCTACCGCAGCAATCTGTTGTGAACCGGCGCCACCGGCGCCTACCATCAATGCGGAGATCTGGGTCGACAGCAAGTCAAACTTGCTTGACAATTTGTCGACGTCCTCGACTCTATGGATGCCCCCAGATCTTGGTGTGGCTCTCTCGTCACACCACCGTTCATTATTGGATGCCAAATTTTCCAAAATTTGCCCGGCATCTTCTTCGCTTCTTGACATGAAGGACCCTCCAGCTGCGACGTCCATGGAAGATTTTAAATCATCCCTCAACCCATTATAAAACAGATTTATGATCTGCCACTTGGGGAGCTCATGGTGGGGACATCTTCTCTGCATCTCCTTGTATCTTGTCTAAGCCTCGTGCAAGGACTCGTGGCTAGCCTGGGAGAAGGAGGAGATCTCGCTCCTCAGCTTCATGGTCTTCCCCGGGGAAAAGAACTTCGTCAGGAAAGCATTTGAGAGCTTCTCCTAGGTGTTGAATGTATTCGGGTCCTTCCCCCTAAGCCACAGCTTGGCTTTATCTCGCAAGGAGAAGGGGAACAGCTTCAGTCGGATCGCCTCAGTTGTGACACCGTTTATCCGGAAGGTGTCACATTTCTCCAAGAAGGAGTCTCGATGCTCAATCGGGCTCTCCATGGGTGCACCCGAAAATTGATCCTGCTGGATCCACGTCACCAAAGATGGCTTAAGCTTGAAGCTTTGGGCCGTAATAGCTGGAGGACGGATGGCGGAGGTGGACTCGATGGAAGGCATCGAGTACTTCAACAGGGACTTGTGAGGCGGGGTGTTCTCCCCCATGGCTTCAGGATCCTCTCTTCTTCGCTTCTCGGCGGCCAAACGCCTTAGGGTGGCGTTTTGTAGAGGAATATGCCCTCAGATCATTTGTATTTGATGCAAATGAAAATTTAAGCCTAGATAGGGACTAATTTGCATATGATGCAAATGAGATTAAATGTGTCTTAAATTGTTTAAGAATATATTTAATTAAATAAACGCGTTGAAAAGGTTACCTAGATGACGGGATCGTCCCGCTCTAAACGCAGGTTCAAACCGCGTCAAAAACGGAGTCCAAATGCACAAGTTATAGCCAAAACAAGTCAGCCCAAACTGTTGGGCTGAAACCAGCGAAAATAGAGGCCCACCAAGCCCGAATTTTCTGGTTAGGGTTTTTTGAAACCTGGGATTTTCTTGACGGCTACGTTTCTAAGAGAAGCATGACTTTTGGCTAACTTTGGACAATTGTTTGAAGGGTCAAACGGACTCGGATTGACGAGCCGATTTTTCCTACGCGTTCACCGTTGAACACCCTTCGAATTGATAGGTTGTATCAATCATGAAGCTCAACGGTGAGTGAGTTAAAATTCACGGAAGTTTGCAATTTGTTAAGTGCAAACTAACTTGATTTTGATTAACTCAAATTAATAGTCCCACATCGGATTTTGAGAAAGGTGAGTAGTCAGCCGCCTATATAAATAGGGGTCTGCTCTCCTCCTCAAAACTCGTCCCAAGCTCTAGATCTCAGTGGCTCTCGTAAATGTTGGAGCACGCTCGGATCTAAGCTAAATTAATATTTCTCCTCTCCCTATAAATTTCTGCCTTGCTCCTGAGGGCTCTAGCAAAGCCGCAAAGGAGTTCGGATTCAGATCCGAAATCTAGGCGGAGGTTTCACTCGCGTGAAACTTTCTTCGGCGCGTGGTTGGCTCGGCGACATGGGATTGATCGCCTCGGGATGCGGAGCGGTTCGAGGAGCAGTTCAGGGAGCGGTGCAAGGAGCGGCTCGGCGTGGGACGGGAGCATTTCGGAAGACGGTGCAGAACATCTCGCCTGCCCCAGGGCTGAGATTCTGGGTATGTGTTTAAGCTTTTTATTTAATTATTCGCAGTAGTTAGATCCCTCTTGGGGTGGTCAGATCCACCCCAAGTTGGCAGAGATCCTGGCTAATAGGGTCTGGTTCCTTAGGGTTGCATGTTAATTAGATTAACATAAAAATTTTCCGCTGCATTTCTGTCTATGTTCCGTCCGACTTAGGACGGGACTAGAGTTTTTGTGCCCTAAGGGTCCCAGAAAACCCTGCATTGGTATCAGAGCCATCTCTGTATGCTGATCTAGGACTGCGAATTTATTATTTGAATGCTTTTACAGAAAAATGTTTTCTTTAAATTTATGCGATAAATTTAAATTTTTTTTGTTTAAAAATTTTATATGATAAATTTTAAACATGAAAGTTTTAAAATGGAATTTTTTTAAATTTATGTGATAAATTTTAAAAATGTTTTAAAGCTTTAAAACTTTATGCGATAAGTTTAAAATGTTGTTTAAAATTTTATGTGATAAATTTTAAACATGGAATTTTTAAAATGATGTTTTAAATTTATAAGATATTTTTAAAAACTGATTTTAAAAGTTTAAAATTTTTATGCGATAAATATTTTAAAGTGGCATGCAAATGTTATGATTTTTTAAACAAGCTTTTACTTTATGAGATAAAATAAAATGTTTTAAAAATCGTATTTTTAAATTTAAATGTTAAATTTAAGTATGCATGCTAAAATTGTTTATGCGATAAACTTTAGTCTATTTAATTGTTAAATAGTTGTACACTTTTTTTTATGCGATAAAATTAGTGTAAATTTTTAATGGATATGTTTTCTTGTCCCTTATTTGATAACACAAGACAACCCTTTAGGTTAGCCATTAAGTAATGATTAAAATTTATTAATTGAATTTTAATGACATGCTATGTTTTAATAAAACATTAACAATGCTTCAAGACCTAATTCATGATTAGGGTAGTCCTTTTAATGAATTTTTATTTTTTAATTGTTATTATTAAATCATTAAAGGACTTCGCTTTTAGCGTTGGTTAATAATTTATTAAAATCCTATAAACGATTAGGATAGCACGTGAACCTTATAGTTGATAAGGACTTAATAAAAGTTATTAAACAAATCCTAAAATTTTGAATTTAAGGATGCAACTAGTTGATAGGATTAATTAGTTGTTAATAAAAGCTGTTTAGTCTATGTCACACATACAAAAATGACAAGCTTCATTCAATGGACCATGATCCAGTCAATGTGCTTGGCTAAGAGTTCTGGATCAACCATTACTAGTCTAAGGGGTAGTGATCCTGGCTTAGTCAATTCCCTGGCTGTGTTCCGCTGGACCGCAATGTCGCGAATCATGATTATATGACACCCTGGACTATATCTAGTCAATGCGTTATAAATCTTATTAAAGATTAATCCGTATCCCTCCTTGATTTTGGAGCTTGGTAACTCAAAGAAGACAATTATAGTTGTTGAGTCTCCTCAAGCTATGACTTGTTTATCTTTAAGGAACAAACTCCAACATACATGTGATGTAGTCTAGACTTGACCCAAATCGATACGTCGGGTCTCCTCGAGCATCGATCTAAGTCAAATCTGGACACGAAATCAAGGGTCTGACTAGACCAGTCATTATGATTTGTTGAGTCTCCTCAAGATCATAAGTGACTGTGGGTAAAAAATGATAGGGAGTCACATGTGATGTGATTGACTAAGAGTTAGTCTACCAATCATGGAACCAATCAACTTGTTGAGTCTCCTCAAGGTTGTGAGGTTCAGGATGATTGGATCCCTCTTTCACTAATTTTAATTCGATTAAATCGTTCGTTATTAAGCTTTGAAACGATCGTAAAAATAGTGGGAGGATATAGATAGATAAAAGCCAATCTACCTATATTTAATATTGAACATATGCTAAACTAGGGCAAGACTATGTTTATCGAAGGAATCAAAATATAATTTTTAATGGAATTAGTTAATTGGTCAAATAGGTTGATTAATTGAATATCAAGTTAAATTCTAATTGATAAGATTAAACTATACTCTCGTTGACATTAAAATGACCTTCTAAAGAACAGACTTAAGAAATATGATTTCATTAAGTTCTGGGTCCAACAAATAAATTCACGCAATATGTCACTCGTCTCTATATGAGGCAGCTTGAACATATAGGATATTCGAAGTATGTTTCTCCCTACAACTTGTCGAGCTATCCTCAAGGTTGTATGGACAAACAATTCTGATCCGCAAAGTTCGAGAATTCGATCAAACCGTTTGAGTCGAATACGAGTGCATGAGTGGTGCAAGACTATGTATCCCAACCGGATCTTGAGACAAGCAACTTCTTGAGCTACACTCAAGATTGCAACTCTCAAGCGTTTGGATACATGAGTCGCTTGCATAGCTATTCATTTATGTTGGGCCATTTAAATATCTAAATGTGATTTAGAAAAGGAAGAAGGCACACCGGAAAGTCAATCGAGTTGAATAGTTTAATTTATCATTAGTAAAGGCATAAGTAGGAGGAAATAAAAATGTGACATACTCTGATGTCACGATTTCATGATTATTGTTATACAGAAGTTTAACACATTTTGATGAATGTCGTCACATTGCTTTTGAAGCAATGAGTAAATTGTATAATGATAATATATGTATTAATTGTTAATATATATAAATACACAAGATAATAGCAAACTTACATGGCAAAATAGACTAGGCCGTATTGAGAGACTAAGCTTCACAAGTCACATAAAGAGGGGTCTGACCTCTCGTATTATGAAGTCTACGGACACTTGTGAGTCTTACCCTCTTAGATATAATGGCCGAAACCCATCTGTGAGACAGTGGGAGAATGAGTTGTCGAACTCAGTCTGGTACATACTGATGTACCCGAGTCTAGATTAACCAAAGTAAGTTATTCGTATATTTTATTAAGACACGTGTTCTTGATGAAACACAAGTCTGATAAAATAAAGAACGAAATGACTAAAGTATTTAAACAGATTCAATTAGATCGAATGGTCAAATACTTAGCTACATAAAATCTTGCGTAATTAAAAGAAAATGTGATTTTCTCTCAGGTCAAGTCTGTTAACACATCGGTGTGTTAAAAGGTATGAATCACACTTAGTTAGACTTGGTGTGATCCATTGTTAGTGACTCTGAGTTAAGTCCTCCTTCTGGGTCAAGTCCCAGACAGTAATGCCTAGGTTTTGATAAATGTTCTATGAGGACATATCAATACGATATTCATTAAATCGATCATTAGAAAGTTGTATAATTACTCGAATCTCGTGAGACGAATTGTCGAGTTAGACATCATAACTGATGATGACTTAATCAACTTCCGGGATGAAATTCGGAGTAGTAACTCCGATTTAAAACTTGATGCAAACAGAATAGGTCCGTGTGCGTAAATAAATTTTGGAATTTAGTTTACGTGCCCAAGGAAAATGTTTCCTCCCATTTTCTGCAAGAAAATCTTTAAGTTGAAAGATTAGGAGCAGAAAGGAAATAGTGAAGTACAATCATATTGTCGAGAACGTTTTTCATCTTAATTCCTATAAAACGGATTATAATGAAACTGTTTTTTTTCGCCAGTAGATGTGTACAGAACTACTCGGACCAAACTCGATGTAAACGCTTAAGTTGACCATGAAAATTGGAGCATTCACTTATAAGTTCGTTTTTCTAAATATGATTTAGACGGACCAACTTATATGAATTAACCAGATAGTTTTCAAGGTCAGTGGGAGCGTATAAATTACATGCGAGACATCAAAGGGATGGAACATATAATTTTGACAAAGTGATCAAAAGAGTTTGATACTTTATCAGAAATAAATATGAGCCATTTGAAATGACCATTAACTAATTTAAATGATTATCGTAAGGTACGATGAACTGGATGAGATCCAAGGAAATAAAATATTATAGATTTCGAAAGACTAAATGAATTATTTGAATGAGATTCAAATGGTTGGTCTAACATGAAGATAGAACCCCTTAAGTCTATAGTGTAGACGATTTTAGCAGATACACTCACGAAGGCTCTACCACATGAAGTCGGGAAAACTTATGTGTAAAAACGGTATTAGATACCGAGATAAATGGGTCTGAGTGCAAGTGAGAGATGTTGAGAGAAGATGCCTTCGAGGCAATCTATCTCTGTGTGTGAATAGCACAAACATCTTGTTCGAAATAACAGTAAGCTGTTTGGTAATAATTTATCTAAGTTATGTTGTAATGTAGTTAACATTAGATATTAACTTAGGTAAAGTCCTGAGACTTTATGCAAGGTCAAACAGGTATCGAGATGAGTATCTTGATCATGGAGAAATGTTTGACCGTCTGTAGCATAAGTCTAAAAGGGTTCGTGGTCGTAGATGTTTCGAGACAAGGATATCGAAACATCGGATAGACCATTGTGTCTTAGTCTTCACCGTTTAGCGGTGGCGATGATCTCATGATCGCTTGACTTGGCGAAGTCGTAGACGAGACACAGGTGCTCATTAGAGAATGAGTTCACTGAACGATCCACAAGAGTTATCATATGGTTTTATTGACCAATCTGTCAATGATGACTCTGAGTGATGATAGGCTAGTTGGTCTTTTGACTTGAGGTCATTTTGACGAACCTTTGCGTGAACGGTGCCACTTAGATCAAATGACCTAGCTTCGAGGCAAGGCCTGTCGAAAGGTCTTTGATTGGGTGACACTTGAAGCGTATGAGGAGAGTAATGACCAAGAGAGGATTCGTCTCTCCCGGTCAATGGGAGTTAGTGTCGTAGGGTTAGTTCGGTCTTTAGTAAAAACTCTGGCCAGAGTATGTTGGAAGAAGTCCAATATTTTTGACTAAAAGATCGATAGAAACTAACCGGTGTCAAGTTATTGGGGTTGACATTTTGACCATACCCTAGACTTGATCTATACGACATAGTTTAGACGAAGAGACTATAACTGCAGAATTCATCACGGAAACAGTCAGGGTGGTCCCGACAATACTCATGTCAATGAGTCAACCACATAATGATGATTCCTGAAGCAGGGACGGTAACCACTGCTCGTGGTCACTGCCGTATAGGGCTTCGAGCCCAACCTGTTGTAAGGGTCAGGCTGTAGGGTCTCACACAGAGTGCGATCTTCGTCTAGTAATAGGTAGAAATTAGTTAGGGAGAATAATTTGCATTTGATGCAAGGGATAAAATATTGCAAAAGATGTTTGCAATCATCTCCTGCATTCGGGATAAATGATCCTGAGTGCAAGTGGGAGATGTAGAGGAATATGCCCTCAGATCATTTGTATTTGATGCAAATGAAAATTTAAGCCTAGATAGGGACTAATTTGCATATGATGCAAATGAGATTAAATGTGTCTTAAATTGTTTAAGAATATATTTAATTAAATAAACGCGTTGAAAAGGTTACCTAGATGACGGGATCGTCCCGCTCTAAACGCAGGTTCAAACCGCGTCAAAAACGGAGTCCAAATGCACAAGTTATAGCCAAAACAAGTCAGCCCAAACTGTTGGGCTGAAACCAGCGAAAATAGAGGCCCACCAAGCCCGAATTTTCTGGTTAGGGTTTTTTGAAACCTGAGATTTTCTTGACGGCTACGTTTCTAAGAGAAGCATGACTTTTGGCTAACTTTGGACAATTGTTTGAAGGGTCAAACAGACTCGGATTGACGAGCCGTTTTTTCCTACGCGTTCACCGTTGAACACCCTTCGAATTGATAGGTTGTATCAATCATGAAGCTCAACGGTGAGTGAGTTAAAATTCACGGAAGTTTGCACTTTGTGAAGTGCAAACTAACTTGATTTTGATTAACTCAAATTAATAGTCCCACATCGGATTTTGAGAAAGGTGAGTAGTCAGCCGCCTATATAAATAGGGGTCTGCTCTCCTCCTCAAAACTCGTCCCAAGCTCTAGATCTCAGCGGCTCTCGTAAATGTTGGAGCACGCTCGGATCTAAGCTAAATTAATATTTCTCCTCTCCCTATAAATTTCTGCCTTGCTCCTGAGGGCTCTAGCAAAGCCGCAAAGGAGTTCGGATTCAGATCCAAAATCTAGGCGGAGGTTTCACTCGCGTGAAACTTTCTTCGACGCGTGGTTGGCTCGGCGACATAGGATTGATCGCCTCGGGATGCGGAGCGGTTCGAGGAGCAGTTCAGGGAGCAGTGCAAGGAGCGGCTCGGCGTGGGACGGGAGCAGCTCGGAAGACGGTGCGGAACATCTCGCCTGCCCCAGGGCTGAGATTCCGGGTATGTGTTTAAGCTTTTCATTTAATTATTCGCAGTAGTTAGATCCCTCTTGGGGTGGTCAGATCCACCCCAAGTTGGCAGAGATCCTGGCTAATAGGGTCTGGTTCCTTAGGGTTGCATGTTAATTCGATTAACATAAAAATTTTCCGCTGCATTTCTGTCTATGTTCCGTCCGACTTAGGACGGGACTAGAGTTTTTGTGCCCTAAGGGTCCCAGAAAACCCTGCACATTTATCTCTGGATCAACGGGGATCAAGTCGTCGAGACTTCTTGAACTCCTGCGCATGAAAAACAACAAACACCCGTGAAGTGAAAAGTGGGAAAGAAAAAGATAAGATAAGAAATAAAAAATAAAAATAAAAATAAAAATAAAAATAAAAATAAGAAAATAAAAAGGAAAAAGAAGAATGCGAAAATTATCGCGAGGTAGGGATAAGAGCTAGACACTAGGGTTCATGAAATCCAAAAATAACAAGCACGTTGCCTCCCCGACAACAGCGCCATAAACTTGACCATGGCCCCCGCCGTGCGCGTCTTATCCGCGCCGGACGTTGTGCAATGATGCGAATGGGGGCGTGTGAATTTAAATATTTGTAACCGCAAGCGCACGGTGTCGTAGTGTGGCTTGGGGGTCGAACTCAGGGAGGCGAGGATGTGCTTGTGTCAAAGAGGATCAAAATCACCCCATGGACGAGCTAGCCCAGATCGAATGGTGGGTTGTCATGGTAAAGGAATGCAAGGTATAGACAATATGAAGGGAAAAACTCGGGACTTTAGTTTCCACCCCAACGAGCGACTCTCGCCGATACGGCCTACGGGTAGGATAGCGATCGGAATTAGGGTCTAAAGGTGAGACGTTGCCTCTGAAAGTGGTACCGGCATCCCATGGGCCCGATATTCCGGTCGGTGCCCAGGATGATACGTCGGACTTCCCGGGTTCGATCAGTGGGCACTCCCGTGTCCATTAACACTGATCGACTCTGGGAGCACTAAGCTCTCAACGATAACTCCCAACGTCTCATCCTGCCGCTCCCGCGTGCTAGGATTCGACGTCTACGCTAAGGGCGCGAGCTATGGCTAGGGAGTCAACCGCCAAGTTTATTCACCCTTGGCCCAACGGTCAAAGGCGGTCTTTTTCCCGCCGATGACAATAAAACACCCCACGTAACCGTTAGATTCCTAATCCCTATCGATTTCCTAACCCTATGGACGCATCGGGAAGAGCCCACGAAGGGGTTTCCGCCAAAATCCCAGATTTGGGAACTACTCACACATATTTAGTAAAAAGCGATCTAAACGAAAATGAACCATAAAAATCATGATCAGACAATAGAAATACGATGGTAGTAAAGCAATTAAGATAATACTAAAGTTTTACAAAGATCCAAAAACTTACAAAAACTGGAAAATTACAGCCGTCACAAAATGAAGTAAACAGCAAAAAATAACCAACTCCCGAATCTGGGACCTAGGGTTCTATTTATAGAAAACGACATCACCCGATCGGTTGACAAGTCAACCGATCGGGTGAACCGCTTCACAAAATTACAGCGAAATGCGGGGTTTCACCCGGTCAGGATGAACCGGTCGGTTGGATCTTGGAAGCGGTCGGTTGGATCTTGGTGCCGACCGGGTGAGGAGACCGGTTGGATCTTCGTGTCTTGGCTGTTGAAATTCGGCTACAGGTGAACCGATCGGGTGAAGGTCACCCGATCGGTTGGCAATCAGCTTCGAATTTCCAGAGACTTTGAGCTTTTGACCTGGTCACTGAACCGACCGGGTGACTTCTCGTGAGCTCCAAGCTGTGCCCGGGTGGTGCACGCGTGCATCACCCGATCGGTTGGAGATGACCAACCGACCGGGTGAGGGGCTGAAAGATGCAATCTTCGTCGTTTGACCCCCTGGATCACGCGTGACTCCTCCCGTTGCTCCAGGGACACATGATATCATCGTTTTATGCCCTAAATGCCAGTAAACTCCTGCAAAACACGGAAAACACGGAAAAGTGAAAGAAAACAAGAAAACACGAGAAAACGAATATAAGACGGCGGTAAAACACGGAAAAACACGGAAGAAAACGTGCGTAAATATATGAAATATAAACGCACGTCAGCGTCGCTACCCGACACCAGTGTAGCTCTCGCGTCGTGTTGAGGTAACTTTTTGCACTCTTTGGACCGCCCAACCCTTGCCTGTTAAACACGATAAAATTGGGTGTTTTTAATTGTTTAGATTCACTAATCAAGATAACTTAAATTGGGACTGTAGGCTAGTGGACTTGAGCACATAGGTAGTTTTGACCTTTGGAAGGTGTTTTTAGACGACAAGTTGCAGGCAAGTGAAACTTGCCAGTTCTTTGTTTAGGCCGTGCTTTATGCCATTTCTTGTTTTAGGCGTAAAAGAGACTAGGCGACGAAATGATACTCGCCTAGACGTAATTTTAAGATCTAGCTTGACAACGAAGCTAGATCTGTCACCCTGCCATGTCATTCATGCATTTCTGCCTGTCACGTTTAATTTTCATAACTGCATGCTCTTACTTGTGCTCAGCCTACCATGTTTAAATACCTTACCTGTACGCTTTTAAATACAATTTGGCATGCCCTGTCATCCATACATGAATGTTGCATTCGTAGCACATGCTACCATACTTGTACTCCCTTGTTCAGGCTAGGCACCTGCTTTTGCAGGCACAACCCTAAGCCAATAACACTTCCTGGCTCATGATCCAGAAGATGGACGCCAATCTATATATACGTGGTGGGGTAGGGTTAAGCGACCACTCAGCGTAGAAGTGTGCCCGTACAGCCACTTCAGCTGTAAGGCGTAAACTCTGGGTTTGGGGTAGGGTGTAGCGACCACTCAGCGTAGAAGTGGGCCCGTACAACCACTTCAGCTGTAAGGCGTAAACTCTGTGCACGACATGAAAACGTGACTTGTAAATCCATGTGTATGTTAGTAGCCTTGCTACTCTAGCTATGCCATGCTAGTTGTCTTATCGTACCTGCTGTTTTTCCTTACCTGTTGCACTCATACTATAACTGCCATGTCATTGCATAACTTTAGAGCTGCTAGGTTGTCTGCTTTTTCTTTTAGTTTCCTTGCACAAGCCTCTTGTAGACTTGCTGACATGTGCCCCTTTCTCTTTTGGGTGTCATATGTTAGACCCTAAGCCAAAGGCCGTTGCTGAGGACAAGGTGTTTGCTGACGCCGAGCCTGAGCCCACGTTTGACGAGGAGTTTGTGGACACCAGTGACCAGTCTTAGAGACTGTTCTGAGTTTCTTTCTGCTTTATGTTGCTGTTAGTTGTCGGTGCGTAGCACCTTTACTCTTCTGTACGTTGTACTTTTGTTGGCCATGCTTGGGCCTTTTAGACTCTTTTCTTTCAGCCTGGTGGCTTTTCTGTGATGTTGGAACTTATTTTCTTGACATTCTGAGATATATTATTTTTCCCCTTCCTTTTTTTCTTATTTTTGTTCCGTATCGCACTTGCATGGACCTTTACTTGGTTGATCTAGACGCTTTACAGACTGGAGTCTCACAGCTCCAAGTCTGAGCGGACCTTCTCACGCCTCGCCACCATTTTAGGGAAGCGAGTCGTGACAACGGTTCTTGTCAAAATCAGTCGAGAGGTCATTGCCTTTCTTCAAGGTGTTGAGAAAGGTGATAGCCTCCACATCAAACGACATGAAAGTCATCAAATGGGATACAGACGGCAAAAAATCTTTCTCCGAATTGAAGGAGTACCTTCGCACACCACTGCTCCTAACCAAGCCAAATAAAGATGATCAGCTCATCATCTACCTGGCCGCCACCGAGGAGGCCGTGAGTTCGGCGCTCATCAAAGAAGACGCGGGGGTACAACGGCCCATCTACTACATCAGTCAGGTTCTTCGAGGTACGGAGGTCAACTACTCGAGGATCGAAAAGATGGCTTTCGCACTGGTCCAATCCACAAGGAGGCTGCGACCGTATTTCCAAGCACACACCATCTTGGTTGTCACCGACACTCCCTTAGAGCAGACCTTGAAGAGGCTCGACAGTTCAGGGAGAATGAAGAAATGGGCGGGGGGGTCGAACCAAGAGGATTTGACATCCAGTTTAAATCAAGAACCGCCATCAAAGGGTAGGCTCTCGCCGACTTTATCGTGGAACTCACCTACAACGATGGCCCCCCGAGAAGAGGTATATGCAACTAGCGCACAACCTGAGGCTACCCCCTTGTCCTCAACAAACATCGACCCACCAAGCAGAGCGAAAGATGCAATTGAAGACGAGGGAACCTGGATCGTACAAGTCGACGGTTCAGCCACACAAGCTGGGAGCGGGGCTGGAATAATCATCCAAACATCAGCGAGCGATATATGTAGGAAGATATATGCCCTTGAGGCAATTTATCCTAAGAAACATCTTGTTCAAAATATAATTGGTACTAATTACCATAGTATAAATTCAATGAATTACATACTTGGATAATTTCCTTAGACTTAAAGTGAGGTCATTACATATCTAGATGTAGATCTCGATTATGGGAAGTGAATGACCGATAGGAACTTAAGTATTAAAACGTTCATAGTCAAAGATGTGTCGAGAAAGGGATATCTGCACATCGGACAAACCATTGTGTCTTTGTCTTATCCTAAAGGGTGATGATGATCTCATAGTCATTCGACCTGGCAAAGTCGGAGACAAGGCACATGTGCTCATTAGAGAATGAGTCCACTGAACGACCCAATGAAGAGTTATTAAATGGTTAAAATTTAACTAAAATTTCATTAATAACTCTATAGTGATGATAGGCAAGTTGGTCCTTAAGACCTAAAGTCTTTGTACGAACTTGTGCGTGAATAGTGTCACTTAGATCTATGATCTAGCTTCGAGGCCAGGCATGCTGAAAGTTCTTAGGTTGGGTGACACATGAAGCATACGAGGTAAGTAAATGACTAAGATGGGATTCCTCTCTTCCGTTAAAGGGAAGTTAGTGTCACAGGCTCAGTACGGTTCTTTGTGCTAAACCTCGGACGAGGTACGTTGTAAGAAGTACAACATGTATATAACAAAGACCAAAGTATGCTGATCGATGCTGGCTAGTAGGGTTGACGGTTCACCATACCCTAGGCTATGCAGCGACATAGTTATGACGAAGGGACTAAAACTGCGGTATTCATCACTGACACAGTCAGAGTGATCCCGACGATACATTTGTCGATGGGTCAATCACGTAATTATGATGTCGTAACAGGGGCGACACCTGCTGCTCGTGGTTACTGTCGTCTAGGGGTTTCGAGCCCCAACCTGTAGTATGGTCAGGCTGTTGGGTCTTACACCGAGTTCGGTTTGCGTCTTAGTAATAAGAAGAATTTAGGAGGAGTGCACTCGGGTGCACGAGGATAATTGAAGTCACTAAAGAGTTTGTGACATTAAGTCGATCTATATTAAATAGGATTTAATAGGTTCGCATAAGTTTTTGACATTTAATAAGATTTAATAATGTCGCAAAATGTTTGTGACTTCAGCATTAGTAGAATGCTGAATGGGATTATTGCATATGATGCAAACATGTTTAAAATACATTATAAATAGTTTATGATGATATTTTGAAACATATAACGCATAGAAATAGATAGATGACTCTTTGGGATGGTCTCATTCGAACCATGCTTTCCAACGAATCTGAAATCGGTTCAAACGGAGTTGTAGAAATCAAGTTATGCCCAGTTTTGGCCAGACCTGACCCAGTTGGATTGGGCTAGCCCAGACCATGCAGGATGGGTTAGCCCACCCAACTGGGCATGGCAAGCCCAAGACCGCCAAAGTGGCAGGCTCAGGCCAGAGCTCGCCCAGCGGGCGGGCCTGAGCCTGTTCGCTCTGTAGGCGGGCCAGCCCGCCCAGGGAGTTGGCGGGTTTAATCCCGCCTGCTCTGTGGGCGGGCCAGCCAGCCTGGCAGGCGGGTCTGACCTGCCCGCACAGGAGCGGGTGGGTCAGCCCGCGTGCCAAGCGGGGGCTGTACCCAGATCTGACTCGGTGCACCCAAAGGGCGTGCCCAGCTGGCAGGTGGGCCCCACCTGTGGGGCCCACAGCCCAGAAACCCTAGGAGGGTTACGAGGCTACAAAATTCAGCCGAATTGTGACTTTTTGCTCGACTTTGAGCAATTGTTTGAGGGGTCAAATAAAGTCGAAATTCGACGTCGGTTGTTTCTATGCGTTCACCGTTCATAGCTCTTCGAAATGATAGGTTGTATCACTTCCGAAGCTCAATGGTGAGGGAGATTAAATTAGTTCAAGTTTAGCCTTTATGAAAAGCAAACCAACTTAATTAATTCTCCTATTTTAAAATAGTCACGCATTGCTCGTGCGACGAGCAAGGGGGTCCGACTCCCTATATAAATAGGGGTCAACACCCTTTAGAAAAACTTGCACCAAGTCTCTGAAATAGAGTGGCGCCAAAAAGTTTTGAGCACGCTCAGTTCGAAACGAAAATTATTCTCTCTTTTTTCTTCCATTTCCTTCGCTCACGTTCTAGCAAAATGACGAGAAGGATTTGGATTCGATCCAAAGTCTAAGACATTGGATTACACTCAAGTGAAATCTTCTTCGGCAAGTGGTTGGTCCAGAGGCGCGGTGTCGGCTCGCTTCGGATGGATCAGTTCGGGAGCGCAGAGGCGGCATCCTTGGGGAGCAGAAGGCGGTTCGGTACACTTTGCCGGTGCAAGCAAAGTTCCAGGTATGTACTATAAAAGCTTTTATTTAATTATATTGCAGTAGTTTAGATCTATCTTGGGGTGGTCAGATCCATCTCAAGATAGCCGAGATCCTGGCTAGGGTCTTGAGGCTTTCGTTAAATAGTTTAACGATTATTTTTCCGCTGCATGTTTTTCTGCCTCTATCGTCCGTCCGACGTAGGACGGGCATAGAATAATGCCCTAAGGGTCCACAAAAACCCTTCAGTGGTTTCAGAGCTTTAGGTCTGCATGTGATCTAATGACTGCAATGTTTTTAAAATGATTGTATTTTTTAGATACATATATTTTAACTTTATACGATATTGTTAAAATAAAACCCCTTAATTTGAGATGCTTTAAAAATTGTTTTATGTGATAAAATTTTTTAGTAGCATGAAATTTAAATGATGATTTTAAAATGAATGTTTTTGAAATAAAAATTATGCGATAATTTTTTATGAAACTATTAATTTTTATTAGATAAAAATTTTATGTTTTAAATTCTTTCTTATAATTTAAGTGTTAAATTTTAAGATTGCATATTATTATTTATAGGATAAATTCTAATATTTTGTGCATGTTTAATAATTATTTGATAATTATTAAATAGTTAGAAACTTTTTATGCGATATTTAAGTTGATAAATGCATGCTAATTTTATGTGATAAAGTTAGTTTAGTTTATATTTTTAGTGGCCATTCTAAATTCTTGCTTATTATTTGATGATTCAAGAAAACCCTTTTAGGTTAGCCATTAAAAACTCATTTAAAATTTATGCGATGAATTTTAAAATAACATTCTATGTTTAATAAACTGTTACAACTTTTAAATACCTAATTCCTGATTAGGGTAGCCCCTTTTGATGACGATTATTTTCGTTATAATAATAATTTTCATTAAAGGTTACACTTTAAAGTGTTGTACTTTGTATTTATTAAATCCTAATAACGATTAGGATATCATGTTAAAACAAATGAAACATTATAGTTGATAAGGACTTAACAAAAGTTATTAACGAATCCTAATACATTTTGAATTTTAAGGATTCTAACAGTTGATAGGATTAACTAGTTCTAATAAAAGCCTTTTAGTTGATGGCACGCATATATAAATGATAAGTTTCATTCAATGGACCATGATCTGGTCAATGTGCTTGGCTAAGTTTGTTGGATCACCCTAGCTAGACTGGGAGTAAGTGATCCTGGCTTAGTCAGTTCCCTGGCCGTGTCTGCTGGATCGCAATGACGCGAATCATGATTATATGACACCATCAACTATACCTAAGTTTAATACGTTAATAAACTTTTCCAAGATAAAACGTAGCCTTCCTTGTTTTAGAGTTTGGAAACTATATGATCCATGTTACAGTTGTTGAGCACACTTAAGCTGTGATAGGGCAACCTTATAGAAACCAACTTCTTATTACATATGATGTAGTCTAGCCTTGACCCAAACCGTCGTGTCATGAATACACTGAGCGCCGACACAAGTTAAGCTAGGCACGAAAACAAGGGTCTGACTAGGCTAGTCATTATGATTTGGATGATCACACTCATGATCATAAGTGGCTAGGGGTAAAATTATAAAGGGAGTCATATATGATATGATTTATGAAGTGTTCATCTACCGACTGCAGAGTCAAACAACTTGTTGAGCACACTCAAGGTTGTGAGACTCATAGTGGTTGGATCCCTCTCCCACAATTTTTTAATTATAATAAATTGTTTATTATTACGGCTTAAAATTCTTTAAAATTACTGGAAGAATATATTTTAATAAAAACATCTTAAACTATACAAGAACATATACTAAGTCAATGTCTATTAATAATGCAGTATGGAGTCAGGATTAAAATTCATAATCGAGAAGAACGTGCTAGATGGGATGAACTACAAAAACTAGCTGAGGAACATAAAACTGGTCCTCTCGCTAGCTAGGATAGGCTACATACTGACGGAGGACGATCTGGAAAGGCCCGACGAGTATGCCACCAATGAGGAGAGGGAAGCATACAAGCAGTACCAAAGGGATGCAGAGAAGGCCATGTGCCTTACTCTGGCCTCTATGACCAATGACCTGCAAAGAAAGTACGAACATATGGGTGTTCGGAGCATGCTTTTGAATGCAGAGAAATTGTATGGCAAGCGTTCTAGAGCTGCCAGGTTTAAGGCCACCTGCAACCTTTGGGGACCGAAGATGACGACGGGCCCTGTGCTGGATCATGTTATCAAGATGATCGGGTACATAGAGGATGCAACCTAACTAGGATTTGTCCTTGAAAATGAATGAGCATGGACATAATCCTTAGATCTTTGACCCCTGACTTCAACCCGTTCATTACGAGTTTCATAATGAACATCACTGAAGTGGATCTTCCTAGTCTCCTGAACATGCTCCGGCAGTTCGAGGAGATCGAGAAGAAGCCAACAGTAGCATTGGTTGTCGGATCTACCCCTTCTTACCAGCCTAAGGGCAAGGGTAAGAAGAGGCAGACCCCTCAACATGCGAAAGAGAAGAAGGGGAAGAAGAACAAAGGGGCACCATTGAAATCTGAATGCTTCCACTGCCACAAGCCGGGTCATTGGAAGAGGAACTGCAAGGTCTAGCTAGTAGAAAAGAAGGGGCATGGTGATGCCTCTACCTTAGGTACAAATCTAATTTAAGAGCATATAAACTTCCATAAAGCTTTGATACATGGTATGAGATACCATTATGATTACTAAGACATCTGCATACTGTCTACAGGTGCATGAAGCAAAGGATGGAAGAAGTTCCCAACACGGTCGGTAATCAGAGAAATCGTTGCTGCTGGGGACGTCTAGGGACTTCAAAAGATATCAAGAAACAGTCGATACTTTTTTATTTTAAATAAATGTATCGATGTTTTGTTTTTAAACAATGATTGAGTGATTGTCACTCAAAGTTTCTGTGATGAACAAGTTTTTCATTCTGGATGAAATCGTTGATATCTTGGCAATATATGCTATGGTTAAAATATGATTTGTTATGAATGGCTTTTTGCTGTGTATGGCTATCTGAGTTGTTGAGTATGTTTTCCTGAGCTGTTGTAGATGCTTCTGAGTTAATGAGATTAATTGGAGCTGTTGGTATATTTAACTAATCTTAAGTAACAAGTAAGTCACAGGAGCGTATAAATTAGATGTGATCTTAATTATGCGCACAATGAGAATAGTTCTTGTTAGACTGCATTTAATACTTCAATTTAGAAGATTAATGCAGTTAAAGGAAATAACAGTGTAGGAAGTTTTGATTGAGTAAGTTATCATTAAAACTCATATAGATGGATCTTGATATGACTTATTCATCAAATCAACCTGACACTGGTAGATTCCATTTTAATTAATTCAGCACAAATGGGCTGGTTATACTAAAAAAATATTCTAAATAAGATTTAGAAATATAAGTTGAAGTATTTAACCAAACGGTTCTCAAAGTGAGTGGGAGCGAGCATATTACTTATTTCCGTTTTTGACTAAGTAAAAGTTCCAAGTTATAAAACCATCTATATGTGACATCAAATCAAAAGTGTTTTGATTATGTCAAAGATATAGAAGCTTTGGTGTCATTAATGTACTGGACATAATTGACACAAGAATAATTGGAATATGCTACGATGTGACTGACTTGTAAGAATGATAAACATTACATCAAGTTGTGTACGGAAATCGTTAGCTATACAAGAAGGAAAATCATTGGATGAGATCCAAAGACGGGTTCGAAGGATCACCCCTGTGTGATCAAATGGTGTATTAATAATAAGATTCCATAAAAATTGCATAATAGATACGTTTTAGCAAATCCCTTTTAGGTTTGACATATGAACGTCCTAGTGACTGATATGCTATAGCGGTATGAGATACCGAGATAAATAGTCTAAGTGCAAGTGGGGATGTAGGAAGATATATTCCCTTAAGGCAATTTATCCTAAGAAACATCTTGTTCAAAATATAATTGGTACTGTTGCGGGGTGAAATCCGCTACAATGAATTTGTATTGATATGGGAAACCAATGGCACGATGGTTACAAGTTTATGAGGGTATGACGAGGCCAACTGTGGTCTGAGGACGATTTGTGGATGAGGATCTCGAGGTCGCCGTCAGGAGGAGTTGGTCGCCTGCTGTTAGATTGAAGGAGGCTCGATCGTTGGTGAAGGATGGTGTAGATCGCTCGTCCAGTGGCAGCAAGGGCGGACTTCCTATAAGAGGAGCAACTCGGCAGAAAGGCCGGTCCGGCTTTCAGCCCACAGTCCCTCCGATGCCTAAGTCAGTAGATGACTGAGGAAAAGATGTCGGACACGAAGAGTGATCTAAGAGGCAGATCGGCACTTGCGTGGTGGACTAATGTGAAGACGAGAAGGTGTGGAGGATATTAGATGTGTTGGGAATTTGTTACCAATTCATCCAACACCTTTCTCGTAGAGGAGAAGGTGTATTTATAGGCTGCTGGAGTCGGTTGCTTTTGCTGAGTTGGCGGTGTCAGGATGTCAGTGAGCCAACCGTTTGTTGGTAGTAACGATCTAGGATTCCTAGTTTGATGATGACAAACGTTGTATTTAACGTATAAGCTAAGTGTGTTTCAGAAAAGGCGAAACGATAATCTTCTCAATAGTTGGAGTAATTGCTAATCATATAGCAAGTTGAATGAAGAAGAGGTTGTGTGCACAAAGCTATTTGGACTTGGTCAATATTGAGAGAGATGGAAACAAATATAATCAAAGTGGGATTTGATCAAATCTATTAAAGATTCAATCTCCTAATCAAATCCCATATTGATTGGGTCAAATATCAAAGCGGTTAGCAATATCCCATCCATTTCAAAACCCTAGCCTCTCCTATATAACCCATGCTTATATTAATGTTTAAAGCGCGGCTGGCACAAATATTATTCAGGCCGAAAGTCCTGTCCTCTCCAAAAACCCTTAAAGCCACACAAACCAATTAGAGGAGAGTTTTGTGTGTTGAAAAACCCCAAGCACAAACCAATTAGAAAATCCCAAGGCCACAATTTGCCTTGCCTGCCGCACAAAAAAAGAGCAAGCAACTGTCTTTGGTGTGTGCTCTCGGCCAATCATCAAAAGGGCTTAGCAAAAAAAATCCCAAGGCAAAAACTCTACAGACTTCAACCTTCTGACGGCCAAGCAAAAAATTTCCAGAGGCAAACTCTCGCAAGCATCAAAACGACACTTCCTTCATGCCATCAAGTACAAGCCGCAACCCTTGATACATCAAGCAAGGACTTCCACAAGTTTCCAAGCCCTCATCATCAAGTTCCAAGAAGAAATAAAGGTAAGTAGCTGATTGAATAATTTTAATTCTCATACTTTGTGTTTGTTGCAGGCACACAATCAGCCGTTAATCAAAAGAAGATGCAAAAAAGGGGGCAAACCAAAAAGCTTGCTGCCGAAAAAATTGAAGAGGGGCCGGCCTTCTTTTTGGTGATTGCCGTGGGTTTCAAAAATATAAACAAAAAGGGTGTGGCTGCATATCTCCAAGAAAAAGAAATCACTTGCAACGTTGGTTTCCCACATCCACATATCTCTTGAAAGCTAAGTATTGAATTATTTTTTTTAAAGGCAAGAGAGGGCATCCACCTAGTTCATTTTTGGTTGACTCTATTTTTGTTGCAGGAGCACCTCGTTGATCACAAGGACGGCCTCTATTATCTTTGTAATCTCAAGAGCAGGGTGTCGATTTTGCTTTGCTGAGTGCCAAATTAAAAAGCACATTTTTTGGGCATCTCTCTTTGAAAACGCGGAATTAAATACTCAAAAAAGGGAGCTTGGATCCGAAAACTATTTGCTACCGCACACAAATTTCCAGGGCCCAAGCTTAGACTTCTTGAAGAGCACAAGACTTTGTGGATCCAGACCGTGACTTGTGCATGCCGCAACATTCAAGTAAAAGGTTGCAATTTTCTGAGAGTTCAATTGCCGCAACTTGAGTTGCCGTTGTCGAGAGACTACTACTACTTGCCAGACGACATCTGGCCTGTGCTGATCGACGAGGACATCGCTACTACACGATCTGAGCTTTCTAAACTTATACTCATTATTATATTGTGTAGTTTGTGTTAGTTCTTCGTAGGGGAAACTTTTACCTTTTGTGTCACTTTTGGGGACCTGACGACTTTGGGAGTTGTCACGGAGGGAGAGCATCTGACTAGACTGAGAGTGTAGAGCACGTGGTGTGCGTACGAGCTAGGTGAGAGTAGATTTGGGATCTTGACTTACTGTGTAGCTGTACTTGATTACATATCTATCTAGTAGTTGCTTTCGGGGGTTGGAGTAGGTCGTGGGGACGACCGAACCAGAGTATATCTGTGCGTATTCTGTGATTGCTATTTTATTACCCTGTCTGTGCTTATAACTGCGTGGGATTGTTCGTGGGTTGCACGAATATTTTTATTAGCCTATTCACCCCCCCCTCTAGGCTACGATCCAGATCCAACACCGTTGGCATCAGGGGCCGAACGTGTCAGGCATGCTTTTGTCAGGCGACCAGAGTCGTAAATGTCAGGTGGTGCTTTTGTCAGGCTGTCTAGCGACAAAATGGCTAGGCATGCTTTCGGCAGGTGGTCAGGCAGCGAAGCGATCAGGTGCACTTTTGTCAGGCTTTGTCTGTAGTGAAACTACTAGTGGCATGTCGTCTTCCTCCCTGAGCAAACTGGTAGGTGAGCAGCACCTAGGAAAGCTTCCGGTGGGCGAGCTGCTCTGGGCAAGAGTTGTTCTAAGGGTGAGCTTGTCGTTTTGCTTGGCGAGCTTCCTTGGACCTCTGTGAGCTTCGGCGAACTACGCTTCATTATGGAGATTCGACGGGCTAAGACTTGGGCCTTGAACAAGTGGGCTTAGATCATCTGGGCCGATCTTGAGGTCGTAACAATTGCCCCCGTCATTCGAGCCCGTCACAGGAAGTCCGGATCGGCTCGGATGATGCACTCTGCTCCAATGGATGACAGCTGTAGTATTAAATGCAAGTCGACCACTGAATCTCCGAAGGCATCATGACGATTTGGTAGCGGGGGGATATCGAAGCGCCAACACCACTTGGAACTCGACACGTGCCACGTACGGCCCTAGGGAAAAGTTGAGGCGATGCCTCCGCTTCTGATCTTGCCACGTGGTGCACCTTTGATGGTTGAGATCAGGCAATGCCCATTATAAAACAAGGAGAGGGGGTAACGGTTGAAAACTTTTGCATTCAAATTTGAAAAGGCTTCTCTTCTTCTCTCCTTTGCTCTCGAGGGTTCCCGTCATCGGTCATCTCTTCATCGGATCTCCGGAGATCTTCTTCCTTTCTAGGTAATTTCTCAATCTGTCAATGAATTCCGATTCTTCATCTTTCGATCTGAATACTGAGGGGGGTTCTGGAGATTCTGGGAGGAGGGAGCGAGAGCTCGGATCGAGCTCTCGTAGGGTCAGGGGTACGATTTCGATGGAGATCATGATGATCCAATGTAAAAAACACCATCAATCACCCTGAGATCCGATCCAGCTATATGCGACCACCTTGCATGGTTCGCCTCCCGAACCTCATGAGAGAGTTTACTCATCGAGGGACAACGAATTCGAAGTCTACTGCGTGACCTTCGAACTCGGCCTGCGGTTTTAGCTTAACCCCCATCTCCTTCACTTGCTGAACTTCCTCGAGCTTCCTCTCTCCCAACTATCGCCAGACTCGATTGGCTATAGTTGGCTTCGTCGCCCTCTGCACTATCAGCGAGATAAGTCCAAGAGTATCGCTCTTTCAACATTACTTTGAGGTGAGGAAGAATGGTGTGTATTGTAGTGTCCTTGCAAGGAGGGATCATCCTCTCATCCTTGAGGTGCCGAACGAGGGGATAGAATGGAAGGATAGGTTTGTCTTCGTCTCGATACCGGTGGACTCGGTGTTGAGGTCGAACTGGGGGACGCTGAATCCCTCAGTGAATAAGGGGAAACCCCTAGAGGGGTAAGACCTGAAGACTACCAAGGCTCTGGAGGAGATCCTCGAGGTGATCAGTGAGCACTCAAACTTGATCAAGGGCTATCAGTTCGCCCAAAATTCCTTGCCCGAAGGTATTATGATCTCGGTGGCCTTCTCCCTATACGCTCACCTTGATCTCTGTTCTCTTTGCAGGTGCGGCCATGATCCTTACGTGGGAAGAACTGATGAGGAGGGCTAGGGAGCTGGTGACCTCAGAGCCGACGATCAAGGAGACTTTTGCCCAGGTGAGGGCAAAAAGGTGGCGACAAAGGACCTGGGGAGGAAGCCGGGGCAGAAGAGGGGCCCCGGGGTGGTCATTGGGGGCGAGAAGGACGAACGCACCAAGAGGGCGAGGGAGACACCTGTAGCAAGCATCCCTACCCCTACTGCCAGTGAGGCGACGTCAAGCGTCTCTGTCGATCGTGGCACTCGTGAGAGAGAGATGATGCCCCAGAGCTCGGCGGCTGAGGGTCTACCCGCGATGCTGGTCGGTCGAGTTCTGATAGAGCGCTGGCCATATGGATGTCCTCCTTGGGAGCAGGGGGTGCCTGGGCATTCGAGCTGCGAACCGATGCTCGCCCGCTTCAAGGCAATGAAGACCGAAGTCCATGCTATCCCGAAGGAGGAGCTCTTCAAGATGAGCTATCCGGTGGGCAACATGGAGTCTGTGTTTGACGAAGCCGGTGTCACGGTACGCCTGGAGAAGAACAACCTGCTACCGAGGGATTGGACGTCCCTCGCTGAGGTTGGTCTGGAGCACCTCTGTGACACAGTAATCTGGCACAGTAAGCAGGTTTGCCGCTCTCCCTTCTTCATGCTACTGGTCTTCTTTCTTCCACAGGCACTTATGTTTTCTGTTTCTCCTACAGGCGGTCGCAGCGATGGTGTCCCTGTAGCACCATGCCACCGTGAATTTGTTCAAGGTGAATCATGAGAAGAAGAAGGCAGATCTTGAGGTAGCCAATGGTAACTTGCGGGGATTGGAGGCCCAATTCAGGGAGGTCGCCGGGAGGATGCAAAGCAGGGAGGAGTAGCTGGAGCAGCTCCAGGGATATTATGCGACCCAGAGGACGGAGACCGAGAAGTGGGAGCGGCAGCTACGGGTGGAGGAGAACCGGAGGGTTGCCGCTCTGAACGAACACTCTGCGGAGATGGAGGCCAAGGGGATGGAGATCACCGCGCTGAAGCGGGAGGTGGCGGTGCTGAGGGAGATCGAGTGGGAGGTGGCGGCCCTGAGGAAAATCGATGTGGAGGCCGAGAAGGCTGGGGCCATCCGTCGATATCAGGAGGAAGAGTACTTCCCTATGATGATGTCAATGAGGGCGGAGGGCATGGAGGAGGGGATGCAGGCGGGCTTCAGGAGGGTGGAAGCACAACTGTCGAAGCTATATCCTTCCTTGGAGATAGACTTCTCCAAGCTGATCGTGGCCTCCGACGATGAGGAGGAGGAGGAGGGTGCTCTAGAGGGAGGCGATGCGGCTTGATATTCGGGGAGCGGTCGTATATGTAGGGAATGTTGTAGAAAGTTTTGATGTAAATGTATCAATTTCGATTTTAATAAAATATACCTCAGTCGGTTTGCCTTGTTTATCTGTTGTGTTTGTGTTGTTGTTCACTGCTCTTTGCCTTAGTGTGTTTGATTGGTCCCAACCTTCTGCTTGGAAGTGGCTAAGGCCCAGGAGAAGCGGAATGTTGTGGAGTCGGCATCTATCGAGGGTGAAGCTCGTAGGCTTGCCCCAGAGTTGAGGAAGGGGAGGGTGCGAGCAGTCGCACGTTCCTTGTCCCACCCGACGACCCTATCGAGGGCGAAGCTGTCAAGCTCGTCCCGGAGTTGATGGAGGGGAGGGTGTGAGCCGTAGCTCGTTCCTTAACCCCCCGGGCAAACCTATCGAGGGCAAAGCTCGTCAGCCTGCCCCAGAGTTGAGGGAGGGGAGGGTGCGAGCCATCGCCCGTTCCTTATCCCACCCGTCGACCCTATCAAGGGAGAAGCTGTCAAGCTTGCCCCAGAGTTGATGGAGGGGAGGGTGCGAGCTAGAGCTCGTTCCTTAACCCCCTGGGCGATCCTATCGGGGGAAAAGCTCATCAGACTGCCCCAGAGTTAAGGGAGGGGAGGGTGCGAGCCGTATCTCAGTCCTTAACCCACCGGGCGCCTATCGAGGGCAAAGTTCGTAAACTTGCCCCTGAGTTGAGGGAGGGGAGGGAACGAGCCGTCGCCTGTTCCTTGTCCCACCTGGAGACCCTATCGAGGGAGAAGCCGTCAAGCTTGCCCTGGAGTTGATGGAGAGGAGGGTGTGAGCCGTAGCTCATTCCTTAACCCCCCGAGCGACCCTATCGAGGGCAAAGCTCGTCTGCCTGCCCCGGAGTTGAGGTAGGGGAGGGTGCGAGCCGTCGCCCGTTCCTTGTCCCACCCGACGACCCTATCGAGGGCGAAGATGTCAAGCTTGCCCTGGAGTTGATGAAGGGGAAGGTGTGAGCCGGAGCTCGTTCCTTAACCCCCCCAGGTGATCGTATCGGGGGCGAAGCTCGTCAGCCTGTCCCATAGTTAAGGGAGGGGAGGGTGAGAGCCTTCGCCCGTTCCTTATCCCACCCGGTGACCCTATCGAGGGCGAAGCCGTCAAGCTTGCCCCGGAGTTGATGGAGTGGAGGGTGAAAGCCGTAGCTCGTTCCTTAACCCCTCGGGTGATCCTATCGAGAGTGAAGCTCGTCAGCCTGCCCCGAAGTTTGAAAATATTTGAGGAGATGAAATTTCCACATGAAGATGGCAATATTTAAGAATATGCATAGAAAATGATAGTTATATTTACAAAACTGTAGATAACATATGAGTAAATGCTCATTGTTCTTGTGGTAGGCTAGCTTGCCGCCTTCCCTGGTTGATCGCCGACATCCTCCTGATGGTTGCCGAGTTCGACCAGCTGGGCTTGCTCAGGTGCTTTGTGTTTGGTGGAGCCGATGTAGCAACTCCAAAACAATCTCTGTCTCCCTCGAACTCCTTCCACCCCCTGCGGGGTTTGGAACTTGACCATCTGGTGCAGGAGTGAGGGGAGAGCTTTGATGGTGGTTATGTATGGCCACCCGATGATGCCGTTGTACACCGAGGCGATGTCGACGACAACGAACTGTGTCATACGTGTGACGAACATTGGCTCTTCCCCCGAAGACATCAGTAGGGTGATGACGCCGACGATGGGAGCCGAGTGGTTGGTGAAGCCGACAATCGGTCTTGTGCACGGCCTCAGATCTGCCTGCTTTAGCCACATCTTCTCGATCGTCGACATAAAAAGAATGTCACACGAGCTCCTAGTATCGATCAGGAGACGACTGACTATGGCCATTACAATCTGGGCTTCGATGACGATGGTGTCATCATGTGGTAGTTTGACCCCCTCCAGGTCATCGTCTGAGAATGAGATGGGGGGCTGAGCTACTCTTCTACTCTTCGTCTATTCGCCCATGCCCGTCGTCATTACTTGTTGAGCGTATGCCTACTTGGCTGACGATGACGTGCCCCCCGAGGATGGCCCATCGCATATCACGTCTATGCGCATGACCGCCCTGGGCTGGCGAGGGGCGTTTTGCTTGGCGTTCTAGGGCTGGTCTGGCCACTGCGATCCTGGGGGCACTCTCTCCTCGCGTGCCCGTCTCCTTCCCTCAACGAAGCCCTGGACATGGCGCTCCTGGATCAGCCGCTCAATATCCTTATTCAGTGTAAAACACTCGTCGGTATTATGACCATGATCCCGGTGATACCGACAGTATTTCTGTCGATCCCTCGTGGTCGGGACCGTCCTCCTCTCCTGCAGCGGGTCTCGGAGAAGCCCGGCTCTCGTTGCTGCGGCCAATACTTTTCCCGTGGGGGCATTGAGCTGCCTGTACTAGGCCTGCTGCCGCCCTTCGTGCCTGCTCACCACCGACGGGGCTCCCATGGAGTGGCAAACTCTCGCACTAGTCCGGGGCGGTCTTGAGGTCGGTGGCCTCCTTGATCGCACCTCTGGTTGCCAAGCTGGTCATGCCCTCGACGGCGGTCATCTTGCCTCGATCGACCATCAGGCTGTCGATCGTTGCGGGATACCCCAGCTGGGGTAGCCACCTTCTTCACCCGAGAGTGTCCTCGCTCAACTTAAACCTCTCTGCCTGGGCGAAGAGTGCATCCAGGTCGGTGGTCGGATCTTGGAGGAGCGACTTATGCAGGCTTCGATTGGTCCGCCCCTTCTCGAAGGCCGCCATAGTGAGCTCGTCTCCGCAGCTCGCCACGCTAAGCCTTTCATCCTGGAAGCGATGCAGGAACTTTCTGATCGTTTCCCCCTCTTTCTGGACTATCGAGAGCAAATAGTCCGCTGGCTTCTTCCTTCTGCATCCTGCCCTGAACTACTGGCAGAACTTGTGAGATAGGTTATCGAAGAATTCAACGGAGTGGGTGGGTAGGCCGTTGTACCAATTGAGTGCCAACTTCTTCAGAGTCATCTGGAAGCCTCGGCATAGGAGTGGGTCATCTGTGCCTTGGATCTCCATGGCCCCTCTGTACTGCTGTACATGCTGGAGGGGATCACCCGCACCATCATATAGTTCAAGCTGAGGAAGCTTGAATCTATAGGGGATCGGGGCCGTGGTCACCCTCCTGGCCAAGGAGTTAGCCGCTTCTGGGTGGGGGGGGTTGCACGGGCGATCCTTGATAGCACGCAGGCGATCGTCGCAAGTCGTTATGACCACCTCGCCCTCCACACTCATCATTGGAGTCACTCGGTGAGCCGCCTCGATGCTCAGCGATGTCCCTTCCCTGCCTCGGGGGAGCCTTGCTACGATTGTGGCCTCGTCGTCGACGATCGTCATGTCTGGGAGCTAGGTGGGCCGTCTGGTGGGTGCTTCCTCCGAGCGATGAGATATCCATCGGTGGCAGGCTTCGGGTGTACCACCGATTCAGGGGTAACGCCTCCGGGATCCTGCAGCTCTCCTCCCGGAGCCTTTCTCGCGCGACGATGATGAATCACAGCTGTCGACGTGCGATTTCTTCATCGACCCAAATCTGCTCGTCGGCGGCCTCTAATTCATCGTCAAGCTGCCTAGGCTGGACAACTGCTTCTTCCTCGAGTCGCCTCTAACAATCGGCCTCCATCTCTGCATCGAGGAGCCTTTGCTGGGCCGCTATCTCTTCGTCGAGCCCCCTTCGTCGGGTGGCTGCTTCTGCTTCGATCTGAGGGAGGAGGCTGCGCTTCACGTTCAAGGGTGCAGGGGGAACGGTGGACGTCTCGACCCCACTCGCACCCCAGTCGTTCATCATCTTTGTAAAGGCTTCAAAGCCTTGGTGAACAGTACGGGCCGGGACGTGAATAGCCTCCACCATCCTCTCTGGGTGTACGTCTGCCAGGGAAGCCCCTCCGAGAGGACGAGGCTCTTCCTCCATGGGCTGTTTGCCCCTGTCAGGGCTAGGATTGAGCTGTGTAGGGTTTGACATGGGTATGACCCTAAGTTTCCACAGATGTCGCCAACTGTTGCGGGGTGAAATCCGCTACAATGAATTTGTATTGATGTTGGGAACCAAGGGCACAATGGCTACAAGTTTATGAGGGTATGACGAGGCCAACTGTGGTCTGAGGACGATTTGTGGATGAGGATCTCGAGGTCGCCCGTCAGGAGGAGTTCATCGCCTGCTGTTAGATTGAAGGAAGCACGATCGTTGGTGAAGGATGGCACAGATCGCTCATCCAGTGGCAGCAAGGGTGTACTTCATACAAGAGGCGTGAGAAGGACTAAAGATATGTCCTTAGTATATGGTAGGAGTAGTAATCCTTCAGTCAAAGGATATACTGACTCAAGTTTACAAAGTAACATAGATGACAGTAAATCGATATCAGGATATATATTCACTCTCAACGAAGGGACGGTGAGTTGGAAAAGTTTCAAGCAAGACATTGTAGCCAATTTGACGGAGGAAGCTGAGTACATCGCAGCCAATAATGCAGGAAAGGAGACGATCTGGATGACAAAGTTCATCAAAGAACTTGGAGTTATTCCTTTGATTGTTGATCTAATACCTTTGTATTGTGATAAATGTTCTCTTGCAAAGGAACCTAGATCTCATAAGAGGTCTAGACACATCTTGAGAAAACTTCACTTGATATGTGAAATCCAAAGACATCGGGACATTAAGATACAAAAAGTTAGTACAGTTGATAATGTACAAGACCCGCTCATGAAAGCCCTTTCACAAAACAAACCGGAGAGTTTAGTGGATAAAATCGGATACCATAATAATTGGGTGTAAGTGCAAGTGGGAGATGTAGGAGAATGTATGTTGTTCAGGCAATTATTATAATTGTAATAAACATCTCGTTCAAAATTATAGTAAGTTATTTGGTAATCTTTATCTTGTAATCATTTATGTCACTTTTGTGGTTGATGTTGTGTTATATGATGCATGGATAAAGTCTTAGGACATATGTGGGAAATATTGGGATCATGATGAATCATGATAATGAGGCCAATGTGTTTGCTGATCTTATGACCAAAGTGTTCATAGTTAGAGGAATATCGAGGCAAACATCGATATTCCGGTTAGACCAGTGTGCATTGAGCTATACCATTTGATGGTACTGGCTAACCTCATAGCCACTTGATGTAGAGATATCATTAGACAATGCACATGTACTTGTTAGAAAACAAGTTTGGCATGCCATGTTTTGAATTATACGCTGAACTACACATATATGTCCTCTATACACGTGCATATCTTTTCAATACACAAGCAGATATGGATACAGAGATGTTTTGGATGGCAGGAGCGTAGGCGTAGCTAGTGGCAGTCCTGTAATTTTTCGGAAGATGTGAGGGCATTTTGGTCATTGGGCCCCTTTAAGGGGGGGGGGTGTGTGTAAAGGAAAGGTGTGTGTGCACATAAGACACATGGGTGTATGGTGCACGTGTGCATGTGTGAGCATGCCTGGGTAGTGAGCCATGATAGTGGGCAAGGGGTTAGGGTTTAATGGCATAACCGTAAATTTTTAGAAAGGTGATAGGCAAAATGGTCATTTGGACTAAATGAAGGCGGTGTGCATATAGTAAAGATGTGTGTGCATAAAGTAATGGCACAATTGTAAATATTTAGAAGTATATGCGCATTTTGGGGGAGGGCATAATGGTAATTTAATAAATAGATGGCTTTTTGAATAAGCCACGAAAAATCTAGAAAAGAGAAAGCTTATCTCTTCTTTTTTTCATTTTATTTTTCTTTTCTCATCATTATATCCTCTCCTCCTTCTCTCCCTCCACTCCCAATTTTGTGATCACCCTCCTACCCCTCTATGTTGGCCGAAATCCATCATTAAAAATGTTAAGTTTAAACATGGCCCACAAATCTCCACATTGGCATGATATTGTCCAATTGAGCCCACTAGCCCAATTGGTTTTGTTCTTGGGCTTCCCCAAAAGGCCTCATACCAATGGAGAATACTAACCTCATTTTAAACCCCCACGAATCCCTTTCCCTCACCAATGTGGGACTATGTTCACATCCCAAAAATCCTCCCCTTAAACAAAGGACCATATGAGCCTCCCCTCGAACGAGCATCCATCATCCCAGATCTATCTAGACCGACTCCTCTTCACCGTATGGGAAGCTGCACACGTCCATAAATTACCAGGAGCGACTCATCTTTCATCATGTGTGGGGGCGGATGACACACACGTCCCATGAAGCATCCGGAGCTCCGTCTTTTCAATAGATTGGAGCCCACCATCTTTGTTCGGCAACCCAGAGGACACAACATCGGGAGTATGGGGTGTGGCTCTGATACCATTTGTTAGATTTAAACATGGCCCACAAATCTCCACAATGGCATGATATTGTCCAATTGAGCCCACTGGCCCAATTGGTTTTTTTCTTGGGCATCCCCAAAAGGCCTCATGCCAATGGAGAATACTAGCCATATTTTAAACTCCCAAGAATCCCCTTCCCTTACCAAGGTGGGACTTTGTTCACGTCCCAACAAAAACAGAGAGAAAAAAGAAATGATGATGATGATGATGATGATGACGATGAGAAGAAAGCTATGGTTCTTCATGATGGTGAAAGTGGAGGAGGTGAGATGGAGTTGGAGCCTTAGAGAAAGATGCGATCATGAATAAATCAAGCATCTTAAAGTAGGAAACCCTCCCCTAATTGTATATTATGTTAAGTCTTAGCTTAATTGAACTATTATCTTGTTATGAAGTGGCTGAAATTTAGTTCAGTTTTCCTTGCTTTCTGTTTTGATTATATATTTTAATTAAGACATGGGAAAATTCTAAAAAAATTATGCTGAAAGGATGGGATAGTTATCTACAACTTTCATGTTTGAAGTTTTTCAAAATTCGAACTGCAATTAGGCCTAAACTGGAGCTATTTCCAGAATATTAGATACTACCAGATTTTACACCCTCTCACCAAACTGACTATATCCCCTACTGTAGATATCCAAATTCTGCAAATTCGACATTTTAAACATCTACACTTCTAGATCTACAATTTTTATGTTCAATAAAAATCAGAATCTGGCTGGAATAGGTTGAAATTTATTGAAGAAGTTGTGTCATATTTTTTGAATCTGAACAGATCTACTACGTTTTACAGTACATGTCACTATAATTAGCATATACATCCTGAATTTTGATTATTTGAAATTTGAAACCTTAACTTGTATATCTACAATTTTCATTTATTAAGTTTTGTCAAATTCACAAAGGAAATATATGATATCTACCTGTGTTTATGGCTATCAGCATTTTTCCAGCAAGCTGAGTTGTTGAAGTAGTGTATGAATTGTGTATTCTTGCTAATCTTACTTTTATTGTTAATGATTATTGTTGTTACATGAAAGATAGTCCATTGATATGATTTAATCATGGATTTGCTAATGAAAAATGGGGCCACAGGTATGGTACCGCCACGTGTTTGTGGAAATTCCCAAATGAAAGGCAATTATGAAAAGATGAGATAAGTTTATTCACCCTTCTAAGACATGAGCCATTTAACAAATTAGTGATGTTAGAGGCATAAGAAGCATGGTTACATATGTTATATGTTGATATGTTGATGTGGCTATGACGAGGGGCCCGTCGCTTAGGTGCATGACCCCTATTGTTCTGGAAGCATGAGATAATTTGAAATGAGAGCCGATGAGGCAGTGAACCATGCCAACATGACTCCAGCAGCCGCTGAGGCAGTGAACCATGCCAACATGACTCCAGCAGCAATAAACCTAATGTTAGAATGTGATTCTTGGAATCCCCAGTCCTCGCCATGGAGGGTGAGCATCCAGGTTGGGGTTGGGAGAAAATCTGAGTAAGAGCAGTCATACTGACTGGACTTGTGGAGGCGTGGTTGGGATGTGATATATGGTGATCCTCAATCTCCTTTACAGGGAGTGATGGCTACTTGGTGGTGGATGTGGATTTTGATGTGGATTGGATGTGGAGATGTATATGTGGAGATCCTCACTCGCACTGTCGTTAGAGGGGGAGGAGGCAGAGAGGCAGCCTCACTCCTGCCAGGGACAGGGGAGTTGGGAGGTCCGGTGTTCAGTTCCCATGTCCACTGCACTGTGTGCTATACTCATCCCAATTTTGGGGTGAGGTCCAGTTCCCCTGAAGGGTCAAAGTTGAGAGGCCTGTCGTAGAGTTCCCGTGTCCACGGTACCGTGTGCTGTTGTCCACCCCATACCCTGGGGTGAGGTCCATGTCTCTATGCCCTACTCTTACTCAGGATTTCCGAATAAACTTTGTAAACTCGAATATAGTGACCAAGTTCACCCCTTACTTCCTGCTGATTTACCTCTAGTTGTAGTTGTAGTTGTAGTTGTAGTTGCATTTACTTTCCTTTATATTTCTTGTGGTGCTAACCATCTTTTCTTGCAGCAGCTCGACACCTAAGGGCAGGTAAGTTCCCTTTCATTTGCCTGCCCTTCGTTTTATACCATGTCTCATAGTTATATGCATTACTTGTGGTTGTAGAACTTATCATAAATAGTTAATTTGTATAACATATAACGCCGAATGTGACATAATGTGCCATTAGTGTAGTGGTTTCCTACTGGGGCACGCATTGACGTGCTCCTCACGTGGTTTTCAGGTAGCAGGTAATAGAGTGGGCTTCTTGGGAGCTTGGTGATTCATGATAAAGAAGTTGAGAAGCGGAGTGTTCCTACTGGGAATAGCTACTTGGGGTTGTACCATTGGCAGGGTGCCCTTGGGAGGCTGTGGGAGTTGTCCTTGAGTGTGAGGTTGTACTCTTGTATATGTGATGATATGCATAGTCGCTACTGTATTTAGATGTGTGATGTGTCTTTTTGAGTACTGTGTTCCTCCTATGTTGATTGTTTTTGTGGAGCAATCTGTACTATCCCAGAATGTGCGTAGTGGCATGCTTGTTCTCTCTCTCTCTCTCTCTCTCTCTCTCTCTCTCTCCCTCTCTCTCCCCCCCTCTCTCCCCCTCTCTACTCTCTCTCTCCTCTCTACTCTCCCCCCTTCTGCTCTCTTCACCCTTGTAAGGACCCTGGCTATAAGGAAAACATTAGAAGGGGGTTGAATAGTGTTTATAAAATTTAAACGATAGTTATAGCAATTTAAATTCCTAACCAACAATAAATGCAGAATTATAAATAAACCCAAAATGAAACAAGCTAACACAAAGGATGTTTCAAGGGTTCGGAGTACCCAAGTCCAATCCCGACTTGTTCCCGGTAATCCTACGTCCCTTCCACCTGGATACCTCCGGATACTCAAGTTAGAACTCTAATTTGAGGATTCCTTTAAACCCACTTATAGCAACCCTACAAGTGAAATCGAAACACAATCGATGTCCTTGACTCCCACAGCTTGGGATCAAGCAAACCACTCTCACAAACCACGAGTAAAACGAATATCGAAAGATATGAAATAATGAAATAGCAACATTTATAATCATGTATGCCTTGAAATAGAACTTGAAGGAGCAAGTGTATTGTGTGTTGATGTCTCTTCAAAGAAGAGAGAAAGACCTTGTACTTGTCTTCACCAAAACTAGAGGATAAGAAATTGGTTCTAGTTCGATGACAAGATGAGATTGAGATTTAGGGCCTGAATGATTTGAGAGCTTGAGAACTTGAAGATGAGAGTTTAGGGTTTTCAAGAGTTGATCAAGAGTTCCTCAATGGAACAATAGAAGCTCTCTTTATAGGTTCTCTAAAACCATCAAATAGAATTCCTAAAACCCCCTTTGAAATCCGTGAGGAAAATCCCAACGGATAGAATTTACCCAGCAAACAGTCGACTGATGAAGAACTCACAGTCGCCTGGTGCACTGTGTCAAAGGGTAGGTGAGAATTCAAACGGTAACTTACCACGTAGGACAGTCGACTGATGATGTCATGCCGCGCTTCCTAATTACGGAAGGCAAGACGCGAAGAGGTCCGCTCAGACTGAAGCTGTGAAGCCATAGTCAGATAAGCGTCTGTGTGTTCATCCATTCGCAAATTCTTGCATTGCAAAAGAAACAACAACAACAATAATAATAATTGAAAGCAGTTAAAGATTAACCAATATTCAACAACACCCAATTTAAATTCAAAGCATCCAGATAGTCATAAAAAGGAAGTACAAGAGTCTGAATAGAAGGCCCAAGCATGGCCGAAACAAAAACAACAAAAGGTGCTACACACCAAAGAGTCTAACAGCAACAATTTAGGTAAGTAAACAGCAACTAAGAGGAAACCTCCAGCTGAGACTAAGACTGGTCCTGGTAACCTCGAACCGGATGTCAAGAACCTGGTCGTCCTCAGCAACAACCTCAGGCTCAAACCTGACATGTGACACCGAAAGAGAAAAGGGCACATGTCAGCAAAAATCTCCAAAAGGGAAAAGGAGAGTTTTGTGCATGGAAACATAAAGTATAGCAGTTATAAGATGAATGCAACTAGCAGTTTAGTATTGATGACATGGCATATTATTTCATGAATGCATCAGTTTAAACATGAACATCGTATTTTGCAATGCATGGCACGTCATAGCACGAGCTACTAAACAATATTCACGATTTCACGATTAACTTATATTCACGGTGTGCACAGGGTTTACGCCTTTCTGCTGAACTTGCTGTACGGGCACACTTCTACGTTGAGTGATCGCTTAACCCTATCCCTCTACGTGTGTATGGACTGGCGCCCATCTTCTGGATCACGAGCCAGGAAGTGTTTATACATTTCATGCTTCCGGAACACGAGTCAGGAATTATTCTTGATTTGGCATAGGGGTGCACCTAGCCTCATTACATGATGTAGGAGTCAAGATCGTAATCACCGTAGCTTATTCTTTACATGATGTAGGAGTCAGGATCCTACTCGTCGCAGCTTACACTTCAATAGTAGCGTGTGCTACACATTCACGACAAAACATTCAATGCATGACATGCGATATGCAACATGATAGTACAATAACAGATATTGAATTGCGTACAGTTTATCCAAATAAACGTGACATGTGATATGCATGAAATGACATGGCAAGGGTGTCGGATCTAGTTTCGTTGTCAAGCTAGATCTAGTATGGTGTCGGATCTAGCTTCGTTGTCAAGCTAGATCAAATATGGGCACCTAGGAGACTATCATTTCACCGCCTAATCTCTTTTACACAAATATTCAGAATGACATAAACATGGCCTAACAATCAATGGTGCAAGTTCCACTTGCTTGAAATAACCGTGCTGTAACTCTCAGATCAACAGTCCAGAATCTGCCTACGTGCTCAACTAATCACCAATCACCAACCTACAGTCCTGTATTATTAATCTCTATTAGTTATTTAACTAAAGCAATAAAATTACGATTTTTATCTTGTTTAAATATGCGGTGTTTGGGTTCCTACGGATCGGGATATACCTCAACACGACACGAGAGCTACACTAACGTCGGGTAGCGATGTCGGGGGTTGGATTCCGGTAGCAAGCAAAGTTCAACGTCGGCTAGGGCGAAGGTGGCCACGGATCGGCGACAAGGAGGAAGATGGCCACTGGAGGAGTCGTCGGCCTAGGGTGGCGCGACAACGGCAGCGGCTAAAGGGAGAGGGGCTATTTTTGTGCAAGGGGGTGGCTTGCGGCTGTCGTGCGGTTTGTGGAGGAGGCCGGCTGTACAAGGGGGAGATGGGAGGGTCCGGTTGTGTATGGGGGTTCGGTCAAGGGGAGGACTCCGTGGAGGAGATGAGAGTGCAGGGTTATATGGGGAAGATGAGGCTGTATATGGAAAGGGCAGTGAGCAGTAGTGTAGCTAGGGGGCTCGGCTAATGGAAGGGTGACCAGACATCGTTGCGTGAGGGTTGTGCAAGGGTGGCCGGCGGGTTGGGAAGGCCGCGAGGGGATGCCCAGGTGGTCGGGATCAATGGGGAGATGGGGGTGCGGCCTGGGCGGTGGCTGGGTGGCACGGCCTGCTGCTGGTGGCCGACGGCGGGGAGTTGCAAGGGAGGCTGGAGGGGAGATAGGGGCGCCGGGCTGTTGTGCTCCAAGGGAAGCCGCGGCAGTTTAAGGGAGATGACCGGATGTTTGGGCGGCTTAGGGAGGATGCCGGCGGCAAGTGGTGGAGGGTGGCCGGAGATGGGAGGTGCGGCAGGCCGTGGGGTAGATGGAGGAAGGAGTTCGGCTGCTATGGGTTGATGGCGACGGCTAGACTTAGAAGCCCTAGGGTATCATGCATGAGTTTATGTTGATGTTGCTAATTAGGGTAGAAAAGGGGTAGAGTTTGGCTTGATTGGAGAGAGTTTGTGTGTGAGGGTGAGGGTGCAACTAGTGTGGCAAGTAGCTAGGGAAAGATATATCATGATACGTATGATAACTTAGGGATTTGATTTAATTATATTTAATCAGGGTTTGAATCTTGAATTAGCTAGGGCTAATTATTGGTTGAAGATAATAGGGTGAAAGGTCAACTAAACGGTGTCCGAAAAATATAAGAAAAATATCGGGACGACCGTATCGACGAGAGGGTCGAGACTAAGATGATCGGTCACGTGCTAGGTTAACGAAAAATGGAACCAAAAATAAAAAGGTCAAACGTCGAAGTCTAACATTACTACACTCCTTCAAACAAAGTTGTTTTGTGGAAGAACGACCCGTGAAATGACATTCAAAAAACATTCCAAAAATAAGTACTCTCTCAGAGGGTCACAACGATATATAACATCACGCGTTTTGGGATACAAGAGGGGGCAACGAAAAATACGCGTACGGAAAGGAAAGTACGCGCACGAAGAACACACGATCGGAAAGCGACCGTTACATCCTACCCACCTTAGAGCAAAGTCCGTCCTCGGACTTTCTAACTAAAAATATATCTATCCATTCTAGTAACTATCCCAATCATAACACACAATAATTCAAACCATGTATAGTTACTACAAGTGCTTATATAAGCACTTGTAGTCAAACATTAATACTACAAACATGTATATATATGCACATTCTATACTTATACCTATCATAGATAGTCAAATTCACACACGTATTTCAATCATTCATATAGTCACGTACATCCCTTAAATAACTATCACTCACTTATCACATGACCATGGTACAGATATCTACATAAAATAGTTCACACTAGAAAATACAATCGTAGCACTTCACATATAGATAACTACTTATGAACAAAACAACATGGATATACTACTCCCTAATATCTCCTAGTGTACATCCAACACCAAACATATCAACAAATGCAATCACTCCATACAATATTAAATCATGTTTGCTATATCTAATATACATTCACCCCTACTATAAATACACAAATTTATAGTTATCCAAATATACGCAGATACTTCATCATATATACACATCGTATACAATCCTATAAGTATATTCAAGACACAACACACATACCATAGTTGCAAACACCTATATCTAAGCACATACTTTTTCGTGCATGGTGCACACCCACACACACGCTAACATACTATTCATACATGCCACTCATACCACTATATACCTAACACATCTACACACCTAGTTTAGCTAACATATATACATTTAAACATGTAAGTCCTTCATAAAGAACTATACTACCAGCAAACACCTATATCTATATAATGGTATAGCTATCCACAACCATGTGTATAACGTAACCAGGTACAACCAAACCTATCACTATACACACATCATCCATTACTATGTTTATAGCACTATATACCAACCACAGACAAATATAACAATATACTTAGAGTATACTCACTCAAGTATGAGTGAGACTCAAAGACCCATACAAGAACCAGAATAATTATATACATAATACGATATCTATACCTATACCAACACACCACTCTTATGTATATATATACCAACGTAACCATATTACTCGTCACACTATACAGGTAAAAACACATGCTATCATATACACACAATAATATCAACCACACTTTATATTTAGTCAAGTATCACCCCCATAATGCAATCACTTTACATAGTATAATAATATTACAAATATCAGTACACGTATACAATCATAATACACCATCCTATACATGCATACATCGTATAGTCACATACATATAATATATCCACACCATAACAATATACATATAATCAGTATACTACTACATATACCTATCCATCCATAGTTACAACATACAATAATCGTGTATACCTCATGGTATACACGTACACACATAACATCCCGTAAAGGCAAGCAATACCATACAAAATTATAACCCTATTACCATACATATATCACACATATTCATACAATAGGTATATATCTACATATGACTAAGCACATACATATCTACGTACGAGCACACGCTCTTACGTACTAACATATAGATCAAATAATAGACCTGCACACTTAACTATAAGTACACCTATTATCAATACACCTAACATTCACATGACTATACTAGTGTACTATTTCAAGCATTTACAAGTACCTTCAAACTACATACACCACTAGTAGCTATTCCAACACTAATTCTAATATACACAGACATCCCTAAAGTGGTATAGCTATCCACACATATACTTATAAATACTATCATTCATACAAATTCATATATATCATGAATAACACTGAGTATGCATATATAACACAAGAGACAATCATTAATATACTAAGGGTAGCACACTCATACATGAGTGGTACACAGGGGTTCACACACATGGGTCCACACACTCTACCTATATACATGCATCACGACGACATCACAATAATATTAATGGGCCCACCACTAAACTAAGGTTGACATAGGCAACGACAAGCACTAGTAGGATGACTAAGCAATGGTAAGGGAACCGAAATCAAATAGCGTAACGAAACAAGATCGGGACGTACGGGTTCAGATAAGGCGAGGATAAGGAGATAGCTTGGTTAGGTGAAACAGAGATATAATTGTGAATATTTAAGTAAAGGAAAGAAAAATATAATAATATCCTTTTAAATACAGGAGAATAGTGTGTAGAAGATATAAATTAAAATATGAAATAGGGATTAGGCAAAAAACAATTAGTATAGAGATGAAGTGACTGTTCTGCAATTGGGACTAGATTTGTACGGAGAACCTTGGATCAGGAAAAGACGAAGAATATAAAAACGGACATACTTGAAAAGTTGGAGTTCTCTTTCGTATAGAAAAATATTTAAAGATCGGTACAATAAGTTGTTTGAAATAAGTTTGAGTGGTATATATATAGTAAGAGTAGAAATGGTATATTGATTATCGAAAAATCATTATATAAAGGAAGCAAGATATTTACATGAGTATGAAGGATATAGGTTAGAAAATATTATAAGGTAGTAATTTAAAGATTTCGGCGAAAAGTTTCAAAATTCAAAGAATGCATTTAAATCAACTGAAGGGTAGGAAGTCTAAGCTTATGCTAAGTGTTTTTCAAAGACTTTAAACTGGGAGAGGAATTCAAAATAAGTAATATTGAAAATATTTTTCGAATGATCAGGATGGTAATGGGGAAGATTCAATGATTGATGATGAACGACATGAAGGAATCACGTGAAACGAAAGAAAGGAAGTGAATCAAATATTCAAAACGTAAATACGACGGGGAAATAACTTAGTGAATCTGCTATGATGGGATTCTACGACCATTAACTCAGAAGTGCAATGATTAGGAAAATGACAGAAATTAGGGGTTCTAATACTGGGCCAACTAAAGATTTGGAGAAACTTAGCACTAAGACTTTCTAATGAACTAGACTGTAATAGAGGTCTCAGGGAAAGAGTCCTTAAAGAATCAAGATTACGTTCTGATGGGCCCGAAATTTGATGGACCCAAGCGAACGAATAAAGGAAAAAAATCTAGAAATCTAATATGGTCAGAGCTGGGTGAGAGGCTACTAAGACATCCTAAGATGGGTACGACTAAATCTCAACGAAGGTGCCCGACTATCAAACTAGGACGTCTGTCTAAGTCTTCCTACCATCTAAGGCAAGGAAAACGTTCATATTAGATTCCAATTTTATGACTCGAATGTTTCGAATGTTTATGGATGTTTTTATTATTATCATTGTTTCGATATTTCGCAGGTGCAACGACCTGCATGGGCCACCACAAAAACCTGTCACACCCCGCTTTCTACGTACGGAAGGCGAGACTTGATGAGGTCCGCTCAGACTGAAGCTGTGAAGCCACAGTCTGATAAGCATTTGTGTGTTCATCCATTCGCATATTCTTGCATTGCAAAAGAAACAACAACCACAATAATAATAATTGAAAGCAGTTAAAGATTAACCAACATTCAACAACACCCAATTTAAATTCAAAGCATCCAGATAGTCATAAAAAGGATGTACAAGAGTCTAAAAAGAAGGCCCAAGCATGGCCGAAACAAAAACAACAAAAGGTGCTACGCACCGAAGAGTCTAACAGGAACAATCTAGGTAAGTAAACAACAACTAAGAGGAAACCTCCAGCTGAGACTAAGACTGGTCTCTGGTAACCTCGAACCGGACGTCAAGAACCTGGTCGTCCTCCGTAACAACCTCAGGCTCAAACCTGACATGTGACACCGAAAGAGAAAAGGGCACATGTCAGCAAAAAATCTCCAAAAGGAAAAAGGAGAGTTTTGTGCAAGGAAACATAAAGTATATCAGTTATAAGATGAATGCAACTAGCAGTTTAGTATTGATGACATGTCATATTATTTCATGAATGCAGCAGCTTAAACATGAACATGGTATTTTGCAATACATGGCACGTCATAGCAAGAGCTACTAAACAATATCCACGATTTCACGATTAACTTGTATTCACGATGTGCACATGGTTACGCCTTTCAGCTGAAGTTGCTGTACGGGCACACTTCTACGCTGAGTGATCGCTTAATCCTACCCCTCCAAGTGTGTGTAGACTGGCATCCATCTTCTAGATCACGAGCCAGGAAGTGTTTATACATTTCATGCTTCCGAAACATGAGCCAGGAATTGTTCTTGATTTGGCATAGTGGTGCACCTAGCCTCATTACATGATTTAGGAGTCAAGATCCTAGTCACCGCAGCTTATTCTTTACATGATGTAGGAGTCAGGATCCTACTCACCGCAGCTTACATTTCAATAGTAGCGTGTGCTACACATTCACGACAAAACATTCAATAAATGATATGCGATATGCAACATGATAGTACAATAACAGATATTGAATTACGTATAGTTTATCCAAATAAACGTGACATGTGATATGCATGAAATGACATGGCAAGGGTGTCGAATCTAGCTTCGTTGTCAAGCTAGATCTAGTATGGTGTCGGATCTAGCTTCATTGTCAAGCTAGATCAAATATGGGCATCTAGGCGACTATCATTTCACCGCCTAGTCTCTTTTACACAAATATTCAAAATGGCATAAACATGGCCTAACAATCAATGGTGCAAGTTCCACTTGCCTGAAATAACCGTGCTGCAACTCTCAGATCAACAGTCCAGAATCTGCCTACGTGCTCAACCAATCACCAATCACCAATCACCAACCTACAATCCCGTATTATTAACTCTATTAGTTATTTAACCAAAGCAATAAAATTACGATTTTTATCTGGTTTAATCATGAAGTGTTTGGGTTCCTACAGATCGGGATATGCCTCAACACGACGCGAGAGCTACATTGACGTCGGGTAGCGACATCGGGGGTTGGATTCCGGTAGCGAGCAAAGTTCAGCGTCGGCTAGCGGTGAAGGTGGCCACGGATCAGCAACAAGGAGGAAGATGGCCACTGGAGGAGTCATCGGCCTCTGGTGGCGTGACAACGACAGCGGCTAAAGGGAGATGGGCTGTTTTTGGGCAAGGGGGGTGGCTTGCGGCTGTCGTGTGGTTTATGGAGGAGGCCGGCTATACAAGGGGGAGATGGGAGGGTCCGGCTGTGTATGGGGGTTCGGCCAAGGGGAGGACTGCCGTGGAGGAGATGGGAGTGTGGGGTTATAGGGGGAAGATGCGGCTGTATAGGGAAAGGGCAGCGAGCAGTAGTGCGGCTAGGGGGCTCGGCTATTGGAAGGGTGGCCGTATGTCGTTGCGCAAGGGTTATGCAAGGGTGGCCGACGGGCTGGGAAGGCCGCGAGGGGATGCACAGGTGGTCGGGATCAATGGGGAGATGGGGGTGCAGCCTGTGTGGTGGCTGGGCGGCGCGGCCTGCTGCTGGTGGCCGGCGACAGGGAGTTGCAAGGGAGGCCGGAGGGGAGATAGGGGCACCGGGCTGCTGTGCTCCAAGGAAAGCCGCGACAGTTTAAGGGAGATGGCTGGATGTTTGTGCGGCTTAAGGAGGATGCCGACCGCAAGTGGTGGAGGGTGGCCGGAGATGGGAGGTGTGGTAGGCTATGGGGTAGATGGAGGAAGGGGTTCGGATGCTATGGGTTGAAGGCGGCGGCTAAACTTAGAAGCCCTAGGGGATCATGCGTGAGTTTATTTGATGTTGCTAATTAAGGTATAAAAGGGGTAGAGTTTGGCTTGATTGGAGAGAGTGTGTGAGTGAGGGTGAGGGTGCAACTAGTGTGGCAAGTAGCTAGGGAAAGATTTATCATGATACGATGATAATTTAGAGATTTGATTTAATTAGATTTAATTAGGGTTTGAATCTTGAATTAGCTAGGGCTAAGTATAGGTTGAAGATAATTAGGGTGAAAGGCCAACTAAACGGTGTCCGAAAAATATAAGAAAAATATCGGGACGACCGTGTCGACGAGAGGGTCGAGACTAAGATGATCGGTTACGTGCTAGGTTAACAGAAAATCGGAACTAAAAATAAAAAGGTCAAACGTCGAAGACTAACGTTACGACACTCTTTCAAACAAAGTTGTTTTGTGGAAGAACGACCTGTGAAATGGCGTTTACAAAAAATTCCACAAATAAGTACTCTCTCAGAGGGTCACAACGATATATAACATCATGCGTTTTGGGATACAAGAGGAGGCAACGAAAAATATGCATACAGAGAGGAAAGTACGCGCACGAAGAACACACGATCGAAAAGCAACCGTTACAGATGAAGATCAGACCGACGCTTGTGAACCAACAGGCGACTCAGAAACCTTCTACAAGCGACTGAGTAAAACATGAGTAAGTTATGAAAACTCAGAAAGTTTTGGGAAGACAGGACAGGCGTCTGATATTGTATCCACAGGCGCATGTGCCATGGACATGCGCCTGTGAAACCAACATCAGTCGTCTGGCCGAAACTTGCAATCTTGCCAAATACAAAGTGTTAGGACAAGGATCGACAAATGACTGTAGAAGCTTTCACAGGCACATGTGCCATGGGCAGGCGACTGTGAAACCAACATCAGTCGTCTGACCAAAAGATGACAAGTTATAGATCTTTGGGCAAGAGATAGACAGGCGGCTGACTAACAAATCACATGCGCCTATAACTGGACAGGCGCATGTGATTTGTACAGCTATCGCCTGATGAAAGTTATAGCAGAAAGCCCAAAAAACCAAGTGACAAAGTATGTGCAAAACTGGTGACTGTAGAACAAATCACAGGCGACTGTTTGGAGACATGTGCCTGTAAAACGTTCAGCAGTCACCTGTTGAAAGTCCAAAATGCACATGTTTGAGAATAATGAATTAGATGCCAAGGAAATGAGTCCTAATGATTTTCTAGGACAGAAATAAAGATGTGTGTGTGCTCCAACATATTTCTATTTCTAAGCTAAATGCTAGAAGAGAATAAAAAGATTACATCTTGATTTAGCCTCTCTTCTATCTATTGAGTGAGCTTGAAGTCTTCTACGCGCTTCAGTCATCATCTTCGAGCATCCAATCCACTTAACATGCTTTGATTGATCCTGAAGTGACATCCATTGCTAATTGAGCTTCAAGATATGCTTAGGCAATGGATTAACTACAAGTAGGGGATTAGTGACAAGTATTTATGTTTGCTCATTATCAAAACCAAGTAGGGAGAAGTCCAATACTCAACAACCCTCACTCTTCAGGGTCCTGGGAAAGTTTTTTTAAATTCCTGGGTATATTGGGGGGTGGGACGTGATAAAGTTCATATAACAACTCGCTAAGATGCTTTGTACAATAATAATACTAGAATGTCAACATAAGATCTTAGGTGGCAATATGCGCAACTTAGTCCTTTGACCATAAGATATGCTAAAGGATCTTGTATGTGGAAGATTATACTTAGGCATGTGCCAAACATTAGCATTACTGCTGATATGTAGGTACATGTTGTAGGAGGATATATGCCCATAAGGCGATTTATCCTAAGTATACATCTTGTTAAGATATAATTTGGTATCCATTATCCTAAGTATAAATACGAATGAATAATATACTTAGATAATGTCCATAGACTTATAGTTAGGTCCTTACGTATCCAGATAAGATCTCGATATGAGTAGTAAGTGACCGAATAGAAACTTAAGTCTTAAACAGTTTGTGGTCATAGATGTGTCGAGAACTGGATATCGGCACATCGGGCAGACCACTGTGTCTTTGTCTTACCTTAAGGTAATGACGTTCTCATAGTCATTTGACTTGGTGAAGTCGGAGACAAGACAGATGTGCTCATTGGAGAATGAGTTCACTGAGCGACAAACTTAGAGTTATTGAAATGGTTAACTTTAACTATACTGTCTATAATAACTCTAAGGTGATGATAGGTATGCTGGTCCTTTAGACCTGAAGTCATATGTATGAACCTGTGAGTGAACAGTGTCGCTTAGACCTATGATCTAGCTTCGAGGCGAGGCACGCTGAAAGATCTTAGGTTGGGTTACACCTGAAGCTCTCGAGGCGAGTAGATGACTAAGATGGGATTCGTCTCTTCCGTTAAAGGGAAGTTAGTGTCACAGGCTCATTACGGTCTTTGTGTTAATCCACGACCGGGGTACATTGTAAGATGTACAACGTGATTATAACAAAGACTGCCATATACTGACCAATGTTGTCTAATGGGGTTGACAGTACACTGTACTCTAGGCCAACAGAGACACAGTCTTGACAAAGGGACTATAGCTAACGGTATTCATCACTGACACAGTCAAAGTGAACCCAACGATACTTTTGTCAATGGGTCGATCACGTTATGATGATTCTGAAACAGGGACGACAACTGATGCTCGTGGTGACCGTCGTCTAGGGGTTTCAAGTCCCAACCTGTAGTAAGGTCAGACTGTAGGGTCTCACACCGAGTAGCATTCGTGTCTTAGTAATAGGAAGATTGTTAAAAGGAATTCATATGATGAAATGGTTAAGTCCACAAGCCAATTGTGAGACTAAGTCGTAGATAGGGACAATGTTGCATTAGATGTAAACAATATTGAACGTGTCGTAAATAGTTTACGAATAAATTTATAGGAACAAATGAATTGGAAAGGTTACCTGGATTGACAGGATCGTCCTGGTCTAAACACATGTTCAAACCGCGTCCAAATCGGAGCTCAAACGAGCCCAGAAAGTCAGAAACAGGCCAAGTGGGTCAGACCCACTAGGGGCCAAGGCAAGCGGCAAACGGGGCCGGGCGCGCCTGCTTTTCTAATCAGGCCGGCCCGCTCTACGGGCCACGCCTGCATTAGCAGTGGGCGGCCCGCTGTGCAGGCCGCGCTCCAGAAAAAGGGGCGGGGCGCCCGCTCGCTGAGCGGGCGGGCGGCCTTGCCCCGCCCCGCCTCACAGACCCGGCCCGCTTCAGCGGGCCTGGGTGATTGCAGCGCCCCTTGCGGGCGCACGCCCGCAAGGGGAGCGGGTGCGCCTGCGAATCTGACTTAAGTTAGGGGCTTTTGAAACCCTATATGACGGCTACAAAATCCAACTTCTTGCCCATCTTTGGGCAATTGTTTGAGGGGTCAAACGAAGTCGGAATTCGTCGCCGTTTGTTCCTACGCGTTCACTATTCGAAGCTCTTTGAAATGATAGCTTGTTTGGTGTCTGGTGTTCAAGGATGAGAGAGATCTAATTAGTTAAAGTTGGGCCTTTGTGAAAGTCTTTCTAAACTTTATTAATTAAGTTAAAAATACTCTCATTATGTTTAGTCCCACATTGCTCGTGCAAAACGAGGGAAGGACGACACCATATATAAATAGGGGTGCCCACCTCCATTGTACAGTGCACCAAGTCCTCGATCGAGTAGCTCAAAATAATTGGGCAAGCTCGATCTACGACTTATACTTTTCTCCTCTTATCTTCCTATTCTCCCGTCGTGTCCTAGCAAGGCTACGAAAGGGGGTTTGGATATGGATCCAGATGTCTAAGGCGTGGGTCTGCTCAAGTGAAACCTTCAACCGCACGTGATCGGCTCGGAGGTGGATGTCGGCGTGGGTGGATTAGTTCGAAAGCACGAGGCAGCTCGGGTGGATCGAGTCAAGTGGGCAATGCGGCTCGGCTATGAGGAGCACAAGGAGCTGGTGTGGTATATCTTGCCCGTCCCAGGGTTGATATTCCGGGTATGTTCTCTAAGAAACTTTAGCGTAAATTTAATTTCGTCGCAGTAGTATAGATCCCTCTTGGGGTGGTCAGACCACCCCAAGTTGGCATAGATCGGGCTAGGTTCTGACTTTCTAAGAGCCAAGCTAAAATGTTTAGCTAGCTTGCTTATTTTTCCGCTGCTCTTTTCTGCATCTGTGTTCCGTCCGATTAGGGCGGGCACAGATCTGAGCTCTCGGGTCAGCCAAAACCCTTCAGTGGTATCAGAGCCACGGTTATGTATGTTGATCTGATTTTGCGACGATATTAAATTTTAAGAAGTTGCTTTCTTTGAACATGTAAATTTTAACCTTATCTGATAATGTTAAAAATTATATTCGGCATTTTAAAATTGTTTTTAAAATGGGATGTAACTTTGAGAAATTTTTTTTCCATCCGACGATATTGAAATTCGTTTCTTATAGTTACATAATGTTTAAGATTATTTTATGAGATAACATAAGTCTTGAAATGATTTATTGATATTTTGAAGCCTAGGTTTAATTCTAAAAATTATTTGATAATTTTGTGAAACCTATGATTTTATAAAATTAAATAATACAAGGCTTTAAAATTCAGATCTTTCATTAAATGTTTTAAAAAATTGTTTTTTATAACATGGAAAATTATTAAGAGATATTTCTAATTTTATGTGATAAAACTTTAATAAGCCTCTTATGATAAAATTCTTTTTTAAAATCATTTTATGAGATAAAATATTTTAAAAATATTTTAAGATCTATGTAATCTTAAGAAATTTTAATTTCATAAGATGTTGTTAACTTTTAATTTCTTATTATTACACCAAGTTTTAAAAGAATACTTTATGTGATAATGTAATCCTAAAATTGTTTAATTAATTTTAAAAGCTTAGGTTTGTATTTGAAATTATTAGATAATCTTATGAACCAAATTTTATGTGATAAAATGGTTGAAGTTATAAAATTGTGGATCTTTAAATTTATGCGTTAAATTTTTTGGTATGCAAGTTATTCATTTATGTTGTAGATTATTTTAACTTGCATGTTCTCATAATATGTCACATGATTGAACCCTAATTCTAATGTGATTAAATTAGTTGGTTAATGTTTAATGGACATGATGAATAAATTATTCATGAACCCTTTAGGTTAGCCATTAATTGATTAAAAGTTTATAAGATAAATTTTTAATGACAAGTGACATACTAAGTTTTAAATGAACAAATACAATATCAAAACCTAATTCCCGATTAGGGTAGTCCCTTTAATTGACAATCATTATCATAAATTGTTTAAATAATGATTATCATTAAATGACTAATTTTGTAAAATGTTGTAATTGTTTTATTAAAATCCTAATAAAAATTGGGATAGCACGATGAACAAAACGAACCTTATAGTTGATAAGGATCTAATAAAAGTCATTAAACAAATCCATAAAAATTTCGAATTTTAAGGATCAACTAATTGATAAGGATTAACTAGTATTAATTAAAAGCGATTTATTTGATGGACAAACATAGAATTGCTGAACCTCCTTCAATGGATCATGATGTCGGTAAATGTGCTTGGCTAAGTTTGCTAGACCACCCTAGCTAGACTAGGGGTTAAGTGGTCCTGTCTTAGTCAATTCCATGGCCGCGTCCGCTGGACCGCAAGGAGTCGAATCATGACTGTGTAAGTCCTTCGAATATACCTAAGTCAAATACGATAATAATCTTGTTTAAGATAAATCGTAACCCTCCTTGTTTTAGGAGTTGGTGACTGTAGGACTCATGTTCCAATTGTTGAGCTACACTCAAGCTGCGACATGGCAACCATATAGAAACCGACTTCTTAAATACATATGATGAGACCTTGGCTTGACCCAAACCATCGTGTCGTGAATACACTGAGCGACGACATAAGTCAAACCAAAGATGTAGTCTAAGACCTAACCCAAACCGACGCGTCGTGAATACATCGAGCGCCGGGGTAAGTCAGGCTAGACGTAAAAACAAGGGTCCGACTAGGCTAGCCATTGTGATTTGGATGAGCACACTCATGATCACAAATGACTAGGGGTAAAAATCGAAAGGGAATCATATTTAATATGATTGACGATGAGTTTGTCTACCGACTGCAGAGTGACGTGCGTTTATATTCTATATATTCACGCACGTCTTCTTTGTGATTTTCTGTTGTTTTCCATCGTTTCATATCCGTTCTTTCGTGTTTTTTGTATCTTTTCACTTTCTCCGTGTTTTTTGTGCAAATGCAGGAGTTTGCCATCGTTTGGGACGTTTAAAGAAGATATCATGAGCCCCCGGAGCAACGGGAGGAGTCACGCGTGATCCAGGGGGTCAAACGATGAAGACTGCTATATTTCAGCCCTCAACCGATCGGGTGGACACAGCCACCCTGTCGGTTGATGCGTGCGTATCCTACCCGGACGACAACTAAAGAAGAGTAGCAGCTCACCCGATTGGTCCAGTGATCGGGTGAACCGACAGAACTCTCTGTCTAATTGCACTGAATTCCAACCGATCGGGTGAAATATCACCCAATCGGTTCACCTGTAGTCGCAATTCCTCAAACGACGACCCGGTCACGCCACCCGCTCGCCTCAGCGCCTGGTTGAAGATCTTCAAAGCTCTCACCCGATCGGTTGACTCATCAACCGATCGGGTGGCGATTTTTCTGCGGGTTTGGACCCGAACCATTAGGGTTTCGAAGGGGACTATAAATTCACGGTGTTGGCCGACTGAGGGGGGATCTTCTTCAGTTTTTCTAGGGCTTTTTGCCACTTTCTCTTGTGAGACTTAGATTAGTTTAGATTAGGTCTTTTGATCAATAAATCTTGTAATGGATTGAATATTCAAACTCAAGATAAGTATTTCTTTCTCTTATTTTCCATTGTTTTGTATTGTTTTCATTTTGCTCAATGGTGAATGTGTGTTTGTCATTTTTATTGCTTTCTTTTATGTTCTTCACCATTGAGTAGCTCTTGATGAACCCTAATACGGGTTAGGGTAGGATTGATGCTTGGAAAACTACGTTTGACTTGATTGCATGGTATGTGTTCGATGAAATGTGTCAATGGGGATTTCTAGCAATCTGAGTCCAATTTGTATGGCAACACACTAGTTGTGTTGGGGATTGGGGTCCGGTGTCTTGTCCAGTCAAGATCCGCTTCGATGTATTGCTAGAAATCACATTCGACCTATTTGGCCATTAGGGTTGTGCGGAGGCGTTTCATTGTCATTGGCGGGAGAAAGACCATCTCTGACCGTCGGGCCGAGGGGGAATAAACTTGGCGGTTGACTCTCTAGCCACAGCTCACGCCTCTAGTATAGACATTGAGTCCTCGTGCGTGGGAACGGCTTGGACGAAGTGTCGGGAGTTATCATTGTGGCCTTAATGCTCCCGGTTGTGGAAGGTGTTAATGGACATGGGAATGCCCACCGTCCGAAACCGGGTAGACCTAGCGTATTAGGCACCGACCGGAATATCGGGCCATGGACGCTAGGTACCACCTTTTAGGGGCAATGTCTCACCTTGGGTCAAGTCAAATGCCAAGTGTCATGAATGCTCTAGCCCGTGTTAGCGGGGATTCATTTCTTATCTTTTATTTCTTTCTTTTATTTCTACACTTCCACTCACATTATCCGCATAGCTAGCACACAACCTAGGCGAGGCTAGTAGCCATTCAAGCCATCCACCTCCCTGAGTTCGATAAACCTGCACCCTACACTAACCGTGCACTTGCGGTAAAACGACACCGCGCCCAAACAGTAAACGTGGCGCCGGTCAAGTTTTTGGCGCTGTTGCAGGGGAGGCATTCGGTTTGATATTAGCTTAGCTTGGGTTCGTTAGACTACGCGTAAAAACCCAAAAAAAAATTTGAAAAAAAAAACAAATACAATAACCGAGAAATTTTTTCCCAACCATTATATTATCTTTTTGTTATTCTCTTGTACTATTGACGCTCCTCTCTAGTTTTCTTATTTTTGTTGTCCAGGTATCTTTGGTATAACCATGTGGAGATTAAATTTCGATGCTCAGATGGGAGGATTCGATCCTTATTCAGTTGTGGTTTGTGAGACTTGTGGGATGGTTGGGCACATGTATTATGATTGCCCATTTACGCTTGAGAGCCTCCCCCTACACCAAGGCCAAACATTTTCCCACAACCATAGCCCAAACACCTCCCATCAATTTCCTCAACCTTATATCCCTCCACCAACACGAGAAGAATCAAGCCTCGTGTCTCTCCTTCAAAGTGCCATGTTTAACCAAGGCCAACTCTTACAAAACTTGATGGCACTAATCACCGAGCCTACGCCAAGGAGAGGGGATGAAGGAGAGGATATACCCACTTTCATGGCTGAGACCACTATGCCATCGGCCACCATAGACACATCTCATGCCGACACCCCATTTTTCCATCACTACCACTTGGATGACGAAGCATTTTTTGATGATGATAGTGAGGATGGGGTGACTTCTCTGGGATCTGTGGGAGAGACTTCTCATCTTGATTTGGATACCCCATATGAGTCCTACGAGAGCACTGAGGAGACTACAGAGTTTATGCATACCGGCGAGGAGGATGTGCGTGAGGACACGGACACCACGACGACATACGTGTGGTCCGCTCCACTTCCACCTCCACAGTCATCTCTGTCGTTGGTCCTTCCTTGGCCTGTGGTCAACCACGACGATGTCATTCAGGACATCGGGCAAATGGTGGAGCACGAGCGTATCGTCGAGGAGAATGTGCATGAGGGCTTGGATGCGATGATTCACATCATGGAGCCCGAGCCACATCCACCTCTACCGTCGCTCTCCATTTGTTCTGGGGCTGAGCATCTACTTGAGCATATTGCCCCTATTCAGGGAGATTTTCATACTCACTCTGACTCCACATTTAAGTCTCGCTTTTCACGTCCTATTTCTTTAGACTTATATGTTTTTGACACATCATATCTCTCGCAGGACACATGATCTATTTCTCTTGAGGCATGCTACGGTGCGTCACCACCTGGAGAGCCACTTCACATGGAGAGCGAGGCTTTGGTCGTTGCTAGTACAGAGGATAGCGACCCATTCTCAGGGAGTATTCGTCACCCGTTTATTATTTTTCCATCTCATTTTGATGATTATCTCTGGGATACATTTATTTTGGGAAATAATTTCTTGCCATGGACTAATGCACCTCGTCCTTTGCAGGTCGCAGGTGGACACCTACGAGGGATGCTAGGGGGTGCATTGCTTGGGTCCATTGGCATATGTGGCACATCGCTTTTGGCGGAGCCACATAAGGAGCAGTTAGAGCAGCTACCTGCCCCACTCCAGATTCTGGATCCGCCTATGCTCCGGTGTTTCCTACTCCAGTAGTGTAGAAATTTACAGCTTTCTAGTTTAGATTAGTATAATCTCGTCTCCTCTCATTAGCGAGGGGAATGTATCTAGGGTTTGCCTTTGCATCATAATAACCCATCATGTCGTGCCCTTCTATCACTTCTCCCACCCACACCCTCCAGCCTCTTCCGAGGAGAACGAGCACACCACCTCTCTTGCATTTTGATTTCTTTCCTTTTCTTTTCCGATTCTCCCCCCTAGCCCATTATTTCTGCATCACCATGATCATATCATTTCACTAGCATTGTCATATTCAGCTTGGGGGAAATCGACTTTTGTGCATGCTGTCGTGTTTTTGTCATGTGTCTATGTCTGTGTGTTCTTTATATGTGTTTTATTTCTTTTATTTATGTGTTTATTTCTTCTTTTTCTTTATTTCTCAGTTTCGTTCGTGTGTTCTTCATGTTTTTCATTTCTTGTGTGTCGGTGCGTACCCGTCCATTTTTCGTTGCCCTCCCGTATTTACTTTTATTGCATTGAGGGCAATGCAAGTTTCAGCTTGGGGGAGTCGCACTTCGTGCGTCATTTGTGTCTTTTTCTTCATTTTGAGTCGTTTTTCTTCGTGTTTTTCTTTTTTTTCTTTTTTCTTCTTCTCTTCTTTTGTCCTCTCTCTCCTAGAGATGACCCCATATGATGAATTGCCACAAAACTACACACACACACACACACACCTAGCATGGCTTCGATAATCACTTTCACTAACCCTAGGAAGCCGAGTCCTACTGCATTTCATGCTTCGTGGGTCCACTTGCTTTTATGTGAGTCATGAGTCATGGCTAGCTGGTGGTGTACTTCTACTTTGTGATGTTGATTTATATACATGTCCTTAGTTGACCCCTAGATTATCATGTTTCGATTTGAATATGCGGTATTTGCTTCTACTGTCTGCCTCTATATGCATGGTATATATATATATATATTTATATATATAATATGAACTTGTATATATATATAACAAGAGATGAGTGAATTTCGGAGAGGAGCGTGGGGTGATTCCGGCGGATCTAGGGCTGGACTTCAAGAATCAGGGAGGAACAACCTGATCGACGCTGGGAGAAGCAATCAGAACCATGATGCGGGAGCTTTGGATGATGGCTCGGGGTCTTGGCAGGTGGTTAGGCGGAAGGGCGTACGGGTAGAGGGACAACCTAAAAGGCTTCATATCAGGAAGGGAGCATGACATTCATTTTACAAGGGAGAGCAACCTCGCAAGCTCCAGCAAGCAAGGGGGGCAAGCGATCTACATCAGGTAAGACTTAGGTCTCATTTTGTCAGCAATGGCGTTGGTGCTGGACAGGTGCTCGACAAATTGCCTAAAAGAACAGTTCCCCCTATTATCATAAATCCAACTGCTGCTAAGTTAACCTGGTCGGAAATTTGCTCAAATAGGAGAACTTATGGGGAAACCATTGGCATGACAATGGTACCTCCTAAAGTTCGTGAGGATGGGTCATGTGTAGCCCGTGTACCAAATTCTTTGCTGGAGAAGCGTGGTGAAAAATGGCAATTTACCTTGGTTGGCTATGTGTTGGGGGATGTTCCATTCTTTGGGCAGATTCAAGCTTGGGTGGATAGGCTTTGGAAGCCAAGGAAGAGAATTCAAATTTACAGCAAGGAGAATGGGTTTTTCTACTTCAGATTTGAAGCCAAAGAAGATTGCGAGAGAATTCTACATGGGGGCACTTGGCTCTTTGATGGGCGTCTGGTCGTTCTAAAACAGTGGAGCCCAATGATTCGACATGATCGTGATATTCTTACTGCCATACCAGTATGGGTTCAATTGCATGGGGTGCCATTGAATATGTGGAACATCCCTGTGCTCAATATCCTTGCTTCTGTGATCGGTACCCCATTGTGTTTGGATCGAGCAACAGCAAATCTGGAACGGATTACATATGCTAGGTGCTTGGTGGAGGTGGATGCTAAGTCGCCATTATCAAATACTGTTGAGGTAGAGCTTGATGATGGGTCTATACTATCCATTGATGCAAAATATGAAGGAGAACTACCGCATTGTAAGCACTGCGTCTGCTTCGGCCATTCTGACACTCAGTGCCCTCTCCAAAATGTGCAAACTGCAAATCGCAAAGGCAAAGAAATCCTGTATGAACCGTTAAAAAACACTAAAGCCTATGAATTGGGGCAGCCTTCAAATGCAGATCATAGTGAAATGGAGAATATTGCACCTGTACCAGATGGAAGTGAGCGAATGCATTCTAATGACATCAACAATAATGGCAGGGACAAAGAGGGACATGCAATAATTCATTCTGGCATTCTAAGGTTCCAAAGACTTGGACATTTCCTGAGAGCGCTTATCATCCTGAAGCCTAAGCGGCGAGCTGGCCAAGATAAGGTTTCTGCTTGGAGCACTCCAAAAGTTTGCAATCAAAATCCCCCAATGGAAGAGGTATCCGGCCAGGTTGAGATTACGCCTGACCCTAAATCTATGCTTCCGGTTCCGCTTGATGCCCCTAATATCCATGATGGTCAGCATGTTACCTCGAGAGCATCTCACTGCAGAACCCAGTTGGTCCGGTGGATGAAGTTGAGACGTTGCCGTTAGTTCCAACATATGAAAATCCAGACTGGAATATTGAGCGTGTTAATATCCTTGAAGAAGTTGCAGCAGCAAGACATAAGAAGCAGGGGACCTCAGGCACTAGCCAAAACTTGCCAACAAGAAAGAGTGTACGGCTGCAGGAAGGAAGCCAGGTCCGACAAACAAACTCAAGTTTTTAATGTCTATTCTCATTTGGAATGCAAGAGGACTCAACAATTACATGCGGAGGAGAGATCTTAGAGACAGAGTTAAAAAGTTGAAATCATCTGCCATTATTCTTCTTGAAACTAAACTGAAACCGGATTCGATCAAAAGCAGGGCCTGTTTTCAAAGCCACTGGACTACCTTCGACAACTTCTCAGTGCATAAAGGAGGCCGTATCCTCATGGGTTTTGACCCGAAGGTATGGCATGTCACTATTTTTTCATCCTCTTGGCAGCACATTACTGTTCGCGGTTGCAACGTGGGGGGCTTTAAATTTGCAATCACTGGAGTATATGGTGGTCATAACATATTGGAAAGGAAGGAGTTGTGGGTACGGCTAGAAGAGGATGCATCGAAGCTTATTAATGAACCATGGTTAGTTGGGGGAGACTTTAATTGTGTTTTGAATGCTAAAGACAAAATTGGAGGCCGAAGGTTGGAAGATAGTATGTTAAATGATTTCAACATGTGTATTAATAAAAGTAGGATGAAAGAACTCAAGAGTGTTGGAAATCGGTTCAGTTGGAGTAATAATCGGGTGGGCAATGACCGTATTTCAGTGCAATGGGATTGGGCTCTTTGCAATGAAGCTTGGGCAGACATGCTCCCGGACTCGTATGTTGCTTATCTTGATCCTCACACAAGCGACCACTCTCCTATGCGCATGAATTTACACCTTCAGGTACAATCCGATCCCAAGCCATTTAAGTTTTTCAATCACTGGGTTCATTTGTCTAGGTACCGAGATATTTTACATAGCTCCTGGAATCAACGTATCAGTGGGAGTCATATGTATCGCTTGGCATATAAGCTTAGGCATCTGAAGGATGCTCTCCGTATGTGGATCCGATCTCTACAAGCAAGCAATTCTATTCTTAATTGCCGCAATCAGCTGGAGGATATTAGAAATCAAATATCTATTCATAATGACCATATACTGCAAGAGGAGGAGAGAAAATTGTCTAAGGAACTTGCTGACCTTTTGGGGTTAGAAGAGGAGATGTTCAGACAAAAAAGCAGACAAGACTGGTTAAATTTGGGTGATCAGAATACTAAATTTTTCTACAATTCGATGCGGGCAAGACAGGGTCACAATAATTTATTGCATCTGGTGGATGAAAATGGTGTACATTGCAAATCGTATGAGGAGCTGAAATCTGAGGCTGTCAATTACTATGAGGCACTTTACAACCAATCTAATTACTGGACTGTGTTCCCTAATCTTGTTCCCAAAAAGAAGGTTAAATATGAGACTGCTAGGTGCCTAGAAAGGATGGTTACTGCAGAGGAGATCAAAGAAGCTGTATTTCAAATCAATGCTTCCAAGGCACCTGGGCCTGATGGCTTTAATGGGTTCTTCTACCAATATAACTGGAATCTCATCCAGGCAGACGTGGTTGGTGCTATCCAATCTTTTTTCAGGACTGGCAAATTGCTCCGTCAATTTAATCATACCTTCCTTACATTGGTCCCTAAAGGTTCAAATGCTACCAATCTGAGTGACTACATGCAGATCGCCTGTTGCAACGTTGTCTACAAAATCATTAGTAAAATCATCTGCAGCAGGCTTAAAAGGATCATTCATGATCTGGTTTCTCCTAATCAATTGGCTTTCTTAAAAGGCAGATTATTATCAGATAGCACTCTGTTGGCCTATGAACAGATAAGAGATTTCAGCAATCCTATGGGGTCCATGGCATGCTTGAAGCTGGATCTTAGAAAGGCGTTTGACAGCGTGAACATAGAGTTTGTCTATTATATTATGCATCAAATGGGGTTTGGGTACTCTTTCATTAGTTGGATCAAGGAGTGCATTTCAACTGCATCTTTCTCGGTGATGATTAATGGTTCTCCGGTTGGCCATTTTGAAGGCAACAGAGGTCTCAGGCAGGGAGACCCTCTCTCACCCTACCTATTTGTCATGGTCATGGAAGCGTTCTCCCTACTTCTGGAAAAGAGTCTAACTAAGGGCATCATTCAACCTATGCGGAGGACGGGATCTATATCGCATCTTCTGTTTGCAGATGACCTCCTGGTATTCTGTCGAGCTAATTTTAAGTCTCTCCTTGGGCTTAAAAATCTGCTTAAAGATTTTAATCACTTCACCGGCCTTGAAACTAATTGGGACAAGAGCATTGCAATGTTCAGCAAAGGGACTAACAATCCAGGTGCACTTGCGGAATATTTGGGGGCTAAGCACGGTAACACCATCACCACATATTTGGGCCTTCCTTTGTCTTCTAAATACCCAAAAACTTGCATGTATAGCCGGCTCATTGACAAGTGTAGGAAGCGTATGAGCGGATGGGCATCTACAATGCTTTCCACTGCAGGCCGAATTGAGCTAGTAAGAACAGTAATCTATGGTATGATTTCCTTTTGGTCTCAAGTCTATAGAATTCCGCCAATTGTATTGCGTACCCTTACATCTATATGTAGAAGCTTCATATGGGGGAACAGTAAATCCTGGGCGTGGAGTGATTCTTGTATGCCCAAACTTGAAGGGGGCGTTGGATTAAGGCTTCTATCTGACCTGAACTTAGCGGCTGGAGTTAAGCTAACTTGGATAATGCTCAAGTCCAAAAGCTTATGGGCCGATTTCATGCGTAGCAAGCATAAAGACATTAATGATTTCTACATTGCCAATGAATCGGCGGTCCAATCCGGAACGTGGAAATTTATTCTAAAATGCAGGAATCTTTCTCAGAAGCTTATTGTGAGGAAAGTAAGGGATGTCAAAGACACTTTATTCTGGCACGACAACTGGCTCCCTTGTGGTCCCCTGAGAAATCTATTTAACATACCTGTTGGGGCTAGTAGAAGGCGAGTGAGAGATTACTGGGGGGGCTCGGCATGGAGGGATGTTGTGGAACTCCAAGATGTAAAATCCCTTATTCAGCAAGTAAAATTAAACGATGGAGCGGATTCCTGGGAATGGAAGCTTGGAACTGAGGTTAAATTCAAGGATATTTGGGAGAACATACGTACCAAGTCTGTGGCATTCGAGTTCTGCAAGCTTGTATGGTTCGGCTGCCATGTCCCAAAGCATTCACTTACTCTTCTGTGCGCATTTAGAGAGAAGCTCCTTACAAAAGACCGGTTGATGCAATGGGGGATACTAGCTACATGTAATTGCGGGTTATGCAATGACAGCATACCGGAAACTCTAGAGCATCTATTTTTCAACTGCCAATATTCTAAATATGTGATCATCCGTGCTTTACTCAAACTTGGGTGTGGCCGGCCTGATGAGCTGACACTTAATGAAGTAGGGAGATTCTTTTTGGCAAAAGTTGGGAGGAAAGGTCCTTTGGACCGGTTGGGAAAAATTGTGCTTGCGGCTTGTGTATGGCACTTATGGAGGGAGCGCAATAAAAGAGTATTTGAAAACTTGGAGAAGCCGAAAACAGTTCTATTTGAGGAAATAGCGGCAGATGTGAGAATTGAGCTACGTAATGAAGATGGGTCTGAGGCTGGATCAGCTCATGCATTTGATAACTGGGAGTTGCTTGATAATGGTTAAACTTGTCTGCTTTTTTTCCTTGAGGACGTTTAGACATAAGCTTGATGTATTGCTTAGTGGTTGGACCATAGATGCTGGAATTGATAGTTGGGAGTGACGACGCCTGTGTCCTATCCTCCCTCTATTAAGACCAGCATTTTATGACCCCACTGTGTATTTTATGTACATTATTCAATATATTTTTAAATTACCCTTCATATATATATATATATATGGGTAAAATGCGCCTGAGGTCGTGCTCAGATGGGATTCCTGCGCTCGACCCCTCCTGACCGTCCGATCCGATCCCACGGCTGTTGTTAAAAGCGGAACATGAGAAACTTTTGGTGCAATTACCAACGGGCCCTTACGCGCCCGGAACTTTTGGGGCAATTACCATCCCGCCCTTATAGCCCCTATGAAAGCAACTTTTTAGAACTATTGGTGCAATTACCATCCCGCCCTTTATATCCTTTTCAAAGAAATAGTTTACACTATAAGGCACCGTTGTGCGCGTCGACCCAGAACGGAGTATATTACTCCCCGCGCACAACGCGCTACAGCCTATGCGTCGTGCGCGGCGTGGGATTAAAACACACAAGTGTTGAGAAGTTACCAACCGTGCGCACGATGGGCAAAATTACCCCCGTCGTGCGTGAGGGGGAAAACGCAACGTGAAAAGAAATTTCCATCCGTGCGCACGACGTGCAAATTAAACCCCGTCGTTCGCGGGGGTTAAAACGCCTAGTGTGAAGAAATTCACATCCGCGCGCACGACGGGAAACATTACCCACGTCGTGCGCGTGGGTTAAAACGCCTAGTGTGCAGAAATTTCCATCCGATCGCACGACGGGCAAAATTAACCCCGTCGTCCGCGAGGGTTAAAACGCCTAGTGTGAAGAAATTCACATCCGCACGTACGACGGGCAAACATACCCCCGTCGTGCGCGTGAGTTAAAACGCCTAGTGTACATCAATTTCCATCCGAGCGCACGACGGGCAAAATTAACCCCGTCGTGCGCGGGGTTAAAACGCCTACTGTGTGAAGCAATTTCCATCCGCGCGCACGACGGGCAAAATAACCCCAGTCGTGCGCGTCGTCCGCGAGGGTTAAAACGCATAGGTGTCGAGCAATTTCCATCCGCGCGCACGACGGGCAAAATTACCCCCGTCGTGCGCGTCGTGTGCGGGCAAACGCACAAGTGTGGAGCAGTTTACAGCCGTGCGCATGACGGGCCAAATTACCACCGTCGTGCGCGAGGGGGAAAACGCAATCTGTAAAGCAATTTCCATCCGCGCGCACGACGGGCAAACTTACCCCGTCGTGCGCGTGGGTTAAAACGCCTAGTGTGGAGCAATTTCCATCCGAGCGCACGACGGACATAATTAACCCCGTCGTCTGCGGGGGTTAAAACAAACAAGTGTGCAGAAAATTCCATCCGCGCGCACGACGGGCAAAATAACCCCCGTCGTGCGCGTCGTCCGCGGGGGTTAAAACACACAAGTGTCGAGCAATTTCCATCCGCGCGCACGACGGGCAAAATTACCCCCGTCGTGCGCGTCTTGTGAGGGCAAACGCACAAGTGTGGAATAATTTACAGCCGTGCGCACAACGGGCCAAATTAACCCGTCGTGCGCGAGGGGAAAAACGCAATCTGTAAAGCAATTTCCATCCGCGCGCACGACGGGCAAACTTACCCCCGTCGTGCGCGTGGGTTAAAACGCCTAGTGTGGAGCAATTTCCATCCGAGCGCACGACGGACAAAATTAACCTCGTCGTGCACGGGGGTTAAAACGACAAGTGTGTAGCAATTTCCATCCGAGCGCACGACGGGCAAAATTAACCCCGTCGTCCGCGGGGGTTAAAACGCCTACTGTGTGCAGTAATTTCCATCCGCGCGCCCGACGGGCAAAATAACCCCGGTCGTGCGTGTCGTCCGCGGGGGTTAAAACGCACAAGTGTCGAGCAATTTCCATCCGCGTGCACGACGGGCAAAATTACCCCCGTCGTGCACGTCGTGTGCTGGCAAACACACAAGTGGATATTAATTTACAGCCGTGCGCACGACGGGCCAAATTACCCCCGTCGTGCGCGAGGAGGAAAACGCAATATGTAAAGCAATTTCCATCCGTGCGCACGACGGGCAAACTTACCCCCGCGTGCGCGTGGGTTAAAACGCCTAGTGTGAAGAAATTCACATCCGCGCGCACGACGGGCAAAATTACCCCCGTCGTGCGCGTCCTGTGCGGGCAAACACACAAGTGAGGAGCAATTTACAGCCGTGCGCACGACGGGCCAAATTACCCCCGTCGTGCGCGAGGGGGAAAACGCAATCTGTAAAGCAATTTCCATCCGCGCGCACGACGGGCAAACTTACCCCCGTCGTGCGCGTGGGTTAAAACGCCTAGTGTGGAGCAATTTCCATCGGAGCGCACGACGGGAAAAATTACCCCCGTCGTGCGCGTCGTCCGCGGGGCTTAAAACGCACAAGTGTCGGGCAATTTCCATCCACGCGCACGACGGGCAAAATAACCCCCGTCGTGCGCGTCGTGTGCGGGAAAACGCACAAGAGTGGAGCAATTTACAGCCGTGCACACGACGGGCCAAATTACCCCCGTCGTGCGCGAGGGGGAAAACGCAATCTGTAAAGCAATTTCCATCCGCGCGCACGACGGGCAAACTTACCCCCGTCGTGCGCGTGGGTTAAAACGCCTAGTGTAGAGCAATTTCCATGCGAGCGCAAGGCGGACAAAATTAACCCCGTCGTCCGCGGGGGTTAAAACGCACAAGTGTGCAGCAATTTCTATCCGCGCGCACGACGGGCAAACTTACCCCCGTCGTGCGCATCGTGTGCGGGCAAACGCACAAGTGTGGGGCAATTTACAGCCGTGCGCACGACGGGCCAAATTACCCCCGTCGTGCGCGAGGGGGAAAACGCAATCAGTAAAGCAATTTCCATCCGAGCGCACGACGGACAAAATTAACCCCGTCGTCCGCGGGGGTTAAAACGCACAAGTGTGCAGCAATTTCCATCCGCGCGCACGACGGGCAAAATAACCCCCGTCGTGCGCGTCGTCCGCGGGGGTTAAAACGCACAAGTGTCGAGCAATTTCCATCCGCGGGCACGATGGGAAAAATTACCCCCGTCGTGCGTGTCGTGTGCCGGCAAACGCACAAGTGGATATTAATTTACAGCCGTGCGCACGACGGGCCAAATTACCCCCGTCGTGCGCGAGGTGGAAAACACAATATGTAAAGTAATTTCCATCCGCGCGCACGACGGGCAAACTTACCCCCCGTCGTGCGCGTGGGTTAAAACGCCTAGTGTGAAGAAATTCACATCCGCGCGCACGACGGGCAAAATTACCCCCGTCGTGCGCGTCCTGTGCGGGCAAACGCACAAGTGAGGAGCAATTTACAGCCGTGCGCACGACGGGCCAAATTACCCCCGTCGTGCGCGAGGGGGAAAACGCAATCTGTAAAGCAATTTCCATCCGCGCGCACGACGGGCAAACTTACCCCCGTCGTGCGCGTGGGTTAAAACGCCTAGTGTGGAGCAATTTCCATCGGAGCGCACGACGGGAAAAATTACCCCCGTCGTGCGCGTCGTCCGCGGGGCTTAAAACGCACAAGTGTCGGGCAATTTCCATCCACGCGCACGACGGGCAAAATAACCCCCGTCGTGCGCGTCGTGTGCGGGAAAACGCACAAGAGTGGAGCAATTTACAGCCGTGCACACGACGGGCCAAATTACCCCCGTCGTGCGCGAGGGGGAAAACGCAATCTGTAAAGCAATTTCCATCCGCGCGCACGACGGGCAAACTTACCCCCGTCGTGCGCGTGGGTTAAAACGCCTAGTGTAGAGCAATTTCCATGCGAGCGCAAGGCGGACAAAATTAACCCCGTCGTCCGCGGGGGTTAAAACGCACAAGTGTGCAGCAATTTCTATCCGCGCGCACGACGGGCAAACTTACCCCCGTCGTGCGCATCGTGTGCGGGCAAACGCACAAGTGTGGGGCAATTTACAGCCGTGCGCACGACGGGCCAAATTACCCCCGTCGTGCGCGAGGGGGAAAACGCAATCAGTAAAGCAATTTCCATCCGAGCGCACGACGGACAAAATTAACCCCGTCGTCCGCGGGGGTTAAAATGCACAAGTGTGCAGCAATTTCCATCCGCGCGCACGACGGGCAAAATAACCCCCGTCGTGCGCGTCGTCCGCGGGGGTTAAAACGCACAAGTGTCGAGCAATTTCCATCCGCGGGCACGATGGGAAAAATTACCCCCGTCGTGCGTGTCGTGTGCCGGCAAACGCACAAGTGGATATTAATTTACAGCCGTGCGCACGACGGGCCAAATTACCCCCGTCGTGCGCGAGGTGGAAAACACAATATGTAAAGTAATTTCCATCCGCGCGCACGACGGGCAAACTTACCCCCCGTCGTGCGCGTGGGTTAAAACGCCTAGTGTGAAGAAATTCACATCCGCGCGCACGACGGGCAAAATTACCCCCGTCGTTCGCGTCCTGTGCGGGCAAACGCACAAGTGAGGAGCAATTTACAGCCGTGCGCACGACGGGCCAAATTACCCCCGTCGTGCGCGAGGGGGAAAACGCAATCTGTAAAGCAATTTCCATCCGCGCGCACGACGGGCAAACTTACCCCCGTCGTGCGCGTGGGTTAAAACGCCTAGTGTGGAGCAATTTCCATCCGAGCGCACGACGGGCAAAATTACCCCCGTCGTTCGCGTCGTCCGCGGGGCTTAAAACGCACAAGTGTCGGGCAATTTCCATCCGCGCGCATGACGGGCAAAATAACCCCCGTCGTGCGCGTCTTGTGCGGGCAAACGCAGAAGTGTGGAGCAATTTACAGCCGTGCGCACGACGGGCCAAATTACCCCCGTCGTGCGCGAGGGGGAAAACGCAATCTGTAAAGCAATTTCCATCCGCGCGCACGACGGGCAAACTTACCCCCGTCGTGCGCGTGGGTTAAAACGCCTAGTGTAGAGCAATTTCCATGCGAGCGCAAGGCGGACAAAATTAACCCCGTCGTCCGCGGGGGTTAAAACGCACAAGTGTGCAGCAATTTCTATCCGCGCGCACGACGGGCAAACTTACCCCCGTCGTGCGCGTCGTGTGCGGGCAAACGCACAAGTGTGGGGCAATTTACAGCCGTGCGCACGACGGGCCAAATTACCCCCGTCGTGCGCGAGGGGGAAAACGCAATCTGTAAAGCAATTTCCATCCGAGCGCACGACGGACAAAATTAACCCCGTCGTCCGCGGGGGTTAAAACGCACAAGTGTGCAGCAATTTCCATCCGCGCGCACGACGGGCAAACTTACCCCCGTCGTGTGCGTCGTGTGTGGGCAAACGCACAAGTGTGGAGCAATTTACAGTCGTGCGCACGACGGGCCAAATTACCGTCGTGCGCGAGGGGGAAAACGCAATCAGTAAAGCAATTTCCATCCGAGCGCACGACGGACAAAATTAACCCCGTCATCCGCGGGGGTTAAAACGCACATGTGTGCAGCAATTTCCATCCGCGCGCACGACGGGCAAAATATCCCCCGTCGTGCGCGTCGTCCGCGGGGGTTAAAACGCACAAGTGTCGAGCAATTTCCATCCGCGGGCACGACGAGCAAAATTACCCCCGTCGTGCGTGTCGTGTGCCGGCAAACGCACAAGTGGATATTCATTTACAGCCGTGCGCACGACGGGCCAAATTACCCCCGTCGTGCGCGAGGGGGAAAACGCAATATGTAAAGCAATTCCCATCCGCGCGCACGACGGGCAAACTTACCCCCCGTCGTGCCCGTGGGTTAAAACGCCTAGTGTGAAGAAATTCACATCCGCGCGCACGACGGGCAAAATTACCCCCGTCGTGCGCGTCCTGTGCGGGCAAACGCACAAGTGAGGAGCAATTTACAGCCGTGCGCACGACGGGCCAAATTACCCCCGTCGTGCGCGCGGGGGAAAACGCAATCTGTAAAGCAATTTCCATCCGCACGCACGACGGACAAACTTACCCCCGTCGTGCGCGTGGGTTAAAACGCCTAGTGTGGAGCAATTTCCATCCGAGCGCACGACGGGCAAAATTAACCCCGTCGTCCGCGGGGGTTAAAACGCACAAGTGTGCAGCAATTTCCATCCGCGCGCACGACAGGAAAAATAACCCCCGTCGTGCGCGTCGTCCGCGGGAGTTAAAACGCACAAGTGTCGAGCAATTTCCATCCGCGCGCACGACGGGCAAAATTACCCCCGTCGTGCGCGTCGTGTGCGGGCAAACGCATAAGTGTGGAGCAATTTACAGCCGTGCGCACGACGGGCCAAATTACCCCCGTCGTGCGCGAGGGGGAAAACGCAATCTGTAAAGCAATTTCCATCCGCGCGCACGACGGGCAAACTTACCCCCGTCGTGCGCGTGGGTTAAAACGCCTAGTGTGGAGCAATTTCCATCCGAGCGCACGACGGGCAAAATTACCCCTGTCGTGCGCGTCGTCCGCGGGGCTTAAAACGCACAAGTGTCGGGCAATTTCCATCCGCGAGCACGACGGGAAAAATAACCCCCGTCGTGCGCGTCGTGTGCGGGCAAACGCACAAGTGTGGAGCAATTTACAGCCGTGCGCACGACGGGCCAAATTACCCCCGTCGTGCGCGCGGGGGAATACGCAATCTGTAAAGCAATTTCCATCCGCGCGCACGACGGGCAAACTTACCCCCGTCGTGTGCGTGGGTTAAAATGCCTAGTGTGGAGCAATTTCCATCGGAGCACACGACGGGCAAAATTACCCCCGTCGTGCGCGTCGTCCGTGGGGCTTAAAACGCACAAGTGTCGGGCAATTTCCATCCACGCGCACGACGGCCAAAATAACCCCCGTCGTGCGCGTCGTGTGCGGGCAAACGCACAAGAGTGGAGCAATTTACAGCCGTGCACACGACGGGCCAAATTACCCCCGTCGTGCGCGATGGGGAAAACGCAATCTGTAAAGCAATTTCCATCCGCGCGCACGACGGCCAAACTTACCCCCGTCGTGCGCGTGGGTTAAAACGCCTAGTGTAGAGCAATTTCCATGCGAGCGCAAGGCGGACAAAATTAACCCCGTCGTCCTCGGGGGTTAAAACGCACAAGTGTGCAGCAATTTCTATCCGCGCGCACGACGGGCAAACTTACCCCCGTCGTGCGCATCGTGTGCGGGCAAACGCACAAGTGTGGGGCAATTTACAGCCGTGCGCACGACGGGCCAAATTACCCCCGTCGTGCGCGAGGGGGAAAACGCAATCAGTAAAGCAATTTCCATCCGAGCGCACGACGGACAAAATTAACCCCGTCGTCCGCGGGGGTTAAAACGCACAAGTGTGCAGCAATTTCCATCCGCGCGCACGACGGGCAAAATAACCCCCGTCGTGCGCGTCGTCCGCGGGGGTTAAAACGCATAAGTGTCGAGCAATTTCCATCCGCGGGCACGATGGGAAAAATTACCCCCGTCGTGCGTGTCGTGTGCCGGCAAACGCACAAGTGGATATTAATTTACAGCCGTGCGCACGACGGGCCAAATTACCCCCGTCGTGCGCGAGGGGGAAAACGCAATATGTAAAGTAATTTCCATCCGCGCGCATGACGGGCAAACTTACCCCCCGTCGTGCGCGTGGGTTAAAACGCCTAGTGTGAAGAAATTCACATCCGCGCGCACGACAGGCAAAATTACCCCCGTCGTGCGCGTCCTGTGCGGGCAAACGCACAAGTGAGGAGCAATTTACAGCCGTGCGCACGACGGGCCAAATTACCCCCGTCGTGCGCGAGGGGGAAAACACATTCTGTAAAGCAATTTCCATCCGCGCGCACGACGGGCAAACTTACCCCCGTCGTGCGCGTGGGTTAAAACGCCTAGTGTGGAGCAATTTCCATCCGAGCGCACGACGGGCAAAATTACCCCCGTCGTTCGCGTCGTCCGCGGGGCTTAAAACGCACAAGTGTCGGGCAATTTCCATCCGCGCGCATGACGGGCAAAATAACCCCCGTCGTGCGCGTCGTGTGCGGGCAAACGCACAAGTGTGGAGCAATTTACAGCCGTGCGCACGACGGGCCAAATTACCCCCGTCGTGCGCGAGGGGGAAAACGCAATCTGTAAAGCAATTTCCATCTGCGCGCACGACGGGCAAACTTACCCCCGTCGTGCGCGTGGGTTAAAACGCCTAGTGTAGAGCAATTTCCATGCGAGCGCAAGGCGGACAAAATTAACCCCGTCGTCCGCGGGGGTTAAAACGCACAAGTGTGCAGCAATTTCTATCCGCACGCACGACGGGCAAACTTACCCCCGTCGTGCACGTCGTGTGCGGGCAAACACACAAGTGTGGGGCAATTTACAGCCGTGCGCACGACGGGCCAAATTACCCCCGTCGTGCGCGAGGGGGAAAACGCAATCTGTAAAGCAATTTCCATCCGAGCGCACGACGGACAAAATTAACCCCGCCGTCCGCGGGGGTTAAAACGCACAAGTGTGCAGCAATTTCCATCCGCGCGCACGACGGGCAAACTTACCCCAGTCGTGTGCGTCGTGTGCAGGCAAACGCACAAGTGTGGAGCAATTTACAGTCGTGCGCACGACGGGCCAAATTACCGTCGTGCGCGAGGGGGAAAACGCAATCAGTAAAGCAATTTCCATCCGAGCGCATGACGGACAAAATTAACCCCGTCATCCGCGGGGGTTAAAACGCACAAGTGTGCAGCAATTTCCATCCGCGCGCACGACAGGCAAAATATCCCCCGTCGTGCGCGTCGTCCGCGGGGGTTAAAACGCACAAGTGTCGAGCAATTTCCATCCGCGGGCACGACGAGCAAAATTACCCCCGTCGTGCGTGTCGTGTGCCGGCAAACGCACAAGTGGATATTCATTTACAGCCGTGCGCACGACGGGCCAAATTACCCCCGTCGTGCACGAGGGGGAAAACGCAATATGTAAAGCAATTCCCATCCGCGCGCACGACGGGCAAACTTACCCCCCGTCGTGCCCGTGGGTTAAAACGCCTAGTGTGAAGAAATTCACATCCGCGCGCACGACGGGCAAAATTACCCCCGTCGTGCGCGTCCTGTGCGGGCAAACGCACAAGTGAGGAGCAATTTACAGCCGTGCGCATGACGGGCCAAATTACCCCCGTCGTACGCGCGGGGGAAAACGCAATCTGTAAAGTAATTTCCATCCGCACGCACGACGGGCAAACTTACCCCCGTCGTGCGCGTGGGTTAAAACGCCTAGTGTGGAGCAATTTCCATCCGAGCGCACGGCGGGCAAAATTAACCCCGTCGTCCGCGGGGGTTAAAACGCACAAGTGTGCAGCAATTTCCATCCGCGCGCACGACAGGAAAAATAACCCTCGTCGTGCGCGTCGTCCGCGGGAGTTAAAACGCACAGGTGTCGAGCAATTTCCATCCGCGCGCACGACGGGCAAAATTACCCCCGTCGTGCGCGTCGTGTGCGGGCAAACGCATAAGTGTGGAGCAATTTACAGCCGTGCGCACGACGGGCCAAATTACCCCCGTCGTGCGCGAGGGGGAAAACGCAATCTGTAAAGCAATTTCCATCCGCGCGCACGACGGGCAAACTTACCCCCGTCGTGCGCGTGGGTTAAAACGCCTAGTGTGGAGCAATTTCCATCCGAGCGCACGACGGGCAAAATTACCCCTGTCGTGCACGTCGTCCGCGGGGCTTAAAACGCACAAGTGTCGGGCAATTTCCATCCGCGAGCACGACGGGAAAAATAACCCCCGTCGTGCGCGTCGTGTGCGGGCAAACGCACAAGTGTGGAGCAATTTACAGCCGTGCGCACGACGGGCCAAATTACCCCCGTCGTGCGCGCGGGGGAATACGCAATCTGTAAAGCAATTTCCATCCGCGCGCACGACGGGCAAACTTACCCCCGTCGTGCGCGTGGGTTAAAACGCATAGTGTGGAGCAATTTCCATCGGAGCACACGACGGGCAAAATTACCCCCGTCGTGCGCGTCGTCCGTGGGGCTTAAAACGCACAAGTGTCGGGCAATTTCCATCCACACGCACGACGGCCAAAATAACCCCCGTCGTGCGCGTCGTGTGCGGGCAAACGCACAAGAGTGGAGCAATTTACAGCCGTGCACACGACGGGCCAAATTACCCCCGTCGTGCGCGAGGGGGAAAACACAATCTGTAAAGCAATTTCCATCCGCGCGCACGACGGGCAAACTTACCCCCGTCATGCGCGTGGGTTAAAACGCCTAGTGTAGAGCAATTTCCATGCGAGCGCAAGGCGGACAAAATTAACCCCGTCGTCCACGGGGGTTAAAACGCACAAGTGTGCAGCAATTTCTATCCGCGCGCACGACGGGCAAACTTACCCCCGTCGTGCGCATCGTGTGCGGGCAAACGCACAAGTGTGGGGCAATTTACAGCCGTGCGCACGACGGGCCAAATTACCCCCGTCGTGCGCGAGGGGGAAAACGCAATCAGTAAAGCAATTTCCATCCGAGCGCACGACGGACAAAATTAACCCCGTCGTCCGCGGGGGTTAAAACGCACAAGTGTGCAGCAATTTCCATCCGCGCGCACGACGGGCAAAATAACCCCCGTCGTGCGCGTCGTCCGCGGGGGTTAAAACGCACAAGTGTCGAGCAATTTCCATCCGCGGGCACGATGGGAAAAATTACCCCCGTCGTGCGTGTCGTGTGCCGGCAAACGCACAAGTGGATATTAATTTACAGCCGTGCGCACGACGGGCCAAATTACCCCCGTCGTGCGCGAGGGGGAAAACGCAATATGTAAAGTAATTTCCATCCGCGCGTACGACGGGCAAACTTACCCCCCGTCGTGCGCGTGGGTTAAAACGCCTAGTGTGAAGAAATTCACATCCGCGCGCACGACAGGCAAAATTACCCCCGTCGTGCGCGTCCTGTGCGGGCAAACGCACAAGTGAGGAGCAATTTACAGCCGTGCGCACGACGGGCCAAATTACCCCCGTCGTGCGCGAGGGGGAAAACGCATTCTGTAAAGCAATTTCCATCCGCGCGCACGACGGGCAAACTTACCCCCGTCGTGCGCGTGGGTTAAAACGCCTAGTGTGGAGCAATTTCCATCCGAGCGCACGACGGGCAAAATTACCCCCGTCGTTCGCGTCGTCCGCGGGGCTTAAAACGCACAAGTGTCGGGCAATTTCCATCAGCGCGCATGACGGGCAAAATAACCCCCGTCGTGCGCGTCGTGTGCGGGCAAACGCACAAGTGTGGAGCAATTTACAGCCGTGCGCACGACGGGCCAAATTACCCCCGTCGTGCGCGAGGGGGAAAACGCAATCTGTAAAGCAATTTCCATCCGCGCGCACGACGGGCAAACTTACCCCCGTCGTGCGCGTGGGTTAAAACGCCTAGTGTAGAGCAATTTCCATGCGAGCGCAAGGCGGACAAAATTAACCCCGTCGTCCGCGGGGGTTAAAACGCACAAGTGTGCAGCAATTTCTATCCGCGCGCACGACGGGCAAACTTACCCCCGTCGTGCACGTCGTGTGCGGGCAAACACACAAGTGTGGGGCAATTTACAGCCGTGCGCACGACGGGCCAAATTACCCCCGTCGTGCGCGAGGGGGAAAACGCAATCTGTAAAGCAATTTCCATCCGAGCGCACGACGGACAAAATTAACCCCGTCGTCCACGGGGGTTAAAACGCACAAGTGTGCAGCAATTTCCATCCGCGCGCACGACGGGAAAACTTACCCCCGTCGTGTGCGTCGTGTGCGGGCAAACGCACAAGTGTGGAGCAATATACAGTCGTGCGCACGACGGGCCAAATTACCGTCGTGCGCGAGGGGGAAAACGCAATCAGTAAAGCAATTTCCATCCGAGCGCACGACGGACAAAATTAACCCCGTCATCCGCGGGGGTTAAAACGCACAAGTGTGCAGCAATTTCCATCCGCGCGCACGACGGGCAAAATATCCCCCGTCGTGCGCGTCGTCCGCGGGGGTTAAAACGCACAAGTGTCGAGCAATTTCCATCCGCGGGCACGACGAGCAAAATTACCCCCGTCGTGCGTGTCGTGTGCCGGCAAACGCACAAGTGGATATTCATTTACAGCCGTGCGCACGACGGGCCAAATTACCCCCGTCGTGCGCGAGGGGGAAACGCAATATGTAAAGCAATTCCCATCCGCGCGCACGACGGGCAAACTTACCCCCCGTCGTGCCCGTGGGTTAAAACGCCTAGTGTGAAGAAATTCACATCCGCGCGCACGACGGGCAAAATTACCCCCGTCGTGCGCGTCCTGTGCGGGCAAACGCACAAGTGAGGAGCAATTTACAGCCGTGCGCACGACGGGCCAAATTACCCCCGTCGTACGCGCGGGGGAAAACGCAATCTGTAAAGCAATTTCCATCCGCACGCACGACGGGCAAACTTACCCCCGTCGTGCGCGTGGGTTAAAACGCCTAGTGTGGAGCAATTTCCATCCGAGCGCACGGCGGGCAAAATTAACCCCGTCGTCCGCGGAGGTTAAAACGCACAAGTGTGCAGCAATTTCCATCCGCGCGCACGACAGGAAAAATAACGCCCATCGTGCGCGTCGTCCGCGGGAGTTAAAACGCACAAGTGTCGAGCAATTTCCATCCGCGCGCACGACGGGCAAAATTACCCCCGTCGTGCGCGTCGTGTGCGGGCAAACGCATAAGTGTGGAGCAATTTACAGCCGTGCGCACGACGGGCCAAATTACCCCCGTCGTGCGCGAGGGGGAAAACGCAATCTGTAAAGCAATTTCCATCCGCGCGCACGACGGGCAAACTTACCCCCGTCGTGCGCGTGGGTTAAAACGCCTAGTGTGGAGCAATTTCCATCCGAGCGCACGACGGGCAAAATTACCCCCGTCGTGCGCGTCGTCCGCGGGGCTTAAAACGCACAAGTGTCGGGCAATTTCCATCCGCGAGCACGACGGGAAAAATAACCCCCGTCGTGCACGTCGTGTGCGGGCAAACGCACAAGTGTGGAGCAATTTACAGCCGTGCGCACGACGGGCCAAATGACCCCCGTCATGCGCGAGGGGGAAAACGCAATCTGTAAAGCAATTTCCATCCGCGCGCACGACGGGCAAACTTACCCCCGTCGTGCGCGTGGGTTAAAACGCCTAGTGTGGAGCAATTTCCATCCGAGCGCACGACGGACAAAATTAACCCCATCGTCCGCGGGGGTTAAAACGCACAAGTGTGCAGCAATTTCCATCCGCGCGCACGACGGGCAAAATAACCCCTGTCGTGCGCGTCGTGTGCGGGCAAACGCACAAGTGTGGAACAATTTACAGCCGTGCGCACGACGGGCCAAATTACCGCCGTCGTGCGCGAGGGGGAAAACGCAATCTGTAAAGCAATTTCCATCCGCGCGCACGACGGACAAAATTAACCCCGTCGTCAGCGGGGGTTAAAACGCACAAGTGTGCAGCAATTTCCATCTGCGCGCACGACGGGCAAAATAACCCCCGTCGTGCGCGTCGTCCGCGGGGCTTAAAACGCACAAGTGTCGGGCAATTTCCATCCGCGCGCACGACGGGCAAAATTACCACCGTCGTGCGCGTCGTGTGCGGGCAAACGCACAGGTGAGTATATTAATTTACAGCCGTGCGCACGACAGGCCAAATTACCCCCGTCGTGCGCGAGGGGGAAAACACAATCTGTAAATCAATTTTCATCCGCGCGCACGACGGGCAAACTTACCCCCGTCGTGCGCGTGGGTTAAAACGCCTAGTGTGAAGAAATTCACATCCGCGCGCACGACGGGCAAAATTACCACCGTCGTGCGCGTCCTGTGCGGGCAAACACACAAGTGAGGAGCAATCTACAGCCGTGCGCACGACGGGCCAAATGACCCCCGTCGTGCGCGAGGGGGAAAATGCAATCTGTAAAGCAATTTCCATCCGCGCGCACGACGGGCAAACTTACCCCCGTCGTGCGCGTGGGTTAAAACGCCTAGTGTGAAGAAATTCACATCCGCGCGCACGACGGGCAAAATAACCCCCGTCGTGCGCGTCGTGTGCGGGGCTTAAAACGCATAAGTGTCGGGCAATTTCCATCTGCGCGCACGACGGGCAAAATAACCCCCGTCGTGCGCGTCGTGTGCGGGCAAACGCACAAGTGTGGAGCAATTTACAGCCGTGCGCACGACGGGCCAAATTACCCCCGTCGTGCGCGAGGGGGAAAACGCAATCTGTAAAGCAATTTCCATCCGCGCGCACGACGGGCAAACTTACCCCCGTCGTGCGCGTGGGTTAAAACGCCTAGTGTAGAGCAATTTCCATGCGAGCGCAAGGCAGACAAAATTAACCCCGTCGTCCGCGGGGGTTAAAACGCACAAGTGTGCAGCAATTTCTATCCGCACGCACGACGGGCAAACTTACCCCCGTCGTGCGCGTCGTGTACGGGCAAACGCACAAGTGTGGGGCAATTTACAGCCGTGCGCACGACGGGCCAAATTACCCCCGTCGTGCGCGAGGGGGAAAACGCAATCTGTAAAGCAATTTCCATCCGAGCGCACGACGGACAAAATTAACACCGTCGTCCTCGGGGGTTAAAACGCACAAGTGTGCAGCAATTTCCATCGGCGCACACGACGGGCAAACTTACCCCCGTCGTGCGCGTCGTGTGCGGGCAAACGCACAAGTGTGGAGCAATTTACAGTCGTGCACACGACGGGCCAAATTACCGTCGTGCGCGAGGGGGAAAACAAAATCAGTAAAGCAATTTCCATCCGAGCGCACGACGGACAAAATTAACCCCGTCGTCCGCGGGGGTTAAAACGCACAAGTGTCCGCGCGGATGTGAAGGTCCGCTGACCGCTGAGATCTTCTGGGAAGATTTGAAGGTGCATTTTGGTTGCAAATGCTACTACGCTGACCGCTGAGATCTTCTGGGAAGATTTGAAGGTGCATTTTGGTTGCGAAGTTAGACTGATTTCATTGGAGTCATCTTCTACCGCCATCCCATTCTCTTTACAGGCATCTACATCATGAAGGAAATGGTCCACGACTCCACATTGAAATAGCAGGAGTAACTTTCAATTTTATCTTCCATTTACCATGGTATATTTCTACATCAAGCAGAACGAAGCAATGGTTAGAATTTGTCCGGTTAAACTGAGAAATAAATATATTGTAAGAAAAATATGTAGAATACCGTGGCTATACGAGGAAGATCCGAGAAGAAGAATACTTGGCAGATGTAATTGAAACCGCTGAGGCGCGACCTCGGTGGTAATCGCTGTTGCCGGTTGCTCCCAAAGGTTAACACAGCAGCCCCTGGCCGCGTCCACACTTGGCCAGAGACTTTGGATTTTGCACAGTATAGCTACCCAGGAGAACGGGATGAAGCACAGAAGAATTTTTGGAGGAAGCAATTTTTCCGTGTATTTTCTTGAGGAAAGCAGTGGGATATAAATATAATTCAAAAAATAGCTGTTATGAATTCAAACGGTCAAATATTAAACGAGTATTAAAATAGGCTTTGAATGCTGCGTATTAAAGCAAGGCTTTAACTGCGTATTTATTGAGAGGTTTTGAATGCTGCAATCAAATTAGCAGTTACCAACATTTTAGAATGAGACGCCATTTATTATAGACGATTTGGACTGCCCATGGATGAGGATGAGACTACAGTTGATTTACTGTGAGTAATGGAAAGAACCCGTGAGTCTACAGTTGTTGAGCTCGTGAATATACAGTATATACAGATGTTGCGTTGTGAGTAATTTTTGAGGGTAATGTCAAACACAAAGCGAAATTTTTGAGGGCGTTCACGGTCAATTTATAGTGAAATTGACCATTCAAATTGATGAGTATAAGTCCGTTATCCTACAGCGAGCCCTTCATTGCAAACATCTACGTAGACAATCATATGTATCAGTTTGTAAGAGCATAGGCTAATGAATCAGTTTGGGTCTGTATCAGTATGTACATCAGTATAGTTGAATTCGATTGAATATGCCTTCAGCTTGAATAAGTATCAGATTAAATTTTAAAGTTTGCATGTAGTTTCTGAGTCAGAGTGAATAAGTATCCGGTTTAATCTACAATGTTTCCAGATTGAACACGTATAATAAGACTTAAATCTAAAAGCTTGCATGTAGGCTTGATTGGGATTCAGAATAAGTATGATTAAATATATTCCCGTGGTCGTGTTGAGAAAATTTGTCATCGATGAAACATCAGCTTAACGCGCACAACGAGTAAATTTTGCTGGTTGTGCGCGTTAAACAATTGTTCATAAAATACCTTAGATGCTCAAAGCGAACAGCTGGCTCTGGCTGTGCTTGTTGTGCACTTTGCGCAATTAAAGTAACCATTATAAATATCATCAACGCGCACAACGGCCATAAATTAGTTGGTTCTGGGTGTTGAGCAATTATGTAAGTGGCTATTAATTTTTCCAGCTCACATCCCACCGACCGGTCAAACATTCTTGAGAAATGCACATGTCTGGTATCAATCAGCTGTAGATTTACGAACAGTCTTTTGTATATTCACGAGAACCCCTCAGTTTGTAAGAGCATAGGCTAATGAATCAGTTTGGATCTGTATCAGTAATTCAGTATGTATATCAATATATTTGAATGGCTGGGTAATTTTCAAAATGTCATCAATTTGAATATGTATGAGATTTAATCTAAAATTTTGCATGCAGTTTATGAAGTCGATTGAATATGCCTTCAGATTGAAAAGGTATCAGATTTATTTTTAAAGTTTGTATGTAGTTTCTGAGTCAGAGTGAATAAGTATCCGGTTTAATCTACAATGTTTTCAGATTGAACAAGTATAATAAGACTTAAATCTAAAAGTTTGGATGTAGGCGTGGTTGGGATTCAGATTAAGTATGATGAAATTTGGAATTTGATTGATTCACTGCGGTGGCGCGCAGTGGGAGTAAACTTATAACATCTCACAAATATGATCAAAGAGCAAAACGGTCAAATTTATTCCCGTGGGGGCGTTGAGCAAATTTGTCATCGACGCAACTATAGAGCTTAACGCGCTAAACGGGCATAATTCTGCATGTTGTGCGCTTTGCGCAATTATGTTAGCCATAACAAATTTGAGAACGCGCACTCCAGCTCAAAGTGAACACCTGGCGATACTTGTTTCTGCATACATTGTTAATTTAATACATTGTTTCTGCATGAAAGAAAACTATAAATAATATTATTCTTCAATGTTAATTTTTTTAATTTTTAAGTATTTAGTATTTCTTGTAATGTTGTAAATATTTTAAAATTTTCTCGAAAAATATCCAATATTGGTCTCAGGTAGTATGTATAATTGAGATATTTCCATCGGTTCTAAACTTATTAAATTTGGTCATGTGCCTTGTAAAATACATTTGTAATAAATAGCCGTTACCAAGCTATGACGGTAATAAACGCAACGAAGGGCTGATATCAATTATCCGTTGTGCGCGTCGTGCGCGGTGGTTAAAAGTCATAGTGTTAATCAATATCCATCCGCTGTACACACACGGTCTCTCATCTGAGGACTCCACAATCCACATTACACACAAGGGCTTATAGTGGAACCAATTAAACCGCACTCACAACAGAAACAATTTGATTGTTTTTGATGCGCTGGAAAATAAATAATTTTTCGAGTGTTCGACGGAGAGTAATTCAAGGCGCAAAACGGTTCGGTATCCTTGTCCTGTGGGGAGAGTAAATTGCCTCTTTTTCAGCTGAGCCTAAAATACTTAGGATTACTCGTTTTTCTCGGTGGGATTACGTGTTGAGTAAATAAGATGTTCATTCCCGAGATCCTTAGCATTACTGTAGGATAACGGACTTAATACTCATCAATTTGATCGGTCGTTTTTCACTATAAATGGACCGTGAATGCCGTGAAGGCCCTGGAGAAGCGTATGAAATCGGAGGCCTACAGGCTGATGCAGTCGCCTCCCGAATATGCTTCTCTCCCTGGTCTGCGAAGAGAAGAATGGCCCCCCGGGCCTTTGCGCCCTGGTTGGCTGCTCTGGGTCAATTAGGTTGGCGGTGCATGGCTACCGTCTCTCTGAGGCACAAGCACTCCCTTCTGTTCTTTTCGATCTCTTGGCTCGCAGCCAAATTGGGCAAATCTGACAGTGGATGAAGCAGATCATAATTGTCCCTTTCCTCCTGGGGATTTCCAATTTTGGCTACGAGCCAAGAGATCGAAAAGAACAGGAGGGAGTGCTTGTGCCTCAGAGGGCCGGTAGCCATGCACCGCCAACCTATGTGACCCAGTGCAGACATCCAGGGCGCAAAGGCCAGGGGGGCCATTCATCTCTTCGCACTTTGCAGACTAGGGATAGGAGCATATTCGGGAGGCGACAGCATCAGCTTGTAGTCCTCCGATTTCATACGCTTCTCCAGGGCATTCACGGTCCATTTAGTGTGAAATTAACCATTCAAATTGATGAGTATACTCTGTTATCCTACAGCGAGCCCTAATGCCTGACGCTTACGGTAGAAATGGACGATGGAATTCAACCAGTTATCTTTTCACGTAAAGCTAAATGGTTGCTGTTGGAAACTTACGCAATGGTGGTAATAAACGCAACGAAGGGCTATCGTCCATTTATAAACATGCATGCCCGATGAATGGCTTCCATATGTGAGCATTTTGCCTTCCACTCCTCGACTATACACTCCATATCCATCTCCTCTTTATAAACTCCATCCAAACCATTAAATCCTTCATCATTTCACTATACCTCGTCTATGACACACAAACACTCCCTCCTGTTCTTTCCGATCGCGAAGATAAAAAGCTCATTCTATTTTTTATGCAACCATTTGGTGTTGTTCGACGCCTCATGTGAATCGGAGTTCCTCGGTGTCTTTGAAACGGCTACATACCCGACTGCAGGTTACACCGACGCATGCTATGACTACACTCATATCCAGCCGATGATGGCAGAAAATCGGCAACGACGGTAATAAACGGAACGAAGATGGTCGCCCGGTGAATTCGCGGAAGTTGACGGGGAAGCACGCAGATCACACCGACAATCACATGTTTCAATTTGTAAGAGCATATGCTAATGAATCAGTTTGGATCTGTATCAGTATGTACATCAATATATTTGAATGGCTGGGTCATTTTCAAAATAACATCAACTAGAATATGTATGAGACTTAATCTACACTTTACCTAAACGCGCACAACGGGCATAATTCTGCTGGTTGTGTGCGTTTAAGTATGATGAAATTTGGAATATGATTGATTCACTGCGCTGGTGCGAGGTGGAATTAAAATTATAGCATCTCACAAATATGCTCAAAGCGCAAAACGGTCAAATTTATTCCCGTGGGGGCGTTGAGCAAATTTGTCATCGACGCAACTATAGAGCTTAACGCGCACAACGGTCATAATTCTGCATGTTGTGCGCTTTGCGCAATTATGTTAGCCATAACAAATTTGAGAACGCGCACACCGGGTCAAAGTGACCATCTGGCGATACTTGTTGTGCGCTTTGAGCAAATTTTTAAACCATTAAAAATTTGCTCACCGCGCACAACGGCCAAAATATAAATTTTGCCAGCTCACTTGCCACTGGTCACACATTCTTGGGAAAATCATATGTCTGGTATCAATCAGCAGTAGATTCAGGAGCAGTATTTTCTTATTCACGAGCACCCTTCTGTAGCTTGACGGGGTCTTCGATGTAGCCACACAGTTAATATGGTACTGCAGCAGTCACATCCTCAGTGACCCATCTGCGTTGTGCGCATTGAGCAATTCCCATTTTCCATGCTTTTGCGCGATGATCAATTATAATAGTTTCTCTCTTCTGTATTATTTAGCCCGGGGTGCGTGTCGAATAAAATGTATTAAAAAATCTTAGTGGAGAGTAGTAATGTCGGGAGTAATTTTCCTATTAGCATCAATGTTGATCAAGGCGAAAAATCGATGAGTTTCCTTGTTATGCGCGGAGAGTAATTAACCAATTTTGATCCAGATGCTAAAATAATTGGGATTACGCGATTTTCGCGTTGGTATTCCGCGGTTTGCGCGTTGAGTAAATAAGTGTTGATTCCCGAGATCCATTGCATTACTGTAGGATCAAGGACTTATTATACGCTTCATTTTGATTGCTCCAATTCCCCTATAAAATTGGCAGACAAGGAGCACTCATCTTCTCACAAGTTCATCTACTTTCTTCCATCATCTTCTTCTTTATTTGCCCCCACAACCTTCCTATTGAAACAGTAAGTCCTTCAGCTGTTCGTGCATGCTTGATATAGATATCAGATATTGCTATCAAGCATGCACGATAGCATTCATTCAGCTGTTCGTCCATTTATAATCAGGGATTCCCGAAAAAGGGTTTCCATATGACCGTCCCCAAAACTGGGCACCCAGGTCAACCGCCCAAGAAGTACTGGTCAGGGGGACATAACCAGCACATTGTGTCAAGTATGATACATACTTGACAGCCGGTTACAACGACGCGTGAAATGACGACACTCCTATCATGTTTCACTGTTGCCGACAGTCGACAACGACGATAATAAACGTAACGACGATGGTCGACCGAGGTAACTAGATGGTTATAGATTGTTATGGACGCCTCCCCCCAAGTTTTTAACAGTTCATTTTTTTGCTTTTAGCGATCGAGGATCATCTCATCCTTCTTAAGATCATCGAACTTTGTCCGCTCCGTCGGAATACCCTTCAAGATTGAAGCACGAACAACGTCCTCGGGCCCAGGAAGTATCGAAATTACTGTAACCATTGATCCAGACGTTCTAGAATGCTTCTTTGGATGCGAGCCGTTGCGCCCGCCAATGTTCCAGGTTCAAAAACATGGATTTTTGAACCTGGAACATAGGCGGGCGCAAGGGCTCGCATCCAACGAAGCATTCTAGAACGTCTGGATCAATGGTTACAGTAATTTCACCATTTTCCCACTCGATTGTTCTTCATTTTCTTATTCAATTTGGATTCGAACCAAGAGATCGAAAACAAAAGGAGGGATTGCTGTTGCCTCAGAGGGACGGTAGCCATGCACCGCCAACCTATGTGACCAAGGGCCGCCATCCAGGCTTAATCATATGTATCAGTTTGTAAGAGCATAGGCTAATGAATCAGTTTGGATCTGTATCAGTCTGTATGTACAGCAATATATTTGAATGGCTGGTTAATTTTCAAAATGTCATCAATTTGAATATGTATGAGATTTAATCTATAATTTTGCAAGCAGTTTGTGAATTCTATTGAATATGCCTTCAGATTGAAAAGGTATCAGATTTATTTTTAAAGTTTGTATGTAGTTTCTGAGTCAGAGTGAATAAGTATCCGGTTTAATCTACAATGTTTTCAGATTGAACAAGTATAATAAGACTTAAATCTAAAAGTTTGGATGTAGGGTTGGTTGGAATTCAGACTAAGTATGATGAAATTTGGAATTTGATTGATTCACTGCGGTGGCGCGCAGTGGGAGTAAACTTATAGCATCTCACAAATATGCTCAAAGCGCAAAACGGGCAAATTTATTCCCGTGGGGGCATTGAGCAAATTTGTCTTTGACGCAACTTTTGCGTCACGCGCACAACGGGCATAATTCTGCATGTTGTTCGCTTTGCGCCATTATGTTAACCACTACAAATTTTGCTGAACGCGCACACCGGCTCAAAATGAACACCTGGCGTTACTTGTTGTGCACTGTGAGCAATTTTTTGGTACTGAACGTTGAGCCCTTATGTAACGGCTATAAATTTTTCCACCTTACTTGCCACCGGTCATAAATTCTTGGGAAAATCATATGTGTGGTATCAATCAGCTGTAGATTCAGGAGCAGTATTTTCTTATTCACGTGCACCCTTCTGTAGCTTGAAGGGGTCTTCGATGTAGCCACACAGTTAATATGGTGCTGCAGCAGTCACATCCTCATTGACCCATCTGCTTTGCACGCATTGAGCAATTCCCGTTTTCCATGCGTTTTGCGCGGTGATCAATTATAATAGTTTCTCTCTTCTGTATTATTTAGCCCGGGGTGCGTGTCGAATAAAATGTATTAAAAATCTTAGTGGAGAGTAGTATTGTCGGGAGTAATTTTCCTATTAGCATCAATGTTGATCCAGGCGAAAAATCGTTGAGTTTCATTGTTATGCGCGGAGAGTAATTAACCTATTTTGATCCAGATGCTAAAATAATTGGGATTACGTGATTTTCGCGTTGGTATTCCGCGGTTTGCGCGTTGAGTAAATAATTGTTGATTCCCGAGATCCATTGCATTACTGTAGGATCAAGGACTTATTATACGCTTCATTTTGATTGCTCCAATTCCATATAGCAACTCCACCACAAATCTCTAAAAACCCCCTTTCAAAATGGAATATCTCTAAAAGATGCTATTTTTGAGGATGGGCAACTCCAACCCACCATCTTCAAATCCTATTTTTTCTTTGTTTAAGCTTTACTAATGAAAAATATTTATCGTTATAATGGGTTAATCTAATACATTGTTCCTGCTTGAAAGAAAACTATAAATAATATTATTCTTCAATGTTAATTTTTTTTAATTTTTAAGTATTTAGTATTTCTTGTTGGTCTCATGTAGTAGGTATAATTGGTCTCATGTAGTAGGTATATTGGTCGAAAAATATCCAATATTGGTCTCATGTAGTAGGTATAATTGAGATATTTCCATCGGTACTAAAATTATTAACTTTGGTCACGTTATTTGTAAAATACATTTGTAATAAATAGCCGTTACCAATCCATGACGTTAATAAACGCAACAAAGGGCTGATATCAATTAGCCGTCGTGCGCGTCGTGCGAGGTGGTTAAAAGTCATAGTGTTAATCAATATCCAACCGCTGTACACACACGGTCTCACATCTGAGGACTCCACATTACACACAAGGGCTTATAGTGGAACCAATTAACCCGCACACACAACAGAAACAATTTGATTGTTTTTGTTGCGCTAGAAAATAAATAATTTTTTGAGTCTTTGACGGAGAGTAATTCAAGGCGCAAAACGGTTCAGTTTCCTTGTCGTGTGGGAAGAGTAAATTGCCTCTTTTTCAGCTGAGCCTAAAATACTTAGGATTACTCGTTTTTCTCGGTGGGATTACGCGTTGAGTAAATAAGATGTTCATTCCCGATATCCCTAGCATTACTGTAGGATAAATGGATCGTGAATGCCGTGAATGCCCTGGAGAAACGTATGAAATCGGAGGACTACAGGCTGATGTAGTCGCCTCCCTAATATGCTTCTCTCCCTGGTCTGCGAAGAGAAGAATGGCCCCCCGGGCCTTTGCACCCTGATTGGCTGCTCTGGGTCAATTAGGTTGGCGGTGCATGGGTACCGTCTCTCTGAGGCACAAGCACTCCCTCCTTTCTTTTCGATCTCTTGGCTCGCAGGCAAATTGGCCAATTCTGACTGTGGATAAAGCAGATCATAATTGTCTCATAATGCAGAAGTTGGAAGCCTGGAACCTGTGCGGAAAGACAAAAGGCATGGTTGTCTCAGATTTCCAGAAAATCAAATGATGTGAAGAGTCACACATCCATTTCCTCGTCCGAACAGATGATGGTGATGATGCTCAAGTAAAGCGACAGAAATTACAAAACGAGCAGGGAAGTGACTGTAGTGACACGCCAATGACGGCATGTCGCGCCTTTGAACTATTTGAATTGGAAAATGTTTTGAACTATTTGAGTCTTTGGATAATTATCGGAGGAAGCCATCTTATGAACACCTTTCCTTGTGTATGCGTGTGCGGAGGCCCATGTCCAGTAGTGCACATATCATATTTGTCTCTTATATTGGTCTCTTACAGGCGGTGAAGATCTTCTCTGGATTAAGCTTTTACTTCACCGATCAGTTCGAGCCTCCTTAAAGGGGCTTCCTCGAAAAGGTGGATCTAGCTGCCGGTCGAACCGTCCGGATGAATGTTGATCAGGTGATGGACGCATCAAATGCCAGTGTGTTCTCCGTAGGATCCGCCTTCATTGTCTACAACGAAGATCCTCCACCTACGTGCACCTTAGCAGATCTTGAGGAGGTTGTAACGAAGAGATGCGACGAGGTTGGGGCCGCATGCAGGGTTTAGTATTCTCTTACTGGAACACATCGCCACATGCAGTTCTGCATCTGAGCTTGTAAGTTGTTCAAAGACCAGCGGTGTTTAGCATTTTGATCTGTTGGTGTTGTTCGACGCCTCATGTGAATCGGAGTTTCTCTAGGTGTCTTTAAAACGGCTACATACCCGACTGCAGGTTACACTGACGCATGCTATGACTACACTCATAGCCAGCCGATGATGGCAGAAAATCGGCAACGACGGTAATAAACGGAACGAAGATGGACGCCCGGTGAACTCGCGGAAGTTGACGGGGAAGCACGCAGATCACACCGACAATCACATGTTTCAGTTTGTAAGAGCATAGGCTAATGAATCAGTTTGGATCTGTATCAGTATGTACATCAATATATTTGAATGGCTGGGTCATTTTCAAAATAACATCAACTAGAATATGTATTAGATTTAATCTACACTTTAGCTAAACGCGCACAACGGGCATAATTCTGCTGGTTGTGCGTGTTTAAGTATGATGAAATTTGGAATGTGATTGATTCAATGAGCTGGTGCGCGGTGGAATTAAAATTATTCCAATTCACAAATATGCTCAAAGCGCAAAACGGTCAAATTTATTCCCGTGGGGGCGTTGAGCAAATTTGTCATCGACGCAACTATAGAGCTTAACGCGCACAACGGTCATAATTCTGCATGTTGTGCGCTTTGCGCAATTATGTTAGCCATAACAAATTTGCTGAACGCGCACACCAGGTCAAAGTGACCATCTGGCGATACTTGTTGTGCGCTTTGAGCAAATTTTTAAACCATTAAAAATTTGCTCACCGCGCACAACGGCCAAAATATAAATTTTGCCAGCTCACTTGCCACTGGTCATACATTCTTGGGAAAATCATATGTCTGGTATCAATCAGCAGTAGATTCAGGAGCAGTATTTTCTTATTCACGAGCACCCTTCTGTAGCTTGACAGGGTCTTCGATGTAGCCACACAGTTAATATGGTACTGCAGCAGTCACATCCTCAGTGAACCATCTGCGTTGTGCGCATTGAGCAATTCCCATTTTCCATGCGTTTTGCACGAGAATCAATTATAATAGTTTCTCACTTCTGTATTATTTAGCCGGGGTGCGTGTCGAATAAAATGTATTAAAAAATCTTAGTGGAGAGTAGTATTGTCGGGAGCAATTTTCCTATTAGCATCAATGTTGATCAAGGCGAAAAATCGATGAGTTTCCTTGTTATGCGCGGAGAGTAATTAACCAATTTTGATCCAGATGCTAAAATAATTGGGATTACGTGATTTTCGCGTTGGTATTCCGAGGTTTGCGCGTTGAGTAAATAATTGTTGATTCCCGAGATCCATTGCATTGCTGTAGGATCAAGGACTTATTATTCGCTTCATTTTGATTGCTCCAATTCCCCTATAAAATTGGCGGACAAGGAGCACTCATCTTCTCACAACTTCATCTACTTTCTTCCATCACCATCTTCTTTATTTGCCCCCACAACCTTCCTATTGAAACAGTAAGTCCTTCAGCTGTTCGTGGAAGGCGAAATCCTCACATCTGGAAACCCTTTTTCGGGCATGCCTGATTATAAATGGATGAACAGCTAAATGAATGCTATCGTCCATATCAGATATCTATATCATGCCCGTTACTCTGTGGTGTCTCTTGCCGAAGATGAAAGAACTCACCCTCAGACGGATACCCTGCACAACAACGACGTTTTCAATCTTGTCATGCTTGCTGAATAGCTGCCCGAACCTGGAGGATCTAGTCATTGGAGTAAGTTCAAATTTTCTAATTATTTCCTCTGAATAATTCAAAACTACGTATGTATGTATGATGGCATTAAGCATTCTGTTTTGTTACCATGATGAAATGTTTGATTTTCCAGACCCGGAAGCTTCAGCGCTAGAATACTGGGATCAGCAGATGCCTTTGGATTGCATGACTAATACGCTGAGCACGGTAACTGTAAATGTGGAGGATGTACACCACAAGGGCTCGCATCCAATGAAGCATTCTATGACCTCGGGATCGATGGTTACACGAATTTCGCCTTTTTCCGTATTCCGACGCGATTCTTCTTCATTTTATTCTTCAATTTGGATGCGAGACAAGCGATCGAAAACAACAGGAAGGCGTGCTTGTGCCTCAGAGCCAGAGGGACAGTAGCCATCCACCGCCAACCTATGTGACCAAGGGCCGCCATCCAGGCTTAATCATATGTATCAGTTTGTAAGAGCATATGCTAATGAATCAGTTTGGGTCTGTATCAGTATGTACATCAATATAGTTGAATTCGATTGAATATGTCTTCAGATTGGTTGTGCGCGTTAAACCATTGTCTATAAAATACCTTAGATGCTCAAAGCGAACACATGTTAAAGCGCACAACGACTCAAAGCGTCTACACCTGTCGTTTCTTGTTGTTCGCTATGAGCAATTATTTAAACCATTAAAAATTTGCTCATCGCGCACGACGGCCATAAATTTGTTTGTTCCTACCTTTGTGCAATTATGTTAGCGGCTATTAATTTTTCCAGCTCACCTCCCACCGGCCGGTCAAACATTCTTGAGAACTGCACATGTCTGGTATCAATCAGGTGTAGATTGACGTGCAGTCTTTTGTATATTCACGAGAACCCCTCATGTAGCATGACGGGGTCTTCGATGGAGCCACACATTAACTCTACTTCGGTCGCATCCTCATAAACCAATACAAATCGCTGCCATGCTTTGTGCGTTGTGCGCCTTGAGCAATTCCATTTTACCATGCGTTTTGCGCGGTGAGCAATTCTGATTGTTAGTTTGTTACTCGATCCTGTATTATTTAGCACAGTGTGCGCGTCGAATAAAATGTTTTAGTATTGTTGGGAGTAATTTTCCAATTGGCATCATTGTTGATCAAGGCGAAAAACCGTTTAGTTTCATTTTGATTGGTCCAATTCCCCTATAAATTGGCGGACAAGGAGCCCTCATCTTCTCACAACTTCCTCTAATTTCTTATATCATCTTCTTCTTTTTGCCCACACAACCTCCGTCTGGAAACAATAAGGTCTTCTTTTGTTCGAGCATGATGCATGAGGTATAAATGGAGGAGATGGAGATGGATATGGGGTGTAAAGATGAGATGGTTTTCTACTGTTCGGGCCTGATGCTTGAGATAAAAATGGACGATAGAATTCAACCAGTACTTTTTTCACGCATTCACATGGAACAGCCATCTCCTCTTTTACACTATCTTCTCCTCCATCCCCTTCATATTTGTACTATAGATCCTCTATTTATAACGAACCATGTGTCAGTGTTCACCGCCTCTTGGCAATCGGAGTTCTTTTCGGTGTCTTTGAACCGTCGTCATACTTGACAGCCGGGTACAAGGACGCCTGCAATGACGACACTCCTATAAGGGCTACGGTGGAAGATAGTTGGCAAACACGTCCATAAACTCAACGAAGATGGTCGCTTCGTTGCGTTAGTTAACGTCGTTGCCTACTTACGGCAACCGTAGGCAGGATAGGAGTGTCGTCATTGCAGGCGTCGTTGTAGGGTGAAGCACGCAGATCACGCCGACAATAGATCCGGTAAAAAGCACCTTCATTGCAAACATCTTACGAAGACAATCATATGTATCAGTTTGTAAAGAGCATGGGGTAATGAATATGTTTTGTTCTGTATCAGTATGTACATCCATATAGTTGAATGGCGGGGTCATTTTGAAAATGTCATCAATTGGAATATGTCTGAGATATAATCTAAAAATTTTCAATCAGTATACGAAGTCGATTGAATATGTAGCCGATTTAATCTAAAATGTCTTCAGATTGATTATGTATCAGAGATAATCTAAAAGTTTGCATGTAAACAAGTTAATTTTATCATAGACAGAATTTAACAACTTGCTTGGAGGGACATTTTCGCGTTCTTTACAATACGTCGATAACGACGCCAGTGGTTGAATGCAGGACGTTGGATGGCGGGCCGTTCCACTTTACTGTAAATTGCATCAGGATGTGCGACGGGAGGTCGAGGAGTGGAAGGCAGGCCTTTGGATGGCGGTCGGGGGTTTCGTTCCAATTTACTATAACCTGCACCAGGATGTGCGACGGGTCGTCAAGGAGTGGAAGGCATGCCGTTGGATGGCGGGCTGGGGTTTCGTTCCACTTCAGGATGTGCGACGGGAGGTCGATGAGTGGAAGGCAGACCGTTGGATGGCGGAGGGACCCGTTGTCTGGGAACGGTGGTGCCCAGTGGGGTGATTGGCATGGCGATGCCTTCACCGGTGATTTGGACCGACACCCCGCGGGCGGCGACGCCTCCACCGGAGGTGGAGGTTGTCACGGAGTAGGCGCTGGAGGGGAGGAGCGGTCCGCCCTAAGTCCCCTGGCGTTAGTTCTCCAAGGGAATTCGGGGAGTGGAAGGCTGGCCGCTCCATGTGTAAGACGAATAACTCATCGGTGATCCGCTTGAGAAAGGAAGAATTCGTCGGGAAGGAGAGGTCCGGTATCGGGCCAGCGGGAGGTTTCAGCGACGCCGCCCCCGGAGGTGGAGGTCGTCACGGAGTAGGCGTTGGAGGGGAGGAGCGGTCCACCCTAAGTCCCCTGGTGTAAGTTCTATAAGGGAAGTCGGGGAGTGGAAGACGGGCCGCTCCATGTGTAAGAGTAATAACTCGTTGGCGATCCGCCTGTAAGACGAAGAATTCGTCGGGAAGGAGAGGTCCGGTATCAAAGGAGGGCCTATCCAACGATCGGGCCAACGGGAGGTTTCTTTTGAGAGGGGAGGAGTGTCTAGAGGCAAATCGTCCCAACACCCTGGGATTGTGAGGAGAGATCGAATACGGGGGCTTTTCTTTCTTTGCTTTGATCAATTATGTCTCAGCGTTGAGCAATTAAGTAAGCGGCTACAAAACCACTCATACCTCAGAATTACTCACCGCACACAACCACTCAATCTCAGAATAAGCTCACCGCACAAAACCCACTCAAAACTCAGAATTGATCAGCGCACAAATCCACTCAAAACTCAAAATTGCTCATCGCACACAACCACTCAAACTCAGAAGTGCTCACCGCACACAACCTCTCAAAAATCAGAATTGCTCAGCGCACAAAACCACTCAAACCTCAGAATTGCTCACCACACACAACCAATTTTGTCGCAGTGAGGGTGAACTGCCACAAAGTTCGCCACTGGGTCACAATTGCTCTTGCTTTTGAGGACATTTGTGTCATTTTCCGGGTCAAAGGTCTCCCTGAGAGCTTTCAAATCGCTCCTGCTACATCAATTCTCTCCCATCGCAATTAACGTCTCTTCATCTCTCTGACATCAATCCGCTGTAGATGAGCAGTCATTTGTATATTCACGAGAACCCCTCTGTAGCATGACGGGGTCTTCGATGTAGCCACACATTAACTCTACTTCTTCTCATCAATACAATTCGCTGTCATGCGTTCTGCGTTTTGCGCATTGAGCAATTCTCGTTTTCTAAACGTTCTGCGCGGTGAGCAATTATGATAGTTACTCGCCTATGTATTATTTAGCCCGGTGTGCACGGCGAATATAATGTATTAAAAAATCTTAGTGGAGAGTAGTATTGTTGAGTGTAATTTTCCTATTATGTCATCAAGGCAAAAAACCGTTGGGTTTCATGGTTTTGCGCGGAGAGTAATTAACCTATTTTTTTCCACATTCTAAAATAATTTAGGGAGCCCCTTTGGAGATGCTCTAAATGTCGATTCCCGAGATCCATTGCATTACTGTAGGATCACTGACTTTTTATACTCTTCATTATGATTGGTCCAATTTCCCCTATAAATGGCGGACAACGAGCACTCATCTTCTCTAAACTTCGTCTACTTTCTTCTATCATCTTCTTTATTTGCCCACACAACCTCCGTATGGAAACAATAAGTCCTTCAGCTGTTCGTGCATGCTTGATATAGATATGGACGATAGCATTCATCCAGTACTCTTTTCACGTAAAGGTAAATGGTTCATGTTGGAAACCTATGCAACGAAGGGCTATCGTCCATTTATAATCAAGCATCCCCGACAATGCTGGGGGGTGTTGCAACTGCGTTGAGAAAATTTTTCCCAAACAACACTATGAAAAATGTGTTCGATGATCATACCATATTCTTTTGGGGTGATATTGGCTATGCTGTCTCACATGTTTTAGGAAAGCTGCTGGGTGTTGTACCATGATAGATTGTTATTCCCTCCTATTATGAATTGTGGCTATGTATTTGTTTTGCGTGTCTTGCTATACACTCCATATCCATCTCCATCTCTACACTCCATCTCCTCCATCAAACCCTTCATCGTTTCACTATACATCATCTTTGACGCACAGACACTCCATCCTATCCTTTTCGATCTCTTACACTCCCAAACACAACTTCTTATGCAACCCTGTGTTGTTTTACATCGTCTCCGGTAACGGAGTTCCAATCGGTTTCTTTTGTCCTGACTTCATGTTACAACGACGACATCAATGACGGTAATAAGCGAAACAGTCTGCCGACTTTTTAATTCACGGCATCTCCTACAAAGGACAAAGTTCCACGTCATTGCAAACATCTGGTATGACAATCATCTTGAGCAGATCAGGGCAGAAATTCGGCAACTGCAACGTAGATGTGGAGCGCATTGCCTGTGTCGTACATCGCCACAGGGGAATCGGGGTTCCAGGCGTTGTGTTTGACACGGCTACATACTTGACTGCAGGTTACAAGGACGTTAATAAACGCAACGAAGATGTGCGCCCGATGAACTCGCGGAAGTTGAAGGGGGAAACACGCAGATCACGCGCCACTTCATTGCAAACATCTGTGAAGACACTCAAATGTATCAGTTTGTAAGAGTAAAGGGATATGTATCTGTTTGGATCTGTATCTGTACGTACTTCAGTATGTTAGAATGGGTTGGCCATTTTGGAATGGTCACCGTTTGAATATGTATCAGCGTTAATCTAAAGGTTTGCATGCAGTTTCTGAATCAGATTGACTAGGTATCAGATTTTATATAAAATGTCTTCAGAATGAATAAGTATTGGCCTTAATCACAATTAGGTAAAGTTTCTAAGCGAAGTTTGACTGTTGGCATATGGCGGAATCACAATTTTAGTATGATGAAAATAGGAGTGTGAATGATTAACCGTGGGAACAAAAATTACAGCATCCAACAAATATGCTCAAAGCGCACAACTGGCAAAATTAGTCCGTGCGGGGCGCGTTGAGCAAATGGGCTATCATCGAAACTTTGCTCAACGTGCACACCGGGCATAAGGCTACTAGGTGTGTGCGCGTTTAACAATTGTTGATAAACTACCTTTTATATGCTCAAAAAGCGAACCACCGGCTTTCCTTTTTGCCCGTTGTGCGCGTTGTTTTGCCCGTTGTGCGCGTAATTTTCGCCCGTTGTGCGCGTTGTTTTCCCGTTGTGCTCGTAATTTTGCCCGAGCCTAAGGGCATTATTTTGCCCGTTGTGCGCGTTGGGCTATTTTTTAAGAGGCTACAGTTTATCCCAACGCGCAAAACAGAGCAACTCCAACCCATCTCTATAACTCTAAAATGGAGATTGAAGTTGCTCCAACCCATCTCCAAAATGAAGATAGAGATAGCGATTTGCAATAGTGCCCCTTCATATTTGGAGGGGCACTATTCACCCCTTCAAATCTCTAAAGTTCTCATTAATGACAACTTAGACCTTAATTAAAATCTTATAATTATTTATTACTAATGTATTTTACAAATCACATGACCAAATTTAATAATTTTAGTACCGTCGGAAATATCTTAATTATACCTACAACATGATACCAATATTGGATATTTTTCGAGCAAATTTAAAATCTTTACAACATAACAAGAAATACTAAATACTTAAAAATTAAAAAAAATTAACATTGAAGAATAATATTATTTATAATTTTCTTTCATGCAGAAATAGATTAACCCATTTTAATGATAAAAATTTTTCATTAGTAAAGCTTAAACAAAGAGAAAATAGGATTTGAAGATGGTGGGTTGGAGTTGCCCATCCTCCAAAATGACATCTTTTAGAGATATTCCATTTTGAAGGGGGGGTGGGGGTTTAGAGATTTGGGTTGGAGTTGCTCTTTGGCAGGCATTAATCATTATAGAGCAGAACATCCGGCTGGTAGCAATCCGCTGTATATTAACGATCCCTGCTCTGTATGTTCACCAACACTGATCTGCAGACTCGAGGGGTCTCTTAGAATATTAGTAAGACCAAAGGTTCCAATATATCGCCGTTGTGCGCTGTGAGCATTTCTGTTAACCATTAAAAATTTGCACGGTGCGAGCAGCAATAAATGTGGATATATGAGCAAATTTTATTGAGTGGACGAGGAGGAGTTTTTTTTCGCACTAACAAAATTGCTCACCGCGCACAACCGGCCAAAATTATTTGTTCTGATCGTGGTGAATGGTGAGCAATTGTAGTAACCACTAACAAATTGGCTAATAAAGGCACTCAACGGGCAAAACTTATCAATGGGAGTTTGTGGTAAGCAATTTTGTCAGACAATAACATATATGATACAATAACCCTACTCTCACTTGGAGTATTGGACACTCTAACAATGACACATTCTCATCGCATAACAATTTGGAACAAAGGTTGATGTTATTAAAAATACCCAGAGCGCAAAACCGGCACTAATATTGCCAGTTCTGCGCGTTGAGCAATTTGGTAGGTAAAGACATAATTACTCAAAGCGCATAACGGGCAATATTACTGCAGTGTTGCGCTCGGTGTAATTGGTATGATACACAACATCAATCCATACCGATGATGACATTTGCACATTTCGAAAGCCATGATAAAATTTCATACGCCAAAGTGGTCCATTTTTATACCAAAAAAACTTATTACATTGATAAACGTTTTATCTTACAGATACTAAAAACCATCAGCGGTAGCAATTTTCGTATCTTTTACGCTATCAACGAATGACTGCATCCTCTGCTCGTAACCAGCCGGCCATCCATCGGCCACAGGGTCATGCGATCTTGTCCACACAACTGAAGTCGGAGGGACGTCACCTGATGGTTGAAGTTGAAGGATAAAAAAGTGATTTCTGTTCACATAACCCAACGTTATGTGGAGTCTGGAGGATCGGTTTACTGGAGGACTTCTCAATGGAAAAAATGTCACACACATATCATTTGCAATCAAATGTACTACACAGTTGTAGCATGAGGCAATGACATGTCCCATGTCTGGCATCTGCATCCAATTTTCCACTCCTGCACCTTTATCAGTAATAAAATAGTTCACTGCCTTCAAATTATTATTATATGAAACCTCACTCAGAACACGCCTGTACAAGCCGCTGTATGTCCGCATCTCACGGAGCAAATCAGCTCTGACAGTCCGCCAATCGGAATCTTTCAAGCCCAACTGAACTGCCACAGCCCTGTACCCACAGTTGCCATCTGCATCCACGTCTACGCCGCCCACCATGAGGGGTTGTAGCTTCTCATGAAAATCCAAATAATATGGTATGAGGAAGTTGGCAGGCAAATCATCAACATAATCATCACGGGGAAACGAAGGTTTCGGCTTCTTTATTTGAAGTTTCGGATGCCTACTACTTTCCTTCGAAGGCCGCCTCTTCCATTTAGGCTTCTCCTTCGCCGCCGCAGTATGCTCCGCAATTGAATGCAACCGTGGAGCCTTAACAGGCTTCCTCCTAACTGTAGGCTTCTCCGTCACATCCGAAAAATGATCAGAAATCTCATCAACCAGGGGAGAAAGTTGTTTAAGCATGCCATCCATCAACTCGTGCTCATCAAAATACGAGGCCACAGCCGTCTCCTCCTCCCTCCCAGCAGTCTGAACATCCACATTATGATCCCACGTCTCCACCGTCGCCCCCAACTCCAACGTAAGCTCAGCTTGCATCAACCCAGCATCCTCTATCTTCTCATCCTCCACATCCTCCACATTCGCCTCATCCTCCTGCGGCTCCTCATTCTCCCCAGCTGTATTCTCCCACTCATCCATCTCAGCAGTCTGGTCAGCCACATTACGTTCCACCGTCCCCGCCGTATCCACCAACTTCCCAGTATGCTCCTCAGCAATCAAATCAGTAGCCACTTCCTTATCATCATCCTCCTCGTTCGCCTTCTCCTCATACACCTTCGGCTCCACAGTCTCAGCCGCTGCATTATCCTCCACCAGTACCTCCTCAGCATTCTGCACCTCCACGTTAAGGGCAACCGTCTCCTCCGTCTCCACCATCTCCCCAATAACATAATCATCTACAGTCAACTCAGCAGCCACTGCATTCTCAGCCTCATCATCCCCATAAACATCATGCACCCTCGGCTCCACATTCTCATCCGCTGCATTAAACTCATCCTCCTCCGCAGCATTATGCTCCTGCCAACTAAGAGCCAACTTCTCAGCAGCCTGCTCCATCGCATTACGATCCACCACATCATCCTGCCAATAAGCAGCCAATGCAGTCGCCTCCTCAGCCTCATCCACCTTCTCCTCATCTCCCTTCTGCTCTTCCTCAACATTATCGACATGCACCACAAGCTCATCACCCACAATTCTACACGGTGATGCTAACTCCTTCAACTTGTTTACCATACCCACACTCTGCCCCCTTAGTAATCGGGAACGTGCATTATAAATTGATTTGATTGGTGTTTCATTGAAGGACTTAGTTTCCTTCAGGCTTTTCAAAATTGCTGACGGCGGCACCTTTCTATTTGCCAAGTCTCGCAATGCTTCCACCTCTTTTCCCTACAACACCCAGTCGTCGGAATGGCCCGCGACATAATTAGCAGCTTGATGGTTGTGCCTACCATCAACGACCGTTAAACTCCACTCGCCGCCATCGCCCACCTCATTACCACGCAATTTGAACGGGCATCCACACTTGTTGGTTCTAACTGGCCGGTTGCTCTTTCGTACTGGTCGGTGTCCCCTGTAGTTCCCGCTTCTTGCACATGCATAGTAGGCAGCGGGAGTCCTATTGGACGATTTATTCATACTCGACGCACTGGTAACAATCACATGCCCCTGTTGTCGTCCAACGCTCTTTATCCACTGAAAGAGTTCGTCTCTACTTTTAAAACGTTGAAGCGTTGTAAATTCGGCTGTATAATCCATATACACCTGTATCAAACAATTCATACAACTAATTGGACCGGGAACCAAACATTAGTTACATTATTGACGTAAAGAAAAATCAATATTACCTCCGAATTTTTTAGCATCTCCATCAATCTCAACTGTATCTGCAGGCAATTATAAACCAAAAATTTCGCCTCCTCTTTCTACACATTGTAATTGTAATTAGGATATCAAATAAAATGTACTTAACATTGTATACTTACCAAATCGCGATTTCGACAAATTTAGGTCGAAAACCCCTAAATCGATTGCTCTCGCTTCACCGATTTGTTTGAACGCAGTAGTTGCCACTGTGATGTAAATGTCGAGCCCAGTAATAAAAATCAAATCTTTGGAATTTCCGTCTGTGCGCCTTGAGCAATCTACGAAAAACTGGCCGTTTGATATTCCGCCTTGAGCAATCTGTGGAAGGTTATGGCTGTGAGCGGTGAGCAGAATTTATCAAGGGATGAAAGAGGGTCCAAACGGGTAAAAATTTTAACACGTTGCGCGCTTCGAGTAAATTCGGTGGTTTAGTTGGCTAATTTTACTCAGCGCGCACAACGGTTATATTTTAGCACGATTCAAACCGTTTTGCGCGCTGAGTAATATTACATGGATTGTCAGGCTTGACATTAGTAACGGTAATCGTTATTAATCGCGACGCTGAGAACGATTTTTACCACGGTGCGCGCTGAGGAGATCTAAATTTTGTTTTTAATATTTATTCTATTGGATTCCTCATATTCTTATGCCGATGTTAACAACATTATTGATACGTATAAAATAATATAATACCTACGTGATAACTATCATTAGTTGTATTAATTAACACCCTTAAGAAAATCTGGATAGATTGAGTGTGTTATTAAGCATTCAAAATCCAGTATATATCAGTTTGTACCCGTTCACCAAAAAGTTAGTAAGAGGCAAACTTGATTAGTAGGTCTATCGTTGAGCATAACTTATAGATACCATACACCAAAGCACGGCATACAGATGATAACATTTGCACATTTAGGCAGACATGATAAAATTTCATGCTACCAATCTGTCAATATGAAATAAACAATCCACAGTAAAATGATACAAAGTTTTATCCTATAATATTTCAATAACGTCAACGGTTGCAATATCGTGCCCAAATACTATTGACTGGAATTGATGCATCCTATCCTCATAAGCAGCCGGCCATCCGGCTGACACATCGGAACGGTATCTTAGCCACATAATTGAAGTCGGAGGGACAGGACCATATGGGGCAAGTTTAACAATAACGAAGTGATTATTGTTCACATGACCCAACGTTATGTGGCGTCTGGATGATATGGGTACTGGAGGAGTTCTTAAAGGAAAATATGTCACACACTGATGAGGTGCAAGAATATGTACTACACATTGGTAGCATGAGGCAATGACATGTGCCATTTCTGGCATCTGCATCCACCATTTAGCTTTTGGACGGTCTAACAAATGGCCCAGTGCCACTACATTCTTTTTAAATTCCATGGCACCCATAAGTTGCCGGTACAAGCCGTCGTGGTTCTCATCTCTACTCGCAAGTCATATTTCACCTGCCTCCATTCGTCCTCACCCAGTCCCAACTGAGCTGCCACAGCCCTATACCCACAGTTTCCGTCTGCTTTCACATCTACGACATGCACTATAAGGGGTCGTAGACACTCATGAAAAGCGTTCCAATATAGTATTATTATGTCGGCAGCCAAGTCCTCGTCACTATCATCATGTGAAATTGATTGTTTCGGCTTCTTTATTGTACGTTTCCACAACGGTCTACTTCTTCCCTTACCCGGCTTACACGTCAATGTAGACGTATCCGTTATCTCAGCATGCTGCTTAGAAATCTCCGCTACCAGGGTAGAAATTTGAAGACGTAGAACCTCATGCTCCTTCTCAAAGGCCTTAGCCACTGCATTCTCATCATCATCCTCCTCCCCAGCAGTCTGATCCGCCTCATTACGATCCACCTTATCATCCTCCCCACCCATCTTCCCAGTATGATCCTCCTCCTGCAACTCAGCAGGCACTGCATTCTCCCAAAATGCCTCCCCCACCTTCTGATCCTCCCCCTCATTATTCACAGCCTTCACATTCTCAGTACCCACAATTTTATCAGCTGATGCTAACTCCTTCAACTGTTTTACAATACCAACCTTCTTCCCCCGTTGTAACCGGTTTCGTGCATTATAAATTGCTTTGATTGAGGTAGAACTGAAGTTTTTATTTGCCTTCAGTACTTTCAAAATTTCAGCTGGCCGAACCTTGCTATTCGCCAGGTCACGCACTGTTTCCATCTCCATTCCCTGCAACGTCCCGTCATCGGAATGGCCATCGACATATTTAGTTGTTTCATGGTTGTGCCTGCCACAAACGACTGTTACCTTCCACTCCTCAACGCCCACGCCCACCATATAACCACGCAATGAGAAAGGACATGAACACTTCTTGGTTTTAACAGGCTGGTTGGTCTTTTTTAGCTTTCGGTGTCCCCGATACTCACCGCTTCTTTCACACGCAAAGTACACAGCATGATGCCCTTTGGCCGTTTTACTTAATCTCCCCGATCGTGTAACAATCACATGCCCATGACTTAACCCGACGTTTTGTATCCACTGAAACAGCTCTTTTCTATCCTTGAACAGTTGATTGGTGGTAAAGTCGGTTGTAAAATCCATAGTATCATGTATCAAACAATTCATAACCTGATCCTCAAAGATTTAATGCATTATTGCCGAGAAGATAAATCAATATTACCTTGGATTTTTGTACCGACTTCATCAACCTCAACCGTGGATGAATGCATGTAAAATCAAAATAAGAAAGGCATATAAACTGTACTTAAAAGTATAGACGTACCAAAGAGTCGATGTTGATAAATTTAGGTCAAATACCCCTAAATCGATTTCTCTCGATTCAGCTCTTTGTTTGATCTCACCAGTTGACTAAGTGATGTATCCTTCGAGCAATTAAATAAAAATCAAAGCTTTTGGATTTCGGTCTGGGCGACTGGAGCGATCTTTGAAAATACTTGCCGTTTGAAATTCCACCGTGAGCAATCTGTGTAATTGTCTGTCAATTCGCTGCGAGCAGAAGGTATCACGGGACAATTTCGGGTCCTACCGGGTCATATCGGGTCTACAATAATTTACCCGTTGTGCTGGTTGAGTAAACAAGTCTAGTTTGAAATATTACTAGCAAATAACCCGTCCACATGTGCACGTGGACTTGACCAAAACGGTTGTGGGCGGTGAGCAATTACGGGTTTTGAGTGGTTATGTGCGCTGAGCAATTCCGAGTTTTGCGTGGTTGTGTGCGCTGAGCAATTCCGTGTTTTGATTGGCTGTGAGCGGTGAGCAATTCCCAGTTTTGCGTGGTTGTGTGCGCTGAGCAAGTCCGTGTTTTGCGCGGTTGTGTGCGGTGGGCAAACTGCTAGACGGTTTACAGAGGAGAGCAATTTACATTTTTGCCCTCCCACTGTTCGCGATGAGTAATTTACACTATGAACCACTATTTCTACGCATCAGTATATACAAATGCATTGTAACAGCTTCCATATGCGATCAGTTTTGTGACCTAAGGCGGGAAAAGCTAACGAGATATGGTTTGATCAACAGAAATTATTCTAATTCGCTGAGGTATATAGACTATAAGAGTTCCTGCTTATATCAAACGAAGGTCCTTAAGGCAGTGCAAAAGATTTGTGTCATTGGGTTGGGGTGCCCTAAAATAGTCGACTGCGGCCGCATTGCATCGTAAAGTTGGTAAGCCATTAATTGATGCTAATTAATTTGGTATTTTTTAATAATTTCAGAAATTTATTGCTGTAATGTACATTTGGAACATGATTGCGTAGCAATTACGAAGATTGAGATGGGCTCGGTACACATTGAGGGGATCTGGGATGAAGCGGCCAAAGAAGCAAAGGTTTGAAATTATTTTGCTTTGTTAACTGACTAATTTACTAGAAAATAAAGCTTAACATTTAGTGACAATATTGGTATCTGGTACTTAATTCAGCGTATTGTTGAAGGCTCAGAGGTTAATGAAGATTATACAAATCAGTTCACAACAAATAAAATTTTCCCCAGCATAGAAGAGCTTGGTAAATGGGTAAAAGGGGTCGGTGTGAAAACCGGGAATTTAGTTGTTACAAAATCATCAAATATGAGTACAAAGGGCAATAGGGTCCCAACTTATTATTTTTGTTGTGAAAGAAGTGGGACATATCGGCCACACAGGCCGGATATATCGGCCAAAAAATCAACTCGAAGCAAGAAGTGTTCATGTCCCTTCTACTTGAGGGCTAATGGTGTGGCAACAGATAAGTGGATTTTGACAGTTGTACGTGGCAATCACAACCATAAACCCGCAATGTACATCGAGCGACATCCAGATGAGAGGAGGTTCGGAGGTGGGGAGATGGCCACGGTGAGAGACTTGTCACATAGACTGCTTAGGCCAAGGGAAATCTTGAAATACCTGAAGGAAAAGGATAATGCAACATCTACCACAATCAACACTATTTATAAAGCCAGACAGAGGATGAAGGCAGGGGAAATGGCCTGGAGAGCAGAAATGCAGCTATTCCTTAATCTACTGACACAGCGTAATTACATTGTGTATCATGAAGTGGACGAAGTGACAACTGCAGTGAGGACTATATTTTGGGCACATCCGCAGTCGGTTGAGTTATTACGAAAATTTCCAGAGATTCTGGTTATGGACTACGCGTTGAAGACCAACCGCAACAGGCCACCATTGATGGAGATGTATGGGGTGACGTCCACAGATATTCAGTTCGCAGCGGCATTTTGTTACACGGAGGCCGTACGTGAGGAGAACTACTTGTGGGCCTTGGGGAAGTTGAGCTCTTTGCTGCAGGGATACAGGATGCCACGTGTAATTTTGTCAGCACTGGAGCCAGCACTTATGAATGCCATTGGCCATGAATTTCCCCTTGCGGTGCACCAAATATGTAGAATGCACATATCCAAAAATATTGCAAAAAATTGCCAGCCCTCTTTTGAAGATCAAGAAAAATGGTTAGGTTTCATCTCTAGCTGGAATTTATTGGTGGGGGCACGCAAGGAGGAGGAGTATGTTGCTAAACTGAAGGCATTGGAGACCGAGTACAAAGATTACACAAGGGTCGTGAGCTATGTGAAGACATCTTGGTTGGACAAGTACAAGGAGAAGTTTATTTCTGTATGGACAGATGGCAATCTCCACTTTGGAAATGTCAGTACCAACAGAGGGCAGACCAAAAGAGCCCAGACTGAACATTCTAAGCTTAAAAGGACATTGGGTTCATCGGCCTTCAGTTTATCCGCTTCTTGGCCAACCATACATGAATCATTAGAGGGGCAGCATATCGAGATCAAGGCATCATTCGAGAAATCTAAGATCATGTTGCAACATAATGTGCATGGGTTCTTGTTCAAGGAGCTGATAGGATTTACAGCCGCTGCGGCGTTGAAGATAATGTCTGTGGAAGCTGATAAATCTGACCCTATGGGAACGGACCAATGCACAGGTGATTGTCTAGCTAGAATGATTTATGGTGTACCATGTGCCAATAAGATTGGCAAATACACAAGGGAAAATCGCCACATTCCCTTAGATGACGTAAATTCTCATTGGAAGCAGCTAGACATGGAGGCTAAGCCGGAATTGATGTCTGAAGAAGATGGGCTTATACATGCTGAATTAGAGCGCATACACAAGCTCTATGCTCAACTTGATGGGCCGATGAAGCAGGAGTTGTTAATTAAGTTGAAGGAGCTAGCTACCCCGGCGACAAATCTGATTACAGAGCCGCAAGTTAATGTCGTGTTCAATGGAAGAAGAAAAAGGGATAATAATTTGACAAATGAAGATACAGCCACCCCCATTCATCCTGCTCATTTTGATCATGACTTCGCCGATGCGGCTAGTTGCTCTGCTCAAATTCCACCTGAAGTCTCATCGAAACAAGAAAGCGTCGGCCGTGTCCAGCCGAGACGGTCCCAAAGGATCAAAAATACGTCTGCCCCACCCATTCCTCATCAACTTGCTAGAAAGAAACCAACTGGCAAAGCCGCGACATCTGGCAGTATGACTGGGGTTTCTGCTACAGCTTCATTTGCAGCAGCAAATTATGAAGCAAAGGACGCTAGAGCCGTTCAAGGAGGCATACCTTATCTTGATCAATTCCCCGCTGCAATCGCCAAATATATATCGAACGTCACAGATGTGACGGCAGATGGGAACTGTGGTTACAGGGCTATATCTTCACATCTAGGGATGGGAGAGGACCAGTGGAAGGTGGTCAGAAGAGAGTTTCTTCAAGAGCTGCGTGACCACTATGATGTGTACTCAAAGGTGATGGGTGAGGAAAGTGCACAAGAACAGGTAGTGTCAATTAACTATATGGGTGACCACCCCCCGATGCAATATTGGATGACCTTCCCTGAAGTTGGACATATTATCTCAAGTCGTTATAACTGTGTAATACATCTGCTGTCAATGCAACAATGTCTTTCATTTTTTCCGTTAAGATCAGGACCACACCAAGGTACGAAACGTGGTCCCTTCACCATAGGTTTTGTAAATAATAATCACTTTGTAAATATTCAACTTAAAGATAGAAGCCCGGTCCCACCGGTAATAAGGCAATGGAAGGCTAACCGCCTGCCTGCGGCCGAAGGATGGGTGGAAGGCCTTGAAGAGAGGATGCGACAATTCGAGACATTATTCTGTAAAGATGTAGGCAAATCTCCCACTGTAATTACCGTATCATCAGAGCATTGACTTTATAATTTTGTGCAAATGTGGTGACTGAGTTTATAATGAAAGAATATACTGAATTTTTTGGGATTTTTGTACAAAATCTATGGGAGTTCTGCACAACGGGAACTCAACGCGCCATCATGTCTTTGCTTGTTGTGCGCTTTGAACATTTATGTTATGGGATACAGTGGCTAAATTCGCACGACTGGCATAATTTTGCCGGTTGTGAGCTTTGAGCAATTTATGGTACATCATTAAAAATTTGCTCACCGCGCACAACGGCCATAAAGGAGAATGCTAAGAGTTGGACTCATAATTGTTTGCTTTGGTATGTTATTGATGTTGAAGACCGTATACTGCAGTAAATGTGTTATTTATGTTGCATGAAGTGATTTCCACCTCTGCGTATTCTTGAATCTTTCTCTCCTTGACGATGGTCTACTTGAATCTACGGCATAAGTCGAATATCCCAAGTTCGTTTAAAGGAAAACTCTATACGTAACAATCTCGATGCATGTAGAGGCTATGTGAATGCTGGAGAAAATGACTCCAATGAAACACATTGACAAATCAGATTCATCCATACACATCAGGTAAAAGGTGGGACCGGTGTGAGCAATGAGAAAAAAATTGTATATCTGGTTCACTGTGATGCTAAGCTCAATTCCAACGCAGTTCACGTGCACTAAGTATATTCCCGGGAAACTTCGATATTTCACACCATCCTTGCCCATTTCTGTGATGGATGTATGCTAATAGTTTTAATATCCACAAGAAATTAAGCAATCGGTGTACGAAGATCGCTAATGGTTGGCAAACAGATATTTAAACTAACAAGCGGTAAAAGACTGCACCAGACGGTGTTCATTGCCAATTGAATGTTCGGGGTTCATTACTAATGCGTAAACCATCACATGTTCACCTCTCAAAATATGAAAACCATTTGGGGTACTAAGATGGCCACGATTCACACAGACGCCTCGCTGGAGGGGGCGTTGGTAGCCAAACCGTCCTACGTTTGGGCCGATCCTCCACCGGACTCCCGACCAGATCGCTGACGCTTCCTCGCCTCAGCCTCATTCCTCACGTCTGCAATCGAGTTTGGAGGAAGCGAGTTTCTCTCCAACTCGGCTATACGAGCCAGGAGACTGCTCTTCTCTACGTACCATCGCTCTTCGGAGCTCTTCCGAACCGCTGACATAGAGGCCGCCCGATCTTTAGCTTTCGCAACCTCCCACTCCGCCTGAGATCTGCGGTCTCTCTCTTTCATCAGATGCTCCTTCAAATCCTTAAGTTGAGATTCGAAGGAAACCGCCTTTTTCCGCTCGGCAATCAACAATTGCACCACTCGACGACGCAGTTCCGCCCCGACCAATGATGTCTGCAGGGAATCATGGATAAGTAAGACTGTAAGAGTAAGGCAACAGCACAACGAGACGACATTAGTACTTAACCTGGTAACTGCCATAAACGACTGAGTTAGCGAGCCTTTCAATGTCAATTTGACCCAGGACACTTTGGTCAATGGGAAGGATGGAGTTCTCCACCAGCCGACTGGCCACCCCCCTATCCACCAAGGCAGACTCGCCGTCCCAGACGGGGAAGAAGGGTCAGTGACGGTTCCCCCTAGTACCTTCCGATGGAACGTCAGTGGGCGGATTCAACAGCAATGCCCCCTCGTACGCCGGGGGGACATAGCCTGCCGGAACGAGACCTCCCCATGGCCACGTATCTCTTAGGGGAGTCTCAGGCAACTGCGGCCGCACATCCCCCCTGTCATGAAGGGAACGGTTATCATCTATGTCACCGTCTCTTCTTCCCTCTGAAGACTGGCCTTGTAAAGTTTCTTCGTCCCACTGACACGATTTCTCAGCCATATCTGCAGTGAAGGCACAAATCATGGCGAATGGTGATATATCCCCAAATTTGGCGGGATAAATATCCTCCACTTGACCAGCCGCCTGGCGGGGTTTTCTGGGGTCTTCGCGGCGTTTTTTTGCGGTCTGCTACATCCATACTCCGAGTTTGGCGGCAACTCAAATTTTTTGCCGGTTCCTGCATTATGGGTGTCCATCTTGCTTCTTGACTCTCTCGCTCTTCCGTTTGTTATTACAAGTATAAACAAACGGTGGATTAATTACTGAGCGCGCAAAACGGGGCAAGATTTGAACCGTTGTGCGCGGTGAGTAAACATAATTTAGTCACGCGCAGTATATGCGTAAATGAGGGATAGTTGTGCGCGGTCGAATATTTGGATTTATTTTACGAATTTCCTCATCGCGCACATATGGCATTACTGTATACAGTTGTGTGAGGAGATATATTAAACGACTAAAATGTTTTACTTGTCAGAATGGATACAAATATTCGCTGATATGGCGCTTACGTGAAAAACTTTTCTCAAACAAAGTACAAGCAAATTCGGCAGTTGGATGAGTAGATGACCGGTCGAATTCTTGTTTGTGGTCCCACCAACCTCTCACCTCATCCGCAATTTCCATCTCTACGTACCATCGCTTTTCGTCTTATTAATAGTAACACATGAAAGTGGAGCCCACAGATGGAAAAAGATAGAATTTTTCAACGCAGCACAGCGGAACGACGCGAAACCTACTGCAAATTCGAACACGAAGGTCCACATATTGTTTAGCGGGCCCGACAATATATTCTCGAGTCTCGACACCCCACTATCCAACCCCATTGAATCTAGTTGGTAGATGATGTGACATTTAATTAGGTATTTTTTGCCATATTTAGTTTACGTGAATTAAGCTATATTCGACGACTCCATGCAAGTCTAAGCGGTAGTTGGCCGGTTATATCATCTCCAAACCACACTGCAACAACACGCCAAATATGGCGTTTTCCCTCCATCAACCGCCCTGCAAAACTGGAATCATTTTGCCGGTTTGCTACAGGGCCATCCAAATTTGGAGAGTCAATGTAGCAACTTCCGATGTATAAAAAAACAGTGTAGCAACCTACATCCAGTTTTTGTATGTCTGTTTTTTGACCATACCTAGAACATTCATTACGATTCTGTTTGTTTATTTCGATCCCCCTATGGCATTATCCAAAAGGCGGCAGTAAAATAACAACAATCGTGCCAAATAAGAATCTAAATATATATATAATCCAAAAAATCATAAAACCACATTATAAACTTAGGTGATAAGAGGAACGAAAGTCCAATATCAACATTGAGATACACGAATGAAACTTAACGTCTCAAATCACAACACATATAGAAATAGCATACATGGAGACCATATCACAAAATTCACACATATATATGATATATGATCAACAAATATAGTGCGGAATTAAAATTAAACCCAAATAATAAACAAATGCAAACGCAATTATGTTTCAAGTGTTCGGATTACCCAAGTAACTTCCCGCCTTGTTCCCGGTTATCCTACGTCCCTTCCACCCGGATACCTCCGAATACTCAAGTTAGAACACTAACTTGAGGTTGCCTTTAAACCCACTTGTAGCAACCCAACAAGTGAAATCGAATACAATCGATGTCCTTCACTCCTACAACTTGGGAGTAAGCAAACCGCTCTCGCAAACCTAGCACAAAAACAAAATAACGAAAGTTATGAAATTATGAAAGCAACACTTACAATCCCATATGCCTTGAAGTAGAACTTGAAGGAGAAGTGTGTTGTGTGTTGAAGACTCTCTTGGAAGAGAGGAGAAAGCCCTTTCTCTTGACTGCACCTATTACCTTGACGATCACATTCCGTTTGAATACACATCGCTCCTGCCTTTGCACCGGCTCCATTATATCAGTTCCCGCCTGTTAATCAGGAATCACTGTCAATAGAGAGGACTACTGCCGTAAAAGGTGGAGGCCGAGGTAATAGATCGGGTGCCAAACGGCGGCTCTAGGCTGGAACGATATACGTGCACCTCATGGGCATTCACGTTCCGTTTGAATGCACATCGCTCCTGCCTTTGCACCGGCTCCATTATATCAGTTCCCGCCTGTTACTCAGGAATCACTGTCAATAGAGAGGACTACTGCCGTAAAGGTGGAGGCCGAGGTAATAGATCGGGTGCCAAACGGCGGCTCTAGGCTAGAACGATATACGTGCACCTCATGGGCATTCACGTTCCGTTTGAATGCACATGGCTCCTGCCTTTGCACCGGCTCCATTATATCAGTTCCCGCCTGTTACTCAGGAATCACTGTCAATAGAGAGGACTACTGCCGTAAAGGTGGAGGCCGAGGTAATAGATCGGGTGCCAAACGGCGGCTCTAGGCTCGACCAATATACGTGCACCTCATGGGCATTCACGTTCCGTTTGAATGCACATCGCTCCTGCCTTTGCACCGGCTCCATTATATCAGTTCCCGCCTGTTACTCAGGAATCACTGTCAATAGAGAGGACTACTGCCGTAAAGGTGGAGGCCGAGGTAATAGATCGGGTGCCAAACGACGGCTCTAGGCTCGACCGATATACGTGCACCTCATGGGCATTCACGTTCCGTTTGAATGCACATCGCTCCTGCCTTTGCACCGGCTCCATTATATCAGTTCCCGCCTGTTACTCAGGAATCACTGTCAATAGAGAGGACTACTGCCGTAAAGGTGGAGGCCGAGGTAATAGATCGGGTGCCAAATGACGGCTCTAGGCTCGACCGATATACGTGCACCTCATGGGCATTCACGTTCTGTTTGAATGCACATCGCTCCTGCCTTTGCACCGGCTCCATTATATCAGTTCCCGCCTGTTAATCAGGAATCACTGTCAATAGAGAGGACTACTGCCGTAAAGGTGGAGGCCGAGGTAATAGATCGGGTGCCAAATGGCGGCTCTAGGCTCGACCGATATACGTGCACCTCATGGGCATTCACGTTCCGTTTGAATGCACATCGCTCCTGCCTTTGCACCGGCTCCATTATATCAGTTCCCGCCTGTTACTCTGGAATCACTGTCAATAGAGAGGACTACTGCCGTAAAGGTGTAGGCCGAGGTAATAGATCGGGTGCCAAAAGGCGGCTCTAGGCTGGAATGATATACGTGCACCTCATGGGCATTCACGTTCCGTTTGAATGCACATCGCTCCTGCCTTTGCACCGGCTCCATTATATCAGTTCCCGCCTGTTACTCTGGAATCACTGTCAATAGAGAGGACTACTGCCGTTAAGGTGGAGGCCGAGGTAATAGATCAGGTGCCAAACGGCGGCTCTAGGCTGGAACGATATACGTGCACCTCATGGGCATTCACGTTTCGTTTGAATGCACATCGCTCCTGCCTTTGCACCGGCTCCATTATATCAGTTCCCGCCTATTACTCAGGAATCACTGTCAATAGAGAGGACTACTGCCGTAAAGGTGGAGGCCGAGGTAATAGATCGGGTGCCAAACGGCGGCTCTAGGCTCGACCGATATACGTGCACCTCATGGGCATTCACGTTTCGTTTGAATGCACATCGCTCCTGCCTTTGCACCGGCTCCATTATATCAGTTCCCGCCTGTTACTCATGAATCACTGTCAATAGAGAGGACTACTGCCGTAAAGGTGGAGGCCGAGGTAATAGATCGGGTGCCAAACGGCGGCTCTAGGCTGGAACGATATACGTGCACCTCATGGGCATTCACGTTCCATTTGAATACACATCACTCCTGAACGTGCAGTGGCTACTAAACAATAGATATTTATAGATCGGTTGCGAGACGCAATCGGTATGCCACGTAATGATGAAAGTACAACCGCCATCTCATACAATCTTATTTCGGAGGTACGTAATGATGATAGTAAATGATTCTGCTTTCTTCTCAACAATGTTCACGTGTGGTAACTGGAGAATGAGTCAAGTATAACCTCGGTTTCCGTGTAACCCCTTCATTACGATTTTTTTGCCCATCCGAACGGATGCTTTACCCCAGCCGTCTGATGAGATCGTTTTAGTCAGTTCCACTTCCATATGTAATCCAGCGGCTCAGATTAAAATAACCAATCATTATATATATGTGGAGTCAGTAGCCGAGGGGTTTTGCGGAAAATTTCATTCCTCTTTCCTTTGGTCTGTCCTTCCGTTTTCTTCTTCATCTCAACACTCTCGCATTTCGTACTCTGGTTTCTTCATGCCGCCAAAACGATCTCGTGAGTCGACTTTTTCTGACCCTTGGGCAGTTAGTGATGATGATTCACCGTCACCTGAACACGATGATCCCCTTCCCTCATCGTTCCCGGCCTATAGACCCATTCTGCGTGATTCGCTTTCGCTTGGTCCAACTCAAGGTGAACACAATGTGCTGTTGCCTCCTACTGGGTTTCCTCCTTTACATGTAGGTTCATCAGTTCCATCTCCGGCTGAAAAAGCCCCACTCGAGGACAACAGTAACGGCCTCCTCTCTATGGATGGGATGTCTCGCCGTCAGGACTCTGTTATGCACAACCTCCGTAGCAAACTCGAGGAGCTTACTACGTCTGTCTCTGTACTTACAGATGAACAACGTCAGCTTAAGGATATTCTCATAGGCAATGTAAGCCCCGCATCTGCTGCTTCATCATCCTCCCATCAGCCGATGAACTTTACTCGTAGATTAGGAGAAATTGAAACCCATCTCTCCAACACCAATCTGGCGATCTCACTTCTGCGTAGCGACTTCGACACTATGATGCTCATAATGTCGAACATACAAGAGAAGATGGAGACTCTGGTGCCCTCTCCTAGAGACATCCGTACTGTTGCCCCACCATCACCACCGCCGCCTCCGCCTCCGCCTCCAGGTTTTTGAGTTGGCCGGGCCTTTGGCGCACAAGCCTTTCTCTTGTCTTATATTGTATTTTTGATCATCGACGGAGAAGAGTGTTTGTGGGTAGATATTCTTTGGTGTTTTATGTCATTATGTACGAAATGTGGTTTCAAATTTGTTGTGGTATGTACATTGTAACTTATAAATGTTGTAGTATGATAGAATTCAGACCTTAATACACTGTCATTTAATTTGATACAATTGCATGACATTACGAAATTGATATATGTGATATATACAACGATGCTTACTTGAATCAATGTCCGAAATTGAAATTACCTATGTAAAAACTTTTTACCGTTATATGATTTACCCAGCGAGCACAACGGGCATAAATTGTGACCGTCCTTATATACGTTGTGATAAAACATTTACGTTTGCACACAATTACTCAGCGCGCACAACAGTCACATATTGTGTTTGACCGATGTGCGGTATGTGAGCATACCCGTATCTGATTATCCACAATTACTCAGTTCACACAACTGCACGTATTTGTGACCGTTTTGCGCGAGGAGCCAAACTCGTTTTTTGAATTCTAGGGCTGACCAGGACAAGATAAAGAGTGGCTAGGATTTGATCCTGGGAAATCAATGGCTGAGATTGGATTTTATGGAAATTTTAGTTGGAAAACTTAAATTTTAGTGGGAAAAGTGTCTTGGAAACCAAAACTTTGAAATTAGAAGTGTCTTTGGATAGATTGTGGAGATTAAATTTGGGGGGGACGTGCCTTGGGAACCTAAACTTTGAAATTAGAGGTGCCTTGGGAAAGATTGTGAAGATTAAATTTAGGGGAGAAATGCCTTGGAAACCTAAACTTTGAAATAAAAAGTGCCTTGGGAAAGATTATGTAGAAGCATGATCCATTAAATTAAACAAAATAAAAAATTTAGTGTAAAACAATTTAGCGGAACAACAAATTAAATAATTAAAAGTGCCTTGAGTAATATTGTACAAACATAAATAATTTGCTCATCTTGCACAACAGCCATTATTTTCCCCGTTGTGCGCGTTGAGCAATTTTGTTATTGGCCTTCAAGTTTGCTCAACGCGCACCGTAAAGTCCAAACCTTCTTGGGAACATCATCTGGCTAAAACAGTATGTTTTAGATTCACTCGTCTTTATGTCCAATACAATATCACGCACAGTGAATCTACTGTAGTCTATCGTCCTCATCAATGGGCCAGTCCAATTCGTCTATAAATAGCCTCTCTTCCCACTAGACCTGGTTGAACCACTCCACTTCTTAATGATAGTATTCTAACTGATTCTATCTGTTTCTACTTCATACACTATTTTTTCTTCACAATGCTAAATATTTCCCGTTGTTCATCACTGCTTCGTCTTCAACACACAAAGATGAACAATACACTACCGGCAATTGACGTGTACTGGAGTCTGGAAGATATTATTTGCTCCTTCATATGTTCTACTACAGCAGCGGATTCTTCCGAGAAGAAGCAACTGTGATATATTTTTATATCAGTGCCTAAACGTAAAGTTGCATGTCTTTATACCCTATTTTTTACTTAAATATGCTTTTTATCGTTCATAATTGATGCTTCTTCAACGCATACAGTGGCATGCGCTCAAGAATCCAGATCAGCCAACTTCGTTAAAGGAGTGGCTACTTATACCGTTATGGACGATCTGGATGCTAGTGATATGGTGCGTGCTATTGGAGCTGATCATAAATGCCATCTTGCTTGAGCTGTTCAGCATGACTCTGTCGCTGTGAACAGTTTTGCGTAGTGGGATTCAATGTACCATTAGGATATTCCTGTGATTGAATTTCATACCAGTTCCAAACTGTGAAGTTGCAAAATGTTTAGCTGTAGTTTCAACTTTGTTGTGTAATGTACAGAATAATGCATAAATGTTGTAGTATTTTGGAATTCAGACCCTAATACAAAAATGACATAGGTGATATATATGTCCGACGTTGATATTACTGAGCAAAATTGTTTACCGAACTATAAATAACATTTATGCATTATGTACATTATAATGCATAATGCTGTAGTTTGTTAGAATTCAGACCTTAATACTATGTCATTTAATTTGATACAATTACAGGACAATACAAAATTGATATAAGTTGATATATACATTGATGCTTACTTGAATCAATGTCCGACATAGATATTCTAATCAAACACTGTTCACCGAACTATAAATTCCCCAGGGCGCTCAACAGGCTCATGCTATATGTTGTGATAAACTATTTACGTGTGCACACAGTTACTAGCATGCACAACGTTCGTATCGATATGTTCGACCGCTGTGCGCGCTGATCAAAACAGTATCTTGTTATCAACCATTACTCAAATCACACAACTGGACGTAGATATGACCCTTTTGCTCGCAGAGCCAAACCGTATGCAATTAAACACAATAGACCATCGCACACAACAGTCAGATGCCATGACCGTTGTGCGTGCTGAGCAAAACTGTATTACATGCTCCATTACCCACAGTTAATCATCCCGTCATATGGGCAACATAAGGAAAGGTTGCGAGAACTGATCAAATTACCCCCACCTGGGCGCGTTGAGCAAAACAGTCGTAACGAATAATTGCTCTGCGCGCAAAACGTTAATAAAAAATCCCAAAATATAAAAGAAACACAAAATCGGGCGAGAATTAAATAATTTTCAGTCTGACATTATTTAAAAAATCAAAATTTAAGCAAATTTGATGCGCAGCAGTTGAATGATGGGTGTAAAGACATTTAAGTGATAAGACAACACATATCCTAATGTTTACATAATAGGACATCAAAAATAGCAGATTTCTTTGAATTTTTTTTTTAAAAAATACATTTTGGATATATAATACAGCGCGCACAACGGATCAAAATACACCCAGCTATGCGCGTTGAGCAAAGTGGACGTTACGAATAATTACTCTGCGCCCACAACGTTCAATACAAAATCCCCATAATTAATAACTTCAGCGCACACACCGTTCAATATAAAATCCCAATAATAAAGAAGAAAACAAAATTGGGGGAGAATTAATTAATGTTCAGAGTCACTTCAGACTGACAGGCCAGTTAAAAAATTACCATTGAAGCAAATGTGATGCGCAACAGTTGATTCTGTTGGATCCTGTGGATGGCAAACAACACTAGAAGGGGGGGTTGAATAGTGTTGTATAAAGATAAAACTTTTTCGTTCTTTAATTAATCAACACAAAACAAAACCTTCTAATGTTGCCTAAGAAACCAAGTAGAGTGATCTACGCTTGGTTCTTAATCAACTTAATTAATCTTCAAAACAAGTCAGAGATAAAACTCTTCTGGTAGTCGACTCCCTAAGAACAGTAGTCGACTCCCAGAGGGAAATTAAGCACAGCTCAGTTAAATAAATACTTGATGAAGATATATAAGATTGCACAGAAGTATAAGAGAGAAGCAGATACAGAAATTAATCTTGCAATATATTATGAATGAGTTACAAATGTAATAATCAATGAATCAAGATAAACAAAGTAGAGATACACAATCACAGAGAGAATCAAACGCAAACACAAGGATTTTTATCCTGGTTCCCCACAACCCTGGGTACGTCCAGTCCCCGAACAATCTGGTACAAGATTTCCACTATTGCCTTAGAAATACAAACACCTAGCCTTCACTAGGATTTCCAACCACCTAGACTTGTCTAGGATTTTACCCTTGCCTCACAACCCGAGGACTTTACCTTGCCTCACAATCCGAGGACTTTTCACAAACACCTTGCCTACAACAAGGATTTACAACCACCCTTATCACAAAGGGACTACCAGTAAAATCAAATCCAATACACCACAATGAATTAGTGGAGATTGGTTTTTACACCCAATAATTCTATAGCCAAGATTAAATATGCAATTGTGCTTAACGTGGCTAAAAGAATTTTAAATCGTCCGTAGATCACACAAAGAATATGAGTTTATTCACTGTGATCTAGAATCTAGATGTGTTCTTAGATCACACAAAGAATATGAAATTATTCGATGTGATCTAGAATCTAGATGTTTCAAAAAATCCTTTAAGAATATAAAAAATCAAAGAGAAGGATTTTGAAAACCAATTTGCAATAGCCAAATAATAATAATGATCTTAAAAATAATTGTAAAAGAATATAAGCAATAAGATCAGAAATTGAAAAAACGATTTGGCTATGAAGAACTTTGAGAGCGATGAGAACGATGAGAACTTTTTGAGAGAATATGAATTTTGCTCAAGAGTAAATTGGTGAGAAAAATGTTCTCAAAGGGTCTCTATTTATAGAGCCAAAGGAGAATTCAAAATAATTCAAATCAAGTTTGACTTCAGCCCAAAAATCAAGCAATGAATAAATGAGAGAGTGAATCAAGGAATTCTGGTCGCACAGCTGGTAGTCGACTCCCTAACTTTGGTAGTCGACTCCCAGAGTGTCTCAGAGAAAATCTGCTACTACTGGTAGTCGACTCCCTAACTTAGGTAGTCGACTACCTGACTATCTTTTCTGGTAGAAGACAGAAATCAGTGTAGTGAACTACAGGGTGTTTGTAGTTGACTACAAATTGAAACTTAGCTTCTATGAAAAGAATGCTCTCAAATAAGTTTAAAATGAGTTTTAAAAACATTTTAGAAAATCATTTTGTGTGTGTGTGCAAATTCTTCTTGGCTTTGACATAATCCTAAGAAAATGAAAACCAACTCACACACTAGACTCTATGAAGAACTTGAAGCCATGGTTGAGCTAGCGCTAGTTGCATATGCTTCCGCTTGAATTTGAGCTCCTCTTTAGCTTTAGCTTGAGCACATTCTTTGAGCTTCATCTTTGAACTCTTCTTGGGCTTGAGCTTTGAAGTTGCGAGCTAAATTCATCTTCATCTTCTATGTGTGTGGTTGAAGTTCTTCTTCTCGGAGTATGTTTCGAGCTTCAATTAGCTTATTGCACAACCTACACACTTAAGTTGTATGATTAGTAATTTAATAACATTTGGTGTGATCATCAACAAAACAAACCACTTGGGGTGGGACTAGATTCCCATCACTCTCCCCCTTTTTGATGATGACACCCAAATGAAAAACATATGAATAATATGAAATAAAAACAATGAGTAAGTGTACTTACTCCCCCTGCTTAGATGCGGTTTATTATTCATTCATGTTTTTGCTTGCTTCACTTTTTCTCCCCCTTGTCATCACAAAAAAAACATAATCGTATACATACCAAGTGAAGAAAAAATTTCATAGGCTCCCCCTTAAAGTTTGCATCATTGCAGTTGGGTCTCCTCCTTAATGTATGCATAGATTTAGAGATTCATTGGGAGCTCTTCTACTAATCCCTTATAGTTTTGGTACCTGAAAATCAAACAAATAATTTTGGTACCCTTTCTTTGTGGGTCCGTGGGATTAGTCATACGTAATAATGTAATCATCAACCAAGAGGAAACCAAACCCAGTTGGGTTGAGATTTCCCATAAGTAAATTTATAATCGCTACAAAAATGAACATTGTTCATAAAACTAGAACTGTAATTGTCTTTCATTTGGACGGTTCCAATTTTGGGAATCCAAACTTTGACGTATCCATTTTCAGTTTTAGGAACTCTAGCTTGATGATGAGATATCCTAGCATTTTGATTGGTCATGTTATAACCTAAGCCATGTTTGCTAGATTGGGGTCTTTGTGATCTAATCAAGCTATCTAATTTTTCTTTACCTTTATTGAACCTAGTAACATTATTAACCAAGTCCTCATGCTTTGCCTTAATGGCGGTCATGTTCTTTTCTAAGTCTCTAAACCTATTTCCTAGGTCTTTGAGTTCTACATTGAACAACCTATTCTTTTCAATTAAATCCTTATTGTTGCTAATCAATTTTAGGTTCTCTTCTTTAATCTTTTCTAGCTCTTGATTAGTAGGATTAGAACCACAAGATTTATGCATCTTTTTGAGAGTTAAAAGCTCTTTGAGTTGGACCTCATATAATGCACAAATTTTATGAAATTCCTCCTCATAATCAATTTCATCATCATCGCTACTATCGCTATCACTAGAGGAATGGTAGGAATTTACCTTGGGGTCTTCCCGTGCCATGAAGCACATGTAGTTCCGCTCGTTCCTTTTGCTTGCTTTTCCTTCATTTTCGGATAATAATGAGCTATCGGAATCCTCTTCATCATCGCTTCTATCCCAAGCCCCAAAAGCTTTTCTATTTGGCCTTTTGCCTTTATATGAGTTCGTTCTCTTATCTCTGTTTTTCTTTAGAGGACATTCATTCTTCATATGGCCTGGCCTATTACATTCATAACAAATAACATCATTAGTGGAATTGAACTTACGGTTGTAGGACTTACGTGCTTTTAGGATTTTCTTGTATCCTTTGGAGATGAGTGCCATTTGTTTCTCCATCTCATCTTTGACTTCATTCTCGGACTCCTCCGTATCCGATGTTGCTTTGAATGCAAGGTTCTTCTTCTTTTCAACGTGTTCCTTGGTCTTTCGCTCTTGCAGTTGGAGTTCATACGCCATTAGGTTGCCGATGAGCTCCTCTAAGGTTAGCTTTGAAGTGTCGTTGCCTTCTTCAATGGCTGAAGCTTTGGATTACCATTCGGGAGTGATGGATATAAGGATCTTGCATACATGATCCTCTTGTGTATACTTCTTTCCCAATCCCGCAAGTGTGTTGACGATCTCCGTAAATCTCGTGTACATCTCCGTTATGTTCTCGTCTTTCTCCATCATAAATTTTTCATACCTACCAGCATAAAGAGAAGATTTTGAAGATTTAACTTTTTGGTTACCTTCATGTGTTACCTCAAGAAGTTTCCATATTTGGTGCGCGGAGGTAGCCATGGAGATGCGGTTGTACTCCGTTGTGTCAAGGCCGCAATATAGAGTGGACACTGCCTTGGCATTTAGAGATACTTTATCCTTCTCCGTCTTGGTCCACTTTTCTTCCTCAAGAGTGGGTTCTTCATAAGGATTCTCCACTATCTTCCATAGATCATAGGAGATAGAGAGAAGGTACATTCGCATCCGATTCTTCCAAGATCCATAATTTGATCCGTTGAGAAGTGGTGGTCTGGAGGAAGATTGTCCTTCGGGGAAATGATTGGTTGACGCCATCTATAACCTCGCTCTGATACCAAGTGTTGGATCCTGTGGATGGCAAACAACACTAGAAGGGGGGGTTGAATAATGTTGTATAAAGATAAAACTTTTTCGTTCTTTAATTAATCAACACAAAACAAAACCTTCTAATGTTGCCTAAGAAACCAAGTAGAGTGATCTACGCTTGGTTCTTAATCAACTTAATTAATCTTCAAAACAAGTCAGAGATAAAACTCTTCTGGTAGTCGACTCCCTAAGAACAGTAGTCGACTCCCAGAGGGAAATTAAGCACAGCTCAGTTAAATAAATACTTGATGAAGATATATAAGATTGCACAGAAGTATAAGAGAGAAGCGAATACAGAAATTAATCTTGCAATATATTATGAATGAGTTACAAATGTAATACTCAATGAATCAAGATAAACAAAGTAGAGATACACAATCACAGAGAGAATCAAACGCAAACACAAGGATTTTTATCCTGGTTCCCCATAACCCTGGGTACGTCCAGTCCCCGACCAATCCGGTACAAGATTTCCACTATTGCCTTAGAAATACAAACACCTAGCCTTCACTAGGATTTCCAACCACCTAGACTTGTCTAGGATTTTACCCTTGCCTCACAACCCGAGGACTTTACCTTGCCTCACAATCCGAGGACTTTTCACAAACACCTTGCCTACAACAAGGATTTACAACCACCCTTATCACAAAGGGACTACCAGTAAAATCAAATCCAATACACCACAATGAATTAGTGGAGATTGGTTTTTACACCCAATAATTCTATAGCCAAGATTAAATATGCAATTGTGCTTAACGTGGCTAAAAGAATTTTAAATCGTCCGTAGATCACACAAAGAATATGAGTTTATTCACTGTGATCTAGAATCTAGATGTGTTCTTAGATCACACAAAGAATATGAAATTATTCGATGTGATCTAGAATCTAGATGTTTCAAAAAATCCTTTAAGAATATAAAAAATCAAAGAGAAGGATTTTGAAAACCAATTTGCAATAGCCAAATAATAATAATGATCTTAAAAATAATTGTAAAAGAATATAAGCAATAAGATCAGAAATTGAAAAAACGATTTGGCTATGAAGAACTTTGAGAGCGATGAGAACGATGAGAACTTTTTGAGAGAATATGAATTTTGCTCAAGAGTAAATTGGTGAGAAAAATGTTCTCAAAGGGTCTCTATTTATAGAGCCAAAGGAGAATTCAAAATAATTCAAATCAAGTTTGACTTCAGCCCAAAAATCAAGCAATGAATAAATGAGAGAGTGAATCAAGGAATTCTGGTCGCACAGATGGTAGTCGACTCCCTAACTTTGGTAGTCGACTCCCAGAGTGTCTCAGAGAAAATCTGCTACTACTGGTAGTCGACTCCCTAACTTAGGTAGTCGACTACCAGACTATCTTTTCTGGTAGAAGACAGAAATCAGTGTAGTGAACTACAGGGTGTGTGTAGTTGACTACAAATTGAAACTTAGCTTCTATGAAAAGAATGCTCTCAAATAAGTTTAAAATGAGTTTTAAAAACATTTTAGAAAATCATTTTGTGTGTGTGCAAATTCTTCTTGGCTTTGACATAATCCTAAGAAAATGAAAACCAACTCACACACTAGACTCTATGAAGAACTTGAAGCCATGGTTGAGCTAGCGCTAGTTGCATATGCTTCCGCTTGAATTTGAGCTCCTCTTTAGCTTTAGCTTGAGCACATTCTTTGAGCTTCATCTTTGAACTCTTCTTGTGCTTGAGCTTTGAAGTTGCGAGCTAAATTCATCTTCATCTTCTATGTGTGTGGTTGAAGTTCTTCTTCTCGGAGTATGTTTCGATCTTCAATTAGCTTATTGCACAACCTACACACTTAAGTTGTATGATTAGTAATTTAATAACATTTGGTGTGATCATCAACAAAACAAACCACTTGGGGTGGGACTAGATTCCCATCAGATTCATGGTGTAAAGACATTTAAGTGATAAGACAACACATATCAGACCGTATTCAGAATAAGACAGCAAAAATATCTACATTTCTTTGATTTGTTAAAATTTGATCCTTAGTGCGGGGTATATAAAAAGGTATCTATACATTTATAAAATATAATACAGCGCGCACAACGGATCAAAATACACCCAGCTGTGCGCGTTGAGCAAAAAGGTCGTAACGAATAATTCCTCTGCACGCACAACTTTCAATACATTTAATTCCCATAATTCCCATAATTTATTACATCAGCGCGCACAACGTTCAATACATTTAATTGCAACACATATTCGACTGTTTGTGGAATAAGACAGCAAAAAGATATACATTTCTTTGATTTGTTTAAATTTGTCACTTAGTGCGAGGTATAAAAAAAGGTATACGTTTTTTGAATTCTAGGGCTGACTAGGACAAGATAAAGAGTGGCTAGGTTTTGATCCTCGGAAATCAATTCGTCTATAAATAGCCTCTCTTCCCACTAGACCTTGTCAACCACTGATTCTATCTGTTTCTACTTCATACACTATTTTTTCTTCACAATGCTAAATATTTCCCGTTGTTCATCACTGCTTCGTCTTCAACACACAAAGATGAACAATGTACAACCCGCAATTGACGTGTACTGGAAGATGTTATTTGCTCCTTCATATGTTCTACTACAGCATCGAATTCTTCCGAGAAGAAGCAACCGTGATATATTTTTATATCAGTGCCTAAACGTAAAGTTGCATGTCTTTATACCCTATTTTTTACTTAAATATGCTTTTTATCGTTCATAATTGATGCTTCTTCAACGCATACAGTGGCATGCGCTCAAGAATCCAGATCATCCAACTTCGTTAAAGGAGTGGCTACTTATACCGTTATGGACTATCTGGATGCTAGTGATGATGGTGCGTGCTATTGGAGCTGATCATAAATGCCATCTTTCTTGAGCTGTTCAGCATGACTCTGTCACTATGAAGAGTTTTGCGTAGTGGGATTCAATGTACCATTAGGATATTCCCCTGATTGAATTTCATACCAGTTCCAAACTGTGAAGTTGCAAAATGTTTAGCTGTAGTTTCAACTTTGTTGTGTAATGTACAGAATAATGCATAAATGTTGTATTTTGGAATTCAGCCCCTAATACAATGTCATTTTATTTGATACAATTGTAGGACAATACAAAAATGATATAGGTGATATATATGTCCGACGTTGATATTACTGAGCAAAATTGTTTACCGAACTATAAATAACATTTATGCATTATGTACATTATAATGCATAATGCTGTAGTTTGTTAGAATTCAGACCTTAATACTATGTCATTTAATTTGATACAATTACAGGACAATACAAAATTGATATAAGGTGATATATACATTGATGCTTACTTGAATCAATGTCCGACATAGATATTCTGATCAAACACTGTTCACCAAACTATAAATTCCCCAGGGCGCACAACAGGCTCATGCTATATGTTGTGATAAACTATTTACGTGTGCACACAGTTACTAGCATGCACAACGTTCGTATCGATTTGTTCGACCGCTGTGCGCGATGAGCAAAACAGTATCTTGTTATCAACCTTTACTCAAATCACACAACTGGATGTAGATGTGACCCTTTTGCTCGCAGAGCCAAACCGTATGCAATTAAACACAATAGACCATCGCACACAACAGTCAGATGCCATGACCTTTGTGCGTGCTGAGCAAAACTGTATTACATGCTCCATTACCCACAGTTAATCATCCCGTCATATGGGCAACATAAGGTAAGGTTGCGAGCACTGATCAAATTACACGCCAAACGTTCGTAACGAATAATTGCTCTGCGCGCAAAACGTTAAATAAAAAATCCCAAAATATAAAAGAAACACAAAATCGGGCGAGAATTAAATAATGTTCAGTCTGACATTATTTAAAAAATCAAAATTTAATACAATTTGATGCGCATCAGTTGAATGATGGGTGTAAAGACATTTAAGTGATAAGACAACACATATTCTACTGTTTACATAATAGGACAACAAAAATAGCTACATTTCTTTGATTTGTTTAAAAAAAATACATTTTGGATATATAATACAGCGCGCACAACGGCTCAAAATACACCACGCTGTGCGCGTTGAGCAAAGTGGACGTTACCAATAATTACTCTGTGCCCACAACGTTCAATACAAAATCCCCATAATTAATAACTTCAGCGCGCACACCGTTCATATAAAATCCCAATAATAAAGAAGAAAACAAAATTATAGGAGAATTAATTAATGTTCAGAGTCACTTCAGACTGACAGGCCAGTTAAAAAAATTACCATTGAAGCAAATGTGATGCGCAACAGTTGATTCATGGTGTAAAGACATTTAAGCGATAAGACAACACATATCAGACCGTATTCAGAATAAGACAGCAAAAATATCTACATTTCTTTGATTTGTTAAAATTTGATCCTTAGTGCGGGGTATATAAAAAGGTATCTATACATTTATAAAATATAATACAGCGCGCACAACGGATCAAAATACACACAGCTGTGCACATTGAGCAAAACGTTCGTAACGAATAATTCCTCTGTGCGCACAACGTTCAATACATTTAATTCCCATAATTCCCATAATTTATTACATCAGCGCGCACCACGTTCAATACATTTAATTGATAAGACAACACATATCCGACTGTTTGCAGAATAAGACAGCAAAAAGATATACATTTCTTTGATTTGTTTAAATTTGTCCCTTAGTGCGAGGTATATAAAAAGGTATACATTTAGAATATATAATACAGCGGGCACAACGGAACAAAATATACACAGCTGTCCGCGTTCAGCATAATGGTCGTAATGAATACTTACTCTGCGCCCACAACTTTGTAGATTAATTACTGTTCATACTGACATGCAAAAAAAAATCAAAATTGATGCAAATATAATGGCAGCAGTTGATTGATGGGTGTAAGGAAATTTAAGTGATTTGACAACACATATCTGGTAGTTTACAGAATAGGACTGCAAAAATATTCCCATTTCTTTGATTTGTTAAAATTTGAGTTTTAGTGCTCACCGTGCGGGGTTTTTAATTTGTATACATTTTGGACATATAATACAGCGCGCACAACGGATCAAAATACAACCGGCTGTGCGCGTTGAGAAAAACGGTCGTAACGAATAATTACCATGTGCGCACAACGTTCAATACTAAATTCCCATAATTAATATCTTCAGCGCGCACAACGTTGAATAAAAAATCCCAATAATAAAGAAAACACATAATTGGGTGGAGAATTAATTAATGTTCAGACTGACATGGCAGATTAAAAAATCAAAATTGATGCAAATATAATGCGGAGCAGTTGATTGATGGGTATATAGACATTTACGTGATAAGACAACACATATCCGACAGTTTACAGAATAAGTTAGCAAAAATATTCACATTTCTTTGATTTGTTTAAATTTGCGTTTTAGTGCGGATTGTGCGGGGTATTTAAAAAGGTATATAGTTTGCATATATAATACAGCGCGCAAATCGGATCAAAATACTCCCAGCTGTGCGCTTTGAGCAAAAAAGTCGTACGAATAATTACTCTGCGCGCACAACGTTCTTCTAAAATTCCCATAATTAATTACCGCAGCGCACACCACGTTCAATAAAAAATCCCAATAATAAAGAAAACACAAAATTGGGGGAGAATTAAATAATATTCAGACTGATGGGTGAACAGACATTTATTAAGTGATAAGAAACACATATCTTACTGTTTCCAGAATAAGACAACTTATACCTATGTGTTGATACTCATGGGTCACGCTGTTTGATTTGAGGTGTTCACATCGCTATAAATGTATTTATGAGTAATATTGTATAAACATAAATAATTTGCTCAACTCGCACAACTGCCATATTTTTACCCGTTTTGCGCTTTGAGCAATTTTCTTTGAGGCAATCAATTTTGTTAGCGTCAATTTCTATAGCCCACAGTAACCCCACTGTAGTCTCAGCCTCATCCATGCGGACCATACCCAGTCCAATTCGTCTATATAAAGTGATTCACTTCCCTCTAGACATCGTCAACCACTACTCCTCTCGATGATAGTGTTCTATATGGTTATACCTATACACTATATTTTCTTTTACATGCTAAATTTTTGTTCTTACTACTGAATGCTTCGTCTCCGACACACAAAGATAGCCAATAAACTTGCGGCAATTGCCGTGTTGCTGAAATTGAATTCGTCACATTTATATGGGCATCAAAGATGGAGTCTGCTACTTCAGATATCATCAACGATGGTGTTGGCTCCTTCAGAAGAAGCACACGATGTTTTCGAATGCTTCACATTGCCATCAGCCTGAAGGTGCCACCAAGGTATCGGCTCTCAAACTGCGCAATCTTCTCTGAAACTGTGCATCCTCATTTGTTTCCATGCTCAGAAGAATTTCTTACGAGTGCCATTATTGCATTTCATACCAGTGCAAAAATGTGAAGAATCTCTATTGGAGCTGCTCATAACTGCAATATCCCCAGTAGACACGGTCACGACATGAGAACTTGTCGTATGAGCAAAACTGTATTCCATTGCTCAAAGTTAATCAGCCCGCTCTGCGTCCAAAAGTAGTGACCTTTGTGTCCACTAAGCAAAAATATTAACTATACTGTGATTTGTCACATTTACTCTCTTCTGATATGATGCTGTATGTTTTTTTTGGAAAAACTTGGACATGCACCGCAAGAGTATCGGTGTATTTAGATTTTTCTCTTTTGGTAATCGAAACCAGATGTTTTTTTGCCGTTGTGCGCGTTGAGTATAAAAAGGTATACCTTCAAGCAATTTTTCTCTTCGTGCACCACCGCACTCGGATACTAGTTGGAACAACGTCTGGCTGGTATCCATCTGCCATATATTCACGAGCACGAACTATTACTCTACGGTGTTTCCATCCTCGTACTTGGTCAGTCCAACTCGTCTGTATATGGTTTCCGTACCCACCAGACCTCATCAACCACTACCCCAGGTGATTATAGTTCCTTTATCTGATTCTCTCTGGTTCTTCTAATACAATGTTTTTTCTTCAAATTTGTAATTTTGTTGTTGTTCATGAGTGCGTCGTCTATAGCACACAAAGATGGCCAATATACTAGCGGCAAGTGCCGTGATGCAGAAATTGAATTCATCACCTTTATATGGCGGCGAAGATGTTCTTTTGCTCCTCTTCGCATGATCTGTTCTTCTTCATTGCAAACCTCAAATGAAGGCAAAGATGTTCTTGCAATCATTACAGCTTCATTCTCGTCCATGCCAACTTGCAAAAATTCTTTGACCCTTCGTAAGTTCCGTTCAGAATCATTGCATACATAACTGCTTGATGATAACAACTGTTCTACCTAAGTCTAATTATATTTACTTTTTTATTCTCTCTTTTCCTAGGGGAGTTTGTACTTGCTGGTATCCCTTCTGCTACCACGGGTGTTCGAAGTGTCATGGTTTGCCTTGAGATAGATGCCGACGGTATCTTGAATGCCTCTGTAGAGGAAAGTATGTGTGCAGAAAAATAAGATCACTATCACTAACGATAAGTGCCACGTAGACCCAGGAGGAGATTGAAAGGATGTTCCTTGAGTCAAAGAAGTATAAAGCAGAAGATGCAGCGAACAAGAGAACGGCGGAGATGGAGTGTTATGTTCATTGGAATGCATAAATGTTGTAGTATGTTGGAATTCAGACCTCAATATAATGTCATTTAATGTGATACATTTGCAGCCCATTACACAGACCTTAATACAATGTCATTTAATGTGATACATTTGCAGCCCATTACAAACTTGTGATTGGTGATATATACATTGATGCTTGCTTAAATCAAATTCCAACAATGAAATTTAATGGGAAAAATTAGTGAAAAGTAATATACTAAGATTTACACAGCGCGCACAACTGGCAAACGGCGTGAACGTTGTGCGCGTTTAGAAATTTTGATCGAGGCCAACGATTATGCTCACATCGCTCAGCACGTCAGTGGATCTTTATCTGGGAACAGCATCTGTGTAATACATACAAGATTATTCTGTATATTCACGAGAAATCGTCTGTTGACCTTTATTTAGTAGAAGTGCTACTTTTGTTTATACCAGCTTCCATTTACCCCTGGACACTAATTAATCATCCCACATAATTGCTCAGCGTGCACAACTTGCAACAGAAATGAAAGTTGTTCGCGCTAAGCAACGCTTTCTACAATTACCGAGTTTTGCTCGTCGCGCACAACGGTGTTATTTAACAATCCGTTGTGCGCTCGGAGCTAAACTGTATACAATTACACAGTACACACAATTACTCATCGCGATCATATACGGAAGGTCATTCTCCCGCCAGTCTCGTCCTCGGTGACGGGGCCATGTCGGCCGTCCAACAGGGTTCCCGGGTGTCGACCTGGAATCAGGGGGGAGGTAGTAAACGCTCTCACTCGGCGTCTGTTGCAAAAATTCCCTTCATTAAATTCTGAAAAAATTACATATGACTCGCTCGCGAGCAGCAGTCTTACAAAAGTAACGATTCCCAAAATTTAGGAAGACGACGCACCGTCGGCTGTAAAGAGGTCCTTTATCGCTCTCGCCACCCTTTCCATCTTGGCGGTGGCCCGAGATTTGAAAGCGTCGACCTCTTGCTCCTTCTCGAGAAGCTTGGCCTGAAGGTCAGCAACCTCCTTCCTCGATGCCTCAAGATCAGCTCGGAGTTGAGAACACTCTCTACCCCACTGATCTTCCAACTGCTTCTTAGCGCTTGACAAGGCAGCGAGGCTGGATTTCGCGTCTGAGGCCGCCCAATCCGACTTGCCCTTGGCGGCCATTATCTTCCCCAAATCTTCCTCCAGCTTCTTCACCTGAGCTCTGAGCTCAGAAGCCTCGTTCTCGGCATCCGCCACCCGGCGCTGCCCCTCGATCAGTTCGCGGGCCCTGCGGCGCAGACCTGCCCCGAAAATGGTCACCTGCAGATGGCGACAATCAGCAAAACCAGAAGGGGAATCAAAATTCAGAATTCACATTGGCAACGAACCTGAAGGCCACTGCGAACGAATCAGTTGGCCATCGTCTCAAGGTCGACCCCATTCAGGAAATCGACATCCCTTGGCAGAGTGATATTCTCCGCCAGACGAGCCCCCGTCCCAAAGTCCAGGAGGGCCGACTCGGCCGTCCCCACGATGTACGGTGGCCGATAGGTCTCCCCGTGAATCTCCGCATGATGGCCAGACCCAATGCGGTTCGACTGCAGAAGGTGGCCGAACTCTGGAGGTATGGGGCCGACGGAAGGGACCGGAGGATCAATGTCCTCGTATGGCCACCCGTCGTGTGGCGTGCTGGAGGACGATGCGCCCCCAACTCGAGGATCAGAAGGAGCCGCCTTCAAAGACCGCGCAGCTTGACTTGAGGAGCATCCAGCCTCCCCCAAATCCAGCATGAGGTTCCCCGATTCCTCCGATTCCTCCCATTCCTCCCATTCCTCCTCTTCCTCCTCTGCCCTCTTCCTCTTACGGCCTTCTTCATTGGCCCGCTCCATCGCTGAAGTAACCTCTCTGTATGCTCCTCCCGCCATTTTTGTTTTTGGAAGAAATAATAAGATGATGAGATTTCCTCGGAGCGCAAAAGCCATTGGCCTCACCTCCAATTTCTTTTATTACGCGAACGAATGGACAAGATGATCGACACGTGTCGGAATTTTGGCAAAAACAACGGTTGAGATAGGTGAAAGGTTTTGGCGGCCTTAATCCAAATTCGATGCTTCGAATGCCGTGCCCTATTAAAGGAAATTACCTATCAGGCGGCCTCGATCCGCGTTTATAATCGAGAACGAATCACGGGGGCCAATGTTGAACCCGTGTACGGCGCCGAAAAGGCATGGGGTTATTGCTCATCGCACAAAACGACTCAAACCCTATAATTGCTCTCCGCACACGCCCACTCAAAACTCACAATTGCACACAGTACACAACCATTTTTTTTCCCATCCACGTTTACATGTGAAAGGGTAAATTTATTATTCGTATCACCGTTGCATAATTGTTAAGAAATTCCATGTCACAACTAGTCCTTACACAAAGTTTGGAAATGGTGCATGTCAGCAGGCAGAGTGTATGTCATGGCATATACATCTACTGTAGTAAAGGCAGTAACAACTATACTTATGAACATGTGAAAGCGTGCACGTGCAACAGGCAAGGTGTACAACAATGGATCGACACATGCAACAGGCAGAGTGTAATGCAAGACTGACGTGCATTCAATCATTGAGATACAAAAACAATCAATTCAAAGTGTCAAATAATACATCTTATGCATGTAGTCCTCATCAAAGGGTGTTAGTGTTACGATTTGATGTATGATGAGAGTCTTGTACTTTTACCCTTCTTTTTTCGAGTGAGTTGTGAATATGAAGATGTTGGTGTATGTATAAGATGTATCAATGTATCATTAAAATGGAATATTGTGTTATTTTCTCAGTCTTTTTATTTGTGATGGAGTTTTACTTGTACTTCCCTGCAAGTGCGAACTACCTGCAGTGTTCTTTCTACTCTCTTCTTTTATTTCTTTCTACGTAAAAACACTCGTCTTTTCGGGTATACATGATAAGGGTTCGTACTTATCGGATATCCTGGGGACCGGGTCGCATTGAATGAAGGCCAGTCGAACGAATTCTCCCGCCCATGGGGAGTGGTATTCGAAGTGCCGCCTCTGTGAGACTTTGACACGTGTTCCTTGCTGACGGCTTGGATTCCAAGGGACCGTCAGTATAAAGCCTTTCTCCTTTTAAATTCTGCTTTACCCGTTGCTCGTTACCCTGATTTTCATCTTTTTTGCTCAGATGGTGGGTCGGGATTTCAGTGAAGACGTTCCTGATGTTCCTCACCATCTGCCCTTGGGCACGGCCGAACCTTCGCCCTTCGTGGCGAATCAGATTGATTCGCCCTCCGGTCTCGACCTCGGAGAGGGGGACGTGGCGGCCGTCGAGCAGGGTTCCCATGTGTTAACCGAGAATGAGGAGAAGAAGAGACGCTCTCACTCCTGGTCTGAAGGTCCCGAGAGGAAGAAGAAGAGGAGTGAGAGTAGTCCAGCTGTCCTTCCGAGTGACCGCTCCTTCAGGGAGAAACTGGCAGACTCTCTGGTATGGCATATCCAGCATGTCGGACCCTTTTTTCTTCAACGCCTGTTTTGTTGATGGCGACATTCATCCCTGCGGTCTTGCAGGTTTACCCGGTTGCTGTAGATGGTCTTGAGGCGGCCTTGGCGCAGGAGCGCCTGAGGGCTGAGGCGGCTGAGAAATCAGCCAAGGAGGCCCACCAGTTCAAACTGAGAGTTGCAGAGCTCACCTCGGAGGTGGGATGTTTGACGGAGGCTCTGGCTGTCGCCATGAGTTCGGCCAAGTATGCTGAGGATGCACTGTCCCTCGCCCGGGAGGAGCATAGAAAGGCGAAAGGCGCTCTTTGGGCCGATATAGGCGACCTGCGGGAAGTGGCCCATGGTCGGATCGTAGCTGAGGTCCAGAGGGACTATGGGGATGTCCTGGCTCCGAAAATCGTGGAGTCTATCCGTGAGGGATTCTGGGAGTTCTCGGCCATTTTTGCTGCTCAGATCGAGAGGTCCTTCCGGGATGGTTTGGCAGCGTTCGAGGCGCGGGGCCGAAGAATGCTTCCCCGACCTCCGGTTGTCCCTGGTCACCCTACTGGTTCGGGAGAAGACGAATCGCCTGGGGACGCCTCTTATCGAGCTCCTGCATCATAGGTGGATCGAACCCTTTTTTGTTTCTCCTTTTTGTTCGTTGTACTTGGAGATATTTTTGATCAATGGAAACAATTTCTAGAATGATTTCTTGACAATTGGCGTGACCTGCTGTAACAGATAAATTATAAGATATGAGATCGACAGCAGCATATAGATTTCTCGAATGATAGGCATCATCCTCATACTCTCATAATTAAAACTTTGGGTATTAAGTTTTAGTTTGTACCCGCAGACCTAGGAATTCAAAGCCACACTAGCTGCATTTTGAACTAAAATACCAGATAAATCATTTTTCATAGATACAGCTTTCCAGAGATTCAGTTTTCAGCACATTTAATGATGGGCTTCATTACATAAATGCTTTTCATACCACTGCCACTTTTTCTTTGGTGATGAGCTTGATGACTGAGCCCACACGCATGGCCAAAAGGCTGAAGAGGAAATTGACAAACTCTTTGCCCGCTTCCGCGAACAACACTCTCTTCATCCCCTTGTCTATGAAAAGCTTCAACCTCGTTTGGGTGGCCATCTTCACTGTTGCATCAAACCGGTGATGGTTTGTTTAAGCTATGGTCTCTGGTTGTTTGGGAAGGGTTAGCTTGATATGGTCAGAGTAATATTTGAGCAAGGTTACTTCTTTCTCATGCCTTTCACAGCACTCGAAGTGTTGTGGTTGAATATATTTTGTGGGTATGGAAGCCATTTATAGACGAATTGGACTGCCCTTGGATGAGGATGAGCCTACAGTCGAGTGTAGCATTACTCCTTCCTCATGACTGATAACCATCACTCGAAGTGTAGAGGTTGAAGAGGGCTTGTGCGTAGGAAAGCCATTTTATAGACGAATTAGACTGCCCTTGGATGAGGATGAGTCTACAGAAGAGACCCCGTGAGTCTACAAAGCAGTGATCGTGAATGTACATAAGATTTTATTCATCGTGCACATCTTCCAAAATTATTTGCTCTCCGCGCAAAACGGCATTATTCTTGCCGGTTGTGCGCGTTGAGCTATTTTGTTTGCTCAACGCGCACCACCACGGTCATACATTATTGGGAACTCAATCTGCTGTAGATTCACGGGCATTCTTCTGTATAATCACAAGCAATTTGCTGTAGACTCACGGGGTCTCTTGTGTTGCCTCCCAGTAACTCTACTGTAGTCTCATCCTCATCCAATGGCATCCAAAGTCGTCTATAAATGGCTTCCCTTCCCACAAGCCCTCGTCAACCACTACACTTCTTGATGATATTATTCTATCTTATTGTATCTTATTCTAGTTATATGATATTTTCTCTACGACATTCTATTTTTTCCTTCATCACTGCTGCGTCCTCAACACTCAAAGATGGACAATATACTAGCGGCTAGTGACGTGATGCAGAAATTGAATACATCACATATATATTGATTCGAAGATGTTCTTTGCTCCTTCATATGTTCTGTTTGTCGTCATTGAAGCTATCACCTTCCATGCACACCCGTTTCTTCACTGCTTGTATATGCTCTTTGATACTTCGTTGCAGACATCACTGCTCGATGATAATAAATGTTCTATCTTATTCTAAGTCTACCCGTACAATATTTTTACTTAATTATGCTTTGTTATGTGTTCATCACTGATTCTTCTTCAACACAGACGGGGGGACGGATGGCCAAGATACAAAGAAGCAAGTGACGCTGATGCAGCTGCTGGAGCAGCTCATAAATGGCAACAAACTTTAAATTTTTTTCATGGTGGGAATCCATGTATCCCTAGTATAGTCTAGTGCTTTAATTGCTTAGTCGGGCAAAAACTGTGATGTTGCAAAATGTTTAGATGTAGTTTCTACTTTGTTGTGTTATGTACATTTGAATGCATAAATGTTGTAGCATGTTGGAATATAGATCTTAATACAATGTCATTAAATTTGGTACAATTGCATCACATTACAAAATTGTGTGATGCTAACTTGAAGTACCCACAATTACTCAGCTCGCACCAACGGCAACAGCATTGAACGTTGTGCGAGCTGAGCACAACTGTCTACGATTACCAACATTTACTCATCGATCATAACCGTCAAAGTTATGAACCGTTGTGCGCGTGGGGCTTAACTGCTTACAATTACCCATATTACTCGGTGCGCACATCCGTAACATTATTGAACGTTGTGTGCGCTTATTAGGAAGCCTGTAAAATTACCAAGTTTTGCTCAGCGTGCACAACTGGTAAAAGTTGTAAACGTTGTGCGCGCGGAGCTAAACTGTATACAATTACCCACCATTACTCATCGCGGACAGCTACATGCCTCATTCTCTTGAATCTTCATTCTCTTCAGCTCTACTGCTTCTGCTTCTTACTCCTTAATCCCATTAATTTTCTTGACATTTGTCAGGTTCTGCAGCAACAGAGAAATTATAAGATATGAGATCCGCAGCATCGGATATAGGTCTCGAATGATAGGCATCATCCTTATAGGCTTATAACCAAGACTTACTGTTTTAATGTTCAATTTGGACCCCCAGCCCTCTTAATTCAACTCCACGATGGCTGCATTTTGGACTAAAAATATAGGAGGCTGCCGTTTTCAGATGACCATTTTTAAAGAGAACCAGTTTACTTACAACCCATTTACACTGATATGTCCGTAACAGATGCATGTAGTATATTTCTTCCAAGCTGATACAAAATTGTTACCTTTAGGATATAAAAATGTCATCCTTCATATCACAGCCTTGTTAAGTCATCGGGCGAAGATTTTTCCTACAGAGATTATGGAGCAATGATGTTACAATAATTTATACTAGTATATAAAATAGTAACCAGCTGTGCTCATATATACCTTATTTCTACCAGCTGTGCTCATACGACAAGTTCTCATGTCATGACCCTTTTCTGCACAAACACTGCATGTCCTTGTTCTTGTTTGACTTTGTTCTTGGGAGACTTGTATTCCAGACAGAATCCTTGATGCCACTCGTGGTCGGCCTTTAGTTCTAGCTTTTGCAGGATCATGCATAATGACATCATTTACTCCCACTTCTTGTTTGATAGGTGCACTGGACCCCACCTGTGATCTTGGCTCTCCAGAAGCAGTTTGCGCTTTATTAGTCATATTATGCTGGTCCAAAAAACTGTTTGCCCACCCAAAGACGACATCAAACAGAAGGGGATCTCTTGTTACCGCCTCCACAACTTTATCGAATGATGAACGAAGTCTCCAGGCTTGAAGTGGAGTAATTTGAGTTAGACGCACTCCGTGTACTGTGCTAGTCGACGAGGCCCCAAGACTCATGATGCTATGTCTTGCATTTAGAGTCCACCTGGGTAAAATATATCTCTCAGGGATGGCTTGCATATCATACTTTTGCTTCATCATATATAAAATTTGCGGGCATAGAAAACCTTCAGTCACCGCCCTTGCACACGTACACCTGAACATTCCCTTAGATATATTGCATTGAACATTATGCACGTAGCTCTTTCCATCAATCCGCATAGTTACTCTATACGTGCTCGTGTCCCCTTCCGTGCTCACCCTTTCGTGCCGACAGTATAAAGTATTTTTGAAACGATTTTGAAAAATGGAAAATATGTTTCTAGTATATACCTTTGCTGCATGAACCTCTAACTCATGCATGCCGCTAAATTCTGGTTTGTTCCGCATACAAAAAGTATCTTCTCTCTCCTCTTTGTCTCGCTGAAATTTTACGGCTTTATCATATTGATCAATGAACTCGTATAATGGAGTCATACAGTTTACGTATCCATCAAAATACGCGTTCATGCTTTCACTCCTTTGGCTGGACGCCATGCCTACACACAAAACAATAAATGAATACCATGTGCTGAGTTTATTTTGATCATATATTTTTACACCAATCTCTATCGTATTAACATTCATACCCGCAAAGAAAGTATCCAGTAGGTACGCCTTAATCCAATGCTGTGCTTTCTCATGCATCGTATGCAACCACTTCCAGGCTTTCATTTCATTTTTTTTGTTTTTCTGTCAATGGCTCCTGAAATTCCGTTTGGTACTTCTCCATTAAGATGCACCAACAATTCTCAGCTTCTTCAACATTTTGACTGTTCTTACACCAGTTTGCATAGTCTTCTTCAAATTCAGGGTTATAAGAAGACCGCAATGAACGTAGATGCTCATCTTCGTGCAGACTGATATGCCATATGCAATACCTGTGTTTTGTATTTGGAAAAACTCTTTTGATTGCATTGCATATTACCGGGTCTTGATCGGTGATGATAGCTCCTGGTGCTTTATCCTACATACATGTTAACCACTGTCTGAATAACCAAACAAAGGTTTCTTCCTTCTCATCAGCAAGAAGAGCACATCCAAATAAAATAGACTGTTTATGATGATTGACACCTGTAAAAGGTGCAAAAGGCAACATGAATCTATTTGTCTTATAAGTGACATCAAATACAACAACATCTCCAAACTGGCTGTATGATGTCCTCGCCCTTCCATCAGCCCAAAATATACTCCTGCATACATTCTCTTCATCATGCTCAATAGCATAATAGAACTGAGAGTCTGTAGCTTGCCTTTTAATAAATTATTCTATTACTCTAATGCATTCCTTTCCAATGTTGTTCTTTCTTTCTACTCTCCCATGATCAATGCATTGTTGCGTAGTAATATTGACATTACTACTACTCGTGGCATTTAGAATCCTTGCAATCTTTGCAGGTCCTACTCCACAGCCACACATCTGATCAACTAAATTCCTACATGTTCCGTCCATCTGCGATCTTTTATGTGACCGTAGCATCTGGATCTTCGCTGGGCTTTTTATCAACTCATGATTATGATCATCATTAAAGGAGTTTATCCGCCATACTCCTCCGGTGATTTTATGAACTGGCATTCGAGCCATACAGCCTTCTCTCTCGTTTTTCCTTCGATTAACGTCCCTCCCTATCTCCCTCTTATCTTTTAAGATTTTATACCCTTCTTTGTTGCACGTATACTTCCTCCTCGTGGTATTGCCATCTTTTCCCTTTCCCGTAGATCCCTTTCGGGTTGCAAAACCTTTCATTGCTGCATATGTATTATAAAATTGATACGCATCTTCTTCTGTTTGAAATGTCATTCCAACATGTGGGCTGCCTTTTTCACTATCACTATGCCTATCCTCTTGATATACGCTGTTTGCACTGTCATTTTCAGCTTCAATCTCATTTGGCATCTCCTGATCATGCACATAGGGTTCACTCTCTTCGATTTTCATTTTCTACATTAGAAACAAGTAAAAATATCAGTAATATTGCCGCAGCATGACTGCTATACATGTCTATCCAAGTATCAGTCGATCATCATCAGCATGTTAGTTGAAACCACACTACTATTACTAATCATGTTAAAACCTTGCGTATTATATCTATTCTTTTTCAATCTGATCTAATTGTTACCATCATATTTGATGACCGGATCAAATCCATCAAAAAATCAAACATATCAACCATTTTGCGCGGTGGGCAATATTATGTACGCCATTCGCTCCATGTTGTTGTGCTATATGAGCTGCTTCGGGAAGTTTTGATGGACATCTCATATTGCTCAACGCGCACAACGGGTGCGATGGTTGAAGGATTGTGCGCGGAGAGTAATTTCCATCGCAACACTTCGCTAGTTTGGAAATTACTCACCGCGCAAAACGGGACAAAAATTTAGCCCGTTGTGCGCGGAGAGGAATTTCCAGGCTAATCGTCCAACGGTTGGAAATTACTCCCCGTGCAAAACCCTTCAAAAATTTATCCCGTTGTTTGCGTTGAGCAATATGAGATGTCCAACAAATTAGGGATGATGATCCTTACCTCGATGGAGGAGAGTAACAGGGGAATCAACGAGAGTGTGATGGCCTGGATTTGGGGGCGATCTTAGGCGTGGGCTGTTGAAATCGAAGACCTTGTGCAAAACTGGGGATCTACTCCAGCTTCTGCGTTTTGCGCGGGAGTGAGCAAAAGAATTGGTGGCGATTGCTCCAGCTTCTGCGTTTTGCGCGGGAATGAGCAAAAGAATTGGTGGCGATTGCTCCAGCTTCTGCGTTTTGCGCGGGAGTGAGCAAAAGAATTGGTGGCGATTGCTCCAGCTTCTGCGTTTTGCGCGGGAGTGAGCAAAAGAATTGGTGGCGATTGTATTTTAGTACAAAAGGGGTTAAAGGTAATTTAGTACAGAGGCGCGTTAAAAAGAGCTTAAAGGGCGTTTTGGTAATTGCACAAAAAGGTCAGATATTACCATGATCGCTGATCGGATCGGACGGTCAGGAGGGGTCGAGCGCAGGAATCCCATCTGAGCACGAGCTCAAGCGCATTTTACCATATATATATATCGTATACTTCGGTTCGCATGTGTCGGGATTCCACAAATAGGACTAGGATAACCCATTTAGCCTATGCTCTGATTTGCGAGAAATATTTCCTTTGCCCAAATGTTTAGATTCCGATTTCTTTTTTTTTGTTTTACTTGGTGCAAATCCCCTCATCGTGTACCGTTCTCCCACTTGTGAGAGTACACATGTATATATCCCAAAATCCAAAAAATCCAAAAAAGAGAGAAACGAAAAACCCAAAAAAAGGAAAGAAAAGAGGACAAAGAAAAAAAATATGAATAGCCAAAAATCCAAAAAAATACAAATACCCAAAAACCCAAAAATTCCATTATCTACCTAGAATAAAGGGATGTCGAGAATTTGCACCGAGTGTTCTACTCCACATCATCTCAACCCCCATCGCTTTCAAAAACACTTTGAATATGAACTTTTTAGCTCTTATCTAGGCTGTAGTGTGGTGATTTTCTTGTCCCTAGCTGTGGAGTCCTCGATGCATGATATGCTTCTATTCTTATACTCTTCTCATGCATGCTTGAGCTTTTATTCGCCGCAATTTCAAATTGAATCGATATTTGGGTCAATTCTTGGGTATATGTATATGGAGCTCTATTGCACGATGTAGACAGTGACTGACGTGCCCGTGCCACGCGGCCGGCGGCACGGGGGGGGGGTTAGATATTTGTAACCGCAAGCGCACGGTGTTGTAGTGTGGCTTGGGGGTCGAACACAGGGAGGCTAGGATGTGCTTGTGTCAAGGAGGACCAAAATCACCCCGTGGGCGAGCTAGCCCGAATCGGTTGATGGGTTGTCACGGAAAGGAATGCAAGGTATGAACGATAAGAAAATAAACCCGGGACTTTGGTTTCCACTCCAACGAGCGACTCTTGCTGATACGGCCTACGGGTAGGATAGCAATCGGAATTAGGGTCTAATGGTGAGACGTTGCCTCTGAAAGTGGTACCGGCACCCCATGGGCCCGATATTCCGGTGGTGCCCAGGATGATACACCGGACTTCCCGGATTCGATCAGTGGGCACTCCCGTGTCCATTAACACTGATCGATTCCGGAAGCACTAAGCTCGCAACGATAACTCCCAACGTCTCATCCTGCCGCTCCCGCGCGCTAGGATTCGACGTCTACGCTAAGGGCGTGAGCTATGGCTAGGGAGTCAACCGCCAAGTTTATTCCCCCTTGGCCCAACGGTCAAATGCGGTCTTTTTCCCGCCGATGACAATGAAACACCCCGCGTAACCGTTAGATTCCTAATCCCTATCGATTTCCTAACCCTATGGATGCATCGGGAAGAGCCCCCGAAGGGGTTTCCGCCAAAATCCGAGATTTGGGAACTGCTCACAAAAATTCATTAAAAAGCGATCTAAACGAAAATGAACCGTTGAAATCATAATCAGGGATTGAAATGCGAAGGTAGTAGAGCAATTAAGATAATACTAAAGTTTAAGAAAGATCCGATAACTTACAATAGAACAGTAATTACAGCCGTCACAATAGGAGAAAACAGTAAAAACTAGCAGCTCCCCCGTTTCTGGAACCCTAGGGGTTCTATTTATAGGCTCTCGTATCACCCGATCGGTTGACAAGTCAACCGATCGGGTGATCCGCTACAGATAATAACAGAAAACGGCGAACTTTCACCCGGTCATATGAACCGGTCGGTTGAGTTCTTGGAGTGACCGGTTGGATCTTGGCGCCATCGGGTGAAGGGATCGGTTGGGTGCCCGTGTCTCCGGCTCCTCAGCATCAGCTACAGATGAACCGATCGGGTGAGAGTCACCCGATCGGTTGGAATTTGGCTCGAAAAGACAGAGAGTTGGCCCCCGTTGAACCGGCCTGTGAACCGGTCGGGTGACTTTCACTTGAGCTCCGGCTGAGACCGGGTGGTGCACGCGTGCATCACCCGATCGGTTGGAGATGACCAACCGACCGGGTGAGGGGCTGAAAGATGTATTCTTCGTCGTTTGACCCCCTGGATCACGCGTGACTCCTCCCGTTGCTCCGGGGACACATGATATCATCGTTAAACGTCCCCTACGCGGGCAATCTCCTGCAAACATGGAGAAACAAAGAAAAGTGAAAGAAAACGAGAAAATACGAGAAAACGAATAAAAGACGGCGAAAAATACGGAGAAACACAAAAGAAAACGTGCGTGAATATATGAAACATAAACGCACGTCAAAATCCCCCAAGCTGAACTCTTCCTCGTCCTCGAGGAAGACGAGCGAGAGTAGGAGCTCGGAGGGGAAAAATAGAGAGAAAGAGAGAAAAAGAAAACTCTATATCCTAGATCGTCCGTCAGAGCCAACAAAATCAAAAATGACACACCAAGCAAGCAAACGTCAAATCACATCACTAAACCTAGGAAAACGAGTCCAAATAAGTGTCGTGGGCCCACGCGGTGAAGCGCGTGTGAGTGCGGTTGTTTGCTAGCAAATGGTGTCGCTTTCTACAATGTGCTATGAGCTCATATACGCAAATCCAGGAAATGACCCAAATACCGATTCGAATTTGAAATTGCGGTGAATATTAGTTCGAGCATGCATGAGAAGAGTATAAGAAGTGAAACGTATCATGCGTCGGGGACTCCACAACTAGGGTTAAGGAAATCACGCCACTATAGCCTAGATACTAGCTAAAAATTTCCTAAGCCAAGTGTTTTCGAAAACGATGGGGTTGAGATGATGTGGAGTAGAACACTCGGTGCAAATTCTCGCCTTCCCTTTATTCTCGGTAGGTAGGAATAATATTCACACTAGAAATTTTTTTGGGTTTTGGGTATTTGTATTTTTTTTGACTTTTTGACTATACAAAATTTTTCTTTTCTTTTCTTTTTGGGTTTTTCTTTTCTTTTCTCCTTTTTTTTTGATTTTTGGGTTTTTGGCTATACACATGTGTACTCTCCCAAGTGGGAGAACGGTACACGACGAGGGGATTTGCACCAAGTAAAACAAAAAAAGAAGTCGAAATCTAAACACTTGGGCAAAGGAAACTATTCTCGCTAAATAGAGTATAGGCTAAATGGGTTATCCTAGTCCTTAATTGTGGAATCCCGATGCATGCGAATTGAAATATACGATATAAATATAGCATGCATATAGTAGAAGCAAATACCGCATATTCAAATCGAAGCATGATAATCTAGGGGTCATTCCTGGACAGGTATATAAAGTAAAATCACAAAGTAGAAGCACACAAAACAACTAGGCACGACGCACGACTCACAAAAAGCTAAGTGGACCCACGATGCGTGAAATGCAAGAGAACTCGAAATCCTAGGGTTAGTGAATGTGATTATCGATGCCATGCTAGGTGTGTGTGATTTTGTGGCGATTCATCATAGGGTTCATCTCTAGGAGAAAGAGATAAAAAGAAGAAAAGAAAAAGAAAAAGAAAAAAATAAAAAACATGATGAAAACGACACAAAAACGAAAAAGAAGGACTCAAATGACGCACACAGTGCGACTCCCCCAAGCTGAAGTTTGCATTGCCCTCAATGCAATATGAGTGAGTACGGGAGGGCAATGAAGATGGGGGGGGAATACGCACCGACACAAAAAGAAATGAAAACGAGGAAAACACAAAGATGCGACTGAAAATAAAGAAAGATCAAAATCAAAATCAAACGACACAAAAATAGAAATAAAACCACACGACACGACACTCAAAAGGGGAAAAACAAGCACACACACAAAAATGAGAAAAACAACAAAACACGACAACACACCAAAATAGACGTCCCCCAAGCTATACCTGACAGTGCTAGCAAATAAAATGTGATAGTGAAATGCAGAGATATGCAAGGGGGAGTAAAAAACAAACAAGGTGAAATCGATGCGACACGCGAATGGTCCCCCCCCTCCGACAGAGACAAAGCAGGGCCCCGAAAAGACAGATGGGCACAAATACGGGGGGGGCAAAAGCGGGAAAGAAAAATCAAGCGGGGGCACCACCCTCTGGGGGTGGTGACGGGGGCCTGCGCTGGGGACCAGGAGTCGTGGGGGGTGGAATGTGGAGGTCGGAGACCTCGGGTGGGTCTTCACGGATGTGGCGAATGAAGCTTTGAAGAAAGGGGAGGTCTCGGTCGACAGACTCCTCGGTTATCTGACCACCCTGTCTAGCTAGGAGGATCATGGCCGCGAATCGGTCGGCTTGGTCGTCGGTTTGGAATTGCATCCCATATTCGGGATCGTCAACGTGAGGTGGGGAAGTGGTGCGTGGTGTGGTAGATGGGTTGGAGGTGGTGGGTTGAGCGGGGGGCTGTGCGCGACGAGTACGACGGGTGGGCCTAGGGTTCGAAGAGCTGGCGTCAGTGGGCTTAACACGTCGGGGAGGCATTGTGCGAGTGTCGTGTGTGTGCGTGAGTATGTAAAAATACAATGAATAACACAAACACGACAAACGAGCAAATGGAGTATTTTAGGGCAAAATTAAAATTGAGTTAAGGAGCGAGTTTACCCTAATGGGATAAAGATCGTTGCTCGTAGACGCCCCGATGCTACTCGATAGGAGCACGCCGTGAAGCCACGGCGATTTCTTCAGCAAGTTTCGAAATTGGGGAAAATGGGTGAAAGTTAGGGTTTTGGGTGCGGGTGAAATCGAGGAGAATGGAGAGAAATCGATGGTGGGATGGATAGGGAAATGGGGGAGGTCGATTTGGGTTGATTTTGGGGAAGATCGGGGTCTGGCGCAAGAGGAGGAGGAGAAACGTCGGGTTGGGATTCGAAACTGGCGAGGGCGGAACGAACGGGTGGTCGGGGGTATTTATAGGGTTTTAAGTCGAACCGATCGGGTGACTTGTCACCCGATCGGTTGACGGTTAGGTCAAAAATTCTTGCCGAAGAAGTGCTACAGGCGAACCGGTCGGTTGACTTGTCAACCGATCGGTTGGCCGCTCCACTCATTTTCCCGAGAATTGAGGGTCGCTCACCCGGTCACTTCAACCGATCGTGCTCTAACTCAACCGATCGGTTGATGTTTTCCAAAAATTTCCCGAGAATTCTCCCCAGATCACCCGGTCTGTCACCCGGTCTCTCCATTCCTCAACCGATCGGTTCATTTGGGGACAGATTTCGGCTTGTATCTGATACGTCCCAACCGATCGGGTGAGTTATCAACCGATCGGTTGGGGCTTTGTTTCCTGCAAAAACCAACAGATTGTCTAAGTCCCTGAACGGATGTTCTCGCGGCTGATTTTATTTATAAAAATAGATAAAAATAAAGTAGAAAAAATCCTAAAAAACGAAGCATAAGTTTAGAACATGGGTTGCCTCCCATGAAGCGCTTTCGTTTAACGTCGTTTAGCTCGACGCCTCTAACGGTGGTCAATTAGGATCCGGAGGGTTAGAGGAAGGGTTGTTGCTCGTTGGGGATCCGACCGGAGAGAATTCTGGTTCTCCAACTGCATAGTGTTTCAGACGCTGTCCGTTGACTTTAAACGGCTCATCCCTTACCATTATCTCGATAGCCCCATGCGGGAAAACCTTGGTGACGCGGAACGGTCCCGACCACCTTGACTTGAGTTTTCCAGGAAAGAGCTTCAGCCTTGAGTTGAATAGGAGAACTAAGTCCCCTTCTTTGAATTCCCTCTTCAAGATTCGCTTATCGTGCCACCGCTTCAGCTTCTCCTTGTAGATCTTGGCGTTCTCATAGGCATTGAGCCGGATTTCGTCGGGCTCGTTGAGTTGCAACTGCCGGTATACTCCTACCTTCTTGGTGTCAAAGTTCAGATTCTTAACTGCCCAATATGCCTTATGCTCCAATTCCACAGGAAGATGGCTAGCTTTCCCATAGACAAGCCGGTAGGGAGTTGTGCCGATAGGAGTTTTAAATGCCGTCCTGTAGGCCCAAAGCGCGTCAGGAAGCTTTGATGACCAGTCCTTTCTAGAATTGGCCACCGTCTTTTCTAGTATGCTTTTAATCTCTCGGTTAGAGACTTTCGCCTGACCGCTGGTCTGCGGGTGGTAGGCACGCCCCACCCGGTGTTGTACCCCGTATTTTTTAAGAGGGCCTCGAATTTCTTCTCTACAAAGTGGCTCCCTCCGTCACTGATCAGGACATGAGGTACACTGAACCGCGGGAAGATGTTGCTTTTAAAGAACTTGGCCACCACTCTGGAATCGTTGGTTGGACTGGCCATCGCTTCAACCCATTTCGACACGTAGTCTACAGCCACCAAGATATACTGGTTCCCCGAGGAGGAAGGGAACGGTCCCATGAAGTCCACTCCCCATACATCGAAGATTTCTATCTCCAGAATGTAGTGTTGAGGCATCTCATTCCTTTTGGAGATATTCCCAGCTCTTTGGCATTTATCGCAGGCTTGGACATAAACATGTGTGTCCCTGAAGAGTGTAGGCCAGTAGAATCCGCTTTGGAGAATTTTTGCGGTGGTCTTGTATGTAGTGCCCTGGGAAGCTACTGCACATGTACTAGAGAGGGGGTGAATAGTACTTTTAAATAATAAGGAGTGTTATTCCTAATTATCGTGCAATTAACAAACAACAATGCGGAATAACAACAATCAAGAAATAATGCAAACGCAAACACAATGGATTAATGGGTTCGGATCCACCCAAGTCTCCCCGACTTGTTCCCGGTGATCCTACGTCCCAACCACCTGGATCCCTTCCGGATACTTGAGTTAGAAACCCTAACTCAAGATTTCCAATATGAACACTTGCGAAAACCTCACAAGTGCAATCGACCTACAATCGATGACCGTGACTCCCACAACCCGGGATCACGCAAAACCTCTCACAACCGAGAGTATACAATTCAAATATAACTGAAATGAAATGCTTACCAACAAAATACCTATGCCTTGAGATTTCTTACCAAATTAGGGCAAAGAGGATTTTGATGGAGGAAGAGTCACCAAACCCTAGCTTCAAGAAGATGACCAGCAATGGAAGCCTAGGGATGAGATGGATGACCTAGAATCAAGCCCTTGGCTTGGAAGGCTCACAATCAATGAATCTCTCTTGAGGAATAAGAGTGAGGGAGAGATTCTTGAGAATGGGAGAGCTTGAAGATGAGAGTTGAAAGCTTCTCTTTGAATCAATAGAACTCTGAAATAGCAGCCTTGAGATCCTATGAAAATAACCCCTTCAGGTATTTAAAGGATCAAGAGAAAAGAGAGAGAGAAACGTCGCTTTCAAAACTCCAACGGATCTAAATCTGAAGCAGACTAGTCGGTCTAAGAAGGATCACTGACCGACTAGTTCATCAACTAGTCGGTCGGTGATTCAACATGGACCGACTAACAGCTGAACAGCCAAAAGGTGAAGTTCCAGGCAAAGACAACTAGTCGGTCTAAGAAGACTTGCCGACCGACTAGTTTCCCAACTAGTCGGTCGGTGAATGATCTTTGACCGACTAACGTCGAAATAGGATAGGTTGACTTCAAGATGACTTAGTCGGTTTAAGAACAAATGCTGACCGACTAGTTTCTCAACTAGTCGGTCGGTAAACGTTCTTTGACCGACTAACTCGAAACAGTAGCTCAGGCTGAAAAAGACTGAACACAACTAGTCGGTCTAAGAAGGATTACTGACCGACTAAATCGTCATCTAGTCGGTCGGTGACTCTTCTTTGACCGACTAACTGTAGTCATAGAAAGAGCTGAATTAGAGAAGGCAAACTAGTCGGTTTAAGTAGAGTTGCCGACCGACTAGATCGTCATCTAGTCGGTTGGTGACCCTTCATGAACCAACTAACATGCACTCGAAGCCGAGGGAAAGAGCGATAGGCTTCGGGAAAGTTTCTAATGGCTTCTAAGAATATCCTAGCTCTAAGATATGAGCGAAATGAAGATTATAAAGTAAGTCCTACTCAAGGCGTAACATTCTAATCTATGAAGCTAGAAGACTATAAAATAAACCTTACGAACCGTCTTCAAAGCTTCAATCTTCATTCCTCTTGACTTCAATATTGCTCCTCGAGCTTCAACGAAGCTTCAGGCATACGATCATGCGTATTGAGAAGTCTTGAGACGTCGCTTTTGTTGTGTGTGGTATTTTGGCGACGATCTCCATAACTGCGCTCACAAACTGTTAGTTCATGATATATTTATGTTTGCTCATCATCCAAAACCAAATCCGGGGAGTCCAATACTCAACATTCTCCCCCTTTTTGGTGATGACAAACCAATATAAATAATAATCAAAAATAATGAACTAAATGAAGTATACTTACTCCCCCTGCATTGATGACACATTAGTTCCATATGAATTAATAAGCACATACATCAAGCAGACGAGGAAAGTAAAAAATGCAAATCCAACATTTGAGATTTAAGATTTGTAATCCATTTTTATATCTTAACTCCCCCTGAATCTAACATATCAAATTAGATTCATGGTAAATTATCATTTAGCACATGCCATTATTATGTCTCTCCCCCTTTGGCATAATCCAAAAAGAGCGGGAGGAAGCCAATGATAATAAATCATGTCCAAATAATTCATTATGCATGGGAGTCTAAGAATACGACCACGTTTCATATGACACCAAAATAAAATTCGAATAAAATCAAAGCGTGTCAATGAGACCATAGTCGAAAATCGAAAACTTAAATCATCAAAATATCAAATGTAAATTCACTTATTGAAGAAATGAATTTACTCTCCAATATCAACATTTATAGCTATTTTAGTGCATGGAAAACAATTCTATGTTTTCATACAACTAAAGCTATCGAATCAAAATGAATCGTCGAGCGACGAGATCAATATCAGAGACATACATAAAATGTGCACAAAGGAATGAACCATCAGAAGAGCGGTGCACATCATAGAATATCAAATGTCACAATATCGATCGAAAATGAACATAAAGTAAAAGCACATCAAAACTAAGTGAAGTGACAAGGTGATAAAAGTGATAAAAGTGATAAAAGTGATACGAAAATCATCATAATAAATTTTAAAACATGTCATGCCAAAAATAGATAAGAATTTCAAAACATTTATGGCATTCACAATTCTATCATGCTAGGAGAAACAAAATGATACCAATGTAAAGAAATAGATTTTAACCAAGCATGCATTCAACCCTCATGGATACCAAATGTAATATTATACTTACAACATTAAGCTCCCCCTACATTGGTGCATTACCTAAGCACCATCAACTCCGTTTGAATGAAAGTCTTCCCAAATCGAGGAGTTGGTAGGGTTGGTATCCCACGGTGTATTGAACCTAGAAAATTTCATTTTGGTATCCAAAAACTCTTTTGGATCCAATGGGTTAGACAACAAATTTGAAATACGAAATAAAAAAAATAAAAAAATTATTGTAACCCATAAATTAACATAATCAAAATCAATTTTATAAACATATGCCTTGGTACCCATAACATGATCATAAGCTCATGGTACCAAGCATTGAAGAGTTAAAGGAACTAACCCTTCGGAAACCAAGTCCAAGAGGAACTTGACTTTCCAACATAATCATCATTCAAAATAACATCATTAATATAGGATTGCACATAAACATTCATAGCAACATCGCTAGTGTTCTTGGGACCCCAAATAGTGTACATTTTGGGAATTCTCTTCCTATTAGTTGCATGCACAAAAGGTTGATTTCTATGTGGTGCATGTGGCCTAGGAGCATGAGATCTAGCAATAGAATTATGATGAGCATGAGATCCATGATGTGGTGTAGCATACATACGTGGATAAGCATGAGGTGTGTATGCATGAGAATGATTATGAGAGTAGGCATGCACATGTGGATGAGATGTTTGAACATATGCATTAGGATGTGCATGAGCATGATTACGTGCACGTGGGTGTCTCATATGAGTGTTTGCACGTGCTCGTGGGTGCGGAGCATAAAAATCATTATTAGCATGCATGGGTGGAGTAGGATGTGTGTTCCTACGTGGCATAGCATGTGAGTACAAAAATGCATGACCCCTCTTTGGAGGTCTACCCAAAGTGGGTTTCTTTCCAATCGGGGGTGTGTACGAAGTGGAAGCACTATTGGTAGGAGAACTACCAATGTGGTGTTTGCTCCCACTCGTCGAGGCATCGGATGTCGGCCTAACAAAGGTGGTAGGCGATTTGGATGAGTCTCCCGTCTTATACCCCAAGCCAATGTGGTGTTTGGCCGGAAGTAAGTCATTTAGGATATTATCCAAATGGCCCTTACCTTTATTGAAATCATTGATACGGCCTAACGTGCACTCATACTTCTCTTTGAGAGAATGCAAAGAAGCATCCAAAGTGGATACTTGCGATGTGAGTACATAAACACGTGATTTGAGATTCTTATTCTCAATACTCAAGGTTGAGTTTTGAGACGTCAAATCCGCTATCACATGTTCATCCGAATCCTCAACAAGAACATGCTCAAGTTGAGATTTGAGGGACTTCACCTCATTTCTCAACAAGCCATTATGAGTAAGCAAACTTGCTTTCTCATTGGCGAGTGTCTCAACAATGGTGTCATTGTTGGTGATGGTAGATTTAGGAGAGGTTTGGAGGCTAACAAGTTCATCTTTGGTCTTATTATATCTATCTACTAATTTAGTAAATTTAGACCAAATTTCTTGGTTTGCTAACCTCATTTCATCAATCGTAGGTTCTCCGCTTTCATCCTCACTACCATCCTCGCTTTCATCCTCGCTATCATCGAAGGAGGACTTTTGACTTTTTGCCGCATCATTAGCCATGAAGCAAATTTTTGCTTTCTCCACTCTTCCATCATCCGACTCTCCACTTGAGGAATCCTCTTCGGAGTCGGTGAATGTTCCAACAAGTCCTTTCTTGTACTTTCTCGACTTGTCGTACTTTGATGCTTTCCCCTTCTCCTTGTGTTTGTAGAGAGGACAATCCGGTTTGATGTGTCCTGGCTTGTTGCATTTATAACACACGGGAGTAGAAACATTAGTCGAACTAACTTTAGATTTATTCAAAGATATACCTTCTCGGAGGAATCGATCGAACTTCCTTGCCATACGGGCAATGGATTCCATGTCCAATTCGTCTTCCGATTCTTCATCATCGGTAGATGGAGCGGCCTTGAAGGCAATCGTCTTTTTCTTTGGCTCATCTTGCTTCAAGTACGCTTTCATCTTTTCCTTCATTCGGATCTTACTATCCTTGCGTATCTCGTAAGACAACAAGGTACCCATTAGTTGTGTGACGGTATATTTATTCATGTCGTTACCTTCCTCGATGGCGTAGGTACGCTTTTCCCAATGTGATGGAAGACCGTCGATAATCTTCCCGACTTTCTCCTTTTGGGTATAGACCTTCCCAAGAGCTTCCAAGTCGTTTGATATATCCACAAAGCGAGCGTAATATTCCTTCATGGTTTCGCCCTGCTCCATATGAAACAACTCAAATTCTTTATTAGCAACGACGAGTTTAGAATCTTTTACCGTACTCGATCCTTCGTGCAATATGAGGAGTTGGTTCCATATTTGATATGCACTCTTACATGTGCATATCTTGTTGAAGTCCTCGAGCTCCAACGCACAATTCAAGGCATTCATTGCCTTGGCATTTGCTACTTCCGCGGCGACCTCCGCGGGAGTCCACTTCGCAAAATCTCCTTCGGAAGGCTCGACATACTCCGTCATGGTGGCTCTCCATAGTGAAGCGCTCCGGAGGAAAATTTGCATCCGGCATTTCCAGTACCCATAGTTGGTACCGTTGAAGTGTGGAGGCCTGACTGAGGATAGTCCTTCCATAACTGAAGAAGCTCCATCGCGGTTCCTGAAGACGTTGTAGTCGTTGTTCGTCATAGCTTTGAACCTTGGCTATGTGTAGCTTTGAACTTGGCTTTGATACCAATTGTAGTGCCCTGGGAAGCTACTGCACATGTACTAGAGGGGGGGTGAATAGTACTTTTAAATAATAAGGAGTGTTATTCCTAATTATCGTGCAATTAACAAACAACAATGCGGAATAACAACAATCAAGAAATAATGCAAACGTAAACACAATGGATTAATGGGTTCGGATCCACCCAAGTCTCCCCGACTTGTTCCCGGTGATCCTACGTCCCAACCACCCGGATCCCTTCCGGATACTTGAGTTAGAAACCCTAACTCAAGATTTCCAATATGAACACTTGCGAAAACCTCACAAGTGCAATCGACATACAATCGATGACCGTGACTCCCACAACCCGGGATCACGCAAAACCTCTCACAACCGAGAGTATACAATTCAAATATAACTGAAATGAAATGCTTACCAACAAAATACCTATGCCTTGAGATTTCTTACCAAATTAGGGCAAAGAGGATTTTGATGGAGGAAGAGTCACCAAACCCTAGCTTCAAGAAGATGACCAGCAATGGAAGCCTAGGGATGAGATGGATGACCTAGAATCAAGCCCTTGGCTTGGAAGGCTCACAATCAATGAATCTCTCTTGAGGAATAAGAGTGAGGGAGAGATTCTTGAGAATGGGAGAGCTTGAAGATGAGAGTTGAAAGCTTCTCTTTGAATCAATAGAACTCTGAAATAGCAGCCTTGAGATCCTACGAAAATAACCCCTTCAGGTATTTAAAGGATCAAGAGAAAAGAGAGAGAGAAACGTCGCTTTCAAAACTCCAACGGATCTAAATCTGAAGCAGACTAGTCGGTCTAAGAAGGATCACTGACTGACTAGTTCATCAACTAGTCGGTCGGTGATTCAACATGGACCGACTAACAGCTGAACAACCAAAAGGTGAAGTTCCAGGCAAAGACAACTAGTCGGTCTAAGAAGACTTGCCGACCGACTAGTTTCCCAACTAGTCGGTCGGTGAATGATCTTTGACCGACTAACGTCGAAATAGGATAGGTTGACTTCAAGATGACTTAGTCGGTTTAAGAACAAATGCTGACCGACTAGTTTCTCAACTAGTCGGTCGGTAAACGTTCTTTGACCGACTAACTCGAAACAGTAGCTCAGGCTGAAAAAGACTGAACACAACTAGTCGGTCTAAGAAGGATTACTGACCGACTAAATCGTCATCTAGTCGGTCGGTGACTCTTCTTTGACCGACTAACTGTAGTCATAGAAAGAGCTGAATTAGAGAAGGCAAACTAGTCGGTTTAAGTAGAGTTGCCGACCGACTAGATCGTCATCTAGTCGGTTGGTGACCCTTCATGAACCAACTAACATGCACTCGAAGCCGAGGGAAAGAGCGATAGGCTTCGGGAAAGTTTCTAATGGCTTCTAAGAATATCCTAGCTCTAAGATATGAGCGAAATGAAGATTATAAAGTAAGTCCTACTCAAGGCTTAACATTCTAATCTATGAAGCTAGAAGACTATAAAATAAACCTTACGAACCGTCTTCAAAGCTTCAATCTTCATTCCTCTTGACATCAATATTGCTCCTCGAGCTTCAACGAAGCTTCAGGCATACGATCACGCGTATTGAGAAGTCTTGAGACGTCGCTTTTGTTGTGTGTGGTATTTTGGCGACGATCTCCATAACTGCGCTCACAAACTGTTAGTTCATGATATATTTATGTTTGCTCATCATCCAAAACCAAATCCGGGGAGTCCAATACTCAACATTGTAGGTGCTCGCGTGCCCTCCACATTGCTGTCCATGGCAGTGGGAAATGATGGAGGTTGCCTCAGTTTCAGGGATGCATCTTCATATCACCCCATCATTGCAGGTTTTGTATAGGTGGGGGTCATCCCAATAAAATTTGCGGACCTCATGGAAAAATTTCTTCTTCTGCTGAAAGCTCACATTGTGGGGGACGATGGCACAAGCCAGATAATTTGCGATGTCGGCGTACCAGGGGGTCCAGGAGGAAGAGACAGAGAAGAGATGCTCGTCAGGGAGTGAATCATCGATCGGTGTAGCATTTAAATCGAGAGTGGGCATTCTGGACAGGTGATCGGCAACAACATTCTCCGCCCCCTTCTTGTCTCTGATTTCCAGGTCGAATTCTTAGAGGAGGAGGATCCATCTAATGAGTCGTGGCTTAGCTTCTTCCTTGTTCAAAAGGTATTTAAGAGCCGCGTGATCCGTGTGCACGATCACCTTGGCGCCAACGAGATATTATCGGAACTTATCCATGGCATAGATCACCACGAGCAATTCCTTTTCCGTGGTAGTATAATTTCTTTGGGCGGCATCAAGGGTTTTGCTCGTATAATATATGACATGAAGATTTTTATCCTTCCTCTGCCCCAAGACGGCACCAACGACATAATCACTAGCGTCACACATCAGCTCAAAGGGGATATTCCAGTTCGGTGGCTGTATTATGGGCGCGGAAATCAAAGCTTGCTTCAAAGTGCGGAAGGCCTCCATACACTCCTCGCTGAAGACGAAAGGCGCATCCTTCACGAGGAGTTGGGTCAGCGGCCTGGAAATCTTCGAGAAGTCTTTTATGAAGCGGCGATAGAATCCCGCGTGTCCTAAGAAACCACGGACTCCTCGAAGATTGAGCGGTGGTGGAAGCTTTTCAATTACTTCAACTTTAGCCTTATCAACCTCTATTCCCCTCGAAGAGATGACGTGCCCTAGCACAACTCCCTCTTGGACCATGAAGTGGCACTTCTCCCAGTTTAGGACTAGTCCCTTTTCCTGACATCTCTCCAGGACCTTAGTCAGATTACTCAGGCACGAGTCAAACTTAGTTCCATAGATGGAGAAGTCGTCCATGAAAACTTCCATGATGTCTTGGGAGTAGTCGGAGAAGATAGCGGACATGAGTCTTTGGAATGTAGCAGGGGCGTTACAAAGTCCGAACGGCATTCTTTGTTGGAACTTGGAATTTCCATCCTCTCTTCCATAAGGTTTTGATGTGACAAATCAATATATTTCATGTTACTAACTTTATCTATGCAGATGTGCAGCTACAACGCAAATTCATTTACATCACGCATATGATCAAAGTACAAGGATCCTCTGCAAAAACAACCTTGCTACTCAAAATTACATGTGAAACACGTATCTACGGAATGATGTAATTTTTACTTTTTAGATAGCTTCAGGGCCTTGGTTATATCTTATCATATATCCCTAAAGCTCAAATCTACATCATCTCCTAACTCATTTTGATCCTAAGTCAAAATTCGTATTTTTAAGTATTAGCCTACTAGGATTTTTCCTAGCCTACCAAAACAGTTATATTTTGACTTGATACTTTCATACAAGGATCTATCCGTTGTCTATTCCACGTCACCAAAATTTTGTGACCGTTTGTTACAGTTTCAAAATTGGCAGGCTACGAATTTTCGTAGCATGCCAAAATGCTTTTGGGACTGAAACTTTCCAGAACAGTTTCTGACCGTTCTCCAACGTTCCTCTCAGTTTCTGAACGTTGTGCAACGTCTCTTTTAGAGCCGTTCACAACCGTTTCTAAAACCTATAAAAGGAGGGGTACCCCCTCTCATTTTCCACACACTTTCCTCTTCTAAATTCTGATTTTGTTGAAAGCAAATCTTTGATTTTCTTAAGTAATTCTGCCATTAGTTGTTCTTTTCTTATTTGTAAGAAGAAATCATTAGATTTCTCTCTTCATTTAAGAACGGAAGAACTTGGATTTTCAACATCCCTTTTGGAAAGTTGTTTGTGTTCATAATTGCAAGAAGATATCAATAGATCTCTCTCTTCTTTTATGAACCAGAGAACTTCAAGTGTTACGCTTCATTACATATCTTTTACATCTTGAAGTTCATCTTCTAAACACCATCCTTGAATTCATTCTCTAAAATTTATAACAAGGCTATAGGTGTTTTTTCTATTTCTTATTTAACAGGTTTGAATCTCTGTTTAGAGATTGTACAAAGTTTGGGACACGGGGAGTGTCGCCATTTTTGTAAGTTCGTGCTTGCGGGGCAAGTGATTATAGTGGATTGAAAATCTCTACGGGGTAGAGGACTGGAGTAGGATCACAAGGATCTGAACCAGGATAAATCTCTGTGTTTGCGATTGGTTTAATTTTCAGCACTTGTCATTTTATTTCTGTGCCATCTTTGCAAATATTACTAACATTTTATTTGCGACAATTTTTTAATATACACTATTCACCCCCCCCTCTAGTGTATTGATCCTTACAGGATAAAATTACATTCTTCTATATGCATACGTCCCGAATGGGCAAGTGAAAGTCGTCTTCTCCTGGTCATCGTTATGAATAGGGATCTGAAGAAATCCTGAATACCCGTCCATGAAACAGAAATAATTATGCTTTGCCAGTCTCTCGAGCATCTGGTCAATAAAGGGGAGAGGGTAATGATCCTTCCTCGTAGCCTTGTTCAGCTTTCTATAGTCAATGCACATCCTTTACCCCGTGACGGTCCTCGTTGGTATTAGCTCGTTCTTCTCATTGCGAACCACCTTCATTCCTCCTTTCTTGGGTACGACGTGCACCGGGCTAACCCAGCGACTATCGGAGATAGGGTATATAATACCAGCATGTAGAAGCCTAACAATCTCCTTCTTTACAACTTCCATCATTATGGGGTTCAGCCTCCGCTGTGGCTCAATCAAGGAGGCTTGCTCATCTTCAAGCAGAATTCTGTGTGAACAGAGGCCTAAGCTAACCCCTTTTAAATCCTCAATTGCATATCCGAAAACTCCTTTAAATCTTTTTAAAACACCAAGAAGTTTGGTCATTTGGTCTTCGGGCAGAGAAGAGTTGACTATGACCGGAAGGGTCGAGCCAGCCCCCAAATATTCATATTTTAGCCCCGGCGGTAATTATTTCATCTCAACTTCTTGAGGCCCCGACGCATACTTCTCAAGCTGAGCATCCTCAAGGGAAAGGAGTTCTTCGTGGATTTCTCGAAAGCCAGCATCCGGAATCTCACCCTCGACCGTGGTTCCGCATGGCAAAGTTTTGCAAGGGATAGTGTGAACGATCGAGGAAGGCACCGGGTCTCTTTCAGGCTCATAATAATTGTCCGGGAAGAAGGCTTGTAGGTGAAAACAGGTTTCAATCGTCGATGGTTCCCCACAACTGTTTCTAGCTTCCTCATTGTCCAAAGATCGGGGACGCTCAATAGAAGTCTGCAAGGGATGGATAGATTCCTGTCCAGCGTAGCCTACAAACCCGGTCGGATGGTTCTCCTGACAAAACTCCGCAGACAACTCTTCTTCACTAAATTTGGGACCAGGGTTGTCGATATACGCCACTTCATCATGAGGAAAGAGAGTTGACGTGGCAAGGTGCTCCTGCGTATCTCGATATCTCCTCTGACTTTCCACGGCGGTATACAGGAGGGATAGTATATTCGAAGTATTCAGTGATTCCGCTAAGCTATGCGCCAAACAGCGGATATGGTGAGAGTGTTCCCAGATGTCTCCTGAAACTGCATGCAACATCCTCGCCATGGGGCCAGGATCTTATACGAAAGGAGAGAGAGAGAACTGCACAAGTGGCAAACACGTCAAAAGCACGGGTTGCATAAACGGGAACCGAAAGTTGCGATAGAAACACGGCGATTCAGTCAATTAGCACTATACAATTACTACCCACAGTATGTCCAAGTGAAATTGAAAAGTGTAGAGTGCAAAAATTATCGCGAGGTAGGGATAAGAGCTAGACACTAGGGTTCAAGAGATCCTAAAATAACAAGCACGTTGCCTCCCCTGCAACGGCGCCATAAACTTGACGTGCCCGTGCCACGCGGCCGACGGCACGGGGGGAGGGGGGGTTTAGATATTTGTAACCGCAAGCGCACGGTGTTGTAGTGTGGCTTGGGGGTCGAACACAGGGAGGCTAGGAAGTGCTTGTGTCAAGGAGGACCAAAATCACCCCGTGTGCGAGCTAGCCTGAATCGGTTGATGGGTTGTCACGGAAAGGAATGCAAGGTATGAACGATAAGAAAATAAACCCGGGACTTTGGTTTCCACTCCAATGAGCAACTCTTGTCGATACGGCCTACGGGTAGGATAGCAATCGGAATTAGGGTCTAATGGTGAGACGTTGCCTCTGAAAGTGGTACCGGCACCCCGTGGGCCCGATATTCCGGTCGGTGCCCAGGATGATACACCAGACTTCTCGGATTCAATCAGTGGTCACTCCCGTGTCCATTAACACTGATCGGTTCCGGGAGCACTAAGCTCGCAACGATAACTTCCAACGTCTCATCCTGCCGCTCCCGCGTGCTAGGATTCGACGTCTACGCTAAGGGCGTGAGCTATGGCTAGGGAGTCAACCGCCAAGTTTATTCCCCCTTGGCCCAACGGTCAAAGGCGGTCTTTTTCCCGCCGATGACAATGAAACACCCTGCCTAACCGTTAGATTCCTAATCCCTATCGATTTCCTAACCCTATGGATGCATCAGGAAGAGCCCCCGAAGGGGTTTCCGCCAAAATCCCAGATTTGGGAACTACTCACAAAAATTCATTAAAAAGCGATCTAAACGAAAATGAACCGTTGAAATCATAATCAGGGATTGAAATGCGAAGGTAGTAGAGCAATTAAGATAATACTAAAGTTTAAGAAAGATCCGACAACTTACAATAGAACAGTAATTACAGCCGTCACAATAGGAGAAAACAGTAAAAACTAGCAGCTCCCCCGTTTCTGGAACCCTAGGGGTTCTATTTATAGGCTCTCGTATCACCCGATCGGTTGACAAGTCAACCGATCGGGTGATCCGCTACAGATAATAAAAGAAAACGGCGAACTTTCACCCGGTCATATGAACCGGTCGGTTGAGTTCTTGGAGTGACCGGTTGGATCTTGGCGCCATCGGGTGAAGGGATCGGTTGGGTGCCCGTGTCTCCGGCTCCTCAGCATCAGCTACAGATGAACCGATCGGGTGAGAGTCACCCGATCGGTTGGAATTTGGCTCGAAAAGACAGAGAGTTGCCCCCGTTGAACCGGCCTATGAACCGGTCGGGTGACTTTCACTTGAGCTCCGGCTGAGACCGGGTGGTGCACGCGTGCATCACCCGATCGGTTGGAGATGACCAACCGACCGGGTGAGGGGCTGAAAGATGTATTCTTCGTCGTTTGACCCCCTAGATCATGCGTGACTCCTCCCGTTGCTCCGGGGACACATGATATCATCGTTAAACGTCCCCTACGCGGGCAATCTCCTGCAAACATGGAGAAACAAAGAAAAGTGAAAGAAAACGAGAAAATACGAGAAAACGAATAAAAGACGGCGGAAAATACGGAGAAACATAAAAGAAAACATGCGTGAATATATGAAACATAAACGTACGTCAGTGACACCGTCTGCTAGCACACGATCACACTCACTCGCGCTTCACCGCGTGTGCCTACGACACTCGTTTGGACTCGTTTTCCTCGGTTTAGTGTCATGTTTTGTCACATGCTCGCTTACGTGTGGCGTGTTTGGTTTTGTTGGCTCTGATAGGCGATCTAGGATTTTCCTTTCTCTTTTTGTCTCTCTCTATTTTACCCTCCGAGCTCCTACTCTCACTCGTCTTCCTCGAGGACGAGGAAGGGTTCAGCTTGGGGGATTTTGACGTGCGTTTATATTCTATATATTCACGCACGTCTTCTTTGTGATTTTCCGTTGTTTTTCATCGTTTCATATCCGTTCTTTCGCGTTTTTTTGTATCTTTTCACTTTCTCCGTGTTTTTTGTGCAAATGCAGGAGTTTGCCAGCGTTTGGGACGTTTAAAGAAGATATCATGAGCCCCCGGAGCAACGGGAGGAGTCACGCGTGATCCAAGGGGTCAAACGATGAAGACTGCTATATTTTAGCCCTCAACCGATCGGGTGGACACAGCCACCCGGTCGGTTGATGCGCGCGTATCCTACCCAGACGGCAACTAAAGAAGAGTAGCAGCTCACCCGATCGGTCCAGCGATCGGGTGAACGACATAACTCTCTGTCTAATTGCACTGAATTCCAACCCATCGGGTGAATATCACCCGATTGGTTCACATGTATCCATAATTCCTCAAACGACGACCCGGTCACGCCACCCACTCGCCTCAGCGCCCGGTTGAAGATCTTCAAAGCTCTTACCCGATCAGTTGACGCATCAACCGATCGGGTTGCGATTTTTCTGCGGGTTTGGACCCGAACCATTAGGGTTTCGAAGGGGACTATAAATACACGGTGTTGGCCAACTGAGGGGGGATCTTCTTCAGTTTTTATAGGGCTTTTTGCCCCTTTCTCTTGTGAGACTTAGATTAGTTTAGATTAGGTCTTTTGATCAATAAATCTTGTAATGGATTGAAGATTCAAACTCAAGATAAGTATTTCTTTCTCTTATTTTCCATTGTTTTGTATTGTTTTCATTTTGCTCAATGGTGAATGTGTGTTTGTCATTTTTATTGCTTTCTTTTATGTTCTTCACCATTGAGTAGCTCTTGATGAACCCTAATACGGGTTAGGGTAGGATTGATGCTTGGAAAACTACGTTTGACTTGATTGCATGGTATGTGTTCGATGAAATGTGTCAATTGGGATTTCTAGCAATCTGAGTCCAATTCATATGGCAACACACTAGTTGTGTTAGGGATTGGGGTCCGGTGTCTTATCCAGTCAAGATCCGCTTCGATGTATTGCTAGAAATCACATTCGACCTATTTGGACATTAGGGTTATGCGGAGGCGTTTCATTGTCATTGGCGGGAGAAAGACTGTCTCTGACCGTCGGGCCAAGGGGGAATAAACTTGGCGGTTGACTCCCTAGCCACAGCTCACGCCTCTAGTGTAGACATTGAGTCCTCGCGTGTGGGAACGGCTTGGACGAAGTGTCGGGAGTTATCATTGTGGCCTTAATGCTCCCGGTTGTGGAAGGTGTTAATGGACATGTGAATGCCCACCATCTGAAACCGGGTAGACCTAGCGTATTAGGCACCGACCGGAATATCGGGCCATGGACTCTAGGTACCACCTTTTGGGGGCAATGTCTCACCCTGGGTCAAGTCAAATGCCAAGTGTCATGAATGCTCTAGCCCGTGTTAGAGGGGATTCATTTCTTATCTTTTATTTCTTTCTTTTATTTCTACACTTCCACCCACATTATCCGCGTAGCTAGCACACAACCTAGGTGAGGTTAGCAGCCATTCAAGCCATCCACCTCCCTAAGTTCGATAAACCCGCACCCTACACTAACCATGCACTTGCGGTAAAATGACACCGCGCCCAAACCGTAAACGGGGCGCCGGTCACAGAGTCGGACAACTTGTTGAGACACACTCAAGGTTGTCAGACTCAGGGTAGTCGGATCCCTCTCCCACAAATGTTATTGTATAATAAACTGTTTATTATTATGGCTTTAATAAATTTAGTGGGAGAATATAATTTTATTAAAAACCATTGAAAATATAAAACGAACATATACTGACTAAGTATCTACCAAATTGCAGAATGGATTCAGGTCTAAAGTATATGATAGAGAGGTCTGTGCTCGATGGAACAAACTATAAGGATTGGCTTAGAAACATTAAATTAGTCCTTTCTCTAGCCGGGATTAGATACGTGATGTTCGAGGACCCTCTGGAAAAGCCGGACGAAGATGCAACGCCTGAGGAGAAGAAAGCCTACAAGGAGTACCAGAGAGATGCCGAGAAGGCCAGGTGCCTTACTCTGGCTTCAATGAACAACAATCTACAGAGAAAGCATGAACATCTGGATGTTCAAAGCATGCTTCTCAATGCAGAGGTATTGTTTGGCAAGCGGTCAAGAGCTACCAAATTTGAAGCCATGAGCAACCTCTGGGGAGCTAGGATGGAAACGGGCCCCGTGCAAGATCATGTGATTAAGATGATCGGGTACGTGGAAGACGCCACCCAGTTGGGTTTTGTCCTGGACAATGAGATGTCCGTAGACATCATCCTTAAGTCTTTGACCCCAGACTTCAAACCTTTCATTACTAGTTTCATTATGAACAGTATTAAAACGGATCTTCCCGGTCTCCTCAACAAGCGTAGGCAGTTTGAGGAGATCGAGAAGAAACCGACTGTGTTAATTGTTGGCTCTGCTTCTTCAGACCAGCCGAAAGATAAGGGTAAGAAAAGGCAGGTCCCATAACCAGCCAAGGTGAAGAAGGGGAAGAAGAAGGCAAAGGGGGCTCCGTCCAAATCCGAATGCTTTCACTGCCATAAGATAGGCCATTGGAAGAGGAACTGCAAGGTTTACCTTGCAGAAAAGAAGAAGGGGCATACTGATGCCTCTACCTCAGGTAAAACAAATTCAATTTAATAAAGCATAATTATTTCCATAAATGCTTTATCACATAGTATGAGATACTAAGACATCTGTGTAATGTATACATGTGGCTGATATGAAGCAGAGGATGGAAGAAGTTTCGAGGACGGTCGGCATCTGAGCAATCGTTGCTGCTGGGGCCGTGCGAGAACTTCAAGAGACATGAAGAAGAAGGAACTAATACTTATTTATTTTTATGAATAAAATGTATCGTTGCTTAAGTTAAAACAATGATTGAGTGTTTAACGCTCAAGGTTTATTATGATAAACACATTATGATTCATTTTTATGAATCCATTGCTTTAATAAAATGTCTCGGGAAATGTGCTTCTTTTTGAAATTGTGATTTGTTGCGAATGGCTTAAATTTCTATGAATGTGGCTGTCTGAGCTAGTTGCATTAATTCTCGAGCTGACAAGCAGAGCATCTGAATAATTTGATTGTTTGGAGCTGACTTAATTTTATAGCTAGTCAATAGTTAAATATAAGTTCCAGGAGCGTATAATTGTATATGATCACAATTATACGCATATTAAGATTTATTCTTAATTCAAACTAAATTTGATTCTTAAGAGTTATTATTAGATGTGGTTAAGGAAAAAGTACTAAGTAGGACGTTTGACTGAGTAAGTCAATATCAAGATTCCTTAAACCGATCTTGATATGACTCATTCGTCAAACCCAACCTAACACTGGTATGTTTCATCTAAGCACTTCTCAATTGGTTATGCTTATCATATATATTCTAAATATGATTTAGATATAGTAGAAGTATTTAATCAGTTAATTCTTAAAGTCAGTGGGAGATAACTCATATACTTAGCTCCGGGTTTCTCGGACTAAGTAAAAAGGTTTCCAACAAATTTGAATCATCTATAGTGACATTACATCAAACTAGTTTTGATTTAATCGAATATATATAGATTTAAGATGTCACTTATGTACTTGACATATTGACACAAAATAATTGGAATGAGCCAAGACTGACTTATAGAAAAGTTAGACCCTACATCAAGATTGTATGAGCTAATAGTTAGCTATACAAAGTAAGGAAAATTGATCCAAATCAGTTTTCGAGGATCAACCTTGTGTGATCAAAAGTTGTATGAATAAAAATCCATTAAAATGCATTATAGTTACTCTATAGTAAATCTACTCTTAGGATTGGCATATGCAGTCCAATGTGACTGATATGCAACAACGGTATGAGATACTGTGATAAATAGCCTAAGTGCACGTGGGAGATGTAGGAGGATATATGCCCATAAGACGATTTATCCTAAGTATACGTCTTGTTAAGATATAATATGCTATCCATTATCCTAAGTATAAATTCGAATGAATAATATACTTAGATAATGTCCATAGACTTATAGTTTGGTCCTTACGTATCCAGATAAGATCTCGATTATGAGTAGTAAGTGACCGAATAGAAACTTAAGTCTTAAACGGTTCGTGATCATAAATGTGTCGAGAACTGGATATCAGCACATTGGGCAGACCATTGTGTCTTTGTCTTACCTTAGGGTAATGACGATCTCATGGTCATTCGACTTGGTGAAGTTGGAGACGAGACATAGGTGCTCATTGGAGAATGAGTTCACTGAACGACCAACTTAGAGTTATTGAAATGGTTAACTTTAACTATACTATCTATAATAACTCTAGGGTGATGATAGGTATGCTGGTCCTTTAGACTTGAAGTCATATGTACGAACCTGTGAGTGAACAGTGTCGCTTAGACCTATGATCTAGCTTCGAGGCTAGGCATGCTGAAAGATCTTATGTTGGGTTACACCTGAAGCTCTCGAGGCGAGTAGATGACTAAGATGGGATTCATCTCTTCCGTTAAAGGGAAGTTAGTGTCACAGGCTCATTACGGTCTCTGTGTTAATCCTCGGCCGGAGTACGTTATAAGATGTACAACGTGAATACAACAAAGACCGCCGTACACAGACCAATGTTGTCTAATGGGGTTGACAGTAAACCGTATCCTAGGCCAACAGAGACACAGTCTTGACGAAGAGACTATAGCTAACGGTATTCATCACTGACACAGTCAAAGTGAACCCAACGATACTTTTGTCAATAGGTCGATCACGTTATGATGATTCTGAAACAGGGACGACAACTGCTGCTCGTGGTGATCGTCGTCTAGGGGTTTCAAGCCCCAACATGTAGTAAGGTCAGGCTGTAGGGTCTCACACCGAGTAGCATTCTTGTCTTAGTAATAGGAAGATTGTTAAGATGAATTCATATGATGAAATGGTTAAGTCCACAAGCCAGTTGTGAGACTAAGTCATAGATGGGGACAATGTTCCCTTTGATGCAAACAGGATTAAACATGTCGTAAATTGTTTACGACAAAATTTATAGGAGCAAAAGAATTGGAAAGGTTACCTGGTTGATGGGATCGTCCCGGTCTAAACACAGGTTCAAACAGCGTCCAAATCGGAGGTCAAACGAGCCCAGAAAGTTAGAAACAGGCCAAGTGGGTCAGGCCCACTAAGGGGCCAAGGCAAGCGGCAAAAGGGGCAGTGGGTGCGCCCGCTTTTCTAATCAGGCCGACCCGCTCTGCGGGCTGCGCCTGCATTAGCAGCAGGTGGCCTGCTGTGCGGGCCGTGCTCCACAAAACGGGGTGGCCCTCTATGTGGGCCGCACCCGTTAAGGGGCGGGGCGCCCGCTCGCTGAGCGGGCTGGCAACCCCGCCCCGCCTTACAGACCCGGCCTGCTTCAGTAGGCCGAGGGTAATGCAGCGCCCCTTGCGGGTGCGCGCCCGCTTGCCTAGCGGGCGCGCCCACGAATCTGACTTAAGTTAGGGTTTTAAAACCCTATATGACGGCTACGAAATCCAACTTCTTTCCCATCTTTGGGCAATTGTTTGAGGGGTCAAACGAAGTCGAAATTCATCGCCATTTGTTCCAACACATTCACCATTCGAAGCTCTTTGAAATGATAGCTTGTTTGGTGTCTGGTGTTCAAGGATGAGAGAGATCTAATTAGTTAAAGTTGGGCCTTTGTGAACGGCTTTCTAAACTTTATTAATTAAGTTAAAAATACTCTTATTATATTTAGTCCCACATTGCTCGTGCAAAATGAGGGAAGGCCGACTCCCTGTATAAATAGGGGTGCCCCCCTCCATTGTACAGTGCACCAAGTCCTCGATCGAGTAGCTCCAAATAATTGAGCAAGCTCGATCTACGACTTAAACTTTTCTCCTCACATCTTCCTATTCTCTCGTCGGGCCCTAGCAAGGCTACGAAAGGGGTTTTGGATTCGGATACAGACGTCTAAGGTGCGGGTCTGCTCAAGTGAAACCTTCTACCGCAAGTGATCGACTCGGAGGCGGGTGTCAGCGCGGGTGGATCAGTTCGAAGGTGTGAGGCGGCTCGGGTGGATCGAGTCAAGGGGCAAGGCGGCTCAGCTACGATGAGCACAAGAAGCTGGTGCAGTACATCTTGCCTGTCCCAGGGTTGAGATTTTGGGTATGTTCGCTAAGTAACTTTAGCGTAAATTTAATTTCGTCGTAGTAGTATAGTTCCCTCTTTGGGTGGTCAGACCATCCCAAGTTGGCATAGATCGGGCTAGGTTCTGGCTTTCTCATAGCCTAGCTAAAATGTTTAGCTAGCTTGCTTATTTTTTCGCTGCTCTTTTCTGCATCTGTGTTCCATCCGATTAGGGTAGGCACAGATCTGAGCTCTGGGGTCAGCCAAAACCCTTCACATGTTGGGTATAGTTGAAAGCGTGCGAAGGGATTAGCCATCCAGCCAGGATTCGTCTCCTTTGGTTTGAAAAGTTAGTGTCGCGATATAGTCAGATGGATCCATAGTTGTTGCGGGGTAAAATACGCTAACACTGAATTTATCTTAAAATAGGAATCACGGTTACAATGATTACAAGTTTTGGGGTGTAGACGTGGATAATCCCGATTGGAAGATGCTTTGTAGATGGAAATCTCAAGGTCGCCCGTCAATCGGATTAGGCCGCACGTCTATTGGAGTAATTCTCTGTGAGTTGCTTCAACTGCTGGTGGTTGGGGCGAGCTTCCTGCAAGGAGAACAACTCGTCAAAAAGGCTCGGTTGGATGTCAACCGAGAGCCTCTTCGATGCTTAAGTCAGTTGGTAACTATTTTGAGAATCTCAGACACGCTGGGCGATCATAGAGGCAGATCGACGTTCGCGTGGCAAACTAGTGTGGAAGGCGCGAATATATGGAGGATATTCGACCTTGAATATAAGTATATGTGTTATGGTTTCTTACAGATTAGCCAGCCCCTTCTCTTGCTGGAGGAGAGGGGGTATTTATAAGCTGTTGGAGTTGGTTGCTTTAGCTGAGCTGGCGGTGTCAGGGTGTCAGGGGTTCGGCCGAGGATGTCAGAGCCGAACGTGTCAGGTGCGCTTTTGTCAGGCTGTCAAAGTCGTAAATGTCAGGCGCACTTTTGTTAGGCTATCTGGCAGCGAAACGGCTAGGTGCGCTTTTGTCAGAGTTTTTTGTAATGAAACTGGCAGTAATATTAGTGGCGGGTCACCTTCCTCCTTGGGCGGACTGCTTCTGGGTGGAGAGGTAGGCGAGCTTCCTCTGGGGCAAGCCACCTTTGGGACGAGCTAGTGTAGATCGTGCACGATCGTCTGGAGGGCTCTTCTCTTTGGTTCGGTTGACAAGTTTACCGCTTTATAAGTGCAGGCTGCTGATCGGATGCCCGGATGCACACCCGGGCACGCGACTCGCTAGTCTTACCGCAAGCGCACGGTGTAGCGGCGAGCGGGTATCGAACACAGGGAGGCCAAATGACAGTGTCCTCTTCAATCCACCTGGCTATATGAAAAGTCGAGAGATGTTCGCTATAAAAGCGGTCAAAGTCGTTCAATCGTATAAAAGGAATATCAAATTAATAAAGACGCCTAGGGGTAGGGAATCCCCGCTACAAACCGTATCTCGTCATTGTGATTCGTAGGTTTCACAATTGCTAGACTTGAAATTCAGGTGAACTAGTTGCAACTAAATGTAGAACCAAGCTCACGCTCTCGCGCTATTGCCGGTCTATAGCAAACCTAGGGTAGGGTCCAATCTCTTACAAACCCTAACCTAGGCAAACTAGCGTGAAGAACAACATCATCGTTCAATCGTATCTCGAGCCCACTCTCGTGCAAACTCGAGCTACGACCTAGGTTGGGATAGTTCCCACCCGTCCAATCTCTTGCAAACGGGTATTGGTATAGAATTACAATCGAAAACCCTAGTTTCGGTCCAATCTCTTGCAAACCGATTCTGGAGAAATTCAATTGTAGCCCAATTCGAATTTCTAGGGCTTCCTATCGAGTTGAGATCCAATCTCTTACAAATCCCAATCGGTATGAATCCCTAGCTATTCGTATTATAGCAATCCCAAACTAACCCTAATCAATTCTAGCAATAATTTCACCAATTCATCACAAATTAGAAATAGGGTTCGTAGGGTTCATCCCTACGCCCTAAGACGGCAGAACTACTCACAATTCAAAATGAAATTCAATGGAAATTCACAAATAAAATCAATAGAATTCATTGCAATATTCAATATATCAATAAAAATGAAGTTTTTGATAGGGAGAGAGACAAACCAATGAAGAACAAATAGCATCCAACAAAATAACACTTTTCTCTCCTCCCTAAAGAACTAAATCTAATCTCCTAAAAGTAATCTAAAAAAGGCTGCAAAAAGTTCTGAAAAAGCTCTCTAAACTAGGTTAAAAACTGGGGTTAAATACCCCCCAAAATCGCCCAAAAAATCCTGACGAAAATGCCCCTGCGCAGCCTCAAAATCGCAGTTTACGCTACAGGCAGCGCGGCTCACTCGGCCGAGTGACAAATGTCATTCGGCCGAGTGACAAACCCTGACAATTTCCAGTAAGTTCGGACTTCTGGGGGTCGGCTCCTTGGGAGTCACTCGGCCGAGTGACTTTCTTTGCATCGGCCGAGTCGACTTCTTCACTCGGCCGAGTCAGAACTCGGGAGATGACTGTAAAATTACAGTAAGTCTGGACTTTCTGCCTGCCGTCGTCTTGATGCCACTCGGGCGAGTGGGGTCTCCGTGGTTCGGCCGAGTGGGCTGGCGATGCTCGGCCGAGTGCACGCTGAATCTCAGTCTTCTGCGTGTCCGATCTGGTCGGCCGAGCAGGCTCTCGATGGTCGGCCGAGTGACTCTTTCACTCGGCCGAGTGACATGCTGAAAATGCCCAAACTTCATGTTTTTGCTCCCTCGTCGCTCCTACGACGTTCTTTCTTCTTCCACTCCTCTCCAATAGCAAAATTCCCCTCCAAGGAGTCATGGGTGACACTCCGGAGTGGGTGTATCTCAAAATCACTCCAAATCGCTCGAAATCTCCTGAAATTCGACAAAAACAAGAAATCGTGAAAAGCATTGCAATATTGCCGAAAAATCGTGAAAAGCGCGATTCGAGCGATCAAAATGGCATGCAAACATGCAGAAAAAAGGTGTAAAATATGGAGTGATCAAAATCCCCCACGCTTACCTCTTACTCGTCCTCGAGGAAAATGAGTAAAAGCGAACCCGGTGGATAAAGAAAAATAGAAACGGTGGAAAGGCGGAAAATGAAAAACGAAAAACAAATTAGAAAGCGAAGAGGGAAGTTGCTAGATCATTTTTCTCAGGACGTGGGTTTTGCTTACTCATATAGCACGCATCGAATACCAAACACATGTCAAAGACTTTTATCTCGATATCATAGTATAAATGTGCATTTGAAATAGAAAACCCAAGAATATCAATATAGCATGAAAAATGGAATAATTCTAGAATTAGCATCGTCTGAAGCATCTAAAGCGGTATACAATATCGTAGATCACACACTTTTCAATTGAATGCTTTCTATAAGGAGTATAAGGGATATCACACAATAGAGTAGTAAGAATAGAAAAGTGTGGTTTTCATGAAATGAATGCTAAGCGTAGATTTCTGGATTTCGTAAAACTTTAAGCAATCTCACCGAGTATAAAATATTACTTAGCCTAGGTTGTCATGCTCCGTCAAGTATCCACTCTCTCACACATCATAGGATCCTCTCCCCCAAGCTTATCCATAAGCGTGGTGGCATATACAAAACAATATTTACATCCCCGTTTCTTATGAAGCTCCAAAAGTCAAAGAAAACAAAAATAAAAGAAAAATAGGGAAGAAAGAGAGAAAGGATATGAGATGGGATCGTTTTCGAACTTCTTTTCTCTTTTCTTTTCTTATTCTCAAATCTTTTTCTTTTTCTTTTTCTTTTTTTAATAGCATATATACACAAATAATCCCAAATCAAATAGAAGGATAAACAAGTATTTTTTTCTTTGGGTTTTGGGGAATTTGGAGCATGTGATATAATAACGGGGGAATGCCAATAATAGAATTGCTAAGGGGAGATTCACCAATGAATTTAAAATAGAGAAATAATGTTCAAGATATGTGGAGAAAGAAATAATGTATCTCTCGGTTCACTATATAGGACATGCATGACAACTTCAGCAGGGTAATCTAATCTACTCAGTTTGATCTCAAAAAGCAAACTAGTCCAGATATATCAGTGCTAGCAACCATTCAATCAACCTGAAGTGAAGCGTACAAATCATGCAATAAGAAGTGATGTGAGAAAAGAAAGCAGTACTCCAGATATAAGCATCAATGCATGAATCTTGGTGTGTTATCTACGATAGCATACATATGAATCATCAGACATCAGCTAATAATAGAATTTCATCCATTTTTATACGAAAAAAGAAGTGGGTTACTATTTCTAAATGCAACACAGGACATAGCATATGATATCAGAAACAAAAGTTATGACATGACAAAATTAGCATGCATATAGAGAAAAGCTAACACCACGTCATCGTCATCACAGAAAAATCATCTCTAGCAAAAGATGAAAGAAATAAAGATAAAGGAAAACAAAGATATTTACCATGCAGCACACAAAGAAAAATAAGAAAAACGTGATGCATGGTAAAAGAAACGAAAAAGTGATGAAAAATGGGTGCAAAAGCGGAAAAAACGTGAAAAAACTAAAAATAAAGGTGATAAAAGTAAAAAGTGTGAGGACTCACTCCCCCAAGCTAAAGTGCACAGTGTCCTCAATGTGCAAAGTGTGGCACACCGAGAAACGTGAAATGGGTGGGGAGGGTGAGGATGCATGCATGATAAAAAAAGGTAAAAATAAAGAGAAAATATGATGATGTGAGTGATGCATGCAAAGATGGGAGTGATGCAGATATGTGTCACCAAAAATACTCTCCCTCTCTCCCAAAAAAGATATATAATGATGTGAGCAAGATAGGGACAAAAATAGTGCGGGGAGGAGGGGGGCCAAAAATCCATCGACAGGACCAGCAGAGAATGGGCAGCATAACGACAAAAAAGATCAATGGCATCAAGGGTGTGCCTAAGCTGGTGGAGCTGCACCATCTCCGTCCTGTGGCGGAGGTGGGGGTGGTGGGGGACGTGTCTGCTAGGTGGGTGGGTGTATTGGAGGGAGTCGCGCCACTATCTGATTCAGGCAAGCCTGAATATCGGGAAGTATGGCGACGCGGGACTCCATGGAACTGACCGCGGCAGAGAGAGCCCTAAAATCGCCCCTGAGTCCACTCACCACCCCCTCAAGAGCACGAATGCTCTGAACTAAGGCGTCAGGAGGTGGTGGAGCAGAGGGACGGACAGGTCTAGGCTGTGAAGGTCGGGGCTGCCTAATACGGGCGGTGTAAGTAATCGGGCCAGCAGGTATGTGCAGGAAAGGTGCTGTGCTCACTAGTGGGTGTCCAGCCTCAGTGCGAGGCTGGGACGCAGGCTGGGACGAGGAGGCAGCAGCAGTGGTGGTGGAAGAAAAAATCGGCAACGAGGCAGCAAGAGAGGTCGGTGACACAGAAGTAGGGACAGACGTCACGACACTCTCGGATAGGACAGCTGCGGTGTAGACAGAAAGGTTGACCACTGGGTAGGAAGTGTAAGGACCAAAAGGTGACACCCCAGCGGACATCAATCCGGACAGGGTCCCCACGACGGTAGCGAAGGAAGGCTCACCGCACTCTAGTATGGTGGGTGGATGCTCGGGAAGAAGTAAAGAAATAGGCTCAACCGAGATAGGCACAACAGTGGTGGGGGTGGAGGTGGACGTGGTGGATGGCTCAGCAAGGGTACTTCCGACACTGGCAGAAGTGGGGACAGAAGTGCCGGGAGGTGCAGAAAGTGCAGGCTCGGGCTGAGCGATCACGGGGTCAACAGGAGGTACAGGGTGTGCAGGGGGTGCCTGCTCAGCGCCCTCAGCCTCCAAAACGTAAGCAGCTGGGATGAGGAGATCCATTGCTGGGATCCAATCCTTGTGGGTCGGTCCTATATGTGTCCGAGCTAGGCTCGGGAGGATCATGTAATCGGCACTGAAAGGACCGTGCAACCACACCCAGTGCCGCTGGCCGTTGGGACGAAGCATCTTCATCCGGGCCATGACGTCTATCGAGAGTGCAGTGGGGCCCGGTGCTCGTCTAAGGTCAGCAGGAAGTTCCACGCCGGTCATCAGGGCTAGCAAAGTAATCAGACCGCCGCAGCAAATCGGTGAGCGAGCGCCCACCAAAATGATGATGCGGTCTAAGAACCAGCTAGCAATATCAATCTCAACGACGGAGACCAGGTCATCACTATCCCTCTCGAGAACTCTGGGGCGAGTCATCGCGTAGAGCATATAGAGCTCAGGCGTAGACATCGTCCCATGCTCGTACCTCGCCAAAAAGGTGGTTGCCATGAGGCGCTGGGCTATGCGGAGGCAGGGATGTAGGATGGCCGAGGCCTTGGCCCTACTAGGGTCAAAGCCATGGTGGGAGCCCGTGATACGTGTCCAAAACGTGGAAGTGTCAAATGATGGTGGTGGGATGTGAGTGGGTGCATAGGCTCGGTCGGGGACGGGGACATCGGGCCACTGGAAGAACGCACGGAGCATGGCGAGAGTGACCTCGCACTCTCGATCCATGAGGCGAAATGTGCAGCCTCCAGGGGTCCGGGCGATCGGGCTAAGTACCTCGAGTGTCGGACGGACGAATGTGTCCACCGACACGGACAAAAAATCGCGCCAACCCACGTTGTGGTACAACGTGAGCATCCCCTCTAGCACCCCTAGGCGGTCCAGGTCTGCTAAGTGTGCAAACCTAGAGGGCACTATAGATCACTGGGCGATACGCTCAAATCGGACGCGCTGTGCGTCGTCTCTGAACGTGATCCCCAGCGGCCCGACAACGGGAGCCGGTGGTGGGATAGGATCGGCGGGGATGGGCTGTGCGTGTATGGGATCGGCGGGAATGGGCTGTGCGTGTATGGGATCGGCGGGAAGCGGCTGTGTGGGTGGTGGTGGACTAGGTGGAGGGGAGTCCTCCCTAGCGTGAGAGGGACCGGTGTCATCGGTCCTCTTCCGCTTGAAAGAGGCTCCCCGCGTGCGTGGCCTAGTACGGGGCGGCATGTGTGACGTGCGTGCTCACCCAACAAAAATATAATGCGGCGTGCGCAATAAAGGGAACGAGTGTACCTGTACACGCAGCGAGTGCAAGCCAGCAAGTGCGTGCGAAGAGCGCCGCCTCTGCAAAGCGAAAAACGCGTCCTGAAGCTCCCCTAAGCTCCCCCAAGATAGCCTGCAAATCAAACAACGATATCAGTAGGTAATATTCAAAATACATGGGGGAGATGGGGTATAATAGATAGATAAACAATTTAATTTATGTTAGGGGCTCAACAGGCATACGGATCGTCAAAAATGGGGAGAAAAGGGAATTTTGCGCTAAATAGGGGATCACCGGAGGTCGGTCGGCGATGGGGGAAGTCGCCGGAGGTCGGCGAGGGTCGGCGATGGTCGTCGCCGGCGGTGGTCGGCGATCGGAGCCGGCGACGATGGGATTCGGGCGAGGGAGAGGCTGTCGCGAGCGAGGGAGTTGAAAGGTCGCGGGGGGGCTCGGGCGAGATTTGGGAATAGCTGCGTGGAAATTCGCGCCGAGCCCGCGCGATATATATAGGGGTAGTTACGGCTCGGCCGAGTTACTATGTTGCTCGGCCGAGTGACGTAACGAAAAAATGAGTTTAAAATTTCTCCTCGACACTTACGACTCGGCCGAGTGGCTTCTGTTCACTCGGCCGAAGGGAGAAAACTCCCTCGGCCGAGTGGCACAAGCTACTCGGCAATATTCAGGCTAGGAGGGTATCAGTTTTCCTCGGCCGAGTGACTAAATGTACTCGGCCGAGTGACAGTAAATTCAAAATGCACAAAAAAGACAGAGAGTTGGGTTCAGCAGACTTCCCTTATTAGTACCCCACTCGGCCGAATGGGATCCTTTGCTCGGCCGAGTCACATATGATACTCGGCCGAGTGACGTGCTGTTTTCTGCTTCGGGGCTCCGTTTTCGCTCTACTCTCTGTTTTTCTTCCTCCAGTTGGTTTCTTCCTCCTCCTAAGGCCTGAGCGCATTCCTGGAGCGCTCTTCCTTGCCTCTATCTTCCTCCATATGAGAGATCTCCTTTTCTCCTCTCCTGTCATAGAAATTAAGACCCGTTGTCATGATTTTTATGGGCAAAAAAACTCAAAACACTAATAAAGTCTAAAACCAAAATAAAAACCAAAATAAAAAGAATGCAAAAACCATCGGGTTGCCTCCCGATAAGCGCTCGTTTAAGGTCTTGAGCTCGACCCCTTTAGATTTTCAATTAACGCTTGATGTTGGGTGCATATGAGATGCACCCGTCGAACTTGCCGGGAAGACCGCTCGGATTTGGATCGTGGTGGTGTGTGGCCTTCCTCAGCGCCCCTTCATCATGAGCAATGTTGGGGGATGGCTCCCCCAAGATTGAACTTGTTCCTGTCTTCGGCTTCGCCGGTGACACCGATCTTCGAATCGGTGGAGCTTTCTTCGGGTTCTTCAATGTCGAGAGCTTGCAAAGCTCTCGTATTCTTGTGACATCAGTGTCGCCATCATCATTCTTCATGGAGCTATCGGGAGAGTCCTCCATCTTCTTTTCTTCGCTCAAATCTTGGCTTTCTTCGAAGCCGTCATCATGGAGCGCACCGATGGAGTAGGGGATAGCCTCTTCAATGACCTCATCAAGGAGGTCCATATAATCTAGCTCCTCATGATACGACATGTGCTTCATAGCCTTCGGTATATGGAGCTCGACTTCAATGTTGCCTACATTCAAGGTAAGAGTCCCTTCCCGCACATCGACGATTACACCGGCGGTGGCGAGGAATGGGCGTCCAAGTATGAGCGATGTGTCACCCTCTTCCTTGATGTCCATGATCACAAAATCACAAGGCAAGCATATACCTCCCGGAACTTGCAGTGGGATATTCTCCGTGATCCCAACCGGCCTTGTAATCCGACCGTCTGCGAGTTGAATCCTCATGTCGGTAGGCTTTAAATCTGTGCATGTGTTCAACTTCCAAAACATGGTGAGAGGCATGAGGCTCACACTAGCGGCCAAATCAACCAATGCTTTTTGTAAGGGGACGCCTCCGAGTGTGCAAGGAATCTGAAAACTCCCGGGATCTTTAAATTTGGCGGGCTCCCTCTCTCTCCTAGTAAACCAAGTCCCTTGTTCCGCGAGCATGATCTTCTCCTTCCTTTTCCTTCCCGTAATTAAGTCCTTTAAGAACTTCGCGTAGGACGGGATTTCCACTAAGGCATCAAGAAAAGGGGTATTGAGGCTCACCCCTCTCAAGTATTCGAGGAACTTGGCTAGCCTCTTCTCGATTTTGGCTCTAGCTAGCCGTTGAGGGAAAGGCACCGGTGGCATGAATCGGCGCTCATCAATGGGTTCATCCACTCTAGATTTTGCTCCTTCTTGCGGCTCCTCCTTTTCCATCTCAATTACCGGCTCGCTCTCTTCTAGATTCTCCACCACGGGTTCCTTGATTTGAGTCATGGGGGGAGTGGTATCCTTCCCACCCCTTGTCGTAACCGCAACAACCGCGTTGATATGGCCGGTGTTGCCCCGTGGATTTGGCTCGGGTTGAGCCGGCAATTGTTGGTTATTTCTATTGAGCAACGCAAGTTGCTCCCCAATTTGATCGACGACGGTGGCGAGAGAATCTTGTCCCGCCTTCAACGTGGCGTTAATCTTTCTTTGCTCCACCATAAACTCCTCCACCTTAGCTTCAAAATCCGGACGTGGTTGAGCTTGCGGAGGGTTGGGATTTCTCCACCCTTGATTATACCCAGGTGGCCTATAAGGTCCCACTTGTTGCCTTTGTGGGAAGTTTTGTTGCGGTGGCCCCCTTGGTTGATAATTCGGTTGTGGTGGTGGAGCCCGAGCTTGAGGAGGTTGTTGAGGCGGGGGGTTCAAGGCACCATCATTATTAGCATAAGAAAAACCCAGATGGTTTCTAGTGGTCGGGTTGGCCCAATATCTGGAATTCCCCGCTACAATTGAATTTGCTCCAAACCTCCTTCGCCTTGCTCTCCTCCTACATACATGGCTTGGGATTGGTCTTGCCAATCACTCATATGGTTTGTCAGTGCAGATGTAGTAGGGGCTCCTTGAGGCTCGGTGATGTATTTTTCCAACCTCTCCACTACCTTGTGGAGAGAGTCAAACTTGCTAGCAAGCTCCGCCATGGCCTTGGCCTCATAAATACTCGTGGGCTTCAAGGAGGATGAAGAATGTCCTCGCTCGTCCCCCCATTATTGGTTGTTGGAGGCCATCTCCTCTAGCAAGGCCGTAGCTTCATCGGGAGTCTTTGACAAAATGGCTCCATTTGCGGTAGCATCAATAATCTGTTTTGTGCCCTGTTGGAGTCCATTGTAGAAACTGTGGACAAGCTCCCAATCCTCAATGCTGTGATGGGGGCATTGATGTTGCAAGTCCTTGAAGTGCTCCCATGCCTCATAGAGAGTCTCTTGTGGTCCTTGCTTGAAGGACATGAGAGCACTTCTTATCTTCACCGTCTTGGAGGGCGGGTAAAATTTGTCGATGAAGGCACTCGCCAGTTCATCCCAAGTGGTGAAGATTCCTTCAGCTTGCATTCTCAACCAATATAAGGCCTTGTCCTTGAGTGTGAAAGGGAAGAGGCGCAGTCTGATAGCATCTACGGAGACGCCCGGCATTTGGAAGGTGGCACATTTTGATAGGAAGAGCTGGATATGGTAATGAGGGTTTTCATGGGAGTTCCCATGAAAAGGATCTTGTTGCATAAGAACCACCAATCCAGTCTTCAACTCGAAATTTTTGTCGGCCGCCAACTCCGGCATGGCTATGGACGAGGTCGTGGAAGAAGTCTTAGGCCGAAGCCTATCTCTAATGGAAATAATCCTCGCCATTCGCTCCACCAATTCTTCGGGTGTCTCAGGATGGGTCATAAAATTTCCTTCTGTAACGGGTCTCCTATCCGCTCGGATCCTCCTCAATGTACGCTCGATCTCCGGATCGTATAGTATTTCTTCGGGGTTCGCCGAGGATCTCGTGTACATGCAAGGGAAAACAGAGTTTCAAAGAAATAGTTAGCACAACGGAAGGGCAAAATAAAAATAGAAATAATAGAACAAAAAGAAAAATATCTAGGTAGGTAGAATCAAACACTATTGCCTCCCTGGCAACGGTGCCAAAAACATGATCGGATGCCCGGATGCACACCCGGGCACGCGACTCGCTAGTCTTACCGCAAGCGCACGGTGTAGCGGCGAGCGGGTATCGAACACAGGGAGGCCAAATGACAGTGTCCTCTTCAATCCACCTGGCTATATGAAAAGTCGAGAGATGTTCGCTATAAAAGCGGTCAAAGTCGTTCAATCGTATAAAAGGAATATCAAATTAATAAAGACGCCTAGGGGTAGGGAATCCCCGCTACAAACCGTATCTCATCATTGTGATTCATAGGTTTCATAATTTCTAGACTTGAAATTTAGGTGAACTAGTTGCAACTAAATGTAGAACCAAGCTCACGCTCTCGCGCTATTGCCGGTCTATAGCAAACCTAGGGTAGGGTCCAATCTCTTGCAAACCCTAACCTAGGCAAACTAGCGTGAAGAACAACATCATCGTTCAATCGTATCTCGAGCCCACTCTCGTGCAAACTCGAGCTACGACCTAGGTTGGGATAGTTCCTACCCGTCCAATCTCTTGCAAACGGGCATTGGTATAGAATTACAATCGAAAACCCTAGTTTCGGTCCAATCTCTTACAAACCGATTCCGGAGAAATTCAATTGTAGCCCAATTCGAATTTCTAGGGCTTCCTATCGAGTTGGGATCCAATCTCTTGCAAATCCCAATCGGTATGAATCCCTAGCTATTCGTATTATAGCAATCCCAAACTAACCCTAATCAATTCTAGCAATAATTTCATCAATTCATCACAAATTAGAAATAGGGTTCGTAGGGTTCATCCCTACGCCCTAAGACGGCAGAACTACTCACAATTCATAATGAAATTCAATGGAAATTCACAAATAAAATCAATAGATTCATTGCAATATTCAATATATCAATAAAAATGAAGTTTTTGATAGGGAGAGAGACAAACCAATGAAGAACAAATAGCATCCAACAAAATAACACTTTTCTCTCCTCCCTAAAGAACTAAATCTAATCTCCTAAAAGTAATCTAAAAAAGGCTGCAAAAAGTTCTGAAAAATCTCTCTAAACTAGGTTAAAACTGGGGTTAAATACCCCCCAAAATCGCCCAAAAAATCCTGACGAAAATGCCCCTGCGCAGCTTCAAAATCGCAGTTTACGCTACAGGCAGCGCGGCTCACTCGGTCGAGTGACAAATGTCATTCGGCCGAGTGACAAACCCTGACAATTTCCAGTAAGTTCGGACTTCTGGGGGTCGGCTCCTCGGGAGTCACTCGGCCGAGTGACTTTCTTTGCATCGGCCGAGTCGACTTCTTCACTCGGCCTAGTCGGAACTCGGGAGATGACTGTAAAATTACAGTAAGTCTGGACTTTCTGCCTGTCGTCGTCTTGATGCCACTCGGGCGAGTGGGGTCTCTGTGGTTCAACTGAGTGGGCTGGCGATGCTCGACCGAGTGCACGCTGAATCTCAGTCTTCTGCGTGTCCGATCTGGTCAGCCGAGCGGGCTCTCGATGGTCGGCCGAGTGACTCTTTCACTCGGCCGAGTGACATGCTGAAAATGCCCAAACTTCATGTTTTTGCTCCCTCGTCGCTCCTACGACATTCTTTCTTCTTCCACTCCTCTCCAATAGCAAAATTCCCCTCCAAGGAGTCATGAGTGACACTCCGGAGTGGGTGTATCTCAGAATCACTCCAAATCGCTCGAAATCTCCTGAAATTCGACAAAAACAAGAAATCGTGAAAAGCATCACAATATTGCCGAAAAATCGTGAAAATCACGATTCGAGCGATCAAAATGACATGCAAACATGCAGAAAAAAAGTGTAAAATATGGAGTGATCAGCTGCTCTGAGCCCCGGCGAGCTTCTATAAGCCTCGGCGAACTAGGTCTCATTGTGGAGATTTAGCGTGCCATGACTTAGGCTTTGATCTACAGGCCTAGATCGACTGGGCCGATCTTAAGGTCGTAACAATTGCCTCCGTCATTCGAGTTCGAAACGGGAAGTCCGGCTCGGCTCGGATGATGTGTTCCGCTCTGTTTGGCTGACATCTGCAACATTAAATATGAGATTACCGGTGAATCTCTAAAGTCATTATGACAATTCGGCAGCTGGGAGATATCGAGGCACCCTGACACTCGGAGCATGACACGTGCCGCATACGGCTCTAGGGAGAAGCTGAGGTGACAGCTCCGCTTCAGATCTTACCACGTGGCCCACCTTCAACGATCGAGATTGGTCGACGCCCTCTATAAAATAGAGAGAGGGGGAAACGATTGATGGATCCGGCTTTTGAATTTCAAAAACTCGTTTCGTTCTTCGTCTTCGAGCTCTTGTCGCCAATCGACGCTTCATCGGAACTCCGGTGATCTTCTTCTTAGGTACTTTCTTCGATCTCTATCAGATGACTTCATCCAAATCTTCTTCCTCAACTAAACACACAGAAAAGCACTTCGATGAGCTTGAGGAACAGACGGTATCGGCGGATGTGGCAGAGTCTTGGTCAGAGGAGTGGGAAGCTGCCCCCGCCATCCCCTCGACATCGACAGTCCCCAAAAAAACAAAAAGAAGGGCTCATGGACTGACCATCGGCATAGTTACAACAGCGGTTCCGGCGGAGATCCTGGCCATAGCGCCTAAGACAAAGCATATCAGCCGCACCGAAATTCGTTCCAAGTATATCAGGTCACCCTATGAAGTTCGCCTCCCCACCTCCAATGAACGGGTCTGTTCACCCAAGGACAACAAAGTCGGGGTCTATTTTTCGAGCTTCGAGCTCGGACTTTGGTTTCCGCTCCACCCCTTCCTCCTGCACATGCTGAACTTCCTCGAGCTTTCGATCTTCTAACTAATGCCGAACTCGATCAGTGCCATGGTTGGCTTCCTTGTTCTCTGCTTCGGCAGTGGCATAAGTCCGACCCTGCTGCTGTTTCGGTATTTCTTCGAAGCGAAGCGTAGAGGAGTGTATTATTATGTCAGTGCGAGGAAGGATCGGCATCTCGTCCTTGATTTACCGAGTAAAGTGAGGGAGTGGAAGGAGAGGTTTGTTTTAATCTCGACACCGGTAGACTTGACTCTGCGGTCGAACTGGGGGAGGTTGAATCTCCAAGTGAACAAGGAGGTGATTCAGCAGGGACAGTATCTGGAGAACTCCAAGAACTTGAAGGACCCCCGCGAGCTCCAAAAACATGCGAAGTTGGTCAAGGACGACCAGATCACCCTCCATATCTGGCCCGAAGGTACTGCGATCTAAGCGACCTTCTTCATATTTGCTCACACTGATATCTTTTCTTTTTGCAGGTGAGACCATGAGCTTGTCCCGAGACGAACTGATGAGGATGGCCATGGGCGAACCGTCGACCTAGCAGCCAGCGGCCAAGGACAAAGGCGAGATGGTGGCATCGAGCCTGATGAAGAAGGCTGGGCAGAAGCAGAGCCTGGAGGAGGCGTCCACTGTGCGTGCTGAGGAGGAGGATCAGAGCAAGAGACCGAAGAAAAAGAAGTCCACAGTAACCGCTCCCTCCTCCCGTACGAGCGAGGCTGCATCGGGCAGCTTCGTCGACATCGATGCTGTTAAGGAGCCAGTGGCTGATTTGATCATCACCACATCCCAGGGCCCATCGACCCAGGTCGCCACTACATCCCACCTTCACTACCCCCCAACAGTCTCTAATCGGGAAGCAGAGCAGCAAAGGTACATGGGTCGAGCGTTGGCCCTTTGGATGCCCCTCTTGGGAGCATGGGAAGCCGGATGTGAGGACACTGGGGAATCCAAGCTGCGAGTTGGTGCTCACCTACTTCAAAGCAAAGAAGGCCGAGGTCCTGGCCATTCCGAAGATCGAGCTTTCCAGGTCGTGCTACCCGGTGGGCGTCAAGGAGTCGTTGTTCGAGGATGTCGGGGTTGCAGACCGTCTGGCAGAGAACGGTATGTTGCCCAGAGACCGGGAGTCCTTGTACAATGTTGGTGCCGAGAACCTCTGTGGCATGGCAATTTGGCATGGCATGCAGGTTCGTTGATCTCCCCTACTCATATTGTCGGTCTGCAATCTTTCATGCGGGCTCACATATTCTGTTCCTTTTATAGGCTGTGGCAGCAATGACGTCCTTGCAGCACCACACTAATATGGCCATGCTCAAGGTGACCCTAGGGGTGGAAGAAGATGGAGTTCAAGGCGGCCATTGATAAGCTGCAGTAGAAGGAGGCCGAACTCCAGAAGGTTGTCGAGAGGCTGCAGAATATGGAGGAGAAGTTGGATGAAGTCCGCGGGTTTTATGCGACCCAGAAGGAGGAGACAGAGAAGAGGTATAAAATCTCAGAGGAGCTGGCAAGGCGGTTTCAGGAGGTGGAGGCCCGAAGGGTCACTTTGAAGAACGCCCATGTCGTGGAGGAGGAGGCAAAGGGGCAAGAGATTACCAAGCTCACGCGTCAGGTGGCAGAGTTGAAGAAGATCGATCCTGAGACCATGAAGGTGGAGGCCATCCGCAAATACCAGATGGACGAGCTCCTTCCCATCATGAAGAATGTGCGGGCCATGATCATGAAGGAGGGCTGGCAGGCGGGCTTACAGGAGGGCCTCCAAGCGGGCCTTGGGAGGGTGGAGAAGAGACTGAAGAGGTTGCATCCCGAGCTGGAGGTCGACTTCTCCTCGCTGTTCATGGCCTTGGATGGTGAAGAAGAGGATGGCGTCGGGGAAGCAGGAGGTCCGTCGGGCGACGATCAAGCGGCTGGCGATGTAGGCGGCCAGGAGGAGGTCGCAGCGACGGGACCAGCGGAGAACGAGGTGGAGAAATGAGCGGAGGCACAGGAGGAGGTCGACGACCAAGTTGCGGTGCCATAGTTAGCTGTTTTGGGGGGAGCTTATGTACGGCCGATCTTGGGGCCATGCTTAGGACTTGTATATATTTTTCTTTAAAAAAAACTAGGTGTAAATATTTTCAAGTTAATGAAAGATATCGCCTTTGAGGTAGTTCGCCTCATTTATCTTTGTCATTGTTTGTGCTTGTATGTACTTGTATGCCCCCAACTTTCTGCTTGGAAGAGCCTAGGAGCGAGGAGAAGCAGAATGTTGTAGAGTTTGGATGTAGTCGATTTGGCGAAGTTCTTTGTGGAGACAGATCACCCTTGGGGTCTTTTGGCGGCACTGCACGCGGCCTACCCCGGATCTTCGTTTGGTGCGAAGTAGCTCGCTTCCTTCCCCAATTTGGTTAGCAAAGTCTGGCACGTTATGGGTAGCTGCACCGCGACCTACCCCGGAGGTCTTCCTGAGGGTGAATTTTGGGCCGGATCCCTTCTTCATAGCCTCTGTCCGGTTTGGTTAGCAAAGTCCGGCACGCTATGGGTAGCTGCACTGCGACCTGCCCAGAGTTTTTTCTGAGGGCAAGTTTCGGGCCAGAGCCCTTCCTACATAGCCATTGTCTGGTTTGGTTAGCGAAGTCCGGCATGCTATGGGTAGCTGCACCGCGACCTGCCCCAGAATTTTGGTTTGTGGCGAGTCAGCTTGCGTCCAAGGATCGGGCCGATCTTGACCTAAGATTTCTCCCACACAAGAGAAAACTCGAAGAGTGTGTAAGTCGAAACGTAGCGACATAGGTCGGATATAGAATAAAACCTGTGATTTTATCTACTAGGTCTTCCCGTAGGAGCTCGAGCTCTAGGGTGCATTGATTATGATTGAATATTGCATATTTTAACCCCATAATCATTTACTCTTGTGCACATAATCCTTGGAATCATGCTCTCTTAACTACATTTACGCTAATTCATCATTTGTGAGCATATGATTTTATCTTGGCACAATTTCACTTCCCAAAGCATTATAAATCTCTATTATATTTTTAGGGATTTTTCTGGATTTTTCAGGTGTCCCGAAGGGGACTAAATCAAATCAAGAAGAGGAGTACAAAACAGGCGCCTGTAGAAGGAATAACAGTCGCCTGGGAAACCAGACAGTCGACTGCCCAATCAATGGCAGTCGCCTGCCCTTAAAGAACTGGAGCTGGAGAAGCTGAAGCCCAACGACAGTCGCCTGCAAGAAGATTGACAGTCAACTATAATATTGTACAGTCGCATGTTATCTTCGCATCAGTCGACTGATTTTCTAGATGCCCGATGGAGCAAAAAAGAGCCGACTCTCTGTTAATTTGACACTTCCGCAGCAGTCGACTAAAGAACAAAAGATAGTCGCATGTGGATTGCACAGGCGACTGTGATTTTTAAGACAGTCGCATGTCTCCCTTTGGAAACATTGACAGCCGCCTGTCATCAGTCGACTGCCATTTGTTCAGCAGTCGACTGATCGGGGTATTTCGCCCAAATCCTGGGTTGCGAGAAACAGGTTTTTCTTAACCCGGTTTCTCTCCATTTGTTGTAGGCTGTTGGATGACATTTTGGATGGATGAGATGCAACCCCTAGGGGGTATAAAACACTACTATTCATATGTAATAGATATAGAACTTTAGGTCATCTTCTTCCTTAAGAAGGGGATTAGTGTTTTGGAGAGTTTTGAGCTTTCTGATTTCGTTTTTGTTGTTGCTGAGATTAATTGAAGATTAAGGAAGCTTGTATTTGATGACAAATCTCCAACCCTCTTGCTAATACACATTTGATTTCATTCCTTGCATTGAACTATATCTATTTATTTGAATGTTTATTCTATTCTTGATATGTTAGGCTAGATTCATTGTGTGGGTGTTTGGGATTGATGTAGGATGTCTTGATTGCCATGCTAATGTTAATTTCTAGCTGACGTGCGTTTATATTTTATGTATTCACGCACGTCTTCTTCGTGATTTTCCGTTGTTTTCCGGTGTTTCGTATCCATTCTCTCGTGATTTTTAGTCTTCTTTCACAACTTCGTGTTTTTGTGCCAATGCAGGAGATTGCCAGTGTTGGGGACATATAAAGCAGATATCATGAGTCCCCGGAGCAATGGGAGGTGTCACGCACGATCCCGAGGGCCAAACGTCGAAGAACTCCATATATCATCCCTCAACCGATCGGGTGGACAGAGCCACCCGATTGGTTCGTGCACACGTATCCGACCTGGACAGGAGCAGAAGTGAAGAGCAGCTCACCCGATCGGTTCAGCGATCGGGTGAATCCGTCAGTGCTCTCTGTTTTTGGAGCCGAATTCCAACCGATCGGGTGACATCTCACCCGATCGGTTCATCTGAAGCCGAAAATTCCCATCTTATGACCCGATTAGCTCACCCGATTGGTTCAACGACCGGGTGAAGTGTCTGAAGAACTGAAGGCAATGTCGACCGTTGGCTTACCCGATCGATTGATGCTTCAACCGATCGGGTGGTCGTGTTTTCTATAAATAGCCCTAGGTTTTTCCTTGAACAAGGACCGAGTTATTTTTCTGTCTTTTTTGGGACTTTTGACGGCTGGGAATTTATTTTGTCTTGTAAGTTTTCTGATTTTTCTGTAACTCTGATATTGCGTTAATACTATTGTTAGCTCCATATTTCTATTGCTTGATTTTGATTCCAATGGTTGAATTTTGTTGTGTTGCTCTTTTCACCATGATTTGTGAGTAGTTCCCCAATCTAGGGCATTGGTGGAAGCCCCTTCGTGGGTTCTCCCTAGAACGACCATAGGATTAGGGTTTCGATAGGATTTAGGAATTTAGATGGTTACGCGGGGCGTTTTATTGTCATTGGAGGGAGAAAGACCGCCTCTGACCGTCGGGCCAAGGGGAAATAAAACTGGCGTTTGATCCCCTAACCACAGCTCGCACCCCTAGCATAGACATTAAATCCTAGCGCGTGGGAACAGCAGGATGAAATGTTGGGAGTAATCGTTGCGAGCTTAGTGCTCCCGAAGTCGATCGATATTAATGGACATGGGAATGCCCATTGTCCGAACTCGGGTAGGCCTAGCGTATCATCCTGGGCATTGACCGGAATATCGGGCCCATGGGACGCTAGGTATCACTCTTAAAGGCAACGTCTCACCACTAAACCCTAAAATCCAATCGTAATCCTATCCGTCGATTATAATAGAGGGGGCACATAATAGGGTAGAAACCAAAGTCCTGGGTTCCCTTTTATATCTTACATCCTTCGTATTTCTATTTCGTGACAACCAACCGATTGATCGGGCTTGCTCACCCATCGGGTGATCCGGTTCCTTCTTGACAACAAGCACAACACACGCCTCCCTGAGTTTGACCCCCAAGCCACACTACAACACCGTGTGCTTGCGGTTACAAATATTTAAATCTGGTATCCCCGATCCCACTGCATATATTGCTAAATCTAGGGGACGTCAAGCTTTATGGCGTCGTTGCCGGGGAGGAAACGTGTTTGTTTTCTTTTAGGACCCTATGAACTCTAGAGACTAGTTCATGTCCTCACCGCGCGATAATTTTCGCATTCTACGCTCTTTTTAATTTTACTTGGACATATTGTACATATTCATTGTATAGGGTTGGTAGACTGTGTCTCCATACCGCCATCACTACTGCTTATCTTTCTATTCATACAACACGTGCTATTAATGTGCTCTTTATCCGTGCAGTTCTCTCTCTCTCCCCCCTTTTCTTACAGGCTTTCTGCTCTACAGCAAGAATGACGTGTACCATTTCGGGCGACATCTGGGCACATGCACACCATGTCAGCTGTTTGGCCCAGAGTCTGACTGAATCTCTAAGCGCCTCGAACATCCTATCCTTTCTGTCAGCTACTGTAGAAAATCAAGAGAGGAATCATGATGTTCGGCAGCATCCCAACACGACAACATTTTTTCCTCCCGATGAAGCGATGCTTATTGACATGCCCAGTACCAACTTCAGTGGGGGAGAGCTATGCACCTATGGGGATGTTTGTCTGGAGGTTCATCAGGTAGAGTTTATCGAATGCAGTGAGCAGGAATCTATCTTATCCCTGCAGACCTCTACAGAGCACCTTGGATTTTGGGACCATGAGGAAGCTGAAAGTTATAGTGGAGAACTATCCACTATTGAGACCTGTTTTCGCGTTGAAGCCTTCTTCCCGGATGATTATCAGGCACTTGCGAGGGACCCAGAACATTCCTATGTGACCCCCTCACTACCTTGCAAGACTTCGCCATGCGAAACCACGACTGGAGGTGAAGTTCCGAATGCTAGCACCCAGGAGACCCTGGAAAAAGTCCTTTCATTGGAGGATGCTCAGCTTGAAAAATATGTGTCGGGACCACATGAAGTCGAGATGAAGGAGTTACCTCCGGGATTGAAGTATGAATACTTAGTGGAGGATTCAACGCAACCAGTCATCATGAACTCCTCGCTACCCGAAGACCAAATGACTAAACTACTTGATGTTCTGAAAAGATTCAAGAATGTATTCGGGTATGCGATTGAGGACTTGAAGGGGGTGAGCTTGGGACTTTGCTCGCATAGGATATTGCTTGAAGATGAGCAAGCTTCTTCCATCGAGCCACAACGAAGATTGAACCCCATCATGATGGAAGTGGTCAAGAAGGAGATTGTTAGACTCCTCCATGCCGGATTTATCTACCCCATTTTCGACAGTCGTTGGGTTAGCCCGGTACACGTTGTACCCAAGAAGGGAGGAATGACGGTCATTCGTAACGAGAAAAACGAGCTCATACCCACGAGGACCGTCACCAGGTATCGGATGTGCATCGATTACCGGAAGTTGAACAAGGCCACAAGGAAAGATCACTATCCTCTCCCTTTTATTGATCAGATGCTCAAAAGACTAGCCAAGCACAATTACTTCTGCTTCATGGATGGATATTTCGGCTTTCTGCAAATTCTCATCCACAATGATGACCAGGAGAAGACTACTTTTACTTGTCCATTTGGGACGTATGCCTACAGGAGAATGCTGTTTGGACTTTGCAACTCCCCAGCTACATTTCAAAGATTGATGTCCACAATCTTATCCGATTACTCCCAGGATATAATGGAGGTCTTCATGGACGATTTTTCCGTCTATGGAACAGAGTTCGACTCGTGTCTCCGCAACCTAACTAAAGTCCTGGAAAGGTGTCAAGATAAAGGACTAGTTCTGAACTGGGAAAAATGCCACTTTATGGTCCAAGAAAGAGTTGTATTGGGGCACGTTATTTCTTCAAGAGGGATTGAGGTGGACAAGGGAAAGGTAGATGTGATCGAAAAGCTTCCACCTCCACTTAACCTTCGGGGAGTCTGTGGTTTCTTAGGGCACGTAGGATTCTACCGCCGGTTCATAAAGGACTTCTCTAAAATTTCTAGGCCCTTGACTCAACTCCTCGTGAAGGATACGCCTTTCGTCTTCGATGACGAGTGTATAGAAGCCTTCCGCCTTTTGAAGCAAGCCATTATTTCTGCACCTGTGATTCAGTCGCCTGACTGTAGTCTACCTTTCGAGTTAATGTGCGATGCTAGCGACTATGTAGTTGGGGCCATCTTGGGGCAGAGGAAGGACAAAAATCTGCACGTTATATACTATACAAGCAAAACCCTCGACGAAGCCCAAAGGAACTATACGACCACGGAGAAGGAATTGCTAGCCGTCATCCATGTCATGGACAAGTTCCGGCCGTATCTTGTGGGTGCCAAGGTAATCGTGCACACGGATCATGCAGCCCTCAAATACCTTTTGAGCAAGAAGGAAGCCAAGTCGTGCCTCATAAGGTGGATTCTCCTCCTCCAGGAATTCGACTTGGAGATCAATGACAAGAAAGGGGCGAAGAATGTCGTTGCCAACCACCTGTCCAAGTTGCTTGCTGTAACGGCCTGTTTCTATCGTACCTTCTTCGTGCACGTGCTTTTGATCGTGCACGTGTTTATTTTAGACTTTATTTGTTTTTGAACGTTTTTGTGTGATATGTCATCGTGATCGTCTCTGAAAGTATTAGATTGTGGAACAATTTTGGAACGACATATCTCGAGTCGTTCTTCCGCGATACTAACTTATTTGATGCAACGTCGCGACTTTCTGTTTTGACGCGAGACGTTTCTATTTTTAGTTTCGTCTCTCGACGTCGAAATTTAGATCCGTCTTCTCCACTCTCTTTCTTTAGTCGTCCCGAACACCCTAAAATTATTTTACAATTTTTGGACTTAATTTGACCTATTTTCCATTTATTTGAAAGTTTTAAATAATTTTAAAACCTATTTTTATAAGAGTTTTAATTACAATAAAATTCCTATAATATAATAACGTATTAAAGAATTTTTAGGCAAAATTTTAGAATTTTTGGCCGCACCCATCTTGCGTGAGGGAGAGGAGAGTAATTTTAAATTATATTAATTATTTTTAATTATTTAATTACGATTTCTTAAACCCAAACCCTAACCCTAGCTCTAAACTATTTATATTAGCCCTAGGCTAGGTTATTTTCGCATTACACAAACCCTAGCCGTCAAAAACACCTTCCCGACGTTCGTCGCAACGTTGCGACGATCGCCCAGTGCACGACCGACGGCCGCCCCCGCACATCCTAGTGCACGACCGGCGCTCCGCTCCGCAACGCCGCTTGCAACGCTCCGCTGCAAGCGCCCCCCGCTGTCGCCCGCTCCGACCGAGAGCATCGCTCTGTCAGACCGAGCGCCCGCTCCGCACAGCCGCTCCGCCCGCTCCGCTACACCATCGCAGCACCCGCTAGCGCCCGACCGGTGGGTTCGCCCGCAGTGACCGAGAGGCCGCCCCGCACCCGCGCTCTGCTCCGCTTCGTTGCAAGTTGCAACGTTGCAACTTGGCCCGCTCCGCTGCGACCGACGGGATCCCTCGGTCTGACCGAGGGAATCCCTCGCACCGCACCACGCCCCCGCCTCCGCTGCGTTGCAACGCGTCCGACCGAGAGCCCCTCACGGTCTGACCGAGAGGAACCCCCGCACCAGCAGTGAACGACCGACAGAACTTCGTCGCAACATTGTTTCTCCCACACCAACTCCTGTGGTGGGCCCCCCAAGTTCTCCAGAGGTGTTGTGGGTCCCCCTTGGACCCCTAGCACTGCTGTGGGCCCCACTTGGACGTGCTACTTCGCGGTTTTGCTGTCTACGACGTTGCGACACGTCGTAGGCCTTCGTCGCAAGTTCCAGCTTTTGGAGAATCGTGCAAGGATCAGATCTGAAGCTGAGGAGTTCTCCGATCAGACACGACTTCCTATCTTCGACAAACTCCGGTTCAGGTTGGTTCCCCGAAACTCGTAGAAACCCCCACAATAGCTGACTGAACCCTAAACTAAAAACCGTCAACTTGAACTAAATTTATTTTCCAGCACCTGTAAAACGTTGTACGAACATAGAAAAATCAACGAATGGACTTTGTTGACTGTGCACATAGGATAGATCGTCGATTAGGCTGAAACATCAAAAAGTGACTATTGACGAATAGGATAGTCCCGAAAACCTAGAAACGAAACCTAATAGGATTTGATGAATTTGAGACCTGACATCGTCGCCGTGGCGATATTTCAGACGGAATTCTGCGGACGAGACGCTTGGACGAGACGCTTCGAGAGGACGACGCACTTGCCTTTTCAGGCAAGTGTACCCACTTGCGTTTTTGACCGTGCTTTGGTTTTAGATTGCTAGAACTGTTAAAGTAAGAGTGTTTAGATTCCGGACGTGAAATGATAGCGTCTGGGTCACCCTGACGACTCAGACTTGACGACGAAGTCTGAGCCTGACAACAACAACTTTGATGATGTAGGGCTATCATGTGTGTGCGTGTGTGTGGACACCCTAGAATAACTCTCCCGTACACTGGTCGTGTCTTGTCACTGTTATACACACTGGTCGTGTCTTGTCACTGTGTTACAAAAAGCCTTTGGGCGTTTCAGATGCTCTCCTTACGGGAGTGATCTCCGTGTTACAAAAATCCTTCGGGCGTTTCAGATGCTTCCCGAGCGGAAGTGATCTCCGTGATACAAAAAGCCTTCGGGCGTTTCAGATGCTTCCCGAGCGGAAGTGATCTCCGTGATACAAAAAGCCTTCGGGCGTTTCAGGTGCTTTCCTTGCGAAAGTGATCTCCGTGCTTCCTGTCCTGAGTTCTGGGGTTTGGGGTAGGGTTGAGCGTGCGCACGGGGAGAGGGTCTAATCCCCCTCAACCCGTAAGGCATGAACCCTTCATGTCGTTTCGTGTCGTGCCGTGTCGTGTCATGTCCTACCTGTCTTGTCTGTCTTCGTCTTGTCCTGACACCTTTAGGTTAGTCCCGTAGTCAGTAGCACACGCTACGGCTACTGCCTGCTACGCTTTACTTTCCTGCTATGTACTGCTTTTGCTACCTTGTTGTAACCTCAGCATGCTAATCAACCAGTAAAACGTTGTTTAATAGTTCAGTACACTTGCAGTTTGGTCTAACCCTTTTTGTAGACCTGACCTGACGTACAGTTCCTTCTTTTGGTGCTGTACGTCAGGTGTTGAGCCAGAGTTCGTGGACGAGGCAGACTCACTGGAGTATGTGGAGCCGAGGACGTCGTCATCAGAGTACGTGCCTAACAAGGACCAGACCTTGAGGTCTTTTAGTCGCCACTTTCAGAGGTTACTACTTTTAGTTTTCTTTTAGATAGTTTTTTGCCACACTTAGGCTTCTTTTAGACTTTGTACTTGTTGGATATCATATCTCTAATTTAATGAATGCAACTTCCTTCCCGTACTTTCTGTTGTTTCGAACTAAATTAATGCAAGAACCTGAAATCTTTTAAAATGGTACCTCTACATATGCTTATTGGGTCCGAGCTTCTCAGCTCTGGCCTAAGCGGGCCTCGTCACGCTTCGCCTCCGTCCATTTTGGGAAGCGGGGCGTGACACTTGCTCTCGATCCGGATGCTACTCCTATTGACGAATTGCTCCCTGACGATCATCTTTTCTCTATCTCTTTTGTTTGGACTCCATGGTATGTCGACATCGCCAATTATCTAACATGTGCCATCGTCCCCCACAATGTGAGCTATCAGCAGAAGAAGAAACTCTTTCACGAGGTCCGGAAATTTTATTGGGACGACCCTTATTTGTACCAGACCTGCAATGATGGGGTGATAAGAAGGTGCATTCCCGAAACAGAAGCAACCTCCATAATTTCTCATTGCCATGATCAACAGTGTGGAGGCCATGCGAGTGCTTACAAGACCACGTCGAAGATCCTCCAAAGTGGCTTCTATTGGCCAACTCTTTTCAAGGACACATACGCTTATGTCCAGGCTTGCGTCAAGTGCCAAAGGACGGGAAACATCTCAAAAGAGGAACAAAATTCCTCAGCACTACATTTTGGAAGTTGAGATCTTCGATGTTTGGGGAGTCGACTTCATGGGGCCATTTCCCTCGTCCTCAGGAAATCAGTACATCTTGGTGGCCGTATATTATGTGTCCAAGTGGGTTGAGACGATAGCTAGCCCCACTAATGATTCCCGGGTGGTGGCCAAATTCATTAAAAACAATATTTTCCCGAGATTCGGCGTGCCTCGTGTCTTAATCAGCGACGGAGGGAGCCCCTTCATAGAGAAGAAATTCGAAGATTTTTTGAAGAAGTACGGAGTGCAGCACCGAATCGGGTGTGCCTATCACCCGCAGACAAGCGGCCAGGTGGAAGTTTTAAACAGAGAGATAAAGAGCATACTAGAGAAGACTGTAACGGCCTGTATTTTTCCAATACTTTCAAATTAAGTATTTAAAGAAAATTCGATTTTAATTGTATTTTATAATGGTTTGTTAGGAGTTTTAAACTGATTTCAAAAATTATTATAAAAATATTTTGAAATACTAAACTTATTATAAAGTATTTCAGCAATTTCAGATTTCCTCAAATGCCCAAAACATTTCTGTTAAAATTCATCTCCCAAAATTACCGTTTTGATTCCACGAATTTATTTTCTATACAAACGTCTTCAAAACGTTTTCAAACTTCTGCAGTAGCATCATATGATCATTTAGAGCTCCCCACATTAATTTCGTAATTTTCTGATATCATTTCTCTAGAGAACCCACAAACTTGCTTTCTAAACGTTTTGGCCAAAAACTAGTATTTCCTTAGTCCAAACCCTGGAACGGTCTCCGTATTCGCGATCCTCGTGACGATACGATCCCGTGGGTATGTTTTCGTAATTTTCCGGACACGTTTACTAGTAGGGGCAAAACCGTAATTTCGTTTTGTATTTTTACTAATGACTTTTGCTAATGGGGTTTTATTATTACTAATTACATATTAATTTACCTACCTAACTTCACCCGTATCTACCCCAACTCTCCCTCTCTCTCAGCTAACCCACTCTTTCCCTCAGCTAACCGTAAAACTCATCTACCCAATTTCTTTACCCTATAAATAATAACCCAGACCCTCTCTCTATCACTCACAGGCAGTCTCTCTCTCTCTCTCTCTCCCTTTCGCGTGTTCAAACCCCTCCCCCTCTCGCTTTCACGCTCTCCTCGACCCACGCCCGCCGTGCCTCGCCCGCCGGCGCTCCACCCCGCGGTGCCTCCCCCAGAGCCCCCGTCACCGACGCCTCGTCACCTCCTCCGAGCAAGCGCCGCTCCTCCTCTCCGATCGACGACCGAGACCCGCTCCTCGACTCACCGCCGGAGCTCCGCCCCTCCCCAGCGCCCGTGCAGCCCGAGCTCCGCTGCCTCGACCGCCCAAAGCCTACCGCCGTTTACCCCCGTTCGCCACCCCGCCACAGCAACGACGAGACCGCCGGTGCCCTCTTCCTCGAGCTCAGGCGAAGCACGGCGCCACGCTGCCATCTCCGAGCGCCCCGTCAGCTCCGCCCCGAGGCCGCCGCAGCGCCGACCGCTCCGCCCCGCAGCCGCCGTGTCCGACGAAGCCCCCGCTCACCGCCGAGGCCCCCTCCGCCCACGTCGCCCACCCTCTCTCTCCCCATGCAGCTGAAACGAACGAAAAGCAGCGGGTAAATTCGAATGGCAAACTTGTAAATATAACGAATATTCCGTTTTTCGTAATTTTTATTAATTAATAAATGGGTTTTAAGGTTATAAATCCATAACTAATTATACAGGGGCCAGAAAAATGAGTGACTAGTCCCAGAAAATCAGAAACGTCGAAACGAATCCATTGGCGCTAGTTTCGTCGCGATCAGGCAAGTATATTTCTCACAGTGAATTTTTGAAGGCAAAACTTAAATAGGTTAAAATTCTTTTAAAATTCGTAGCTTGCAATTTTTACGTACACTGCTATACGATAAAAATATATGTTACAGTACTTGTAAATACGATCGTTTTGACATCTTGTTTGCAGAATTCTGATGTACGGTTTATCTGGAATAAATCCTTGATCGAGGGTATTATTAATTATTTCTTGTTTTATAAATCCTTTTAAAATTCATAACTTGTGATTTTTACGTACACCAATGTACGATAAAAATATATGTCGTAGTATTAGTGAATACGATCATTTTGACACCTTGTTTGAAGAATTCTGATGTACGGTTTGCTCTAAACAATTCCTTGAACATATGTTTTAAAAATCATTTCTTGATTTAAAATTGCTTTTTGGCTATTTAAAATTGTTTAAAAATTGTTTAAAAATCTTGAGAAATAACTACTAGTCTTAGAAAGTATTTTAAGCTAATTTAAACTCTTTTTCTTGGTTAAAATCATATCTTACTCGTTCTTTATTTATTTAAGTGATCCTGATGTTTTCATTTAATCGAGTCGTGAAGTTGTGAACTTTCACGAGACTGTTGTACAGACTATTGGAACACCGAGATTGAATTGACTGAATGGAAGATGGAACTTCAACAATATTGAATGGAAGATGGAACTTTAATAATATAGAATGAAAGATGGAATTTCAATAATAGACAGATAGTACACATTCTTTTGACCGCCACTTGACTTGACCCGGGTTTGGGGTAGTCTATGATCACAAGTGTTACAGAATGACTGGATGCGCCATACTAAATTACCTCCAACACATTACGGGGGTTAGAACCTTGACCGTTGCCATATCGGAACGGTGGGTAAGCCTCGGAGTTGCTCCCGTCGCAGGCTGCATGTTGGTTATCTCTAGTACTCTTGGACATGGACTTATCACTAGGATAGACTGGTTTTTGACTATTGTTCTAACATCTTTTCTGCAGGTTGCTACGGTGTGTTTATTTAATGCTAAATTGTCACAGGTTGCAAATGGTATTGCAAATTGTTATTGAATGATTAAATTGCTACAGGTTGTAAACGATATTGCAAATGGCTATCGATGATTAAATTGCTGCAGATTGCAAATGTTTAACCTCTTCAACTGCTTTAACTATTTTAACTGCTTTAAACTGCTTTATCTCTTTTATTGCTTATTTTAAATTAAACTTATTGCTTGTCTTTAAAAGTCCAGCTTGGTTTAATTTTAAAACGTCTAACGTTTTGGTTTTGAGATTATCTTGCCGAGTAAACCTCGCTGACGGACATTTCATTTTGTTGTTTTACGAAATGTCCGTCAGGTATCGATAGTGAGTTCCTTGAAGACACTACTGCAGGAGTCGAGCCAGTACTCGAAAACTACGTGGAGTATCTACCCATAGAAGACTAGACTTTTACCTTCGCGTCAGCACTTATATATATATATATTTGATTAATGTAATTCGTGTACCTTGTTTGTATTGGCCATGCTAGGCCAAGCTGTATCTTAATTATTGTACACTGGATATGTAATAATGTTGTTTGAGCTGCTTCTTAAACTTGCAAGCAAGAATCTGCAATTTTTATACAGACGCTTAGTGTGTTTAAGCCAAGGAGGAAGAAAAGAAAAAGATTTCAAAAAAGAAAAAAAAAGTACTCCTCCTTGTTTTAAGCACATCGCGGACCCGCTCGCGTCCTCGCTCCCGGTAGAATGGGAAGCGGGGCGTGACAGGTTTTGTTGGCGGCCCATGCAGGTCTTGCTTATGCAAATACTTTAAGATCGGTTTAAATGACATGAATATCCAAGTGTACAACTAGAATAGATTTATTTTAACTTACCTTACATTGCGGTTTGTTTTGAAGTATATATGGCAGGTCGACCAGATACAGACGACGTCACCAACAACGACATCTTGGGTATCGTAAAGGAAATACCGGAAATTCAACCCTATATTCTCCACGAAGCTGCTGAACCGGTAATCACCAGTATATCTGAATCTTTTCCCTCTATGTCAATTTGACACCCATCGTCTTTATTGTCATTACTAGCATACTTTATCGTGCTGTATGTATTTGTCTTCATAACATGTCCACTTCTTGATTTGAAAGTTTCCTATTGCTTCTTACCACAAAATTCGTAACGAACTATTTCCATTGAACCTCATTACCTTTTTTCGAATTCTTAACCATTGCTTAGGAACTCGTGTTCCATTCTTGGTTATACCCTCCTTAGTAGCCACTTTTACTAACCGTTATAGTTATTTTCATTGGATGAACCATCTACTCATTTCATCACCTTTCCTTCAGTTGTCAGTGGCACTCATATGAATGATGATCTTCCTTCAATGGACCATGATACCGGTCAATGTGCTTGGCTAAAGTCTGTTGGATCAACCTAGCTAGACTGGGTGCAAGTGATCCTAGCTTAGTCACTTCCCTGGCCGTGTCCGCTGGACCGCAAGGATGTGAATCATGATTATGTAACGCCATCGATCTTCATCATTATCACCTTCTCTTAGCTTGATGACCTTTCGATTGACCTTCTTAGAATCTTTCTTTAGTCCCCTTGAACTCTAGTTATGGAGGACAGCATTCGAATTTTGGATCATCAGAAGTTCGAGTTCAACCACTGAAGCAAATCGAAGGGCCACACTGCAAGCGACTGTCCTGAGAGGAAGTCTCAGCCTTCCAACTCTGCTCAGCAACGTCAACCAACAACAAGTGTACCAGCAGACTCGACAACAGGTGCTACCCCAAAGACGCCAAGCTTGTACCATGACAGTAGAAGAAGCTAAGGCTACGGACCAAGTAAATCCCAGGTACGAGATATTCCACTAAGCTACTTACTCTATTATTTAGAGCTTGGACATGTTTCTTATCACTGTAACTGTTAAACCTCTGACTCCACGTTGGATGGTCGAGACCGCTGACAGTTCCCAGCGGATGCCTCCAATGTTCTATTGTGATTTGTAGACGAGGTCTTTTCGCTAAATCTATGGTAATAGAGATGCCAACATTTGATGTTGTTCTTGGGATGAATTGGTTAAGGACATTTCATGCCACCTTTGACTGTCGTCAAAGGAGGGTAGAGTTCGAAATACACGACCATCTTAAGTTCAAGTTCCTCCGCGGAAGCAGATCGAAGGACGCTCAGAAGTATTCGAGGATGATACTGGAGATTTTGAGACGAGCCAACCTGACGTGCCAGTGTAGGTTGTTGGCGTCTTTTCATTTTGTGCTCGTATTTCTCCTCTAGCCCCTACTTCTATCTTGTACCCAATTTCTTTCCCCCAAGGGTTTGATTCATTTCCCACTGACCGCCTTTTCCCCTCTTTATTGCGTTCTGTCCGTTTCCTCTCCTCGAGCCCCGTTCACACCTAACACCGACGACTTCGGAGCCCCCCCCCCTTTTCTTTTGACCCATCTCCTTCCTCCACATGCCACCCCGTGGCTTTCCCTTTTCGCTCAGACATCGCCCCCTCCTCCTCACGGCCTCTTCCCCAAGCGAGCTCGATCGGACCCCGCATCGCCACTCCGATCTCCGATCCGCCGGCCTCACCCGAAGATCCGCCAGCTTTCGTTTCGCTCCATCCCGGAGGCCCTCCCCACCATTGATCGACAGCCAGTCGCAGCGCTCGCAGCCGCCGATGGCCCACCAACGACCTTGGGGTCTGTTGGGCCTAGCAACAACCCTCACCGCCGCCCTCGCTACCGCCGCTTGGCTGAGATCTTGGGAAGCCGTGATCCTTGGGCTTCTCTTGAGCTCTCTGCCTTGGGTCTCACCCTCGTTGAGATCCCGTTTAGGCTTCCTCTTGCGTCTACTCCTTTTGGTGTGCGGGAAAGCGTGTTTTTGGTTGTTCATTTGTTGGATGATGTTGGGTGTTGCGAATGTCAAGTATTGGTCTACGGAAGGAGTGATGGCGATGAATATTGGCATGATATTGGCCTTGGGTGTTGAAGTTGGATGTAGGCCTTGTGCTTGGCTCTGGATGAGAGCATGGATCCTGCCTTATTGTTGGATAGTATGGAGATTGACGGGAGAAATGCTGGCAGTAAGTACTGACTTAGAGTGTTGGCCTTGTACTTACCTTTGGGCGGTGATTTGGACGTTAGCATGTGGTTGGGCATTATGGAAATTGATGGTGTTGGTACCCGTGGATTAGTCGATACGTGCTATATGATGAGCGACATCTTTGATTAAGACCCAGTAGCACGAATAAACCTTATGTTCTTCCATTTATGTGGTTTAAATAGCTTGCTACTGGCTTATCACCTCAGGTTCCAAGTTCGAACAGATGTTGTCATCATAATAGCCCTCATTTTCATGTGATTATCTCATGTTAATTTTGGACTACTTGAGAAGGCATGGTAACTATTGTAGTGATACTGGTCGGGACTAGTTACGGGAACTATGATAATGTTAATACTTATTAGAAATATCTCTTGTTTTCTTGATGCCATTATATCACATTATATTTCATGCTATTAACAACTTATTTTCTAAATTGTAATCATTCGACTAGTTTTCCATTTTATCATTTATTTGCTTGAGCTTCTTTATAATATCAATTATTTGTTTCAAAAATATTTTTAAATTCCGAGGACGGAATTATTTTTAAGGAGGGTAGAATGTAACGGCCTGTATTTTTCCAATACTTTCAAATTAAGTATTTAAAGAAAATTCGATTTTAATTGTATTTTATAATGGTTTGTTAGGAGTTTTAAACTGATTTCAAAAATTATTATAAAAATATTTTGAAATACTAAACTTATTATAAAGTATTTCAGCAATTTCAGATTTCCTCAAATGCCCAAAACATTTCTGTTAAAATTCATCTCCCAAAATTACCGTTTTGATTCCACGAATTTATTTTCTATACAAACGTCTTCAAAACGTTTTCAAACTTCTGCAGTAGCATCATATGATCATTTAGAGCTCCCCACATTAATTTCGTAATTTTCTGATATCATTTCTCTAGAGAACCCACAAACTTGCTTTCTAAACGTTTTGGCCAAAAACTAGTATTTCCTTAGTCCAAACCCTGGAACGGTCTCCGTATTCGCGATCCTCGTGACGATACGATCCCGTGGGTATGTTTTCGTAATTTTCCGGACACGTTTACTAGTAGGGGCAAAACCGTAATTTTGTTTTGTATTTTTACTAATGACTTTTGCTAATGGGGTTTTATTATTACTAATTACATATTAATTTACCTACCTAACTTCACCCGTATCTACCCCAACTCTCCCTCTCTCTCAGCTAACCCACTCTTTCCCTCAGCTAACCGTAAAACTCATCTACCCAATTTCTTTACCCTATAAATAATAACCCAGACCCTCTCTCTATCACTCACAGGCAGTCTCTCTCTCTCTCTCTCTCTCCCCTTTCGCGTGTTCAAACCCCTCCCCCTCTCGCTTTCACGCTCTCCTCGACCCACGCCCGCCGTGCCTCGCCCGCCGGCGCTCCACCCCGCGGTGCCTCCCACAGAGCCCCCGTCATCGACGCCTCGTCACCTCCTCCGAGCAAGCGCCGCTCCTCCTCTCTGATCGACGACCGAGACCCGCTCCTCGACTCACTGCCGGAGCTCCGCCCCTCCCCAGCGCCCGTGCAGCCCGAGCTCCGCTGCCTCGACCGCCCAAAGCCTACCGCCGTTTACCCCCGTTCGCCACCCCGCCACAGCAACGACGAGACCGCCGGTGCCCTCTTCCTCGAGCTCAGGCGAAGCACGGCGCCACGCTGCCATCTCCGAGCGCCCCGTCAGCTCCGCCCCGAGGCCGCCGCAGCGCCGACCGCTCCGCCCCGCAGCCGCCGTGTCCGACGAAGCCCCCGCTCACCGCCGAGGCCCCCTCCGCCCACGTCGCCCACCCTCTCTCTCCCCATGCAGCTGAAACGAACGAAAAGCAGCGGGTAAATTCGAATGGCAAACTTGTAAATATAACGAATATTCCGTTTTTCGTAATTTTTATTAATTAATAAATGGGTTTTAAGGTTATAAATCCATAACTAATTATACAGGGGCCAGAAAAATGAGTGACTAGTCCCAGAAAATCAGAAACGTCGAAACGAATCCATTGGCGCTAGTTTCGTCGCGATCAGGCAAGTATATTTCTCACAGTGAATTTTTGAAGGCAAAACTTAAATAGGTTAAAATTCTTTTAAAATTCGTAGCTTGCAATTTTTACGTACACTGCTATATGATAAAAATATATGTTACAGTACTTGTAAATACGATCGTTTTGACATCTTGTTTGCAGAATTCTGATGTACGGTTTATCCGGAATAAATCCTTGATCGAGGGTATTATTAATTATTTCTTGTTTTATAAATCCTTTTAAAATTCATAACTTGTGATTTTTACGTACACCAATGTACGATAAAAATATATGTCGTAGTATTAGTGAATACGATCATTTTGACACCTTGTTTGAAGAATTCTGATGTACGGTTTGCTCTAAACAATTCCTTGAACATATGTTTTAAAAATCATTTCTTGATTTAAAATTGCTTTTTGGCTATTTAAAATTGTTTAAAAATTGTTTAAAAATCTTGAGAAATAACTACTAGTCTTAGAAAGTATTTTAAGCTAATTTAAACTCTTTTTCTTGGTTAAAATCATATCTTACTCGTTCTTTATTTATTTAAGTGATCCTGATGTTTTCATTTAATCGAGTCGTGAAGTTGTGAACTTTCACGAGACTGTTGTACAGACTATTGGAACACCGAGATTGAATTGACTGAATGGAAGATGGAACTTCAACAATATTGAATGGAAGATGGAACTTTAATAATATAGAATGAAAGATGGAATTTCAATAATAGACAGATAGTACACATTCTTTTGACCGCCACTTGACTTGACCCGGGTTTGGGGTAGTCTATGATCACAAGTGTTACAGAATGACTGGATGCGCCATACTAAATTACCTCCAACACATTACGGGGGTTAGAACCTTGACCGTTGCCATATCGGAACGGTGGGTAAGCCTCGGAGTTGCTCCCGTCGCAGGCTGCATGTTGGTTATCTCTAGTACTCTTGGACATGGACTTATCACTAGGATAGACTGGTTTTTGACTATTGTTCTAACATCTTTTCTGCAGGTTGCTACGGTGTGTTTATTTAATGCTAAATTGTCACAGGTTGCAAATGGTATTGCAAATTGTTATTGAATGATTAAATTGCTACAGGTTGTAAACGATATTGCAAATGGCTATCGATGATTAAATTGCTGCAGATTGCAAATGTTTAACCTCTTCAACTGCTTTAACTATTTTAACTGCTTTAAACTGCTTTATCTCTTTTATTGCTTATTTTAAATTAAACTTATTGCTTGTCTTTAAAAGTCCAGCTTGGTTTAATTTTAAAACGTCTAACGTTTTGGTTTTGAGATTATCTTGCCGAGTAAACCTCGCTGACGGACATTTCATTTTGTTGTTTTACGAAATGTCCGTCAGGTATCGATAGTGAGTTCCTTGAAGACACTACTGCAGGAGTCGAGCCAGTACTCGAAAACTACGTGGAGTATCTACCCACAGAAGACTAGACTTTTACCTTCGCGTCAGCACTTATATATATATATTTGATTAATGTAATTCGTGTACCTTGTTTGTATTGGCCATGCTAGGCCAAGCTGTATCTTAATTATTGTACACTGGATATGTAATAATGTTGTTTGAGCTGCTTCTTAAACTTGCAAGCAAGAATCTGCAATTTTTATACAGACACTTAGTGTGTTTAAGCCAAGGAGGAAGAAAAGAAAAAGATTTCAAAAAAGAAAAAAAAAAGTACTCCTCCTTGTTTTAAGCACATCGCGGACCCGCTCGCGTCCTCGCTCCCGGTAGAATGGGAAGCGGGGCGTGACAAAGACTGTGGCTAACTCCAGGAAGGATTGGTCATCGAAACTTTCAGACGCGCTCTGGGCCTACAGGACTACGTTCAAGACTCTGATCGGCATAACCCCTTATCGAGTTGTTTGTGGGAAGGCATGTCATCTGCCTGTGGAATTGGAGCACAAGGCATTCTGGGCTGTCAAAAATCTAAATTTCAACGCCAAGGAGGCACGGAACCACCGACAGCTACAACTAAATGAACTTGACGAGATCCAGCTCAACGCTTACGAAAGTGCCCGGATCTACAAAGAGAAGTTGAAGCGATGGCACGACAGGCGCATTTTAAAGAAAGAATTCAAGGAAGGAGACTTAGTTCTCCTATTCAATTCAAGGCTGAGACTCTTCCCAGAAAAGCTCAAGTCCATGTGGTCAGGACCCTACCGAGTCACCAAGTTCTTCCCGCATGGAGCAATCGAGATATGGGAAGAGATGAACTATTCAAAGTCAATGGGCAGCGTCTAAAGCACTATGCAATCAGCGAGCCCGCAATCTCTCCGACGGGGAGCTCAGCGACCAACGACTCCGCTGCAAATCCTCCGAATCCAAATTGATCGCGAAATGAGGAGTCGAGCTACCGACTATAACCAAGCGCTTCATGGGAGGTAACCTATGTTCTGAACTTTTGTCTTTATTTATAGGATTAGTTTACTGATTTTTGCGAATAAATAATACCATGGGAAATCTCGTTGGGAGACTTAGATAAACTTTTGTATCTGTGCAGGCAATTGCCCTCACCCGATCGGTTCGTGCATCAACCGATTGGATGGGCCGTATTAGAAGATGGTCAGTATCAGCACAGAAATGAACCGATCGGGTGGCAAATGCGGCTGATCGGGTGACAGATCGGGTGACAATAGCAAAGCTCTCGGGAAATTTTGAAGTTAAATCAACCGATCGGTTGAGCAGAAGCTGTGATCGGGTGGCAGACCAGGTGGAGAGTACACAGCTCTCAGGAAATTGGGAAGTGATCAACCGATCGGGTGAAATCTTACCTGATCGGTTCACCTGTAGCTGATGATTTGAAAGAAATTTTCGAAAATAACCCACCCGATCGGGTGAAATCTCACCCGATCGGTTCACCTTACCCTATATATACACTACCCCTCACCCGACCTTATTCACCCGACTTCCGAACTTCTACTCGCACGATCCATCTCTCCTTCTTCCAAATTGACCTTCCCCATCAAACCCTCCACCCCTAAGATCATACCCCCACCTTTTCCCATACTCCCCCACCTTCAGTACCCTTCCCATCAACCACATTCACCCGCAAATCACCCAACCCCAAACCCTAGCCCCCAATTTTCGAAATTTCATTTCTTGACGGATCAGCGAGCGGTGGCTCCCTAAATCGCTCCATCATACAGCGTGGGATCTTTCGGGAGCTCAGACTTGCCTCATTGTTGGCTAACCTCTTTCCACTCTTCATATTTCTTTCCTTATATGCAATGTCTTGAATTTGTGTCTACCTACTTCATCTGCTTCTTCATCATCGTAGACACCCTCCCCCACGTTATTACCCTTCCCCTACGTTATTACCATGTCTAGGAAGGGAAAAGAGACTGCATCATCATCACGTAGACATCCCCTATACGGCCCTTTTCCCACATCATTCCTGGGCATTAACCCAACTTCTGCAGAGTAATCTGCACGTTTGCACGCCCTGCTTCATTACCCCATGCGACCTACCCTTTTTGCTGATCGCCCCACACTCGAATCTCTCAGACTTTTGAGGGGCGTAGCCAAACTTTTCGAATGCATTGGGTGCGATTTCCTTCTGCGTGCTCATGCCCACACACACCGGAATCTCACACTCGAGTTCCTTAATTCCCTCGAAGTGTTCGATCGGGGATTCACTTTCCGCGCTTTCAGCACCAATTTTTCAATGGATTTTGCCGAGCTTAACAATTCGCTGAATTTCCCTCACCCCGATCATTATGTTGAATGTTCAACTCATGATCGGTCTGATATCTATTCTTACTTTAGGGACGATGGTGTTTGGCAACGATTCACCCGGTATACCACTTTTCCATCGGGGCACTTGCCTCCTACATCATACATCCATGTTACCGCTTCACCCACTGCCTCTTAGCCAACACCATTTTTTCCCGCGTAGATGTTCCACGGTGTCTAGGGATGAGCTTTTCTTTCTTTATGCCATATCCCACGACAGGATCCACGGACGTGTCCCATTACCCATAAACACCACCCATTGGATCATCCACGAGATTTTATCTGTAAGCCGTGCAACTTCTGGATCTATCTGTTGTGGTGGGATGATCACTCTAATTGTCAGTTATGTTTTGAGGCTGTTGTCTGACCTCCAAATTCTGCCGGGTCGAACCCATATCGATCGTGACTACTTGATCGATGTCGGTATGATCACTCCTTACGGTGAAGAACGAGCAGTCTACCTTTATAGTCCTGACAATTCTCCTTTTGCCATCCTCCCACCATCATCTTCTGAGCGAATCCCCATTCGCACTCCTCATTTACCGTGGGAGTTCTATCCGGATCCTTGGTATTCCACACTAGTACATTTTCCACCCTTGGAACCTCCCGATTGGCACCCGTGTGTGGGTTCACCCGGTGCCATCATTATCCACCACGATCCACCAATAAATTTCGATCCACCGGTGATCCAGCCAGTTGCCCCTCCTTCTCCTGTCGACACACCCTATCCCTCGTCCTCACAAAACTCTTTCGTCCACTATTCCCCACCCTCCTCACCATCCCCTACAATTCTTCCGCCAGCAGCTCTGATTGACTTCCCCCTCGCCATCTATTTCCGCATCACCATGATCATATCATTTCGCTAGCATTGTCATGATCAGCTTGGGGGAAATCAATTTTAGTGTGTGTTGTCGTGTGATGTCATTGTCGTGTGCTTGTTTATATGTGTTCTTTGGATGTGTTTTTATATCTTTTATTTGTGTGTTTCTTTTTCTTTATTTTCCTATTTCGTCTCTGTGTTTTTCATGTTTTCATGTTTTTGACGGTGTGTACTTCCCTCCCATTTTCATTGCCCTCCCGTATCTACTCTTATTGCATTGAGGGCAATGCAAGATTCAGCTTGGGGGAGTCGCACTTTGTGCGTCAGTTGTGTCTTTTTCACCGTTTTGAGTCGTTTTCATCGTATTTTCTTTTTATCTCTCTTTTTATTCTCCCTCTCCTAAAGATGACCCCACATGATGATCTGCCACGGAACCACACACACACTTAGCTTAGCTACAATAATCACCTTCACTAACCCTAAGAAGCCGAGTCCTATTGCATTTCATGCTTCGTGGGTTCACTTTGCTTTTGTGTCAGTTGTTTGTCGTGACTAGCTAGTTGGTGTGCTTCTACTTTGTGATTTTGTTTTTATATACATGTCCTTGGTTGACCCCTAGACTATCATGCTTCAATTTTGAATATACGGTATTTTGCTTCTACTATCTGCTTCTCTGTGCATGAATTATATATATTATTACACTTCAATTCGCATGTGTTGGGACTCTACCAATTGGACTAGGATAACACATTTAGCTTATACTCCGATTCGCGAGAAAAATTTTCTTTTGCCCAAGTGTTTAGAATTCGACTTCTTTTTTGTTTTACTTGATGCAAATCCCCTCGTCGTGTACCGTTCTCCCACTTGGGAGAGTACACAAGTGTATAGCCAAAAATCCAAAAGCCCAAAAAAAGAAAAAAAGAGAGAGAAGAAAAATCCAAAAAGAAAAAGAAAAGAAAAAAATATGTATAGCCAAAAAAACCAAAAAAAATACAAGTACCCAAAACCCAAAAAAAATTCCCGTTGTGAATACCATTCCTATCCACCGTGAATAAAGGGAAGGCGAGAATTTGCACCGAGTGTTCTACTCCACACCTTCTCAACCTCCCTCGTTTTCGAACACACTTGGCATAGAAATTTTCTAGCAATTATCTAGGCTATAGTGTGGTGATTTTCTAGTCCCTAGCAGTGGAGTTCCCGACACATGATACGCTTCAATTCTTATTCTATTCTCATGCATGCTTGAGCTTTTATTCACCGCTAATTCAAATTGAATCGATAGTTGGGTCATTCCTTAGGTATGTGTTTATGGAGCTTTATTGCACAATTTAGATAGTGACACCGTCTGCTAGCTCACGACCACACTCACTCGCGCTTCACCGCGTGGGCCCACGACACTTGTATGGACTCATATTCCTTGGTTTAGTGATGTGTTTTATTGCATGCTTGCTTAGTGTGGCGTATTTGATTTTTGTTGGCTCTGATGGGCGATCTAGGACTTTGATTTCTCTTTCTATTTCTTTCTTTCTATTTTTCCCTCCGAGCTCCTACTCTCACTCATCTTCCTTGAGGACGAGGAAGGGTTCAGCTTGGGAGATTTTGACGCGCGTTTATATTTTATATATTCACGCACGTCTTCTTCGTGATTTTCCATTGTTTTCCGGTGTTTCGTATCCATTCTCTCGTGATTTTTAGTCTTATTCCATTTCTTCGTGTTTTTGTGCCAATGCAGGAGATTGCCAGCGTTGGAGACATATAAAGCAGATATCATGAGTCTCCGGAGCAACGGGAGGTGTCACGCGCGATCCCGAGGGCCAAACGTCGAAGAACTCCATATATCAGCCCTCAACCGATCGGGTGGACAAAGCCACCCGATCGGTTCGTGCACGTGTATCCGACCCGGACAGGAGCAAAAGTGAAGAGCAGCTCACCCGATCGGTTCAGCGATCGGGTGAATCCGTCAGTGCTCTCTGTTTTTTGGAGCCGAATTCCAATCGATCGGGTGACATCTCACCCGATCGGTTCATCTGAAGCCGAAAATTCCCATCTCATAACACGGTGAGCTCACCCGATCGGTTCAGCGACCGAGTGAAGTGTCTTAAGAACCGAAGGCAATGTCGACCGTCGGCTCACCTGATCGGTTGATGCTTCAACCGATCGGGTGGTCGTGTTTTCTATAAATAGCCCTAGGTTTTTCCCTGAACGAGGACCGGGTTATTTTTCTATCTTTTTTGGGACTTTTGACGGCTGGGAATTTATTTTATCTTGTAAGTTTTTTGATTATTCTGTAACTCTGATATTGCGTTAATACTATTGTTAGCTCCATATTTCTATTGCTTGATTTTGATTCCAATGGTTCAATTTTGTTGTGTTGCCCTTTTCACCATGATTTGTGAGTAGTTCCCCAATCTAGGTCATTAGTGGAAGCCCCTTCATGGGTTCTCCCTAGAACGACCATAGGATTAGGGTTTCGATAGGATTTAGGAATTTAGATGGTTACGCAGGGCATTTTATTGTCATTGGCAGGAGAAAGACCACCTCTGACCGTCGGGCCAAGGGAAATAAAACTGGCGTTTGATCCTGTAACGACTGGTTTTCATGTATCTGGATTTATTATATTATATGTATGCTTTGGTTTTCATGTGTGGTTTTTGTCTCCGTAGCTTTCATTTTCGATCGTTTCGTCGTGATTTCCTAGCTTCTTCCGTTGATCGTCGATTTTGGAGTAAGTCATTTGTGACGTGCTTCATATCGGTCATATCTTATTGTTAGATCAAGCCTAGGAGTCTTAGGAATCGATCCCGGAGCTTCGCGCTCCATTTCGGAACTTTCTGTGCACGTTAGCCGGTACAAGAAGGGGAACCGACCGACTAGATGACGATTTAGTCGGTCGGCAAACCTTCATGGACCGACTAGTTGGCTTTGTTAATTTCTCAGGAGTTACTGTTTATCGTTAGTCAGTCTAAGAACATTGGTCGACCGACTAAGTTGCAAACTAGTCGGTCAGCAATCGTTCTTTAACCGACTAGCTCTATGATCATTTTGATACCAAGTACTATTCATTCTTAGTCGGTCTAAGAACGTTCATCGACCGACTAGATTCGAAACTAGTCGGTCAGTAGTTGTTCTTTGACCGACTAAATCTAAATCCTATTTTTGTACATGAGTTACTATTTGGACTTAGTCGGTCTGCGTTGGTCAACCGACCGACTAGTTCACAAACTAGTCGGTCAGTGGTTGCTCTTTGACCGACTAATCAGTGTCGAAACCCTAATTTCTGGGCAGCCGCCAGGTCATTTTCTATAAATACCCCACTTCGTTTCTTTTCTTTCTTTCTCTTCTCCTGGCCTCTTTCCTTCCCCATTGACCTCTGATCTTCCCCAACCTTCCTCTAGCCTTCCTCCTTCATCTAGAGCTCCTCCCCCTCTCCATTTTGACCAGCCACCATGCCCTAGGTCATCTCCAACCCCCAAAAATCCACAAACCCCATTTCTCCAGATTTTCCGCATCCATTCCAGATCTGAACCCTAGGTTCCCCGGATCGTTTCTTCCGTTGTCGTGCTTGCTCGGCATCATTCTTTCGCTTCTGAATACGCGATCTCATCTCCGTAGTTAGCATTTGTGTGACGGCCTCGTTGATCGTCATTCTCGGTGCTAGGCAAGTGAAACTTGCATCTCTTGATTTGGGCCATGTCTTAGGCCATTGTCTTGCTTTAGCGTAAAAGAGACTAGACGGTGAAAGGATAGCCGTCTGGACGCCATTGACCTAGCTTGACAACGAAGCTTGATCCGTCACCCTCATCATGCTTGTATGTCATGTTTAATTTCAATTAACGGTACGCGTATCAACTGTTCATGTCATCCATGCATCTTTTAACTGACATGATTAATTTAAATTAACGGTACGCGAATATCTGTTCATGTCATTGCATTTTGCCTGTCATGTTTAATTTAAATTAACGGTACACGAATAACTGCTCATGTCATTGCATGCTTGAACACTCATCGTGATTGCGTAGCATCGCTACATACTAGTGCTACTTGTTCCGGCTAGGCACCCGTTTTGCGGGCACAACCCTAGGCCAATTACAAATCTGGCTCGTGGTCCAGAAATCGAGCTCAATACAGCCTGCGGGCAATAGGGCACTCGCCCGTGTGTGAGTGATCCCTTGTACTTGAATACAGCCTGCGAGCAATAGGGCGCTCACATGTGTGTGGGTGATCCCTTGTACTTGTTACTTGACAATACATGTCACACCTACCACTTGTTACTTGCTACTTGTACTTCACTTGTTACTTCCATACGATACTTGCCATGCCATGCACCATACTTTAACTGCTAGGTTGTTAGTTTACTTTTCTTTCAGTTTCCTTGCGCAAGTCTTTTGACTTGCTGACATGTGCCCCTTTTCTCTTTTGGGTGACACATGTTAGATCCCGGGCCTGAGTTTGTCGCTGAGGACGTGGTGTTTGCTGACGCTGGGTCAGAGCCCGCGTTGATCGAGGACTTCGTGGACACGGGAGATCAGTCTTAGTGTCCTCGTAGAGCTTTCCCTTTTGTTTAGACTACTTTTAGTTATCGGTGCGTAGCACCCATGCTATGTTGGTGTTTGTTTCGTTGGCCGTGTGTTAGGCCTTTAGACTCTTTCTTTTAGCCTGGTGGCTTTTCTGGATGTTGAACTTAATTTTTAATGTTGGACAAATTCTGAGATTTGAGATTTTATTTCTGTCTCTCCTTGTGTTATTATTGTTGTTCCGTTTGTGGTTACAGGGACCTGCTTATGTTTTATTGACGCTTATCGGGTTTGGGGCTTCACAGCTCCACTCCCGTGCGGACCTTTTCACGTCTCACCTCCATTTTAGGGAAGCGGGTCGTGACAGGTTTTGTTGGTGGCCCATGCAGGTCTCTTCTGTAACTGTGATTATCGGAATAACAATAATAATATTAGAATGTCCAATAAACTAAGTTCGACATCCGAGTCATAAGCTATGAGTCTAATCTGCTTCGTTTTCCGTGTCATTAGATGGCAGGAAGGCGATTCACCCGAGGTGGAGGTAGTGGTGCGCCCCCTCATGACGAGGAACCTGAGCGGGAACCCACCAATGGAGAGATGATGCGGATGATGCTTCAGATGATGCAAGTGCAGCAGGGCGTGCTCCTGCAAGTCCAGAACGCTCTGTTGGATCCTGTGGATGGCAAACAACACTAGAAGGGGGGGTTGAATAGTGTTGTGTATATAGTAAACTTTTTCGCTCGACGATATTAACACAATTAAATTCCTTCTAATGTTGCCTAAGAAACCAAGTAGAGTGATCTACGCTTGGTTCTTAATCAACAAAACAATCTTAACAAGAATATGAAAGAGATTGGATTAAGATCAGATAAATATAACTATGACAAATAGATCTTTACAAATAGATTTATACACAGCGGAAATTAAAGATACAAACTTTTGAATAAGTTAACAACGAATCACAAAGATGAACAATTAATAAGTAACGAATGCTTGTACAAGAAAGATAACAAATCACAAAAAAACAAACGCAGACAAAAGGATTTTTATCCTGGTTTCCCGCAACCCGGGTACGTCCAGTCCCCGACCAATCCGGTACGAGATTTCCACTATCTGCCTTGGCAAATACAATTACCTAACTTCACTCGTTAGGATTTCCAACGACCTAGCCTTGACCAGGATTTCCAACCACAACACAACACCTAGACTTGTCTAGGGTTTACCCTTGCCTCACAAACCGAGGACTTTCCAACTGGCAACAACTAGACTTGTCTAGTGTTCCAACAATCAACACAATGAGAATTTATCCAATACACCACAATAAATGATGGAGATTGGTTTACACACCCGATTCTATAGCCAATCAAAGTTTAGACAAATTTGTGTAGTGGCTTGATAGAATGATAGTCTAGATCACACAAAGATACGAGAGAAGTTCTTTGTGATCTAGAACTTTTCAAAAATCCTTTCAAATAAAATTAAAGAGAATAATAGTAAGGATTTTGAAAACGATTTAGCCAATAAAAAGATAAGAGTATGATCTTCAAAAAGGAATAAGAAAGTATTGCAAGATCAAATAAAAATTAAATTGGCTAGAGAGAAAATTGAGAGCTTTGAATTCAAGAGAGTTTTCACAATAGATTTGATTTTCAATGTTGTGTTTTTCACAAAAGAATTTAGCTCTATTTATAGGGAAAAACTGAGATTTGAATTTCAAATTTCGTTTTACTTTTGTCCCAAAAATTACGGAGTAAATTGCTCAAAGGATTTCAAAATTCAAATTCAAAAACGTCTGAAATTTACAGCTGGTAGTCGACTCCCTCATATAGGTAGTCGACTCCCAGAGAACTCCAGGAGTTTTTGATCTCTGACAAGTAGTCGACTCCCTACTTTTGGTAGTCGACTCCCAGAGGAGTTTTTCCTGCTGCTCTTCTAGTCAGACATGTAGTTAGCTCCAGGGTGCGTGGAGTTTCACTACGAAAATTATGAAGTGACTAGAAAAAGCTCTCGAAAACTATTTTGAAGATAATTAAAATATTTTTGAAATTGTTTTGTGTGTGTGTTTTGTCTATTTGATATGGCTTTGACAAATACCCTAAAAGACACGACACACTCACTCTAGACTCAGAACATGTCTTCGGAAGTTTGGTCAACTTGATGAAGTGAAACCGAGCTTCTCTTTGTGCTTCTTGTTCTGTTTGAGCTTGAGCTTCATCACTTGAGTTTAGTCATGTTCGTCTTTGTCTTTGAGCGTTGAAGTGTGCTTCTTTGAGTATGAGTAGAGCTTCGCAAATTCTGCGCACTTGAGTGTAGTGTAGTTAGTACATCAAGCTTTCATTTGGTGTGCTCATCATCAAAATCACTTGGGGTGGAATTCAATTTCCATCACTCTCCCCCTTTTTGATGATGACACCCAAATGAGAAAAAAAATGAAGTAAGTAAAAGATAAAATATATGGTATACTTACTCCCCCTGCTTTGATGCGGTTCTTCCCCTACATCGAAGCAATACACAAAACAGTATACATATGATTTTATTTTGTATCTCATGTCACATGAATTTTCTCCCCCTTGTCATCAACAAAAAATAAACAAATAGATATGTTTAGGAGGGAAATTCAATTTCTTGTGCCTGCAAGAGATGTGTTAGTTCATACTGGCAGTTGATATATAGCATATAGATATTGTAGCAAACACCACACATAGAGTTATTACAGACCATCGTCTCAAATGACATAGTTTTAAGAACCATTGTTTTATAGAACCATTGTTTTTAGAGAAAGAAAGAGCTAAGAGTGACCGCCACCTTTCTTTAGTTCTTTGATCTCATCAAGGATCATGGCAAGTGTGTCCTTAGTCATCTTGTTGCTATTCACAACAAGCTCTTTCAAATCGTCCACTTTACGATTTATGTCTTCAAATCCTTGCTTTTGTGTAATCTTCAACCTTCCAATCTTTTTCAGGAGCATTTCCTGAAGTTCAAGGATGTATGCTGGAACTTCTTCTTCTTCTTCTTCTTCTTCGCCGCTTCCTTTTTCTTCTTCTTCTTCTTCTTCTGAATCTGAAATGACAACTTTCTTACCTCACCTTGAGGATGATGATCCTCCTTCGGCAGCAATTTGTTCTTCAGGGACATTTTCATCAAGGTCATGATGGAGATTCATTCTCCCAAGAGCATGTACATCAAAGACACGAGCAGGTTCTAGAATGGATGTTTCATGATCCAGTGGCACATTGTAGCTAATGAATAGTCTAGTAAGATAGTGTCCATGAGAAAGAGTGGAGGAGGGTCTATCAGAAGAAGCTGAGGCTAGGATAGAATCCATAATCACTTTGGCCCAATTAACACGAATGTTACCTAGGATGGCATAGATGCACTTAGCTTGTTTCTCAGAAAGAATAGCATGGCTCCCAGATTTTTGAGTTATGTTATAAGACAAAATATTAGCCAAGATCCTCGCCGGATAGCGAAGATTGCTACAAGGAAGTTTGGTTTGAAAGTGTCTACCGGGCAAATACATTCTTTCTAGAATGTTCTCATCAGTCATTTCGATTTTGTCAAGAATCATACCGGAGTATGGGATACCTAGGGCTTCTCCTAGGGATTTGACAGTTATAGCAAGTTTAGTATCAAGAACTTTTGTTATGAAACGACTTTTCACAAGATCATAGTCCATGTTTGCATAGAAAAGATGAACAAGCCTAGGATAACAAAGATACACATTTTCAGAAGAGAACAAGTTTGCTAAGTTTTGAAAATCTAACAGATTGTCAATACCATAATTGATGACATCATGAAGTTTGACAAATCGTTCATGCAAGATTGGTTTCTTTGAGATCTTAACAAATTTCTCATAGGTAGTAGTTTTGAAAAGATAGGGTAAGATAATCTCCTTTTCAGAATCAATTTCTGTGGTAGTTTTCCTCTTCTTGGAGAACATCCCCTTGATAGGCATCTAGATAGAGTAAAAGAAAAATAACATTTTTACACTACTAGATAACCAAGAGAGATGAAATAGTAAAAGATCATGGAGTAAAAAAAATTTTACCTTGAGTAACTTTGGAGGAAGATGAGAAAATAGCTCCAAAGAGTCCAAGCACCAAGGTGAAAAAAACAAGAGAAGAGGAGGAGGAAGAGGGGTAGTCGGCTACCTCTAGGGTTTTTCTTGGGGTTTTGTTGTTTGGATGAAGAGATGGGGAGAAGAGGGCCTTTAGATCAAGATTTGGATGGCTAGGATGAGTTTTAGGCTTATTGAGTAAGTTGTCTTAACGGATCTTGACCGATCCACTCAATAGAACCCATTAGGAGTTAGTAAAAAAAAGAGCAACCCAGAAATTTACGCACTGGTAGTCGACTCCCTCCTGTAGGTAGTCGACTCCCTGCCATCCCGGGGAGATTTTGATCCAGGTTGAGTGTGCTTTCTGAACAAAAAATATTTTAAGAATAAAACACAATCATATACACATATTAACTCATTAAATATTTATATATATATATATATATATATATATATATATATATATATATATATATATAATAAATTAAAAAAAAAACTTTTGTTCTGATTCAACCGTTTTGACTTCTTGAATTTTCTTCATTGTTTTCCTCCTTTTAGAGTACCTGAAAATAAACAAGCGTTTTATGGTACTCTTTGATTTTGAGTCCGAGGAGTTAGTCTTTAGGAAGCCAAACCCAATACGGTTTAGTTCCTTCATGAACAACATATTTATAATTTTTGTTAAAATGAATTTGTTGAACAAAGTTAGTAGCGTACCTTTCTTTTCGCTGATCAGATAATCTCTTTGGTACCCAGATGCTCAAAACATTATCGTTAGCATGATGCATCCTAGTATGCTTAACCCGTTTCTTGGTATGATGTGAATCATAGCCGAGTCCGGTTTTGCTAGATGAAGATTTTTGATTATCTATTATACTATCTAGCTTCCCTTTTCCTTTGTTAAAATTCTCAATAATTTTCATCGTAGCATCGTATTTATCTTTGACAGATACGAGAAGATTATTTAGATTTTCAACTTTTTCATTTACTAGCAAAATATCTTTTTGTATGAGATCATTCTTTTCTTTAAGAAGACTATTTTCTTTAATGACTTCTTCATTTTCTTTAGTCTCTCTTTTAATATTTCTAAGTGTCTTTCTATGTTCTTTAATGAGCTTTTTATGCATTTTGCATAGCTCCTTATATGCTCCCCTATAATCCAAGTCTTCATCATCGCTTGACGATGACTCATTGTCACTAGATGAATCATGATGCGAGCTTACCTTGGAGGATGTAGATGCCATGAAGCACATGTGTGTCGTCTCTCTTCTTTCATCATTATCTTCCTCTGATGATTCATCAGATGAAGAGTCGTCGCTCTGGTTGAAGGCTGCATAAGCTTCTTTCTTTGGTCGTCGAAACTTGTTTCTTGTATTGTTTCGCCTTTCATTATTATCTTTGTTCTTCCCACGATCTCTTGAATCACGGTTGTTTCTTTCCAATGGACAGTCTCTTTTGACATGCCCTGGTTTATTACAACCAAAACAAATAATACCGTTAGTGGGTCTAAAAGATCGTTTTCCATACTTACTGGTGATGAACTCTTTAAAGTTCTTTGAGATGAACGCGATATGGTCTTCTTTATCCGTGTAGTCGTAATCTTCCTCTTGGGCTTTGAATGCAAGATTCATCTTCTTTGGTTTTTCTTCGATTTTCTTGTCTTCTTCAAGCTCAATCTCATATGCCATGAGATTTCCCATCAGTTCTTCGATGGTGAGGTCCTTTACGTTATGCGCTTCTCGAATGGCCGTAGTCTTTCCCTTCCACTCGGGTCGGAGGGATCTTAGTATCTTCATTACCTGTTCATACTAAGAAAGTTTCTTTTCTAGTCCTGCAAGCTCATTTGTAATATTAGTAAAACGAGTATTCACATCGGTGATACTCTCTCCTTCTTCCATTTTAAAAGATTCGAACTTTGAATGTAAAACGTTTATGCGAGATTCTTTTACCTTTTCAGTACCTTCGTGGCTTACCTGAAGAGTATGCCATATTTGATGTGATGTCTCACATTGGGAGACTCGATTGAACTCATTTCCTGTAACAGCGCAAAACAGAGCATTCATAGCTTTTGCATTGAGATTAGCTCTCTTTTTATCGTCGACAGACCATTTTCCAAACTCAACGTCGGTGGGTGCGATGTACGGGACTTTGGTAATAGTCCAAGCTTCAATGTCCAATGACTCTAGGTGAGTCTTCATTCGGATCTTCCAGCTAGCGTAGTTGGTTCCGTTAAATAGAGGTGGTCGCATGGTATTCAGTCCTTCAGAGTGAAAAGATGTTGACGCCATCACTTTTGTAGCCTTGCTCTGATACCAAGTGTTGGATCCTGTGGATGGCAAACAACACTAGAAGGGGGGTTGAATAGTGTTGTGTATATAGTAAACTTTTTCGCTCGACGATATTAACACAAATAAATTCCTTCTAATGTTGCCTAAGAAACCAAGTAGAGTGATCTACGCTTGGTTCTTAATCAACAAAACAATCTTAACAAGAATATGAAAGAGATTGGATTAAGATCAGATAAATATAACTATGACAAATAGATCTTTACAAATAGATTTATACACAACGGAAATTAAAGATACAAACTTTTGAATAAGTTAACAATGAATCACAAAGATGAACAATTAATAAGTAACGAATGCTTGTACAAGAAAGATAACAAATCACAAAAAAAACGCAGACAAAAGGATTTTTATCCTGGTTCCCCGCAACCCGGGTACGTCCAATCCCCGACCAATCCGGTACGAGATTTCCACTATCTGCCTTGGCAAATACAATTACCTAACTTCACTCGTTAGGATTTCCAACGACCTAGCCTTGACCAGGATTTCCAACCACAACACAACACCTAGACTTGTCTAGGGTTTACCCTTGCCTTACAAACCGAGGACTTTCCAACTGACAAAAACTAGACTTGTCTAGTGTTCCAACAATCAACACAATGAGAATTTATCCAATACACCACAATAAATGATGGAGATTGGTTTACACACCCGATTCTATAGCCAATCAAAGTTTAGACAAATTTGTGTAGTGGCTTGATAGAATGATAGTCTAGATCACACAAAGATACGAGAGAAGTTCTTTGTGATCTAGAACTTTTCAAAAATCCTTTCAAATAAAATTAAAGAGAATAATAGTAAGGATTTTGAAAACGATTTAGCCAATAAAAAGATAAGAGTATGATCTTCAAAAAGGAATAAGAAAGTATTGCAAGATCAAATAAAAATTAAATTGGCTAGAGAGAAAATTGAGAGCTTTGAATTCAAGAGAGTTTTCACAATAGATTTGATTTTCAATGTTGTGTTTTTCACAAAAGAATTTAGCTCTATTTATAGGGAAAACTGAGATTTGCATTTCAAATTTCGTTTTACTTTTGTCCCAAAAATTACGGAGTAAATTGCTCAAAGGATTTCAAAATTCAAATTCAAAAACGTCTGAAATTTACAGCTGGTAGTCGACTCCCTCATATAGGTAGTCGACTCCCAGAGAACTCCAGGAGTTTTTGATCTCTGACAAGTAGTCGACTCCCTACTTTTGGTAGTCGACTCCCAGAGGAGTTTTTCCTGCTGCTCTTCTAGTCAGACAAGTAGTTAGCTCCAGGGTGCGTGGAGTTTCACTACGAAAATTATGAAGTGACTAGAAAAAGCTCTCGAAAACTATTTTGAAGATAATTAAAATATTTTCGAAATTTTTGTGTGTGTGTGTTTTGTCTATTTGATATGGCTTTGACAAATACCCTAAAAGACACGACACACTCACTCTAGACTCAGAACATGTCTTCGGAAGTTTGGTCAACTTGATGAAGTGAAAGCGAGCTTCTCTTTGTGCTTCTTGTTCTGTTTGAGCTTGAGCTTCATCACTTGAGTTTAGTCATGTTCGTCTTTGTCTTTGAGCGTTGAAGTGTGCTTCTTTGAGTATGAGTAGAGCTTCGCAAATTCTGCGCACTTGAGTGTAGTGTAGTTAGTACATCAAGCTTTCATTTGGTGTGCTCATCATCAAAATCACTTGGGGTGGAATTCAATTTCCATCACGCTCCACTTGCTCGAGCTGGTCGGGCAATCCAGGATGCCCCTCGCTCTGAGCCGGGAGCGAAGCAATTTCGGGAGCTGGGTCACGCATATTTTGATGGGTCTGAGGGTCCTCTGGCAGCCGATGAGTGGATTCGGAACATTGAGGATAACCTGGCGATGGCGAAGATTAACCCGGCTGGATGGGTTGATTTGGCTAAGAGGCAGCTGAAGGATAATGCCAGAAACTGGTGGGATGCTGAAGAGAAGATGCTGGTGGAGCCGATAGTTTGGGCTACCTTTAAGTCCAGATTTAATGGAGAGTTCTTCCCGAAGGCTGCTAGGCAGGTGATGCTGCAGCGCTTCATAGATCTGAAGCAGGGGAGCTTGTCGGTGGATCAGTACCACCAAGAGTTCACGAGGCTCAGTTGGTTTGCACCAAAGATGGTGCAAGATGCCGATGAGAAAGCTCAGCGGTTCCTCCAGGCACTTGCCTTGGAGCTTCAAAGTTTTGTGACCTCTTCTGACCTGGAGACATATCAGAAGGTTCTGATTGCTGCGAGGCGGCAGGAGTTGAATTTGAACCAGAGGAAGGGACATGTTTCAGGAGCTGGGAAGAGGCCTGTGGAACAGGTCAGAGCGGCGGTTAGACCTGGATTCAGGCCTATCCAGCCTGTTCAGTTCAAGAGGCCAGGAGGGCCTATTCTGAAGACTTGCCATTTCTGCGGCAAGACCGGGCACCTCAGGGATCAGTGTAGGAGGTTCCTGGGGCAGTGTATTGTCTGCGGAGATCCTGCCTATACCATCAGGGAGTGTCCCAAGTCGAAGCAGCCTTGGCGGGCACCTATTACAGCACAGCCGTTGCAGCAGCAAGCTCCTGTGCCCGCTGGACGCGGAGCACCCCTTGTTCCACATAGACAGGCCTTTCAGCAGGCTGTTCCGCCGAGAGGGCAGGCTTTTCTGATGACTGAGGAGGAGAGCATGGCCATGGATGAGGTTATCACAGGTAACTTCCCTCCTAGCTGTTTCTTCCTTAGTTATGTTTGATTGTTAGATTATGTTGATTGCTTGCATATGATTATTGCTAGACTAGGGCTTGATTATTAGACTGTTTGTAGGTGTGATTTTGGTGTGCACATTTTCTGCACGAGTTCTCTTTGACTCTGGTGCATCGATGTGCATTATTTCTCGGAGCTTCGTGGAGAAGCATTCCTTGTCGACGTCCCCTCTTTCCAAGAGTTGGAATATCGTTACAGGGAATGGCGTGGTCTCGGTGCATCTTGGTTGCAATTCTTGCTCGTTGGTGGTTTGTGGACATGAGCTTTACGCTGATTTCATTGTCCACGACATCATCAACTATGATGCAGTCCTTGGGATGGACTGGCTTGCGAGCTTCTATGCTACGATCGACTGTCAGAGGAAGAAGGTCGTGTTCGAGATTCCTGGACACCCAGTGTTTGAGTTCAGCCGTGGTAGCAGTTCGCTTGGTCCTGTCAGATTTCGGGCCAGACCAGTGGAGGTTGTGGCTATGCAGATGGAGTTGGAGAGGCCAGCTGTGGTGCGATATTTTGATGACGTCTTCCCCGAGGAGATGTCTGGATTGCCACCTGATCGGGATTTGGAATTTTCTATTGATCTTATTCCAGGAGCGCAGCCCATTTCGAAGGCACCATATCGTATGGCGCCAGCAGAGTTGGAAGAGTTGCATAGGCAGTTGGATGAGCTTTTGCAGAAGGGTTATATCAACCCTAGTGTGTCTCTGTGGGGAGCACCGGTGCTGCTGGTGAAGAAGAAGGATGGTTCGCGTCGCATGTGCGTGGACTATCGGGAGTTGAATGCGGTGACCATCAAGAATAAATACCCGTTGCCTCGCATCGATGATATTTTTGATCAGCTTGGAGGTTCGAGGGTGTTTTTGAAGTTGGATCTGAGGAGCGGTTATCATCAGCTGAAGGTGAAGAAGGATGATGTTCCGAAGACAGCGTTCAGGACGAAGTATGGACACTACGAGTTTGTGGTTATGCCTTTCGGTGTAACCAACGCACCCGCAGTTTTCATGAATCTGATGAACCTGATTTTCTATGACTTTTTAGATAAGTTTGTCGTTATCTTTATTGACGACATTCTGATCTATTCTAAGTCGGAGGAGGAGCATGCCTCGCACTTGAGGACAGTGTTGGAGATTTTGAGGAAGCATTGGTTGTATGATAAGTTTTCGAAGTGCGAGTTTTGGTTGGACAGAGTTGCTTTTCTTGGGCATGTGGTGACTGGAGATGGTATTTCAGTGGATCCCGAGAAGATCAGGGCCATCAGGGAGTGGCCTGTTCCGCAGTCAGCGTCTGAGATCCGGAGTTTCCTTGGGCTTGCTGGTTACTATCGGCGCTTCATTAAGGACTTTTCCCGTATTGCCGAGCCGATGACCAGATTGACGCGGAAGGATGTATCTTTTGTTTGGTCGGGTGATTGTGAGAATGCTTTTGGTGTTCTGAGGGAGAGGTTGACGACTGCCCCTATTCTTGTTGTGCCTGATCGTAGAGGTGGATTTGAGATCTTTTGCGATGCTTCTGGCAAGGGTCTCGGTTGTGTGTTGCATCAGCACGGGCACGTTGTGGCGTATGCATCTCGTCAGCTCAAGGTTCATGAGAAGAATTACCCGACGTATGATTTGGAGTTGGCTGCTGTTGTGTTTGCTCTTAAGATTTGGAGGCAATTCCTGCTGAGTGAGAAAGTGAAGATCTTCACCGATCACAAAAGCTTGAAGTATATTTTTACTCAGAAGGAGCTCAACATGCGACAGCGTCGATGGTTGGAGCTCATGGCGGATTATGAGATTGATTTGCGGTATCACCCTGGCAATGTGAATGTGGTTCCTGATGCGCTGAGTAGGCTTCCAGCGGTGATGATTTTGACTTCGCAGTGGAGATTGCAGCAGGATTTTTGCGAGTCTGGTGTGGAGATTGTTCTTCCTGGGGAGGCTTCTTCGTTGATGTGTATGCAGATACAGTCGACGATTGTGGATCGGATCAAGGCTGGCCAGGCTGAGGATCTGAAGCTGGTGAAGATTCGGGAGCAGGTGGAAGCCGGTCTGCGGACTGACTTTTTGATTCATGAGGATGGCTCGCTGAGGTTTGGAGCCAGGTTGTGTGTGCCAGCTGGGGATATTAGAGAGGAGTTGATGGTGGAGGCACATAGTTTGCCGTATTCTGTGCATCCTGGTGGGACCAAGATGTACAAGGATCTTCGTCTGAACTATTGGTGGCATGGTATGAAGAGGAGTGTGGCTCGGAGTGTAGCCAAGTGTTTGGTTTGCCAGCAAGTGAAGGCGGAGCATCAGCGTACGGCAGGGTTGCTGCAACCGCTTCCGATTCCGGAGTGGAAGTGGCAACACATCACTATGGATTTCGTGACTGGACTACCTCGGAGTCCGAAGCAGAATGACGCGATTTGGGTGATCGTAAATAGATTAACCAAATCCGCGCACTTTATTCCATTCCGAGTGGGACAGTCCACTGAGGCGCTAGCGAGGAGATATATGGAGGTAAATTCTTTTACTCTCCGTTTTTATTTCCTTTTCCTAGTTTGGATGGTGATGTAACGTGAATCGTGCAGGAGGTCGTACGACTTCACGGAGTCCCCGTGAGCATCGTGTCGGACAGAGACACGAGGTTCACATCTCAGTTCTGGCAGAGTTTGCAGAAGAGTTTGGGTACGCATCTGAGTTTCAGCACAGCGTACCATCCGCAGACGGATGGCCAGTCCGAGAGGACGATTCAGATCTTGGAGGACATGTTGAGGGCGTGCATGTTGGATTTCAAGGGTTCGTGGGAGGACCATCTACATCTGGTAGAGTTTTCTTACAACAACAGCTTCCAGGCGAGTATTGGCATGGCGCCTTTCGCCGCTCTTTATGGGAGGAAATGTCGATCGCCATTGAGTTGGGATGACGTTGGTGATTGGGAGTTGTTGGGACCTGAGATGATTGTGGAGGCCATGGATGTTGTCAGGAATATTCAGGAGAGGTTGAGGATTACTCAGGACCGTTTTAAGCATTGGGCGGATGCTAAACGTCGTCCTTTGGAGTTTCAGCCGGGCGATCATGTGTTTCTGAGGATTTCCCCGAATCGTGGTGTGATTCGCTTTGGGAAGCAAGGGAAGTTGAGCACGTGATACATTGGACCGTTTGACATTCTGGAGAAAGTTGGCGAGGTAGCTTATCGCTTAGCCTTACCGCCATCTTTGGAAGGAGTTCACAATGTTTTCCATATGCCGCAGCTTCGTCGATACATTAGCGACCCGTCTCATGCTATGGATTTCTCAGAGATTACCGTTCGCCCTAATATGACGTATGACCAGCAACCAGTGCAGATTCTGGACAGGCGTCAGAAGTCACTTCGGAACAAGGTTGTCAATCTTGTGAGGGTGATGTGGCGACACGGCTCGCCTGGGGAGTCTACTTGGGAGAATGAGGATGAGATGCGAGAGCGCTACCCACTTTTGTTTCCGGACACGTGAGTGTTGGGAAATTCCGAGGACGGAATTTTTCTTAAGTTGGGGAGGATGTAACGACTGGTTTTCATGTATCTGGATTTATTATATTATATATGTGCTTTGGTGGATTTTCTCCTCATGTGTGGTTTTCGTCTCCGTAGCTTTCATTTTCAATCGTTTCGTCGTGATTTCCTAGCTTCTTCCGTTGATCGTCGATTTTGGAGTAAGTCATTCGTGACGGGCTTCATATCGGGCATATCTTATTGTTAGATCAAGCCTAGGAGTCTTAGGAATCGATCCCGGAGCTTTGCGCTCCATTTCGGAACTTTCTGTGCAAGTTAGCCGGTACAAGAAGGGGAACCGACCAACTAGATGACGATTTAGTCGGTCAGCAAACCTTCATGGACCGACTAGTTGGCTTTGTTAATTTCTCAGGAGTTACTGTTTAACGTTAGTCGGTCTAAGAACATTGGTCGACCGACTAGGTTGCAAACTAGTCGGTCAGCAATCGTTCTTTAACCAACTAGCTCTATGATCATTTTGATACCAAGTACTATTCATTCTTAGTCGGTCTAAGAACGTTCATCGACTGACTAAAATCGAAACTGGTCGGTCAGTATTTGTTCTTTGACCGACTAAATCTAAATCCTATTTTTGTACAGGAGTTACTGTTTGGACTTAGTCGGTCTGCGTTGGTCAACCGACCGACTAGTTCACAAACTAGTCGGTCAGTGGTTGCTCTTTGACCGACTAATCAGTGTCGAAACCCTAATTTTTGGGCAGCCGCGAGGTCATTTTCTATAAATACCCCACTTCGTTTCTTTTCTTTCTTTCTCTTCTCCTGGCCTCTTTCCTTCCCCATTGACCTCTGATCTTCCCCAACCTTCCTCTAGCCTTCCTCCTTCATCTAGAGCTCCTCCCCCTTTCCATTTTGACCAGCCACCATGCCCTAGGTCATCTCCAACCCCCAAAAATCCCCAAACCCCATTTCTCCAGATTTTCCGCATCCATTCCAGATCTGAACCCTAGGTTCCCCGGATCGTTTCTTCCGTTGTCGTGCTTGCTCGGCATCATTCTTTCGCTTCCGAATACGTGATCTCATCTCCGTAGTTAGCATTTGTGTGACGGCCTCGTTGATCGTCATTCTCGGTGCTAGGCAAGTGAAACTTGTATCTCTTGATTTGGGCCATGTCTTAGGCCATTGTCTTGCTTTAGCGTAAAAGAGACTAGACGGTGAAAGGATAGCCGTCTGGACGCCATTGACCTAGCTTGACAACGAAGCTTGGTCCGTCACCCTCATCATGCTTGTATGTCATGTTTAATTTCAATTAACGGTACGCGTATCAACTGTTCATGTCATCCATGCATCTTTTAACTGCCATGTTTAATTTAAATTAACGGTACGCGAATATCTGTTCATGTCATTGCATTTTGCCTGGCATGTTTAATTTAAATTAACGGTACGCAAATAACTGCTCATGTCATTGCATGCTTGAACACTCATCATGATTGCGTAGCATCGCTACATACTAGTGCTACTTGTTCCGGCTAGGCACCCGTTTTGCGGGCACAACCCTAGGCCAATTACAAATCTGGCTCGTGGTCCAGAAATCGAGCTCAATACAGCCTGCGGGCAATAGGGCACTCACCCGTGTGTGAGTGATCCCTTGTACTTGAATACAGCCTGCGAGCAATAGGGCGCTCACATGTGTGTGGGTGATCCCTTGTACTTGTTACTTGACAATACATGTCACACCTACCACTTGTTACTTGCTACTTGTACTTCACTTGTTACTTCCATACGATACTTGCCATGCCATGCACCATACTTTAACTGCTAGGTTGTTAGTTTACTTTTCTTTCAGTTTCCTTGCGCAAGTCTTTCGACTTGCTGACATGTGCCCCTTTTCTCTTTTGGGTGACACATGTTAGATCCCGAGCCTGAGTTTGTCGCTGAGGACGTGGTGTTTGCTGACGTTGGGTCAGAGCCCGCGTTGATCGAGGACTTCGTGGACACGGGAGATCAGTCTTAGTGTCCTCGTAGAGCTTTCCCTTTTGTTTAGACTACTTTTAGTTATCGGTGCGTAGCACCCATGCTATGTTGGTGTTTGTTTCGTTGGCCGTGTGTTAGGCCTTTAGACTCTTTCTTTTAGCCTGGTGGCTTTTCTTGATGTTGAACTTAATTTTTAATGTTGGACAAATTCTGAGATTTGAGATTTTATTTCTGTCTCTCCTTGTGTTATTATTGTTGTTCCGTTTGTGGTTACAGGGACCTGCTTATGTTTTATTGACGCTTATCGGGTTTGGGGCTTCACAGCTCCACTCCCGTGCGGACCTTTTCACGTCTCGCCTCCATTTTAGGGAAGCGGGTCGTGACAGATCCCCTAACCACAGCTCATACCCCTAGCGTAGACATTGAATCCTAGTGCGTGGGAACGGAAGGATGAAATTTTGGGAGTAATCGTTGCGAGCTTAGTGCTCCCAGAGTCGGTCGTTGTTAATGGACATGGGAATACCCACCGTCCAAACCCGGATAGACCTAGCGTATCATCCTGAGCATCGACCGGAATATCAGGCCCATGTGACGCTAGGTATCACTCTTAGAGGCAACGTCTCACCACTAAACTCTAAAATCGAATCATAATCCTATCCATCGGTCGTAATAGAGGGGGCACATGATAGGGTGGAAACCAAAGTCCTGGGTTCCCTTTTATATCTTACATCCTTCGTATTTCTATTTCGTGACAACCAACCGATTGATCGGGCTAGCTCACCCATCGGGTGATCTGGTTCCTTCTTGACAACAAGCACAACACACGCCTCCCTGAGTTCAACCCCCAAGCCATACTACAACACCGTGCACTTGCGGTTACAAATATTTAAATCTGGTATCCCCGATCCCACTGCATATATTGCTAAATCTAGGGGACGTCACTAGCACCCATTTGTTAATCCATGTTGTTGGGTGAAATAAGCTTATAATTAATTGGATTTGATACTATCCATAGAGGAGCCGCAGAACGGTGGTACTTGGTAATTGTTGCATCTATGTTTCCAATGGGTATTGCATATCTTGAAATGAATGCAAGACCCTTCAATCCATATTTCGTAATTTAGAAGTCTAATTCACCCAATAACCTAAATTTTTAATTGGGTTGTAACCCATTTATCGAATCGTGTATTACCCGAAAGGGACCGTAAAACGGCGGTTGTGTGATGCACAACACAACCTATATGCACTACTCCCACATAACTTGAAATGGGTGTGGGTGTGATTCATGAGATTTAATTAAGAGAAGAACCCAATTAGCAATTACCTTTGGGGCACCCCATACGTGCTTAATTGATTTACTCCCCGATCCTCATACCTTGAAATGGATGAGTGATCGAGTTATCATGGAATTAATATTTAGCAGAGCAATTGAATAATCTTACCGATATCCTCAACACCCGCATTCTTGTTCCCCCTTGCATCCAAACCTTAGGACATTACCATAACTCTAGGGTACTTAGATAAATCATCTATACAAACAAGAATTCACCCTCAAAGTGTGGTTAGAACCCTCAGCCATTCTTTACACGCTCTGACTATTTGTGTGAAATTGCAGATTAGTTCCGTCTCTGTGGATACGATCCCGTACTTACCGGGTATATTATTTGCCGACTTCGTACACTTGCGAGTATCACCTTTCAGGGAGAGTCAAGTAAATTGGCGTCGTTGTCCGGGACGGCGTATCTTCATTTCACACTTTGGTTTTTGTCGTGAAAATTTGGTGAGATCTTTCCATTCTTTTGTCTATACTCATTGTAGATATCCGAGTTTGTTTTTCAATTTTTATAATCATCAAAACTAGAAAGTTTTGGCTTGAACTCAATTGTCTAGTTTATGTGGTTAAGGACTCCTCGAACATATAGATTAGTAAGAAACATAGACATGGACGATAACAATACTAACACCAACGGTAATGACAACACCAATCATAGTGACGACGATCACTCTTAACATGAGGTGATCGAAGTTTGAGATATGTGTTGAGACCGAGTAGGTCTTCTACCGGCTCATGCATTGTGCTTCCAGTCGATGCAAATTCCTTTAGCCCGAGACTTGTGATATTTCAAATTCTCCCCACTTTTCATGGTGTAGAGAAGGATAACCCTTATCTACACATTAAGGATTTTGAAGATGTCTGCCTTACATGTTCTGATGGGAAGGCTAGCAATGAAACCATTTATCTTAAACTGTTTCCTTTTTCTTTAAAGGATAAAGCTAAAAATTGGTTTAATGCTATACCTCCTCATACTATTAACTCCTAGTTAGCAATGCAAGCTAAATTTCTGAAAAAGTTTTTTTCCCTTGCAACTGACTCAAGGATTAAAGCGGCAAATGGAAAAATTTTCTCAGAAGACAAACAAAACCATTGATATCACTTGGGAAAGGTTCAATGAGCTGCTACTAGCATGTCCACACCATGTATTTGATGAATACCGTCTCATCGGTTTCTTTTACGACGGACTTATCCCATCCATGAAACAATTTATGGAGATGATGTGCAATGAGAAATTCCTGGATAAGACACCGGAGAAGGCATGGGACTACTTAGAATCCATCGCGGAGAATGCACGACGTTGGGAGGTGACTCCCGAATCTGAGAAGAGAATTACCTCGACCATTGGCCCGTGGAGGTCTCCTTACATTGACCCAAGAGGAAGTCTTAAAGGCAAGAATGGTGGCCATCATTTGCAAGAGACTTGAAGGGTTGCAGTTGAAAGGAGTGAAGGCCATGACGGTTGGTAATGAAGGGCCATGTAACCTTTGCAGTAGCGCAGACCATAGCATCAACCAATGTCCCAACCTACCGCTAGCTAAGGAAGTACTTCAAGACCCCACACAGTGAATTATATGGTGAACTCCAACCACGGGCAAGGATACAACAATTCCCACAATCAAGGCCCGAGTTAGAGGAATAGCCCGAGTTTGAATTGGGGACCCCAAAGACAACAACAAGATCAACCATCGTATCGTCCACCCTTCAACAACAACAACAATCAACAAGGCGTCCAAAGGAGGAGGTATGAAACAAGTGAACCCCAAGTGCAATCTCTGAGCGACACATTGCAACAATTCATCCAAATGCAAACAACGCAAAATCAAGCCAATTTCCAACAATGGCAACAATTACAACAAACCCAGGTGCAACATCAACAACAATTTCAACAACTCAAAGAGAACATGGCAAAGCTTGCGGCAACTCTAGAGAAGGGCAAGCTTCTGGCACAATCACTCCCCAACCCTAACATGAATTCATCATCGGGAGGACCCAACGTCAAGTCGTGTCAAGCGGTGACAACTTTGAGGAGCGGTCGAGAAATTGAGAAGCCAGAGCCACCAAGAGTCGAGGCGGAGAAAGTTATGAAAAATGAAGTCACCCCAAATGAAGAGGTGCAAGAGGAAAGATCGGACAAAGGCAACCATTCCGAAGAGATCGTCATTGAAGAGCCCGAGATGTGCATTCCTCCCGCACCATTCCCTCAAAGGCTTCAACCTCAACGGAAAGATAAGCTTCAATCTGAAATCCGCGAAATATTTCAAAAATGTCAAATTAATATTCCTCTTCTTGATGCTGTAAATCAAATTCCCGCATATGCTAATTTTTTAAAAGATTTATGCACCGTTAAGAGGAATGTTAGTGTTAAGAAAAAGGCCTTCCTAACGCAACAAGTTAGTGCTATTGTGCAACACAACACTCCTACTAAATACAAGGATCCCGGCTCACCTATAATCCCATTCATCATAGGAACCAAAAATATAGGGCAAGTCCTCCTTGATTTTGGTTCGAGTGTTAATATTTTGTTATATGACTTATACATGCAATTAGGACTTGGAGAATTAAAATCTACACACATTATTCTCCAATTGGACGATAGATCCATCAAGGTTTCCAAGGGTAGCATAGAGGTTGTGCTTGTCCAAGTGGACAAATTTTACTACCCGGTGGACTTTGTCTTGTTGGACATTCTTGGACCTCAAACCAAGACACCAATCCCCATCATCTTAGGTAGACCATTCCTAGCTACAAGCAATACTATAATCAACTGTAGGGATGGTCAACTTAAGATCTCTTTTGGCAACATGACCCTTGACTTGAACATTTTTAATGCTTGTAAGTTTCCATCGAGGGATGGTGAGTTTAAGCATGCTTGCATGATTAAGACTCTAGTTGAAGAGCATTTTGATGCGGAGTTTGTTGAAGCGCTTAATTTTTTTGAACATTTTTGTGAAAATATTGACACCGATTATTTTTCGCAGGAAGTTGGAACGGTAACTAAGTGGATGCCATCTTTTGAGCCGCTATCGTTGGACACGCCATACCAAAGGCCATCAAAGCCGGAACACCCATCATTGGATTTGAAGCCGTTGCCGCCATATTTGAAGTATGCATTTCTTGGGGAATCCGGCACATTCCCCGTGTTAGTGGAGCTCGAAGAGATAAGGAGGGAGGCATACAACAATTCCAAGCTCGTGAAGGAGAGGCTTAAGTGCGCCCATGATCGAATCATTTTGAGGAGAGAATTCACCCCTGGGGAGAAAGTTCTACTCTACAACTCGAGACTTCATCTCTTCCCCGGAAAGCTTCGTTCGAAGTGGATTGGACCTTTCATTGTTCGGGAGGTGTTTCCACATGGCGCGGTGACCATTGCCAACCCACAAAATGGCAATGAATTCAAGGTGAACGGCCAACACTTAAAGCATTACCAAGAGCCGTGGAGCAGAGACGAGTACACCATGGAGCTTACGGAACCACCGCCGGGTGGAACCAACTAGGTGTGTTCGTTCTAAAACTTTCATATCTAATAATCTGTAGTAATGAATAACTCTTGCTTAAGCTTTCTTATCCTAGTTTATCCATTTTTATTCATATATTTCATCTCACCCTTCAAACATTGAGGACCATGTTTATTTTTAGTTGGGGGTGTGGACTAGGATATAGAAACTTCTTAAGCATCTTTTTATTATTTTCATCTTTTTGTTAATAAATTGAATGAAATATAAAAAAATTCCATCTATCACCAACATTTCTGCAACCCATAGTTTTTTGTTAGACCCATTGATTAAATGTGGTGATCCTTCCCAACTTTGGTAAAAATGCATTCTTGAAGTGGATTTTGGCAAATTAGGGTGTGTTGTATCTTTATGTACTATGGGCAATTAACTGCTTCTCTGCATGCTTACTCTTGACCCTTTAGCTTGAAGCTCATGACAATTACCACCTATTTGAAACCCTATAGTGATGTAGAAACCTTGGTATCGACAATCAATTGATTAAACCATAGGGATTTTTAAAATTCGTCTAGGTTTATATTCATGGATCCTAAGATAGTGACTTGAGTTGCTCAAATGAATGCTATCAAATGCTACATTAATAAGTGCACTTGTGCACAATTGAATAAGGCATAAACTTTTGCCATGGTACTGTGAATAAGGCAAAAATTGCCATGAAATTTGAGTAAATGCATGAAATTTGAACCACAACTCATTTCCATGATCTTTTGAGGGAATAAGTGTTATATCCCATAAGCTCGAGGGTTCCTAAGGATCTTACATCAGGAGATTGTGACATATTAAGGGATATACTAAGCTTAGGTGTGGATGGTGGAGTGAGTAAGAGAAATGAGATTATAGTTATAGGGAAGAGTGTATAGCCTTGAGAACTTTGCCCTTATATATATGATTTCAACACCCTTTAGTATTGCCAATAATCCATGAATGGAGTCAACATTGTCTTTTAGGATTGGTCACTTATTTTGCTAGGGACTAGCAAAATACTAGTTGGGGGTGTGATTATGATTGAATATTGCGTATTTTAACCACATCATCATTTACTCTTGTGCACATAATCCTTGGAATCATGCTCTCTTAACTACATTTACTCTAATTCATCATTTGTAATCATATGATTTTATTTTGGCACAATTTCACTTCCCAAAGCATTATAAATGTCTATTATATTTTTAGGGATTTTTCTGGATTTTTCAGGTGTCCCGAAGGGGACTAAATCAACTCAAGAAGAGGATTACAAAACAGGCACCTGTAGAAGGAATAACAGTCGCCTGGGAAACCAGATAGTCGACTACCCAAACAACGGCAGTCGCCTGCCCTTAAAGAACTAGAGCTAGAGAAGCTGAAGCCCAATGACAGTTGCCTGCAAGAGGATTGAAAGTCGACTGTAATATTGTACAGTCGCATGTTATCTTCGCATCAGTCGACTGATTTTCCTGATGCCTGAGGGAGCAAAAATAGCCGACTCTCTATTAATTTGATACTTCTGTAGTAGGCGACTGAAGAACAAAAGACAGTCGCATGTGGATTGCACAAGCGACTTTGATTTGTAATACAGTCGCATGTCTCCCTTTGGAAACATTGACAGTCGCATGTCATCATTCGTCGGCCGTTTGTTCAGCAGTCGACTGATCGGGGGTTTTCGCCCAAATCCTAGGTTGTGAGAAACGGGTTTTTCTTAACCCGATTTCTCTCCAGCTGCTGTGGGCTGTTAGATGACATTTTGGATGGATGAGATGCAACCCCTAAGGGGTATGAAATACTACTATTCAGATGTAATAGATATAGAACTTAATCTTTTGTTATTGGTCATCTTCTTCCTTAAGAATGGGATTAGGGTTTTGGAGAGTTTTGAGCTTTCTGATTTTGTTTTTTGCTATTGCTGAGATTAATTGAAGATTGAGGAAGGTTGTATTTGGTGACAAATCTCCAACCCTTTTGCTAATACACATTTGCTTTCATTTTGCATTGAACTATGTCTATTTATATGAATTTTATTCTATTCTTGATATGTTAGGCTAGATTCATTCTGTGGGTGTTTGGGATTGATGTAGGATGTCTTGATTGCCTTGCTAATGTTAATTTCTAGCACCCCTTTGTTAATCCATGTTGTTGGGTGAAATAAGCTTATGATTAATTGGATTTGATACTATCCATTGAGGAGCCGCAGAACGGTGGTGCTTCGTAATTGTTGCATCTATGTATCCAATGGGTATTGCATATCTTGAAATGAATGCAAGACCCTTCAATCCATATTTCGTAATTTAGAAGTCTAATTCACCCAATAACCTAAATTGTTAATTGTGTTGTATCAAGTTTATCGAATCGTGCATTACCCCAAAGGGACCGCAGAACGGCGGTTGTGTGATGCGTAACACAACATATATGCACTACTCCCACATACCTTGAAATGGGTGTGGGTGTGATTCATGAGCTTTAATTAGGAGAAGAACCCAATTAGCAATTACCTTTGGTGCACCCCATATGTGCTTAATTGATTTACTCCCCGATCCTCATAGCTTGAAATGGATGAGTGGTCGAGTTATCATGGAATTAACATTTAGCATAACAATTGAGTAATCTTACTGATATCCTCAACACCCGCACTATTGTCCCCTTTGCATCCAAACCTTAGGACATTACCCTAACTCTAGGGTACTTGGATAAATCATCTATACAAACAAGAATTCACCCTCAAAGGGTGGTTAGAACCCTCAGCCATTTTTTACACGCTCTGACTATTTGTGTGAATTTGCAGATTAGTTCTGTCACTGGGGATACGATTCCGTACTTACCGGTTATATTATTTGCCAACCTCATACACTTGCGAGTATCACCTTTCAGTGAGAATCACGCATAGTCGGCCTACTCGGAGAAGCTCTTGTGGCAAGGTGGTCTGCTTCGGATGATCAAGACGACCTTTATGGAGGTGCTTTTTATCTCAAAGGGGATCTGAAACAATCATTCAAACAACTTGTCGTTTGTACAAACGTAAGAACAAAAATTTTATTGATAATACTTTAAGGCAGTGGGATCAGAGGACACCGGGTAGCCCGTCTCTCAATTATGCACAGGATCGGCCTTGCGATAGGATGGATGGCTTGCTTGGTGTTATGGGCATAGGTCAGCCGGAGAGATTCTGCCGGAGTTCGCCCTTCGCGCATCTGGCCTCCTTGTTCGACGAACCTCTGAAGGTGGCCGCCCTGTATGAGCTGCTCTATGTCCATCTTCAGGGTGTAACAGTCCTCGTTATCAGGGCCATGGTCGCGGTGATACCGACAATACCTTTGCATGTTCCTGCCGGTGGGCCTTGTCCGCATCTCCGGGTGTGGGTCTCTGAGAAGTTTGCTCGTCTTGGCCGCTGCCATCACTTTGGCTAGCGGAGCATTGAGCCTTGTATAATGTGCCTCCTCCAGCGCTCTTTCAGGTCCGTTCCTCGGAGCTGGGTTCCTAGGAGCGTGGTTCCTAGGAGCGTGGAACCCCCTTAAAGGTCCGGGGTGATCCTGCCCTTGGGGGCCTCCCTGGTCGTGCCCTCGGGGGCGATCATGATCTTGCCCTCGTGGGTGATCTTCCTGCCTTGGCTTAGGTGGAGGCCAGGGTTCAGCTCTGGGACGCTCAGTTGGGGTAATAGCTTTCTTCACTCCCAACGACTCCTCACTGAGCATGAACTTGTCTGCTCTGGAGAAGAGAGCGTCGAGTTCCATTGACGGGTCGTGGAGCAGGGATTTGTGTAGACTGTGATTGGTGAGCCCCTTCTTGAAGGCCGCCATGGCGATCTCATCTCCGCAGCTCGTCACACTGACGTGCATTTATATTTTATATATTCACGCACGTCTTCTTCGTGATTTTCCGTTGTTTTCTGGTGTTTCGTATCCATTCTCTTGTGATTTTTAGTTTTCTTTCACTTTCTTTGTGTTTTTGTGCCGTTGCAGGAGATTACCAGCGCTGGGGACAAATAAAGAAGATATCATGAGTCCCCGGAGCAACAGGAGGTGCCACGCATGATCCTGAGGGCCAAACGTCGAAGAATACCATATATCAGCCCTCAACCGATCAGGTGGACAGACCCACCCGATCGGTTCGTGCACGCGTATCCGACCCGGACATGAGCAGCAGTGAAGAAGACATCACTCGATTGGTTCAGTGATCAGGTGAAAACGACAGTGCTCTCTATCTTTTGGAGCTGAATTCCAACCGATCGGGTATCATCTCACCCGATCGGTTCATCTGTAGCCGAATTCTCCTAGCTCATGACCCGACGACATCACCCGATCGGTTCAGCGACCGGGTGATGTATCTCCAAAGCTGAAGATCAAGTCGACGTCTGTCTCACCCGATCCGTTGATACTTCAACCGATCGGGTGGACGCTTATCTATATATATTTCTCTAGATTGTCCCAGAAAACGATCCCCATTTTTTTAGACTGTCTTTTTGGGATTTTGGCGGCTGCAATTTTATTTTGTCTTGTAAGTTTTCTGATTGTCTTGATACTTAAACATTTCGTCCTTAATACTATTTGCTCTGTATTTCTATTGCCTGATCTTGATTCCAATGGTTAAATTTTGTTGTGTTGCTATTTTTGCAATGAATCGTGAGTAGTTCACAAATCTAAGACATTGGTGGAAGCCCCTTCGTGGGTTTTCCCTAGAACGACTATAAGAATAGGAGTTCGATAGGATCTAGGAATTTAGATGGTTACGCAGGGCATTTTATTGTCATTGGCAGGAGAAAGACCGCCTCTGTCGTCGGGCCAAGGGAAAATAAAACTGGCGTTTGATCCCCTAGCCACAGCTCACACCCCTAGCATAGACATTGAATCCTAGCACGTGGGAATGGCCGGATGAAATGTTGGGAGTAATTGTTGTGAGCTTAGTGCTCCCGAAGTCGGTCGGTGTTAATGGACATGGGAATGCCCACTGACCGAACCTGTGTAGACCTAGCGTATCATCCTGGGCATCGATCGGAATATCGGGCCCATGGGACGCTAGGTATCACTCTTAAAGACAACGTCTCACCACAAAACCATAGTATCTGATCGTATTCCTATCCGTCGATCGTAACAGAGAGGACACATGATAGGGGGAAACCAAATTCATAGGTTCCCCTTTTATATCTTGCTTTCTAGCTTCTTTTGTGACAACCAACCGATCGACAGGGCTAGCTCACCCATCGGGTGATCCGGTTCCTATTTGTTAACAAGCACAACATACGCCTCCCTAAGTTCGACCCCCAAGCCACACTACAACATTGTGCGCTTGCGGTTATAAATATTTAAATCTGGTATCCCCATTCCTACTGCAAATAGTGCCAAATCTAGGGGACGTCAAGCTTTATGGCGTCGTTACCGGGGAGGCAACGTGCTTGTTTCTTTTAGGACCCTGTGAACCCCCGAGACTAGTTCACATCCTTACCGCGTGATCATTTCCACATTCTTCATCTTTTTATTTTTACTTGGACATATTGTGTATATTGTGTACATTCGTTGTAGAGGGTTGGTAGACTATGTCTCCATACCGCCATCATTATTTCTTATCTCTCCGTTCATACAACTCGTGCTATTAACATGCTCTCTATCCTTGTAGTCCTCTCTCTTTCTTTTTCTTACAGGTTTTCTGCTCTTCAGCGAGAATGTCGTGTGCCGTTTCAGGCGATATCTGGGCACATGCACACCATGTCCGCTGCTTGGCCCAAAGTCTTGCAGAATCTATGAACCCTTCCAGAATCTTATCCCTTTTGCCAGCCGCAGTAGAAAATCAGCAAGGGAATCTTGACATCCAGCAACATCCCGACACGACATTCTTTTTCCCTTCCGATGAAGCGGAGCTAGTTGACATGCCCAGTATCGACTTCAGTGAGGGGGAGCTATACGCCAATGGGGAGACTTGTCTGGAGGAATCTATGTCAGGGTTTGTGGAGTACAGTGAGCATGAATCTGTCATTTCCTCGCAGACTTCTACGGAGTACCCTGGAATTTGGAACCACGATGGAAGTAGAGGTGGTGGTGAAGAGCCGATTACTATTGAGACTTGCTTTCGTGTCGAAGCATTTTTGCCGGATAGTTGTCAAACATTTGAGATGGAACCAGAGTCTTCCTCCATGGGCTTTACACCACCTTGCAAAACATCGCCCCACGAACCCATGGTTGAAGGCGAAGTTCCAGATGTTGACATCCCGGAACTCCAGGAAGATGTGCTTTCATTGGAAGATGCACAGCTTGAGAAATACGCATCGGGGCCGCACGAAGTCGAGATGAAGGAGCTACCCCCGGGATTAAAGTATGAATATCTGGGGGAAGATTTGACGCAGCCAGTAATAGTGAACTCCTCGCTACCCGAAGATCAAATGACCAAACTACTAGATGTTCTAAAAACATTTAAGAATGTTTTCGGGTATACAATTGAAGACCTGATGGGAGTGAGCTTGGGGCTATGCTCGCACAGGATATTGCTTGTAGATGAGCAAGCCTCTTACATCGAGCCACAACGAAGATTGAATCCCATTATGATGGAAGTGGTCAAGAAGGAGATAGTTAGACTTCTCCAAGCCGGGATCATATACCCTATTTCCGACAGTCGTTGGGTTAGCCCGGTACATGTTGTGCCCAAGAAGGGAGGAATGACGGTCATTCGTATCGAGAAAAACGAGCTTATACCCACGAGGACCGTCACCGGATATCGGATGTGCATCGATTACCGGAAATTGAACAAAGCCACAAGGAAAGATCACTACCCTCTCCCTTTCATTGATCAGATGCTCGAAAAACTGGCCAAGCACAACTACTTCTGCTTCATGGATGGATACTCTGGCTTTTTGCAAATTTCCATCCACAATGATGACCAGGAGAAGACAACTTTTACTTGTCCATTTGGGACGTATGCTTACAGGAGGATGCCGTTTGGCCTTTGCAACGCCCCGGCTACATTTCAAAGATTGATGTCTGCAATTTTCTCCGATTACTCCCAGGATATAATGGAGGTCTTCATGGATGATTTTTCCGTCTATGGAACGGAATTCGACTCGTGCCTCAGCAACCTGACTAAGTCCTGAAAAGGTGTCAAGATAAAGGGTTAGTTCTAAATTGGGAGAAATGCCACTTTATGGTCCAAGAAGGAGTCGTATTGGGGCACATTATTTCTTCAAGAGGGATTGAGGTGGACAAGGCAAAAGTAGATGTGATCGAAAAGCTTTCACCTCCACTTAACCTTCGAGGAGTCCGTGGTTTCTTAGGGCATGCAGGATTCTACCGCCGGTTCATAAAGGACTTCTCTAAAATTTCTAGGCCTTTGACTCAACTCCTCGTGAAGGATATGCCTTTTGTCTTCAATGACGAGTATATGGAAGCTTTCCGCCTTTTGAAGCAAGCCCTTATTTCCGCACCTGTGATTCAACTGCCCGACTGGAGCCTACCTTTCGATTTAATGTGCGATGCTAGCGACTATGCAGTTGGGACCGTCTTGGGGCAGAGGAAGGACAAAAATCTGCACGTCATATACTATACGAGCAAGACACTCGACGAGGCCCAAAGGAACTATACGACAACTGAGAAGGAATTGCTAGCCGTCATCCATGACATGGACAAGTTCCGGTCGTATCTTGTTTGCCCCAAGGTTATCGTGCACACCAATCATGCCGCCCTCAAATACCTTATGAACAAGAAGGAGGCCAAGCCGCGCCTCATAAGGTGGATTCTCCTCCTCCAGGAATTTGACTTGGAGATCAAGGACAAGAAAGGAGCGGAGAATGTCGTCGTCGACCACCTGTCCAGGTTGCCTACTCTCGATCCGGATGCCACTTCTATTGATGACTCGCTCCCTGACGAGCATCTTTTCTCTATCTCTTCTGTTTGGACTCCATGGTATGCCAACATCGCCAACTACCTGACATGCGCCATCATACCCCACAATGTGAGTTACCAGCAAAAGAAGAAATTCTTTCACGAAGTTCGGAAATTTTATTGGGATGACCCTTACCTATACAAGACTTGCAATGATGGGGTGATACGGAGGTGTATTTCCAAAACTGAGGCAACTCCATAATTTCTCATTGCCATGATCAACAATGTGGAGGCCAGTCGAGTGCTTATAAGACCAGGGTGAAGATTCTCCAGAGCGGATTCTACTGGCCGACTTTATTTAAGGACACATATGATTATATCCAGGCCTGCGACAAGTGCCAGAGGATGGGAACCATATCAAAGAGAAACGAAATGCCGTAGCATTACATTTTGGAAGTCGAGATCTTCGATGTTTGGGGAGTCGACTTCATGGGGCCGTTTCCTTCATCCTCTGGAAATTAGTATATCTTGGTGGCCGTGGATCATGTGTCCAAGTGGATGGAGACGATAGCTAGCCCCACCAATGATTCTTGGGTGGTAACGAAATTCTTTAAAAACAACATCTTCCCGAGATTCGGCGTGCCTCGAGTCTTAATTTGTGATGGAGGGAGCCACTTCATAGAGAAGAAATTCGAAGCTCTTTTGAAAAAGTATGGAGTGCAGCACCGAATCGGGCTTGCCTATCACCCGCAGACGAGCGACAAGGTAGAAGTCTCAAACAGAGAGATAAAGAACATCCTGGAGAAGACTGTGGCTAGCTCTAGGAAGGATTGGTCATCGAAACTTTCAGATGCACTCTGGGCCTACAGGACTGCATTCAAGACTCCGATCGGCATGACCCCTTACCAGCTTGTCTACGGGAAGGCATGTCATTTGCCTGTGGAATTGGAGCATAAGGCGTTTTAGGCTGTCAAGAATCTGAATTTCGATGCCAAGGAGGCAGGGAGCCATCGACAGCTACAACTAAATGAATTTGACGAGATCCGGCTTAATGCTTACGAAAATGCCCGGATCTACAAAGAGAAGTTGAAGCGGTGGCACAACAGGCGTATTTTAAAGAAAGAATTCAAGGAAGGAGACTTAGTTCTCCTATTCAATTCAAGGCTGAGACTCTTTCTCGGAAAGCTCAAGTCCAGGTGGCCAGGACCCTACCGAGTCACCAAGGTCTTCCCGCATGGAGCAATCGAGATAATGGGAAGAGATGAACCATTCAAAGTCAATGGGCAGCATTTAAAACACTATGCGATCAGTGAGCCCGCAATCTCTCTGGCGGGGAGCTCAACGACCGGCAACTCCGCTGCAAATCCTCCGGATCCGAATTGATCGTGAAATTAGGAGTCGAGCTACCGACTATAACCAAGCGCTTCATGGGAGGCAACCCATGTTCTGAACCTTCGTCGTTATTTATAGGATTATTTTTCTTATTCTTGGTGAATAATTATTGCATGGGAACTCTCGTTGGGGGACTTAGATAATTTTTTGTATCTATGCAGGAAATTGCCCCCACCCGATCGGTTCATGCATCAACCGATCGGGTGGCCAGTATCTGAAGATGGCCACGTATCAGCACATCATTGAACTGACCGGGTGGCACATGCGGATGATCGGGTGACAGATCGGGTGGCGAGTATAGTGCTCTCGGTAAAATTGGGAAGTGGTCAACCGATCGGGTGAAATCTCACCCGATCGGTTCACCTATAGCTGTTGATCCGCGAGAAATTTTCGAAAATGACCCAACCGATCGGGTGAAATCTCACCCGATCGGTTCGCCTAACCCTACATATACACTACCCCTCACCGACCTCATTCACCCGACTTCCAAACTTCCATTCGCACGATCCATCTCTCCTTCTTCCAAATTGATCTCCTCAATCACTCCCTCCACCCCTAAGATCATACCCCCATCGCTTCCCATACTCCCCTACCATCAATACCTTTCCCATCGACCACATTCACCCGCAAATCACCCAAACCTAACCCTAGCCCCCAATTTTCGAAATTTCAGTTCTTGACAGATTTGCGAGCGGCGATTCCCCATATCACCCCATCATACAGTGTGGGATCTCTCGGGAGCGTGGACTTGCATCATTGTCGGGTAACCTCTTTCCAAACTTTCGGTTTCTTTTCTTATGTGCAATGTCTTGAATTTGTGTCTGCCTACTACATCTGTTTTATCATCATCGTAGACACCCTCTCCCACGTTATTGTTCTTCCCTTGTGTCATTACCATGTCTAGGAAGGGAAAAGAGCCAGCTTCATCATCACGCAGACACAACCTTCATGGCCCTTTTCCCCCTTCTTACCTTAGCATTAATCCTTCATCTGAAGAACAATCCGCACGTTTGCACGTCCTTCTTCATCACCCGATGCGACCTACCCTTTTTGCTGATCGCCCCACACTCGAATCTCTCGGACTTTTTAGGGGCATCGCCAAACTTTTCGAATGCATTGGGTGTGATTCCTTCTGCGCGCTTTTGCCCACACACATCGGAATCTCACACTCGAGTTCCTTTCTTCTCTCGAAGTGTATGATTGGGGATTCGCCAAACTTGTTCTTTTTCTTTATTTTTCTATTTTGTTTGTGTGTTTTTCATGTTTTCCAATTTTTTGTGTCGGTGCGTACTTCCCTCCCATTTTCATTGCCCTCCCGTATTTACTCTTATTGCATTAAGGGTAATGCAAGATTCATCTTGGGGGAGTCACACTTTGTGCGTCAGTTTTATCTTTTTTCACCGTTTTTGAGTCGTTTTCATCGTATTTTCTTTTTCTTTCTTTCTTTTTATTCTCACTCTCCTAGAGATGACCCCACATGATGATCTGCCACGGAACAACACACACACTTAGCTTAGCTACGATAATCACTTTCACTAACACTAGGAAGCCGAGTCCTATTGCATTTCATGCTTCGTGGGTTCACTTTGCTTTTGTGTGAGTTGTTTGTCGTGACTAGCTAGCGGTGTGCTTCTACGTAGTGATTTTTTTATATGCATGTCTGACGTGCGTTTATATTTTATATATTCATGCACGTCTTCTTCGTGATTTTCCGTTGTTTTCCGGTGTTTCGTATCCATTCTCTCGTGATTTTTAGTCTTCTTTCACTTCTTTGTTCTTTTATGCCAATGCAGGAGATTGCCAGCGTTGGAGACATATAAAGCAGATATCATGAGTCCCCGGAGCAACGGGAGGTGTCACGCGTGATCCCGAGGGCCAAACGTCGAAGAACTCCATATATCAGCCCTCAACCGATCGGGTGGATAGAACCACCCGATCGGTTCATGCATGCGTATTCGACCCGGACAGGAGCAGAAGTGAAAAGCAGCTCACCGGATCGGTTCAGCGATCGGGTGAATCCGTCAGTGCTCTCTGTTTTTGGAGCCAAATTCCAACCGATCGGGTGACATCTCACCTGATCGGTTCATCTGAAGCCGAAAATTCCCATCTCATGACCCGGTGAGCTCACCCGATCGGTTCAGCGACCGGGTGAAGTGTCTGAAGAACCGAAGGCAATGTCGACCGTCGGCTCACCCGATCGGTTGATGCTTCAACCGATCAGGTGGTCGTGTTTTCTATAAATAGCCCTAGGTTTTTCCCTGAACGAGGACCGGGTTATTTTTCTGTCTTTTTTGGGACTTTTGACGGCTGGGAATTTATTTTGTCTTGTAAGTTTTCTGATTATTCTGTAACTCTGATATTGCGTTAATACTATTGTTAGCTCCATATTTCTATTGCTTGATTTTGATTTCAATGGTTGAATTTTGTTGTGTTGCTCTTTTCACCATGATTTGTGAGTAGTTCCCCAATCTAGGGCATTGGTGGAAGCCCCTTCGTGGATTCTCCCTAGAACGACCATAGGATTAGGGTTTCGATAGGATTTAGGAATTTAGATGGTTACGCAGGGCATTTTATTTTCATTGGCGGGAGAAAGACAGCCTCTGACCGTCGGGCCAAGGGGAAATAAAACTGACGTTTGATCCCCTAACCATAGCTCACACCCCTAGCGTAGATATTGAATCCTAGCGTGTGGGAACGACAGGATGAAATGTTGGGAGTAATCATTGCGAGCTTAGTGCTCCCTGATTCGGTCAGTGTTAATGGACATGGGAATGACAACCGTCCGAACCCGAGTAGACCTAGCGTATCATCCGGGGGATCGACCGAAATATCGGGCCCATGGGACGCTAGGTATCACTCTTAGAGGCAACGTCTCACCACTAAACCCTAAAATCCAATTGTAATCCTATCTGTCGGTTGTAATAGAGGGGGAACATGATAGGGTGGAAACCAAAGTCCTGGGTTCCCTTTTATATCTTACATCCTTCGTATTTCTATTTCGTGACAACCAACCGATCGATCGGGCTAGCTCACCCATCGGGTGATCCGGTTCCTTCTTGACAACTAGCACAACACACGCCTCCCTGAGTTCGACCCCCAAGCCACACTACAACGCCGTGCGCTTGCGGTTACAAATATTTAAATCTGGTATCTCCGATCCCACTACATATATTGCTAAATCTAGGGGACGTCAAGCTTTTTGGCGCCATTGCCGAGGAGGCGTTCGGTTTGATATTAGCTTAGCTTGGATTCATTAGACTACACAAAAAAACAATAACCAAGAAAATTTTCCCCCACCATTATATTATCTTTTTGTTATTCTCTTGTACTATTGACGCTCCTCTCTAGTTTTCTTATTTTTGTTGTCCATGTATCTTTGCAATTACCATGTGGAAACCAAATTTCGATGCTCAGATGGGAGGCTATGATCCTTATTCATTTGTGGTTTGTGAGATTTGTGGGATGGTAGGGCACGTGCATAATGATTGCCCATTTACGCCTGAGAGCCTCATTCTGAACCAAGGCCAAACATTTTCTCACAACCTTAGCCCAAACACCTCCCATCCATTTCCTCAACCTTATATCCCTCCACCAACACAAGAAAAATCAAGCCTTGAGTCTCTCCTTGAAAGTGCCATGTTTAACCAAGGCCAAATATTGCAAAACTTTATGGTACCAATCACCGAGCCTACACCGAGCAGAAAGGATGGAGGAGAGGATATACCCACTTTCATGGTTGAGACCACCATCCCATTGGCCACCATAGACACATCTCATACCGATGTCCCATTTTTCCAACACTACCACTTGGATGACAATGCATTTTTTGATGATGATTGGGAGGATGGGGTGATTTCTCTAGGATCTGTGGGAGAGACTTCTCATCTTGATTTGGATACCCCACATGAGTCCTACGAGAGCACCGAGGAGACTACAGAGCTTATGCATACCGGTGAGGAGGATGTGCGTGAGGACGAGGAGACCACGACCACATACGAGTGGTCCACTCCACATCCACCTCCACAGCCATCTCTATCGCCGCTTCTTCCTTGGTCTGTGGTCAACCACGATGATGACATTCAGACATCGGGCAGATGGTGGAATATGAGCATATCATCGAAGAGAATGTGCATGAGGGTTTGGATACGATGGTCCACTTAATGGAGCCCGAGTCACATCTACCTCTACTGTCACTCTCCATTTCTTCTGCGGCTGAGCATCTACTTGAGCATATTGCCTCTATTCAGGGAGATTTTCATACTCACTCTCACTCCACATTTAAGTCTCACTTTTCATGTCCTATTTCTTTAGACTTATATGTTTTTGACACACCATATCTCTCGCAAGACACATGATCAACTTCACCTGAGGTATGCTGCGGTGTGTCACCACCTGGAGAGCCACTTCTCATGGAGAGCGAGGATTTGGTCGTCACTAGTACAGAGGATAGCGACCCATTCTCAGGGAGTATTCGTCACCCCTATATTATTTTTCCATCTTATGTTGACAATTATCTCTGGGATACATTTATTTTGGGAAATAATTTCCCGCCATGGACTAATGCACCTCGTCCTTTGCAGTTCACAGGTGGACACCTACTAAGGATGCTTGGAGGTGCATTGCTTGGGTCCATTGACACACGTGGCACAACGCTTCTGGCGGAGCCACAGAAGGAGCAGTTAGAGCAGCTACCTGCCCCACTCCAGATCTTGGATCTGCCTATGCTCAGGTGTATCCTAATCCAGTAGTGTAAAATTTTACCGCTTTCTAGTTTAGATTAGAATAATCTCGTCTCCTCTCATTAGCGAGGGGAGCGTATCTAGAGTTTGCTTTCGCATTATAATAACCCATCATGTTGTGCCCTTCTATCATTTCACCCCCATCACCCTATTCTTGCTCTTTTGGCATTTTTTCTTGGCCCCGTTATCATTTTTCTCCATGAGACCCCTACCACCTTCAAAGGGTGGTGATGCATGTTTTGCCTATTGTTCACTCTCCCCTTTATCTTTTATGCCCTGTATCGGATTTTCATATCTTTGGGGGATAGCTTATATTAGCTTGGGGGAGAGTATCACCCATAGTCATTTTTGTTATTTTTGATGCATTTCCCCTCCCACTTTATCTTTTCCCTCTTATGAGTGATCTTATTGCATTGAGGGCAATGCAAGATTTAGCTTGGGGGAGTTGCATTTCATGCATGTTTCCTTTATTTTCTTCCATTTTTCACCTTTTTCATGCATCAAAAATTTTTCTTTTCATTTTTATGCATCATTCCCATTATGCATTTTTCTTTCTCCATTTCATTTCTGCCTCTTTCTAAGAGATGAACCCTTTGCCACTCATGCTTCACTTTTCGCATTTGAGCACCTTTTTCCATCACGCTATATCTTCGATTATTCAATGCTCATATATGTGTTTTGCCATCTTTTGGATTTATTTGCTATATTTTGAGATTGTTGTTTGTGACTGTGTTTAAGACATGCTTCTAGCTATATATCATATTTTAATATGCCCCTCTATTTGAAGTTCCTAGATTTTCACGCTTCATTTCCAAGAAACGGTTATTTACCATCCTACCCCCGTGCTTCTAACTCTTGCATGAAATACTATATGTGTACTCTTATTGCATGTGTTAGCTACCTTTCAACGGGATTAGGATAACCACACCTTTGTTCGGTGCTCTAATTCATGGAGGATTTTCTTGCCATGCTTGGATTTCTCAAAAATTCTCTTTTGTTTTACTTTGTACATCCCCCTCGTCGTGCATCGTTTTCCCATTTGGGGGAGTACACACTTTTGTACATATTTTTGCATAATGGTCCTTCGGGGTTCTTCGTAACCCGACGCCCTAAAGCCATCTGGCTTGGGATGCGTAGGCCGTCCTTGCATTCTATTGCCATTCTGCAAGTTTGCAAGACAAAAATATTAAAATCAAATCAAAAACAACAAAAACAAACAAAAAACCAAAAATATGTATTTATGCCACTTTCTCCCTTTTTCCTTTGCTCTCCACATCTCCTATATTTGAGAGCACCATTGTATATAGGGAAGGCGAGAGTTTGTACAAAGTGATCTTTCCACATCTTCTACATCTCTTTTTGAAAATACAAGCAAGGCAAGAAAGTGTTTCAAAAATAAAAAAACGACAAGTGTGTGTGGTGATTCCTTACATCCTAGAGATTGATAGTTATTTCCATGATTCATATCTATTCTTTCTTACTTCTTCATGCATGTATGGGTATCTCGTATTCACCGTTTGGAAGATTTGATATGAATTTTGAGCTTTCTCATATTTGGGCATATTATCTACTATAACATGCTATGATAGCTATGCCTTTGCCAATGTCATGCTTCTATATCTTTTGTGCTCTATTGATATGAACCCATGATGCTATATTATGAGATTGAATTCTTGATTTAGATTGCGATATGATTTTCCCTTGTGCTTAATTGTGTTGGTGATTACATTTGTGGTTTGGAGAGGGTGATCAAGGATTTTTCACTTTCCTTTCTTGCTCTCGCACCCGATCTTCATTCCAACTCGTCTTCCTCGGGACGAGGAAGAGTTTAGCTTGGGGGCTTGACGTGTGTTCATATTTCACCTTTTGCACACGCTCTTTATTGTGTTTTCATATGCATTTCATCTCATTCCATGTTGTAAATATCACATTTTGGTTCATATTGACTATTGGGTGTATTGTTTGTGTTTCAGGTGATTGTTGGCATTTCGGTGTCTTCTGGAGTCAACCTTGCATGTCGGGACCAAGGGGCGCTTATACGGTGAAGATCCAATTGCCAAAGATGAGGATTCGTTGTTCTGGAGCTTCAACCGATCGGGTGGACAGACTCACCCAATCGGTTCGTGCACATATATCCGACCCGGACAGAAGCTGAAATGAAGAAGACCCCACCCGATCGGTTCAGTGATCGGGTGGTCACGTCAGTACTCTCTGTTTTGTGTGCCAAATCCACCCGATCGGTTGACTTCCCAACCGATCGGGTCATCTCCCCGGGTCATTTTGGGAAGAACCCACCCAATCGGTTGACACTTCAACCGATCAGGTGGCCTTTTCTTCCCCTTTTGCGCACTGCTGCTCATTCATTCAAGATCTGCAATCATTCCAGTGGGAGTTTGGATGATCTCTTATTTTTCTAGCGTCGGCATCGTCGTTAGCTTTCCAACGATAAGTCGCATGTCCAAATCCGATTTTTCTACATTGTTCTGGAATTTTCTGAGCATAGCTGGGTGCTGAAATTAGGAGCTGTCTGGAATTGAACTTCAACTGATCGGTTGGGAGTCCAACCGATCGGTTCTGGTCAATTTTAGAAGCTGTGCATCTCTGTTTGCTTCCACCCGATCGGGTGGTCCTGTTTTAGCAGTTTTATTGGGTTTTTGGACCCGAACCGTTAGGGTTTTGATGGGGCTTATAAATATAAGTGTAGGAACGACTTGGAGGAACTTCTTCCTTATTTTTTCAGCAGCTTGTGCCCCTTTCATGGGAGCTTTAGATTAGGTTAGATTAGGTTAGATTAGGTTTCTATTTGAATAAGTCTTGTAATGGATTGATGGATTCAAATGCCAGATAAGTATTTTTTCTCCTATTTCCATTGAATTGTGTTATTTTCATTTTGCTTGATGATGAATGTTTGTTTGGATTTATTGCTTGGGATTTTACATTTGACTAGATTGTATGGCAAGTGTTTGATGAAATGTGTCAATGGGGATTTCTAGCAATCAGAGTCCAATTCGTATGGCAACACACTATATGTGTTGGGGGTTGGGGTCCAGATGCATGTCCTGTCAAGATCCGCTTTGATGTATTGCCAGAAATCACATTCGACCTATTTGGCCATTAGGGTTACGCGGGGGCGTTTTATTGTCATTAGCATGAGAAAGACCGCCTCTGACCGTCGGGCCAAGGGGAAATAAAACTGGTGTTTGATCCCCTAGCCACAGCCCATGCCCCTAGCGTTGACATCGAGTCCTTGCGCGTGCGAACGACTTGGATGAAATGTTGGGAGTTATCATTGTGGCCTTAATGCTCCCGGTTGCGGAAGGTGTTAATGGACATGTGAATGCCCACCATCCAAAACCGGGTAGACCTAGCGTATCATCCTGGGCATCGACCAGAATATCGGACCCATGGGACACTAGGTACCACCTTTTGGGGCAATGTCTCACCCTGGGTCAAGTCGAATGCCAAGTGTCATGAGTGCTCTTGCCCGTGTTAGCGGGGATTCACTTCTTATCTTTTTTTTTTGCTTCTTTCCTTTTTTAGTGGCTAGTCGAATGCCAATGTGCTCACTCGCGCTTCACCGCGTGGGCCCACGACACTTGTATGGACTCATATTCCTGAGTTTAGTGGTGTCTTTATCGCATGCTTGCTTAGTGTGACGTGTTTGATTTCGTTGGCTCTGACGGGCGATCTAGGATTTTGTTTTCTTCATTTCTGTTCCTTCCTTTCTATTTTTCCCTCCGAGCTCCTACTATCACTCGTCTTCCTCGAGGACGAGGAAGGGTTTAGCTTGGGGGATTTTGACGCGCGTTTATATTTTATATATTCACGCACGTCTTCTTCGTGATTTTCCGATGTTTTCCGATGTTTCGTATCCATTCTCTTGTGATTTTTAGTTTTCTTTCACTTTCTTTGTGTTTTTGTGCCATTGCAGGAGATTACCAGCACTAGGGGTAGATAAAGCAGATATCATGAGTCCCCGGAGCAACTGGAGGTGCCACGCACGATCCTGAGGGTCAAACGTCGAAGAATGCCATATATCAGCCCTCAACCGATCGAGTGGACAGACCCACCCGATCAGTTCATGCATGCGTATCCGACCTGGACAGGAGCAGCAGTGAAGAAGACATCACCCGATCGGTTCAGTGATCGGATGAAAACAACAGCGCTCTCTGTCTTTTGGAGCTGAATTCCAACCAATCGGGTGACATCTCACTCGATCGGTTCATCAGTAGCAGAATTCTCCCAGCTCACGACCCGACGACATCACCTGATCGGTTCAGCAACCGGGTGATGTATCTCCAAAGCTGAAGATCAAGTCGACGTCCGTCTCACCCGATCGGTTGATGCTTCAACCGATCGGGTGGAAGCTTATCTATATATATTGCCATAGGTTTTCCCAGAAAACGATCCCCATTTTTTTAGACTATCTTTTTGGGATTTTGGCGGCTGCAATTTTATTTTGTCTTGTAAGTTTTCTGATTGTCTTGATACTTAAACATTTTGTCCTTAATACTATTTCCTCCGTATTTCTATTGCCTGATCTTGATTCCAATGGTTAAATTTTGTTGTGTTGCTATTTTTGTAATGAATCGTGAGTAGTTCCCCAATCTAGGGCATTGGTGGAAGCCCCTTCGTGGGTTCTCCCTAGAATGACTATAGGAATAGGAGTTCGATAGGATCTAGGAATTTAGCTGGTTACGCGGGCCGTTTTATTGTCATTGGCGGGAGAAAGACCGTCTCTGACCGTCGGGCCAAGGGAAAATAAAACTGGCGTTTGATCCCCTAGCCACAGCTCACACCCCTAGCATAGACATTGAATCCTAGAGCATGGGAACGGCAGGATGAAATGTTGGGAGTAATCGTTGCGAGCTTAGTGCTCTCGGAGTCGGTCGGTGTTAATGGACATGGGAATGCCCACCGACCGAACCTGGGTAGACCTAGCGTATCATCCTGGGCATCGACTGGAATATCGGGCCCATGGGACGCTAGGTATCACTCTTAGAGGCAACGTCTCACCACTAAACTCTAGTATCCGATCGTATTCATATCTGTCGGTCGTAACAGAGAGGACACATGATAGGGTGGAAACCAAAGTCCTAGGTTCCCCTTTTATATCTTGCTTTCTTCCTAGCTTCTTTCGTGACAACCAACCGATCGACAAGGCTAGCTCACCCATCGGGTGATCCGGTTCCTACTTGTTAACAAGCACAACACACGCCTCCCTGAGTTCGACCCCCAAGCCACACTACAACACCGTGTGCTTGCGGTTATAAATATTTAAATCTGGTATCCCCGTTCCTACTGCAAATAGTGCCAAATCTAGGGGACGTCACACGCTAAGATGCACTTCATTGAAGCACCGCTGGAACCTTTAGAGGGTCTCCCCTCCCTCCTAAACTATCGTAAACAGATAGTCAGGGGCCTTCTTCCTTCTTCGCCCTGCTCGAAATTGCATACGAAACTTGTGGGACAGATCGCCAAAGGAGTCAATCGATCTGTCCAGTAAGTCGTTGTACCATTCCACGACGGACTTCTTCAGAGTCATCTGGAAGGCACGGTAGAGGAGCTCGTCGTCTGATCCTTGGATCTCCATCACCCCCCTATAGCGATGCACGTGTTCGAGTGGATCGCCCAAGCCGTCGTACAATTCAAGTTGGATTAGCTTGAACCTACGTGATATCAGGGTTGAGAACACTCTTCAGGTTAGCGGGTTGGCTTCTTCGGGATGTTGGGGAGGTACAGGTGACCTTTGTGTGATGTCCCGACCACCTCAAAGCTCTTGCATGTGGTTGAAACCCCCGGATGAGCCACCTCTATTCTTAGGAGAGTCCCTTTTATGTGCCCTGGGGATCGGGCTTCGCTCGCGGCTCTGCCCCCGTCGATCATTGCACCTAGAAGAGAGGCGCTCAGCCCGATGGGTCCTTCGGCCTTGATGGGGCGCCCTTCGCACCTTGGCCTTGGCGATCCTCTGCGAGAACAGCTCTCCACAGCTTGATCTTGCAGGATGTGCTCTCGCACAATTTTGATCGATGCATAGGGGATTTCCAAGCTCCCCTGGTGGATCCTCTCCCTCACAGCGGCAATGTAACGTCGTTGTCAGACAGCTGCTTCTTTATCAAGCCGTCTTTGTATTGCGGCCTCCTCCTCGTCGAACCGTCTCTGCCTAGCAGCCGCCTCTTCATCATCGAGACGCCTCTGCAGAGTGGCTAACTCCTCTTCATCGAAGCGCCTCCTTCGAGCGGCTGCTTCTTCATCGAATTCGGGGAGGAGGTTCAGCCTCATGTTGAGAGGTCTGGAGGGGCCTGATGTTAGAGGCCGCCTCACAGATTTCTTCGCATCCATGTCCTTCATCACTTTGTCGATGATCTCAAAGTTTTGATAGATGCCACGGGCTGCGGCCTCGTTGGTAGCGTCTGGCCCCACAAGGGGTGCATCTCTCTGGGGGGGCCCTAGGAGAGGGGGCCTCCTTAAGCATTGGTTCTTTACCGCAACGATGACTGCGGTAACTTTGTGTGGGGTCTGCCATGGATGTAACCATTCTTCCCGCAGATGGCGCCAAAATTTGCGTGGTAAAATCTGCTAACACTGAATTTATATTGAAATGGAAATCACGGTTACAATGATTACAACTTTTGGGGTGTAAACGAGGCTAATCCCGATTGGAAGACGCTTTGTAGATGGAAATCTCAAGGTCGCCCGTCAATTGGAGTAGGTCGCCCGTCTATTGGAGTAGTTCGTCGTGGGTTTCTTCGACCGTCGGTGGTTGGGGCGAGCTTCCTGTAAGGAGAACAACTTGTCAGAAAGGCTCGGTTGGCTGTCAACCGAGAACCTCTCCGATGCTTAAGTCAGTTGGTGACTATTTGGAGAATGTCAGACACACTGGGCGATCTTAGACGCAGATCGACGCTCACGTGGGGAACTAGTGTGGAAGGTGTGAATATGTGGAGGACATTCGACCTTGAATATAAGTAGATGTGTTAGGGTTTCTTACAGATTAGCCAGCCCCTTCTCTCGCTGGACGAGAGGGGGTATTTATAGGATGTTAGAGTCGGTTCCTTTAGCTGAGCTGGCGACATCAGGGTGTCAGGGCCTCAGGGGTTCTACCAAGGATGTCAGAGCCGAACGTGTCAGGTGTGCTTTTGTCAGGCTGTCAGAGCCATAAATGTCAGGCGTGCTTTTCTCAGGCTGTCTGGCGGTGAAACGGCCAGGTGCGCTTTTGTCAGGCTGTCAGGTGGCGAAGCTGCCAGGCGCACTTTTGTCAGACTTGTCTGTAGTGAAACTGGCAGTGATATTAGTTGGGTCACCTTCCTACTTGGGCAGACTGCGTCTGGGTGGAGAGGTAGGCGAGCTGCCTCTGGGCAAGCTACCTTTGAGACGAGCTGGTGTAGATCGTGCGCGATCAGCCGAAGGGCTCTTCTGTTTGGTTCGGTTGACAAGTTTGCCGCTCTGCAAGTACGGGCTGCTCTGAGCCCCGGCGAGCTTCTCCAAGCCTCGGTAAACTAGGTCTCATAGTGGAGATTCGACAGGCCATGACTTGGGATTCGAGAATACGGGCCTAGATTGATTGGGTCGATCTTAAGGTCTTAACAATAGTAAATCCCTGACTAGGATAACAGATGAAATTATTAATATTTAACAAGTGTCATCCAACCGATAACTATGAGATGACCTATGACTCAAGGATTTAAGGTGTGATTGGGTTTGACATAAATTCACACCCTAGACATATTAGCAACATAGTCTTGACGAAGGGACCGAACTGCATGGAATCTATCACTGTACGGCATAGATTATCTCGTAGAGATTCTAGTCTCACAAATAATGACAGTTCTAAAATAGGGGTCAACACGTTTAGCTAGAGTCATTACTGATCGGTGATACGATTTGATCATGTCACTATTATAGTATGAATCGGTCTATTAGAGTCTCACACTGATGATGAACTCCTCATTAAAAGTGAAGGAATAGACTTTGAATACAAGGGCTAAGTTCACAAGAGTTATGAAGGAAGAAAGAAGAGGAAACAGTCAACTTTGCAGTGACTAGTCACCTAGCTGTTAAACACTAGTCGACTAGTCAGGCCAGACTACATAAGTTAACCAGACTACATAAGTTAGCCCAGACAGCTACCTAGTCGACTGGTGTGATGAAATAGGATTCAGAATTTAAACATGGTACATGATTTAATAATATAGATAGTCCTAGTACAAACTAAATTCACATCCTATCTTCTTGAAAGCGTTTTAATTAGATTAAAAATCTTCTTCTTCTTTGTACGTTTAGAGATGATGTTGAGTTTTCTATGATGTCACGCCCCGCTTCCCAAAAAGGTCGGAGGCGAAGCGTGACTAAGGCCCGCTTAGGCCAGGGCTAAGAGCCCGGACCCAATAAGCGTCTGTGATATTCCAAACGAAGGAAACAGGTCCCTGCAAGTTAGTACGGAAACAACAAAGTATTGAAAGGAGATATCATTTCATTTTATTCCAAATAAAACATCCAAAAGTACTGAGAGTCTAAAACGCCCGAAGGCTACAACTGCAGAAAAGGAAACTACTGGTGCAAGCACCCAACCTAGACAAGGAAAACAACAGGTGCTACCCACCCAATCTAAACTGGAACAGAAATCCGGATTAGCAACAAGAGGCCTCTAACTCTGGTCCTCCTCCGGGTCGTACTCCGGATCAACGTCCTCCGGCTCTCCGTCAGCTGGCAAGTCCGCCTCGTCAACGTACTCTGGCTCAACACCTGACGTACAGCACCAAAAGAAGGAACTGTACGTCAGGTCAGGTCTACAAAAAGGGTTAGACCAAACTGCAAGTGTATCAACTTTTTAGACAATGTTTTACTGGTTGATTAGCATGCTGGGGTTACAACAAGTACAAGAGAAGTAACGTAGCAGGAAAGTAAAGCGCAACAAGTAGTAGTTGTAGCGTGTGCTACCAACTACGGGACTAGCCTACAGGTGTCAGGACAAGACGTGACGTGACGGAAGCAAGGCAGGACAAGACAAGTGAGACACGAAAGGGTTCACGCCTTACGGTTCGAGGGGGATCAGACCCTCTTGCCGTGCGCACGCTCAACCCAACCCCAAACCCCAAGACAAGACAAGACAAGACAAGACACCAGTACAAGGGATCACTCGCTCTAGCTTGGCGAGTGCCCTATTGCCCGCAGGCTGAGAATCAGTACAAGGGATCACTCTCTCTAGCTTGGAGAGTGCCCTATTGCCCTCGGGCTGTGTATCAGTACAAGGGATCACCCTCTCAACTTGGAGAGTGCCCTATTGCCCGCAGGCTGTGAATCAGTACAAGGGATCACTCGGCGAGTGCCCTATTGCCCAGCGGGCTGTGCAAGACGGGACGTGACGTGACACGACGGGAAGGGTTATTCTAGGGTGTCCACACACACGCACACACATGATAGCCCTATAGCATGAAAAAGTTGTTGTTGTCAGGCTCAGACTTCATCGTCAAGTCTGAGCCGTCAAGAGTCGTCCCGGACGCTATCATTTCACGTTCGGTTCTATTTGTTCACATTTAACAGTTCTAACCAACTAAGGCCTAAACACGGCCAAAAGTGCAAGTGGATACACTTTCCTGCGATGGCGAGTGTGTCGTCCGTCCGGGGCGTCTCGTCCAGTCGTCGTGTCCGCGGTAGTCCGTCTGAAACAGTCACGGCGACGGTGTCAGGTCGCGAATTCGTCAAATCCTATTAGGTTTCGTTTCTAGGTTTTCGGGACTATCCTATTCGTCAAAAGTCACTTTTTTTGATATATCAACCTAATCGACGCTCTATCCTATGTGCACAGTCAAATTAGTCCGTTCGTCGATTTTCTATGTTCGTACAACGTTTTACAGGAGCTGAAAATTAAATTTAGTTCAAGTTGACGGTTTTTAGTTTAGGGTTCAGTCAGCTATTGTGGGGGTTTCTACGAGTTTCGGGGAACCAACCTGAACCGGAGTTTGCTGTAGATTAGGTGTCGGGTCTGATCGGAGAACTCCTCGGCTTCAGATCTGGTCCTCGCACGTCTCTCCAAAAGTTCGAACTTGCGACGAAGGCCTACGACGTGTCGCAACGTCGTAGACGGCAAATCCGCGAAGTGGCACGTCCAAGTGGGGCCCACAGCAGTGCTAGGGGTCCAAGGGGGGCCCACAACACCTCAGGAGCACTTGGGGGGCCCTCCACAGAAGTTGGTGTGGGAGAAACCCACTTGCGACGAAGGCCTGTCGGTCGTTCACCCTCGGTGCGAGGGTTTCTCTCGGTCAGACCGAGAGAAGCTCTCGGTCGTGCACTGGCGATGCGGGGGCTCGGTTGCAGCGGCGGATGCGAGGGATTTTGTCGGTCAGACCGACAGATCCCGTCGATCGGGCGCTTGGACGAAGCTGGCAGCGGAGCGGGGTGCGGAGCAGCTTCAGGTACGGAGCGGGCCTCGGTCAGACCGACGGAGCGGGTCGGTCAGCGCTTGGCGATGCGGAGCGGAGCGGAGCGGGCGGCTGTGCGGAGAAATCCCTCGGTCAGACCGAGAGAGGGCCTCGGTCGGAGCGGGCGACAACGGGGGAAAACGATGCAGCGGCTGTGCGAGCGGCGATGCGGGGGCTTGCTCCGGTCGTGCAAGGGGATGTGCGGGGGTGAGCTTCGGTCGTGCACGTTGCGATCGTCGTAACGTTGCGACGAAGCTTTGGAAGAGGAAACGGCGGCTAGGGTTTTGAGCAATGACGAAAATACTTTTCCTAGGGCTAACTTAAATAGGTTAGAGCTAGGTTTAGGGTTTGGGTTCGGAAAAACTTTATTAAAATAATTTAAAATAATTAAATTAGTTAAAATTACTCTCCTCTCCCTCACGCGAAATTGGTGCGGCCAAAAATTCTAAAATTTTGCCTAAAAATTCCTTAATACGTTATCATAATATAGTAATTTTATTGTAATTAAAACTTTTATAAAAATAGGTTTTAAAATTATTTAAAGCTTTCAAAAAAATAGAAAATAGGTCAAATTAAGTCCAAAAATTATAAAATAATTATGGGGTGTTCTAGGTGACTAAAGAAAGATAGTGGAGAAGACGGATCTACATTTCGATGTCGAGAGACGAAACTAAAATTCGTAACGTCTCGCATCAAAACAGAAAGTCGCGACGTCACGCCAATTAAGATAGCGTCGCTGAAGAACGACTCGAGATATATTGTTACAAGGTTATTCCACTATCTAATACTTCCAGAGACGATCACGTCGATATATCACACAATAATGTTCAAAATCAAATAAAGTCAAAAATAAGCACGTGCACAATCAAGAGCACGTGCACAAAGAAGGTACGATCGGAAACCGACCGTTACATCCTCCCCAACTTAGAAATGATTCCGTCCTCGGAATCAACATCAAGCATTGCTGGGAAAGAGATGCGGGAAGCGCTCTCTCATATCATCCTCACGCTCCCAGGTGGACTCTCCAGGCGATCCGTGACGCCACATCACTCTCACCAGGTCGACTATCTTATTCCTCAACTGCTTCTGTCGACGGTCCAAAATCTGCACAGGCTGCTGGTCATATGTCAGGTCCGGTCGAACCGTAATCTCCGAGAAATCGACCGTGTGCAACGGATCACTGACGTACCGACGTAGCTGAGATACGTGGAATACGTCATGAACACCCTCCAAAGATGGTGGCAGAGCAAGGCGATAGGCCACCGCTCCCACACGCTCTAGCACATCAAATGGCCCAATATACCTCGGACTCAGCTTTCCCTTCTTCCCAAAACGAATAACTCCGTGGTTCGGGGAAATCTTCAGGAAGACGTGATCTCCCGGCTGGAACTCCAAGGGTCTCCTCTTGGCATCTGCCCAATGCTTGAAGCAATCCTGTGCAACTCTAAGCTTCTCCCTGATGTCCCTCACGACATCCACAGCTTCAACTATCATCTCCGGACCCAACAGCTCTCGATCTCCGATGTCATCCCAGCTCAGTGGCGATCGACATTTCCTTCCATATAAGGCAGCAAACGGCGCCATGCCAATGCTCGCCTGGTAGCTGTTGTTATATGAAAACTCCACCAAGTGAAGATGGTCCTCCCATGATCCCTTCAAATCGAGCGCACAAGCTCGCAGCATATCCTCCAGAATCTGAATAGTCCTCTCGGACTGGCCATCAGTCTGCGGGTGGTACGCCATGCTGAAACTCAGACTCGTACCCAAATGCTCCTGCAGACTTCTCCAGAACTGAGACGTGAACCTCGTGTCTCGGTCAGACACAATGCTCACGGGGACTCCATGTAAGCGTACAATCTCCTGCACGTACACGGTCTACGTCACGACTATTTCAAAGCAAAAATCAGAATTGAAGTAAAAGTAGAACAGAACTTTACCTCCAGATATTTCCTCGCCAAAACTTCCGTAGACTGGCCCACTCGGAAAGGGATAAAGTGCGCAGACTTGGTCAACCGATCCACGATCACCCAAACTGCGTCGTTCTGCCTCGGGGTCCGAGGTAAACCAATCACGAAGTCCATCGTAATATGTTGCCACTTCCACTCTGGAATGGGAAGCGGTTGCAACAACCCAGCAGTACGATGGTGCTTAGCCTTCACCTGTTGGCATATCAAACACTTGGCAACGCTCCGTGCCACACTCCTCTTCATGCCAATCCACCAATAATTCAGACGGAGGTCCTTATACATCTTGGTGCCTCCAGGATGTATAGAATATGGCGAGCTATGAGCCTCGCTCAACAGCTCCTCGCGAACATCACCTGCAGGTACACAGAGTCTACTGTCGTACCGCAGCGAACCATCCTCATGAATCACGAACTCCGTCCGTAGTCCAGCTTCAACCTGCCTCCTGATCCTCTGCAGTTTCGGATCTACTGCCTGTGCTGCCTTGATCCGATCCACGATCGTGGACTGAATCTGCAAATTCATGAACGAACGAACCACACCAGGTAGGACAACCTCCAAATCCATCTCCCTCAGCTCCTGCTGAATCCTCCAGTCTGCTGCAAGCATCATCGCAGTAGGAAGTCTACTCAAGGCATCCGGCACTACGTTCACCTTCCCCGGATGATACTGCAAATCAATCTCGTAGTCAGCCATGAGCTCTAACCATCGCCTCTGACGCATGTTGAGCTCCTTCTGCGTAAAGATGTACTTCAAGCTCTTGTGATCGGTGAAAATCTTCACACTCTCACCTAGCAAGAAGTGCCTCCAAATCTTCACTGCAAAAATCACTGCTGCCAACTCCAGATCGTGCGTCGGGTAATTCTTCTCATGAGTCCTCAACTGACGAGAAGCATACGCGACCACGTGGCCATGCTGATGCAAGACGCATCCTAGGCCCTTCCCTGATGCATCACAATAAACTTCGAAGCCTCCGCTTCGATCCGGTACTGCCAACACCGGTGCCGAGGTCAATCTCGCCTTCAAGATACTGAAGGCCTCCTCACAAGCATCTGACCAAATAAACTCCTCGTCCTTCCTCCTCAGCTTCGTCATCGGCTCTGCAATCTTCGAGAAATCTTTGATGAACCGTCGATAATAGCCTGCTAAACCAAGGAAGCTCCTGATGTCGGACGCTGACTGCGGAGTCGGCCAATCTCTGACTGCTCTAACCTTCTCCGGATCCACAGATATGCCATCACCGGACACCACGTGTCCCAGGAATGCGACTCTGTCCAGCCAGAACTCGCACTTGCTATACTTGGCATAAAGCTTATGTCTCCTCAGCGTCTCTAGCACGGTCCTCAGATGACAGCTGTGCTCCTCCTCAGACTTCGAATAAATAAGAATGTCATCAATGAAGATGACAACAAACTTGTCCAGGAAGTCGTAGAATATTAAATTCATCAAATTCATGAACACAGCCGGCGCATTGGTCACGCCAAACGGCATGACCACGAACTCATAATGTCCGTATTTCGTCCGGAAAGCCGTCTTCTGAACATCGTCCTTCTTTACCTTCAGCTGGTGGTATCCACTCCTCAAGTCCAACTTCGAGAAGACTCTCGAACCTCCAAGCTGGTCAAAGATATCGTCGATGCACGGCAGCGGATACTTATAATTTACGGTGACAGCATTCAATCCTCGATAGTCCACGCACATCCTGCGGGACCCATCCTTCTTCTTTACAAGCAAAACAGGTGCACCCCACGGTGACACACTAGGGTGGATGAAACCCTTCTGCAGCAACTCATCCAACTGCTTCCGCAGCTCCTCGAGCTCAGCAGGAGCCATACGGTACGGTGCCTTCGATATCGGTTGCGCTCCTGGCATAAGATCAATTCCAAACTCTAAAGCTCTGTCAGGTGGCAAACCTGAGATATCCTCCGGGAAGACGTCGTAGAAGTCTCTGACGACTGCTGGTCGCTCGATCTCCATCTCCATCTGCATGGCTGTAACAATTGGCACCTCCCGCTTGGCCCGAAATCTGATGGGCCCAAGCGACTCATCCCTGCTGCGGAACTCGAACTCCGGATGACCTGGAATCCGGAACACCACCCTCTTGCTGTGACAGTCGATCGAGGCGTGGAAATCTCCCAACCAATCGATGCCAAGAACGACATCGAAATGTGGCAGATCGTGGACAATGAAATCTGCAAAGAGCTCGTGTCCACTGATCACTAAAGAAATCGATCGACATCCCAAATTTACCGTCACCACTCCGTTCCCGGTGGTAATGTCCCAACACTTAGGGAGTGTATGGGTGGGGATAGAGTGCTTTGTTGTAAACCTCCGGGATATGATGCACATAGATGCACCGGAGTCGAACAAAGCCAAGGCTAGGTGAGAGGACACTAGAATGGTGCCTAAGATATAAGGGAACTACGGTCAAAACAACTACTCTATCAACAAGTCAACCAAGCAACAGAAATAAAAGATCTAAACTATGAAATGAAAAACTAGGATCAAGGGTTACCTGCTATAACTCCATCCAGCTCCTCAGTCTCAGCAGCAGTCATGGTGTACGCCGGCCTCTGGGGCTGTGCTGCTCTCTGGTACATCTGCCTCTGTGGCGGCAAAGGTGGTCCACGAGCAGCAGGTCCCCTCTGAACTGGAGCAGGTGCTCTCATCTGCAACGGGGCTGGCGCTCCAACTGCAGCATGACGAGCTCTAGGGCAATCCTTCGCAGCATGCGAAGCATCTCCACAAATTAAGCATAACCCCATCCTCTTCCTGCAGGTGGCCTGAACATGTCCAGGCTTTCCGCAGAAGTGGCATGGGCCCTTGCCCTGAATCTGAACTGGTGCTCCAGGCCTCTTGAATGGTACTGTCTGAACTGGCCTCATCGCCGGCCTGGCAGGTAGCCGGTACTGCTCTATGGGACGCTTCCCCTTATCAGCTGGAGGGTCAGGTAGGAGCGAAATAAGCTCATGATTCTTCGCAGCATCCAGCACCTCCCTCATAGTCGTGAAACTCACCGAAGACATAGAAGCCTGAATCTTCGGACGTAGTCCCTGACGAAAACGATCAACTCGCTTCTCCTCCTTCTTCACCATGTGCGGAGCAAAGCGACTCAGCATCTCAAACTCCGCCTCATACTCCTCGACGGTCATGTTCTCCTGCTTCAGATCTATAAACCTGCTCAGCAGCTCCCTCCTAGCAGACTTGGTGAAGTACTTATCCTTGAACATAGACCTGAAGGTCTTCCATCCCACTGGCTTCTCAAGACGCCTCTCCTTGATGCGCCACCAGTTCCTCGCATTCTCCGTCAGCTGCATCTTTGCTATCTCCACACGGGTATCATCAGGAATCTTCGCAGCAACTAACTTCTCCTCCATGCTCTGGATCCACTCGTCAGCAGCTAGGGGTCCATCCTTCCCCGAAAATGTCTTTGGCTGGAGCTCGTTGAACTGCTTCACTCCTGGAGCAGCTCGAGGGGCAGGTGGAGGTGGGGGTGGTGCAACTGGAACAGCCTGGGCAGCGCGCTGGGACTGCTGAACCAACTGATGCTGAACATCCAGCATCTCCCTCATCACACCCAGAAACTGACGGAAGTCTCCGCTCTGGTCCTCCGGAACTCCATCGCCTAAGTTCCCCGATCGGGTAACACGTCGTCTGGCCATCCTATTGACAGAAACACAGAGGTTAGACTCGTACAATTATTGGATGATAATAAAATGAATTCCAATACTTCGATTGTTCCATATTCGCAGAAGGAGGGGACCTGCATGGGCCACCACTAAAACCTGTCACGCCCCGCTTCCCAAAAAGGTCGGAGGCGAAGCGTGACTAAGGCCCGCTTAGGCCAGGGCTAAGAGCCCGGACCCAATAAGCGTCTGTGATATTCCAAACGAAGGAAACAGGTCCCTGCAAGTTAGTACGGAAACAACAAAGTATTGAAAGGAGATATCATTTCATTTTATTCCAAATAAAACATCCAAAAGTACTGAGAGTCTAAAACACCCGAAGGCTACAACTGCAGAAAAGGAAACTACTGGTGCAAGCACCCAACCTAGACAAGGAAAACAACAGGTGCTACCCACCCAATCTAAACTGGAACAGAAATCCGGATCAGCAACAAGAGGCCTCTAACTCTGGTCCTCCTCCGGGTCGTACTCCGGATCAACGTCCTCCGGCTCTCCGTCAGCTGGCAAGTCCGCCTCGTCAACATACTCTGGCTCAACACCTGACGTACAGCACCAAAAGAAGGAACTGTACGTCAGGTCAGGTCTACAAAAAGGGTTAGACCAAACTGCAAGTGTATCAACTTTTTAGACAACGTTTTACTGGTTGATTAGCATGCTGGGGTTACAACAAGTACAAGAGAAGTAACGTAGCAGGAAAGTAAAGCGCAACAAGTAGTAGTTGTAGCATGTGCTACCAACTACGGGACTAGCCTACAGGTGTCAGGACAAGACGTGACGTGACGGAAGCAAGGCAGGACAAGACAAGTGAGACACGAAAGGGTTCACGCCTTACGGTTCGAGGGGGATCAGACCCTCTTGCCGTACGCACGCTCAACCCAACCCCAAACCCCAAGACAAGACAAGACAAGACAAGACACCAGTACAAGGGATCACTCGCTCTAGCTTGGCGAGTGCCCTATTGCCCGCAGGCTGAGAATCAGTACAAGGGATCACTCTCTCTAGCTTGGAGAGTGCCCTATTGCCCTCGGGATGTGTATCAGTACAAGGGATCACCCTCTCAACTTGGAGAGTGCCCTATTGCCCGCAGGCTGTGAATCAGTACAAGGGATCACTCGGCGAGTGCCCTATTGCCCAGCGGGCTGTGCAAGACGGGACGTGACGTGACACGACGGGAAGGGTTATTCTAGGGTGTCCACACACACGCACACACATGATAGCCCTATAGCATGAAAAAGTTGTTGTTGTCAGGCTCAGACTTCGTCGTCAAGTCTGAGCCGTCAAGAGTTGTCCCGGACGCTATCATTTCACGTCCGGTTCTATTTGTTCACATTTAACAGTTCTAACCAACTAAGGCCTAAACACGGCCAAAAGTGCAAGTGGATACACTTGCCTGCGATGGCGAGTGTGTCGTCCGTCCGGGGCGTCTCGTCCAGTCGTCGCGTCCGCGGTAGTCCGTCTGAAACAGTCACAGTGACGGTGTCAGGTCGCGAATTCGTCAAATCCTATTAGGTTTCGTTTCTAGGTTTTCGGGACTATCCTATTCGTCAAAAGTCACTTTTTTTATGTATCAACCTAATCGACGCTCTATCCTATGTGCACAGTCAAATTAGTCCGTTCGTCGATTTTCTATGTTCGTACAACGTTTTACAGGAGCTGAAAATTAAATTTAGTTCAAGTTGACGGTTTTTAGTTTAGGGTTCAGTCAGCTATTGTGGGGGTTTCTACGAGTTTCGGGGAACCAACCTGAACCGGAGTTTGCTGTAGATTAGGTGTCGGGTCTGATCGGAGAACTCCTCGGCTTCAGATCTGGTCCTCGCACGTCTCTCCAAAAGTTCGAACTTGCGACGAAGGCCTACGACGTGTCGCAACGTCGTAGACGGCAAATCCGCGAAGTGGCACGTCCAAGTGGGGCCCACAGCAGTGCTAGGGGTCCAAGGGGGGCCCACAACACCTCAGGAGCACTTGGGGGGCCCTCCACAGAAGTTGGTATGGGAGAAACCCACTTGCGACGAAGGCCTGTCGGTCGTTCACCCTCGGTGCGAGGGTTTCTCTCGGTCAGACCGAGAGAAGCTCTCGGTCGTGCACTGGCGATGCGGGGGCTCGGTTGCAGCGGCGGATGCGAGGGATTTTGTCGGTCAGACCGACAGATCCCGTCGATCGGGCGCTTGGACGAAGCTGGCAGCGGAGCGGGGTGCGGAGCAGCTTCAGGTACGGAGCGGGCCTCGGTCAGACCGACGGAGCGGGTCGGTCAGCGCTTGGCGATGCGGAGCGGAGCGGAGCGGGCGGCTGTGCGGAGAAATCCCTCGGTCAGACCGAGAGAGGGCCTCGGTCGGAGCGGGCGACAGCGGGGGAAAACAATGCAGCGGCTGTGCGAGCGGCGATGCGGGGGCTTGCTCCGGTCGTGCAAGGGGATGTGCGTGGGTGAGCTTCGGTCGTGCACGTTGCGATCGTCGCAACGTTGCGACGAAGCTTTGGAAGAGGAAACGGCGGCTAGGGTTTTGAGCAATGACGAAAATACTTTTCCTAGGGCTAACTTAAATAGGTTAGAGCTAGGTTTAGGGTTTGGGTTCGGAAAAACTTTATTAAAATAATTTAAAATAATTAAATTAGTTAAAATTACTCTCCTCTCCCTCACGCGAAATTGGTGCGGCCAAAAATTCTAAAATTTTGCCTAAAAATTCCTTAATACGTTATCATAATATAGTAATTTTATTGTAATTAAAACTTTTATAAAAATAGGTTTTAAAATTATTTAAAGCTTTCAAAAAAATAGAAAATGGGTCAAATTAAGTCCAAAAATTATAAAATAATTATGGGTTGTTCTAGGTGACTAAAGAAAGATAGTGGAGAAGACGGATCTACATTTCGATGTCGAGAGACGAAACTAAAATTCGTAACGTCTCGCATCAAAACAGAAAGTCGCGACGTCACGCCAATTAAGATAGCGTCGCTGAAGAACGACTCGAGATATATTGTTACAAGGTTATTCCACTATCTAATACTTCCAGAGACGATCACGTCGATATATCACACAATAATGTTCAAAATCAAATAAAGTCAAAAATAAGCACGTGCACAAAGAAGGTACGATCGGAAACCGACCGTTACATATGAAAACCTAATCCTACTGCAATACAGGGTGACCCTAGCACTATATAAAGGCTTGTACCCAGCCCTCTTATATTGTACAAAGACATCAATCACTCCTGAGAAAGTTTCAAGTGTGCGAAGATATTCAAACATCTTTAGAGGGAGAATCTCTAGCATAAAGCGAAGTTTTTCATTCTCCTTCTTCCTCGCTCTAACAAAGCTTGGAAGGCAGTTCGAGTTCTTGGAGGGCACGTGGATCGTGGAGGCGTTCTTCATCATGTGATTCATCAAAGGTGCTGATTGAAAAGGAGAACGCAGTGCTTCTGGTCTTCACCAAAAGAGATTTAGGATCTGTGAGTATCAAATTGCGTATATTTGCACAAATGTATGATCTTTTTGGCTTTGTTTCAGTTTTTTATCGCTAGAATTGCAGTAGACCTTGGGTATAATGATAGCTAGCTAGAAAATTTTAATTTTTTGTCGTCTGCTACATGATCTAATTGTTTAGATTACTAGCACCATTACCTTACAATGGGTACATAATCTACGATATGTGTAAGACATATGCTCACCATTGCTGATCCTCCAGTTCACTAAATATGCATACATGCACGCCTACTGCATGGTAATTTCATGTTGCCTCTAATCACTCTACACAATTAATCCCCTAATTTAGTAGCATATATGTCTGCATGCTGAAGTCTGTAAATATTCTGGGCATTATCTCCTTGGGCCAAGCATCGTGTCACTGAAACATGCATTTATTCTCCACCTGCCAACCCATGCCTTGACTTCATTGAAAGGCAATAAAGACAAACCATTTTGCATGTTGTTTAAGCTCAACGTCTAAAACCCAACAATCAAGATTGTTTCGGTGTGTTTTCTCACCGCTGAATTGTTGACCGGAGGGCGGGAGGTCAACGTAGTTAGGGGGACACGTGGGACCTCTGAGATCAGTTGAAGGCACGTCTACTCGGTGAGGGACGCGTGGATCCTTGCGTCGGATTACCGAAGAGTAGCCTCGGCTAAGCGACGGCCTCCTTGTGGTGGGGGCGAGCAGGCTCGTGGCTGAGGATGCTTGGCTTCGGCTGGGAAGATGCTGAGGGGTAGCCTCGACGTCGCTGGATCTGCTCGACCTGAACAGACGAGAAATCTCATCGGGGGGGTCGGACATTGGTTTCAACCAAGTCCCCTTCGATGCGTAAGTCAGAACGGATCTGATGGATGCTCGTGGGATCGGTATGGCTCACGGAAAGGCCAATTCTCGAGTCCTCGGACCGAGTTATGGAGAGAAAATGTAATGGTGGAAAACAAGGTCGTGCGAGTAGAATACCTCTTTGTTTTGGTATCTAGAAAGTGATCCCTTTATATGTCATACCTCGAGTCCTTTTATAGGAGTCCTCCACGTTCGCTCCTCCTCAACGTCCCCTCCTTCCGCCCACATGATTTGCCACTTTGATGGCTTCTTCATGTGTCATGAAGGTGGGCGTAATGGAGCCCCTTAATGGTGATTAAGGGGGGAGCGGTTAGCTCCCGCTGACATAGGCTGATGGGGGCATCTGCCCGACTCCGAGTTTTCGTGGGGGCCTCGTCACTAGGCCCGCTCTTCAGGGCCGCCTACTTATGATGTGGGCTTGGGTCGTTCGATCTTGGGCCATCTCAAAATGGTCATATCAATTGCCCCCATCGCTCGGGTCGTTCAGATTCTGCTGGTTCGGTTCGGGCGATGTGACTTGTGTGGATTTTGACAGGTGCGTCAGTCAAGGTAGGGACATTAAATGGAAGCCATCATGACGCTGCCCGGTTAGACTTCTCCCGCCCTTGGGAGCGGAATTCGAAGTGCCGCCGGTTGTTAGATGTCGCCATGCATCCTCCTTCGAACAGCCCAGATTCTAAGATTGTGTCTCATATAAAGTCGACGCCCTTCAAGATTTGATCTTCATGCTTTTCGATTTGACCATGTTCCTGTGAGTGCTGGTGAATTCTCATTCGTCTCTCTTCCTCCGGTCTCTCTTCAAGGTAATCTCCTTTCCCTTCTTCTGCCTCATTCGATTTGCCCCATGGCGGCGCTTAGTATAGGAGGTTCTGCTCCTGGGTCCGGAGTTCCCCGGTTCCAGAGTCTGGCAACCCTCCGACCTCGGGGCCTGGTAACCCCTTGGCTCTGCATCCGGCTCCTGACAAAGGGAAAGGCTTACTGTTTGAAGATCCGGTCCATAGAGATGACGCTCAAGCGGCGGAGAGGCTCAATGTCCCCCCAGTGATCCTTAGGTCATCGTCCACAGTCCCGTTCTCGATGGCTAGGAGATCAGGGCGAAGTCTTATGTCACCCGTACGACTTCCGGGTCCCCTTTGGTGACGAAAGGATCTGCTTCCTAGGAGCCGCGAGGCCGGGGTGTACGTCGAGATGTTTCGCATGGGACTCCGCTTTCCCCTCCACCCTTTTATTATCCAGGTCATGGAGTTCTTGATGGTGGCCTGGTGCCAGCTGACCCCCCACTCGATTGCGACGCTGGTCGGGTTTATTATGATCTGTAGCGTGCACGACTTGGAGCCTAATTTGCCCCTCTTCTTCTACTATTTCCGAGTTCAGACAGTCGGTCGAGGATCATGGCAGCACATCTGCGCCCAAGTGGGGAGGGAGTGCCTGCTGGGTCTGCCTCGTTGGGTGGGCGACTAGAGCTCGAATTATGTCTTTGTCATTTTCCCCGAGGATGCCATGATCTTGACAGTTTGGGGAGGCTTGTGTCAATATGACCTGATGATGTCCCTCCCCGAGGCCGATCAGGTGGCAATCAGATTGTTGTTGTCTTTGTCCCTAGTGGAGAGGTCGATCTGGCCCTTGATGGACGACCTTCTCCTTAAGAACGTCATGTGGTCCCCTGGTAAGCGTTGTTCTCTTCTGCTCCCCACTTTTTTCTTACCCTGATCTTCTTTTTTTCTGCAGAAATGGCCGGTCGAGAATTCAGCCGTGATGTCGGCGAGCTCATACGTCGAGGTGCTAATAGTGGGTGCGAAAACCCTACCAGCCATGCACCCGCCGCACGGTGGAGGATGAGATTCGTAGGGCTGATCCTGCGGTGGGGAGGCTGGAGCCGACAGTTGTCGCTACGCCGCTGGCTCTGGTTGCCGTTGAATCTCCCACTGGGGAGGACGTGACCAGCGGCACCCCCGGCTCCGCCCGTGTTGAAAGGGACAACGGGGGTGTCGGCCAGGGGTCCCGGACCCCATTCGGGGGCCGTAGTGGAGAAAGGAAACGCCCCCCTCCGGAGTCCAGGGGGGCCGAAGAGAAGAAGAAGAAGAGGAAAACCGGGGAGGTCCGGCCCTCGACAGTGCCCGAGGCGACAGTCATCTCGAGGGAGACTCTCCCGCTGGTGGAGGTGGCTGCCTCTGCTAGTCTGGCTGAGCAATCACCGGTCAGTGCGGGGGGGCACCATGTTCATGCTTGAGGCTGGCCCAGAGGTCCCGCCTTGGGAGTCGGTCTTCTTCGATCGAGGCATGGCCGCCCACCTTCCGAGGGACCTCTCCCTCTTGGAGAGGGTTCACTCCGATCGCCTGGCAGACTCCCAGGTCTGGTAGCTCCAGCATGTCAGTTTTTTCATCGCATCAGATTCCGTTTCGTGGCAGCCCTGGCTTACACCTCTCTTCCAGGCTTCCATAATGGTCGGGGAGACGCAGCGTCGCACGGCACAGGCAATCTGCCTCGAGGAGTCCTTGGCACGAGAGTGCCTGAGGGCTGGTGAGGCCGAGGTGTCGACTGAGGAAGCCCGCATGAAGGCTCCTCGCTCGCGACGTCAGGTGGAAGAGCTCACCTCCGAGGTGGCGGACTTGAAGGAGGCCCTGGCGGCCGCCCAGCGGTCCTCCCAAGCGGCAGAGGAGGCATTCCACCAGGAGAGGAACGATCTGTGGGCCGAGCTGGGGGCCCTGTAGCTAGCGCACCCAGCCCGACTCGTCGAGGAGGTGGAGAGGGGTTACGAGGGGGTTCTGAGGCTGAGGATCACGGATACCCTCAAGAAGGCGTTCGAATCATACGAAGACCTCCTGGCCCTGAGGATCCTAGGAGCCTTTCGGGACTCCTTTTAAAGGTTCGAGGAGCGGATCCGGCTATCACTTCCCCCCTCCCCGTCAGGTCCCGAGGAACCCGCTCGATCCAGCAAGGCGAGGCTCCAGGAGATGCCTCCTCCCGAGCTCCAGCGTCGTAGGCGACGTTCCCCTGCTTTTATTCCCTTTTTTGTAAAAAGAAAACATTTTTTGAAAGTAGTAAATAGTTTGTTTTGCGAGTCTTTTTACCTTTCCGTATGTTGTCGTACCCTTATGCTATACTTTCTCCCGGGGACAATCGTCAAGTGTTTTTCTATATGGTGCCCCTTTATCGCCCCCTCCCGCTATTCATGCCAAGGCAGACCGCGGGCTTGGACTGTGGGAGGTCTTCTTTCTGCTGGTTAGGTTATTGCCTTACCGAGGCGGTCGTCCCACTGGGGGTGGCCCTCGGCATTGCGGATGATCGTAAAGATTATCCCGCTGAGGGTAGCTCTCCGCCTCTCAGAGCGATTGTAGCGGTCGGATCACCGAAGGGGAGTGGTCTTTTGAGGTTAACTCTCTCTAGTCCTTGTTGAGTATTGGTGTTTTATACCAATGTTATTTTGATGATAATCACAACATTATGTTGTTGCTAATGACTCTCTTGTTTTAGTCTCTTAGTTACATTTCAAGAATATCATTTTTGGAGACTAAACACTTTGTGTAAGGATGGACATCAAGTGGAGAAGGGCCAAAGCTTGGACTCAAGGGGTGCCAAAGCTTGGAGATGATGGAAAGCATCAAGGCATCAAGATTGAAGACATAGACTCTAAGGAAAGAATTGTAATCCATGTAATATTTCCTTTATTGCTTTCTCTCTCATTTGAGTGTAGGTTAATGTAATGCCTTGATAGATGGTCTACTCATTTATGCATATGCATTCTAACCATCTTAGTGAGCCTTAGGATTATCATAGAATCCAACCAAATAGGCTCATCATGACCAAAGACTCATTTGTAGTCTCTGGTTCTCCAACAGTCGCCTGTTGAAGGATTCACAGTCGACTATCGAGCCTTCTACAGTCGACTGTAATGTACTGCTCAAGTCAACATATTTATTGACTCTACTTGAGCTTGTCACACTAGTCGACTGATGATCAATTTACAGTCGCCTGTATATTTACAGTCGCCTGTGGAATGGTCAACAGTCGTCTGAGAAGGTAAGTGCAAAATCTGCTTCTCTCTGTTTTTCTTCATCTCCTACAGCAGTCGACTGATGAAGGATTTACAGTCGCCTGTCTATTTTACAGTCGACTGTGTTCTTTCCATCAGTCGCATGTATGCTTATTGAGAGAAAGAGTGCAACTCTCTGTTTTATTCCATCCCCTGCAACAGTCGCCTGCTGAAGGTTTTACAGGCGCTTGTCCTGTTTATAGTCGACTATATCGACTTCATCAGTCGACTGTCGAGGCTCAGATTATAGCCATTGGATATTTTCTAGCAGTTGGACAGTCAACTATCATTTGTTCATCAGTCGACTGTCAGTGACGTTTCTGCCCAGAAACTAGCCGTTGCAGCTTTTTGTTTTTGGCTGTTTCCTTGGGTTTTGAGAGTTGGTCTATGGTTCCAATATATATGAGAGGGTTGAGTTCATAGGAACTTCTTGATGCTATTGCAAATCATTAGAGATTGATTAAGCCATTCTCAAACTCTCTTATTTCCCCCCTTAGAGCTCATTCTCTCCTTCATGCATTGAAGTCAAGCTCAAGAAAAATTATCCAAGTGCTTTCAAGCTAATCTCATCACTTGGAGATCCTCTTCCATGCATTGCATTCATTAATGAGTAAGTTCATCTCAAGGCATAGGTAAGAGTATTTGTTTTACTTTGTTATTTCATTGAAACCCTAGATTTCTGTGTGAGAGCTAGTTACTCTCTGTGTGAGAGTATAACCTTCTGTGTGAGGGTTGGTTGAGATCTCTCTGTGTGAGAGTTTGAGTCTCTTTGCGTGGGAGCATAAGTCTTTCTGTGTGAAAACAAGGATATCTCTTTGTGGGAATCCTAAATTCTCTGTGTGAGGTCTCTCTGTGTGAGAGTAAGAATTTCTCTGTGTGAGAATCCAAATCCTCTGTGTGTGGTATCTCTGTGAGAGATTGTATTCACTTCTCTGTGTGAGAATTATAGTGGATATTTGTGTGGCTGGATGTACCCAACTCTGGGGAACCAGGGTAATTCTTGTGTTTGTGTTTGGATTGATTGTGTTGATTAATTCCTCTTGCACTTATTATTCCGCATTTGCAAGTTTAATTTCAGTTGCACAATTTATTGCCATTACACTATTCACACACACCCCCCCTTAGTATGTTGTTGTTAGTATTGCAAGGGTAAGGCGATCCTTACAGTCCTCAAAGGTGTTCCTTTGTAGACACCTCGTCCCCTGTTGTATCGGGTAGATATGCCGGGGAAAGTCGCGTCAGTCCATCTGACGACCGACCTACCGGGTCGGTGCCAAGGACACGCTCTCAGCCGACCAGATGTTCGGCCCGCCGAGGATTTGCCTTTGGTCTTAAGGTGGAGTGGGTGACCATCCTGCTGAGGGACTTGCCTTCAGCCTCACGGGCGGTCGTGTGATCGGCCCGCTGGGGGAGTCGCCCCAGCCTTATGGTCGATTGGGTCGGTCGGCCTGCTGGGGGAGCTACCCCCAGGCTTACGGTCCATCGAAGGACTGGCCTGCTGGAGGAGTTTCCCCCAGCCTTACGGACAGTCGGGTCGGTCCACCTACTGGGGGAGCTACCCCAGGCTTACGATAGATCGGTGGATCGGCCCGCTGAGAGAGTTGCCCTCAGCCTTACGGTCCATCCTTGTGATCGACCTGCTGGGGGAGTTGCCCCAGCCTTATGTTCGATCCTTGTGATCGACTCGCTGAGGGAGTCGCCCCCAGCCTTACGGTCGATCGATGTGATCGGCTCGCTGGGAGAGTCACCCCCAGCCTTACAGTCGATCGCTGTGATCGACCCGCTGGGGGAGTTGACCCAGCCTTACTGTCGATCGTTACGCTCGGCCTGCTGGGGGAGTAGCCCCCAGCCTTACGGTCGATCGTTGTGATCAGCCTGCTGGGGGAGTCGCCCCAGCCTTACTGGCGATCGTTGGTACCGGCCCTCTGGGGGAGTCGCCCCCAGCCTTACGGCCAATCGTTGCGATCGGCCCGCTGGGGGAGTCGCCCCCAGCCTTACGACCGATCGTTGAGTTTGATGCTATGGGAAGGAGCAGGATTGCTTCAACGCGAACTAGCATTTCATACTTTGAATCTGAGAATACATTCGAAAGGAAACAAGCATGGAAGATAAGGGCGAGCTAATCTCGCCTGGGGGGTAAGGCCGCGACTGATAATCCCGCCTCCTTATTCTATAATGCAAAGGGCGGTCTGGACGACGTTCACCTTTTTCCCTTTGTCCATCTGATTGGATGCCCCCTCTCCAGGGGTCGCCTTTGGGTCGTTGACAAAGTTCTTCAAGTGCCCGCGGCTGATCAGCTTGTCTATATCCTTCTTCAGGTGCCAACATTCGTCGGTGTCGTGGCCGTTGTCTTTGTGGTACCGGCAGTACTTCTCCTCGTCCCTTCTGCCACCCTTCATCTTTAAGGGCGGCTTGCCGATGTGGCCCTCCTTCTGGGCCTGATTTAGAACAGCGTCAGGGGTAGCGTTCAATCTGGGGGTCGTGTTTCTTCCTTGCGCTGCTTCCCCCTCAGCTTCTTCTCTCGCTTGTGGTCGTCCGGCTTGCGGCGTTCGCTCTCTTCTCGTTTGGAGCCCCGCCTGGTTCCTACAGGGATACTTCCTTCTTCTTCTGCCAACGCCTCCTCTGTCAGCATGTAACGTTTCACCCAGGCTATTACCTCAGCGAGGTCTCTCGCGGGTTCGTTGTGCAGTGACTTCTTTAGGCCACTGTGGCGAAGACCTTTCTTCAAGGCCGTCTTCACGACCATCTCCGGGCAGCTCTCCACATTCAGCCTCTCGGCATTGAAGCACCGCATGTAGCTCCTTAGGGATTCGCCCGGCCTCTGTATTACATTAAATAGCAACTCTGAGTCCGGCTTTACCTGTCGACCGACCATGAGCTGCTTGCAGAATTTTTGGGAGAGATCCTAAAAGTCCATGATGGAGCGGCTAGGAAGACTGTGATACCAATTCCTGGCTGACTTCCGAAGAGTAGAGTAAAAGCCTCGGCAGAGCAGGGAGTCATCGGCCCCCTGGAATGCCATGACCCCTTCGTAGTCCATCACATGGTCCTCTGGGTCTCCTGTGCCGTCGTATTTCTCCAAGGTCGGCACCTTGAATCGGGAGGGTATCCGGGTGTCAGTAATACTCCTTGCTAAGGGGCAACGGTCATCCCCGGGGCCTCCTTGGTCTCCCCAGCCTATCGAAGCATTGATGCGAGGACAAAGTCGCCTCGACGGGGCTTCGAGGCTTCAAGGGGAGTCTGCCCGTCGTTCGTCTCGGATGAGGACAGGTGTTGGTCACCGAGCGCTTCTCCTTTCATTGTGATCCCTTCAGCTTCTACGCCTCCTCCGGCAAGGGCTTCCACTTCGCCCTTGACGATTCTCGGTGGCTCGTGGGCTGGGCGACCACCGACGCACTGAGCGCGATCACCTGGACGAGGCTATGGTTGATTCGCCTCGGGCCCGTTTGGACCTTTCATCCGCCTCATCCTGGAGCATAGTGGGGGTAAGGGATCGTACCGAGATGAAGTTCGGTAGGGTGAACCTCCTTTCCGGGTTGGCGTCCTCACCGCCTGGAGCGGCAACCACAGCCGAGCGCAGCGAGGGGCGATGTTCCTGTCGACCAGGAACGCCTGCCGTGCCCCTCCCCAGGAGGGGCAGGTTGCCCGCTAGCTGTTGGACGGCGGCTGCCAGTGTCTGGAGGTTGGCGTGCGTCTCTTAGGCAAAGAGACGGAGTTGCTCTTGGGTCACCGAGCGCGAGTCACTGGTGCCCTCGTTAGAGTGGCTTTGCATGTTTTCGGGTGGGACGTAGTCGCCCTCCTCATTGATGGGGGGCATGCGCCCTACCCCGTTGCAGGCGGATTCCATTTTGGTGATGCGGTTGCTTGACGTGTGTGTTTTTTCGATCCCACAAACAGTGCCAGATGTTTTGGGCTGTTTTCTTACCGCTGAATTGTTGACCGGAGGGCGAGAGGTCAACATGGTCAAGGGGGACACGTGGGACCTCCGGGATCGGTTGAAGGCATGTCTACTCGGTGAGGGACGCGTGGATCCTCGCGTCGGCTTGTCGAAGAGTAGCCTCAGCTAAGCGGCGGCCTCCTTGTGATGGGGGCGAGCAGGCTCGTGACTGAGGATGCTCGGCTTAGGCTGGGAAGACGCTGAGGGGTAGCCTCGGCGTCGCTGGATCTGCTCTACCTGAACAGACGAGGAAGCTCGTCAGGGGGGTCGGACCTTGGGTCGGACCTTGGTTCCGACCAAGTCTCCTCCGATGCCTAAGTCAAAACGGATCTGATGGATGCTCTGTGGGATCGGTATAGCTTACGGGAAGGCTAATACTCGAGTCCTCGGACCGAGTTATGGAGAGAAAATGTAAGGGTGGAAGACAAGGTCGTGCGAGTAGAATACCTCTGTGTTTTGGTATATAGGAAGTGATCCCTTTGTATGTCATACATCGAGTCCTTTTATAGGAGTCCTCCACGTTCGCTCCTCCTCAACATCCCCTCCTTCCACCCCCATGATCCACCACTTTGATGGTGTCTTCATTGGTCATGAAAGTGGGCGTAATGGGGCCACTTAATGGTGATTAGGGAGGTGCTTTAAGGGGAGCGGTTAGCTCCCACTGACGTGGGCTGATGGGGGCGTCTGCTTCGGTCGAGGCCGGCCTGACTCTGAGTCTTCGTGGGGGCCTCGTCGCTAGGCCCGCTCTTCAGGGCCGCCTGCTTACGATATGGGCTTGGGTCGTTCGATCTTGGGCCATATCAAAATGGTCGTATCAAAGATAAAAATGTTATGAATGAGGGAGGCCTTTGGCCTCCCCTCCTTCATTACCCACTATCATTAGTCCCCATTACTATGAGTAATGGGGACTCTTGGTCTCCTTGAGGCCTTTCATCTCCTCCCCTATATCAATATATAGAGAACCATGGCCTATGGCCATGGTTACTCATTCCTTTGGCTATGAAAGCTTCTCTCTCTATCTCTTGAATCCAATTATCTTATAACACGTTATCAACACGTGTTCTCCTCTTGAGCACAAATTTTTCAACAAAATTTTCATACCCTACGCGCAAGGAATCTATAGTTGCTGCGGCGAGGAATCTATTGGTTGCAGCGTTGTGGCATCCTCAAGGCGTTCTGGAGCTCAGATTTTTATCTACGGTTCTAATCTACGGTCGTCCCTGATCATCGATCTAGAGGTAAAATTTTATTTCCCGTAGATTACAATACATGATAATTTTTACATTGTTAAAGTACAAGTAAAAATTAAAATGAAAAAAAAACCCCTACTCTAATCTCTCGCGCCGCCGACACCCCCCGTCGGGGGACCTCTGTCGCCCCCCCCCCCCCCCCCCCCCAGACAAGGGGGCCGTCCGATCAAGCCCCCCCCCCCCCCCCCCCCCCCGGTCGGGGGGGCCCCTCTGTCGCCGCCCCCCCCCCCCCCCCCCCCCCCCCTGGTCGGGGGGGCCCCTCTGTCGCCGCGTCGCCCCCCTGACGGGGGGCCATCCGATCAAGCCCCCCCCCGGTCGGGGGGCCCCTCTGTCGCCGCGCCGCCCCCCCCTGACGGGGGGCCGTCCGATCAAGCCCCCACGGTCGGGGGGGCCTCTGTCGACGCCCCCCCCCCCTGACGGGGGGGCGATCGGCACCCACCCCCCCCAGCGGGGGGGTTCCTCCGGCAGCGCCCCCCCTGACGGGGGGGCCGATCGGCACCCCCCCAGCGGGGGGGTTCCTCCGACAGCGCCCCCCCTGACAGGGGGGCCGATCGGCACCCACCCCCAGCGGGGGGTTCCTCCGGCAGCGCCCCCCCCCCCTGACGGGGGGGCGATCTGCAGTGCCCACCCCCCAGCGGGGGGGTTCCTCCGGCAGCGCCCCCCCTGACGGGGGGGGCCGATCGGCATCGCCTCCCCCCCGACGGGGGGGCTCTTCTCTGTTGCCTTCCACCCTTGCGGGGCAGGAGGGGAGGGTATTTTACTCTGGCTGCTACGTGAGGGGGTTTTCTGGCCACCGCCAGACCCAAATCAGTAACTAATGGGGTGGAGATTGTGGGGACAGACTTACGGTTTTTGGGGATTATTGGTTTTTCCCCAACCTAAAGTAGGCTAAATTTAATTAAAAATGATATTTGGGCCAGAAGCCCATTAGTGAGTATCAATAACACAAATATTTTAATTGGGCCTGCAGCCCCTATTACATTATATTTAGCCCCTATTACACAAATATTTTAACGGTAAAAATTATATTTAGCCTACTAAATAATTGCCTGAAGCCAATTCTTTAACGGGACTCTCCCCTGAGTAAAATCAAAAATAATCTCTATATTCCTTGTTGACCAATTATTTTATACATCCCTCTTGCATATTATAATCTATGTTTTACTAGGACTCTATTTTTCAAAATATAACTATCTCAAAGATCCTGAGACCGCTCTGTCGTTAGTCAACTAACCTAACGGTGTATGACGTTTCCACGTGGTCTACGAGATAATTATATTTTCTAGTTTCCTTTACAAATATGTTTTGCTTGAGATATATGCGTGGTTGTTCATTTTTATGCCAGTAGCATATTTATAACTGCGTGGATGTTTAAATAAGTAAAAATGTGTTTTTCGGGATCAGCCATTGTATACCTATTTACATCCCTGCACTTTTATTTTTCTTTTGAGAGAATTTGTAAGTGAGGAAATTTGTATTAAAAGCCAAAGCTCGGTTCAACAGCATATGAAGACGGAGATATAGAAACCCAGTTTGGGTTTCCAAAGTTGTATTTTTCTTTTTCTCGTATGGACTGTAAACGAACTTTGGACTGTGTACTATTTTGGGTATCTGGCCGATCCCCGCATTTTTACTTGTTAATTTCTTTGTGCATGAATATTTGAATTTTAATTAATTCATGCTCATTTTAAATTGCGTAGATAAAATGGCAAAATTGGCAAGCGTCGATTTCGAAGTCCTTGACTCTGCAGGGACAAATTACCTGAGTTAGCGAGTGGACCTGAAGTTCCACTTGCGTTCGATGGCCCTCCTTGGGACCATTTTGGCTCCTTCCTCGGCCCCAGCAGCGGCCGAAGCTTCTGCTACATTTAGCAGCAGCCCTACAACCACTGTATCCGATGTAGATAAGGCGAAAGCCATAATCTACATTAGGAAACATATAGATTGGACCTTGAAGGCCGAATACTTAACGGTTGAGGACCCAAAGGACCTATGGACAGCGCTGGAAGCACGTTATAAACATCAAATTGATGTTATATTACCCCGTGCCAGTTATGAGTGGGAAAACCTCAGACTTCAGGACTATAAGTCTGTCGCTGAGTATAATTCTGCACTTCATAACATCACCTCACCCCTGAAGTTGTGCGGTGAAGAAGTGACAGAACAACGCATGTTGGAAAAAACATTTACCTCGTTTCACGAGAAAGATGCAATCCTCATGCAGCAGTATCGTGAACGCAACTTCACGAAATTCTCTGATCTGATCTCATGCCTACTTAGGGCAGAGCAAAATCGAGATTTACTGCTTGCAACTCATAACTTGTGTCCAGCTGGCACTGCCCCAATCCCTGAAGCCCACCATGTTTCTCCCCAGAAGTGGAAAAACAAGAGGAAGCCTAAAAACACTAAAGGGAAAGCGGTAACAAAGCAACCAAGAGGTGCAGCTCCCCAGACAAACAAAAACAATAAAGGGAAACGAAACTTCACTTGGAAGCGAAAGAACACCGAGCACGTTTCACTTCCAAAGAAGACCTGGGAGGACAAATGCCATAGATGCGGCATGACTGGCCATTGGTCCAGAAACTGCCGCACTCCTCGCCACCTACAGGATTTATACCAGGCGAGCCAGAAGTCTCGACCTGAGACAAACTTGGCTGGTGTACTGCCGCCAACTGTCTTTACTGCTAAAGACTTCAAGAACGACGACCTGCTCGATTGAGCACTATCTTTTATCTATGCATTTAGAATTCTATGTATCTTCATCTTTATTTTGCTTTAGTACGATCTTTTATTTTCGAATGTTATCTACATTTTCGCTCAAATAAAATTTCGTTTTTGCTTATATAGATGATGTCTGGGTGCCTAGTGGACAGTGCCTCGACGCACACAATCATTCGCGATCATTGCTATTTTAATAGCGTAAACAAATATGACGGTCATGTTATCACAATTTCAAGACTGTCCCAAATAATCGAAGGAACTGGTGAAGCTATTATATTGCTCCCAAATAACACAAGACTTCAAATAAATAATGCATTATTCTCTCCTAAATCAAATAGGAATCTCGTAAGTTTCAAGGATTTCTGTTTAAACGGATATCACTTAGAGACCAGAGATGAAAATAAGGTTGAATATCTAATTGTAACTCGCCAAAAAGATGACCAGAAGATCATCTGCGAGCGATTCAAGGGACTCCCGTCGGGTCTCTACCAAACATACATTCAACCAGTAGAATCCAATATGATTGAGCACCAGACGTGCCAATCACTGACAGAGTTCCAACTCTGGCACAATAGACTTGGTCACCCTGGAACAGCAATGATGCGCCGTATCATCACTGAGTCCCGTGGACACAAATTGAAGAACATGAAGATTCTGTAGGATCCTGCCAAAATAGAGTTAGGATCGATAAATGAAGTTGAGACTTACGCTTGCGTATGCAGCACGGTAGTCTACGAACTTCGCCTTCGGATTCGCCACAACGGATCGAGTCTTCTCACGAACGGAGTAAGGCTACTAAATCCACAATCTAAATCTCTACTTTTAGATTAAGAACTTGGATAAAGGGAGAGGAAGTATTTCGGCAGAGCTTCGCTAGAATGAAGATGCATGCAAGAATGCCATGCAAAGTGTAAGGAAAATGGCTAACCCTTGGGTCTTATTTATAGCCCCCAAGGTAGTTATTTTAGGGTAAATTGTTCCTTTGGAACAATTTAACTAAGGTGTACCATCGTACATGGCATATTATAAGCTTAAGTTGTACCATATGCATGGTACAATATAAGCTTAAGATATTACCCCTTTATTAGCCATATGTCGCATGCACTTATGCACATATAATGTGACTTTCCCATCAATCTAGAGATCCTCTCCGAAAGGGAACATATTCCCTTTGCGCACGACTTCGTGTACGCGACGTTCGAGGTCCGTATTCCCTCGTACATCCCCCACAAGGGTGTACTAACGTCTTCCATATCCAACATCTCCCACTCACACTTGAGGGGATTGTAAGAGAACGTCTTTCTCTTAGTTCTTTCATCTATCATACCGAGAAATAGACCGTGCGACCGTCATGCGCGTAGAGTCTGTTGTTGTGCACTTGTTAGAGATACACAACGACCTCGAAGGTGCAAAGTTGAGTAGTTCAACGCATGCTTTACCCTAGATTATTTCTTCACATTTCTTATACTTTATATTCAACAATTGAATCCCATCTGGATCACAATTGGCTGGCCAGCTTTGAATCATTAAAGTCCAAATGCGAATATGAAATCAATCTTCCTCTTCTTGCGAACCTTCTGATCTTGACTTGATTCGCTTTTCTAACGTGCCCCGTCGAGCCGAATTATCATAGCCCATAAGTAACACGCTAAGATAGCTATCATCTCGTCAAATCTAAAGGAACCAATTGGAGTCCTTGAGGGTAAGAGTTAAGACCCGTATGGTCTTTGAGTCTCACATAATAGCAAACACTATTGCTACTAACTCAGTGGTCGAAATGCATACGTGGTATGAACACGTATTACAACATCACTCCTTTCCCAGGGAGAGTATGTCTTAATGATGTTGTACGGATGAAAAGATCAGACACCACAGTGCCTATCTTTTTGAGTCCCCTTACTACTCGTGAAATATTCACAGACTCTCATCCTGCATAAGACAGATAGGATTTAAAAAATCCTTTGAGATCTCTATATCCTTGTGATACAGATCTCAGATCTTTTGTAAGCATCCATATGATGCAGATCTTTCATTCGACTATCTTGTTTAAAGTCATGACTCTAAATCATTTGTCTAATGATTTTGACTTTAAACTAGTCTCATCTCTATCTTATCCATCTGATAAGATAAGGCGGTTGCTCATGTGAGAGAGCCAACCTTTATCTGTCCGACATACACACAATTCAGCTGAGATTTCAAAAATGTACACAAACATTTCTTAAGAAATTCATATGCAATGTTTGAAAAAAAGAACTTATTCTTTTATTAAATTTGATCTTTCTCAGACATGGGAATATATATTGGTACAACTCAGCTCTTACGCAATCCTTGGGATGATAAGTGTTTATAAAACACATTTCTGGGGATCGCTTTCGTAAGCTGATCCTCTATCATCTCATGCGTAGATATGTACCTTATGTCTACCTTCTTGGTTTTATCATAGTCTTTTGCAAAGCTGCAGTTCCTTTAAGATACTGCACTATCCTCTTAACCGCTTTCCAGTGTTCTTGCCCTGGGTTGGATTGGTAACGACTTACCATTCCAACGGCAAAACAGATGTCCGGTCTTGTATGCATCATAGCGTACATGAGACTATCAACTGTACTGGAATATGGAACTTTTTCCATAATTTCCTTTTCCTTTTGGTTCTTTGGACATGATTTCAGATATAAATTATCGCATCTGCTTATAGGAGTATCAATTGGACTTGCAGTCCTACATATTAAACCGTTTTAGAACCTTCTTTATATAAGTCTCTTGTGAAAGAGAAAGAAGTTTCTTTGAACGATTCCTTGAAATCTTAATTCCAAGGATATATGTGGCTTCCCCATGTCTTTCATCTCAAAACTGATGAAAGTCAAGCCTTGATATCCATCACAAAGCCCTTGTCATTTCTGGTTATTAAAATGGCATCTACATATAGAGACATAATAACATGCTTGCTTTTAATCCTCTTGATATATACGCAGTTATCTTCATCAAGCATGGAAAATCCATTTGATAAGACAACTTCTTGAAATCGTATATACCATTGCCTCGAGGATTATTTAAGACTATATATGGACTTACGAAGTTTACAAACCTTATGTTCGTTTCCTTCTTTTACAAACCCTGTTGGTTGTTCCATATAGATCTCCTCGTCCAATTCTCCATTGAGAAAGGCAGTCTTTACATCCATCTGATGTAATTTGAGGTATAAGCAAGCTACCATTGCCAGAATCAGGCGAATCGAGGTAAAACGCACAACAGGTGAGAAGGTCTCTTCGTAGTCTATCCCTTCCTGTTGCGTAAAACCTTTCGCGACAAGGCGAGCTTTATATCTATCTATAGAGCCATTAGCCTTATGCTTGATCTTGAGAACCCATTTGTTCCCAATTGCTCTATGTCCTCTGGGTAAGTTAACTAAGTCCCAGACTTGGTTAACTTTCATGGATTTCAATTCCTCCTTCATCGCTTCCATCCATTTGTCTTTTGCAGGGCATGATACGGCCTGTTTGAAAGTAGCAGGCCGTCATCATCTTGTAGTAAAGTCATAAAGGTTTACGGAAATTCATCCTCAAATCTTTAGATGAGCCAACCTTGTACGACTACTACGTCGTATTTGAGATTCTTCAAGTCCTTGTTGACTCGAATTTAGATCAATTCTAATATCACTCCCACTTGGAATGTCGTTAGAATTGCTCCCACTTTGATCATTATTCCCGTATGGAATAGGATAATCGTCATTCGTATAATCCATTGGTGAAGGTTGAAACGTATTTTCGTTTTCACCAAGAATTCTCCCACTCGAATGAGGTAATCCTTCTTGATCATAAATCTCAAATAGAGATAAGTCCTGACTTATCTCGCCCTGTCTTGGAAACTCGTTTTCTAAGAAAGTGACATCCCTCGACTCTAACTCAATTAGCCCACCATTGTCTTCCTGACTAATAAAAACATAACCTTTGGAGTTTTCTGCGTATCGTTTAAAGATACATTTCCTTCCCATTGGCCCAAGTTTGCCATACTTATGGGAGGAAATATGTGCGTAGAATGCACAACCCCAAGGTTTCAAAAAAATTTAAGTCAGGAGACCTTTGGTTCCACAACTCATAAGGAGTGGAGCTAATGATTTCGAGGGTACGCGGTTCAAAAATGAAAGCGGCCGTTAATAATGCATCACCCCAAAAGGTGATTGGCCAGTTAGCTTGCGCCATCATTGAACGGACCATTTTTCATTAAAGTCCTATACCTCCTTTCTGCAACACCAATTTGTTGAGGAGTATAAGGCATAGTTACCTGATGTACTATGCCTCTTTCATCACAAAGTTCCTTTAAACTTGTTGATTGATATTCACCGCCCCTATCGGTTCGCACGACCTTAATCTTGCGATCTAATTGATTCTCCACTAAACTCATATAGTTTTTAAAGCAGGTTTAGTGCTTTCACTTTTGTGGGATATCAAATAGATATGACCGAATCGGGTGAAATCATCAATAAAAGTGATGAAATAGGACTTCCCGCGTCTTGTCTTGACATTCATCGGACCACATATGTCCGAATGGATAAGCTGTAATGGAACCTCGGCCCTTGTGCCGGTTCCAAACGGCTTGCGACAAGATTTCCTCACAAGGCAATGTTCGCAGGTCGACATTTCAACCTTTGAAACATTGGATAGAAGGCCACGTTTGGCAAGTCTATCCATACGCGTTGGTCCAATATGACCAAGCCTTGCGTGCCAACAAATTATATTAGACTCATTAGTCAAAGAATTTGTCACAAGGAAATTTTCATTACATGAGGAATTATACATTGTACTTATTACAATAAATCCTTTGAAATACAAACCCAGTACCAATAAAGGAATTATTACAAAATAGGTCCATATTACAATCATGAAGGAACCAACTATAACCAAGACCCATTAAATTGACCACAGTTTTAATATTCCTTTGAATATATGGAATGAAGAGAACATCATGTTTCCTACATTGATCCACTTCATTCCTTGGGGTATCCGGTGATACTCCACGAAGGACCGTCTGTCCCTTGTTATGTGGTTGGTGGCACCTCGTCACTTCCACTCGTACACGAACGAGCATAGTGACCGAGCTTGTTGCACTTGAAGCACTTGATCCTTTTCAAGTCTTTCTTCTTGTGCCATTTGTTGTGCCCACCCTTATGTTTGGGTTCCTTGGTAGACTCAGGTTGCTTATTACGTTCATTAGAAGACTTCAAACGATCTTTACGTTTCTTTCCCCCGTGTGAGGAACTAGCAACCATGTGCACTTCTGCACTTGGCTTGGCAGCCGCAAGCCGCTCTTCCTCTAATTCGAGGTGCTTGGAAACATCGTTGAAGGTCTTGATGCTCTCATTATGAGTGAGATGCATCTTCATCTGATCCCACCCATTTGGTAGGGAACGTATGACTGCTTGGATTTGTTGCTCATCTGTGAGCACATGACATGCATCCTTTAACTCCGAGATAAGGTTCGCCATATGTCGCAGATGTTTCCCCATGGAATGATCTGGACGTTTCTTATATGAATCGAACCTTATAGTTAAGGAGCGAAGTTTGGACACCGATGTGCCACCGAACTTCTCCTCTAGCTTGGACCATATGTCCATGGCTAGGTCATGTTCTCGGAAGATGCGCATTATGTCATCAGCCATACTGCTTAATAACGTAATGCGCGCTATCTTGTTCTTCCGAGACCAAGCATCAAAAGCTTCCTTGTCTCGTCGGTGTTGGGCCGTAGTGCCCAACTCTGGTTCAATCATAACGTTCTTTAGAGTTTCGAGCACTTCTTGCTCCTCTAGAACGTATTGTATCTTGATGGACCAAAGTTTGTAATTATCGTCGTTGAGTTTTTCACCTTTGTTTAACTCAGCGACGATATTCTTTGAAGCGGAAGACATTTTACTTTTAAAATGCTGCAAAAGACACAAAACCGAAGGTTTGATCAAAACATTGCATAAAATTCTTAAAATATATAACTCCCACTTGAAATGATAATAGAATATCCCATTTGGATAGTTCTAAAAATTCAAATCCCACTTGGAATTATATTATATTTGATAAGTTACTTTCGAAAAATATTGAAGATGTTGTTCTAGAATCGAAAAGGTCTCTATGATTCCAATCACCATCTAGAACAACCTTCAATATTCCCCCATCACTTATCAAACAATTGTACTCTTATAGTACTTCGCAGCGGAAAATCAATTTTGAAAAAACTTATCTTTCAAAATGGAATAGGTGAGAGTTTGCGCAAAGAATTTTAACGCAACAATTGCCAAGCCACGAGACCTGTTCTACACACCCATGGGTTAGATAACCATGGCCGGATCGTGGTAGGACTTGGAATTCTAAATTGCGCTATCCCGATTTAAGGACGGGACATAACCTATTTGAAAACATCTTTTTCAAAAAATTTGAAATACATTGGCTAATCTCCGTAGAGTAGAGCACAACGTCATAAGTACATTGGCTAATCTCCGTAGAGTAGAGCACAATGACATGGCTAATCTCGCATGAAGTAGAGCATTACGGCTAATCTTCAAGGAGTAGAGCACTACGGCTAATCTCGCATGAAGTAGAGCACTTCGGCTAATCTTCAAGGAGTAGAGCCTTTAGACACCCCGTATGGGCTAGTCGGCACTGTGGTTAGCCACGTATGGGCTAATCGGCACATTCAAGCTTGACCAAGGCCTTTTGTCACCCCGTATGGGTCAGTCGGCAAGTTTACGATCGACCAAGACCTTCTGTCGGATTGGTCGACCAAAACAACCAAATTGGTCGACCAATAATTTGGTCATCAACTTCTTCTCGGCCAGGGCCTCTGCCCTGGCCGAGGCTTGGCCAAGGGCTGGCCAGGGCCTCTGCCCTGGCCGGCTAGGGGCCCTGGCCCCCTCGGCCAGGGCCTCTGCCCTGGCCGAGGCTGGCCTCTGCCAGGGCCGGCCAGGCCCTGGCAGCGGCCAGGGCGCCGGCCCTGGCCTCTGCCAGGGCTGGGCAGGCCGGCCATTGCCGGCCTGGCCATGGCCGGCCATGGCTTGGCCATGGCCGGTCATGGCCAAGGCCATTTGGCATTGGCCGGCCATGGCCCCTTTGGCCATGGCCGGCCACCCCCTTTGAATGGGGTTACCGCACACACTCCTCCCCCTTGATGGGGTGGTCGCCGGTGGTTATTGGCCGTAGCCAACCCCCTCCGCTTGGGGAGGGGGTGCATGGCCTTCATAGCCCATTTGGCCATGGTGCACATGCACCAAATTTCATCTTCCCCTATGGAAATAACTACCACCTTCTTCCTCGATGAAGCACCCGTTCGTCGATGAAGCACCCGTTTGTCGAGAAATTAGTTATTTCCTAATGGCCGTGTGCCAAAAATGAATAACATACTACGTGAACGGTCGGTTCTTCTCGTCACGGAGAGTTCCTACCATATCTGTAATGATAGGAGACCCTAACGTGAAAAGAACAACCGCTGCGTTCTCTCCGTCACGAAGCATTCCTACCATATCCGTAATGGTAGGATACCCATTCGTGAAAAAGACAACGACTCGTTCATAGTTTCGACGGGGCGGCGGTTTGACCGGGGCGAACCCGTATGGCTCTGATACCAATGTAGGATCCTGCCAAAACAGAGTTAGGATCGATAAATGAAGTTGAGACTTACGCTTGCGTATGCAGCACGGTAGTCTACGAACTTCACCTTCGGATTCGCCACAACAGATCGAGTCTTCTCATGAACGGAGTAAGGCTACTAAATCCACAATCTAAATCTCTACTTTTAGATTAAGAACTTGGATAAAGGGAGAGGAAGTATTTCGGCAGAGCTTCGCTAGAATGAAGATGCATGCAAGAATGCCATGCAAAGTGTAAGGAAAATGGCTAACCCTTGGGTCTTATTTATAGCCCCCAAGGTAGTTATTTTAGGGTAAATTGTTCCTTTGGAACAATTTAACTAAGGTGTACCATCGTACATGGCATATTATAAGCTTAAGTTGTACCATATGCATGGTACAATATAAGCTTAAGATATTACCCCTTTATTAGCCATATGTCGCATGCACTTATGCACATATAATGCGACTTTCCCATCAATCTAGAGATCCTCTCCGAAAGGGAACATATTCCCTTTGCGCACGACTTCGTATACGCGACGTTCGAGGTCCGTATTCCCTCGTACATCCCCCACAAGGGTGTACTAACGTCTTCCATATCCAACAGATTCTTCAACGGGGTGACTTTCCATGTCTCCCTTGTTTCAAGGGAAAACTAATAACGAGACCATCCCTCCTGAAAGTGGGATTAGAGTCTCCTGGTTTCCTTGAGAGAATACATGGTGACATTTGCGGGCCTATTCATCCCGCAAGTGGCCCATTTCGGTACTTCATTGTACTGATTGATGCATCAACCAAATGGTCTTATGTGTGCCTCTTGTCCACCCACAACCTAGCTTTTCCAAAGCTATTGGCACAAATAATAAGGTTGCGTGTTCATTTCCCCGATAACCATATCAAGAAACTACGTCTTGATAATGCGGGAGAATTTACTTCACAAGTCTTCGAAGACTATTACCGGGCAACGGGTATTGAAGTTGAACATCCGGTAGCACATGTTCACACCCAAAATGGATTAGCTGAGTCTCTTATAAAGAGACTCCAATGGATTGCACGTCCATTGCTTATGCAATCCCAGTTGCATGTGGATGCTTGGGGGCATGCTATTTTACATGCCGCATCACTTATTAGGATAAGACCCTCTGGAGGTCACACTTTATCCCAGATGCAACTAGCATACGGCGCAACTCCGGATATCTATCATTTGAGAGTGTTTGGTTGTGCGGTATATGTCCCAATAGCACCACCTCAAAGGACCAAAATGGGTCCTCAGCGTCGTCTAGGTATATATATTGGGTTTGATTAACCCTCTATTATCAGATACCTTGAACCCCTGACGGGTGACACATTCAAGGCACGTTTTGCAGACTGTGAATTTAATGAGAAAATTTTTCCAAAACTGGGCACACAGTCTAAGAAGCCAGAAGCTTCTGAGACCATTAGTTGGGACCAGAAGCCTTTGTCCCTATATGATCCGCGTACTAATCTGTGTGAAGATGAGATCCTGAAGATCCTTCACATCCAGAATACAGTACATCTTTTACCGGATAAATTCACGGACAACCAGAAGATTGTCCGTTCACACGTCCCTGCTGCCAATACGCCAGCTAGGGTTGACATCCCCATAGATGGATGCAACCCACCGGCAGCAGAATTGGCTGTACCTCAAATGAAAAGAGGACGCCCACCAGGTTCAAAAGATAAAGTTCCTCGAAAGAGGAAGACTCCTGGTGATACTAAGATTATCCCTCCACAGGATGCTGAGCTCAGACCAGCTACTTCTCCCCTCCTGATTTCCCCAGCAGAGGAAACAATAGGAGAAACATCATTAAATTTTGTACGTACTGGAGAAGTACTGGACAGAAATAGCATAGTCGTCGACGACGATTTTGTGTTCGATATTGCCGTTCACGTCACTGAATATGAGGATGACGTCGAACCACGATCTCTAGCGGAATGTAAACACAGAGATGATTGGCCAAAGTGGGACGAGGCAAAAAGAGTAGAGCTGGACTCACTCTTGAAACGCAAAGTCTTTGGACAGTAGTCCAAACACCAGTAGGTGTAAAACCTGTGGGATATAAGTGGGTTTTCATAAGAAAAAGAGATGAAAATAATGTGATCGTTCGCTATAAGGCACGCCTTGTAGCCCAGGGATTTTCCCAAAGACCGGGGATTGATTACGAAGATACGTATTCCCCGGTCATGGATTCGATCACCTTTCGATTTTTAATCGGCCTAACTTCTCTGGAAAGCCTAGAAATGCAGCTCATGGAAGTTGTGACTGCATATCTATATGACGATATAGATAAAAATATCTATATGAGACTTCCTGATGGGTTTAATCTACCCCCAGAGATGAAAGAGATACCTCGGGACGTATTCTCTGTAAGGCTACATAGATCATTATATGGTCTAAAACAATCGGGAAAGATGTGGTATAACAGACTTAGTGATTTCCTTGCACAGCAAGGATTCACGAATAACGAAGTCTGCCCGTGTATCTTTATCAAAAGAACGGGAATAGGATCCGTCATCATAGCTGTATATGTAGATGACTTAAATCTCATAGGATCTCCTGCAGAGATCAAAGAGATATCTGAAAGCCTTAAACATACTTTTGAAATGAAAGACCTAGGCAAAACAAAGTATTGTCTTGGCTTACAGATAGAACACCTAAGAGGTGGAATCCTATTACACCAATCTAATTACACAAAGAAACTTCTACACAAGTTTCATATGGATAAATGTCATCCTTTAGGTACTCCTATGGTCGTAAGATCACTAGATGTACAAAAGGACCCCTTCCGGCCACTGGAAGAGGGGAAGGAGATACTGGGTCCTGAAGTACCCTACCTCAGTGCCATTGGAGCACTTCTATATCTGGCTAACTGTACGCGTCCCAATATAGCGTTTACAGTTAATCTTCTAGCCAGACACAGTGCAGCGCCCACAAAGCGCCACTGGAACAGAGTAAAGCATCTTCTACGATACCTTCAGGGTTCCATTGATCTTGGACTTTACTACCAGAGAGGTGCCTCCCCCAAATTGTTTGGTTATGCTGATGCAGGTTATCTCTCTGATCCGCACACGGCAAAATCCTAAACTGGTTTTGTTTTTACCTACGGAGGTACTGCTATCTCCTGGAGATCGGTGAAGCAAACCACAACAGCTACATCATCCAACCATTCAGAGCTCATTGCGATCCACGAAGCAAGTAGAGAGTGTTATTGGCTACGATCCGTCGTCCAACACATTCTTCAATCTTGTAACGACCACTTTTCGTTGTACGTTGTTCGTGCACGTGCTTTTGTCCGTACACGTGTTTATTTTAGACTTTATTTGATTGCGAACACTTTTGTGTGATATACCATTGTGAACGTCTCTGAGAGTATTAAATAGTGGCACTATCTTGGAACGACACTTCTCGAGTCGTTTTTCCACAATTTAAACTTACTCGATGAGACGTGATGATTCTCACTCTTGACGGGAGACGTTTCTATTTTTAGTTTCGTCGTCCGACGTCGAAACTGAGATCCGTCTTCTTAGTTAGCTCACATTCGTCGCCATGATCATCACGATATTTATTTTATAATTTTTGGAGTTTATTTGACCACTTTTATAATTTTTACAAGTTTTATATTATTTTTAATAATTAATTTATAAATTATTTTCGGCCAAATAAAATTTATTTGAGTTTTAAACGTTTTAAAGAATTTTTGAGCCAATTTCCAGCTCATTTGGACCAGGTCAAACCCTTGGATGAGTTGGAGTAGTTGGATTTCAAATTTTAAATCTTTTTAAACTTCTAATCCTATTAGATTTAGCCCTAGACCAAGTCAACCCATCTACACTATATAAGCAACCCCTAGAAAGACCTATTTTCGCAAGAAATTAGCCCTAGCCTCTTCCAAACTTGAAATTGGACGTTGCGACGATTCGTCGCAATGTTGCGACGTTCAGCAGCCGCACGACCGAAGGAAACGGCCCCGTTCCCCCGCTCTGACCGAAGCCCCCACCCGCATCCTAGCCGCTCCGCACCGCTGCAGCGACCGCCGCTCCGTTCCCTCGGTCTGACCGAGGGATTGGCCCGCATCCGCCTCGCATCCAAGCGCTCCGCATCGACCCGCCTCGTCGCCCCGCTCCGCTCCGTGCCCGACCGAAGGCCACGCCCGCAGCGACCGACGATCGCGACGTTGCAACGTTGCAACATCGCCCGCCCCGCATCCAAGCGCACGACCGACGCTCCCGACCGGTCTGACCGAGAGATCTCCCCGCCCCAGCTGCTGCGACCGACCCAAAACGCTGCACAGCCCCGTTCTCTCGCAGCGACCGATAGGATCTCCCGCATTGGCTGAGTACGACCGAGAGCCACTCGTCGCAACCCCGCATCCGTCGCACCACTTGCCTCCGTGGGCCCCCCAAGTTCTCCAGAGGTATTGTGGGTCCCCCAAAGGTCCCTAGGACTACTGTGGGCCCCACCTAGGTGCGTTCTCTTTGACGACTTGCCGCGTACGACGTCGTCGCACGTCGTAGCCCGTCGTCGCACGTGCGAGCTTTGGAATCTGGAATCGTCGACCGGGTTGATTACTCTGAAATTTCTAGCGAGGAATCTAATTGGAATCTGGACTTGGAGCGCGATCTTATTATTCCAACCCCCGGCGTCGCTACCCGACGCCGGTGTAGCTTTCGCGTCGTGTTGAGGTAACGTTTTGCACCCCTAGGACCCCCAACCCAATTGCATGTTAACCAAGACTAAAAATCAGTATTTTAAAGTATTTTAAATGTTTTAGCAATCACTAATCAAGATTAATAAAACGGATGTAGGCCGGTGGACTTGTGCACGTAGGAATCGTGACTTTGGACTCGTTGGACGGTGTTTTCTTGACGTGATAGTTGCAGGCAAGTGAAACTTTCCAACTCTTGTGTAGGGCCATGTTTTTAGGCCACTTCCTTGTTTTCAGCGTAAAAGAGACTAGTCAGTGAAATGATAGCTGGCTAGACGCCTACTTGATCTAGTTTGACAACGAAACTAGATCTGTCACCTAATTGATCTAGCTTGACAACGAAGCTAGATCCAACCCTTAAACTTGTTATTCATGCATACTAAACTGTCACGTTTACTTTCCTTACCTGTACGCCTTACTACTTGTCATGTCATGTCATCCATGCATTGAATGTCGCATTGGTAGCACACGCTACAATACTTGTACTTGTACTCTCTTGACTGGCTAGGTGCACCCCTAGACCAGCAAGATAAAACACTTCCTGGCTCGTGTTCCAGAAGTGAGCATTCCCGTTCGGGGGTAAGGCCCTGGCTCGACACACGTGGAGGGGTAGGGATAAACAATCACTTGAGCTTAGGAGTTGGCCCGCGCAGCCACTCTAGCCAAAAGGCGGAATATCTGTGCACGAGGTGCTTACTTTCCTTGTCTTGTACTTGTCTTGTGAATGATTCATGTAAAACTTGTCATCCATGACATGCTCGTACTTTACTTTACCTGTTGCACTCATTACTTTAACTGCCATGTCATTGCATCATGCTAGAACTGCTAGGTTGCTCTACTTGTACCTACTTTCAGTTTCCTTGCACAAGTCTTCTAGACTTGCTGACATGTGCCCCTTGCTCTTTTGGGTGTCACATGTTAGACCCTGAGCCAGATACAGTTGTTGAGGACGAGGTGGTTGCTGACACTGAGCCTATGTTCGTCGAGGAGTTCGTGGACACCGGAGACCAGTTTTAGAGACTGTTGGCGTTGCTTTTGCTTTAGGTTGCTGTTAGATGTCAGTGCTTGCACCATTACTTTGTTGTTGTACTTCGTACTTTTGTTGGCCATGCTGGGCCTCTTTTAGACTCTCTTTCTTTTAGCCTGGTGGCTTTTCTGTGATGTTGGAATTTATATTTATGGATATTCTGAGATGTTTCTTTGTCTCTTTTCGTTATTATTATCTTTGTTTCGTTTCGCGTTGCAAGGACCTGCAGTTTTAAAGTGATTGACGCTTATCGGACTTGCAGCTTTGTAGCTTCAAGTCTGAGCTGACCTTCTCACGCTTCGCCACAACGTTTTTGGGAAGCGGGGCGTGACAGGTTTTGTTGGTGGCCCATGCAGGTCCGGTCTTGCAATTGCGAATTAACGGAACAACGATAATAACGGAATGTCCATTAAATAAATTGCAACATCTGAGTAATAAGCCCTGAGTTTAGTTGTTTTCTTAGGACACTAGGTGATAAGAAGGCTTAGTTAGACGTCTGTGCTTGCTAATTAGAGGCTCTGATTGTAGTTAGACTCCCTTTTAGCAATTGATTTAATCGTCGTAGGAGTTACCTTAGCGGTTATTGCCTAACCCTGACCATATTAGACCTCTAAAATTTCCTTTTGTCGTTCACTTGGGTTCATCGATTTCGGACCAAGCTGAACGCATTTCATTACCGTCCAGCCCCTTAGAAGGTCTTAGTGCCTAGTTCCAAATCTTTAGTTGGTCGACCGTAGGAGTTTCCCCGTAGATCCTTCAGAATCATATCCTAGGCGTATGTATGTTCTGATCACCTGACCAAATTTCCTTGCCTCGATTCACGAGATCGCCTCATGACGATCGTCGTCACTCTTCGAACATCTCCATTACAAACCTGAATCTTCCGAAAGTATTTTTTTGATTTCTCTTCCCTAAGTTTAAATTTGTTCAAAATTTTTATATAAATATACTTATCTTTGTACTCCTCGTTGATTTAATTTTTTTTATTTTTGACGAAAATTTTGAATAATAGCTTATAATACTTTTTCAGCCTACACTTTTGAACCTATGAAAATACATATTTCCTTTCGTATATTAATTTTATTCTGAACCGTACTTTTGCTTTGCCCAATTCGATTTATAATTCTCCTTCTTATTTGTGTTATACGAATGATACGTCGTGTTTACTTGATATACTTTCAAGGCACATGGAATTTCAGCTTTCAGCAAGTTGGTCCTTGCTCGTCGTTTTCGCTATTTTAGATTTTGCAAAATTACTATTTTCATAACCACTTCCTGATTTAGACCCTCCATGATTTGATTTTAAAGACTTGCTATTCGATCTTGATAATTCTTATACTAAGTCGTTAATATTATTTTTCCGTGCACCATACATACTTTCAACTATTTTTATATCCGTGCCAGACTTATTGTGCTCGTATATTAAAAACCTTATGTAAATTAGTTTCTCATTTCTGGCAAACCCTGGTTCTCTAAAAAGTAGTTTCAAAATTGATTATTCTCAATTTTCCATAGCCCAAAGAGTTTTGAAAGCATTTAACCTGAGTTTTAAATTTTTCCGTTACTTGATTTCCTTCTTTGACTTTCACAAACGTTATATTGAATGACTGCCGTATAATATTTTCTAAACCACGTCTTTAATATTCGTGTAAATGATCTTACTTCCTTTTATAAAGATTTTTTTTAAACCAATAGACCATTTTCTCTTATTATGAATATTCGACTCAAATTTATTTTGAACGACCCAGTTTAACGACCTCCAAATATTTCTTTCAGTCGAGGATTTCAATTTTTGAAGTACAACAGTTTTCAAAATCCACGTATTTTAGCTTATGCTATTCACCCTATTTCTTTTCCCCTCCTATTTAAGCATCACTACATCTCCTTTTCCCCTCGACCTAAACATCACCATTGAGCCAATGTTTTCCCTAACCAAGCCGTCTCCTTGTATTTGTCCTATCTGAACTCGTGCTTATCGATCCTTCCCTCGTCACGCTCTCGACCTCTCTTTATTGCTTAGGCCTTAGGGTCCGTCAATGTCTGTGTCAACCCTTAATTGTTAGTAGACCCTTGGACCTTGTGAGGTAGTCGTTGTGCACATACCTAAGTTGTGTACGTGGGCTTGAATGAGAATTCCCATAGTATATTGATGTTTGCCTATTGTGTGATATATACGTACTTGGAGTTATTCGTGATATTATAAAGTTGTTGTGTGTTAGTAGTTATAGATTTTTGTGTGGATAGCTATACTATACTAGGGATGCCTGTGTATATAAGAGTTAGCGTCGAAATATCTAAGCTGTGTATGTAGTAAGAGATACTTATAATGGTTGAAATAAAATGATTGGTAAAGCTATGTATATGCTAGGTGTGATGATAATGGGTGAACATATAGATAAGTAAGTAGGCCTATTGAGTGACCTATATACTAGTACGAGTGAGTATGTGCTCGTAGGTAGATATATATGGTGCTTATATGTAAGTAGTTATGTTTTGTTGCCTGAGTATATATGTGTTATACATATGGTAGTAGGGTTATAATTTTGATTGGTATTGCTTGCTTTTACGGGATGTTGCATGCGTGCATACCGTGAGGTATACACGACTATTGCACATCTTAATTATGTACGTGTGGATGTGTTAGTATACTAATTATAGGTAGTAGGCTATGGTATGAATATATGTACTACATGTGTGTGACTATACGATGAATACGTGTGCATGTATTAGGGAGTGTATTATAATTATATGCGTGTGCTGATGTCTGTGTTATTATTATAGTATATAGAGTGATTGAACTATGTGAGTATTACATGACTAAACATTAAGTGTGATTGGCTTATGGTATGTATACGGTTGTATTGGTAGACATATATATATATATATTGGAATGGTATCGGTATATGTATAAATGTCGTGTTACGTATATAGAATATTCTGATATGTGTATTGAGTCTCACTCAAGCTTGAGTGGGTATACTCTAAGTATATTGAATGTATGTCTGAAGTTTGAATATAGCGATGTTTGATGTATGTATAGTGATAGGAGTGTTTGTGCCTGGTTGTGTTACGCACATGATTGTGGGTCGCTATACCAGTATATAGTTATAGGGTTGGTCTTGTGGTGTAGTTATTTATTAGGGCTTGCTCGTGTGAACGTATGTGTACTAGCTAAAACTAGGTGTGTATGTGTGCTAATTATATAATGGTATGATTGGTGTATGTAAATGAAATGTTAGCGTGTATGGGTGTGCACCATGCACGGGTAAGTATGTGCTTAGTTATAGGAATTGATGACTATGATATATGTGGCGTGTCGTAAATACAGTTATAGGACCGTATGTGATGAGGATATATGGTGAACTATTTGCATGCATTTGAATGACTATATATTGTGAAACTATAGTAGTGGTGAGTATATATATATATATATATATAGTGAAACTTGATTAATAATGGTATGGTGTGACTATATGTGCTGAGATGTTTGGTATTGGATGAATATTAGAGGGTAGTATACCCTTGATGTTTGTGCATAGGTAGCTATCTATATGTAGAGCAATGATTGTATTTTCTAAGTGTGACACTATCCTTACATGGGTAGCTGAAATATTGTTTTGTGTTTAGGAAAGTAGTAGATATATAAGGGATGTATGCTTATATATATGATTGAAATACATGTATGGAATTGACTGACTATAATAAGTATAAGTGTATAACGTATGTGAATGTATATATATATATGCGTGTTAGTAGTGATAATGTTTGACTACCTAGTGCGTATATAAGCACTTGTAATAGCTATACCTGTTTTGAAATATAATGTGACTTGATGGGGTAGTTACTAGAGTGACTAGCTATATTAGAAAGTCCGAGGACGGACTTTATTCTAAGGTGTGGAGGATGTAACGACCACTTTTCGTTGTACGTTGTTCGTGCACGTGCTTTTGTCCGTACACGTGTTTATTTTAGACTTTATTTGATTGCGAACACTTTTGTGTGATATACCATTGTGAACGTCTCTGAGAGTATTAAATAGTGGCACTATCTTGGAACGACACTTCTCGAGTCGTTTTTCCACAATTTAAACTTACTCGATGAGACGTGACGATTCTCACTCTTGACGGGAGACGTTTCTATTTTTAGTTTCGTCGTCCGACGTCGAAACTGAGATCCGTCTTCTTAGTTAGCTCACATTCGTCGCCACGATCACCACGATATTTATTTTATAATTTTTGGAGTTTATTTGACCACTTTTATAATTTTTACAAGTTTTATATTATTTTTAATAATTAATTTATAAATTATTTTCGGCCAAATAAAATTTATTTGAGTTTTAAACATTTTAAAGAATTTTTGAGCCAATTTCCAGCTCATTTGGACCAGGTCAAACCCTTGGATGAGTTGGAGTAGTTGGATTTCAAATTTTAAATCTTTTTAAACTTCTAATCCTATTAGATTTAGCCCTAGACCAAGTCAACCCATCTACACTATATAAGCAACCCCTAGAAAGACCTATTTTCGCAAGAAATTAGCCCTAGCCTCTTCCAAACTTGAAATTGGACGTTGCGACGATTCGTCGCAATGTTGCGACGTTCAGCAGCCGCACGACCGAAGGAAACGGCCCCGTTCCCCCGCTCTGACCGAAGCCCCCGCCCGCATCCTAGCCGCTCCGCACCGCTGCAGCGACCGCCGCTCCGTTCCCTCGGTCTGACCGAGGGATTGGCCCGCATCCGCCTCGCATCCAAGCGCTCCGCATCGACCCGCCTCGTCGCCCCGCTCCGCTCCGTGCCCGACCGAAGGCCACGCCCGCAGCGACCGACGATCGCGACGTTGCAACGTTGCAACATCGCCCGCCCCGCATCCAAACGCACGACCGACGCTCCCGACCGGTCTGACCGAGAGATCTCCCCGCCCCCGCTGCTGCGACCGACCCAAAACGCTGCACAGCCCCGTTCTCTCGCAGCGACCGATAGGATCTCCCGCATTGGCTGAGTACGACCGAGAGCCACTCGTCGCAACCCCGCATCCGTCGCACCACTTGCCTCCGTGGGCCCCCCAAGTTCTCCAGAGGTATTGTGGGTCCCCCAAAGGTCCCTAGGACTACTGTGGGCCCCACCTAGGTGCGTTCTCTTTGACGACTTGCCGCGTACGACGTCGTCGCACGTCGTAGCCCGTCGTCGCACGTGCGAGCTTTGGAATCTGGAATCGTCGACCGGGTTGATTGCTCTGAAATTTCCAGCGAGGAATCTAATTGGAATCTGGACTTGGAGCGCGATCTTATTATTCCAACCCCCGGCGTCGCTACCCGACGCCGGTGTAGCTTTCGCGTCGTGTTGAGGTAACGTTTTGCACCCCTAGGACCCCCAACCCAATTGCATGTTAACCAAGACTAAAAATCAGTATTTTAAAGTATTTTAAATGTTTTAGCAATCACTAATCAAGATTAATAAAACGGATGTAGGCCGGTGGACTTGTGCACGTAGGAATCGTGGCTTTGGACTCGTTGGACGGTGTTTTCTTGACGTGATAGTTGCAGGCAAGTGAAAATTTCCAACTCTTGTGTAGGGCCATGTTTTTAGGCCACTTCCTTGTTTTCAGCGTAAAAGAGACTAGTCAGTGAAATGATAGCTGGCTAGACGCCTACTTGATCTAGTTTGACAACGAAACTAGATCCGTCACCTAATTGATCTAGCTTGACAACGAAGCTAGATCCAACCCTTAAACTTGTTTTTCATGCATACTAAACTGTCACGTTTACTTTCCTTACATGTACGCCTTACTACTTGTCATGTCATGTCATCCATGCATTGAATGTCGCATTGGTAGCACACGCTACAATACTTGTACTTGTACTCTCTTGACTGGCTAGGTGCACCCCTAGACCAGCAAGATAAAACACTTCCTGGCTCGTGTTCCAGAAGCGAGCATTCCCGTTCGGGGGTAAGGCCCTGGCTCGACACACGTGGAGGGGTAGGGATAAACGATCACTTGAGCTTAGGAGTTGGCCCGCGCAGCCACTCTAGCCAAAAGGTGGAATCTCTGTGCACGAGGTGCTTACTTTCCTTGTCTTGTACTTGTCTTGTGAATGATTCATGTAAAACTTGTCATCCATGCCATGCTCGTACTTTACTTTACCTGTTGCACTCATTACTTTAACTGTCATGTCATTGCATCATGCTAGAACTGCTAGGTTGCTCTACTTGTACCTACTTTCAGTTTCCTTGCACAAGTCTTCCAGACTTGCTGACATGTGCCCCTTGCTCTTTTGAGTGTCACATGTTAGACCCTGAGCCAGATACAGTTGTTGAGGACGAGGTGGTTGCTGACACTGAGCCTATGTTCGTCGAGGAGTTCGTGGACACCGGAGACCAGTTTTAGAGACTGTTGGCGTTGCTTTTGCTTTAGGTTGCTGTTAGATGTCAGTGCTTGCACCATTACTTTGTTGTTGTACTTCGTACTTTTGTTGGCCATGCTGGGCCTCTTTTAGACTCTCTTTCTTTTAGCCTGGTGGCTTTTCTGTGATGTTGGAATTTATATTTATGGATATTCTGAGATGTTTCTTTGTCTCTTTTCGTTATTATTATCTTTGTTTCGTTTCGCGTTGCAAGGACCTGCAGTTTTAAAGTGATTGACGCTTATCGGACTTGCAGCTTTGTAGCTTCAAGTCTGAGCTGACCTTCTCACGCTTCGCCACCACGTTTTTGGGAAGCGGGGCGTGACAAATCTACTGGCCTGAAGACCGGTGATTTGGAGCCTACCGTTCTGTTTGAAGATAACGCTGCATGCATTGCTCAACTTCAAAAGGGCTACATCAAGGGCGACAGGACGAAGCACATATCTCCCAAGTTTTTCTGGACACATGAGCTAAAGGAGGACAAGCAGATCGAAGTTCAGCAGATACAATCCTGCAATAACTTAGCTGATCTTTTTACTAAGTCTTTGCCCAAATGTATTTTTGTAAAACTTGTAAAGAACATTGGCATGCGACAACTGAAAGACCTGCATGCCTGAAGCTTGTACGGATCAGGGGGAGTAACCTGTGGGTTGCACTCTTTTCCCTTAAGCTGTTGGGTTTTTCCCACTGGGTTTTCCACAGCTAAGGTTTTAACGAGGCAAACACTCTTACTCTGGATCCAGAAGTATCCACCCCTCTTTGCCTCAAATGCTGAGACCAAAGTGATGAATGGGTAAGGGGGAGTGTTATGAATGAGGGAGGCCACCTCCTTCATTACCCACAATCATTAGTCCCCATTACTATGAGTAATTGGGACTCTTGGTCTCCTTGAGGCCTTTCATCTCCTCCCCTATATCAATATATAGAGAACCATGGCCTATGGCCATGGTTACTCATTCCTTTGGCTATGAAAGCTTCTCTCTCTATCTCTTGAATCCAATTATCTTATAACAAAAAATAATTAGTCCGATTTATCAAAGTTAGCTCAGATTATTAGAAATGGGACTAGTACTGGTATAGCCTACTAAGGCTTATTAAGCCTAAAAACGAAAGGAAAGCCAAACTTGATAATGGCCCATCAAAGCCCGCCATCAGGTATTTAGGCCAGGAGAAGTTGAAAATACCTATAACCAATGTCTCTATATATACCACTAATAAAAAGATAAAAGGGATGGATTCTAAATTTTTGGAATGATATCCATTGATTTCAATATTTGAAATGTGCTCATGACGATATTAATTTAAGCATTGGAGGAGTCGAATCGATGTCTCCCACTCTGGCTTTTTCTTGGCCAACATTTTTGTCATTTATAATATGCAGGTAGCTGTCATACACATTACCTCTTCAAGAAAACTAATAATTCAAGGCTAATCAACTCACCCGAAATTGGTTGGCAATAATTCAAGGGGTTAATATGTATATGTTAACAGCGCAGGAAATTTCCTACACTGCCAGCCCCCAAAACCCCCAAAACTATTTTTTTAAAAAAAATTTCTAAGTTGTTTTACACGTTCTAAAATCCCAAAATCTCAAATATGGATGAACTCCAGAGATAATTGACCATCGATCCACTCGTTGCAAAAAAGTTCTAGTGTTTTAAAACCGTTGAATTTACAACAGCTAGATCGAGGATCAAATAGCATTGGAATCACTTGATTTTTGATATGATGATCATCCATGAGGTGTAAAACATATCCAAATTTTTTTAAAAATAAATATAACTATGTATATGTGCATCAGCATAGGAAATTTTCACATGCTGACATCACATTTACATGATGTAAAACAGTAGGATGAGAGTGATTGTATATATGGGAATATAACAAAGTTATTATCGCGGCAGAAATTTTCACACGCTGACAGCACATATACATGGTGTAAAACAGTAGGAAGAGAGTGGTTCTATATACGGGAATATAACAAAGTTATTATCACGGCAGATTTATTCTCCTAGCGTTTAGTACGCTTAAATCCATTCCCTTCGGTCCCTGGTTCAGATCTAAACGAGCGTATTTTATTACATAGGAGTAATATGTTCACGAATTTTGCTATTAATTCATTTAAAATAGTAGTTTTATTCAGTAAAATTCGTGAGGCCGAACATATTGCCGCATATATTTGCTGTATATTGACTGTGTAAATTATTCGTGAATTTTTGAATAATTCATGGAATTTTGTGACTGATCCTGAGCAGCGCGTAGCATCCTACTTCGCAAAGCTACCCTCCAAAATCCCAAAATACACACATACACAGAGAGATATACTGCAAATGTACTTTGATCTCAAGTCATGAGGTAAAACTTGTTATTTTCCGGGTTTAAATACCTTGGGCTTGGGCTCCACTTTGGTAAGATATTGTCTGCTCTGGACCCGTACCGGTACGCGCACGGTTTTAAACACTGGGCTTTCCCTCAAAAGGCCTCTTTCCAATAGAATTCCCAAGCCACTATTTAAACCCCCCGGATCCCCACGTGTCGGCCGATGTGGGACTATTTCGAATCCCAACAATCCTCCCCTCGAACTAGGACCACATCATGAGCCTCCCCACAAACAATCATCCATCCGCCGTCCTAATTGAGCTCCGACCAAGCGTACTCCATTTTGGCTGCCTCTACGTGGCTAGGAAGATCCATCCCCTTGATGGCGCCGAGCCACTTCCGCTTGCCCCGAGCTCCGCCTCTGAGCTATACCCGCGAGGCCCCGCCTCCGAGCTGAGGGCTCTTCTCCATCAGCCTCGGCAAGCCGTGCCCGAACTCTTCTTCAGCTCGGCACATGAGTCTGCTCCGCCTTGAGCATTGCGGACTCCCATACGCCGACATCCTCCTGTGGATCTGACTCGGGCTCGCCACGGTGGACATCACTTTGTTCGCCATTTGGAGAGCCCCGTCCTTCTATTCGGAAAAGCCGAGCTCATCACCGCTCGGAAACACACCGACTCCCAAACGTCGGCACCAGAGGATCAAACACTTCGGCAGATCTGGGGTCCGGCTTTGATACCATGTTATTTTCCGGGTTTAAACACATTAGGCTTGGGCTCCACTTTGGTAAGATATTATCCGCTCTGGACCCGCACCGGTACCTGCACGGTTTTAAACACGGAGCTTTCCTCCAAAAGGCCTCTTTAGAATAGAATTCCCACGCCACTATTTAAACCCCGAATCCCCGGTGGACTATTTCGAATCCCAACAAAACTTGCTTAATTTACGAAAGCTATCCTAAACTATCCACAAACTTAATAATACCATTATTAACTTTAGAAATTCTAATACGATGATTAACTTTAGAAATTCATCAAAACTCTTGCCTACTTTGACCATTTATCCAAGCCACTCTTAACAACTTTTAATCGAAGCTATACTAATCTCAGACTGCATTTGAGCATCCTGTCTCATCAGAACAGGCTGTACCCCAACTTGCTCACATTAACATAAGCCTAATAGCAGCTGTCACCATGCATAACAAAGCTGCAGGCCACCATAAGCAAACACATCCATTGGTTGTCCAATAGGTGCAAAACACATCATTCTGCTGTCCAATAGGGGCAAAATTTTTATCAAAACAACCTTTAATTTAACCCCACCATCCCTTTAAAATTTTCTTATATGGAAAAGGAAAGAAAGAAAGGTGAAATGAAAAGGAAATAGAAAGAAAAAGAAAAGGAAAAGGAAACCGATTTCTTTTTTATGTTTGGTTAGTGAGGAAAATTGTAAAGAAAATTAAAAGGAAAATGGTAAGTGTTACGAAAATGATTTCTCATGTTTGGTTGCTTATGAAAATGAAAAGGAAAACTAGAAATAAATATGATTTTATTTATAATTAATATTTTAAAGGGTCTCATTTTTCTATTAAACTCAATCTAAAACCATTCTTCTGAAATAAAAAATGAGCAATAACAAAAAGATAATTTTTGTTGTCGATAAAATTTTTGGCTCAGAAAAGGGAAGAAAATTTTTGGGAAAGAAAACGGTTTCCTTCCGATTTGGGAGAGAAAAGTAGAGAGAAAAATTCTATATGTTTTTTTCTTTCATTTTCCCTATCACTTTCTTTCCTTTTACTTTTCTATACAACCAAACAATGGAAATTAACTTTCCCATCACTTTTCTTTCCTTTTCTTTTCTTTTCCTTGCAACCAAACACAGCCTAAAGGATCCAAAATGGGAAATTTTTGGTATCAAACTTTTAAACTTTAAAAGGCTAACATGTTTTAGCAGAAAACACAAAAGTAGTAAATAGTTTTGATAAATGTAGCCGCCCACGAGGCCAGTAAAAAGGTTTACGTTATAGCCAACATCTATAACACATATTGGGGGCATTTCCTCACCGGCATTTTCAGCTAGGACAAATAGATCGGTAGAGATGTGGTCCTGGTTTGGCCACACCAGCAGCAAGGTGGTTCCCGTTGGAACACCACCAACACCTCGCGGTTATTTTGGGTTATTTTGCACTTAAGTCACAGCTTTCCACCTTTTTACAACCCGCTTCCCTCACACGCACACACTTCCCACTGATTTCCCTTTGCGCACGGGCCCCGCCCCCGGTTTTGGGTGTTGGTTTTTCATTGGATCCCCGGTAATTTCTAGGCTTATTACAAAAAAGAGATGGCATTAGCAACATAACAGTAACATTAAACATGAAGTATCCAGATCACAATGATCTTACTCTAGAGCATCTGAGCTAAATTTACATGTTTTCACACGGTTTCACATAGGATATGCAATGCCTCCGAAAAACTGTACATATTTTTCCACATGGCAAGTTGCAAAGTTCTTCAGCACCTTTTCCAACTTGTTAACCCAACTGCTATGCACAAAACAGTATATTTGAACATTTTGACCATGTCTGAAAGGGTCTGATCGGCTGAAACTGGAGAAAATTGAAACCCCAAAAGAATAAACTAAACAGATAACTATCAACTGAGATGTAGGTAAAATTTGTGGCAAAAAAGCCCATAACACCAATATAAATGATGACAATATACCCAGTGTCTGAAAAATAAAACCCTGATTACATACGGCCAAAATGCAAAATATAGAAGCACTTGCAGTAAGCTTCTTATAAAAGCACTGGTGGTTGCTGCTTCTATAGGAGGTGAAGTCCACACTTAAAAAACAGAAGAGACCTTGTAGAAAACAATGCAATGAAATTACAAAATTCCACATGTTTATAAATAAACAAAGAGGGAAAAAAACTGCAGGGCTTCGCGACTGGCATCGGCCGGACCTGCGATGATGGGGTGCACTGGGCTTGAATAAATTTCCCAGGAGGAAAACCTCCAAGCCCAACGCTGCTTTTGGATGTCAGTGACTCGAAACAACCAACCTTCCAAATGTTGGCCTGCTTGAAGATGACAACTCAAAGATCACAAATGAGTTGCATAAGCTAGAAGAGCAGGTGATGATTTAAAAGGATCAGAAGGCCATGGATAAGCCGCCATAGAGGCTGGTGAGAACTCCGGCATGTCCTTCTCTTGAAGGCAAGAAGCCCGCTTTTCAGCCTTCTTGAAGGTTAGTTGAGACGAGGGCCAGCACCGACCCACTTCTCTTCTCCATTAAACAAAGGTGACCCAACTGACTCCAGCACGCTGATACAAAAAGTTAGCGACAACCCCATCATCCTGACTCCACCCGGAAAGGCAAAAAAAAAGATTTGTGCAAAGAATGGTGATGACAGACCGACACATGCTTAAATGCAATCCCATACATTTGACTCGACTTGACGCGACCCAATTGAATGCAGACTCTTCTATAATACCAGCGTAATATGAGCATCAGCCAGATATTGCCCGACCCACTGCTAGTTTAGCCCAATCAGCAGACTCCTTGATCAAATGATCGTCTGATGACAAGCACTCTTCCAGGAACTCTTTGCATGAAACTGACTGATTGATCAGAGGGCCAGCATTAGCACCAAGAGTATCAGCAAGGTCTCCCAGTACGCCCACTGCTGTCTTCGTCACCGCATCATCCCTGATGACAGCAAAGGATATAAAAGATGGTAAATAGCAAAAGAAAAGAAAGTCCGCATTAGAAAGAAATAACTAATAGAATAACTAACTGAGTTTGAGCAGAACTTACATGTCCTTCACCATGTATAAACTATCCAAGAATTGAAGGATGTGGGGTGCATATGACATCAGCAGCTGGGTCTTTGGTGATTTCTTGAAGCCTTGGAATATACCAGAGTATGCTTCCAAGATCCCATTCCTTAGTTGATTGGTGTACTCAATCATATCATCATCATTAGCCGCAGCATGAGCAGATAGCTCGGCCGCACTCTGAAGCATTGGCATCGCATAACCCAGGTACTTTTCAAAGTTGTCTCCAATTGCTAAAGCAATGTCACCAAAGCATGAGAATATTGGCGGCTTCACCGATCGATGCAGTTGAGTACTGGATAAATCCTTAAGGAGCTGCGTCATAATCCCATCACAAAAAGGTAGAATCTTATCCTCCAATGCCCTGCACAAATCTCCAACCACACCAACAGTAATAGCGCAAACCTGATACTCCTCAAAATTTTGAAGACCCATCTCCAAATAGGGATAAAATCCTTGCATGTACTTCAAAAAGTTTGCTCCCGTGGCATAGGCAAGGGCACCAATGGCAAGCATGGCCTCTTCATGCACCGTGGCATTTCTGCAAGCAAAGACCCTCAGGAACAGATCCATCATCTGGTCAGCATATTGCAAGAAGACAAACTTTGTCGACTCAGCCGACCCCAACTTTTGGATGATAACCTGCAAGCACCCACACAGAAGACCTTGCACTTCATTCTGCTTCTCTCTCTCATCAGATGACAGCTTCTGTGCTTCAAGAGTCTTATGGAGCTCCATCATTATAACAGGAACCAACTGCATCACAATAGGAGCAGTTTCTTCAGTAGAACACCTCACCACTTCATTCAGGGTTTCATAGGAAGCAGTTCTTAGCCGTGATTCCCCAGCATCCTCTCTGTGAGTGACAGTGAGAAGTGCCTGAATGATGTCCTGAAAGAAAGGCGACAATGGAGAGGACGAACTTACATCCTCATAGCCTTGAGCAAGGAAATAAAGAGCACCACAAGCCTTCTCAGCAACATTAGGGACATCCTTCATGCTCTGGAGTAAGACGGTTAGGATCTGCTGGCAGTTCTCATTGGTTATCACCGGTGTTTCTACCGTGGACCCATGAAGGAACTCAAAAATCCTACCAAGTGTCCAAGCAGTAGTGTCCTTAACATGGTTATTTGGGTCATTCATCAATGCAGTGAGCATGAAATTCAATGCCACATTGACAATTGGAGTAAGCTTGTCTGGCGATGGACCTTCCAATATAGAACCAAATGCATAGGTTGCTGCCTCTCTCTGCCTCCAATCCGGTTTTGTTATGTTCTCTTCAATGAAAGGCATCACAAGGGGAACTATATCATCTCCAACAGTCCGTGCAACCAAACCCAAGCATGTTCCACCAGCCATTGCAATGTTCCAAGCCCCTTCATCTTGATCTTGATCCTCCTCCTGCTTAAGTAGAGTCTCCAACAGCATGGGAACCAATGCTGGGAGTGCCTGTTTGATGAAATAGTAACAAGGAATCTCAGAATCAGCAGTAAAATCACCTCCATAATCATCCAAGATATCAATCTCCTCATCACAGATTGAGCTCCAGAACTCAATAGCCTGAAGGGCAACCGGCTCATCATCTTCCCTCACAGCCTTTGCCGTGATATTGAATATATCTGACATATAAGAAGCAATCTTCTCATAGTACATGGATGAGATAGAGACCAGGCACTCAAACGCTGCCTGTCTTATCTTCAACTCGGGGGAAAGTGTTGCTTCGCAAACAACACGCATGATATAGTCTCTTTCCATGTCATTTGAAAAGTTCGCTTGTGCAAATCCTAAAGCATTGTATAGTGCTCGGGTCGCAGCCAACCTGACATCTACATTCCCCTCTGACCCGCTCATGCCCTGAACAACGGCTGTGAGTATCTTATTCACTTGGTCTTGATCGAGAGCTTGCGGAGGAACTTCTTCACACAAGTAACCCAGAGTTTCTAGTGAAGCCTGCTTCACATGCGGCTGAAGTTGGTGGATGCTTGACAAGAGCGATCCAATGAGCTCGGGCCATTGCTTGTTAGGCACCTCGATGCCTGCAATCTTAGCAATTACTTGCGAGGCTGTGGACCGAGCATCAGAAACAGGTGATGTGAGTGTCTGAAGCAAACAAGCTTTAACCTGAGATTTGACAGACCCATCCAAGGAGATCCATCTTTGCATGAGCTCATTCTTCCTATGTTGCTCCTTTGCATCTAAACTGTTTTTCAAAATTAAGCCTGCTAGTCTTCGGCTATCCACAGGCTTCTCATTGTTTGCTAGCTCATTGGATAGAGAAAGCAAAAAGGCGGCGAGGTTTTGTTCTTGGAACTGTTTTAGGCTATCTTCCGCATGCTTTCGGATTGCCCCGTCAACCGATTGGGCATTTAAGAGGACTTGGGTGACTTCCATCGCCATCTTCAGTACTACACAAAATAGAAAATGTTTCAGATCAAAACCTAGGCAGACCAAAACCATACCCAACCACCAATGTAATCAATAGTAATAAAACTAATAAACCAGTCACAAACATGCTTCACAATCTTAAGGCATACTAATCATATTCGAAGTGTCAAACCATTATTCTTTTCTTTATTGTCAAAGCCAGAAAATCAATCATATTTCAAGCCACAACTCTATCTACTCGCAATGTCCTCAAAAGCCCAAAATTTAGGTTGAAATATATGCTAGAAGAACGTGAGCACATGCAGCATGTAACAATAGCATTCTCTTCCAACAAAATAAACCAACCAGATTATCTATGCGACTGCGTGAAAATGAAAAATCTATGTGACTGTGTGAGATATGAAAATGCAAGTTGCTACGCAATTTCTTACTGATCGCATCGCTTTTTGAGAAAGAATAAGTTCAAATAAATATCAAAACATAAGAATCTGTAAACAAATTAGGCCAATAAATCAGATCAATATCTGCCAGTAATCCAATTCCAACGCAGATACTTAGATCCGAATATTTCCCAATAAAATCACTAAAAATCATCCAATTGAATTGTTAGATCCAATTCCGAAAAGTGCAAGCAACCCATCAATTATAACACAAAAAACATAAAAATACTAGCTTTTCATCTATCAAGTAGCAAAATAAAAAACATTTGAAAAAGGTTGGGACTACCAACCATAACCATCGATCAAGGAACTGAAAAATTACAGACAAAAATTAATTAACACTCACAAGCCTCAACAAAATCACATCTTTTCCCCACGAACCAAATTAAAAAAATGACAACACTTATTTGAGATCGATACCCATTAAACTAGATCATATACATAACCGCAAAAAAATACTAAACCCTAGAATAAAAAATACAACAGATTAAACATAGGAGATCGATGGATTCTGATAGGACTTACCTGATAGACTCTATTCCGACGAGATCAATCAAAGGACAGAAGATCTCCAAAGAACGGCAAAATTCTCAGTAGAAATAGCGGCAGCCAGCGGAGATAGAGAGTTGCGAAACCCTAGGAGAGAGAGAGAGAGAGAAAAGGGGAATAGACGCCCAATTGTAGTGCTGGACTTAAAATAATATAATACTATAATTTACAATATATCTGTCGACTCATGGAAATTTGATATTTTCACTCTCGGCTTCCTTTTTAGGATTATGTCATGTAAAAGAGAGGTGCGATCCTGACCGTTGAAAGGAAAAGAATCTAGATCTGCAGCGATGATGTGAGAACATCAACCGAATCTTTTATGATGTTTGCCATTATTTAAACCTTTATTACTATTATTTTTATTTTAATCACACCATTATCATCCAAAATGCAATTATCATTATTTTAATTGGGCTGAGAGAGGGTATAACTCAACATGGTAGTTCTGAGTTCTTATTTTTCCGAAGGCGACCATTTTAGTTTTGTTACAACCAAGCGGTCGTGATAGTCCGACCTTTCATTGAAGCCCACCAGATACCTGACCAGTTCGCCCCTCCTTCACGAGCCCTACTTAGACCAGCGGCAGGACGCTCCTCGCCCCGACTTCGTAGGCCGCTCACTCATTCCCCCAAGTCAGCTAGGCGTCCGTCGACCCTACGGCCCAATACGATTAGGGGAAGGGCGCACTCCGCCTAGACCAGTGGAGGGGCACACCCCGCCACGACTAGTGCGAAGGGCGCACTCCGCCAAGGTCCCTGCCAGTTGCACGCCCGTTCCCCTCCGAGCTCGTCGGGCGTAGCAAGCAAGGCGTGCGACCGATCGCTCGTCATCAGTCAGGAGCGATCTAGCGATTCATCTGCGGCCGCGATCCTCAAACGCACTCCGACAACCATTCGCCACATCGGACACGACAAACAACTTAGTACAAGAACGCTTCTGACACTTCCGCCGCTCGACAACCTGGCAATGTGTCCCCTGTCCGCTGCACCCCCTGACACTTGGTGCTTCGACCCTGCACCCTGACAAAAGCACCCCTGGCAGTTGCACCGTCTGACAAAAGCACGGCTGACACCCCTGACCCTGACATCCTCGTCTGAAGCTTCCGCTGACAGATAGGCCAGCTCAGCACGTCGAGTCAGCAAGCCAGGTCAGCCTCACCTAACCGCCTCCATCAGGTATAAATACCTCTTTTCCTCCATCGGGGAAGGGTGTTGGCAAATTTACTCTGAACCTCCTTACTCACACACAAGAGCAAAGGTCTTCCATATCTTTGTTCTTCCACAACTGATAGCTCGTCACGTACGGTTGACTCACTCTTAGTCCGACCTGCGTGCCTAGCCCCCGTTTTAAGTCTTATAACTAACTTAGGCATCAGAGAGGCTAAGGGTTGGACCCCAACCCGGCCTTTCTGACGAGTTGCTCCTTGTGCAGGCCATCCCGTCGTCACAGGTCGCGCTCAGCTCCCGCCTCCGGCAGTGCGGCCGTTGGGCGAAGTCCTTGCGGAATCGATTCTGTGGTCGGCCTTCGTAGTGCACCCAGCCTCGTCACTACCCTCATTACCAGCTAAACAGCCTACCCTAATCACCTTCCAATCATAACCACCGTGCCCTTGGTTCCCCATAATACAAATTCATTGTACGCGAGTTTTACCCCGCAACAATTGGTGCCGTCTGTGGGAACAAAGGGTCACACCCATGTCTAACTCCATACCCATCAACAGTAACCCTGACCACGGCAAAGATCCCATGGACCAAGAATCACATTCTCACCCAAGGACTCCATCGACTAATCCACCCTTGGGCCGGAGGCCGAGACTGTTCAGGCCTCGGCCCGTGCCGTACAGCAAAGCTTCGAGGCCTTCACTAAGATGATGGAAGGCTTTGCGGCGACCAGGACCGAAGCACCCCCGGCCCCCTCTGAGCCCCCGAACGTGAGGTGAAATCTCCATCCTCAGTTCGATGAAGAAGTGTGGTAGAAAGGGCTCGCCGAGGAGATAGCGGCCCAACAGATGCTCTTGGACGAAGAAATGGAGTTCGCGCGACTGCGCAGGTGCCAGGAAGAAGCGACTGCTACTCAGGGACGCCTAGATGAAGCAGCCAAGACCGCCCAGAAAGCCCGCCTCAACGAGGAAGCTGCTCGTTGCTAGCTCTGTTTCATCATCGCGGAGCGCGAGAGGCTCCGGCGGGAGAATGATGAGAACCGGGAGATACTGGAGATGTCGACCTCGGGCCAACGGCGCAGGAACGCACGTAGCCCGCCGTCAGCTGAGTCCCTGCCTCGAGGGGGGAGCCCACCACGACGGCCCCCTCCCTACCGGACCGGGGAGACCGTCGCCACCGAGGCCGAGACCGAAGCCGACCCCAGATCGCTTCGACGATGAGGCCATCCATCAGCAACTTCGCTTTCTCGCCGTAGAGCGCGAGAGGCTCCGGAGGGAGAATCAGGAGCATCGGGAGATCCCAGAGGTGTCGACTTCGGGCCGGCGATATAGGAGCGCCTGCAGTGCGCCCTCAGCCAGATCTCCACCACGCGGAAGGAGTCCCCCACGACAACCACCACCTCCCTCCCCGGGGCGAGATGACCGTCGACAACCGAGGCGGGACCGGAGCCGAACCCCAGAGAGGCGGAGGGAGCGCACGCCCGAGCGCCCCGCTTACCCGGAGGAGGCCACGCCGCTGTCGCAAAGGATAACTTCGGCCCTGAGACCCGCAAGGTTCAAGGCCCCCCACCTAGCGACCTACAACGGAAGAGGCGACCCCCTCTCGCACGTGCAGCAGTACTGAGGGGCGATGGAGATGCATGACGTGGACGACGCATTCCTTTGCTGTGGCTTCCAACAGAGTCTGCGAGACTCGGCCCTAGAATGGTACCACGACTTGCCTGCGAGGTCCATCGATAACTTTGGCGAGTTATCTCACAAATTCCGCCCGTAATTCCAGGCGGGGCGCACTAGGAAGAAGCCCATGGACTACCTCTGTACGATAGTCCAAGAGGAAGGGGAGACGATTGGGAAGTACCTGCGCCGGCGGGGTGTGGTGGCCTGCGGTGACGAAGTGCTCATGCTGGCCTTCAAGGCGGGACTGAGGAACTGAAGCCTCCACAAATCCTTGCTCTGCGACCCGCCCGCCGACTACGAAGCGCTAGCCGCTCAGGCGGAAAGGTACACGCTGAGCGAGGAGGCTCTCGGCACGAAGAAACAGGTCGGCCAGGCGGGAACATCACAAGGTGAGCCTCGGTCCATCCCAGTCCAAGGCAAGAAGACAGGCCCCAGGGCCGCGACCAGCTAGCTCAGCCAAGACACGACCCAGTGGGGCACCGCCCGCAAGATTGCCCAGGCCCGGTGCGAGAATTCACCCCCACCAGAGAGCCCCGTGCGGGGCGATCCCGAGATTGGAGGGACCCCTGTGGGCCCAATACACGCAGCTTAACACCCCAATGATAGAGGTATTGGCTGCAGCGACAAGGGCCGAGTTGCTGCCGGACCCGCCTAGAGAATTGAAGTCGGACCCGACGAGGCGAGATCTCCAGAAGTATTGTCGGTACCACCGGATCATGGTCACAATACCGACGATTGCTTCACCCTTAAGAGGGAGATCGAGCGGTTGATCCAAGCGGGTCGCCTCAGGGGCTTCATCGAGGGCAGAAGGCTGATCCAAGAAGAGAGAGCTCCGTGAGGAGGGCGAAGGCCGAACCCACCCCCCAGCAATGAGCGGGAAGAGCTCCGTCTACCCAGAGCGGTCAACGCATAAACGTAATATGCGGTGGACCATCCTCAGGAGGAGCGTCGTCATCAGGCAAGAAGGAGTACGCGTGACAGGTGATGGCGGTGGGCCTGGGCGGGGAGACAAAGCAGAGAAGGGTGGCTCGACCTCCCATTACTTTCACTGATGAAGACCTGGAGGGAGTCGAGCTACCGCATGACGATGCCATCTTCAGCGAGGCTCAGATCGGGACGGCCATCATCAGCCGCCTCCTGATCGATATTGGAAGCTCCTGCGACATTCTGTTCATGTCGAAGGTTGAGAAGATGGGGATGAAGCAGGCTGACTTAAGGCCTTGCACGGGACTCATCGTCGGCTTCACTAGCCACTCGGTTCCCATTGCCGGGTAATCACCTTGTCGGTATTGCTTGGAGAGGAGCCGAGGGTCGTCACACGCATGACGCAGTTTGTTGTTGTCGACATTGCGTCGGCGTACAACGGGATCATAGGGCGACCTTACATGACGGCCATTGAAGCGCTCCCCAGCCTGCTCCATCAGATGGTCAAATTCCAAACTCCGCGAGGGGTGGGGCTGGTGTGGGGGAGCCAGAAGCTATCCCAGAGCTGCTACGTGGGGTCGACCAAGCATAACGGCCCGGAGCAGGCCTTATCGGTCGACCTCCTCGATGAGAAAGAGGACTATTGCTACCAGCGACCAAGTCCCGCAGAGGAGGTCGAAGAAGTGCCTGTGGCCGCGGAGGAGGGCAAGACTGTCTCTATTGGAACGAAGCTCCTGGCCTCTCTGAGGACAGACCTCATTAACCTCCTCAGAGAGAATGTGGACATATTCGCGTGGTCGCCCTCGGACATGCCTGGAGTCGATCCAGCGGTGATCTCCCACAAGCTGAATGCTGGACCTGGAATCTCGACCGGTCCGGCAGAAGAAGAGGAGTACTGGAGGAGAGAAGATGAGGGCAACCGGTGAAGAAGTGGAGCGCCTTCTCCAGGCCAAGTTCATCAGGCCGGTGAGCTATCCGGATTGGCTTGCCAATGTCGTCTTGGTGAAGAAGGCCAATGGGAAGTGGTGCATGTGCGTCAACTTCACGGATCTCAATAAGGTGTGCCCGAAGGACAGCTTTTCGCTACCGAGGATCGACCACCTAGTTGACCAGGCATCCGGTTACGAGTTGCTAAGCTTTATGGACACCTTCTCGTGCTACGACCAGATCCCGATGGTGAAGGAGGATGAGGAGAAAACGTCCTTCATCACCGACAGGGGCACCTTCTGTTACACGAAGATGCCCCTCGGACTGAAGAACGCCGGGGCGACCTACCAGCGGATGGTGGACAGGATATTCAACTCGCATGTCGGACAGAATCTGGAGGTCTACATCGACGACATACTGGTTAAGAGCAAGAAAGCCCTGGACCACCTCGCTGACCTGTGGGAGACGTTCCAGAAGGTGCGCCAATATGACCTGAGGCTGAACCTGGCGAAGTGCATCGTCGGCGTGTAGTCGGAGAAATTCCTTGCCTTCATGATAATAAAAGCAAGGAATTGAAGCGAACACCGACAAGGTGTCGGCCCTTGTCAATATGGCGGAGCCTCGGACCATCAGGGACTTGCAGTGATTGAATGGCAGGATCGCGGTGTTGGGAAGGTTCCCGTCGAAGTCGGAGGAGAGATCTCTCCTGTTCTTCAGAGTCCTACGAACGGCCCTCGGCGTAGCTAAAATTGATAGAAAAGTGATCCAGTGGGATGACGCCTGCGCACGAGAGTTCGCGGAGCTGAGGGCTTACTTGCAGAGCCCACTGCTGCTCGCTAAGCCCGAGGAGGGAGAACAGCTGGGGTTGTACCTGGCCACCAATGAAGAGGCCGTCAGCTCAGTCTTAATCAAGGAGGAGAAGGGCGTGCAGCGGTCGGTCTATTATGCGAGCCGGATTCTTCGAGAGGCAGAGACTCGTTACAGCCCCATCGAGAAGGTCGCCTACTGTCTGGTCACAATGACGAGAAAGCTCCGACCGTACTTCCAGGCTCACCGCATCGCTGTCCACACCAACCTGCCCCTCGAGAAGAACCTGAAGAGGTTAGAGCGGTCGGGCAGAATGCTCAATTGGAGCATCGAGCTCAGCGAGTTCGATATCATATACAAAGCCCGGACAGCGATCAAGGGCCAGGCACTGGCGGATTTTGTCGTGGAGTGCACTATGGAGAACCTTCCGGAGGAACTGTCGAGTGCTTTGCCGACGGTTGCCCCTGGGAGAGCGATGGGAATAGCCAGACCTTCGAAGCCTGTCCAAGAAGAAACAGGCAGACTGTGGACCGTTTACATCGACGGGTTGGCCACGGGATCTGGGACGGGGGCATGCATCATCATCCAAACACCCAACGGATGCCTGTTGGAGTACGCCCTGCGTTTCAACTGTAGGATCCTGTCAAAACAGAGTTAGGATCGATAAATGAAGTTGAGACTTACGCTTGCGTATGCGGCACGGTAGTCACAGAACTTCGCCTTCGGATTCGCCACGACGGATCGAGTCTTCTCACGAACGAAGTAAGGCTACTAAATCCACAATCTAAATCTCTACTTTTAGATTAAGAACTTGGATAAAGAGAGAGGAAGGATTTCGGCAGAGCTTCGCTAGAATGAAATACATGCAAGAATGTCATGCAAAAGTGTAAGGAAATGGCTAACCCTTGGGTCTTATTTATAGCCCCCAAGGTAGTTATTTTAGGAGTAATTGTTCCTTTGGAACAATTTAACTAAGGTGTACCATCATATATGGCACATTATAAGCTTAAGTTGTACCATATGCATGGTACAACATAAGCTTAAGATATTACCCCTTTATTAGCCATATGTCGCATGCACTTATGCACATATAATGCGACTTTCCCATTAATCTAGAGATCCTCTCCGCAAGGGAACAGATTCCCTTTGCACAAGACTTTGTGTGTGCGACGTTCGAGGTCCGTATTCCCTCGTACATCCCCTACAAGGGTGTACAAACGTCATCCATATCCAACATCTCCCACTCACACTTGAGGGGATTGTAAGAGAACGTCTTTCTCTTAGTTCTTTCATCTATCATACCGAGAAATAGACCGTGCGACTGTCATGCGCGTAGAGTCTGTTGTTGTGCACTTGTTAGAGATACACAACGACCTCGAAGGTGCAAAGTTGAGTAGTTCAACGCATACTTTACCCTAGATTATTTCTTCACATTTCTTATACTTTAGATTCAACAATTGAATCCCATCTGGATTACAATTGGCTGGCCAGCTTTGAATCATTAAAGTCCAAATGCGAATATGAAATCAATCTTCCTCTTCTTGCGAACCTTCTGATCTTGACTTGATTCGCTTTTCTAACGTGCCCCGCCGAGCCGAATTATCATAGCCCCTTAGCAACACGCTAAGATAGCGATCATCTCGTCAAATCTAAAAGAACCAATTGGAGTCCTTGAGGGTAAGAGTTAAGACCCATATGGCCTTTGAGTCTCACATAATAGCAAACACTATTGCTACTAACTCAGTGGTCGAAATGCATACGTGGTATGAACACGTATTACAACATCACTCCTTTCCCAGGGAGAGTATGTCTTAATGATGTTGTACGGATGAAAGATCAGACACCACAGTGCCTATCTTTTGAGTCCCCTTACTACTCATGAAATATTCCCGGACTCTCATCCTGCATAAGACAGATAGGATTTAAAAAAAAATCCTATGAGATCTCTTTCAAATATCCTTGTGATATAGATCTCAGATCTTTTGTAAGCATCCATATGATGCAGATCTTTTATTCGACTATCTTGTTTAAGTCATGACTCTAAATCATTTGTCTAATGATTTTGACTTTAAACTAGTCTCATCTCTATCTTATCCATCTGATAAGATAAGGCGATTGCTCATGTGAGAGAGCCAACCTTAATCTGTCCAACATACACACAATAAAATAGCTGATACTTAAACACAAATGTATATAAAATCATTTGTAAGAAACTTGTATGCAAATTAAACTTTGATCTTCTATAGACATGGGAAATATTACATGATACAGCTCAGCACCTACGCATTCCCATAGATGATAAGTGTTTGAAAAACACATCTCTGGGGATCGCCTTAGTAAGGGGATCCGCTATCATCTCATGCGTGGATATGTATCCTATATCTACTTCCTTCCGTTTGTCATAGTCCTTCGCAAACTTGAATCGAATATCAATGTGTTTGGTCTTACAATGAAATTTAGGATCTTTGACATAGGCAATCGAAGCTTGACTATCACTGTATATAGGAACAGTGCTCGAGTCAGTGGCATTCGTTAGCCTGTCTAAGAATTTCCTAAGCCAAACAGCTTCTTGGACCGCCATGCTGAATGCTACAAATTCGGCTTCCATGGTTGATAGGGCGATGCAGGTTTGCTTCTTGCTGCTCCAGGATATTGCACCATTCCCGAGCAAGTAAACAAAGCCTGAGGTAGATCTTCGCTCGTCGAGATCACCCGCCCAATCAGCATCGGTATAGCCTTCGAGTCTCAAGGTATTGCCTTGATAGCATAATGCATAGTCCGCAGTCCCTTTGAGGTATCTTAATATCCTCTTCACCGCTTTCCAGTGTGCCTGTCCTGGGTTGGATTGGTAACGGCTTACCATACCAACAGCATAGCAAATGTCCGGTCTGGTACACATCATGGCGTACATCAGACTCCCGACAGCACTGGAGTATGGAACCTTTTCCATAGCTTTCTATTCTTTTGGATCTTTGGGACACATTTCCAAACATAGACCCTCGCCTTTGCTTATTGGAGTATCAATTGGCTTGCAGTCCTGCATATTAAACCGTTCTAAAACTTTCTTTATATATGTCTCTTGAGAGAGAGAAAGAAGTTTCTTGGAACGATTCCTTGAGATCTTAACCCCAAGGATATATGCAGCTTCACCCATGTCTTTCATCTCAAAGACGGATGAAAGCCAAGCTTTGATATCCATGATAAGACGCTTATCATTTCCGGCTATAAGTATGTCATCTACATAAAGAGACATAATTACATACTTGTTTTTAATCCTCTTAATATATACGCAGTTGTCTTCGTCGAGCATGGAGAAACCATACGACAAAACGACTTCTTGAAAGCGCATATACCACTGCCTTGAGGATTGTTTAAGACCATATATGGATTTACGAAGTTTACAAACCTTATGTTTGTTTTCTTCTTGCACGAACTCGTTTGGTTGTTCCATGTAGATCTCCTCATCTAGTTTTCCGTTAAGAAAAGCAGTTTTTACATCCATCTGATGTAACTCGAGGTCAAACAAGCCACCATTGCCAGAATTAAGCGAATGGAGGTAAAACGCACGACAGGAGAGAAAGTCTCTTCGTAGTCTATTCCTTCCTGTTGCGTGAAACCTTTCGCAACAAGGCGAGCTTTATATTTCTCGATGGAGCCATCAGCCTTATGCTTGATTTTGAGAACCCACTTGTTCCCAATGGCTCTACGTCCCTTAGGTAAATCAACCAAGTCCCAGACTTGGTTTGTTTTCATGGATTGAAGTTCTTCTTCCATAGCCGCTATCCATTTATCTTTAGCAGGGCATGTGACGGCCTGTTTGAAATTTGCAGGTTCGTCATCATCTTGTAGTAATGTCATGAATGTTTGAGGAAATTCATCCTCAAATCTCAGAGGTGTTAGCCTCGTTCGATTACTACGTCTTGCTTGAGTTTGATCACTCCCACTTAGAATGACATCACTCCCACTTGGAATAATATCACTCCCACTCGGAATAGGATTGGTATCGTTCGCATCATCCATTGGTGAAGTTTGAAACGTATTTTCTTCTTCACCAAGAATTTTCCCACTCGAACGTTCCGATCCTTCTTGATCCCAAGTCTCAAACAAGGATAAGTCTTGACTTATCTCACCCTGTCTTGGAAACTCGTTTTCCAAGAAGACAACATCCCTCGATTCGAACTCTATTAGACCCCCATTGTCCTCTTGACCGACGAAAACATATCCTTTGGAGTTTTCAGCGTATCGGATGAAGATACACTTCCTCCCACGTGGCCCAAGTTTGCCATATTTGTGAGAGGATAAATATGCGTAAGAGGCACAACCCCAAGGTTTTAGAATGCTTAAGTCTGGAGTTCTATTGTTCCACAACTCATAAGGAGTAGAACTTACCGACTTCGAGGGTACACGGTTTAAGATGAATGCTGCCGTCAATAATGCATCACCCCAAAAGGTGATGTGCAAATTTGCCTGAGACATCATTGATCGGACCATTTCCATCAACGTCCTATTTCTTCTTTCCGCAACACCGTTTTTTTGCGGAGTATAAGGCATAGTTATTTGATGAACTATGCCTTTTTCATCACAGAGTTCCTTAAAACTCGTTGATTGATATTGTCCACCCCGATCGGTTCGCAAGACCTTTATCTTGCGATCTAGTTGATTTTCCACTAAACTCATATAGTTTTTGAAGCAAGATAAAGCTTCATGTTTGTGGGAAATCAAATAAATGTGACCGAAACGGGTGAAGTCATCAATGAAGGTGATGAAATAGGACTTCCCGCGTCTTGTCTTAACATTCATTGGACCGCAAATGTCCGAATGGATAAGCTGTAATGGAACTTCGGCCCTTGTGCCAGTTCCAAACGGCTTGCGACAAGTTTTCCCTACAAGACAATGTTCGCAAGTTGACATTTCAACTTTTGAAACATTAGATAGCAAACCACTTTTGGCTAGTCTATCCATTCTTGTTGGTCCAATGTGACCAAGTCTTGCTGCCAACAAATGATCTCAGATTCAGAATTAGAAGCATTTGTCAAATGGAAACTTTCATTAATAGAAGAAGAAGAATCATACATAGTGTTTAAAACTATCAATCCATTACAAACATTACCCGACCCAATTAAAGAACTATTACAAACAAGGTCAACATTTTGTTTATAGAACCTCCATTCATAACCTAAAGACATTAACATGACCACGGATACGATATTCCTTCGAATATCTGGAGCAAAGAGGACGTCGTGCAATAATAGAGTCCGGTCGTTGTCGAGAACTAGCTTGCATGTTCCGACGCCCTTGACTTCAACACGAGTGTTGTTGCCGACGTATATCCACTTTGTTCCTTGAGTTATCCTTCGATACTCTACGAAGAACCTTCTGTCCTTCGCTACGTGGTCTGTGGCCCCTGAATCAATCAACCAAAAATAGTTAGATTCAGCAAGAAACATGGAACTAGAAACACATATGTAACTAGCCCTACAAGTTACCTTATCACTTCCATCTGTACACGTATGGGCGAAGTGACCGTACTTGTTGCACTTAAAGCACTTGATCTTCTTCAAGTTTTTCTTCTTTGAGTGCACTTTCTTTTGCCACTTTTTGTTCTTAGTCTTCTTTGAGATTTTCGGTTCTTGCTTTCGTTCGTTCATAAACCTTAAGCGTTTATTCTTCCGCTTCTTTCCTCCATGTGAGGAACCAGTGGCCATATGCACTTCGGCACTAGGTTTTGCGGCTTGAATCCGCTCTTCCTCGAGTTCGAGGTGTTTGGATACACCGCTTAAAGTTTTAATGCACTCATTATGAGTGAGGTGCATTTTCATGTTATCCCAGCTATCTGGGAGTGAACGAATGACTGCTTGGATCTGTTGTTCGTCAGACAGCGTAAGACCCGCATCCTTCAATTCAGCTATGAGATTCGCCATGTGGCGAAGATGCCTTTTCATAGATTGATCTCGTCGCATTTTGTACGAGTCAAATTGAATATTTAAGGAGCGGAGTTTGGTAACCGAAGTTCCACCAAACTTTATTTCTAGCTCAGACCATATGTCTTTGGCTAGGTCGAATTCCCGAAATAGACGCATTATGTCATTGTCCATTGCGGACAATAACGTAATACGTGCTATTTTGTTCTTTAGAGTCCAAGTCTCATAAGCTTCTCGGTCCCTCTTGTGTTGGGCCGTATTGCCCAACTCTGGTTCTTCCATTATGTTTTGGAGTGTTCCAAGCACATCTTGCTCTTCCAAAACATATTGGATTTTTATTGACCAAAGTTTATAATTGTCGCCGTTGAGCTTTTCACCTTTGTTAAGCTCTGCGACAATGTTCTTAGAAGCGGTAGACATATTCGAATCAAAAAACTGCAAAGATAATGAAAAACACGATCAAAATTCCATGCATAAAGTTTCGATTCTTTAAACACTTGATAAGTTCCTTGGATGCGCTGAAATGTTACTCTAGAATCGAGAAGTTCACTACGTTCCCAACTACCATCTAGAAGTAACTTTCAAAGTATCCCTCTTACTTATCTTAAGTAAAAAGAAATCAGAAATAATACATGTATGGTACCAGCAGCGGAAAAATACTTTTGAAAAACATATCTTTCAAAATGGAATAGGTGAGAGTTTGCGCAAAGAATTTTAGCGCAACAATTGCCAAGCCACGAGACCTGTTCTACACACCCATGTGTTAGATAACCATGGCCGGATCGTGGTAGGACTTGGAATTCTAAATTGCGCTATCCCGATTAAGGACGAGACATAACCTATTTGAAAACACCTTTTTCAAAAATTTGAAATACATTGGCTAATCTCCGTAGAGTAGAGCACAATGTCATAAGTACATTAGCTAATCTCCGTAGAGTAGAGCACAATGACATGGCTAATCTCGCATGAAGTAGAGCACTATGGCTAATCTTCAAGGAGTAGAGCCCAAAAAAATTTCATAAAACAAGAGTAGACGACTGTCGTTAGCCCCGTATGGACTAGTCGGCACATTCGTTTTTAACCAAGGCCTTTTGACACCCCGTATGGGCTAGTCGGCAAGTTCGAGATCGACCAAGAACTTTTGCCGGATTGGTCGACCAAAACACCCAAATTGGTCGACCAAAAAATTGGTCTACATCACTCCCGGCCAGGGCCCCTGCCCTGGCCGAGGCTGGCCAAGGGCCGGCCAAGGGCCTCTGCCCTGGCCGGCCAGGGGCGGCCTGCGGCAGCCCTGGCCATTACCAGGGCCGGCCAGGCCACTGTGTAACGATCGGTTTTTCTCGTTACATTAGCCGTATTATTTTTCTTTCTCTCCAATGTATTATCTTTCCCGTATCCGTAGTCAGACGTTCTGTATCCGTAGTTAGGCGTGACTATCCCCGTGCACGTGCCAGCTTTGCCATATTAATTATTACTATTATTATTTCATGGCACTTATATAAAATTCTTGTTTTTATTATAATCTTAATTTTAGTACCCCTTATTAAATTAATTTAAAATTTCAAAATTCAAAATCTAAATTTCAAAATCATGCCAAACCTTTTAAAGCCAATTGCAACTTACCATGTTTGAGCCTATTTAAACCATTGATTAACCAGAATTTCCTTGATTAAACCTATTCATTACAATCCCTATGGAAATAATTCAAATCCCCTTCCTATTAAACCTCAGCTATTTTGGAAATTTCTTGGCCGCACCCAACTAGGCCACGCACACAGCCTGAAACAACAAAAAATAATAAAGGAGTCAGATTATAAAACCCCAGAGGCCTATACACAATCCTATGTTAAATAATAATATAACACTGAAACCTAGCCCGCGTTTTGTTTTTCCCATTAGCCGAGCTGCACCCAGACACACAGCCTTACTCAAACCAAAAAAAAGAAAACATTAAACTCCTACAGCTAGCCTTCACGTGCATAACCCACACACAAAAATTATTATATAAGAGAACTTTAGAAACCAAGATCACGTGCTGTCCATGCCAACACCCTAGATTATTATAAGTAACCTAGGTCCCCTTCACCTTCTCCCATCTAGCCCTAACAGCAGCCGCCTCCCCCAACTTTTCTCTTCCCCTCTTCTACACGCAACGCGCAAGCCCCCGGACACCCGCCGTCGCCCCTACCATCTTACCCACGCTTCGACCCCCTCGCCCTACTTCAGACCCGTGCCTTCATCTCCCCCACGCCTTCCCCTGTCCTAGCAACTCACGCCTCCTCCTTCGCACAGGCAGCACCCCGCACGGCCCCTACTCATCTTCTCCCCGCCACTTGCTCCCCCAAGGCCGCGCCGCCTCCCTAGCGCTGCCCAACTCCGCCCAGAACACCGCACGGTCTCCCCTAGTCGCCTGCGGATCGTCGGAACGCTGCAGCATCTCGTTCCTCTCTCACGGTACTCCCCTCTCCCCGACTTCTCCTCCACGCCCACAGCCCGCAGCACCCTCATCCCGCAGCTTGGTGCGCCCCCTCGCACGCCCGGCACTCGCAGCGCTCGGCCTCCCCTCACCGGAGCTCCTTAGGCCGCGCCAACACGCCCCCGGCTGCGTCCGCTCTCACCACCTGCAACGATCAGACATTAAAAGGTCTTTAAAGGTTAGCTTATCCTCTGAAGTTTAGTTAGGATTTATCTATGGTTAAGAGTGGTGTTAAACATGTTATTTTTATGAAGATGATACGGTGTATCACTTGTGTTGACTGTTAGTATAAAGCTTAGTTTATGATATGGTTAGTTCCAGTTAGTTAGGGTTTAGTTTTTTTTGTTATCAATGATAAACTTTTATAAAAATGTTTTTATATATCATATAATTTAACGGTTAATTGTTAATACTCAGTTATCATACTTTAAGGTTAGTGTTTGTTAGTTAGTTCAAAAAAGGGGGAAAATATGATTATGTTATTGACATGTTAACATGGCTAGTAGTATGTAGTTTTCTAATAGGTAGTAATGATAGGACTAGTTGATATAAGATGTGCCTTGTTATCCTGTTAGGATTATTATAGTAGTTAGGGTTATATAAAGATTGTTTTGTTTTCGTAATACCATGTTAAGAATATAACATATGCTAGCTGTTAATCACTTTGTTCGGGTTAATATTTTATAACCCCCACCATAAAGTAGAGAAACCTAATAAAACATGTTGATTAGACGTCGTAGGAGCTTTTGCGAATCTGACCTGAACTGAAAAACGTCATTTCTGATTTTATACTCTGTTAAAACAGCGAACCAAACCCTCCACGGCGTAGTACTCGTCGAGACGATTCCAACGACACCAAGAACGTCAAAATCAGGCAAGTATATGATTTGTTATGAATTTTAGAAGTTTCGGCACGTTTACGCTGCCTTCATGTTTTGCTGTGTAACTCAAAAAATTAGACGTGTAATGACGTACAAAATTGACACCATAATGATTAGAACGAAAATTGGGATCCAACGGTATATCATACGATATATCCCCAATTTAAACAACTAGAGAAAGAAATTGCTTCTGTAGCAAGCTGAACAAAAAGGACGTAATCGTCATTATTTGAAATTACGGAAACGGTCGTTCGACCCGTTTCTGTTTTGTAGAACTGTCACTATAAAACTTTAATATTGATAACAGTAAAATTCAGTGAGTCTTGACATGATTAACAATATGGACATCGTGAAATCGTGCGCCTCGAAGGCGGTATCGTAATATCGTGATGTCGTGTGAGTCGACTAGGCCGGCTCGTGTTCCGGCAAACTTTTGGGTGGGGTTAGGGTTGAGCGGCCACTGGGCGTATGAAAGGTACTCTCCTCAAGAGCACCACCCGACGCGGTGGGTTAGTGTCAATCACGGTAAGCCCCCGTGAGAGGAACGACCTTCTCATCACGACCTAAAGGCGAGAACCCTAGATTAGATGTGAAATCTTGACATGGACATCGAACGCTAACTTGGTCATCGTGAATATTGACATGCTAACAAACTCAGAGAAAACTTACTTTAATGCTTGCAACTGCTTAGAACTACATGCTAGGGATGTTTACTTTCCGTCTCATCACAATTTGTCTCGTTCATTTTATTGTAGTCATCTTTTTTTAAATATTTAATTACTTTCTAAATTCATATCAATTGCACATTCTTGCCATGGGATGCTAATGTCTTCTTGCAGACCTTGCTGACATACATTCATGTTTTTGGATGTATGTCAGATCTTGAGTTTGAGCACTAGGAGGATCCTCTCGAGACACTTGACTTAGAGAGCCAGAGTTCGTCGTAGATGCCAAGTCATTTTCTGCGGAAGACTAGAGTCCCTTTCGTCACTACTTTGAGTTTTGGTTTCTGTAACTTGTAGTAGGAATAGTGCTCTGTTGTAATTTCCTTAGCCCTGCTGTGGCTTGTCTTGTAATTTCGTGTACGCCTTATATATCTGGATGTGGTATTTATTTTGAATGTTCTGATTGTTCTGATACGCAAATGCAAGGACCCTTTTCTGTGTTTTTATCACAGACGCTTATTGAACTCGTGCTTCACCGCTCCAGTTCAAGCGGGCCGTGTAACGTTCTCGCTTCCAGCGTCTTTTGGGAAGCGGGGCGTTACAGGTTTTAATGGTGGCCCATGCAGGTCATGCAACTGCCAAATTCAGAACAATTAGAACACTTTTCATTAGCCAAAAACATCCAGAATTAGTTCGTACACAAATTAACCGCATGCCTTGTCGTAGCACGATAGGAACCCAACATCTGGATAATCGGAAGTGTTAGTTAGACGCTCGTGATCGTTAGTTAGACACCCCTGCCATGGCTTTGAATTATCATCTTCGGAGTCACCCTATCGATTGATCATCCAGCTCTGACCTTTCTAGACCTTTGAATTCGTTAGTCGTTCGCTTGGATTTATCGGATCTAGGGCCCAACCGAACGTAGCGATCGTCGCCAAGCCAGTCGAACCTGAGACGCCTGATAGGATCTCGATCTAGATCCCTAACGAACCCTTACCTCGGTTTTCCTATCGCAGTCTAGTTTGTTGATGAACCCTAGTGCTAGACCTTGGTCGACTCAATGATTATTTCTCCCCTGATTTTATTATTTCTTTAATCAGTACCCTTCCATGTTAGTGATCGTAGAAAGCCATTGTAGCGTATTCACGGAACTACTTCTTAGTCGTACTTACGTTTCGATCATCGAACCTGATTCTTGTCCTTGATTCACATAAACTCTTCTGATCCGCCAGCTTTAACCTTGAACCTCCCCTTCTAAAAAGTATTTCCGATGTTTCATTCTTCGCTGAGCTTAAAACTCTTTCGAAAACTTTTTCTACACTTCAGCCAACTTAAACCCAATCTTGATTGTGAAATTCTCCTGATGCGATCTTTAATTTCGATCTTATAACGATTTCCTCACATACATCTTTCGCACTTCTAATCACACAACTACTCTATTCTCCTCATGCAATGGACTTTTAAAACTTTATTTCTAATTCACTTGTCCAAATGTCACCTCCCTTTCTTACCGATGTATTTCGAAACGGTCATTGATATATACTTTTAAAATACTCTACTAAGTTAAATAGAACTTCAAAGTCCTGTGTGTCAGTTTTATAATCACTGTCTTCCAGTATTTTAAGAAAAAAAAATTCTTTTTACAAACCTATTTTCCATTTGTGAAAGAAGCACTGCATCACTAGGCCCATTTACTCTTCACTCATTATTTGACTAATCACATTTTACATTCTAACTTATTCCATATGATCACTATTTTATGATGTTATTATCTTACACATATCATTATCTTCTTAACTATTTGATTATTCTTAAATATTTTATGCCACCCAACCAAACTACTCTCCTAACCATACCACCTCCGGAACCGTCCACTACAACATTAGTTCGTCACATCATTCAACTTTGAATCCTACACTTGCTCAGTTGTCACTTTAGAACTTATCATTCCTTAGGGAGATCTTTGGCTTTGATTGTGGTGTTGTGGTGCATGTAAATGATAAATGAGTGTAGGTATGGTTATGTGTGCAGGTTCATTATGCGATCCATATGTTAGTATGTCTGGCGTGTGCTCGTGTGTATATATGTATGTGAGTAGCTATAGGTGTATATATGTATAATGTGGAATACGTGTGTTGTACGTATAGTAGGATTATAATATTGTATTACCCCTACGGGATGATGTATGAGCATGTGTGTAGCAGGAGGAATGCATGGCCGTATGTTTGTGACTACGTATATGTGAATATATGAAATAGTATGCTAGCCCTATACAAATTACCATGGCTTTGTGTACCGGCGAGTGTATATGTGACCTATATAGATACGAGATAATAGTGTGGTAGTGTGGGTATGTATATGTGTGTAAAATTGATATATGTATGGAAATTTGAAAGTGTGTGCTATATGATTAAGTGTATGTATTTGGATGTATATGGTTTCATTATAATGTACGTGTGTCCGGGATAGAGCGACTTGGGTGTCTAAGTCCCCCACCCCTACGTCGGCCTAGTTAAGGAAGTCAGGGGACGGACTTGATCCTAAGGTGGGTAGATTACGATGACCCTAGTGCTAGGAGTAAGGCTTGTATAAATCTGTGTGTGGTGTAATGTATTACGTGCATGTATATACGTGTAATGATTCATATTATAATGTGTATATGGTAATGTGCGGTATGTAAAAGTGGTTGTACGATTGAAGTGTTAATGGACTAAGAATAATTGTATTTATGTGTTAGTGGTATGTGTAAGTGACATATGGTACTATATCATTATAGATGGTGAGTGTATAAGATGTGTGATATTACTTTGTGTGTTAGTAATAATGCGAGTGTGTAGGGTGATGGGACACTTACATCTAGTATATCGATGTGGTCGTGTGTCACTATTCACCCGAGTATGATATTGGATGGTATTGTATTGAACGTGTATGTTAATACGTAGTTAGTAATGTGTGTATGGGTATTGCTACTATTAATAGCATGGACGTTGATTAGTATTATCCACGGTAATACTACTGGTATTGGTTTTAGTATTAGCTGAGTATGGCATGATGTTTACTTATGGTGTGTATGCATTAGAAGAGGAGATACGAGCGTTACCCTTACGTTTTCCCCGTGTCTTAGCCGATTAGATTCCGAGGGCGGAATCGTTTTTAAGGTGGGTAGGATGTAACGATCGGTTTTTATCGTTACATTATCCGTATTTTTTTTCTTTCTCTCCAATGTATTATCTTTCCCGTATCCGTAGTCAGACGTTCTGTATCCGTAGTTAGGCGTGACTATCCCCGTGCACGTGCCAGCTTTGCCATATTAATTATTACTATTATTATTTCATGGCACTTATATAAAAATTCTTGTTTTTATTATAATCTTAATTTTAGTACCCCTTATTAAATTAATTTAAAATTTCAAATTTCAAAATCTAAATTTCAAAATCATGTCAAACCATTTAAAGCCAATTGCAACTTACCATGTTTGAGCCTATTTAAACCATTGATTAACCATAATTTCCTTGATTAAACCTATTCATTACAATCCCTATGGAAATAATTCAAATCCCCTTCCTATTAAACCTCAGCTATTTTGGAAATTTCTTGGCCGCACCCAACTAGGCCACGCACACAGCCTGAAACAACAAAAAATAATAAAGGAGTCAGATTATAAAACCCCAGAGGCCTATACACAATCCTATGTTAAATAATAATATAACACTGAAACCTAGCACGCGTTTTGTTTTTCCCATTGGCCGAGCTGCACCCAGACACACAGCCTTACTCAAACCAAAAAAAAAGAAAACATTAAACTCCTACAGCTAGCCTTCACGTGCACAACCCACACACAAAAATTATTATATAAGAGAACTTTAGAAACCAAGATCACGTGCTGTCCATTCCAACACCCTAGACTATTATAAGTAACCTAGGTCCCCTTCACCTTCTCCCATCTAGCCCTAACAGCAGCCGCCTCCCCCAACTTTTCTCTTCCCCTCTTCTACACGCAACGCGCAAGCCCCCGGACACCCGCCGTCGCCCCTACCATCTTACCCACGCTTCGACCCCCTCGCCCTACTTCAGACCCGTGCCTTCATCTCCCCCACGCCTTCCCCTGTCCTAGCAACTCACGCCTCCTCCTTCACATAGGCAGCACCCCGCACGGCCCCTACTCATCTTCTCCCCGCCACTTGCTCCCCCAAGGCCGCGCCGCCTCCCTAGCGCTGCCCAACTCCACCCAGAACACCGCACAGTCTCCCTAGTCGCCTGCGGATCGTTGGAACGCTGCAGCATCCCGTTCCTCTCTCGCGGTACTCCCCTCTCCCCGACTTCTCCTCCACGTCCACAGCCCGCAGCACCCTCATCCCGCAGCTTGGTGCGCCCCCTCGCACGCCCGGCACTCGCAGCGCTCGGCCTCCCCTCACCGGAGCTCCCTAGGCCGCGCCAACACGCCCCCGGCTGCATCCGCTCTCACCACCTGCAACGATCAGACATTAAAAGGTCTTTAAAGGTTAGCTTATCCTCTGCAGTTTAGTTAGGATTTATCTATGGTTAAGAGTGGTGTTAAACATGTTATTTTTATGAAGATGATACGGTGTGTCACTTGTGTTGACTGTTAGTATAAAGCTTAGTTTATGATATGGTTAGTTCCAGTTAGTTAGGGTTTAGTTTTTTTTGTTATCAATGATAAACTTTTATAAAAATGTTTTTATATATCATATAATTTAACGGTTAATTGTTAATACTCAGTTATCATACTTTAAGGTTAGTGTTTGTTAGTTAGTTCAAAAAAGGGGGAAAATATGATTATGTTATTGACATGTTAACATGGCTAGTAGTATGTAGTTTTCTAATAGGTAGTAATGATAGGACTAGTTGATATAAGATGTGCCTTGTTATCCTGTTAGGATTATTATAGTAGTTAGAGTTATATAAAGATTGTTTTGTTTTCGTAATACCATGTTAAGAATATAACATATGCTAGCTGTTAATCACTTTGTTCGGGTTAATATTTTATAACCCCCACCATAAAGTAGAGAAACCGAATAAAACATGTTGATTAGACGTCGTAGGAGCTTTTGCGAATCTGACCTGAACTGAAAAACGTCATTTCTGATTTTATACTCTGTCAAAACAGCGAACCAAACCCTCCACGGCGTAGTACTCGTCGAGACGATTCCAACGACACCAAGAACGTCAAATTCAGGCAAGTATATGATTTGTTATGAATTTTAGAAGTTTCGGCACGTTTACGCTGCCTTCATGTTTTGCTGTGTAACTCAAAAAATTAGACGTGTAATGACGTACAAAACTGACACCATAATGATTAGAACGAAAATTGGGATCCAACGGTATATCATACGATATATCCCCAATTTAAACAACTAGAGAAAGAAATTGCTTCTGTAGCAAGCTGAACAAAAAGGACGTAATCGTCATTATTTGAAATTACGGAAACGGTCGTTCGACCCGTTTCTGTTTTGTAGAACTGTCACTATAAAACTTTAATATTGATAACAGTAAAATTCAGTGAGTCTTGACATGATTAACAATATGGACATCGTGAAATCGTGCGCCTCGAAGGCGGTATCGTAATATCGTGATGTCGTGTGAGTCAACTAGGCCGGCTCATGTTCCGGCAAACTTTTGGGTGGGGTTAGGGTTGAGCGGCCACTGGGCGTATGAAAGGTACTCTCCTCAAGAGCACCACCCGACGCGGTGGGTTAGTGTCAATCACGGTAAGCCCCCGTGAGAGGAACGGCCTTCTCATCACGACCTAAAGGCGAGAACCCTAGATTAGATGTGAAATCTTGACATGGACATCGAACGCTAACTTGGTCATCGTGAATATTGACATGCTAACAAACTCAGAGAAAACTTACTTTAATGCTTGCAACTGCTTAGAACTACATGCTAGGGATGTTTACTTTCCGTCTCATCACAATTTGTCTCGTTCATTTTATTGTAGTCATCTTTTTTTAAATATTTAATTACTTTCTAAATTCATATCAATTGCACATTCTTGCCATGGGATGCTAATGTCTTCTTGCAGACCTTGCTGACATACATTCATGTTTTTGGATGTATGTCAGATCTCGAGTTTGAGCACTGGTGGGACCGGAAAGGTGCTCTCTCTCAAGTGCAAGAGTCCGTACAAGTAGTAAAATCTGGGAGTCCAGATGTCGAATCCACGGGAAGAAATCTGTTGCAACCACAATTCAAATCAAATAGAAATCCTACGAAAAGAAACTAACCACTTCAACAATGATGGCGATGGTGTGAAAGTGCGTGATGGTGATGTGCGAACAAAGAAATTCGTGTATGAAAATATCTATAAAAAGTATGCACATGGTATGGGTTTGTTAGGATCAGCGATTCGTATTAATTTGGTTGATAGGTATAACGCAATGAATTCTCCTTTTGGGAGCAATTCACCAGAAAATACCCAAGATAACTCAATGAATTCTCCTTTTGGGAGCAACTCATTGGAAGATGCCCGTTTTGGGGTTCAAACACAATATTCAAAAAGATCGTCGTTAAAGTTATAATACGATATGAAACTCTCTTTTGGAGAGATCAAAACTACGGTATGAAACTCCCTTTTGGGGAGATCAAAACTCACCCTTTTGGGGCGATCATCAACTAAATTAATTCTTTTGGAATCTAAAAAAGTCGATTTACGAACAAAGATTACAATTTTAGCGGCGTTTTATCGATTTAGCACAAGGAATTTCAACCAAACTAACACAAATCATAGCCCCTAACTACTCCATACCAAGCACAATTAAGTTTTAGCTACTCATAATATCAGAATAAACAAGTTCCATAGCCAAATACATCAAGAATATAGCAAAATACGGTAGAAAAAGCACTAAATAAGGAGTTTAAGTTAAGAATTTATCACCAAATATCCTTAAAAATACATAAAAACTCTCTGGAAATAAGAAAATAGCCTTTGGAATTTTACAGAATTTTTCAGGAGGAGAATACGGCTTCTAGAGCCTCCAATACGCTCAAAATACGCCCCAAAACTGCTTGTATACGCCCAAAAAACCCTAAAATACCTTATATAGAGGCATTGCGGGTTTGGGTTGTGTTATCGGGTTCAAAACCCGCTTAAAACCCAAACTCGCTAACCGCATCAAATCTCAGCCGCTGGATCTCGGCGAGATCGCCTCTAATCGCGCCACGTGTGCTTTAAAAAGTGTGCACGCCTGCTCCGCTCTCGCATCCGCTTCGCTGATGAGGAGGAATGTCGACCGCCCGATCGAGATCGAGCGGCCTGGATTGAGCCACGTCATCGCCCGCAAATTCGAATTCGAATCGAATTTGAATTTGGTCTGCGCCGTCCGATCGGATATCGACGGTTCACAATAAGCCACGTGTCCCCTTTTCTGCTGCCATCGTTTCGAGCGGGCGGATTTCAGACCGTTCGATCGAAATCGAACGGTCGAAACGATGCCGCGTCGCCGCTTGTTCTGGGGCGTTGATTCGAGCGGGGCGCCGTTAGGATGATGCCGCGTGGCGCGCCAAGATTCGTGCCGGCGTATTTTAATCGTATTTCTTCCGTATTTCTTCAATTAAATGGTATTCTGCATTCAAAAATACACAGTAATTAGCACAGATCTCAGAAAAATACAAATAAATAGTCGTTGGAATCGTGACATCGAGACGATGCTAGGAAAAATATAAGAAGTGCAGAAATATGTCGTTAAATGCTGTTTTGTGCTCAAATAGTGTGTTTTCTCTAATAAATAAATGTGTAGAAAATACGTATGAATTAGAGATAAATTTAGCATCATGTGAGCACAAAATAAGGCTAAATGGGGGGTTAAATATGTAATATTGAACCCGAATCACACCCCCAACTAGCGATTTGCTAGTCTCTAGCAAAAATAGCGATAAATACGGATGATCAATAAAAATAATAAATTCTTTCAAATTGCTCATGGCGTGGCTCAATAATACGCATTCCAACATGGTCTTGGCCATCAATATACACATCCATGAACAAAATCAATCGCATGAAATTTTCTCTAATTTAGTATGAATAAATAACATGCAAGCATCGTTTTGCGCAAGCAAAAGTATAACACGTCGTTATAAACTAGTATTTGTGTTTCCAAGGAATTGGCCTATCAAAACAATCACTCAAATTATGGGTATTGAAGTTGCTTAGTATATTCACCATTTCTTTTCTTTTATTCATTCTGCGTAACGCGCATCAAGCAACATTCGCAGAAAAAAGTATAACTTGTATCGCTCCATCAAATGAGTGAGTTTCCGGTCAATGGCTCCCAAATCAGACGATCATAGGGCATTAGGCCAAGAAGGACCCCTCGGACTGTACTACTCAAGCCAACCAAGTTATTTATTAGTGACATACTTATTCATTCATTTTTCATCATTCATTTTTCATTCATTTTTCTTTTCTTCATCGTTTCTTTTCCTCTTTTTTTTTTCTTTGTAAGCAACTCAACACCCATTAATCGAATCGAAACATTAATACCCAAGGCCAAATTCCTCTTCAACTTGAAAACTATTCTTAAAAATCGTGTATACTTAAGCGTTTTCATCACATTAGCATGCATGAAATATATTCAAACTATTTCGAGATATTAATCATGGAAATTGAAAGTTTTCATGAATAGCATATTAACGGTAATTCCATGAAGGAAAAATAATCAACTCAAGCCATAAAAATTTTCAGAACTCAATTAATGCGTAATCATCCGTATTAGAGGCATATGAAAGAGTTTTAAAAGATAAGATTTGGTGATTTATTCTTCTCAAAAAAAAATCCTAAGGTCTCATACACACCCCCCAACTAAAGATGGACATTGTCCTCAATGTCGAAAGGGGTACGAGTTTATTCAAACAAGCAACCTAGAAAGCATATAAAAACTACACTACTGGAAAGAACACACCGTGATCAAATGGCGGATCCCGAATCTTTGATGGTGGAGGAAGTTGTTCAATTTGCTCCTTGCGCTCCTCGGCGATTATTCTTCCTCCAAAAACTAATTTGGACCCCAGCAACACAACTCCAAGCATCTCTATAAGCTGTTTGCTAATGTCCTGCGAGAGATGAGTTATGTCAGTCCAAATTATTTTAAAATTCTTCGCAATAAAAATATTCCAAATATAGTCATCAAAATAAGTGAAAGAAATTAAAGCAAGTTGACGACTACTCCCTGAAAGATTTGCATTACTCTCTGTACGATGCTCGATCGTTGGGGAGAGGGATAAATGATTTTGGGACAAAACTGGAAGAGGGAATGGTTCTGACTCCATGGCGATAATCTCAAAACCCTTGTCCCTAACTGTCTCCTCCTCTCGTTTATCCAAAATTGCTAGCTCGTCCTCTCTTTTGCACACACTTTCTGCCATGTGGATATTTTTATTCGTGTCATCAACGTGACATGGCTCGCTCGATGTACCTGCAATAGAAGATAAATTCGTATTAGATTCTTGAAGTTGAATTCTAAAATAATTATTTTCGTCTAAGCAGGCGGCAATCAAATTAAGATTTTCAATGGAATTTTGAATCTGCCGACTCCGAGCAAGGAAATTCTCCTGGAATTGATGGGATGTGGCCTCCTGTGTCTGAATAATCAGGTAAGCTTCCTCTTTCAAGGATTGCAAAGGTACGTCTACGCTTTGCTCTTCTTGGTCGAGGCACAAAGGCTCCGTTGAATTGCTCTCTGAAGTCTCTTCCACGGTTTCTTCGTTTTCTTGCAGAGACTCCATGTATTCCCACGCCACTGTCGGCGTCATGCCTCCCAATAATTCCTGCAGCTGCGGTTGTAGTCCATCTAGGAAGAACGCCATAAGCTCTTCATTTGTGTACCCATGCTGCGGATAGCTCGATATAATGTCTGTGAACCTCCTCCAGGCCTGAAAGAAAGTTTCACATTCTGTTTGATTAAAATTAACAATTTTGAGCTTCTCCATTCTATGTTTGTGTGCATTAGCAAACCGTGCATCATAAAGATTGTTTGTGCAATAGAAGTTCATATATTCCATTTTGAAATAAAGTAAAATAAAATAAATAAAATAAAAAAAAGTTTATGTACAGTAAAGTGGAAAGATCTCACCGAAGGTCCTCTAAATGAAATAAACCGTAGTCACAAACCATTCCTCCCCGGCAACGGCGCCAAAAACTTGGTGGGACCGGAAAGGTGCTCTCTCTCAAGTGCAAGAGTCCGTACAAGTAGTAAAATCTGGGAGTCCAGATGTCGAATCCACGGGAAGAAATCTGTTGCAACCACAATTCAAATTAAATAGAAATCCTACGAAAAGAAACTAACCACTTCAACAATGATGGCGATGGTGTGAAAGTGCGTGATGGTGATGTGCGAACAAAGAAATTCGTGTTTGAAAATATCTATAAAAAGTATGCACATGGTATGGGTTCGTTAGGATCAACGATTCGTATTAATTTGGTTGATAGGTATAACGCAATGAATTCTCCTTTTGGGAGCAATTCACCAGAAAATACCCAAGATAACTCAATGAATTCTCCTTTTGGGAGCAACTCATTGGAAGATGCCCTTTTGGGGGTTCAAACACAATATTCAAAAAGATCGTCGTTAAAGTTATAATACGATATGAAACTCTCTTTTGGAGAGATCAAAACTACGGTATGAAACTCCCTTTTGGGGAGATCAAAACTCACCCTTTTGGGGCGATCATCAAATAAATTAATTCTTTTGGAATCTAAAAAAGTCGATTTACGAACAAAGATTACAATTTTAGCGACGTTTTATCGATTTAGCACAAGGAATTTCAACCAAACTAACACAAATCATAGCCCCTAACTACTCCATACCAAGCACAATTAAGTTTTAGCTACTCATAATATCAGAATAAACAAGTTCCATAGCCAAATACATCAAGAATATAGCAAAATACGGTAGAAAAAGCACTAAATAAGGAGTTTAAGTTAAGAATTCATCACCAAATATCCTTGAAAAGACATAAAAACTCTCTGGAAATAAGAAAATAGCCTCTGGAATTTTACAGAATTTTTCAGGGGGAGAATACGGCTTCTAGAGCCTCCAATACGCTCAAAATACGCCCCAAAACTGCTTGTATACGCCCAAAAAACCCTAAAATACCTTATATAGAGGCATCGCGGGTTTGGGTTGTGTTATCGGGTTCAAAACCCGCTTAAAACCCAAACCCGCTAACCGCATCAAATCTCAGCCGCTGGATCTCGGCGAGATCGCCTCTAATCGCGCCACGTGTGCTTTAAAAAGTGTGCACGCCCGCTCCGCTCTCGCATCCGCTTCGCTGATGAGGAGGAATGTCGACCGCCCGATCGAGATCGAGCGGCCTGGATTGAGCCGCGTCATCGCCCGCAAATTCGAATTCGAATCGAATTCGAATTTGGTCTGCGCCGTCCGATCGGATATCGACGGTTCACAATAAGCCACGTGTCCCCTTTTCTGCTGCCATCGTTTCGAGCGGGCGGATTTCAGACCGTTCGATCGAAATCGAACGGTCGAAACGATGCCGCGTCGCCGCTTGTTCTGGGGCGTTGATTCGAGCGGGGCGCCGTTAGGATGATGCCGCGTGGCGCGCCAAGATTCGTGCCGGCGTATTTTAATCGTATTTCTTCCGTATTTCTTCAATTAAATGGTATTCTGCATTCAAAAATACACAGTAATTAGCACAGATCTCAGAAAAATACAAATAAATAGTCGTTGGAATCGTGACATCGAGACGATGCTAGGAAAAATATAAGAAGTGCAGAAATATGTTGTTAAATGCTGTTTTGTGCTCAAATAGTGTGTTTTCTCTAATAAATAAATGTGTAGAGAATACGTATGAATTAGAGATAAATTTAGCATCATGTGAGCACAAAATAAGGCTAAATGGGGGGTTAAATATGTAATATTGAACCCGAATCAAGCACTAGGAGGATCCTCTCGAGACACTTGACTTAGAGAGCCAGAGTTCGTCGTAGATGCCGAGTCATTTTCTGCGGAAGACTAGAGTCCCTTCCGTCACTACTTTGAGTTTTGGTTTCTGTAACTTGTAGTAGGAATAGTGCTCTGTTGTAATTTCCTTAGCCCTGCTGTGGCTTGTCTTGTAATTTCGTGTACGCCTTATATATCTGGATGTGGTATTTATTTTGAATGTTCTGATTGTTCTGATACGCAAATGCAAGGACCCTTTTCTGTGTTTTTATCACATACGCTTATTGAACTCGAGCTTCACTGCTCCAGTTCAAGCGGGCCATGTAACGTTCTCGCTTCCAGCGTCTTTTGGGAAGCGGGGCGTTACACACTGGCCTGGCCAGAGGCAGGCCTGGCCTCGGCCAGAGGCCGGCCAGGCCTCTGCCAGGCCTGGCCTAGGCCAGAGGCCTGCCAGGCCTCGGCCTGAGGCTGGCCAGGCCTCTCTGGCCTGGCCTGGCCTCGGCCAGAGGCCCCTGGCCGGGGCCAGGGCCCCTGCCCTGGCCTCTGCCAGGGCGGCCAGGCCCTGGCCAGGGCCAGGGCCCCTGCCCTGCCCTCGGCCAGGGCGGCCAGGCCCTGGCCAGGCCGCGGCCAGGGCTCTCTGGCCCTGGCCGTGGCCGGCCATGGCCATGGCCGGCCATGGCCCGGCCATGGCTTATTGGCCTTGACCGGCCATGGCCCTTTGGCCATGGCCGGTCTCCCCCCATTCATGGGGTGGCCGCATACCCCGCCGGAGGGGGTTGCCGTGGTGGTTATTGGCCGTAGCCAACCCCCTCCGCATGGGGAAGGGGGGTGCATGGCCTTCATAGTCCATTTGGCCATGGTGCACATGCACCAAATTTCATCTTCCGCGTTGGAAATAACTACCACCTTCTTCTCCGGTGAAGCACCCGTTCGTCGAGGAAGTAGTTGTCCTCCAATGGCCGTGTGCCAAAAAATAACCCTCTTCAAAAAATTCGTAAACTACGCGCTCCACATGAAGAGAGCACCCATTCCCTATGAATGGAGACTCAACATCCATGAAGAGAGCGAGTTTGATGATATGAACGGTCGGTTCTTCCCGTCACGGAGAGTTCCTGCTATATCTGTAATGACAGAAGACCCTAACGTGAAAAGAACAACCGTTGCGTTCTCTCCGTCACGAAGCGTTCCTACCATATCCGTAATGGTAGGAGACCCATTCGTGAAAAAGACAACGACTCGTTCATAGTTTCGACGGGGCGGTGGTTTGACCGGGGTGAACCCGTATGGCTCCGATACCAATGTAGGATCCTGTCAAAACAGAGTTAGGATCGATAAATGAAGTTGAGACTTACGCTTGCGTATGCGGCACGGTAGTCCCAGAACTTCGCCTTCGGATTCACCACGACGGATCGAGTCTTCTCACGAATGGAGTAAGGCTACTAAATCCACAATCTAAATCTCTACTTTTAGATTAAGAACTTGGATAAAGAGAGAGGAAGGATTTCGGCAGAGCTTCGCTAGAATGAAATGCATGCAAGAATGCCATGCAAAAGTGTAAGGAAATGGCTAACCCTTGGGTCTTATTTATAGCCCCCAAGGTAGTTATTTTAGGAGTAATTGTTCCTTTGGAACAATTTAACTAAGGTGTACCATCATATATGGCACATTATAAGCTTAAGTTGTACCATATGCATGGTACAACATAAGCTTAAGATATTACCCCTTTATTAGCCATATGTCGCATACACTTATGCACATATAATGCGACTTTCCCATTAATCTAGAGATCCTCTCCGCAAGGGAACAGATTCCCTTTGCACACGACTTTGTGTGTGCGACGTTCGAGGTCCGTATTCCCTCGTACATCCCCTACAAGGGTGTACAAACGTCATCCATATCCAACATCAACTTCCCGGCCACCAACAATGTCATGAAGTACGAGGCCGCGGTCAATGGGTTGAAGCTCTGCCGAGCTATGGGGGCCACGAACATGCTGTTACTGAGCGACTCGTGGCTCGTCGTCCAGCAGGTCCAGGGGAGCTTCGAGGCCCGGGAGGAGGTGATGAAGCGCTACCTTAAGCGTACCTTGGCCGAGCTCCTAAAATTCAAGAAGGCGGAGGTCCAGTACCTACCTCGTTCCAACAACCTCCGGGCCGTCGCCCTGTCAAAATTGGCCTCCTCCTCCCCGGCCGAAATTGGGAAAGCCATCTACGTCGAGAATCTGCTGACACCTACCAATGAAGAAGAAGAGTTGATGTGTGTCGACCAGACAACGACGTGGATGAGCCCGATAGTGAAATACTTGGAGACGGGTGTTGGATATTGAACTCCCCGGATTTGGTTTTGGATGATGAACAAACATAAATATATCGTGAACTAACACTTAGTGAGCGCAGTTATGGAGATCGTCGCCAAATTCATATGAACATCCAAAGCGACGTCTCAAGACTTCTCAAAGTACGTGATCGTATGCCTAAAGCTTCGTTGAAGCTTTTGGACCATTTTAGAAGTCATGAAGATTCGGATCGAAGCTTTCGAAGACGGTTCGTCAAGTTTTATTTATAGTCTTTTAGCTTCGTTCCGTAAAATGTTAAGCCTTGAGTAGGTCTTATGTTTAATCTTCATAACGCTCCTATCTTAGAGCTAGGATCTTGTAAGAAGTCCATACGAACTTTCCCGAAGCATCACGCTTCGATTCGCGACTTCTTGTGCATGTTAGTTGGTTCAAGAAGAAGAACCAACAGACTAGATGGTGATCTAGTCAGTCGGAAAAGCTTCTTGGACTGACTAGTTTGCGTCAGTCAATTCCAAGCTCTTTACTGTTTACAGTTAGTCGGTCAACGTTGACTCACCGACCGACTAGTTTGTGAACTAGTCGGTCAGTGATGCTTCTTAGACCGACTAGTTGAGCTTCTACTGTACATGCCAACTTACTGTTTATCGTTAGTCGGTCAAAGAACGTTTGTCGACCGACTAGTTGATGAACTAGTCGGTCAACATTTGTTCTTGGACCGACTAAATCAATTTGTGTTCAGACTATTAGTTTTATCTCTTAGTCGGTCTCAGTTGAGTTACCGACCGACTAGTTGTGAAACTAGTCGGTCATCAACTCTTCTTTGACCGACTAGTTCCCTTCAGTCTGAACTTCTTCATTTGGCTGTTCTACCATTAGTCGGTTTATGTTGATTGACCGACCGACTAGTTGATGAACTAGTCGGTCAGTCAACCTTCTTTGACCGACTAGTTGGGTTCAGAATAGAGCCGTTGGAGCTTTAATTGAATCGTTTTTCTCTCTCTCTCTTTCCTCTAACCTATAAATACTTGGATTGCTGCATTCATTGCACTCAAGGCTGATATTAAGAGAAGTTTAGAGATCAAAGAGAAAGCATTCTATCTCATTTAAAGCTCATTCATTTCCAATCTTGAATCTCTTCTCAGTCTTATTTCAAAAGAGAGATTCATTGTCTGTGAGCCTTCCAAGCCAAGTGCTTGATTCTAGGTCACCAACAACCTCATAGCTCTCCATCGCTGATCTACATCTTGGAGCTAGGGTTTGGTGCCTCTTCATTTTCCCCAAAATCATCTTTGCCCTAATTAGTAAGTTTACTCAAGGCATAGGTATTTTGTGGTAAGCATTTCTATTTCAATTTACTTTGATATTGTAAGTGATTCACTCTCGGTTGTGAGAGTTTGTTTGTGATCCCGGGTTGTGGGAGTCACAATTTCATTTGTGTATGATTTGACTTGTGAAGGTTTTTCACAAGTATTTTATAGTGGAAATCTTGAGTTAGGGTTTCTAACTCGAGTATCCGGAGGGGATCCGGGTGTTTGGGACGTAGGATCACTGGGAACAAGTCGGGGAGACTTGGGTGGATCCGAACCCAGTAATATCGTTTGTTTGCGATTGTTTCTTTGTTGTCTATTATTTACATTTCCGCATTTCCGCATTATTGGTACAGATTGCAAGATAATTAGGAATTAGCCTCTTAATTATTTTAAAGTACTATTCACCCCCCTCTAGTACATGTGCAGTAGCTTAGCAGGGCATTACATTTGGTATCAGAGCCAAGTCTATAGCTATGTCTGCCAAGGACAACAAAGCCGTTCGTCCACCTTCTGACTACAACACCTTCAGGAATCGTGAAGGAGCGTCTTCGGTGATGGAAGGACACTCCTCAACGAGGTCTCCCTTCTTTAACGGTACCAACTATGGGTACTGGAAATGCCGGATGGAGACTTTCCTCTGGAGTACTTCACTATGGAGGGCCACGATGAAGGAGTATGTCGAGCCCGCCGAAGAAGATTTCGAGAAGTGGACTCCCGCGGAGGTCGCCGCGGAGGTAAGCAATGCCAAGGCAATGAACGCCTTGCAATGTGCTTTGGAGCCCGAGGATTTCAATAAGATATGCACATGTAAGAGTGCATATCAAATATGGAACTCCCTCCTCATCTTGCATGAAGGGACAAGTATGGTAAGAGACTCTAAACTCGTTGTAGTTAATAAAGATTACGAGTTATTTCATATGCTACAGGGTGAGAAGATGAAGGAGTACTATGCTCGCTTCGTCGACATCACAAACGAGTTGGAGGCTCTCGGTAAGACCTACACCCAAAAGGAGAAAGTCTCGAAGATCATCGATGGACTTCCTTCTTGTTGGGAGAAACGGACCTTCACCATCGAGGAAGGTAATGACATGAAAACCTATACCGTTGTTCAACTAATGGGTACCTTAATGTCATATGAGGTACGCAAGGATAGCAAGTTGAAGTTGCAGGACAAGATGAAGTCCTACCTAAAGCAAGACGAGCCAAAGAAGAAGGCTATTGCTTTCAAGGCCGCTCCATCAACTTCCACATCGACCGATGATGAAAACTCGGAAGACGAGTTGGACTTGGAGTCCATGGCACTCATGGCAAAGAAGTTCAACCGGTTCTTCCGAAAAGGTAACTTCAAAAACAAATCGAAGTTTAGTTATTCTAACGCCCCTCTCCTTTGTGTTTCAAATGCAACAATCCAGGACACATGAATGCGGAGTGTCCTCAAAATAAGCAAAAGGAGAAGTGGAAGGCGCCGAAGTTCGATAAGTCCAAGAAGTACAAGAAAGGGTACAAAAAGGGGCTTGTCGGGACTTTCACCGACTCCGAGGATTCATCAAGTGGAGAGTCGGACGATGAGCAAGTGGAGCAAGCACACATGTGCTTCATGGCTAGAGAGTTGCAAGATAAAGATTCTTCTTCCGATGATAGCGACAACGAAGGCGATGAGGTAACCATGGATGACCTTAGAAATGCTAATGAGCAATTATGGTCTAAATACACTAAGTTAGTAAATAGGTATACTAAAGTAAAAGATGATTTAGCTAGCATCCAAACCTCGCCTAAAACTATCATCACCAACAACGACACCGTTGTTGAAGAGTTGAAGAATGAGATTGTAAATCTCAAGACTCAACTTGAACATGTTAGCATTGAGGATTCGGAGGAACACAAGATAGCGGAGTTGACTTCTCAAAACTCGACTTTGAGTATTGAGAATGAGAATCTCAAATCTCGTGTTTATGTGCTCACATCGCAAGTATCCACTTTGGATGCTTCTATGCGTTCTCTCACCGAGAAATATGAGTGCACATTGGGCCGAATTAATAAATTCAATAAGGGTAAGGACCATTTGGATAAAATCCTAAATGACCTACTTCCGGCCAATCACCACATTGGCTTGGGGTATACGATGGGAAGTCCATCCAAATCGGCCACTACTTTTGTTAGGCCAACTTCCGGTGACTCGACGAGTGGTAGCAAACACTCTATTGGTAGTTCATCTACCAATGGTGCTTCCATCTCGTACACGCCCTCGTTTGGAAAGAAACCCATTTTGGGTGGACCTCCAAAGAAGGGTCATGCTTATATGTACACCAATACCATGCCACGTAGGAACACACGTCCTACTCCACATGATCACACATATGATGATTTCTATGCACCACATCCACGTGCACGTGCACACCATGTGAGACACCCTCACGCACGTGTTCCCCCACATGCATATGTTCACCCACATCATCGTATGAATAATTATCCGCATGCACCATTTCATCATGTTCCTTATGCCTATCCACGACATGCATCACGTAGAAATCAACAACACATGCATGCACCCAATAGGATTAGGGCTCCCAAAATTTTCACTATTTGGAGCCCAAAGGACACAAGCATGAATGAAAAACAAGTTTACATGAATGCTTATTTTTCGAATGTTGTGCATAGTGATAACTATGTGGGGAAGTCTAAGTCCAATTGGACTTGGCTTCCAAAGGTCTAATCTTTTGGACCCAATGACCTTGGGTACCATGATACGATATTTCATATCTATAGGTACTCAAGAAAAAGAATCGGAGCAACAAATTTAAATTTAGCTCCAAGAGGAATTGGATACTCGATAGCGGGTGTTCAAAACACATGACGGGTGACGCTCAATTGCTCTCTGGAGTGGTGCCCATTGCAAATGGAAACCTCGTCGTCTTTGGAGGCAACGAGAGCGGAACCATCATAGGTGTTGGTAAAGTGGGTAATCCTTCTAAACCACTTATATGTGATGTTTACCTTGTTAAAGGATTAAACCACAATCTCATTTCAATAAGCCAACTTTGTGACAAAGGTTACAAAGTTAGTTTTGCGAAAGGAATATGCCATATTTTAAGAAAAGATAATAATGAATTATTGTTTTCCGGCACACACCATAAGGATATATATATCCTAGATCTTCCAAGATCACATGAACAATGTCTCATTGCCAACACAAGTGAACAACACTTATGGCATCGACGTTTTGGTCATGTGAACTTTGGAACACTTTTTAAGCTTTCCAAGTTAAATTCTATTAGAGGCTTCCCTAAGCTTGTCTTTCAAAAGAAAAGCTTTTGTGACTCATGTCAACGAGGCAAGCTTCCAAAATATTCATTTAAACCTAAGAAAAGCATTTCATCTAAGCGGCCTCTAGAGCTATTACATCTAGATTTATTTGGGCCAACTAGAGTTGCTTCATTAGGTAATGCTAGATAAGGACTTGTCATTGTTGATGACTTTTCTAGATTTACTTGGGTATTTTCCTTGTGTAATAAAAATGAAGCTTTTGAAAACTTCACAATTTTTGTTAAGAAAGTACAAAATCTCATCGGAACCACCATTGTCACTATTCGTAGTGATCATGGAGGGGAATTTGAGAATGAGTCTTTCTCAACATTTTGTGATGAAGTTGGTATTACACACACCTTTTCATTCCCTCGCGCACCTCCTCAAAATGGTGTTGTTGAGAGAAAGAATAGGACGCTAGTGGAATGTGCTCGCACGATGCTCGATGATAGCCAACTTGGCCATCAATTTTGGGCAGAAGCGGTACATACCGCTTGCTATGTGTTTAATAGAATACTTTTGAGGCCCGGTACTAAACAAACTTGTTATGAATTGTTGTTTGGTAGGTTGCCTCAAGTTAAACATTTTCGTGTTTTTGGTTTAAAATGTTTTATTAAAAACACGTATGGTAGGTTGGACAAATTCGATCCAAGATCCGATGAGGGGATATTTGTTGGATATTCCTCACGTAGCAAAGCCTACCGGATATACAACAAACGAACCTCAACGATCGAGGAATCGCTTCATGTTTCATTTAATGAAGGATTTGTTCCAACTAGAATTACTAATGATGATGACTCTATGGATGGATTATGTGATTCAATTGGTAATTCTAATTTTAATAATTCTATTGATTCTATTGATACTAACCTGACTAATGAAGTTTTTGAGAATGTTCCTAGTGATCAGGGAATTCCCAAACGGCTTCATACCGTTCGTGACTATCCTCATGAGCAAGTCATTGGCAATATCCATGATAGTGTCAAGACGAGATTGCAAGTGAACTACTTCGCTCATTGTGCCTTTGCCTCCTCGATTGAGCCAAAGAATGTTAATGAAGCGTGCGAAGATGGTGTTTGGATCTTAGCCATGGAGGAGGAACTCATTCAATTCGAGAGGAATGAGGTTTGGGAGCTTGTTCCATTGCCATCGAAGAACCACACCGTCATAGGGACGAACTGGATTTTCAAGAACAAGACCGACGAAAATCAAATCGTCGTCCGGAACAAAGCTCGGTTGGTTGCTCAAGGCTACCGGTAAGAGGAAGGTATTGATTTCGAAGAATCCTTCGCTCCGGTAGTTAGATTAGAATCAATTAGATTATTATTGTCTTTTGCATGCCATAAGGATTTTAAATTATTTCAAATGGATGTAAAAAGTGTGTTTTTAAACGGAGATGTTGTTGAGGAAGTTTATGTTTCTCAACCTCCGAGTTTTATAAATGAAAAATTTCCAAATCACGTTTTCAAACTTAAGAAAGCACTTTACGGTGTGAGACAAGCTCCTCGAGCTTGGTATGACCGTTTAAAGAATTTTCTTTTGGATTTGGGTTTTAAAATGGGAGAAGTTGATTCCACATTATTTGTTAAGTATTCAAATAATGATATAATTTTAGTTCAAATATATGTTGATGATATCATTTTCGGTGCTACTAACTTTGCTCTTTGCGAAGAGTTTTCTAATGTGACGAAGGATCAATTTGAGATGAGCCACATGGGTGAGCTCAAGTATTTCTTAGGTCTCCAAATTCGCCAAATGAACGATGCAATCTTCATCCACCAAACGAAGTACACGGTGGAGTTGCTAAAGCGATTTGGAATGGAGAATGCCTCCGGGAAAAAGACTCCAATGAGCACGACTACGCATCTTGATAAGGATACGGGTGGTAAAGATGTAGACATTCGTCTATATCGAGGTATGATAGGTAGTTTACTATATCTTATCGCAAGTAGGCCCGATATTATGTTTACTGTATGTGTATGTGCTCGTTATCAGTCTCAACCTACGGAATCTCACTTAGTAGCGGTAAAACGTATTTTCCGTTATTTAAGTTACACTCTTGATTTTGGATTACTTTATCCAAAATCTAGCACATATGAGTTAATCTCATATAGTGACACAGATTATGCGGGATGCAAATCTGACAGGAAAAGTACTAGTGGCACTTGCCATTTTATAGGAAATTCTCTTGTCTCTTGGTTTTCCAAGAAGCAGAATTCCGTATCACTTTCAACCACCGAGGCGGAATACATTGCCGCCGGTGCCGCGTGTGCTCAAGTTATTTGGATGAGACACACACTTAAGGACTTTGGTATAAACTGTGATACTTGCCCTATCATGGTGGACAACCAAAGTGCAATTTGTCTCTCTAAGAATCCGGTACACCATTCCCGTTCGAAACACATAGATGTCCGACACCATTTCTTAGATGATCATGTTGCTAAAAAGGACATCATATTAGTGTACGTTGAAACCCAGAAGCAAATCGCCGAAATTTTTATGAAACCACGAAAGGAAGACTCCTTTGTGCGGTTGCGTCGAGAATTGGGGATTATGGGTGAATCCGAGATTTAGGATTCATGTTTTTATTCAATGATCTTGCATGCTATTCAATTTCAATATATTTGCACATGCTTGATGTATTGGAATTTTCTGGATTTTTCGTTGAATTTTCGGAATTTTCGCTCGATTTGTTCGTAAACGTCAAATTTCAGATTTTCAATGTTTAATGTGGTAGTATAATGATTAATGAGAGGTTTACGATGTTTCGTCGAAGTGAGATTAGGAGAGAAATAAAAAATTTTCAAATTTCAAATTTTTGAACTCTGTTAGTCGGTTCATGTTCATTGACCGACCGACTAGATCATCATCTAGTCGGTCAGTGAATGAACTCAGACCGACTAACTCAAGCCCTAAATTTTGGCTTCAGTTACTGTTTGTAACTAGTCGGTTCAAGCTCATTGACCGACCGACTAGATCATCATCTAGTCGGTCAGTGCTTGAACTGTGACCGACTGATTACGACGGGGACTGTCTTGTCTTTTCGACTTTCGATCGACTTATAACTCATTTTAACCGACTAAACTCTTTTCTAGTCGATCAAAATCTCTCTCTCAGCCAAAATCCCCCGAGCCCCTTGGTCTTCCTCCTCCCTCCTCCGTCATGTCCGATCGTATTCCGGCCATCCCCACCATCGCCGTCCGTCGATCTTCCTCCCTAGGTGACCTCTCTCTCTCCCATCTCCTCTAGGGTTTGTTTCCTGTGCTTAGGGTTAGGATTTCTTAGATTTCAGCGTCTAGGGTTTCGGCTAGGGTTTGTTTTAGGGCTCTAGAACTCGATTTCTTGTGTTGATTCGTATGTGTCTCGTCGCGCTTATGGCGAGAACCCGTATTCCGATCCAACCTTCGAGCCCGTCCCCTATGACCGTCGAGTCGCCCCCTAGGGAACCGTCGCAACCCAAACACCGATCTAAATCAACCCACCCTTCGTCGTCTTCGCCTCCTCTCAAGAAGAAGAGGACGATGACCACCAAGCCTAGAGCCCAATCTCAGCCAAAACCCAAGCCTAAGAAGCTGACTGTGTCTCCCTCCTCTTTCTGTACACCCACTCCCGGTGCTTCGGATTCCGACACGGAATACATACCCGAGACCTAGACCCATAGGATCCTACACCACCTCCTAGGGAACCTGCGTCTAGCTCTCGACCCCGTACTTCCACACGTCAGCCTAAGGGAACGGCTCCGATGCCGGTTGGCGGTGTCGATATCTCTTTATGTCGCGACGACCCGTTGTGTCTCACGGCATATAACCGTATCCAATACTGTCCGCTGCTTCTGCAGCATTTCGTTCAGTTTTCAGACTTCCCAGGCCTCGCTGACCTTCTGTCGTCTTCTGGTCTTATCGATTATCTTCGATATGACCCTAAGGTGAATCCCCACCCATATCCTCGTCTGGTCAAACTCTTTTATGCAAACCGCGTCCGGGGTCAGTACGACGAGACCCACTCGATTGAGACGACTATCTTGGGGACACCGATTGTCCTCACGGTAGAAATCTTAGGAGAGTTGATTGGTTGTTTGTCGTCTGGCCTCCTCCCTTCCGATATTTCCGTCGATGACATCTCTTCCATTGACCAGGTCATACTTTCTGAGATTTTTCACGAGATTCCTCCCGCCATGATTGGCGTGCCCTCGAAGTCTTTCAAGCCTAATGGCTGGGTCCTAAACCTGATTCTGTAGTCGTGCTTACTTCCTAAGTACGGCTCCTCTTCTTTGCCTTCCCATCCATTCCTGAAGTTGATCTATGCCATCTTCATGGGGAGTGAGATTAACTGGGCTCGGATCATACTCGATAAGATGGATTCTTTCGAGTGTATCCGGAAGTCCACAAAGTCTGCTCATATCCCATATCCGTGCCTTCTGACACTCGTATTCCGTCACTTTCGTGTCACCTTGCCTCGTGACGATGAGCGTCCTCTCGGTCCCCCTCTGAACGCGACGGCCGTCAAGAAGTCTCTTACGGCACTTCGTCACGTTCAGAGGATGGCCCCCTCTGCTTCAGCATCTGCTTCTGCCTCAGCTGCTCCCTCTACCACTTTTGACGAGCTCGCACGTTCAGTGAGACGTATGGAGTCTCGTTATGCTCGTACTGAGGAGATACTTGCTCGTATCGCCTCTCGTTTAAGCATTGAGATCCCTCCGTCAGTCTCTGACGAGGAGGAGTTGGATGAGGAGGAGATTGAGGAGCTCGTTCGTGTTGCTACTCGTGCCCCTGCGGGCACTTCTTGTGCTGCTGCTTCTTCTGCTGGTGACCCCGAGAGCACACCTGGTGCCACCATACCTGCGGTGGATACTTCTTCTGGTGTTCTCGAGGCCACTACCGTTGCTGCTCCAGAGATCGTCTCTCCTGTCGTGCCAGAGATTTCTACGACCGTCGCTCCTGTTGACACTCCAGCCGTTCCCGTGACCACTCTTGCTGAGCCTGCTGTTGCTTCAGATCCTCCCGCTGCCTCCTGAGCTTCTCTGAGGACTCTCTTGATGCACTTTGGATGATAGATCTTATAGTGAGAGAGTTTGGGTAGGATAGAGGGTGGTTATGTATTTTGGATATTTTGATGTATTTTGATGGATATGTATGTTTTGTGATACTCTGATGTCTTGTGTGATATTTTGATGTATTGTGTGCTTCGATCGTTGGATCTTTTATGTATGTTGTCGATGTATCATTTTGATGTACTCATGCTTTATATATATAAACATCGATGTTGACATCTCATTCTCTTGTGCACAATATTTTTTTTATGTCTCTGATGTTTGATTTCGTCGCTCGACGATAATACTTGGTTAAATAGAATTCATTTTATGAAAATATAGAATTGTTTTCCATGCACTAAATTAACCAAGAATGTTGATATTGGAGAGTATATTCCATAACTCAATCCGTAAAATTGATTTGAGTTTTGATGATTTTTATTTATCGATTTTCGACTTTGGTCTCAATGACACGCTTTGATTTAATTCGTATTTTTCTTTGGTGTCACTTGGACCGTGGTCGTATTCTATGACTCCCGTGCTTTTATTTGAAGCCATTGTTATTGTCGTTGATCTCCTCCCACTCTTTTTGCTAATGCCAAAGGGGGAGAGATATAATAATGACATGTGCTAAATGATAATTTAAAGCATTTTTCCAAGAATCTAATTTGATGTGTTAGATTCAGGGGGAGTTAAGATATAAAAATGGATTTCAAATCCGATATTTCAATAATCGATTCTCATTTTATATACTTTACTCGTCTGCTTGATGCGTATTATTATTATTCATTTTGGAATTAACGTGTCATCAATGCAGGGGGAGTAAGTAAATTACATTTGAATCATTATTTTTGTTTATTATTTATGTTGGTTTGTCATCACCAAAAAGGGGGAGAATGTTGGATATTGGACTCCCCGGATTTGGTTTTGGATGATGAATAAACATAAATATATCGTGAACTAACACTTAGTGAGCGCAGTTATGGAGATCGTCGCCAAATTCATATGAACATCCAAAGCGACGTCTCAAGACTTCTCAAAGCGCGTGATCGTATGCCTAAAGCTTCGTTGAAGCTTTTGGACCATTTTAGAAGTCATGAAGATTCGGATCGAAGCTTTCGAAGACGGTTCGTCAAGTTTTAATTATAGTCTTTTAGATTCGTTCCGTAGAATGTTAAGCCTTGAGTAGGTCTTACGTTTTAATCTTCATAACGCTCCTATCTTAGAGCTAGGATCTTGTAAGAAGTCCATACAAACTTTCCCGAAGCATCGCGCTTCGATTCGCGACTTCTTGTGCATGTTAGTTGGTTCAAGAAGAAGAACCAACCGACTAGATGGTGATCTAGTCGGTCGGAAAAGATTCTTGGACCGACTAGTTTGCGTCAGTCAATTCCAAGCTCTTTACTGTTTAAAGTTAGTCGGTCAACGTTGACTCACCGACCGACTAGTTTATGAACTAGTCGGTCAGTGATGCTTCTTAGACCGACTAGTTGAGCTTCTACTGTACATGCCAACTTACTGTTTATCGTTAGTCGGTTAAAGAACGTTTGTCGACCGACTAGTTGATGAACTAGTCGGTCAACATTTGTTCTTGGACCGACTAAATCAATTTGTGTTCAGACTATTAGTTTTATCTCTTAGTCGGTCTTAGTTGAGTTACCGACCAACTAGTTCTGAAACTAGTCGGTCAGCGACTCTTCTTTGACCGACTAGTTCCCTTCAGTCCAAACTTCTTCATTTGGCTATTCTACCATTAGTCGGTTCATGTTGATTGACCGACCGACTAGTTGATGAACTAGTCGGTCAGTCAACCTTCTTTGACCGACTAGTTGGGTTCAGAATAGAGCCGTTGGAGCTTTAATTGAATCGTTTTTCTCTCTCTCTCTTTCCTCTAACCTATAAATACTTGGAGTGCTGCATTCATTGCACTCAAGGCTGATATTAAGAGAAGTTTAGAGATCAAAGAGAAAGCATTCTATCTCATTCAAAGCTCATTCATTTCCAATCTTGAATCTCTCCTCACTTTTATTTCAAAAGAGAGATTCATTGATTGTGAGCCATCTAAGCCAAGTGCTTGATTCTAGGTCACCAACAACCTCATAGCTCTCCATCGCTGATCTACATCTTGGAGCTAGGGTTTGATGCCTCTTCATTTTCCCCAAAATCATCTTTGCCCTAATTCGTAAGTTTACTCAAGGCATAGGTATTTTGTGGTAAGCATTTCTATTTCAATTTACTTTGATATTGTAAGTGATTCACTCTTGGTTGTGAGAGTTTGTTTGTGATCCCGGGTTGTGGGAGTCATAATTTCATTTATGTATGATTTGACTTGAGAAGGTTTTTCACAAGTATTTCATAGTGGAAATCTTGAGTTAGGGTTTCTAACTCGAGTATCCGGAGGGGATCCGGGTGTTTGGGACGTAGGATCACCGGGAACAAGTCGGGGAGACTTGGGTGGATCCGAACCCAGTAATATCGTTTGTTTGCGATTGTTTCTTTGTTGTCTATTGTTTACATTTCCGCATTTCTGCATTATTGGTAGAGATTGCAAGATAATTAGGAATTAGCCTCTTAATTATTTTAAAGTACTATTCACCCCCCCTCTAGTACTTGTACAATAGCTTAGCAGGGCATTACAACGGGGGCCCTACCAGAAGAGCGGCTAGAAGCTAAGAAGGTCGAGAGGTGGGCCTGGTCATTCGTGCTCTTCGACGGAGTGCTGTACCGCCGACGTCGCGTGGGCTTCGACGTCCTCCCTTACCTGAAGTGCCTGGGGCCGGAGCAGGCGGAACATGTCATCCGCGAGATGCACAAGGGCTTCTGCAGAAATCGCTATGGTGGGCGCACTATCGCCCACAAGATAGTGCGCCAGGGGTTCTACTGGCCAACCATGATCTACAACACGGCCCGATACGTCAAGAAGTGCGAGGCGTGCCAGAAGTTCGGCAGACACACGACGTCGCCTCCAGCTAACCTGGTGCCTATCCTGAGCTTGATCCCTTTCGCCAAATGGGGGCTCGACATCCTCGGACCCTTCCCGAAGGCCTCAGGGGGGAGGAAATACCTGGTCGTCGCCGTCGACTACTTCACCAAATGGGTCGAGGCCGAACCTCTGGCGCGCATCGCATGGACGGACATGAAGAGTTTCATTTGGAAGTCCGTGATCTGTCGCTTCGGGATACCCCATTCCATAGTGATGGATAATGGAAGGCAGTTCGATTGCGAGGGCTTCCGGGATTTCTGCTCGTGCTGGGGGATCAAGCTTCATTTCGCATCCGTGGCCCACCCCCAGTGAAATGGGATGGCGGAGGCAGCGAACAAATGCATATTGTGTCCCCTAAAGAAGAAGGTCGATGACGCTCTCGGAACTTGGGTGGACGAACTGCCGGGCATTCTCTGGTCGTATCGCACAACCCACAAAGCTGCGACCGGAGAAAGTCCATTCATGCTTGCATTCTGGTCGGAAGCAGTCATCCCTGTGGAAGTTGGAGAGGAAACTCTTCAGCTTCGGTACTTCGACGAAGACATCAATGTGGAGGGCCTCAGCCTCAGCCTCGAGCGCATCGACGAAGCAAAAGATCGAGCTCTGATGAACCTCATCCACCACAGCCAAAGGATAGCCAGACACTACGACTACCGGGTCAAGAAGCGAAGCTTCAGGATCGGTGACTTAGTCCTCAGAGATGCCACCTTCAAGCACGAGACCGCTCGTCAAGGGAAGCTGGCAGCAAAATGGGAGGGGCTCTATGACATCATCGACATCATCAGGCCGGCCACATATATCTTGGCAACCTTGGATGGAAGCGAGCTAGCTCATCCGTGGAATGCAGAGCACCTACTGAAATACTATCAGTAATTGTGAGCTTTTAATAAAATACTTTCTTATCAGCACACTTTCAAATTTTTCCATCTCCACTTGAAACATTTCAGCTTAATGCACAAGACTCCGGGACAGGATCCGTCCTCGCCACCCAAACCGGAGAAGGGTACGGGCCGAGCTACGCGCTTGCTCCCCCCCTCAAGAAAAGACTCTCGGGCAAGCCTAACAAACTTCGCCACCAAACCAGAGAAAAAGGTCACGGGCCGAGTTACGGCTCCCTCCCCCCACGAATACTCCGGGGCAGGATCTGTCCTCGCCACCCAAACTGAAGAAGGGCACGGGCCGAGCCACGTGCTCGCTCTTCCCTCAAGGAAAGACTCCGGGGCAAGCCTAACAAGCTTCGCCACCCAAACTAGAGAAAAAGGGCACGTGCCGAGCTACGGCTCCCTCCCCCTTACGAAGCCTCCGGGGCAGGATCCATCCTCGCCACCCAAACTGGAGAAGGGCACGGGCTGAGCTACGCGCTCGCTCCCCCCTCAAGCAAAGACTCTGGGGAAAGCCTAGAAAGCTTTGCCACCCAAACTGGAGAAAAAGGGCACGGGTCGAGCTACGGCTCCCTCCTCCCTACGAAGACTCCACGACAGGATCCGTCCTCGCCACCCAAACCGGATAAGGGCATGGGCCGAGCTACGCGCTCGCTCCCCCCTCAAGCAAAGACTCCGGGGCAAGCCTAACAAGCTTCGCCACCCAAACTGGAGAAAACAGGCACGGGCCGAGCTACGGCTCCCTCCCCCCTACGAAGCCTCCGAGGCAGGATCCGTCCTCGCCACCCAAACCAGAGAAGGGCATGGACCGAGCTACGCACTCGCTCCCCCCTCAAGCAAAGACTCCGGAGCAAGCCTAGGAAGCTTCGCCACCCAAACTGGAGAAAAAGGGCACGGGCCGAGCTATGGCTCCCTCCCCCTACGAAGACTCCGGGGCAGGATCCGTCCTCGCCACCCAAACCGGAGAAAGGCACGGGCCGAGCTACTCGCTCGCTCCCCCCTCAAACAAAGACTCTGGGGCAAGCCTAACAAGCTTCGCCACCCAAACTGGAGAAAAATGGCACGGGCCGAGCTACGGCTCCCTTCCCCTTACGAAGACTCCGGGACAGGATCCGTCATCACCACCCAAACTGGAGAAGGGCACGGGCTGAGCTACGCGCTCGCTCCCCCCTCAAGCAAAGACTCCGGGGCAAGCCTAGAAAGCTTCGCCACCCAAACCGGAGAAAAAGGACAAGGGCACGTGGACCAGGGCAGGCCTGGGGTAGGGCTATAACCTCCGGTCAATACACGGTCCCGATAAAGCGTGCCCCGGACGTGACTTGTCATAACAGAAGGACACTCGGGAAGCCCGCCAATAAAGGCAACGTGCCCCCTGAGAGGCGCAGGCCTGACGCGTCACGCCTGACAACGCCTGGCGAAAGTGGGTTCGAATGACTTGACCCTGACAAACCAGCTAATGGTGCCAGCTCATCGCATCAGCCCATCAGAAGATATCAACTCTCGCCATCTATAAATACCCCCCCTCATTCCCGTGATGGAGGGGTAAAGGAGAGGATATCGAATAAGCCTCAGTCCGCCTCCCATGAGGGATGAAAGGGGGTGAGAAACCCCCACAATCAATCTCTCCTCACCAACCCGGGACATCCAGGTCGGATTTGCCTTTAGACACCCCCCTTCTCAAAAGCAGTCCACCGTTGACCCGATCGTGGAAGAGGCCCCCGGTCGGCGATGGACCGCACCTCCCCGATAGGCTATTCCTCTTACATACGGATCGCCGATGGGCTATTTCTCTTACACAAGGGACGGCCCGCCTTCCACTCCTCGACTTCCCTTGGACAACTTGCGACAGGGGAACTAGAGGACTTGCGACGGACCGCTCCTCCCTTCCAGCGCCCACTCTGCAATGACCCCAGCCGACAGGAAAGGCAAAAGCCGCCCGTGCTGCGACGGTCGAAATAGACGGTTACAGGGCCGCCCTGTAAGATCACCTCCAGGCATACCAGCCTCCACCGACCCGCCCCCCAATAGTCCGTCTTCCACTCCTCGACCTCCCGAGGAGGCTACGCCTCCTTTGCCGCCTCGTGCTCCTCCTCTCCCCGGGTTTTCCTTCAAGTCGGGGATTCCCCGAGGAGACCTTGCAACCATTCACCATCGAGGAGGTGAAAGAGGACGCAACGAGCAATGGTAGAGAAGGAAGGCCATGCTGGAAACAGGAGCTCGCTCATCCAAATGCAGTTTACAGTAAAGAGGAACGACTTTCCATCCCGTCCACGGATCGGATCGCACTGACTCAACCACTGTAGTCTTTATCAACATATTGTAAAAGTTAATGAAAACATCCTCCCGAGGGAATTACAAAAGTAAGTCTAAGCGAAAGCTAACCTAACTACGGTCTCCATTGAACTCCGGGGCGAGCTTACAAAGCTTCGCCACCTAAACCGGAGAAGGGCACGGCCGAGCTACACGCTCGCCCCCCGCCCCCCCGCCCCTACCACTGCGACTCGATATCTCTCACTGTCATTCGATCCCACTTGAATTATGCAAAGACAATGAAAATTCAAATATCAGATAGCAAAAAATTTCATCGATTTGAAGTCAAAGTTTTACAATCATAAACGGGGCCGACCTTACAAAACGAGGCCTCCCTCGGGTCGACCCCACCACTTGGCCAAGACAAAACAAAAAAGGGGGGGAAGAGGGGTGCAACAAGACTATTCCTGTTGACCACCGCCACTCGGGGCGCCGCCACTCGGGGCATCGCTACTCAGTGCGTCGTCCCTCTCGTCGATCTCCGGGGAGTCACCCTCGATGTCAACGACCGCGTCCTCGTCGCCCCCCGCCTCTTCCTCATCCTTGTAGGTCGCCAGCTTCTCAAAATCGACCTCGATCGGAAGGCAGAGGCTGGCTGCTCTTTCCTTTACCCGGCTAAGGCAGGCCTCCCAGCCCTTAGCCTGGCCCTCCTGAAGGCCTTCTGCTCGGCCCTCCTCCAGGCCTTCTGCTCGACCTTGCACCAGGTCATCACGCATCATCCCCGCAAGGGCAGGAATGACGGTTAACTCTTGATACCCTCGAAATTCTTCGGTCTTCAAGGTTAGCTCGTCTTTCACGACCTTCGCCTGCGTCGCCAGGTCAACCGCCTGCACCTTCTCCCGCTCCAACGCATCCTCCAGCTCCTTTATGCGATCGACCGCGGAGGCGGCCTTCGTCTCATGGCCCGCCAGGAGCACATTCATGTGCTGGACCTCTGACACCAGCTGGCCGCACTTGTCCCTCTCCTGTGCCAGCTTCTCGTCGGCGCTCTTATGGAGCGCGGCAATCTCAGTCACCATTTTGGCGACGGCGGCCTCGGCCTTGTTCAAGGCGGGTGTGTGGCCCCTAACGGCGACCATCATAGTTATGGCCTGCACGACAAAGCGGAATGTGTCAAACTATTCCTTAGCCAAAAGCATCTAATATACCTGATCAAATATATCTAATATACCCGACCTACATGCCGTGCCATACTGCGGAACCGCACAGCCGTTCTTGACCGACGGCAGCCAAGCTCTCATTGTCACGGGGCAGCAGGCAGTTCTTCGCCAACCTCGCTGCCACCCTGCCATCGTCAAATATCAACTCACCGGCCCCTACCCGATAGGGCATCAGATGGAGGGCCTCCTGCGGGTAACCTTCGATCTCGGCCTTCTTGGCTTTGAAGGTAACGAGCGAGGCTTCGCAGCTGGGATGGCCCGGCCTCTCCAACACGAATCGTGGAAATTCATAGGGCCAGCCATCCCAACCTGACGACTGGGAGCAGGGGCCCGACCTACTAGAGCCCTCGGGGCGACCTGGTGCTCGGGTCTGATCGACAGCACCTGTTACCCTCAGGCTCGGCGGGCGAACTTCGGGGTCCCCTGCCCTGGGTCCAGTCCGCCCTTCACCCCCACCCTCAAGATCGATAACCGGGGGCGGCGTCATGTGCAGCCCTCTCCCCGGACCGACTGGAGTCCCTCTCCTTTCGAGGATCAGGGGCGAACGACTTCGCAGGCAGCTTCGCCCTCTTCGACCCCCCGGGCGCCTTCCCCTTCCTCGAGGTTTCCTCCCCGGTCTCTTCATGCGGCCTCTTCTTCTCCGCCTTCCTCGTCTGCTAGACCCCCTGCTCCGCGGCCCGCCTCCTCAGCTCTTCGAACGGTACGCTCATCGTGCGACCTGTAGAAGGAGGAAAGCTTAGAGTGATCGCATTAGGGGCAACAACTGCTAAGCTCGCGTTACCTTTGGGCCAAATGTGTCGAATTATCATATCCTTACCAACGAGCATGCCGTATTCCCGGCCCTCCTCGGGGATCGCCAACAGGGTTCTAGCCCACTCTTCCTCATCATCACTCAGCCTGAGCCGCCTCTTCGCCTCGGGGTTCAGCGCGCCCCAGTTCGATCTCAGCACCACGTCAGCGGGCATCGAGACGAAAACAAACTTCTCCCTCCACCCTTTAATCTTGTCGGGCAACCCTCGGATGAGGGGATGACTCTTCTTCGCAGACAGGTAATAGTAGGACCTCAGCCTCTTTAGTGCGAAGAAGTGGCGGAAGAGAGACAGAGACGGGCAGATTTCATTTCTCACGCACAAAACCAGGAAGCCGATGTTCGCGCTGATGGAGTTCGGCATCAACTGGAACATCGGCAGCTCCAAGAAGTTCAGAATCTCGAGCACCAATGGATGGAGAGGGAAGCGCAGCCCCTGCTGAAAGCCGGCGAAGTACACCCCGACCTCATAATCCCTCGTGAAGCACACCCTCTCAGTCGCGACGGGCAAACGAACTGAATATGGCGGCATAATGTACAACACGCAGATGTCCGGTATGATGGATGTCTTATTCACCGGTGCCGTGCTCAAGATTTCTTCGGGGACATTTCCAGCCTCGGTGATCGTGACAACGGCCAGGGTAACTGGCATCGACGCCTTCGATACAGGCCCTTTCCCCTTCCTCGGATCCCTTTGAGTCTTCAGGGGCGAGCCCACGGATTGATCACCGCCCGCGGTCCAACTCCGATTCTCCGATGACTTCTCCTCCGTGCTCCGCACCGAGTCTGCGACGGAGCTCTCTACCTCCGCCTGTCTCCGAACCCACTCCTCCACCTCCCCCAACTCCGACAAGCGGATGGAAGACGTCGACGAAGACATCGAGAAAGAAGAGATTCAATACATGTACGATTGTGACGGCTGTGACGACGGCACTGCGATGGTGGCTTGATCTCCGATGGCAACTTCAACGAGAACGATACAGTCTCCGACGATCGCAAACGCTTAGAGAATTCCGAAAGTGAGAAGCCCTCAGTCGTCTCCACCCAGGGCTATTTATAAAACGCCCTGAATGATCGCAACCGCAGACGTCCCGCCACGCATCGACGATCCGCGCTTTCTGACGCTTCGATCCGTGCCTTCTGATGCTTCGACTGATGGCTGCTGTCACATCTGCCACGTGTCACCCTCAGAGCGATCGAAACGCTTCGATTTCCTCCCGCCTCCGATCCGAAAAGGTTGCGTCGGTTCGCGGAGCAGACGCCGAGGCGTTTCGATTTCCTCCCTCTTTGAGTCGAAATGATTGCGTCAAATCGCAAAGCGGTCTTTTCAAAAAATAACTCCCGCCTCTTTCCAAACAAAGGCCCAGGCCGGGCCCCACCACCATGGATGCGACCCGAGAAACCGTACGCCCAAAGGGCGAGGTCGGACTGCCGCACCGACCATCGACGAGCAGTCTGGGCAGAATACCTCGGCTCGCACTGCCCTGACAGCCTCCCTGGTCGCCCGAAGCTCGCCCGAAGCTCACCCTCACACCCAGGTCGAACATACCTTATCTCAACATCCTACTCCCTACGGCTCAACGCTCGTCGGAAGGCGAATGTTGGGGGCATTCATACCCTTGCAAGAACACCAACCGCATAACCAACAAGGAGTAAGGGAAACAAAACATATTTACTTCATTCATTTAATCATTTGGGCTACATCAAGCTCGGCCAATGGCCAGCCATACAAGATTACAAAATTCACCTACACTAAATGCTCCCCAACTTCGTCGCCTCACCCTCGGCCGCCCCCTCCCAGTGCCGGCCTCTCCGCCAGCCGAGCCTTCATCTCCTCCAGCCCTTGGAGAACGCCCGCCTCCATCGCCTCTTGCAGCATCAGGATGAGCTGCTCGTCCTGGTAGCCACGGACGGCGGCGTCAATCATCCCCTGGTCAACCTTCCCCTTCTCCTCCAGCTGCCTCTTCAGGATAGCCTTTTCCTTCTTCTCTGCCTCAATCGCTTGCTCCAGCCCAGTTATCTTCTCCTGCTGCACGTCGATCACCTGCTTCTTGCTGGCCATCTGATCGGCGTGCCTCTCCTGGATGTTCGCCCGCTTACGCTCTTCCTCCAGGAATTGATGCTCGAGCGTAGCCTTCGCTGCATCGAAGTACGAGGCCCGCGCCTTCTTAACCTCATAGGCTATCGTGACCCGCTCCAGCTCAGCCTCCTTTTCTCGCAGCTTTCCTCTGGCTTCACTGAGATCGATCCTCGCCTTCTCAAGAGCGGCCTTTGTGGCAGCCACCGGGGTTTGGTGCTACAGGGCCACCATAGCCGTAACTATCTACAAAAGGATCCAACTCAGTCAGATATGAGCGAGAAGACTTGGAAAGCGAGGCGAGGAAGTCGACCTACCTACATAGTGTGCCATACTACGGAGCCGCACAGCCGCTCCGTGCCCACGCGGATCACGGATTCATGATCCCGCGGTAGCATGTAATACTCTGCTAGACGGGCCGCCACCCCGGCATCCTCGAATACCGACTCATCCCTGCATATCCGATAGGTCGGCCGGTGGATACCGTCGCTTGGAAGCGCCTCGACCTCAGCTTTTGTTAGCCCAAAACGAACAAGCGCTTTTTCGCAACTCGAGTGAGCCTCTCTTCCCATCTCACACATGGGAATCCAGTTGGGCCACTTTTGGACAGGGGGCGCCTTGCGAGACCTCTCCGCGGTTGGGATCCGCATAGTGGCCGGGGTATTCACTACCTGGTCGGCCAACCCTTCTGGAATCCCTCCACTAGTTCGTCTGAGAGGAACATCCGACTCGGACGTCCGCCGTCTCCTGTTCGCCTCTTCTGCAACCAGAGCCTCGGCGCTTCGCTTTCGGGCCACCACCTTCGCTGGCCCTTCCTCGCCCATCTCCCCCTTGCCCTTATCCAGAGGGTCGGTCTTCTTCGCAATTGGGACACCGGCCACCCTCAACACTTCCTCCCGCGAGAGAATCGCATCCTCACCTGCGAAAGAGAGAAAGGTCAGGGTAAGCTTACATAAGAGCTCGCCAGATTCTAAGTACCTTGGGGCCAAAAATCCTGTACGAGCCGATCATCCTACGTCAAGCTTGCCAGTCGTCGGTCCGCCTCGGGTATCTCCGCCAAAATTCGGGCCCTCGCCAGATCTTCACCCGCCAATTTCACCTTCTCATTCACCAAAGGGTTCAAACTCCCCCAGTTCGACATCAGCACCACGTCGACTGGCATCCCGACGAAGACGAAATCCTCCATCCACCTACCCACATCGACTGGCACCCTGATGATGAGATCCCGTCCCCTCCTCGCACAGACGTAGTAGTACATCTCCCTCTTCCGAACTACGAAGAAGTGCTGGAATAGCACCAGGGACGGACTCAGGGAGCTGGCGAGGCGTAGGACGACAAACCCCACCAGCAAGCCCCAGGCACGGGGTGCCAACGCGAAGATCGGCAGCTCCATGAAATTCAACAGGTGGAGGAGATAAGGATGGACTGGGAAGCGGAGCCCCAACTAGAAGGACCGAGCGTAGACCCCAACTTCATTATCCCCGGGCCAACATACCCTTTCCTCGGGCCCAGGGACCCGCACTTCACAGGGCGGACGTGCGAACCACACCGAATCTCCCTAATATTAATCCTATCCGACCTACACATGACGGTCTCAATCATCCTCGGCACATCTGTTCGCCACGTCCTCCGCCTCTGAGGCCTTCGCATCCATTGCAACCTCTCTTCTTCCACTGATTCTTCCTCCACTGCCCCACTACTGCCTCCGAACTCAAAACAAGAAGCCATCGATCGAGAGGATCAAGAGATCACCTAGTAGAGAAGCCGAGCTAAAGACGCCCACCGAAAGCGGATCTCCGACGAAGGCAACGACAGCGGCGTCGGCGAGCGACGGACGGAAGCTGGAAAGCACAAAGGGAAGTTGAAATCGGGAGAAACTTTCGATCAATCCTCTCCTTCCCATACTTATGGCAAGCAGCGGGCCATCTTGACCGTCGATGATCCGCCACGTGGCACCCATCGGAGCATCCCTGACGCCTTGACTGGCGTGACAGTCAATTCAGCCACGCGTCACAAGTTCAACATCAGAGGTGCTTCGATTTCCACCTACCCTTTCAAATCGCAATAATGGTCGACTGGGCGGGAACTCCAAGACCGCCGCCGCCGCTTCTGAGCACGGAACGTGTCACGCCCCGCTTCCCAAAAATATGGAGGCGAAGCGTGAGAAGGTCCGCTCAGACTTGAAGCTACAAAGCTGCAAGTCCGATAAGCGTCAATCAAATTTAAAACTGCAGGTCCTTGCAACGCGAAACGAAACAAAGATAAAAATAACGAAAGAGACAAAAGAAACATCTCAGAATATCCATAGCAATAAATCTCAACATCACAGAAAAAAAAAGCCATCAGGCTAAAAGAAAAGAGTCTAAAAGAGGCCGAGCATGGCCAACAAAAGTACAAAGTACAACAACAAAGTAATGGTGCAAGCACCGACATCTAACAGCAACCTAAAGCAAAAGCAACGACAACAGTCTCTAAAACTGGTCTCCGGTGTCCACGAACTCCTCGATGAACGTAGGCTCAGTCTCAGCGTCAGCAAACACCTCGTCCTCAACTACCGTCTCTGGCTCAGGGTCTAACATGTGACACCCAAAGAGAAAGGGGCACATGTCAGCAAGTCTGGAAGACTTGTGCAAGTGAAACTGAAAGTACAAGTAAAGCAACCTAGCAGTTCTAGCATGATGCGATGACCTGGCAGTTAAAGTATGGGTGCAGCAGGTAAAGTAAAGTAAAGTAAAGTACGAGCATGGCATGGCATGGATGACAAGTATTACATGAATCATTCACAAGACAAGTACAAGACAAGAAAAGTAAGCACCTCGTGCACAGAGATTCCGTCTTTGGCTAGAGGGCGGATCAGGCCACTCCTAAGCTCAAGTAACCGTTTATCCCTACCCCTCCACGTGTGTCGAGCCAGGGCCTTACCCCCGAACACGGGATGCTCGCTTCTGGACCACGAGCCAGGAAGTGTGTAAACAAGTATGGCGTAGGGGTGCACCTAGCCGGACAAGTAGTACAAGGACAAGTATTGTAGCGTGTGCTACGAATGCAACATTCAATGCATGGATGACATGGCATGGCAAGTAGTAAAGCGTACAGGTAAGAAAAGTAAACGTGACAGTTTAGCATGCATGAATGACAAGTTTAAGGGTTGGATCTAGCTTCGTTGTCAAGCTAGATCATTTAGGTGACGGATCTAGTTTCGTTGTCAAACTAGATCAAGTAGGCGTCTAGCCAGCTATCATTTCACTGACTAGTCTCTTTTACGCTAAAAGCAAGTAAGTGGCCTAAAAACATGGCCCTACACAAGAGTTGGCAAGTTTCACTTGCCTGCAACTATCACGTCAAGAAAACACCGTCCAACGAGTCCAAAGTCACGATTCCTACGTGCACAAGTCCACCGGCCTAAAGTCCATATTATTAATCTTGATTAGTGAATTTAAAACATTTAAAATACTTTGAAAATACTGATTTTAGTCTTGATTAGCATGCATTGGGTTGGGGGGTCCTAGGGGTGCAAAGCGTTACCTCAACACGACGCGAAAGCTACACAGGCGTCGGGTAGCGACACCGGGGGTTGGAATAATAGAACGCGCTCCAAGTCCTGATTCCAATATAGTTTCCTCGCTGGAAAGTTCAGAGCATCAACCCGGGCGACGATTCCAGATTCCAAAGCTCGTACGTGCGACGACGGGCTACGACGTGCGACGACGTCGTACGCGACGAATCCTCAAAGAGCAAGCACCAAGGTGGGGCCCACAGTAGTCCTAGGGGCCTTTGGGGGACCCACAATAACTCTGGAGAACTTGGGGGGCCCACGGAGGCAAGTGGTGCGACGGATGCGGGGTTGCGACGAGTGGCCGTCGGTCGTACACAGCCAATGCGGGGAGATCCGTCGGTCGTGCGCTGTGAATGCGGGGGCTGCGACGTTGGGGTGTGCAGCAGCTGCGGCGTTGCTTGGGTGCGGGGTTTTCCTTCGGTCAGGTCGATGGGGAGCGCTTGTGCGGAGCGGGGCCTCGGTCAGACCGAGGGCCTCTCTCGGCCAAGCGGGGGGAACGGGCGTGGGCGGCTGCTGCAGCGTGCGGACGGCGAGGATGCGGGGGCGGCTATCGGTCGGAGCGGGCGGATGCGGTGGGTTTTCTCGGTCGTGCGGGGGGCTGAACGTCGCAACGTTGCGACGATTCGTCGCAACGTCCAATTTCAAGTTTGGAAGAGGCTAGGGCTAATTTCTTTGGAAAATAGGTCTTACTAGGGGTTGCTTATATAGTATAGATGGGTTGACTTGGTCTAGGGCTAAATCTAATAGGATTAGAAGTTTAAAAAGATTTAAAATTCAAATCTAACCAACTCCTTCTCACCCAAGGATTTGACTTGGTCCAAATGAGCTGGAAATTGGCTCAAAAATTCTTTAAAACGTTTAAAACTCAAATAAATCTTATTTGGCCGAAATTAATTTAAAAATAAATTATTAAAAATATTATAAACTTGTAAAAATTATAAAAGTGGTCAAATAAACTCCAAAAATTATAAATTAAATATCGTGGTGATCGTGACGACGAATGTGAGCTAACTAAGAAGACGGATCTCAGTTTTGACGTCGGACGACGAAACTAAAAATAGAAACGTCTCCCGTCAAGAGTGAGAATCGTCACGTCTCATCGAGTAAGTTTAAATTGTGGGAAAACGACTCGAGAAACGTCGTTCCTAATTAGTGTCACTATTTAATACTCTCAGAGACGTTCATAACGGCATATCGCACAAAAGTGTTCGCAACAACCAAAGTCTAAAACAAACACGTGCACGGCCAAAAGCACGTGCACGAAAAACGTACGACGAAAAGTGGTCGTTACATCCTCCCCACCTTAGAATAAAGTCCGTCCTCGGACTTTCTAATATAGCTAGTCGCTCTAGTAACTACCCCAATCAAGTCACTTTATAATTCAAACCAAGTATAGTCATTACAAGTGCTCATATATGCACTAGGTAGTCAAACATTATTACCACCAACACTTATATATATACATTCAAGTACGTATACACTTATACCTATTATAGTCCGTCAACTTCATACATGTATTTCAATCAGGTATATAAACTTACATCCCTTATATAACTGCTACTCACAAACAGTAGTTCAGATACTTATATAGGATAGTCTCACACTTAGCCAATACAATCATCGCTCTACCTATATGTAGCTACCTATGCACAAACATCCAGGGTATACTACCCTCTAATATTCATCCATTACCAATTATCTCAACACATATAGTCACACCATACCATTATTAAATCAAGTTCACTATATCTAATATACATTCACCACTACTATAATTTCACAATATATAGTCATTCAAATACATGCAATTAGTTCACCATATATTCACATCACGTACGGTCCTATAACTATATTTACGACACGCCACATAGACCATAGTCATCCATACCTATAACTAAGCACATACTTACCCGTGCATGGTGCACTCCCATACACGCTAACATTTCATTTTCATACGCCAATCATACCATTATATAACTAGCACACCTACACACCTAGTTTTAGCTAGTACACATACGTTCACACAACAAGTCCTTAGTAAATAACTATACCGCAAGACCAACACCTATAACTATATACTGGCGTAGCGACCCACAATCATGTGCGTAGCACAACCAGGCACAAACACTCCTATCACTATACATACATCAAGCATTGCTATATTCAAGCTACAACATACATTCAATATACTTAGAGTATACTCACTCAAGCTTGAGTGAGACTCAATACACATATCAGAATATTCCATATACGTAGCACGACATTCATACTTATACCATATCACTCCAATATTTATATGTCTACCAATACAACCATATACATACCATAAGTCATTCACCTAATATCTAGTCAGGTAATACTCACATGGTTAAATCAATCTATATACCATAATAATAATACAGACATCAGCACACGTATAACTATAATACACTCCCTAATACATACGCATTCATCGTATAGTCACACACATGTAACATATATTCACACCATAGCCTACTACCTATAATTAGTATACTAACACATTCACACATACATAATTAAGATGTGCAATAGTCGTTTATACCTCACGGTATGCACGCATGCAACATCCCGCAAAAGCAAGCAATACCAATCAAAATTATAATCTTACTACCATATGTATATCACCTATATACCCATGCAACAAAACATAAATACTTACGTATAGGCACCATATATATCTACCTACGAGCACATACTCACTCGTAATAATATATGGGTCACTCAATAGGCCTACTTACTTAATTATACGTACACTTATTATTATCACACCTAGCACACACATATCTTTACCAATCATTTTATTTCAACCATTATAAGTATCTCTTACTACATACACAACTTAGATATTCCAACGCTAATTCAAATATACACAAGCATCCCTAGTATAGTATATCTAACCACTCACAAGTCTATACATTCTAGCACACAAACAACTTCATAATATCACGAATAACTCCAAGTACATATATATATCACACAATAGGCAAGCATCAATATACTATGGGGGTACACTCATTCAAGCCCACGTACACAACTTAGGTACGTGCACAACGACACCTCACAAGGGTCCAAGGGTCTACTAACAACTAAGGGTTGACACAGACATTGACGGTCCCTAAGGCCTAAGCAATAAAGAGAGATCGAGGGCGAGACGAGGGAAGGATCGACAAGCACGAGTTCAGATAGGACGAATACGAGGAGACGGCTTGGTTGGACGAAACATTGACTCAAAGGTGAGGTTTAGGTTGAGGGAAAAAGGAGATGTAGTGATGCTTGAATAGAGTACAGAAAAGCAACTAGGATAAATAGCATAAGCTAAAATACGTAAAATTGAAAACGGTTGTACTTTAAAATCCTCATCTGAGAAGAAATGTTTGGGGATCGATAAAACGAGTTGTTCAAAATAAATCTGAGTCGAATATTCAAAATAATAGAAAATGGCCTATTGGTTTTTAAAAAATCCTTTTAAAAGGAAGTAAAATCATTTACGCGAATATTAAAGACATGGTTTGGAAAATTCTATCCGTCGGTAATTTAATATAATGTTGTCAAAAGTTTTGGAAGGTCGAAGAATGAATTCGAGTAACGGAAGAATTTAAACTCATGTTAAATGCTTTCAAAACTTTTAGGCTATGGAAAATTTAAAATAATCAATTTTGAAAATTCTTTTAGAGAACCAGTGTTTGCCAAAAATCAGAAACTGATTTACATAAGGTTCTTAATATACGAGCACACAAGTCTGGCACGGATAAAAATAGTTGAAAGTAGGTATGGTGCACGGAAAAATAATAATATTGACTTAGTATAAGAATTATCGAAGTCGAATAGTAAGTCTTTAAAATCAAATCACGGAGGGTCTAAATTAGGAAGTGGTTATGAAAATAGTAATTTCAAAAATCTGAAACAGGGAAAACGATGAGCAAAAACCAACTTGCTGAAAGCTGAAATTCCATGTGTCTTGAAAAGTATATTAAAAGTAAACACGATGTGTTATTCGAATGGCATAAATAAGAAGGGAAATTATAAATCGAATTGAGCAAAATAAAAGTACGGTTCAGAATAAAATTAATATATGAAAGAACAACACACTTACACAAGTACGAAAAGCATAGACTGGGAAAATACTATAAACTAGCATTCAAAAATTCCTACAAACATTTTTAAAAATTTAAATCAATGAAGAAGTATGAAGTATAAGTATATTAAAATTTTGAACAAGTTTAAACCTAGGGAAAGAGGAAATCGAAAGATACTTTTGGAAGATTCAAGATTGTAACGGAAAGGTTTGAAAATTGACGACAATCGTCATGAGGCGATCTCGTGAATCGAGGCAAGGGAATTGGTCAGAGATCAGACATTCATAAGCCTAGGATATGAACCAGAGGAGGCTACGGAGAAACTCCTACGGTCGACCAACTAAAGATTAGGAACTAGGCGCTAAGACTTCTAAGGGTTAGACGGTAAAGAAATGCGTTCAGCTTGGTCCGAAATCGATGAACCCAAAAGCGAACGACTAAGGGGATTCTAGAAGCCTAATATGGTCAGGGTTAGGCAAGGACCACTAAGGTAACTCCTACGACGATTAAATCCATTGCTAAAAGGGAGTCTAACTACAGTCAGGGCCTCTAACTAGCAAGCACAGACGTCTAACTAAGTCTTCTCATCACCTAGTGTCCTAAAAACGGCTAGACTCAGGGCTTCTGATTCGGATGTTGCAATTTATTTAATGGACATTCTGTTATTATCGTTGTTCCGTTAATTCACAATTGCAAGATAGGACCTGCATGGGCCACCAACAAAACCTGTCACGCCCCGCTTCCCAAAAATATGGAGGCGAAGCGTGAGAAGGTCCGCTCAGACTTGAAGCTACAAAGCTGCAAGTCCGATAAGCGTCAATCAAATTTAAAACTGCAGGTCCTTGCAACGTGAAACGAAACAAAGATAAAAATAACGAAAGAGACAAAAGAAACATCTCAGAATATCCATAGCAATAAATCTCAACATCACAGAAAAAAAAGCCACCAGGCTAAAAGAAAAGAGTCTAAAAGAGGCCGAGCATGGCCAATAAAAGTACAAAGTACAACAACAAAGTAATGGTGCAAGCACCGACATCTAACATCAACCTAAAGCAAAAGCAACGCCAACAGTCTCTAAAACTGGTCTCCGGTGTCCACGAACTCCTCGACGAACGTAGGCTCAGTCTCAGCGTCAGCAAACACCTCGTCCTCAACTACCGTCTCTGGCTCAGGGTCTAACATGTGACACCCAAAGAGAAAGGGGCACATGTCAGCAAGTCTGGAAGACTTGTGCAAGTGAAACTGAAAGTACAAGTAAAGCAACCTAGCAGTTCTAGCATGATGCGATGACCTGGCAGTTAAAGTATGGGTGCAGCAGGTAAAGTAAAGTAAAGTAAAGTACGAGCATGGCATGGCATGGATGACAAGTATTACATGAATCATTCACAAGACAAGTACAAGACAAGAAAAGTAAGCACCTCGTGCACAGAGATTCCGTCTTTTGGCTAGAGGGCGGATCAGGCCACTCCTAAGCTCAAGTAACCGTTTATCCCTACCCCTCCACGTGTGTCGAGCCAGGGCCTTACCCCCGAACACGGGATGCTCGCTTCTGGACCACGAGCCAGGAAGTGTGTAAACAAGTATGGCGTAGGGGTGCACCTAGCCGGACAAGTAGTACAAGGACAAGTATTGTAGCGTGTGCTACGAATGCAACATTCAATGCATGGATGACATGGCATGGCAAGTAGCAAAGCGTACAGGTAAGAAAAGTAAACGTGACAGTTTAGCATGCATGAATGACAAGTTTAAGGGTTGGATCTAGCTTCGTTGTCAAGCTAGATCATTTAGGTGACGGATCTAGTTTCGTTGTCAAACTAGATCAAGTAGGCGTCTAGCCAGCTATCATTTCACTGACTAGTCTCTTTTACGCTAAAAGCAAGTAAGTGGCCTAAAAACATGGCCCTACACAAGAGTTGGCAAGTTTCACTTGCCTGCAACTATCACGTCAAGAAAACACCGTCCAACGAGTCCAAAGTCACGATTCCTACGTGCACAAGTCCACCGGCCTAAAGTCCATATTATTAATCTTGATTAGTGAATTTAAAACATTTAAAATACTTTGAAAATACTGATTTTAGTCTTGATTAGCATGCATTGGGTTGGGGGGTCCTAGGGGTGCAAAGCGTTACCTCAACACGACGCGAAAGCTACACCGGCGTCGGGTAGCGACACCGGGGGTTGGAATAATAGAACGCGCTCCAAGTCCTGATTCCAATATAGTTTCCTCGCTGGAAAGTTCAGAGCATCAACCCGGGCGACGATTCCAGATTCCAAAGCTCGTACGTGCGACGACGGGCTACGACGTGCGACGACGTCGTACGCGACGAATCCTCAAAGAGCAAGCACCAAGGTGGGGCCCACAGTAGTCCTAGGGGCCTTTGGGGGACCCACAATAACTCTGGAGAACTTGGGGGGCCCACGGAGGCAAGTGGTGCGACGGATGCGGGGTTGCGACGAGTGGCCGTCGGTCGTACACAGCCAATGCGGGGAGATCCGTCGGTCGTGCGCTGTGAATGCGGGGGCTGCGACGTTGGGGTGTGCAGCAGCTGCGGCATTGCTTGGGTGCGGGGTTTTCCTTCGGTCAGGTCGATGGGGAGCGCTTGTGCGGAGCGAGGCCTCGGTCAGACCGAGGGCCTCTCTCGGCCAAGCGGGGGGAACGGGCGTGGGCGGCTGCTGCAGCGTGCGGACGGCGAGGATGCGGGGGCGGCTATCGGTCGGAGCGGGCGGATGCGGTGGGTTTTCTCGGTCGTGCGGGGGGCTGAACGTCGCAACGTTGCGACGATTCGTCGCAACGTTGCGACGATTCGTCGCAACGTTGCGACGATTCGTCGCAACGTCCAATTTCAAGTTTGGAAGAGGCTAGGGCTAATTTCTTTGGAAAATAGGTCTTGCTAGGGGTTGCTTATATAGTATAGATGGGTTGACTTGGTCTAGGGCTAAATCTAATAGGATTAGAAGTTTAAAAAGATTTAAAATTCAAATCTAACCAACTCCTTCTCACCCAAGGATTTGACTTGGTCCAAATGAGCTGGAAATTGGCTCAAAAATTCTTTAAAACGTTTAAAACTCAAATAAATTTTATTTGGCCGAAATTAATTTAAAAATAAATTATTAAAAATATTATAAAACTTGTAAAAATTATAAAAGTGGTCAAATAAACTCCAAAAATTATAAATTAAATATCGTGGTGATCGTGACGACGAATGTGAGCTAACTAAGAAGACAGATCTCAGTTTTGACGTCGGACGACGAAACTAAAAATAGAAACGTCTCCCGTCAAGAGTGAGAATCTTCACGTCTCATCGAGTAAGTTTAAATTGTGGGAAAACGACTCGAGAAACGTCGTTCCTAATTAGTGTCACTATTTAATACTCTCAGAGACGTTCATAACGGCATATCGCACAAAAGTGGTCGCAACAACCAAAGTCTAAAACAAACACGTGCACGGCCAAAAGCACGTGCACGAAAAACGTACGACGAAAAGTGGTCGTTACAGAACGAAGTCCAAACCGCCGTTTTCAGGTAGGGGAAGTGGGACGTCATCCGAGCCGAGCAGGGCTCCCACCTCGAACTCGAATGCCGAGGGCAATTGTTACGACCAAGAGATCGTGATAGTCCGACCTTCCATCAAAGCCTGCCAAATACCTGGCCAGCTCGCCCCTCTTTCACGAGGCCTACTTAGATTAGCGGCAGGACGCTCCTGGCCCCGACTTCGTAGGCCACTCACTCATTCCCCCAGGTCCGCTAGGCGTTCGTCGACCCTAAGGCCCAATACGATTAGGGGAAGGGCGCACTCCGCCTAGACCAGGGGAGGGGCACACCCCGCCATGACGGGTGCGAAGGGCGTGCTCCGCCAAGGTCCCTGTCGGTTGCGTGCCCGTTTCCCTCCGAGCTCACCGGGCGTAGCGAGCAAGGCATGCGACCGATCGCTCGTCATCAGTCAGGAGCGACCTAGAGACTCATTTGTGGCCATGATCTTCAAACGCACTCCGACGACCCTTCGCCACATCGGACACGACAAATAACCTAGTACAAGGACGACTTCTGACACTTCCGTCGCTCGACAACCTGGCAATGTGCCCCCTGGCTGCTGCGCCCCCTGACACTTGATGCTTTCGGTCCTGACACCCTGACAAAAGCACCCCTGGCCGTTGCGCCGTCTGACAAAAGCACGGCTGACACCCCTGACCCTGACATCCTCGTCCGAAGCTTTCGCTGACAGAGAGGCCAGCTCAGCACGTCGAGTCAGCACGCCAGGTCAGCCTTACCTAACCGCCTCTATCAGGTATAAATACCCCTTTCCCGTCATCGGGGAGGGGGGTTGGCAAATTAACTCTGAACCTCCTTACTCACACACAAAAGCAAATGTCTTCCATATCTTTGTTCTTCCACAACTGATAGCTCGTCACGTACGGTCGACTCACTCTTAGTCTGACCTGCGTGCCTAGCCCCCACTTAAAGTCCTATAACTAACTTAGGCATCAGAGAGACTAAGGGTTGGACCTCAACCAGGACGTTCTGACGAGTTGCTCCTTGTGCAGGCCAGCCTGTCATCACAGGTCGTGCTCAGCTCCCGCCTCCGGCAGTGCGGCCATTGGGCGAAGTCCTTGCGGAATCGATTCCGTGGTCAGCCTTCGTAGTGCGTCCAGCCTCGTCACTACCCACATTACTAGGTAAATAGCCTACCCTAATCACCTTCCAATCATAACCACCGTGCCCTTGGTTCCCCATAATACAAATTCATTGTACGCGAGTTTTACCCCGCAACAAGTTTTGCCTGCATTTTATCGCAAGTTCGCCTCAGGGAGGTCGTTTTGTCATGAGTTTCGGATCTAACCGAGTATAATATCTCCCAAGAAATCCTCTAGAAATGCCCGAAGGTAATAGACGGTGTTGAAAGAGCCTGGTCGAGAAAGTAATCTCGTATACATTACATAATGCAACAAAGCATAGTATAGCCTCATCGAGTTGTAATGTTATTGGTACGGTGGGCATTTGTAATGCCACAATAATTTCTTATCTCAGGCATTTATAAGGATAATCCGAGCCTATTTGCAAGGAACTAGTCATAAATACATTTCTTATTTTCCATCGTATAACTTGAATACTCTGTAAAGACGGGCAAACGGAAGATGAATTTCTCCACCATTGTGAACCTTTGATACATTTAAGGTAACTTTGGCATCATGCTCGACACGTGTGGTGGTTGCATTGTCATCAGAAAGTATATTTGATGAATGCACATCCTTCCAGCCGATACTCGCCCAAAGCTAGGGCATGTTTGGCTATTGGCAATGCATAAACTCGGATCCATGCTGGTCTATGCTATACCATGTTCCTGGTTGACTTGGCCACTCTTTTGCCTAGGAATTTCATTCAATGTCAATCTTACACGGCTTTCATCCATAAATTTTCCTCCTAGTGCCTATAGCATGTTCTATTTGTCCTTGGTCATTCAATCCAATTCTCTAGCTCTGTCACTATCAGACGGAGACAAGCGATGTTGCCCGGCCCTCCTATATTAAGATGACGAATGATCATGCTCTCTCAGAAGCCCCAACATGAGTGCATGTCATTATGTTTGATGGGAAATCGAATCACACCCATAAGTGGTTTTGATGATAAGCACACCAAATGATATTAATGTACTAATTACACTATTACTCAAGTGTGCAGGTTGTGCGAACAATAAGCTTTTATGCATACTGCGGAGAAGCTCAACTACACCGCATCTAAGCAAGGGAATGTGCAGGTTGTGCGAACAATAAGCTTTTACGCATACTCCAAAGAAGCTCAACTAACCAGTCACGTCCTGTTACCCATTATACGGGTGTGACGACGAGATGAAGGTCCGCATAGACTGGAGCTGTGAAGTTCGAGCCCAATAAGCTCTGTGAGGATGCACCAAAACAAAGTACATGTTCTTGCATTTAAAGTTCAGAATAATAAGAGTACTCAAAATAAACATGCATTCATTCAACATAATAATAATCCAGCAGTACAAAAGAAAGTCTAATAAAAGAAAGCCTCGGGCATGGCGTCAAGCACAAGTATAGCTCAATGATGAAAATCATGCAAGTTCTCAAGCTTAATGAAGAAGAAGCTCAAATTCAAGAGAAACTCGCATTCACTTCAATCATCTGATCGGCTTCCTGAAGACTCATCTTAGTCTAAGTGTGTGAGTTTTTGTTTCTTAAGAACCATGTTAAAGCCAAAGTAAAATATTGCACACACACAAATGATTTCAAAGAAAAATGTTTTTAAATGTTTTTAAATCTATTTAAACTCATGAGAGCATTTGCCAGCTAATTTATATCTTAGTAGTCAACCTCCAAACACACATGAGTTGATTACATCTCTGTGATCACTCCTCATTTTACACCTTTTTTCCGTGTATTTGCATGCCATTTAGATCGCCCAAATCATGTTTTTCACGATATATCGACGATATTGCGATGCTTTTCACGATTTGTTGTTTTTGTCGCATTTCAGGTGATTTGGCGCGATTTGGAGTGATCTCGAGACGCGCTTACTCTAGACGGCCACCGACGACCTCCCCGAGGGATATTTTGCTGATTGGAGAGGAGCGGAAGAAGAATGGACGTCGCAGGAGCGACGAGGAGGCCAAAACAATCAGATTGGGCATCTTTTGTGTCCCACTCGGCCGAGTGGAGGAGCCACTCGGCCGACCAGCGAGACACTGCTCGGCCGACCCGTTCAGACACGATTTCCATGCGTACTCGGCCGAGCGTCGGAGTCCACATCGGCCGAGTGACGATACCACGTCCGCCCGAGTGGCGCCCAGACGAAGCCCCTACAAAATATCGAAGTTTCTGTTTTTCGGCCACCTGAGCTTCAGAAGACCCACTCGGCCGAGTGGCAAACCACGTCCGCCCGAGTGCAGTGAAGCCATCGGCCGAGTGACGACAACTCACTCGGCCGAGCCGCCTCCGAACTGAAGACCCCTGAAAGCCCTGACTTACTGGAAAATTACAGGGTTTTCACTCGGCCGAGCGACTTTTGTCACTCGGCCGAGTGCGATGCGCTGCCTGTAGCGAAATTTGCAAAAAACAGGCTGTGCAGGGGCGTTTTGGTCAGGATTTTTGGACGATTTTTGGGGCTATTTAAGCCCTGTTTTTACCCTAGTTTTGAGAGCCATCTCTTAGATTTTTTGCAGCTTTTTGAGATTACTTTTTAGCTTTATTATTTGTGATTGGAGAAGAGGAAAAACTTGGATATTTGTTGGATTAATTGAAGAACTACATTGGTTTGCATCTCTCTTCCCCAAAAACTCTATTTTTAGTGTTTATATCATTGTTGTGATGAATTCCATTGCCTATTTCATTGATTATTTTTGTGCTATTGCTATGCTTTGTGAGTAGTCTCCACGTCTTGGGGCGTGGGGATGAACCCTACAAGCCCTATTTTATAATTGTGATGAATTGGTAGAAATTGAGCTAGGATTGTTATTAGGGATTAGATTGGGATCGAATTACTACGGATAGCTAGGTATTCATATCAATTGGGATTTGCAAGAGATTGGATCCCAATTTGATAGGAAGCCCTAGAAATCCGAATTGGGTTGGAGTCGGATTTTCGAAGTATCGGTTTGCAAGAGATTGGACCGATACTAGGATCTCCGGTTGCAATTCCGTGCCGATACCCGTTTGCAAGAGATTGGACGGGTAGGAACTATCCTAATTTAGATTGTGGACCGAGTTTGCAAGAGATTGGACTCGGTGCGCGATTGGACGATGATGTTGATCCTAATGCTAGCTTTCCTAGGTTAGGGTTTGCAAGAGATTGGATCCAAACCTAGGATAGCTATAGACCGGCAACAGCGCGAGAGCGTGAGCTTGGTTCCACATTTAGTTGCAACTAGTTCATCCAAATTCTCATTCTAGCAATTTTGATACCGACGAACCGCATTTATGAAATACGGTGAGTAGCGGGAATTCCCCATTCCCTAGACGTTCTTTATTTGATTTGATATTTCGCACATTTGTCTGACGATTGTGACAGGATCGCCCAAGGCAATTCTCTCTATTCTTAAATAGCCATGTTGATTAGGAGCAAGCACGGTCATTCGTCCTCCCTGTGTTCGATACCCGCTTGCCGCTATACCGTGCGCTTGCGGTAAAACTACAACCGTTCTTTGGGTGTACGTCCCGGAGCGATCAAGTTTTTGGCGCCGTTGCCGGGGAGGCGATTGCGTTTGATTCTTTTTCACCCTAGCTACTTCTTTCTTTTATTTTTATTTTTTTATTGTTACCATTATTATTTCCTTTACTATTCTTACCTAACCCTTCCACGGTACTAATCATCTCTTTGAAACTCTGTTTCCCCTGTGCATGAACACGAGATCTACGGCGGACCCAGAAGACTTATTATTTGATCCCGAGATCGAACGTACCGCGCGGAGACTTAGAGCGGAAAAGAGACAAGATCCGAAAGGGAGGTATATGACCAACCCGGAAACTCCTGAAGAATTGGCGGCAAGGATGGCAAGGATAATTTCTATTCGCGATAGGCTTCGGCCTAAGACTTCTTCTACCACCTCATCCATTGCCATGCCGGGGTTGGCGGCTGACAAGAACTTCGAGCTAAAGACTGGATTGGTGGTTTTGATGCAACAAGACCCATTTCATGGGAACGCACATGAGAACCCCCACTACCACATCCAACTATTCTTGTCGAAGTGCGCCACATTCCAGATGCCGGGGGTCTCCAACGATGCTATCAGATTGCGTCTCTTCCCCTTCACGCTTAAGGACAAAGCACTCTATTGGTTGAGGACGCAGGCTGACGGAGTCTTCACCACTTGGGACGAGTTGGCGAGTGCATTTATTGATAAATTCTATCCGCCATCCAAGACGGTGAAGATCCGGAGCGCTCTCATGTCCTTCAAGCAAGGACCACAGGAGACGCTCTATGAAGCATGGGAGCGTTTTAAGGATTTGCAGCATCAATGCCCGCACCACAGTATAGAGGATTGGGAGCTAGTTCATAGCTTCTACAACGGTCTCCAACCGGGGACCAAACAAATTATTGATGCCGCGGCGAATGGTGCGATCTTATCAAAGACTCCCGAAGAAGCTACGGCCCTAATTGAGGAGATGGCCTCAAATAACCAACAATGGGGCGATGAGCGAGGACACTCCACATCCTCCTTAAAGCCAACTAGCATCTACGAGGCGAAGGCCGTAGCGGAGCTCACGAGCAAATTTGATTCTCTCCACAAGGTGGTGGAGAGATTGGAGAAGTTCATCACGGAGCCCCAAGGAGCACCTTCCACCTCCGCGCCGACCAACCAAATGTGTGATTGGCAAGACCAATCTCAAGCCATGTACGCGAGAGGAGAGCAAGGGGAAGGATCCTTGGAGCAAATACAATATGTTGCGGGGAACCAAGGGTATTGGTCCAATCCGGCCGCAAGAAATCATCCGGGATTCTCCTACGCCAACAATGAAGGAGCCTTGAACCCGCCACAACCACCAACTCAACAAGCTCGACCACCACCACCCCAACAACAATACTATCCACCGAGGGGGCCTCCACAACAAAACTTTCAACCGAAGCAACAAGTTCCACCATATAGGCCTCCCGGATACAACCAATGGTGGAGGAATCAAAATCAAAACCCTCCACAAGCTCCACAACGATCCGACTTCGAAACTAGAGTGGAGGCGTTCATGGTCGAGCAAAATAAGGTGAATGCTACTTTGAAGGCGGGGCAAGACTCTCTTAACACCGTAGTGGCTCAAATATCGGAGCAATTGGCGTTGCTCAATCGGAACACTCAAAGATTACCGGCGCAACCGGAGCAAAACCCACGGGGCAACACGGGCCACATCAATGCCGTAGTTGCCGTTACTACTAGGGGCGGGAAGGACACTGAATTGGGTTCAATATTACATATTTAACCCCCTAATTAGTCCTATTTTGTGCTCATATGATGATAAATTGTTCTCTAATTCATACGTATTTTGTACACAATTATTTATTAGAGAAAACACTTAATTTGAGCACAAAACAGCAATTAACTGAGTATTTCTGCATATTTTATATTTTTCATGGCAAGCTCTCGTTCTCACGATTCCAACGACTATTTATTTGTATTTTTCTGAGATCTATGCTATTTACTGTGATTTATTGAATGCAGGATACCATTTAAATAGAGAAATACGTTTAAAATACGTATATACGGCCGGCGCACGAATCTTGGCGCAACACGCGGACAAATCTACACCGTTGATCGTCGATCCAACGGCCAAGAACGAACCGATGCTGAAGACAAAAGCGGATGACTTTGTGACCGTTCGATCGCGATCGAACGGATGCGATCAGCCCCGATGCAGCGGAGCGGAGGCGAGATTTTTTGGCCACGTGGCCAGCATCCATGAGCTGCCGCTGAAAGGGACGGTGGCGATTGATCCCGCTTCGAAAACGATTTCGTTTCGAAGCGTCGACGTGGCCTATCGAGCAGCGCACGATTCCAATCCGACGGCCCGAAGCAGCTCTCAGCAGAGCGGCGACGCGGCCTTTTCTGGGCCATCCGATGGAGATCTAACGGTGAAAATCGAAGCTGAATGCGACTCGAAATCGCAGCGGAAGCGGGCGCGCCTAACGTCGGATCCAAACCCGCATTGCCACGTGTCGCTCTGTGGGGCGATCCCGCATGATCCGACGGTCGAAATTTAAGCCGCTCGGAGATAGTGAATGCGGGTGCGAAAAAATAGCGGGTTTAGACCCGTTAAGCCCCCAAACCCGCAATGCTAATATATAAGCGTATTCTAGGGTTTTTGGGGGTATTCTGGCGTATTTTGGGACTTTTGGAGCGGCTACTGTGCGTATTTCTCCAGGAGAAAATTCTGAAAATTTCCAGAGACTATTCTTCCTATTCTCAGAGAGTTTTGGGTTCTAAGGAGGAGATTTGGTGATAATTTCTTGAACTTATACCCCGTATTTGGTGTATTTCTTTGTATTTTGCTATCTAAACGATGTATTTTGCTAGCAAATCTGATTTTTATTGCACCATGCGTGGCTAATCTCTTTGTGCTATGGTTGTGATGTAGTTAGGAGTATGTAGTTGCTAAATCTCATGTCTTTAGCCCTATTATCATGTCCAAATTGCTAGTTTTGTTGATTTCTACAACGTATTTGATGGGTATTTGCTTACTATCGATATTGTTGATGTGCCCTATGGCTAGGCCCTGATAAGGCTAGCCAATTTGTGTTCTCTAATCTGAACTTATCGCTGCGATTATTGTTTAATGAAATCAACATTGCTAGTAATACGTTTAAGGCTATTTTGACTAGTTTTCATTGATTTATCTTCCGACGCCTTCACGCCTTGACCGGGTGAAGCGTCGTGTGACATTGTAAGACGTGAAATTTCAGCGACTATAAACTCCTAATGAACTCACAACCGTAGCATACTTGTCTCATCGAATTCCAAACTTTCGTGATACCGTAATACTTTTAGGAACCACTTTCTTTGCTACAAATCGTTACACTATTTTTCACCTTCACAAAGGTGGTTGTTTTCTTAACCGTATATTTTATTTGATTAGTTGAATTTGTGTTATCTCAGGTCGACTTGTCCCGAGGATTCGACTCTGGACTCTCCAGATACTACTTGCACGATCTCCTGCGCTTGGGAGTAAAGCTCACATTGTTTTGAGAGAGGCAAGTTTTTGGCGCCGTTGCCGGGGACAACGGTATCTTTGATCCACATTTTCAGCTTTTCAGAGGAGTACTCGGTGAGATCCTTCCACTTTATAGCTTAGTTTTATTATTGAAAACAAAAAAAAATATCTCTTTGCTAGTTTATGTGGCATAGGACCTCTGCTTCACACAGATTGATAAGAATTGAAAATATGGCTAATAATAATGACGAACAACCTCTTGTACACCCACAAGAACTACCATTGAGTGCTACTTATATGCCCACTAGAGTTGCTTCTGAGTCATGCATTGTTTTGCCTGAGGGTGCTCATTCTTTTTCGCTTAAAGCTGGGGTGATCCAGATCCTTCCCTCTTACCATGGAGAGGATAGGGAAAACCCTTACTTGCATATTAAAACGTTTGAAGAAGCATGCTCTACACAGTTGGATGGAAAAGTTAGTAATGATGTTGTTTATCTTAAACTTTTTCCATTCTCATTGAAAGACAAGGCAAAGAATTGGTTCAATGCATTGCCTCCTAGATCTATTACTTCTTGGCTAACCATGCAAACTGAATTTCTGAAAAAATTCTTTTCTTTGGCCAGGACTCAAGCTTTGAAGAGGCATATCATGTCTTTTTCGCAAAAGGAATCTGAAGCATACGATCAAACTTTGGAAAGATTTAAGGAACTTTTGTTGGCGTGCCCACATCACGGTTTTGACAAAGGACGAACCATTGGATTCTTTTACGATGGATTGCAGCCGAATACGAAGCAATATGTAGAGATGATGTGCAATGGAGCTTTCTTTGAGAAGACCCCGACGGAGGCTTGGGCATATTTGGAGAACATTGCAGAGAATGCAAGAAGATGGGAGCCACCTTCAGAATTTGACAGGTCCATGACTACACATCAAACAAAAGGTGGCTTGCAGACTTTGAAGCCTGAAGATGCATTGATGGCACAAGTGGAGGCATTGGTGACGCAAAAGCTACAAAACATTGATCTCAGAGCAGCAAAGGCAGTCACATCAGAGCCATACTGCGTCATATGCGAGAAGCCAGTTCATGATACTACCGTCTGCCCACTAATCCCAGCAATTAAAGAATTAGGCAGAAATCCAGAATCCGAGGTGAATTGGGTGGCAAATCAAGGCTACAACAACAATTGGAAGAACCCATCAAACCAAGGAGGTGCTTCATATCAGCAGAAGCAGCAGACATCCACTCCCTATTACCATCCCAACCACTCCAATTATCAAGGAAAAAGGGAGCAGAACAATGAAATTCAGAGTCTCACTGCTGCAGTTCAACAGATGGCTCAGATGCAACAACAGCTCACTGAGAATTTTTCGAGATTTATAGCGTCACAAGACAAAGGTAAATTACCTGCTCAGCCTATTGCAAATCCTAATACGAATCCCTCTTCTTCTTTTTCAGGAAACAACGTCAAACCATGTCAGGCAGTGACTACATTGCGTAGCGGACGTGAAATTGAAAAACCAGAAATGCCTAGACATGAACAACCAGCTGAGGAGAAAGAGGAGGCACAAGCACCTGAAAGTTTGCAGGTTGAGGAAGAGGTAGCAGAAAAAGAGCCAGAACCATATGTACCTCCAGCTCCATTCCCACACAGACCTGCTCCACCATCAAAAGACAGGTATCAGGCAGAGATAAGAGATATCTTCAAGCAGGTAAAAATTAATATCCCATTACTTGATGCAATCAACCAAGTGCCTGCATACGCTAAATTTCTGAAGGAGCTATGCACTGTAAAGCGGAGTCTAAATGTGAAAAAGAAAGCATTCTTAACACAACAGGTAAGTGCAATGGTACAACATGACACTCCTCCTAAATATAAGGATCCAGGTTCTCCTACTATCCCATGCATTATAGGAACTAAGAAATTTGGAGATGCTTTACTTGATTTGGGTTCTAGTGTTAACATTTTACCTTACTCTGTTTATGTGCAGCTTGGATTGGGGGAGCTGAAGACGACACCTGTGGTTTTACAGTTAGCAGACAGGTCGGTAAAAATCCCACGAGGATGCGTGGAGGATGTGTTGGTCCAGGTTGACAAATTCTATTATCCCGTGGACTTTATCGTCCTTGATATTCATGGGCCACAATCAGGTAATTGCACTCCGATTATATTAGGACGTCCATTCCTAGCAACTTGCAATGCTATGATAAACTGTAGGGATGGACAATTGAAGATAAGCTTTGGTAACATGAAACTTGAGCTGAACATTTTTAAATCGTGTAAGTTACCTGCGAATGTTGATGACGTGAAAGAGGTATGCTTTATTGAGAGCTTAATCGAAGACTATTTTGATGCTAAGTATGAATGTTCGTCCAATTTTATTGAATATAATTTCGAAGATATTGATGAATCTTATTTTGTGCAGGGCAAAAATGAAAGATCAAGGGATGCATGGGTGCCAAAGTTCGAGACATTGCCAGTGGAATTGCCACCACAACAACCTTCAGAGATTGAGCATCCAAAGCTGGAATTGAAGCCTCTGCCAGACTATTTGAAATACGCTTTCCTTGGAAAGGAGGAGACCTTCCCTGTGGTAATATCCTCTAAACTCACACCTGCACAAGAAAGTGCTTTGCTTGATGTGCTTAGGGAACACAAAGGGGCCATTGGATGGTCTATTGCGGACATTACAGGTATAAATCCCTTAATTTGCACTCATCATATTTATCTTGAGGATGATGCCAAACCAACATGTGAGATGCAACGTCGATTAAATCCTACTTTGAAAGAGGTTGTTAAGGGGGAGATTCTTAAGTTACTTGCTGCAGGTATAATATATCCTATTTCAGACAGCAGATTGGTTAGCCCCATACAGGTGGTTCCGAAGAAATCAGGCCTCACAGTGGTAAGAAATGAGAGTAATGAACTTATACCGATGCGGACCACCACAGGTTGGAGGATGTGTGTTGATTACAGAAAGTTAAATGCTAAAACCCGAAAAGATCACTTTCCATTACCTTTCATTGATCAAATCTTGGAAAGAGTAGCAGGTAACGAATTTTATTGTTTTCTAGATGGTTATTCTGGCTATTATCAGATAGAGATTGCTCCAGAGGATCAAGAGAAGACCACCTTCACTTGCCCCTTTGGAACTTTCGCTTTTAGGAGAATGCCTTTTGGATTATGCAATGCACCTGCTACTTTTCAGCGTTGCATGTTGAATATCTTTAGCGATATGGTTGAGAGGATTATGGAAGTGTTTATGGATGACTTCTCTGTATATGGCACTTCATTTGAAAATTGTTTATCTAACTTAGCTCTTGTCTTACACAGGTGCCAGGAAAAGAACCTGTTATTAAACTGGGAAAAATGTCATTTCATGACAACTGAGGGTTTGGTTCTTGGACACCTAGTCTACAAAGCAGGTATTCAGGTAGACAGAGCAAAAGTTGAAGTGATTGAGTAGTTGCCTACACCAAAATGTGTCAAGGACATACGATCCTTTCTAGGCCATGCAGGATTTTATCGAAGATTCATAAAGGATTTCAGCGCCATCTCCCGCCCTCTCTGCCTGTAACGACTGGTTTCCTTGTATCTGGATTTATTATAATATAATATATGTTTTGGTGGATTTTCCCCTCTTGCGTGGTTTTCATCTCCGTAGCTTTCATTTTCGATCGATTCGTCGTATTTTCTCGTTTCTTCCTTAGGATCGTCGATTTCGAAGTACGTCGTTTGTGACGGGCTTCATAACGGTCGTATCTAACTATTAGATCAAGCCTAGGAGTCTTAGGATTCGATCACGGGGCCTCGCGCTCCGTATCGGAACTTTTGGTGCTCATTAGACGGTGTAAGAAGGGGCACCGACCGACTAGATGACGATCCAGTCGGTCGGCAATCCTTCTTGGACCGACTAGTGAGCTATCTAAATTTTCTCAGGAGTTACTGTTTATCGTTAGTCGGTCTAAGAAGGTTGGTTGACCGACTAGGTTGCAAACTAGTCGGTCGGCGATGCTTCTTGAACCGACTAACACATCATCTTAATTTTAGTTGAGTTACTGTTTACTCTTAGTCGGTCTAAGAACGTTCATTGACCGACTAGTTGCTAAACTAGTCGGTCAGTACTTGTTCATGGACCGACTAACTCTAAATCCTATTTTCGTTCAGGAGTTACTGTTTACACTTAGTCGGTCTGCGTTGGTCGACCGACTGACTAGTTGTCAAACTAGTCGGTCAGTGGTTGTTCTTTGACCGACTAGTCTGTGTTAAAACCCTAATTTCTGGGCAGCCGCCAGCTCAACCTATAAATACCCAACCCAAACGTTTTCATCTTCTCCAACACGACCCAAAGCCCTAGTTTCTCCCCCATTGAGCCCCCATCTTCCTCCAAGCTTCAATCCCTCATTCCAAGCCCTAAATCCGTCATCCAATCCATCCAATCACTCATTCCACCTTTCATCTTCCCCAAATCTCCATTGAAATCCATCAAAACCCCCAAAATCCCCAAAACCCTAGTTTCCCCAAACTTCTCCAATCTTCTCCAGATCTGATCCTAGGGTTCTCCGGAGTGTTTCTTCCGCCTTCTCTCGGTAAGAAATCGATCTACCGTTGTTTTTATAACTTATTTATAATTTTATGAAACCCTAATAATATTTCATGTTGTTTGATGATTGGTCCCCCCAAACAGCGATTTCCCCGTAGATTGGCATCCGTGTGACAAAGTGATCGTCATCCCCGGTGCTAGGCAAGTGAAACTTGCCACTTAGGGTTTAGGCCATGTTTTAGGCCATTTGCTTGTTGTAGGCGTAAAAGAGGCTAGGCGACGAAATGATACTCGCCTAGGCGCAAATTGGGGGACTAGCTTGACAACGAAGCTAGTTCCGACATTTAGCATGTTGCACAATTTCCATGTCATGTTTACTTTCAATTAACGGTACGCGAATATGTTCATGTCATTGCATTTCGCCTGTCACGTTTAATTTAATTAACGGTATGCAAATAAATTGTCATGTCCTCGCATTCTTAAGTGTTGCTGTGATTGCGTAGCTTTGCTACGATGCATGTGTTCCTGGCTCGTGACCAGAAGCGAGCACAATGAGTTGCTAACCCCAACGCTCGATATATATTGAATTGTGAACGACCCTACTTGTGTTCCTGGCTCGTGACCAGAAGCGAGCACAATGAGTTACTAACCCCAACGCTCGACATATTAAATTGTGAACTAAGAATGCGAGCTCAATGTACGGGGCAACCCTAGGCTCACTAGATGAGCTCAATGTGCAGGGACCCCAGGCTCCATATCTTGTGAATTGATTAGTGTTTAGTGCCGATCGGTCTGAAATGCTATGCCATTCAGCGAAGGGCGTAAACACCTACAAAATGTAAATTGATTGAATTGATAGTAGCTTGGCTACTCTTGTCTTGTCCCGATGATTGTTCTCTTGTACAAATCGTCTTGCCATGTTTTAAATTGTGCACTCATGTTATAACTGCCATGTCATGCATACTAAACTGCTAGGTTGCTAGTTGCCTTACTTTCAGTTCCTTGCCCAAGTCTTTTAGACTTGCTGACATGTGCCCCTTTCTCTTTTGGGTGACACATGTTAGACCCTGAGCCTGAGTTGCTTGCTGAGGGTGAGGTGTTTGCGGACGCCGAGCTTGAGCCCGTGTTGGACGGGGAGTACGCGGACACTGGGGACCAGTCCTAGTGTCTCCGTTGTGTTTTACTTTTGTTAGACAGTTGTTTGTTATCGGTGCGTGGCACCTATACTTATTTATGTCGTTGCTTTTGTTTGGCCCTCTGCCACTTATTAACTTTAAATGCTGATTTCATATGGACACAAGAGTGTCAAGTTTCATTTGATAAATTGAAGAACTCACTTGTTTCCTCCCCTATTTTGCAGGTTCCAGACTGGAGCATGCCATTTGAAATTATGTGTGATGCAAGTGACTACGCGATGGGGGCAGTGCTTGGGCAAAAGAAAGAGAAAGTTCCTTGTGTTATCTATTATGCCAGTAAAACTTTGAATGAAGCACAACGGAACTACACTACTACGGAGAAGGAGTTGCTAGCGGTGGTGTTTGCATTGGAGAAATTCAGAAGCTACATATTGGGATCACCTATTCTCATCTTTACAGATCATTCTGCACTTAAATATCTTTTATCTAAAAAGGATGCTAAACCTAGACTTATACGATGGATTCTCCTTTTGCAGGAATTCAATATTCATATCAAGGATAAAAAAGGAGTTGAAAACAATGTCGCAGATCACCTTTCTAGATTGACGGTGGGAACAGAGTCGCCTACCATTCCATTGCGAGATTCCTTCCCAGACGAGCAACTTTTCGCCATTTCTACCCTACCATGGTATGCAGATATAGCTAATTATTTGGTGACAGGTAGAACCCCTCCACATTGGTCTTCTTTAGATTTCAAACGCTTCAAGCATGAGGTAAAATCGTTCTATTTTGATGATCCTTATCTTTTTAAATACTGTGGAGACCAACTTGTAAGGAGATGCGTACCTGACCATGAGTTTGATAGTGTTTTACATTTTTGCCATGATGGGGTATGTGGGGGGCATTTTTCAGCTCATAAGACTGTTGCCAAAATTTTACAGAGTGGTTTTTATTGGCCTACAATGTTTAAAGATGCATATGCTTATTGTAAATCATGTGTGCGTTGTCAACAGTTGGGGGGAATTACCAAAAGAAACATGATGCCCTTGAATCCCATGCAAGAAATAGAATTATTTGATTGTTGGGGTATTGATTTCATGGGGCCTTTTCCACCATCTTTTGGGTATATATTTGTATTGGTTGCCATTGATTATGTTTCTAAATGGGTGGAAGCTATTCCTTGCAGGTCCAACGACGCTTCCATTGTGCTGAAATTTTTGAAAGAGAACATCTTCTCGCGCTTTGGAGTGCCAAAGGCCATTATCAGTGATGGAGGTTCTCATTTCTGCAATAGGCTCTTCGCAAATCTAATGAAGAAATTTGGGGTGACACATAAAGTTTCAACACCTTACCACCCTCAAACAAATGGGCAAGCGGAATTGGCGAACAAGGAAATCAAGAACATTCTTCAGAAAACAGTGAATCCAACACGCAAAGATTGGAGTCTTCGCTTGCCTGAAGCTCTATGGGCCTACAGGACAGCATACAAGACTATCTTAGGGATGTCACCATTTCGTTTGGTTTATGGAAAAAATTGCCATCTTCCTGTTGAATTAGAGCATAAATCTTTTTGGGCAATTAAAACCCTTAATTTGCTTGATGACTCATCCAATGTTTCTCGTAAATTGCAGATCATGGAGCTTGATGAGATACGACGAGAGGCATATGAAAATGCAAAGCTAGCAAAAGAAAGGATGAAAGCTGTGCACGACAAAATGATCCTACGAAAGGAATTCAAAGTTGGAGACAAGGTTTTGTTGTACAATTCAAGACTCCATATATTTCCAGGAAAGCTGCGCTCAAAATGGACGGGACCATACTTTGTCAAAGAAGTCTTTTCACATGGAGCGGTGGTCCTAGTGAATGAAAAGGATGGCCATGAATTCAAAGTCAACGGACAACGTCTGAAACATTTTCAAGAGCTTTGGGCCAGAGAGGATACCACCATTGATCTCACAGATCCACCTTCGGGTGGTCACTAATCAGGTGTGTTCTTTCCATGATTCCCTCTCCTTAACATTGAGGACAATGCCTATTTTAAGTTGGGGGGGAGGGTATAAACTTTTAGGATTTTTATTTTTATTTCTATTTTTATTTTATTTTATTTTTTTTATTATTTTAGTAGTTCCCTTTTCAAAAAAATTTTTTTTTTTAATAAAAAATGGGGTTGAGTCAAGAATTATCACCAATGCTTATTACACCTAGAAATGAACCTCATGTGATGACAATTCTCGAAGTCTATTCACCACTATTCACATATGATTTATTTTCATCCACCGCTATTGTTAAATATTTCATTCTCATTCGATATGAATGCTAGTACTCATGGTGAATCTCTTTTGATATATCTCTATGGTAGGATTGAATGATGACTTAATGAAACTTGAAATTATGAATTAGCAAGTCGTATGTTTTCAATGAAACACACCATCACAAAATGACTGGAGCATTGCTTTATATCTCATATTCATTGCTATTTGCATGCTTTGTGTGATCTTGGGTGGAAAGTCTACACTGTCTTTTGAAATGATTAGGATAACCCATTCTTGTGAAAGAATAAAGAAAAGGAAGCTATCTTGCCAAGTTATTTATGTACGCACAAAAGAAAGAATGAAATGAGATGAATGAAGAAAAATGAATGAACGAATAAATGTTTCATTAAAGAAATAACTTGGTTGGCTCGATTAGTACAGTCCGAGGGGTCCTTCTTGGCCTAATGCCCTATTATCGTCTGATTTGGGAGCCATTGACTGGAACCTCAATCATTTGATGGAGCGATCCAAGTTATACATTTTTTCTGCAAATGTTGCTTGATGCGCGTTACGCAGAACCAATAAAATGAGAAAATAAGAGCAAGAAAAAGTGTGCATCATTAGCAAGGCAAGAGAACTTCCAAAGCTTAAAGATAGCACAAGATATGGTGTGATTTCCTATGAATGAAAATTGACGTGTGTATGTCTTGATGCCAATCTATTTTTGCTTGCTTTGCATGATACATCTACGCTCCAAGTTATATACTTTGATTGAAAGGTGTGAGCCATTGATTTTGCATACCATTCGCTATGAAGTAATGTAAAGTGGATTTAAGTCTATTTAATGACCATTTTAGAGATACTTGCTTTTCATTGTAAACCCATGAGTACCATTATATAATGAGCATGATATCTTGGCATTAGTGTGTGGTTATATTCTTTTGTCGTTGTAGTATGGTGGTGAGAAAATTGAGATCTGATACGATGATCTAGGTGTATATTTGATATCGTAATTCGCTTTTTTTGCTAGAGACTAACAAAACGCTAGTTGGGGGGTGTGAATTGGGTTCAATATTACATATTTAACCCCCTAATTAGTCCTATTTTGTGCTCATATGATGATAAATTGTTCTCTAATTCATACGTATTTTGTACACAATTATTTATTAGAGAAAACACTTAATTTGAGCACAAAACAGCAATTAACTGAGTATTTCTGCATATTTTATATTTTTCATGGCAAGCTCTCGTTCTCACGATTCCAACGACTATTTATTTGTATTTTTCTGAGATCTATGATATTTACTGTGATTTATTGAATGCAGGATACCATTTAAATAGAGAAATACGTTTAAAATACGTATATACGGCCGGCGCACGAATCTTGGCGCAACACGCGGACAAATCTACACCGTTGATCGTCGATCCAACGGCCAAGAACGAACCGATGCTGAAGACAAAAGCGGATGACTTTGTGGCCGTTCGATCGCGATCGAACGGATGCGATCAGCCCCGACGCAGCGGAGCGGAGGCGAGATTTTTTGGCCACGTGGCCAGCATCCATGAGCTTCCGCTGAAAGGGACGGTGGCGATTGATCCCGCTTCGAAAACGATTTCGTTTCGAAGCGTCGACGTGGCCTATCGAGCAGCGCACGATTCCAATCCGACGGCCCGAAGCAGCTCTCAGCAGAGCGGCGACGCGGCCTTTTCTGGGCCATCCGATGGAGATCTAACGGCGAAAATCGAAGCTGAATGCGACTCGAAATCGCAGCAGAAGCGGGCGCGCGTAACGTCGGATCCGAACCCGCATTGCCACGTGTCGCTCTGTGGGGCGATCCCGCATGATCCGACGGTCGAAATTTAAGCCGCTCGGAGATAATGAATGCGGGTGCGAAAAAATAGCGGGTTTAGACCCGTTAAGCCCCCAAACCCGCAATGCTAATATATAAGCGTATTCTAGGGTTTTTGGGGGTATTCTGGCGTATTTTGGGACTTTTGGAGCGGCTACTGTGCGTATTTCTCCAGGAGAAAATTCTGAAAATTTCCAGAGACTATTCTTCCTATTCTCAGAGAGTTTTGGGTTCTAAGGAGGAGATTTGGTGATAATTTCTTGAACTTATACCCCGTATTTGGTGTATTTCTTTGTATTTTGCTATCTAAACGATGTATTTTGCTAGCAAATCTGATTTTTATTGCACCATGCGTGGCTAATCTTTTTGTGCTATGGTTGTGATGTAGTTAGGAGTATGTAGTTGCTAAATCTCATGTCTTTAGCCCTATTATCATGTCCAAATTGCTAGTTTTGTTGATTTCTACAACGTATTTGATGGGTATTTGCTTACTATCGATATTGTTGATGTGCCCTATGGCTAGGCCCTGATAAGGCTAGCCAATTTGTGTTCTCTAATCTGAACTTATCGCTGCGATTATTGTTTAATGAAATCAACATTGCTAGTAATACGTTTAAGGCTATTTTGACTAGTTTTCATTGATTTATCTTCCGACGCCTTCACGCCTTGACCGGGTGAAGCGTCGTGTGACATTGTAAGACGTGAAATTTCAGCGACTATAAACTCCTAATGAACTCACAACCGTAGCATACTTGTCTCATCGAATTCCAAACTTTCGTGATACCGTAATACTTTTAGGAACCACTTTCTTTGCTACAAATCGTTACACTATTTTTCACCTTCACAAAAGTGGTTGTTTTCTTAACCGTATATTTTATTTGATTAGTTGAATTTGTGTTATCTCAGGTCGACTTGTCCCGAGGATTCGACTCTGGACTCTCCAGATACTACTTGCACGATCTCCTGCGCTTGGGAGTAAAGCTCACATTGTTTTGAGAGAGGCAGACACCCTCCCGCCATGATTCCTATTGAGGAGGCCGTGGATGAAAGATTGGAGCCGATTGAGCCGATAGTTGAGATTGAAAAGGAGAAGGAGCCACAAGACAAGGAGAAATCTAGGGCGGAGCGATTAATTGAGGAGAGGCGCTTCATGCCACCGGTCCCATTCCCCCAAAGGCTCGCTAGAGCGAAAATGGAGAAGAGGCTAGCAAAATTTCTCGAGTACCTAAGAGGAGTTAGCCTTAACATCCCCTTCCTTGACGCCATCGTCGAGATCCCCACGTATGCTAAATTTTTGAAGGACTTGATTTCGGGGAGGAAAAGGAAGGAGAAGATCATGCTAGCCGAGGAGGGCTCTTGGTTCACCAAGAGAGAGAAGGAGCCGGCAAAATTCAAAGATCCGGGGAGTTTTCGGATTCCTTGCACCTTGGGCGGCGTCCCTCTTCAAAAGGCGTTGGTCGATCTTGGGGCTAGTGTGAGCCTCATGCCCCTCTCCATGTTCTTAAAGCTAAACACCGGGACAAAGTTGAAACCCACCGACATGCGCATTCAATTAGCCGATGGACGGATAACAAGGCCGGTGGGGATCGCCGAAGACATACCGCTACAAGTCCCGGGAGGAATATGCTTGCCATGTGACTTTGTGATCATGGACATTAAGGAGGAGGGAGCCACTTCATTGATACTTGGACGCCCATTCCTCGCCAACGCCGGAGTCATCGTCGACGTGCGCGAAGGTACCTTAACCTTAAACGTCAGAAACATCGAGGTGGAGCTCCACATTCCTAAGGCTATGAAGCATATGCCTTATCACAAGGAACTCGACTACATGGACCTCCTTGATGAGGTGATAGAAGAGGCGATTCCTCACTCAATTGGCGCCCTTTTTGATGAAGAATTTGAAGAAGGCCCGGATTTAGGCCAAGATGAAAAGAATGAAGACGATTCCCCCGACTTCTCCGCTGATGAAGATGAAGGCGACGCTGATGTCGCAAGGATTCGAGAGCTCTGCAAGCTCTCGAAATTAAAGTCTCCAAAGAAAGCTCCGCCGGCACGGAGACCGACGTCACCGGTTAAGCCGTTGACCGGAGCAAACGCTAGCTTGGGGGAGCCTCCCCCCAACACTAATCGAGACGAGAGACCACCGCGGGAGAACGCGCCGCCGCCACATCCAAATCCAAGCGCGCTCCCCGGAAAGTTTGACGGGTGCATCCCGTATGCACCAAACATCCCGCATTGATTGAAAATTATAGGGGGTCGAGCTCACGACCTTAAACGAGCGCTTGTCGGGAGGCAACCCGACGGTTTTTGCTTTATTTTTACTTTTTCTTTATTTTCGTTTTAGAAATTTTTAGTGTTTCGAGTCGTTCGCCCAAAAATTTTGTGATAACGGGTCCTATTTTTCTCGACAGGAGAGGAGATAGGTAGATCCATCATGAGGAGGATGAACGAGACGACGAGGAGCGCCCCAAGAAGGCGTTCGACGCTTAGGAGGAGGATGAAATCGACTGGAGGAAGAAAGACGGAGTTTAGAGCCCAAACGAAGACAAACAGCAGAAAACAAGGCTCACTCGGCCGAGCATACTAGTCACTCGGCCGAGTACAGAAGTTCGTCCGGCCGAGCCGCTCACGAACGAGGGAAGTCTGCTGTACCCAACTCTCTGTCTATTTTCCTCATTTCATTAGAACTGCTACTCGGCCGAGTATACATTATCACTCGGCCGAGTAAAACGGATACCCTCCTAGGGCGAGTCATGCCGAGTAGCTTGTGTCACTCGGCCGATTGGACTTACTCCACTCGGCCGAAGCTGGCAAAGCCACTCGGCCGAAGCGATATCGGGGAGAAAATCTTTATTTGCCTCGCTCGGCCGAGTGAGCACGTCACTCGGCCGAGTCGTAACTTTTTTATATATAAGTGACGAGGGGGGCGCGGATTTCGAAATCGCAAATCCCAAATCCGCCCGCGCCCCCTCAGCTCCCCTCACCCGATCTCGCTTCACCCAGCCCCCCACTCGCCCGGACGACCTCGCCCCGTCGCCGCTCCGTCCGCCACCGTCGGCCGAGCACGCCCTGTTGCCTCGCCCGAGTCGCCGCCGGTGGCATGCCGTCCGACCACCTCCGGTACCCCTATTTCGACTATTTTCTCCTCTTTTCGTGTATTTCTTGAGGATCCATGTGCTAAACGCCCCCCTAACCCAAATCAATTTCTATATCTATCCATTATACCCCTATTGCTCCATGCATTTTGATTATTACTCGCTGATATCGTTTTTTCATGCGTAGGTTGCTTTTTGGAGCTTAGGGGAGCTCAGGGGAGCTTCTACGGGCTGCTCAGGACTTCGTGGAGGCGCGGACTTCGCACGCTTCCACTGCTTAGCACTCGCGGCGTGTTTGGGTATACTCTTTCCATTCTTTTACACGCACCACACTTTTTTCATTTTTCGGCGCGCTCGGGGCCGATATGCCGCCCCGGACACGGCCGCGGTCGACGAGAGCTTCCGCCAAGCGGAAGCGGTCGGACGAGCCCGGCCCCTCCCACTTGGTGGAGGACTCTCCTCCGCCTTCTCCCACACACCCCGCACAGCCTGCAGGCCCCGCACACCCCGCACAGCCTGCAGCGCACGCACAGCCCGCACAGCCACTCCCCGCCGCTGCACAGCCACCACCACCGGCTCCACTGGTCGGGCCGCTCGGGATCACGTTCCAAGACGACGCACACCGCGCCGTCTTCGACCGTATCTCCCAGCGCTCGATCGTACCCTCCAGGTTTGCGCACCTCGCTGACCTTGGACGCCTGGGGGTACTAGAGGGGATACTCACGTTGTACGACAACGTGGGTTGGCGCGACTTCCTTCAGGTGTCGACGGACACGTTCACCCGCCCGACACTTGAGGTTTTGAGTTCGATTGCCCGGACCGATGAGGGATGCTCATTCAGGTTCATGGATCGAGAGTGCCAGGTCACTCTCGATATGATGAGAGCGTTCTTCTCATGGCCCGCAGTCCCCGGAGCCGATCGCGGTTACGGCCCTACCCACAACCCCCCACCTTCCTTCGACGCCGGTGCCTTCTGGGCCCGGATTACAGGCCACCACGCCGCCTTTGATCCTAGTAGGGCCAAGGCCTCGGCCATTGTCCACCCCTGCCTACGTATTGCCCAGCGCCTTATGGCGACCACCTTTTTGGTCAGATATGAGCCGGGCACGATGTCTACGCCAGAGCTCTACATGCTCTATGCGATGACACGTCCCAGAGCTCTATCTAGGGATGGACACGAGCTTGTCCCCGCCGTCGTGATCGACATTGCGGCTTGGTTTTTAGACCGTATCATTGTGTCGGTGGGCGCTCGCTCACCGATATGCTGCGGCGGTCTGATCACCCTGCTTACCATGATGACCGGCGAGGACCTACCTGACGACCTGCGGCGCGTACCGGGCCCCACTTCCTTGTCGATAGATGTTATGGCCCGGATGAAGATGCTGCGTCCGCATGGTGAGCGTCACTGGGTCTGGTTGCACGGCCCTTTCGGTGCCGACTACATGATTCTCCCGAGCCCAGCTCAGACCCAGATTGCACCGGCCCACGTTGACTGGCTCCCAGCGATGTATGTCCTCATCCCCGCTGCGTACGTGCTCGAGGCCGAGGAGGCCGAGCAGGCCCACGCTGCCCACGCTGCCCACGCTGCTCCCGCAGACCCTGCTGCACACCCTGCCGAGCCTGCTGCCGACCCTGTCGACCCTGTGGCCCCTCAGCCTGTTCCTGACGTTTCCGCTGCTCCTGACACTTCTCTCCCCACCTCTGTCAGTGTCGAGAGTACTTTTGCTGAGCCCACTTCCACCACTGTCACCACTTCCGAGGCTGTCCCCACCACTCCCGCTGCCACCTCTGGCCCTCTGTCCGTGGAGCCTCTTTGCTCCGCACTCCCCGAGCGCCCGCCGACCTTTGTCGAGAGTGGAGAGCCCTCGTTTGCCGCGGTCGTGGAGACCATGGCTAGCATGATCTCCGCTGGGATTGCGCCTTTTGGTCCACACAGTTCCGCCCCAGCGGTAGAGTCCTCTGTCTCCACAGCCGCCGTATTCTCCGAGAGCGTCGTGGCGTCTGTCCACACTTCTGGGCCACTGACCTCTCTTGCCACCTCGTCGCCACTTTTGCACGCTTCCTTTGCTGCCGCTGCCTCTACTTCTCACCAGCCGGTGTCCCGGCCTCACACTGAGGCCAGGCCCACATTTGCTGGCGCGGCACCTTTTGTCCCCTTCCCTGCTGAGCCCGTTACATACTCCACTCGCGTACGCCAGCCCCGCCCTGCGCAGCCTAGACCGGTGCGTCCCTCTGCACCACCCCCGCCCGACACTGTACTGCAGAGCATACGTGCTCTTGAGTTGGCGGTGAGTGGTCTTAGAGGTGACCTTAGGACCCTGTCCTCCACCGTCTCTATGATGGCTGGACGCTTTGACCTGATCCCTCAGATCCACTACTGCCTGACACAGATCTTAGAGCGTCTTCCGCGCGTACCCCCACCCACCCAGCAGGTTCCCACACACACTTCCACACACACTAGACCTGCTTCCACTTCCACGCCCACCCCAGCCCAGCAGCCTACACCACCACCACCACCTCCTCCGCCTCAGGACGGAGACGGCGCAACACCACCTTCCTAGGCACCTTTGATGCCATCGATTCCTTTTGCCGTTGTGCTGCCCGTTTCTGCTGGGTCCTGATGCCTTTTTGTCCACCCCCTCCCCTCACTTATTTTGGGATTCTCATTTTGCCGTATCTTTATATATCTTTTTTGGGAGAGAGGAGAGCTTTTGGTGACCCATTTATACTCGTATCACTCATATCTGTGCATGCATCATATCCGCATCATATTTTCATTTCTTTATTTTTCGTTTTCTAATCTTTTTTTCTTTCCATCATGCATGCATCCTCACTTGCCCCTCTCATTACTTGTCTCTCTGTGTGCCACACTTTACACATTGAGGACACTGTGCAGTTTAGCTTGGGGGAGTGAGTTCTCACGTTCTTTTTCGTTTTGCCACCTTTATTTTTAGTTTTTCACGCCACTTTCCGCTTTTGCACTTATTTTCACTTATCATTTTTTCTCATTTTACCATGCATCACGTTTTTCTTATTTCTCTGCGTGCCGCATTGCATAGTTTTATTTTTCTTATCTTTATTTCCTTCTTTTTTCATCTCATGCTAGAGATGAATTTTCTGTGACGATGTCTACGTGGAGTTAGCTTATTCTATATGCATGCTATATTTGTCATGTCTTAGATTTTATTTCTGATATCACATGCTATGACTTGCTTTGCATTTAGAAACAGTAACCCACACTTTTTCCACATGAAAATGGATGAAGTTTTATTATTAGCTGAGCCTGAATATTCATATGTATGCTATCACAGAAAACACACCAAGATTCACGCATTGAATGCCTATATCTGGAGTACTGATTTCTTTTCCTATATCACTTCTATATGCATGAATTGTACACTTCACTTCGGGATGATTGAATGATGTTAGCTATGATATATCTGGATTAGTTAGCTTTTTTGTGATCAAAACTGAGTAGATTAGATTACCCTGCTGAAGTTGTCGTGCATGTCTTATAGAGTGAACCGAGAGTTATATATATTTCTTTCTCCACAAATCTTGAACATCATTTCTCTACTTTTAAAAATCATTGGTGAATCTCCCCTTTAGTGATTCTATTTTATGGCATTTCCCCCGCTATTAATTCCTAGCTCCAAATCCCTTCTTCTAAAAAAATAATAATAATAAAAGAGAGAAAAACATTCTTGTATATCATTATCTCTCTCTGAGTTGGGATCATTGTGTATATATTGCTTATTGAAAAGAAAAAAAAAGAGAGAAAAGAGGAAAAATCCTCAATAAAAGATCCCATCTCACTTTCTTTCTTTCTTCTTTCTCTTCTTTGATTTTGGAGCTATATAAAAATGGGGATGTAAATATTTTTGTGTCACCACGCTTATAGATAAGCTTGGGGGAGGGGATCCATTGATGTGTGAGAGAGTGACTACTTGACATTGCACGACAACCTAGGCTAAGTAATATTCTATACTCGGTGAGATTGTTTCTAGCTTTACGAAATCCAGAAATCTAAGCCTAGCGTTCATTTCATGAAATCCAAACTTTTCTATTCTCTCTATTCTATAGTGTGATACTCTTATACTCCAGATAGAAAGCGTTCAATTGAAAAGTGTGTGATCTGTGATTTGTATACCGCTTTAAATGATTCAGGCAATGTTAATTTTAAAATCATTCCGTTCTTCATGATTATATCGTTGTTCGTGGGTTTTCTATTTCTATTTGCACTATTATACTATGATATCAAAATAAGATTCTTTGACATGTATTTCTCATTCGGAGCATGCTATAAGAGTAAGTGAAACCCACGTCCTGAGAAAATGATCTAGCATCCTACCTCTTCGCTTCTTTCTTTCATCTTTATTTTCATTTGGTTTTCATTCTTCTTCGTTTTTCATTTTTTTCGTTTTTCGCCGTTTTCGTTTTCCGAATCCACCGGGTTCGCCTTTTACTTATCTTCCTCGAGGACGAGTAAGAGGCAAGCTTGGGGGATTTTGATCACTCCTCATTTTACACCTTTTTTCCGTGTATTTGCATGCCATTTAGATCGCCCAAATCATGTTTTTCACGATATATCGACGATATTGCGATGCTTTTCACGATTTGTTGTTTTTGTCGCATTTCAGGTGATTTGGCGCGATTTGGAGTGATCTCGAGACGCGCTTACTCTAGACGGCCACTGACGACCTCCCCGAGGGATATTTTGCTGATTGGAGAGGAGCGGAAGAAGAATGGACGTCGCAGGAGCGACGAGGAGGCCAAAACAATCAGATTGGGCATCTTTTGTGTCCCACTCGGCCGAGTGGAGGAGCCACTCGGCCGACCAGCGAGACACTGCTCGGCCGACCCGTTCAGACACGTATTTCCATGCGTACTCGGCCGAGCGTCGGAGTCCACATCGGCCGAGTGACGATACCACGTCCGCCCGAGTGGCGCCCAGACGAAGCCCCTCCAAAATATCGAAGTTTCTGTTTTTCGGCCACCTGAGCTTCAGAAGACCCACTCGGCCGAGTGGCAAACCACGTCCGCCCGAGTGCAGTAAAGCCATCGGCCGAGTGACGACAACTCACTCGGCCGAGCCACCTCCGAACTGAAGACCCCTGTAAGCCCCGACTTACTGGAAAATTACAGGGTTTTCACTCGGCCGAGCGACTTTTGTCACTCGGCCGAGTGCGATGCGCTGCCTGTAGCGAAATTTGCGGAAAACAGGCTGTGCAGGGGCGTTTTGGTCAGGATTTTTGGACGATTTTTGGGGCTATTTAAGCCCTGTTTTTACCCTAGTTTTGAGAGCCATCTCTTAGATTTTTTGCAGCTTTTTGAGATTACTTTTTAGCTTTATTATTTGTGATTGGAGAAGAGGAAAAACTTGGATATTTGTTGGATTAATTGAAGAACTACATTGGTTTGCATCTCTCTTCCCCAAAAAGTCTATTTTTATTGTTTATATCATTGTTGTGATGAATTCCATTGCCTATTTCATTGATTATTTTTGTGCTATTGCTATGATTTGTGAGTAGTCTCCACGTCTTGGGGCGTGGGGATGAACCCTACAAGCCCTATTTTATAATTGTGATGAATTGGTAGAAATTGAGCTAGGATTGTTATTAGGGATTAGATTGGGATCGAATTACTACGGATAGCTAGGTATTCATATCAATTGGAATTTGCAAGAGATTGGATCCCAATTTGATAGGAAGCCCTAGAAATCCGAATTGGGTTGGAGTCGGATTTTCGAAGTATCGGTTTGCAAGAGATTGGACCGATACTAGGATCTCCGGTTGCAATTCCGTGCCGATACCCGTTTGCAAGAGATTGGACGGGTAGGAACTATCCTAATTTATATTGTGGACCGAGTTTGCAAGAGATTGGACTCGGTGCGCGATTGGACGATGATGTTGATCCTAATGCTAGCTTTCCTAGGTTAGGGTTTGCAAGAGATTGGATCCAAACCTAGGATAGCTATAGACCGGCAACAGCACGAGAGCGTGAGCTTGGTTCCACATTTAGTTGCAACTAGTTCATCCAAATTCTCATTCTAGCAATTTTGATACCGACGAACCACATTTATGAAATACGGTGAGTAGCGGGAATTCCCCATTCCCTAGACGTTCTTTATTTGATTTGATATTTCACACATTTGTCTGACGATTGTGACAGGATCGCCCAAGGCAATTCTCTCTATTCTTAAATAGCCAGGTTGATTAGGAGCAAGCACGGTCATTCGTCCTCCCTGTGTTCGATACCCGCTTGCCGCTATACCGTGCGCTTGCGGTAAAACTACAACCGTTCTTTGGGTGTACGTCCCGGAGCGATCACTCTGCTAGCTGAGTTTAAGTGGAAAAATGCTCTGGGAGTCGACTACCAAATGAGGGAGTCGACTACCAGCTGAAAGCAGAATTTCTACTACTGAAGTTCTCTGGGAGTCGACTACTCATCAGGGAGTCGACTACCAGCTGTCGTTTTCTTCCACGAATCTGCTTCCTGATTTCACTCCATTTCCTTATCTGTTCGGACTGAAAGTCAATTCTTTTTGAATTTCAAAATTCCTATGAAACTCTATAAATAGAGCCCTCATTGAGATCATTCAACACACTAATCTAATCTCTCTATTCTTTGTGCAAAATTCTGATCTCATTGCTCTCTTGTGCTCTCAACGCTAATAGCCAATCTCTGATTTTATATTCTCTGATCTCAACTCTTATTTCTCTGATATTATTTTGAGATCTGCATTTTTATTTTGGCTATTTTTAAAGTGTTTTTAAAATCCTTGTTCTTCAATTTTTATTTCTTAAAAGGATTTTGAAAAGCTATAGATCTAAGATCACAACGAATAAACTCATATTCTTTGTGTGATCTAAAAGATCTATTTAAATTCTTTTATCCACGTAACACACAATTGTTATATTTACTTTGGCTATAGAATTTTGGGTGTAATCCAATCTCCACCAATATTGTGGTGAATTGGAAACTTTGTTTTCTTTGTGGATTCCCCTTGGTTGTAAGGGACGTTGAAAATCCTAGACAAGTCTAGGTGGTTGGAAATCCTGGTCAAAGCTATGTTGTTGGAAAATCCTAACAAGTGAAGTTAGATAATTGTATTGCTAAGGCAATAATGGATTAAATCTCATACCGAACTGGTTGGAGACTGGACGTACCCAAGTTGTGGGGAACCAGGATAAAAATCGCTTGTCTCTGCGTTTGTCTTTTCTGTGATTGTTTATCTTCGTTGTACAAGCATTTTATTTCATTTGCTAACATTTGTATCTTTGTAATTTTATCTTCATATTATTGCAAAGTTCATTTATTTATTTCCGTTGTGTAAAGATCCATTTGTGTGTAAAGACTATTTGTTTGTAACCTTAACATGCTTGTAACTTATCTCTATATTCTTGTTAAGATTAACTTGTTGATTAAGAACCAAGCGTAGATCACTCTACTTGGTTTCTTAGGCAACATTAGAAGGATTTTATTTGTGCTAATAGTAACAAACGAAAAAGTTTACTATTTGAACAACACTATTGAACCCCCTTCTAGTGTTGTTTGCCATCCACATGATCCAGCACTTGGTATCAGAGCAAGGTCAAAGGAGATGGCATCAACAACGTTCTGTCCTCCCGAGTATAGTATACCACTAATCTTTGATGGCAACGTATATTCTCAATGGCGAAGAAGAATGGAGATCTTCCTGGAGGCACAAGATCTAAAGTACACGAGATTCCTTAGAGAACCATATGAGATTCCAACCATGCTGCAAACTCAATGGAATCCAGATAAAGAAGAAGCCTACTTCAGAAACATAAAGGTAATACATCTAATTTATACTGGTTTAACTGATAAGATGTTAGATCTTGTAGAAGAGGCAGATACTGCACACCAAATCCTCAATATATTGGACGAAAGATTCAGATCTAATTCAAATTTGATTCAAACACCCATGGAGACAATCAAATCCATTGATGAAAAGTTTGGAAAAGAAAAATGCATGATGGCTCATCAAGACGACAAAAATGAAGTTAGTGATTTTAGTTCCGATGAGGAAAATGATTTATATATTGCTAGTGCGTATGAAAATCTCTATAGAGAATATGAATGATTGATAAGGAAACACAGAACCTTGGACAAAAAGCATAAAACTTTGCATGAGGAACATGATAATCTCAATAATAAATTTTCTTTCTAATGAATACGAGTCTATAAAATATTGCTGTAATGATCATAAAGAGTTAAAAATCAAGTATGATAGATTAGTGTGTGATCATGATGCATTGAAAGTTGAACATGCTTTATATGTCTCTAATTTGAGTGATAAGTTTAATATTCTCGCAAATGATATAGTCTCAAGTAAACTCAAACATGAAGAACTTGTTTTACGACTTGAAAAGGTTAAGAACAAACCAAATGAGAAAGCTACTTTATCTTGTATACATGCATCTACTTCGTATGATAAATCAGCCCAAAATATTGTGCATAAGGATGTGAAACAATATGCTTCTGTTTATGGCAAGAATGCTAGGCACAATGTTCATTATGATACCTCTCATCACAATATTTCTCGTCACAATTATGTCACACATAATGCACATCATATACATGGTTCAAATATATTCGCTGGTAATAATGTTGTTCGGGTGCCAAGATATTTAAGCAATCATGAAAAGAACATTTATGTTTCCACCATGTTAAATAGTATGCATAGGAAATCAAATTCAAATCGAATTTGGGTTCCCAATAAATGATTCTTACATATATGCATCTATTAGGGTATCCGAGTGCTTCATGTATATCTCTTTGATACCCAATAATTAGATTATATAAATAAATAAAAATTATGTCTAAAAGTCGGAGCCAATCATAAGTGGGTACCAAATACGTTCAATTATTTTCTTTCAGGACATGTGGATAATGGATAGCGGATGCTCCGCACACATGACATGGAACACAAAATTGCTTAGCGCTTTAAAAATGTACGATGGAAGAACCATAACCTTTGGCGACAATAGGAAAGGTAAAATTATTGGCATAGGTGACATCGGCGACCCTTCGAAGCTACTCATCAAAGATGTCAGCTTGGTAAGCGGGCTAAAGCACAATTTGTTAAGCATAAGCCAATTATGTGATAAAGGTTTGAAAGTTATTTTTACTCTTGATGCTTGCTTAGTTTATGATAAAGATATGAAAACTATTCTTGTTAAAGGTAAGCGAGTATAAAATATTTATGTACTTAGATTAAATGATTATGATTCAAATGTTTGCTTGATCGTTTCAACAAATGACCCGTTGCTATGACACATACGTTTTGGTCATATAAACATAAAAAACATGAGTAAGATATCTAGGAAAGAGTTGGTGCTTGGACTTCCAAAATTGAATTTTAAATTAGATAAAATGTGTGGCTCATGTTAATTTGGCAAAATGCATAAAAGTACATTTAAGAGTATTGGAGCTCTTAGTTCGAATAAACCACTTGAATTACTCCATATGAACTTGTTTGGCCCGACTAGAACTCCATCTCTTTATGACTCTAGATACATATTTGTCTTAGTTGATGATTTCACACGATACACGTGGGTATTATTCTTAGTTCATAAGAATCATGCCTTTCGTGAGTTTAAAATATTTTTAAAAGAATTGAACGATTATACTCTTTGAAAGTTATTTCCTTAAGAAGTGATCACGGCGATGAATTTGAAAACGAACATTTCAAAAGATTTTGTGAAAAACGAGGCATCTCTCATACTTTTGCTTTTCCTAGAGCTGCTCCTCAAAATGGGATAGTTGAAAGGCAAAATAGAACACTCTAAGAGTGTGCACGAACAATGTTGTGTGAAAACAACCTTCCAAAATATTTTTGGGCGGAAGCTGTAGCAACCACATGCTATATTCAAAACAAAGCTTTAATAAGAAAACCTTTTGAAAAGACTCCTTATGAATTATTTCTCCAACGAATTCCGAAAGTATCTTATTTCAAAGTTTTTGGTTGTTAATGCTATATTCTAAACACCAAAGACAACCTAGATAAATTTAACTCCAAAGCGGATGAATGCATATTTATTGGTTACTCTTTGCATAGTAAAGCATATAGAATCTACAACAAAAATACTGAACCCATTGTTGAAACTATGCATGTAACATTTGATGAATCTTTCTCCGATAATGCTCGCATTAATATTGATGATAATAGTGTACCTATTACTAATGTTGCACCTATTTCTGATGTAAACACTTCAAATTTTTTACCGAAATCTTTTCCTGAAGTTACACATCACCCATGCACCCAAGTTATTGGTGATATTGATGCAAGTGTCAAAACTAGATCACAAATAGAACACATGTCACATGTTGCTTTTGTTTCTAACGTTGAGCCCAAAAAGGTAGATGAGGCTTTTGCAGATAAAGCATGGATTGAAGCTATGCAAGAAGAACTTCTACAATTTGAAAGAAATCATGTATGGGAGTTAGTTCCCAGACCGAAAGATCGTCCAGTTATCGGCACAAAATGGGTGTACCGAAACAAACTAGACGAAGACAGAAATTTGGTAAGAAATAAAGCAAGGTTAGTAGCACATGGATATTCACAAGAAGAAGGTATCGATTTGATGAAACCTTTGCCCCCGTTGTTAGACTAGAATCCATTAGGATGTTACTTGCATTTGCATCATATAAAAATTTTAAATTGTACCAAATGGATGTAAAAAGTGCATTCTTAAATGGTCATATAAAGGAGGAAGTCTATGTTGAACAACCTCCTGGCTTTGAACATGATAAGAATATTGAACATGTGTATAAGCTAAATAAAGCATTATATGGCCTAAAACAAGGTCCAGGAGCTTAGTATGAAAGATTGAGAAAATTCTTAATCGACTCGGGATATAATGTTGGAAAAATAGATACTACACTATTTGTTAAGAAAATTCAATATAATATCATTCCGACAGACGGCCCGTGCCCTTCTCTGTTTTGGGTGGCGAGGGTTGGCCCTGCCCCAGAGGTTCGGAGGGTTGGAGCGGGCGTGTAGCCCGGCCCGTGCCCTTCTCTGGTTTGGGTGGCGAGGGTTGGCCCTGCCCTAGAGGTCTTGAGGGGGGGAGCAGGCACTTAGCCCGGCCCGTGCCCTTCTCTGGTTTGGGTGGCGAGGGTTGGCCCTGCCCCAGAGGTCTGGAGGGGGGAGCGGGCGCGTAGCCCGGCCCGTGCCCTTCTCTGGTTTGGGTGGTGAGGGTTGGCCCTGCCCCAGAGGTCTGGAGGGGGGAGCGGGCACGTAGCCCGGCCCGTGCCCTTCTCTGGTTTGGGTGGTGAGGGTTGGCCCAGCTCCAGAGGTTCGGAGGGTTGGAGCAGGCGCGTAGCCTGGCCCATGCCCTTCTCTGGTTTGGGTGGCGAGGGTTGGCCCTGCCCCAGAGGTCCTGAGGGGGGAGCGGGCACTTAGCCCAGCCCGTGCCCTTCTCTGGTTTGGGTGGCGAGGGGTGGTCCTGCCCCAGAGGTCTGGAGGGGGGAGCGGGAGCGTAGCCCGGCCCGTGCCCTTCTCTGGTTTGGGTGGCGATGGTTGGCCCTGCCCCAGAGGTCTTGAGGGGGGGAGCGGGCGCGTAGCCCGGCCCGTGCCCTTCTCTGGTTTGGGTGGCGAGGGTTGTCCCTGCCCCAGAGGTTCGGAGGGTTGGAGCGGGCGCGTAGCCCAGCCCGTGCCCTTCTCTGGCTTGGGTGGCGAGGGTTGGCCCTGCCCCAGAGGTCTTGAGGGGGGGAGCAGGCACTTAGCCCGGCCCGTGCCCTTCTCTGGTTTGGGTGGCGAGGGTTGGCCCTTCCCAAGAGGTCTGGAGGGGGGAGCAGGCGCGTAGCCCGGCCCGTGCCCTTCTCTGGTTTGGGTGGAGAGGGTTGGCCCTGCCCCAGAGGTCTTGAGGGGGAGCGGGTGCGTAGCCCGGCCCGTGCCCTTCTCTGGTTTGGGTGGCGAGGGTTGGCCCTGCCCCAGAGGTCTGGAGGGGGGAGCGGGCACGTAGCCCGGTCGGTGCCCTTCTCTGGTTTGGGTGGAGAGGGTTGGCCCTGCCCCAGAGGTCTTGAGGGTGTGAGTGGGCACTTAGCCCGGCCCGTGCCCTTCTCTGGTTTGGGTGGCGAGGGTTGGCCCTGCCCCAGAGGTCTGGAGGGGGGGAGCAGACGCGTAGCCCGGCCCGTGCCCTTCTCTGGTTTGGGTGGAGAGGGTTGGCCTTGCCCCAGAGGTCTTGAGGGGGGGAGCGGGCACTTAGCCCGGCCCGTGCCCTTCTCTAGTTTGGGTGGCGAGGGTTGGCCCTGCCCCAGAGGTTCGGAGGGTTGGAGCGGGCGCGTAGCCCGGCCCGTGCCCTTCTCTGGTTTGGGTGGCGAGTGTTGGCCCTACCCCAGAGGTCTTAAGGGGGGGAGCGGGCACTTAGCCCGGCCCGTGCCCTTCTCTAGTTTGGGTGTCGAGAGTTGGCCCTGCCCCAGAGGTCTGGAGGGGGGGAGCGGGCGCGTAGCCCAGCCCGTGCCCTTCTCTGGTTTGGGTGGCAAGGGTTGGCCCTGCCCCAGAGGTCTTGAGGGGGGAGCAGGCGCATAGCCCGGCCCGTGCCCTTCTCTGGTTTGGGTGGCGAGGGTTGGCCCTGCCCCAGAGGTTTGGAGGGTTGGAGCGGGCGCGTAGCCCGGCCCGTGCCCTTCTCTGGTTTGGGTGGCGAGGGTTGGTCCTGCCCCAGAGGTCTTGAGGGGGGGAGCGGGCACTTAGCCTGGCCCGTGCCCTTCTCTGGTTTGGGTGGCGAGGGTTGGCCCTGCCCCAGAGGTTTGAGGGGGGGAGCGGGCGCATAGCCCGGCCCGTGCCCTTCTCTGGTTTGGGTGGCGAGGGTTGGCCCTGCCCCAGAGGTTTGAGGGGGGGAGCGGGCGCGTAGCCCGGCCCGTGCCCTTCTCTAGTTTGGGTGGCGAGGGTTGGCCCTGCCCCAGCGATCTTGAGGGGGGGGAGCGAGCGCGTAGCCCGGCCCGTGCCCTTCTCTGGTTTGGGTGGCGAGGGTTGGCCCTGCCCCAGAGGTTCGGAGGGTTGGAGCGGGCGCGTAGCCCGGCCCGTGCCCTTCTCTGGTTGGGTGGGGAGGGTTGGCCCTGCCCCAGAGGTTCAGAGGGTTGGAGCGGGCGCGTAGCCCGGCCCGTGCCCTTCTCTGGTTTAGGTGGCGGAGGTTGGCCCTGCCCCAGAGGTCTTGAGGGGGGGAGCGGGCACTTAGCCCGGCCCGTGCCCTTCTCTGGTTTGGGTGGCGAGGGGTGGCCCTGCGCCAGAGGTCTAGAGGGGGGAGCGGGCGCGTAGCCCGGCCCGTGCCCTTCTCTGGTTTGGGTGACGAGGGTTGGCCCTGCCCCAGAGGTCTGGAGGGGGGGAGCGGGCGCGTAGCCCGGCCTGTGCCCTTCTCTGGTTTGGGTGGCGAGGGTTGGCCCTGCCCCAGAGGTCTTGAGGGGGGGAGCGGTCGCGTAGCACCGCCCGTGCCCTTCTCTGGTTTCGGTGGCGAGGGTTGGCCCTGCCCCAGAGGTCTTGAGGGGGGGAGCGGGCACTTAGCCCGGCCCGTGCCCTTCTCTGGTTTGGGTGGCGATGGTTGGCCCTGCCCCAGAGGTTCGGAGGGTTGGCGCTGAAACACTCATGTGGAAACATCAAAGTTTGGGAAAGTGGGCAGACGTAGATCTTGTATATATATATATATATATATATATATATATATATATATATATATAAGAAAAATAAAAACTCACAACTATTGGTAGAACTTTAGCAGGTGCTTCGCATTCCAAGGGTGGGCTAGCTCGCTTCCGTCTGGGGTTGCCAAGATGTAAGTGGCCGGTCGGATGATATCGATGACCTTGTAGGGCCCTTCCCATTTGGCTGCCAGCTTCCCTCGGCGGGCGGTCTCGGGTCTGAAGGTGGCGTCTCTGAGGACCAGGTCGCCGATTCTGAAGGTCCGCTTCTTCACCCGGGAGTCGTAATGTCGCGCCATCCTCCGGCTGTGCCTGACGAGGTTCGTCAGGGCTCGGTCCCTTATCTCGTCGACCAATTCGAGACTGAGGCCAAGACCCTCTCCATTGATGTCTTCGTCGAAGAGTTTTAGCCGGAGCGTCTCTTCTCCAATTTCCACAACGACCGCCTCCGATCCGTATGCCAGCATGAACGGGCTTTCTCCGGTCGAGGCCTTGTGGGTGGTGCGGTAGGACCAGAGGATTCCCGGCAGTTCGTCGACCCATGCCGCAAGGGCGGCGTCCACCTTTTTCTTCATAGGATTCAAGATGCATTTGTTCACAGCCTCCGCCATTCCGTTGCACTGCAGGTGGGCAATTAACGTGAAATGGAGCTTGATCCCCCAGCCCGAACAGAAGTCGCTGAAGCCATCACAATCGAACTGTCTTCCGTTATCCGTGACTATAGAGCGGGGTATCCCGAAGCGACATATAACGGATTGCCAGATAAAGCCCTTCATGTCCGTCCACGTGATGCGTGCCAGCGGCTCGGCCTCCACCCACTTCGTGAAATAGTCCACGGTGACGACCAGATATTTTCTTCCCCAGGAGGCTTTTGGGAAAGGCCCTAGGATGTCGAGCCCCCATTTGGAGAATGTGATCGGGCTCACAATGGGCACCAAGTTAGCCGGAGGTGCTGCCGTATGTCGGCAGAATTTTTGGCACGCCTCGCACCTTTTGACATACTGAGCCGCGTCCTGGATCATTGTCGGCCAGTAATACCCCTGACGTATTATTTTGTGGGCGATGGTGCGACCGCCATGGTGGTTTCCGCAGAAGCCTTCGTGCACTTCACGGATGACTTGCTCAGCCTGCCCCGGGCCCAAGCACTTTAGATAGGGCAGGACGTCGAAGTTGGCGCGGCGGCGGCGGTATAGCACTCCGTCGAGGAGTACGAATGATAGGGCCCGTCTCTCCACATTTTTGGCCAGCATCCGCTCCTCGGGCAGGTCCCCTGTCTCCAGGTACTTCACAATGGGGGTCATCCACGTCGTCCTCGAGCCCACACACATTAGTTCCTCTTTGTCAATGGTGGGGGTCAGTAGGCTTTCGACGTAGATGGCCTTCCCGATTTCGGCCACGGAGGAGGAAGCCAGCTTGGACAGGGCGTCCGCCCGGAGGTTGTTGGAGCGGGGCAGGTGCCGGACGTCCGCTCTCTTGAACTTGCGGAGCTCGATCTGGATGCGCTTAAGGGAGCGCTTCATCGTTTCCTCTCGGGCCTCGAAACTTCCTTGGATCTGTTGAACTACGAGCCGTGAGTCGCTAAGGAGCAACACGTTAGTCGCCCCCACCGCCCTACTGAGCTTCAGCCTGTTGACCGTGGCCTCATACTCCGCGACATTGTTAGTCACCGGGAAGTTGAAGTGCAAGGCGTACTCCAACGAGCATCCGTCGGGGGTTTGAATGACGATTCCCGCCCCGCCCCGGATCCTGTCACTGAGCCATCGATGTGGATGGTCCATAATTCATCCATGTCCACCTGGGAGGGCTCTGAGGGTTTTGCCACCCCCGCTCCTCGCGGGGATGCGGTCGTCGATGGTGGCTCTGGTTGGTCCCCTGGGGCGCCCCTTGCGGTGCACTTCACCACGAAGTCTGCCAACGCCTGGCCTTTGATCGCCATCCGGGCTTTGTATGTTATGTCGAACTCACTGAGCTTGACGCTCCAGTTGAGCATCCTCCCCGACCGCTCCAACCTCTTCAGGTTCTTCTCGAGGGGCATGTCGGTGTGGACGGCAATGGGATGAGCCTGGAAGTATGGTTGGAGCTTTCGAGCCGTTGTGATCAGGCAATAGGCGGATCTCTCAATGGGACTGTAGCGAGTCTCCACCTCCCAGAGAATCCGGCTGGCGTAATATACAAGGCGTTGAACGCCCCCTTCCTCCTTGATTAAGACGGAGCTAACGGCCTCTTCATTGGTTGCCAAGTACAACCCTAGCGGTTCGCCTTCTTCCGGCCGTGCGAGGAGCGGTGGACTTTGTAGGTAGGCCCTCAGCTCCACGAACGCTCGAGCGCAGTCGTCGTCCCACGGGATCACCTTCCTTTTGTCCTTTACTTCATCAACAGCAGTGTGCAGGACCCTGAAGAAGGGGAGCGATTTCTCCGTGGATTTTGACAGGAATCGCCCCAGAGCGGCGATCTGGTCGTTCAGTCGTTGCAAATCCTGAATCGTCCATGGTTCCGTCATATTGACGAGGGCAGTCACCTTATCAGGGTTCGCCTCGATCCCCCGCTTCGTTATCATGAAGCCTAAGAATTTCCCCGACTGCACGCCGAAGATGCACTTCGCGGGGTTCAGTCTTAAGTTGTATTGGTGGATCCTTTGGAACGTTTCCTATAAGTCAGCAAGGTGGTCTGGGGCCCTCCTACTTTTTACCAGCATGTCGTCGATGTAGACCTCCAAGTTCCATCCGACCTGTGGGCTGAATATCCGGTCTACCATCCGCTGATAGGTCGCCCCGGCGTTCTTCAGTCCGAATGGCATCTTAGTGTAACAGAAGGTGCCCTTATCGGTGAAGAAGGACGTTTTATCCTCGTCCTCCTCTGCCATCGGTATCTGGTTGTGGCACGAGAAGGCGTCCATAAAGCTTAACAACTCGTAACCAGACGCCTGGTCCACTAAGTGGTCAATCAGCGGGAGGGGGAAACTGTCCTTCGGGCACACCTTGTTAAGGTCGGTGAAGTCGACGCACATGCGCCATTTTCTGCTGGGCTTCTTCACCAAGATGACGTTGGAGAGCCAGTCTGGGTAGTCCACTGGCCTGATAAACTTGGCTTTGAGGAGCCGCTCTACCTCCTCCCCGGCCGACCTCTTCTTCTCGCCCCCTGCGCTCCTCTTCTTCTGCCGGACCGGTCGGGCTCCTGGGTCCGCATTCAACCTGTGGGAGATCACCGTCGGGTCAACCCCCGGCATGTCTGCGGGCGACCAGGCGAATATGTCCACATTTTCCCGGAGCAGGCCGACGAGGGCCGCCCTTAGGGCGGCCGGGAGTTTCGTCCCGATGGAGACGGTTTTTTCTTCCTCCGCAGCTACGGGTACCTCTTCGACCTCCTCGGCAGGGGTCGATCGTTGGTCGCAGAAGTCCTCCCTTTTGTCAGGGACGAGGACCGTCAAGGCCCGCTTCGGGCTCCGGTGCCTGACCGGCCCCTCGTCGTGGCTTCCAAGCAGCTCCTGGTTTCCCCGCACCAGTCCCACCCCCGCGGAGTCTGGAATTTCATCATCTGGTGTAGCAGGCTGGGGAGCGCCTCTATGGCCGTCATGTATGGGTGCCCTATGATTCCGTTGTACACCGACGCGATGTCGACGACGACGAATTGTGTCCCCCGGGTGACGACCCTCGGTTCCTCCCCCGGAGTCATCGGCAGGGTGATCATCCCCACCATGGGGATTATATGGCCGGTGAATCCGACAATGGACCCCGTGTAGGGCATTAGGTCCACTCTCCTCCACCCCAACTTCTCGACCGTTGACAGAAACAGGATGTCGCAGGAACTTTCGGTGTCGATCAGGAGCCGGCTGACGATGGCCGTCCCGATCTGAGCATCGACGACGAGGGCATCATCACGCGGACACTCAACCTCTCCCAGATCTTCCTCGGTGAAGGTGATAGGGGATCGATTTATCCTTCTCCGCTTCGGCTTGCTGTTGGCGCCCGCTACCATCACCTGTCGGGCACCTTTCTCCGTGATCGGGGGCGACGCCTCACCTGGGGGCGGCCCCCCGCTTATCACCTCTATGCGCATGATCGCCCCAGGGGGGCGCGGCTCCTCCTGACTGTAGTCCGCTAGCGGCTTCGGCCTTCGTGCCTCTCGGGGGGCTCTCTCTCCTTGGATGGCCTGCCTGTTTCCCACGAAGCCTCCCAAGTGGCCCGCTTGGATCAGCCGCTCGATCTCCCTCTTAAGAGTGTAGCAATGGTCGGTATCGTGGCCGTGGTCCCGGTGATACCGGCAGTACTTCCGGAGATCCCGCTTTGCCGGGTCCAACCTCATCTCCTAGGGAGGCTCCGGCAGCAGTCCGGCCCTTATCGCCGCGGCCAGCACCTCTAACATCGGGGTGTTGAGCTGTGTGTAGTGGGCCCGCGGGGGCCCCTCCGGCCTCGGGATGGCCCGGGCGGGCTCCTGGGCCGGGGCGAACGCTCGGGCCGGACCAGGGCGATCTTGTGGGCGGCGCCCCGTCGGGTCACGCCTTGGTTGGGCCAGTTGGTCACGCCCCCGATGCCCCTCTTCTTGCCTTGGCCGAGGGTGTGATCTAGGCTCGCCTTGGAGCGGCTTCGCCGGGGGAAGCAGGGCCTTCGTGCCGAGAGTCTCTTCAGCCAACGCATGCCTCTCGGCCATTGCGACCAGCGCCTCATAGTCGACCGGCGGATCTCGGAGCAGGGATTTGTGGAGGCTCCGAGTCCGCAGTCCCGTCTTGAAGGCCAGCATAAGCACCTCATCGCCGCATGTCACCACCGCCCGTCTCTCATCCTGAAAGCGGCGCATGTATCTCCCTGTCGTCTCTCCTTCCCCTTGGACTATCGTGCTGAGATAGTCCAAGGGCTTCTTCTTTGTCCGCCCGGCCCGGAACTCTTGGCAGAACTTGTGGGACAGTTCGCCGAAGCTCCTAACGGATCTCACGGGTAGGCCAAAGTACCAATCTAACGCTGTGTCCCTCAGACTTTGCGAGAAATGCCGGCACATGAACGCCTCATCCACATCTTGCGCCTCCATTGCCCCCCGGTACTGTTGCACGTGCGTGAGAGGGTCGCCTCTTCCGTTGTAGGTGGCCATGTGGGGGGGTTTGAACCTTACGGGCCTCGGGGCGGACGTGATCCACCGTGCCAGCGGCATGGCCTCCTCCGGGTAGGTAGAGCGCTCGGGCGCGTGCCCCCTTCACCATTCGGGGGTTTGGCTCCGGTCGCGCCTTAGCTGCCGACGGTCTTCTCGCCCCAGGGAATAGCGTAGCGGTCGCCTGGGGGGACTCCTTCCACGGGTAGAGGATTCAATGGGTCGCGGGTTACGGTCCTCCCAGTACCACCGCCCTCTGGCCGTCTCCTCCCGGATCTCCCTCCGCTCCTGATTCTCCCTCAGGAGCCTTTCGCGCTCGGCGGTGAGGAAGCGTAGTTGTCGACAAACGGCTTCCTCGTTCAGACGATCGGGGGAGTGGCGCCACCCCCCAACTAGCGATTTGCTAGTCCCTAGCAAATAGAGCGATGAATACGGATGATTAGTAAAATAATAAATTCTATCAATTGCTTATGGTATGGCTCAATAATACGCTTTCCAACATGATTTAGATCGTCAATATACACAACCCATGAACACGATCAATCGCAAGATATTTTCTCTAATTTAATTTGAATAAATAACATGCAAGCATCGTTTTGCGCAAGTGAAAGTATAACACGTCGTTATGTACTAGTCTTCTCATTTCCAAGGGATTGTCCTTTCAAAACAATCATTCAAAACATGGGTATTGAAGCTGCTTAGTATATTCACCATTTCTTTTCTTTTATTAATTCCGCGTAACGCGCATCAAGCAACATTTGCGGAAAAAAGTATAACTTGGATCGCTCCATCAAATGAGCGAGTTTCCGGTCAATGGCTCCTAAATCAGACGATAATATGGCATTAGGCCAAGAAGGACCCCTCGGACTGTACTACACGAGCCAACCAAGTTATTTATTTAGTGACACACTTATTCATTTCATTTTTTTTTTGCAATTTTTCATTTTTTCACTTTTTTTCTTTTCATAAGCAACTCAACACCCATCAATATGAACATAACATTAATAACAATGGCCAAATTCCTCTTCAACTTGAAGACTATTATAATAAATCGTGTATACTTTAGCTTTCTCATCACATTAGCATGCATGAAATAAATTCAAACTATTTCGAGATATTAATCATGGTAATTGAAAATTTTCATGAATAGCATATTAACAATAATTCCATGAAGGAAAGATAATTCATTCAAGCCATAAACAATTTTTAGAGCTCAACCAATGCATAATCATTCACATTTGTGGTATAAGGAGTTTTAAAACGATGAGATTGGTGGTTCATTCTTTTTCTTTTGCCTTGTTTATTGAAAAAAAATCTCAGGTCTCATACACACCCCCCAACTAAAGATGGACATTGTCCTCAATGTCGAAAGGGGTACGAGTTTATTCAAGCCAGCAACCTAGAAAGCATATAAAAATCTACACTACTGGAAAGAACACACCGTGATCAAATGGCGGATCCCGAGTCTTTAATGGTGGAGGAAGTTGTTCAATCCGCTCCTTGCGCTCCTCAGCGATTATTCTTCCTCCAAAATCTAATTTGGACCCCAGCAACACAACTCCAAGCATCTCTATAAGCTGTATACCAATGTCCTGCAAGAGATGAGTTATGTCAGTCCAAATTAATTTAAAATTCTTCACCACAAACATATTCCAAATATAGTCATCAAAGTAAGTAAAGTAAAATAAAGCATGTTGATGACTACTCCCTGAAGGATATGCACTACTCTCGGTATGATGCTCAGTCATTGGGGAGAGGGGTAAATGATTTTGGAAAAAAACTAGAGGGGGGGATGGTTCTGGCTCCATAATGATAATCTCTGAACACTTGTCCCTCGCTATTTCCTCCTCATGTTCATCCAAAATTGCTAGATCGTCCTCTCTTTTGCACACACTTCCTGCCATGTCAATGTTTTCATTCGTGACTTCATCGTGGCATGGCTTGCTCGATATACCTGCAATAGAAGACAGACTCACATTAGACTCTAGAAATTTAGTTTCAAAAGCATTACTTTCTTCTAAGCAAGTGGCAATCAGAGTAAGGTTTTCAATGGATTTCTGAATCTGCCGACTCCGAGCAAGGAAGTTCTCCTGGAATTGATGGGATGTAGCCTCCTGTGTCTGAATGAGCAATTGAATTTTCTCTTTCAAGTGTTGCAAAGGTACGTCGACGCTTTGCTCCCCTTGATCAAGGCTTGAAGGCTCCGTTGAATCGCACTCTGAAGTCTCTTTCGTGATTTCTTCATTCTCGTGTGAAGACTCCATGTAATTCCACGCCTCTGTCGGCGTCATGACTCCCAAGAATTCCTACAGCTGTGGTCGTAGTCCACCAAGGAAGGACTCCATAAGCTCTTTCTTTGTAAACCCATGCTGGGGATAGCTCGATATTATGTCTGTGAACCTCCTCCAGGCCTGAAAGAAAGTTTCACAATCATTCTGATTAAAACCAATAATCTGAAGCTTCTCCATCCTATGTTTGTGTGCATTATTATTCTCTGCAACATGCCAAGTATTTGTGCGATAGAATTTCATGTGTTCCATATACTCCATTTTTTTTGAATTTTTTTTAAAAGAGAAAACAAAAGAAAAAACTAAAAAAATCCTAAACTATAAGATGGAAGGATCTCACCGAATGTTCCTCCAAACGAACTGAAATTGTAGCTTCGCAAGTACTGTTATCCCCGACAACGGCGCCAAAAACTTGCCTCGTCTCAAATGATGTGAGAACTACTCCCAAGCGCAGGAGATCGTGCAAGTAATATCCTGGTGAGTCCAGGTATCGAATCCGCGGGACAACTGACCTGCAAAAATACGAACGTCAATATGTAAAGAGTAATAATACGATGTTAACCAACCACCTATCAGGTATAATCAAGGGTATCAAGAGTTTGGAATAAGAAACGAAAATCCTGCAATATTTACGGTGACTTCGGTAGGGATACAAGTATGGGGAGTATGTGTTGGGTTTGATTTCGTTAGGGTGTGTGCAATCAATGATTATCAATACCTTTTCTATAACTCAACGTTTCGTCCGGTCAGGGCACGAGAACGTCGGAAAGTATGGCGATCAAGTATATAAAAGCGTGCCAAAGAATTAATCACGTGCAACGTCAACTTCATAAGGAAAATGAACATGCATCACGAATAATTCCGCAAAGATCAGATTCGTCTCAAGCATGCACACGTCTCTGTATAACATACTCAAACAACAAATGACTAGAAATTGACGAAGCACGCAATTATACAATTAAAATAGGGCGAAAAGATATAGAAATCAACAAATGCGACACCCTAACTACGTCAACACCAACACATATGAAGTGGATGTGATACGGTTGTGAGTTCATTAGGAGTTTATAATCGCTGGAATATCATGTCTTTCATATAACTCAACGCTTCACCCGGTCAAGGCGTGAAGGCGTCAGAAGATGAATCGATACAAACTAGTCAAAATAGCCGTATACATATCACTAGCAACATTGATTTCATTAAACGATAAACGCAACAATAAGTTCAGATTAGTGAACATGAGTTGGCTAGCCTTGTCAGGGCCTAGCCATATGGGATGTAAACAATATCGACAATAAGCAAATACCCAACAAATACGTTGTAGAAATCAATGTTACGAGCAATTTTGACATGATAATAGGGCTAAAGACACGAAATTTAGCGACTACATACTCCTAATTACTTCACAACTATAGCACAAGGAGATTAGCCACACATGGTGCAAAGAAAATCAGATTTCATAGCCAAATACATCGTTTTAATAGCCAAAATACAATGAAATACACCAAATACGGGGTATAAGTTCAAGAATTTATCACCAAATCTCCACTTTAGAACCCAAAACTCCCTGGAAAGTAGAAGAATAGCCTCTGGAATTTTTCAGAATTTTCCCCTGGAGAAATACGCACAGTAGCCGCTCCAAAAGTCCCAAAATACGCCAGAATACGCTCAAAAACCCTAGAATACGCTTATATATTAGCATTGCGGGGTTTAAGATACTAACGGGTCTAAAATCCGCTTCAAATCGCATCCAAACCCGAACCCGCGAGCGGCGAGTCTCCCAGCCGTTGATCTAATGCGGGATTGAATATACGCTTGACACGTGTCCCGTCTTATTGGATTTTCGCCCGCACGCCCTCTAATAATTCGAACCCAACTCGGATTCGACAAGCACCGTTGGATCGTGATCGCTCGGTCGTAAGATGGCCACGTCATGCGAAGATTATGCATCCCGCTTTCGACTTGCGGGGCCAACGGTGACCATTGGATCTAGATCTAACGCCCCAGAAGCGCCCGCGTCGTTCGCTTCAACAGCCGTTGGATGCACATCCAACGGTTAATACGCTGCCGCGTGTCCCCGGGTTCGATCTGCGCTGCTTCGTCTGATTTCGCGTGCGGGCCGTTTGATCGAGATCCAACGGCCGCGGCGCCCGATTTCGTATCGCGGCAGCGGGGAAACAATCTGGCCGTTGGATTGAGCGGGAGCGGACATGATGATGCCACGTGTTCCGTATTCTGCCGTATATGCGTATTTATTCATTTAAATAGTATTATGCATTCAAAAATACACAGTAATTAGCACAGATCTCAGAAAAATACAAATAAATATTCGTTGGAATCGTGAGATCGAGACCAAGCTATGAAAAATATAAAGAGTGCAAAAATACTCAGTAAATTGCTGTTTTATGCTCAAATAAGGTGATTTCTCTAATAGATGATGATATAGAAAATACGAACATATTAGAGACCAATTAAGCATCATATGAGCATAAAATAGGACTAAATAGGGGGTTAAATATGCAATATTCAACCCGAATCAGGCGCTGACGAGGCGGACTCCCCCCTCCCAGTGGGGATTTGGCCAACGGCGGGCCACGCCCGTCCAAGGGCCGCTGGCCCATCGTCGACACCTCCGGGACCTCCCGGTTGTCTTCGTTCTCCCTCCGGAGCCTTTCGCGTTCCGCGATGATGAAGCAGAGCCGGTGTCGGGCGGTTTCTTCGTCCAGGTCGGCCCACCGGGCGGTCTCGGCCGCTTCGTCCAACTGCCTCTGCACGGCGGCCGCCTCCTCCCGGTGCCTCCGCAGCCGTGCGACCTCCATTTCCTCCTCCAAGAGCTTCCGCTGGGCCGCAATCTTCTTAGCGAGCCCCTGGTCTCCCCCCTCCTCCTCGAACTGAGGGTGAAGATTCCGTTTCACGTTCAGGGGCTCCAAGGGGCTGGGCGGTGCCTCCGTTCCTGTCACTACGTAGCCTCCCATCGCCTTAGTAAAGGCCTCGAAGCTCTTCTGGATCGTGCGGGCCGAGGCCTGTACTGTCTCGGCCTCTATCCCCGGAGGGGGGGTCGGTCGTCGGAGTGACTGGTAGGGAGAGTGGCTCCTGACCCACGGGATCCTTGCCGTGGTCAGGGTTCCGGGCGATCGGCATGTGGTCTAACATGGGTGTGACCCTTCGTTCCCACAGACGTCACCAAATTTATGTAGACGATATTATTTTTGAATCTACTAACGAAGATCTTTACCAAGAGTTTGTTAAGATAATGCAGGAAGAATTCGAAATGGGCCATATGGGCGAGCTTACATACGTCCTCGGACTACAAATTAAACAAGCAAAAGAAGGAACCTTCATTCATTAGACGAAGTACGCCAAAGACCTAATCAAAAGGTTCGGGATGGAGACTGCATCAGGGAAGAATATACCGATGGCTACATCAACCTCTTTAGACAAAGATGAAATAGGTAAAAAGGTTTATCAGAAAACATATCGAGGTATGATCGGTTCTTTAATATACTTAATTACAAGCCGACCGGATATAATGTTTAGTGTATGTACTTGTGCTAGATTTTAATGTGATCCTAGGGAATCACACCTTAAAACAATAAAATACATATTTAGATTTCTTAAAACCACTTCTGACTTTGGATTGTTTATCCCAAAGGTATTACATTTGATTTAACTTCCTATAGTGACTCAGACTATGCTGGTTGTAAAGCCACTAGAAAAAATACAAGTGGAACATGTCATTTTCTTGGACATTCCCTTGCTTCATGGTTTAGCAAAAACCAAAGTTCAGTCTCACTATCAACTACTGAGGCAGAATATATAGCTGCCGGACTCGCTTGTGCTCAAGTGCGTTGGATGAGACAAGTCTTAGTAGATTATGGTAGTAATACATCTACATGTGTAATTTATTGTGATAATAAAAGCACTATTAATCTCACTAAAAACTCTGTTCTTCATCCTAGAACAAAAAAATAGATACAAGACACAGATCCATAGATGATCACTGTGTCAAAAAGGATGTTGAACTTAAATATGTACCCTCTGAACATCAAGTTGCAGATATTCTCACGAAGCCCTTGCAAAAGGATGTATTTTCAAAAATTCGTCGAGATTTGGGTATCATGGGAGAAAAAGAATTAAGTGTAGATTAATCTCCTTTTTACTCGTTTTTCATCTTTTTGATTGATGACAATAGGGAGAAAAATGGTAAATGCAAAAATGAGAATGAATATTGTTGTGCTAACCATATTAGATGCAAGGGAGTACCGCATCTAAGCAAGGGGGTAAGCTATCTTTACTCAGTATCTCATTAAGTTAATATTCATTCAATTTTATTTTTCTTTTGGGTGTCATCATCTAAAAGGAGAAGAGTGATGGGAAATCGAATCCCACCCCTAAGTGGTTTCGATAATGAGTACACCAAATGATATTAGTGTACTAATTACACTATTACTCAAGCGTGCAGGTTGTGCGAACAATAATCTTTTACACATACTCCGAAGAAGCTCAACTACATCGCATCTAAGCAGGGGGATGTGCAGGTTGTACGAACAATAAGCTTTTACGCATACTCCGAAGAAGCTCAACTACACTCAAAAGACGAAGACGAATTTGCTAGCTCAACGTCAAACACAAGTATAGCTCAATGATGAAGCTCTCAGGCAAGTGCTCAAGCTTAATGAAGAAGAAGCTCAAATTCAAGAGAAGCGCGCATTCACTTCAATCATCTGATCGGCTTCCTTAAGACTCGTCTTAGTCTAAGTGTGTGAGTTTTTGTTTCTTAGGAACTATGTTAAAGCCAAAGTAAAATATTGCACACACACAAATGATTTCGAAGCAAAATGTTTTTTAAATGTTTTTAAATCTATTTAAACTCATGAGAGCATTTGCTAGCTAATTTATATTTTAGTAGTCAACCTCCAAACACACATGAGTTGATTACATCTCTGCTAACTGAGTTTAAGTGGAAAAATGCTCTGGGAGTCGACTACCAGATGAGGGAGTCGACTACCAGCTGAAAGTAGAATTTCTACTGAAGTTCTCTGGAAGTCGACTACCTCATCAGGGAGTCGACTACCAGTTGTCGTTTTCTTCCACGAATCTGGTTCCTGATTTCACTCCATTTCCTTATCTGTTCGGACTGAAAGTCAATTCTTTTTGAATTTAAAATTCCTATGAAACTCTGTAAATAGCTCATTGAGATCATTCAACACACTAATCTAATCTCTCTATTCTTTGTGCAAAATTCTGATCTCATTGCTCTCTTGTGCTCCCAACGCTAATAGCCAATCTCTGTTTTTATATTCTCTGATCTCAACTCTTATTTCTCTGATATTATTTTGAGATCTGCATTTTTATTTTGGCTATTTTTTAAAGTGTTTTTAAAATCCTTGTTCTTCAATTTTTATTTCTTAAAAGGATTTTGAAAAGCTATAGATCTAAGATCACAATGAATAAACTCATATTCTTTGTGTGATCTAAAAGATCTATTTAAATTCTTTTAGCCACGTAACACACAATTGTTATATTTACTTTGGCTATAGAATTTTGGGTGTAATCCAATCTCCACCAATATTGTGGTGAATTGGAAACTTTGTTTTCTTTGTGGATTCCCCTTGGTTGTAAGGGACGTTGGAAATCCTAGACAAGTCTAGGTGGTTGGAAATCCTGGTCAAGGCTAGGTCGTTGGAAAATCCTAACAAGTGAAGTTAGGTAATTGTATTGCTAAGGCAATAGTAGATTAAATCTCGTACCGAACTGGTCGGGGACTGGACATACCCAAGTTGTGGGGAACCAGGATAAAAATCGCTTGTCTCTACGTTTGTCTTTTCTGTGATTGTTTATCTTCGTTGTACAAGCATTTTATTTCATTTGCTAACATTTGTATCTTTGTAATTTTATCTTCATATTATTGCAAAGTTCATTTATTTATTTCCGCTGAGTAAAGATCCATTTGTGTGTAAAGACTATTTGTTTGTAATCTTAACTTGCTTGTAACTTATCTCTATATTCTTATTAAGATTAACTTGTTGATTAAGAACCAAGTGTAGATTACTCTACTTGGTTTCTTAGGCAACATTAGAAGGATTTTATTTTTGCTAATAGTAACAAACGAAAATTTTTACTATTTGAACAATACTATTCAAGCCACTTTGTAGTGTTGTTTGCCATCCACAGGATCCAACAGTGTTCCATCACTGTTGAGAGATCACTTGGTGCCTCACACATAATCCTATGGGGTGGGGTACCCCACCTCCCCCTCATGTTGATCACCTATGTACCCCACCCCAACCATAAGGGGCTGAGGTACCCCTCCTCCCCATCATACTGATACACTAGAAGCCCAACACCCTCATCCCATCGGCTAACTTGATGCCCTACCAATCCTACCCAAGGGGAGCCGGACTACTCTTCACCGAACCATGCTAGGGGCGCAAGGTACCCCCTGCGTGTATGCGCACTAAGGGTCATTGCCCATTGTATGGGTGCAAGTGGGGGTGCCCCAGCCCCCCTCAGGGGGTGCACAAGGGTGCCATGTCCCCCCTTGCAGCAATGGGCAGGGGTGCCACTGCCCTCCTAATGCAGGAGAACATGTACGCCCATGCTCATTGCTTCATCCTCACATGTTATCTTCTCCATGCATCCTCAGTAATGATGAGCATGCATGATGTACCTCAACGTGTAGAGAATCTTGAAGCTGGTCATGCTCCCTTTCATTGGCCATGGAAGAGCCTCCATATTCCTCGATTTGCTAATGTGCATTGACTAGTCGTCGGTGCTTTCCATCATAACCTTACCCATTAGGAACTAAGGAACTATGATTGCCTTATTTCTTTTATTTGCCACATATAGATGGCGACCCTGGCACTTGGTGTAGGATCTGAAACTATAGGGGGAAAACACTAGAGGCGGGTGAATTATGCTTTATAACAATAACATGGAAATTACGCAAAATTTAAAAGATCCCTTTTGCAACCTTAATGCGAAATAGAAATAGAGAGCAACAAACATAAGAATGTAAATGCAAACAAAGGATTTACCCCGGTTCGGATTCACCGAGTCTCCCTAACTCTGAGTCTCTCCGACTCCTTTGAATCCTACTTCAGCAACCCACAAGAAAACCCGCTAGTGATTAGTGATCCACTAATACCCAATTGCCAAAACCTGACAAGTGAAAAACCCATACACCTTTTCTTCCACTTTCCACAACCCAGAACTGGACTATTCACACAGCCGAGAGGAACTTCTCAAATATCAACAGAAAAACACAATTTCCGAGACATTTATTAAAACAACGGATTCATAAAGATGAACAACAATATGTTTATCAAATAAACTTTGAGTGTAGAACACTCAATCATTGTTTTCAACTTTAAGGAATAATACATTTTATTCAACTAAAATTTAATATCATCTCCTTCTTGATCATGTCTCTTGAAGTCTTTGAACGGCCCCAGCAGCAACGATTGCTCAGATTGCCGACCGTCCTCCGCACTTCTCCCAATCTTCGCTTCATTTCAGCCACATGTATACATTACACAGATGTCTCAGTATCTCATACTATGTGATTGGAAATAATTACGCTTCATTGAATTTAATTTGTTGTACCTGAGGTAGAGGCATCAGTATGCCCCTTCTTCTTCTCTACAAGATAGATCTTACAGTTCCTCTTCCAATGGCCAATCTTATGGCAATGGAAGCACTCAGATTTTGACGGGACCCCTTTGGTCTTCTTCTTCCCTTTCTTTGCCTTCGCAGGTTGCGGGACCTGCCTCTTCTTACCTTTGCCTTTCGGCTGGTTGGAAGAAGCAGAGCCAACTGTTGGATCCTGTAGATGGTAAACAACACTAGAAGGGAGGTTGAATAGTGTTGTGCAAATAATAAATCTTTTTGATCGTTGATTAAAGTCCTTCTAATGTTGCCTAAGAAACCAAGTAGAGCGATCTACGCTTGGTTCTTAATCAACAAGTTAATCTTAAAGAATTATAATTACAATCAGATAAGAGATCTTTACATACAGATAGATCTTTACACAGAGATAGATCTTTACACAACGGAATTAAATGTATGATCTTTGTAATATGCAAATGAACAAGGAATTACAAAGATATAATAATAACAAAGTAAATAAAAATTGCTCGCAGAGATAAATAATAAGTCACAGAAAAGCAAGCGCAGACACATGGATTTTTATCCTGTTTCCCCACAACTTTTGGGTACGTCCAGTCCCCGACCAATCTGGTACGAGATTTTCCACTATCTGCCTTGGCAAATACAAATACCTAACTCCACTCGTTAGGATTTCCAACGACCTAGTCTTGACCAGGATTTCCAACGACAACACCTAGACTTATCTAGGGTTCCAACAACAACACAATAAAAATCAATATCCAATTCACCACAATAAATTGGTGGAGATTGGTTTTACACCCGGATTCTATAGCCAAATAGTAATAGACGAAATTACATGTAGTGGCTTGATAGAATAAGATTCTAGATCACACAAAGATACGAATGAATTCTTTGTGATCTAGATCTAATGTTTTTCAAAAATCCTTTAAATTAAAATCAAGAGAAAAGTAATACAGATTTGAAAAACAGTTAGCCAATAAAACGAGATTATGATCTTCAGAAAATAATAACAAAATTTGCAAGATCAAGAATAAAACAGAATTGGCTAAAGAGAGAATGAGAGCTTAGAACTTTAGAGCGTTTGCACGAGAGAATTTGAATTCAATAGTTGTTGTGTTTTTCTCAATGAAAATGATCCACTATTTATAGGAGAAATCTGAGAATTTGAAACTCAAATTACTTTGAATTTTGTCCCGAAAATCATGGGAGAAAATCACTCAAAGATATTTCAAAATTTAAGTCAAAACGTCGAACTTCGACAGCTGGTAGTCGACTCCCTAAGAGTGGTAGTCGACTCCCAGTGTGTTTCAGGAAATCTTAATTCTCAGCTGGTAGTCGACTCCCTACCTTTGGTAGTCGACTCCCAGAGGAGTTTTTCCTGCGACACAACTAGTCAAATAGGTAGTTAGCTCTAGGGTGTAGTGGAGTTTCACTACGGAAATACAAAACGACTAGCGAAAGCTCTCAAAATCCTTTTTGAAGATGATTTAAAAGATATACAAAACATTTTAAAATCGTTTGTGTGTGTGTGATTGTTTATACGATTTGGCTTTAACAATACCATAAGAAAGACACAACACACTCACTTTAGACTAGGACACGTCTTGGGAAGCTTGATCAATTGATGGAGTAGAAGCGAGCTTCACTTGAGCTTCTTGTTCTATTTGAGCTTTGAACTTCATCATTTGATCTTGGCAACGTTCATCCTTGTCTTTGAGCATAGATTGCGCTTCTTTGAGTATGAATAAAGTTTTTCATTTGTCGCATATCCTGCACACTTAATTGTAGTGTAGTTATACACTAAGCTTCATTTGGTGTGCTCATCATCAAAATCACTTGGGGGTGGAATTCAATTTCCATCACTCTCCCCCTTTTGATGATGACACCCAAATGAAAAATGAAGTAAGGTGTTGTTACGACCTAAAGGTCGTGGGAGTCTGGCTCCTCCCCAGAACCACTAATATACCTCACTGGCTCGTCCCATTTTGAACGGACAGCCGACCCGACGCCGGGGCACCCCCCGCCCAGACTTCGGATACCAGTAAGGCGTCGGCCGACCCGGAGGTCCGAGGCTACAGGGGGATGGGCGCACCTCGTCCCGCCCCCTCCCCGACAGAAGCGCTCAACCGCTCTCGCTCAGTCCGCCAGGAGCAGCGCGCCCGGGGTACGCCCGGGCAGCGCAGCCTCGGATGTTGACAGAGGCACATCCGTTCCCCCTCCCTACTGGCGATCCATGATCCCCACCCAAAAATGTGCGTGACCGGGCCAAACACCCCACGATTAGGTCGGCCCGGCGGCCCCACGCGAACCCAGCCGTGGGGAAACGCACCGCCGGATCCTTGCCTCATCACACACGACAAACAAATTAGTATAAGGACGCGACTGACACTAACGCCGCCCGACCATCTGACAAAGCACCCCCTGGCCGATGCGCCCCCTGACACTTCATGCTTTCGGCCCTGACACCCTGACAAAAGCACCCCTGGCCGTTGTGCTGTCTGACAAAAGCGAGGCTGACACTCCTGTTCCTGACATCCTCGTCTGAAGCTTCCGTTGACAGCCGGGCCAGCTCAGCATGTCGAGTCAGCACGCCAGGTCAGCCCCACCTAACCGCCTCCCATCAGGTATAAATACCACCTCACTTCTTACGGTGAGGGGGTTGGCAAATTCAATCCTAATCTCATTATCCACACACGAGAGCAAAGATCGTCCATATCTTTGTTCTCCCACCCATAGCTCGTCACGTACAGTCGACGCATCCACAGTCCGACCTGCGTGCCTAGCCCCCGCTTTAAGTCCAATTACTGACTTAGGCATCGGAGAGGCTAAGGGTTGGACCCCAACCCGGCCTTTCTGACGAATTGCTCATTGCGTAGAATCCCTCGTCCCCTGGCTTATGTCCGCATTCGGCTCCCACAGTCCGACCTTCCTCAACCGTATCCTGTGGGATTCGACTCCGTGGTCTGCTCCAGCGACAAGCTTAGCCTCATCACCCCCTAATCACTTGTCAAATAGCCTACCCAAATCCTCTCAACAACATAACCACTGTGCCCTTGGTTCCCTCTAATACAAATTCATTGTACGCGAGTTCCACCCCGCAACAATTGGCGCCGTCTGTGGGAATGAAGGGTCACACCCATGTTAGGCCCCATACCGATCGCCCGGAATCCTGACCACGGCAAGGATCCCATGGGTCAAGAGCCGCCCTCATTACCAATCACTCCAGTGACTGACCCCCCCTCCAGGGATAGAGGCCGAGACAGCCCAGGCCTCGGCCCGCGCGATCCAGAAAAGCTTCGAGGCCTTCACTAAGGCGATGGGGGTCTGCACAGCAACAGGAATGGAGGCACCTCCCGGCCCCTCGGAGCCCCCAAACGTGAGACGTAATCTCCACCCTCAGTTTGAAGAGGAGGGGGAGGCCCAGGGCTCGCTAAGGAGATTGCGGCCCAGCGGAAGCTCTTGGAGGAGGAAATGGAGGTCGTGTTGTTGCGGAGGTGCTGGGAGGAGGCGGCCGCCGCGTAAAGGCATTTGGACGAAGCGGGCCGAGACCGTCCGACAGGCCTACCTGGACGAAGAAACCGCCCAACACCAGCTCCGCTTCATCATCGCGGAACGCGAAAGGCTCCGGAGGGAGAACGAAGACAACCGGGAGATCCCGGAGGTGTCGGCGACGGGCTGATGGCAACTTGACGGGCGCGGCCCGCCGTTGGCCAAATCTCCACCATGGGGGGGAGTCCGCCTCGTCAGCGCCACTCCCCCGATCGTCTGAACGAGGAAGCCGTTTGTCGACAACTCTGCTTCCTCACCGCCGAGCGCGAAAGGCTCCTGAGGGAGAATCAGGAGTGGAGGGAGATCCGGGAGGAGACGGCCGGAGGGCGGTGGTACTGGGAGGACCGTAGCCCGCCACCCATTGAATACTTTACCCGTGGAAGGAGTCCCCCCAGGCGACCGCTTCGCTATTCCCCGGGGCGAGAAGACCGTCGGCAGCCAAGCCGCGACCGGAGCCAGACCCCGGAATGGTGAAGAGGGCACGCGCCCGAGCGCTCTGCCTACCCAAAGGAGGCCACGCCATTGGCACGGTGGATCACGTCTGCCCCGCGGACCGTAAGGTTCAAACCCCCCCACCTGGCCACCTACAATGGAAGAGGCGACCCTCTCACGCACGTGCAACAATACCGGGGGGCAATGGAGGTGCATGATGTGGATGAGGCATTCCTATGCCGGCTCTTCTCGCAAAGTCTGAGGGACACAGTGTTGGATTGGTACTTTGGCCTACCTGTGAGATCCATTGGGAGCTTTGGCAAACTGTCCCATAAGTTCTGCCAGGAGTTCCGGGCCAGGCGGACGAAGAAGCCCCTGGACTATCTCAGCACGATAGTCCAAGGGGAAGGAGAGACGACAGTGAAATACCTGCATCACTTTCAGGATGAGAGACAGGCGGTGGTGACCTGCGGTGACGAGGTGCTCATGCTGGCTTTCAAGACGGGGCTGTGGACTTGGAGCCTCCATAAATCCCTTCTCCGAGATCCGCCGGCCGACTACGAAGCACTGGTCGCTATGGCAGAGAGGCATGCGTTGGCCGAAGAGACTCTCGGCACGAAGGCACTGTTTCCCCCGGCGAAGCCGCTCCAAGGCGAGCCTCGATCGCACCCTCGACCAAGACAAGAAGAGGGGCATCGGGGGCGCGACCAGCTGGTCCTACCAAGGCGTGACCCAACGGGGCGCCACCCACAAGATCGCCCTGGCCCGGCCCGAGAGTTCGCCCCAACCCAAGGACCCACCCGGGCCGTCCCAAGGCACGAGGGGCCCTTGCGGGCCCACTACACAAGCTCAACGCCCCCCTGATAGAGGTGTTGGCCGCGGCAACAAGAACCGGACTGCTGCCAGAGCCGCCCAGGGAAATGAAATCGGACCCGGCTTGGCGAGATTTCCAAAAATATTGCCGGTACCACTGAGACCACGGCCATGACACCGACGATTGCTTCACCCTCAAGAGGGAAATCGAGAGGCTGTTCCAGGCGGGTCACCTCGGGGGCTTCATCGGGGGCAGGAGACCGGACCAAGAAGAGGGGAACCACCGGAGGGCACGGAGAGCAGACCCCCCAACGCGTGACAAACGGGAGGAACCCCTCCCCCCAAAGTCGGTCATGCTCATAAACACGATATGTGGCGGGCCATCTGGGGGAGCATCGTCATCAAGCAAGAAGGCGTACTCACGGCAAGTGATGACGACGGGTTTCGGAGGGGACCCGAGGGGGAGAAGGGTAGCCTACCCTCCCATTACTTTCAGTGACGAGGATCTGGAGGGAGTCGAGCTGCCCCATGACGACGCCATCGTCATCGAGGCCCAGATTGGGATGGTCGTCGTCAGCCGCCTCCTGATCGACACTGGGAGCTCTTGCGACATCCTATTTATGGCGACAATCGAGAAGATGGGGTTAAGGCAGACGGACTTGAGACCCTGCACTGGGCCCCTCGTCGGCTTCACCAGCCACTCGACCCCTATCGTGGGCATGATTAACTTACCAGTAACTCTCGGAGAAGAACCACGGGTCGTCACCCGCATGACTCTGTTCATTGTTGTCAACATCACGTCGGCGTACAACGGGATCATATGGCGACTGTACATGGCAGCCATCGGAGCGCTCCCCAGCCTGCTCCACCAGATGGTCAAGTTCCAGACCCCACGAGGGGTTGGGTCAGTGCGGGGGAGCCAGAAGCTCTCCAGGAGCTGCTACGTGGGATCGACCAAACACAAGTGTCCGGAGCGAACCTTGGTGGCCGATCAACTCTGTGGGAGGGAAGATTCCTACCACCGAAGGCCGACACCTGCTAAGGGAACCGCAAAAGAACCCAGGGCCGCAGAGGAGGACCAGACCTGCCGCGCCCGTCCTAGCCCCCCTTGATGAGGGTGGGCTAATCCCTCTAAGGAACGCGGAGCACCAGTTGTAATGTAATCGGAAACTGTAAGTCTCGAATGAAATATCCTCTTCCCTTTGCATCTTCGAATTTCGCCTTTTCCACTTGAAAATTTCAGCTTAAAAACTCAAAGACTCCAGGGCAGGACCAATCCTCGCTACCCAAACCGGAGAGGGGCACAGGCCGAGCTACGCGCTCGCTCCCCCCACCAATGAAGACCTCCGGGGCAAGCTTACGGAGCTTCGCCACCCAAACCGGAGCGTCATATACGGGGTAGGCGACGGCCCAATACCCGTCCAACTATAGAGGCTGAGGGGAGGCGACGGCCCGATACCCGCCCTATCAAAGACTCCGGGGCAGGACAAATCCTCGTCACCCAAACCGGAGAGGGGCACGGGCCGAGCTACGCGCTCGCTCCCCCCTACTAATGAAGACCTCCGGGGCAAGCTTACGGAGCTTCGCCACCCAAACCGGAGCGCCATATGCGGGGTAGGCGACGGCCCAATACCCGTCCGACTATAGAGGCTGCGGGGAGGCGACGGCCCGATACCCGTCCTCTCAAAGACTCCGGGGCAGGACCAATCCTCACCACCCAAACCGGAGAGGGGCACGGGCCGAGCTACACGCTCCCTCCCCCCACCAGTGAAGACCTCCGGGGCAAGCTTACGGAGCTTAGCCACCCAAACCGGAGCGCCATATACGGGGTAGGCGACGACCCAATACCCGTCCGACTATAGAGGCTGCGGGGAGGCGACGGACCGATACCCGCCCTCTCAAAGACTCTGGGGTAGGACCAATCCTCGCCACCCAAACCAGAGAGGGGCACGGGCCGAGCTACGCGCTCACTCCCCCCCACCAAAGAAGACCTCTGGGGCAAGCTTACGGAGCTTCGCCACCCAAACCGGAGCGCCATATGCGGGGTAGGCGACGGCCCAATACCCGTCCGACTATAGAGGCTGCAGGGAGGCGACGACCCGATACCCGCCCTCTCAAAGACTCCGGGGCAGGACCAATCCTCGTCACCCAAACTGGAGAGGGGCACGGGCCGAGCTACGCGCTCGCTCCCCCCACCAATGAAGACCTCTGGGGCATGCTTACGGAGCTTTGCCACCCAAACCGGAGCCCCATATGTGGGGTAGGCGACGGCCCAATACCCGTCCGACTATAGAGGCTACGGGGAGGCGACGGCCCGATACCCACCCTCTCAAAGACTCCGGGGCAGGACCAATCCTCGCCACCCAAACCGGAGAGGAGCACGGGCCGAGCTACGCGCTCGCTCCCCCCACCAAAGAAGACCTCCTGGGCAAGCTTACAGAGCTTCGCCACCCAAACCGGAGTGCCATATGCGGGGTAGGCGATGGCCCAATACCCATCCGACTATAGAGGCTGCGGGGAGGCGACGGCCCGATACCCGCCCTCTCAATGACTCTGGGGCAGGACCAATCCTCGCCACCCAAACTGGAGAGGGGCACGGGCCGAGCTACGCGCTCGCTCCCCCGACCAATGAAGACCTCCGAGACAAGCTTACGGAGCTTCGCCACCCAAACCGGAGTGCCATATGCGGGGTAGGAGACGACCCAATACCCATCCGACTATAGAGGTTGCGGGGAGACGACGGCCCGATACCCGCCCTCTCAAAGACTCCGGGACAGGACCAATCCTCGCCACCCAAACCAGAGAGGGGCACGGGCCGAGCTACGTGCTCGCTCCCCCCACCAATGAAGACCTCCGGGGCAAGCTTACGGAGCTTCGCCACCCAAACCGGAGCGCCATATGTGGGGTAGGCGACGGCCCAATACCCGTCCGACTATAGAGGCTGCGGGGAGGCGACGGCCCGATACCCGCCCTCTCAAAGACTCTGGGGCAGGACCAATCCTCGCCACCCAAACTGGAGAGGGGCACGGGCCGAGCTACGCGCTCGCTCCCCCGACCAATGAAGACCTCCGAGACAAGCTTACGGAGCTTCGCCACCCAAACCGGAGCGCCATATGCGGGGTAGGCGATGGCACAATACCCATCCGACTATAGAGGCTGCGGGGAGGCGACGGCCCGATACCCGCCCTCTCAAAGACTCCGGGGCAGGACTAATCCTCGCCACCCAAACCGGAGATGGGCACAAGCTGAGCTACGCGCTCGCTCCCCCCACCAATGAAGACCTCCGGGGCAAGCTTACGGAGCTTCGCCACCCAAACTGGAGTGCCATATGCGGGGTAGGTGACGGTCCCATACCCGTCCGACTATAGAGGCTGCGGGGAGGCGACGGCCCGATACCCGCCCTCTCAAAGACTCCGGGGAAGGACCAATCTTCACCACCCAAACTGAAGAGGGGCATGGGCCGAGCTATGCGTTTGCTCCCCCCACCAATGAAGACCACCGGGGCAAGCTTACGAAGCTTTGCCACCCAAACCAGAGCGCCATATGCAAGGTACGCGACGGCCCAATACCCGCCCGACTATAGAGGCGGCAAGGGCCGAGCTACCCGCTCTCCCAAGGCGGACCCATGATTTCTTAACCCGAACATCGGGAAACGAATTATGGCACGTGGATTCAGGCGACCCTCGCATAGATCAAGGGCTGATAAGCAACACCTGACCCCAATAAAGCAGGTGGCCGAAACGACCTATCAAACTGAAAAGACACTCGGGGCAGGCGCCATTAATAACAACACACCCCCCAAGAAACAGGGGTTGACGAGTCACATCTGGCGCCACCTATCGGGAGCAGTTTCCAAAGGGCACGATTCCAATAAGCTGGCTCCAGCTCATCACATTAAGGGGAGGGGGAGGCTAAAGAGCTCCCACTATAAATACCCCCTCAGCCCCTTCGAAGGGAGAGGATAAAAGAGATAATATGAGGGCAGGCCAATCCCAATCCCACCCAAGAAGGTTGGGAAAAAGCGAGGGACCCCAACCGCTCCGACGGGCGGTCTCCCCTTGCATGATGATCCCCGATAGGCCATTCCTCTTACGCGAGGGTCACCCCGCCTGCGGCTCCCCAACTTCCCTTGGACAACTTGAGACACGGGAACTGGAGCTCCAATGGCATACCACGCCCTCCACAGATGCCCTGCGTGCGCTGGCGCAGCGGGCCGACAACCCGATGGATGGGGCAGACCTGCCAAATCACCCCATTGGGTACTTCAACCTCCGCCGAGTCGCACCAGCCTCAGCGGACTCGCCTCCCAACGGCCGGCCACGCCAATAGGCTATTCCTCTTACATGCGGGGCACCCTATCTTCCACCCCCTGACTTCTCCTGGACCACTTACGACAGGGAGAGAAGCGGACCTGCGGCGGACCACCCCTCCCCACACCTGTCCTACGGCGACTCCAACCGGCAGGAAGGCTAGAGCCCCGCGGGATAGAGCAATGACGTGCATTTATATTTCATATATTTGCGCATGTTTTCTTCCTTGTTTTTCCGTATTTTCTGCCGTCTTGTATTCGTTTTCTCGTGTTTTCTTGTTTTCTTTCACTTTTCCGTGTTTTTTGCATTTTGCAGGAGTTTACCGGTGTAGGGGACATAAAACGATGATATCAAGAGTCCCCGGAGCAACGGGAGGAGTCACGCATATCCAGGGGATCAAACAACGAAGATCGCATCTTTCATCCCATCACCCGACCGGTTGGTCACTTCCAACCGATCGGGTGATGCATGCGTGCACCACCCGGACACAAGTTGGAGCGACCAAGAAGTCACCCGGTCGGTTCAGTGACCGGTTCAAAAGCCCCAACTCTCTGGAATTCTGATGCTAAATGCCAACCGATTGGGTGACCTTCACCCAATCGGTTCACCTGTAGCCGATCCTCCGAAGCCACGACACGGAGAGATCAACCGACCGGTTCACCCAACGGCACGAAGATCCAACCGATCAGCTTCAACCTCAACCGACCGTGCCGTGGTGACCGGGTGAAGTCCTATTCTGAGCTGCCGAAGAAACGAAGCAGGTCACCCGATCGGGTGATATCGTATTCTATATATAGGACCCCTAGGTTTTCAGAAACGTGAGTTGTTATTTTTTATTGTTTTTTCTCTCTCTTGACGGCTCTAATTTTTCAGATATTTGTAAGTTTTCTGATCGTTGTCAAACTTTAATATAGTGTTATTAGCATTGCTCTTACTACTTTTCAATCGCCTGATTATGATTTTTACGGTCGATTTCTATTTAGATCGCTTTTTACTAAATATGTGTGAGTAGTTCCCAAATCTGGGATTTTGGTGGAAACCCCTTCGTGGGTTCTTCCCGATGCGTCCATAGGACTAGGAAATCGATAGGGATTAGGAATATACCGGTTACACAGGGTGTTTTATTGTCATCGGTGGGAAAAAGACCGCCTTTGACCGTTGGGCCAAGGGGGAATAAACTTGGCGGTTGACTCCCTAGCCATAGCTCACGCCATTAGCGTGGACGTCGAATCCTAGCGCGCGGGAGCGGCAGGACGAGACGTTGGGAGTTATCGTTGCGAACTTAGTGCTCCCGGAGTCGGTAAGTGTTAATGGACACGGGAGTGCCCACTGACCAAACCCGGGAAGTCCGGCGTATCATCCTGGGCACCGACCAGAATATCGGGCCCATGGGATGCTGGTACCGCTCTCAGAGGCAACGTCTCACCATTAGACCCTAATTTCGATCGTTATCCTACCCGTAGGCCGTATCGACGAGAATCGCACGATAGGGTGGAAACCAGAGTCCCGGGTTTTCCCTTTATATTGTTTACCCCTTGCATTCCATTTACTGTGACAACCCATCATCCGATTCGGGCTAGCTCACCCATGGGGTGAAATTGATCCTTCTTAACACATGCACATCCACGCCTCCCTGAGTTCGACCCCCAAGCCACACTACAACACCGTGCGCTTGAGGTTATAAATATTTAAATCTCACGCCCCCAATCATATTATTGCACACATCAAACACGCAAAACGCGGGGGACGTCAAGCAACCACCAAGGACTCCCTCTTCCCGCTTTTTTCTTTTTCCCTCCCTCTTCCCACGGGGTCCGGACCATGCCCCCCGTTGCCGACACGTCACTCCCCACCTCTTCCAGGGTTCCCCTTCGGTGCGTAGACCCTTCGAAGAGACCTTGCAACCCTTCAGGGGCGCGGCGACAGAAAGGGACGCACCAATGGGGACGAGGACGACCACTGAACAAAGGAGTTTGCTCATCCAGGCACGGGTTGCAAAAAGGATGAAACGACCCGCGATCAGAGACCCAGCAACCATTCTGTAGAGGAATATGCCATCAGATCATTTGTATTTGATGCAAATGAAAATTTAAGCCTAGATATGGACTAATTTGCATATGATGCAAAAGAGATTAAATGTGTCTTAAATTGTTTAAGACTATATTTAATTAAATAAACGCGTTGAAAAGGTTACCTAGATGACGGGATCGTCCCGCTCTAAGCGCAGGTTCAAACCGCGTCAAAAACGGAGTCCAAATGCACAAGTTATAGCCAAAATAAGTCAGCCCAAACTGTTGGGCTGAAACCAGCGAAAATGGAGGCCCACCAAGCCCGAATTTTCTGGTTAGGGTTTTTTGAAACCTGGGATTTTCTTGACGGCTACGTTTCTAAGAGAAGCATGACTTTTGGCTAACTTTGGACAATTGTTTGAAGGGTCACACGGACTCGGATTGACGAGCCGTTTTTTCCTACGCGTTCACCGTTGAACCCTCTTCGATTTGGTAGGTTGTACCAACATTGAAGCTCAACGGTGAGGGAGTTAAAATTCGAGGAAGTTTGCCCTTTTTGAAAGGCAAACTAACTTGATTTAATTAATCCCAAATTAATAGTCCCACCTCAGTTGTGGAGAAAAGGGGAGAGTCAGCCGCCTCTATAAATAGAGGCCCTCCCCCTTCCTTATAACTCGTCCCAAGCTCTAGATCTGAGCGGCTCTCGTAAATGTTGGAGCACGCTCGGATCTAAGCTTAAATTAATATTTCTCCTCTCCCTATAAATTTCTGCCTTGCTCCTGAGGGCTCTAGCAAAGCCGCAAAGGAGTTTGGATTCGGATCCGAAATCTAGGCGGAGGTTTCACTTGCGTGAAACTTTCTTCGGAGCGTGGTTGGCTCGGCGGCACGAGGATTGCTCGCCTCAGGATGCGGAGCGGTTCGAGGAGCGGTTCGGGGAGCGGTTCGGGGAGAGGCTCGGCGTGGGACAGGAGCGGCTCGGAAGACGGTGCGGAACATCTCGCCTGCTCCAGGGCTGAGATTCCGGGTATGTGTTTAATTTAGCATTAGTTTAATTTAATCGCAGTAGGCTAGATCCTTCTTGGGATGGTCAGACCCATCCCAATTCGGCATAGATCTTGGATTAGGGTCTTGGAACTTAGGGTTAAAAGTTAATTAGATTAACTTGTAAATGTTCCGCTGCTTTTCTGTCTATGTTCCGTCCGACTTAGTACGGGCATAGAGTTTTTGTGCCCTATAGGGTCCGTAAAACCCTACAGTGGTATCAGAGCTTAGGTTTGCGTAGTCGATCTAGCACTGCGATTTCATTAAACCTGTAAATGGTTTTTAAAATACTTTTAAATTTTTTTAAAGTTATAAGATAATTTTAAAAATGTTTTTGATGTTCAAAATTCTATGTGATAAATTTTTTGAACATGAAAATTTTAAATGACGTTTTAAAATTTATGTGATAATTTTAAAACTAATTTTAAATCTTTAAAAGTTTAAAGTTATTTTGGATGCCTAAAAATTTTTATATGATAAATTTTTTAAGCATGGAAATTTTAAAATGGTGTTTTAAATTTATGTGATAAATTTAAAATTGATTTTAAGGCTTTAAATTTATGTGATAAGTTTAAAATGTTTTAGATGTTTAAAAATTGTATGTGATAAATTTTTGAACATGGAAAATTTTTAAAGTGATGTTTTAAATTTATAAGATAATTTTAAAACTGATTTTAAAAGTATAAAATTGTTTATGCGATAAACTTTAGTCTATTTAATTGTTAAATAGTTGTACACTTTATTTTATGCGATAAAATTAGTGTAGCTTCATTTTAATGGCTATTTCCTCTTGTCCCTTATTTGATAACACAAGACAACCTTTTAGGTTAGCCATTAAGAAATGATTAAAATTTATTACTTGAATTTTAATGACATGCTATGTTTTAATAAAACATTAACAATGCTTCAAGACCTAATTCCTGATTAGGGTAGTCCTTTTAATGAAAATTTTAATTCTAATTGTTATTATTAATTATCATTAAAGGACTTCGCTTTTGGCGTTGTTAATAAAGTTTATTAAAATCCTAATAACGATTAGGATAGCATGTGAACCTTATAGTTGATAAGGTCTTAATAAAAGTTATTAAACAAATCCTAAAATTTTGAATTTAAGGATGCAACTAGTTGATAGGATTAATTAGTTGTTAATAAAAGCTGTTTAGTCTATGGCTCACATACAAAAATGACAAGCTTCATTCAATGGACCATGATCCAGTCAATGTGCTTGGCTAAGTTTGCTGGGTCAACCCTTGCTAGTCCAAGGGGCAGTGATCCTGGCTTAGTCAATTCCCTGGCTGTGTGCCGCTGGACCGCAATGTCGCGAACCATGATTGTATGACACCATGGACTATATCTAGTCAATGCGTTATAAATCTTATTAAAGATTAATCCGTTTCCCTCCTTGATTTTGGAGCTTGGTAACTCAAAGAAGACAATTATAGTTGTTGAGTCTCCTCAAGCTATGACATGTTTATCTTTAAGGAACAAAATCCAACATACATGTGATGTAGTCTAGACTTGACCCAAATCGATACGTCGGGTCTCCTCGAGCATCGATCTAAGTCAAATCTGGACACGAAATCAAGGGTCTGACTAGACCAGTCATTATGATTTGTTGAGTCTCCTCAAGATCATACGTGACTGTGGGTAAAAAACATTAGGGAGTCACATGTGATGTGATTGACTAAGAGTTAGTCTACCAATCTTGGAACCAATCAACTTGTTGAGTCTCCTCAAGGTTGTGAGGTTCAGGATGATTGATTCCCTCTTTCACTAAATTTTAAATATTTTAATTCGATTAAATCGTTCGTTATTAAGCTTTGAAACGATCGTAAAAATAGTGGAAGGATATAGATAGATGAATGCCAATCTACCTATATTTAATATTGAACATATGCTAAACTAGGGCAAGACTATGTTTACCGAAGGAATCGAAATATAATATTTTAATGGAATAAGTTAACTGGTCGAATAGTTTGATTAAATGAATATCAAGTTAAATTCTAATTGATAGAATTAAACTATATTCTCGTTGACATTAAAATGACCTTCTAAAGAACAGACTTAAGAAATATGATTTCATTAAGCTCTGGGTCCAACAAATAAATTCACGCTACATGTCACTCGTCTCTATATGAGGCAGCTTGAGCATATAGGATATTCGAAATATGTTTCTCCCTACAACTTGTCGAGCTACCCTCAAGGTTGTATGGACAAACAATTTTGATCCACAAAGTTCGAGAATTCGATCAAATCGTTTGAGTCGAATACGGGTGCATGAGCGGTGCAAGACTATGTATCCCAACCGGATCTTGAGACAAGCAACTTCTTGAGCTACACTCAAGATTGCAACTCTCAGGCGTTTGGATACATGAGATGCTTGCATAGCTATTTATTTATGTTGGGCTATTTATATCTAAATGTGATTTAGAAAAGGAAGAAGGCACTCCAGAAAGTCAGTCGAGTTAGTTAGTTTAATTTATCATTAGTAAAGGCATAAGGAGGAGGGAACGGAAATGTGACATATTTTGATGTCACGATTTCATAATTATTGTTATACAAAAGGTTAACACATTTTGACAAATGTCGTCACATTGCTTCTGAAGCAATGAGTGACATGTATAACGATTATATATATATATATATATATATATATATATATATTAAATGTTAATATATAAATACACAAGATAGTAGCAAACTTATATGGCTAAATAGACTAGGCCGTATCGAGAGACTAAGCTTCATAAGTCACATAAAGAGGGGTCTGACCTCTCGTATTATGAAGTCTGCGGACACTTGTGAGTCTTATCCTCTTAGATATAATGGCCGAAACCCATCTGTGAGACAGTGGGAGAATGAGTTGTCGAACTCAGTCAGGAACATACTGTTGTACCTGAGTCTAGATTAACCAAATTAAGTTATTCGTATATTTTATTAAGACATGTGTTCTTGATGAAACACAAGTCTGATAAAATAAAGAACGACTTGACTAAAGTATTTAGATTGATTCGATTAGATCGAATGGCCAAATACTTAGCTACATTAAATCTTGCGTAATTAAAAGAAAATGTGATTTTCTCTCAGGTCAGTTTGTTAACACATCCGTGTGTTAAAAGGTATGAATCGCACTTAGTTAGACTTGGTGTGATCCATTGTAAGTGACTCTGAGTTAAGTCCTCCTTTTGGGTTAAGTCCCAGATAGTAATGCCTAAGTTTTGATAATGTTCTGTGAGGACATTATCAATAAGATATTCATAAAATCAATCATTAAGAAGTTGTATAATTGCTCGAATCTCGTGAGACGAAGAGTCGAGTTAGACATCATAATTGATGATGACTTAACCAACTTCTAGGATGAAAATTCGGAGTAGTAACTCCGATTTAAAATTTGATGCAATCAGAATAGGTCCGTGTGCGTAAATAAATTTTGGAATTTAGTTTACGTGCCCAAGGAAATGTTTCCTTACTTTCTACAAGTAAATCTTTAAGTTGAAAGATTTGTGCAGAAAGGAAAATAGTGAAGTGCAATCATGTTGGTCGAGAACGGTTTTCATCCTAATTCCTATAAAATGGATTATGTTGAAACCGTCTCGCCAGCAGATGTCTACAGATCTACTCGGACCAAACTCGATGTGAAACGCTCATGTTGACCATGAAAATTGGAGCATTCACTTATAAGTTCGTTTTTCTAAATATGATTTAGACGGACCAACTTATATGAATTAACCAGAAAGTTTTCAAGGTCAGTGGGAGCGTATAAATTACATGCGAGGCATCAAAAGGGATGGAACATATATTTTGACAAAGTGATCAAAAGAGTTTGATACTTTATCAGAAATAAATATGAGCAATGTGAAATGACCAGTAACAAATTTAAATGATTATCGTAAGGTACGATGAACTGGATAAGATCCAAGTAAATAAAAATATTATAGATTCCGAACGACCAAGTGAATTATTTGAATGAGATTCAAATGGTTGGTCTAACATGAACATAGAAACCCCTTAAGTCTATAGTGTAGACGGTTTTAACAGATCCACTCACGAAGGCTCTATCACATGAAGTCGAGAAAACTTATGTGTAAAAACGGTATAAGATACCGAGATAAATGGGACTGAATGCAAGTGGGATATATTGAGAGATGATACCCTCGAGGCTATATATCTTCATGTGTGAATAGCACAAACATCTTGTTCGAAATAACAGTAAGCTGTTTGGTAATAATTTATCTAAAGTTATGTTATAATGTAGTTAACATTAGATATTAACTTAGGTAAAGTCCTGAGACTTTATGCAAGGTCAAACATGTATCGAGATGAGTATCTCGATCATAGAGAAATGTTTGATCGTCTGTAGCATAAGTCTAAAAGGGTTCGTGGTCGTAGATGTTTCGAGACAAGGATATCGAAACATCGGATAGACCATTGTGTCTTAGTCTTCACCGTTTAGCGGTGGCGATGATCTCATGATCGCTTGACTTGGCGAAGTCGTAGACAAGACACAGGTGCTCATTAGAGAATGAGTTCACTGAACGATCCACAAGAGTTATCATATGGTTATATTGACCAATCTGTCAATGATGACTCTGAGTGATGATAGGCTAGTTGGTCTTTTGACTTGAGGTCATTTTGACGAACCTGTGCATGAACGGTGCCACTTAGATCAAATGACCTAGCTTCGAGGCAAAGCCTGTCGAAAGGTCTTTGATTGGGTGACACTTGAAGCGTATGAGGAGAGTAATGACCAAGAGAGGATTCGTCTCTCCCGGTCAATGGGAGTTAGTGTCGTAGGGTTAGTTCGGTCTTTAGTAAAAACTCTGGCCAGAGTATGTTGGAAGAAGTCCAACATTTTTGACTAAAAGATCGATAGAAACTAACCGGAGTCAAGTTATTGGGGTTGACAGTTTGACCGTACCTTAGACTTGATCTACACAACATATTTAAGAGAAGAGACTATAACTGCGGAATTCATCACGGAAACAGTCAGGGTGGTCCCGACAATACTCATGTCAATGAGTCAACCACATAATGATGATTCCTGAAGCAGGGACGGTAACCACTGCTCGTGGTCACTGCCGTATAGGGCTTTGAGCCCAACCTGTTGTAAGGGTCAGGCTGTAGGGTCTCACACAGAGTACGACCTTCGTCTAGTAATAGGTAGAAACATTAGGGAGAATATGCATTTGATGCAAGGGATAAATATTGCAAAAGACGTTTGCAATAATCTCCTGCATTCGGGATTTATGATCCTGAGTGCAAGTGGGAGATGTAGAGGAATATGCCCTCAGATCATTTGTATTTGATGCAAATGAAAATTTAAGCCTAAATAGGGACTAATTTGCATATGATGCAAAAGAGATTAAATGTGTCTTAAATTGTTTAAGACTATATTTAATTAAATAAACACATTGAAAAGGTTACCTAGATGACGGGATCATCCCGCTCTAAACGCAGGTTCAAACCGCGTCAAAAACGGAGTCCAAATGCACAAGTTATAGCCAAAATAAGTCAGCCCAAACTGTTGGGTTGAAACCAGCGAAAATGGAGGCCCACCAAGCCCAAATTTTCTGGTTAGGGTTTTTTGAAACCTGGGATTTTCTTGACGGCTACGTTTCTAAGAGAAGCATGACTTTTGGCTAACTTTGGACAATTGTTTGAAGGGTCAAACGGACTCGGATTGACGAGCCGTTTTTTCCTACGCGTTCACCGTTGAACCCTCTTCGATTTGGTAGGTTGTACCAACATTGAAGCTCAACGGTGAGGGAGTTAAAATTCGAGGAAGTTTTCCCTTTTTGAAAGGCAAACTAACTTGATTTAATTTATCCCAAATTAATAGTCCCACCTCGGTTGTAGAGAAAAGGGGAGAGTCAGTTGCCTCTATAAATAAAGGCCATCCCCCTTCCTCATAACTCGTCCCAAGCTCTAGATCTGAGCGGCTCTCGTAAATGTTGGAGCACGCTCGGATCTAAGCTTAAATTAATATTTCTCCTCTCCCTATAAATTTCTGCCTTGCTCCTGAGGGCTCTAGCAAAGCCGCAAAGGAGTTCGGATTCGGATCCGAAATCTAGGCGGAGGTTTCAATTGCGTGAAACTTTCTTCGGAGCGTGGTTGGCTCGGCGGCACGAGGATTGCTCGCCTCGGGATGCGGAGCGGTTCGAGGAGCGGTTCGGGGAGCTGTTCGAGGAGCGGCTCGGCGTGGGACCGGAGCGGCTCGGAAGACGGTGCGGAACATCTCACCTGCTCCAGGGCTGAGATTCCGGGTATGTGTTTAATTTAGCATTAGTTTAATTTAATCACAGTAGGCTAGATCCTTCTTGGGATGGTCAGACCCATCCCAAGTCGGCATAGATCTTGGATTAGGGTCTTGTACCTTAGGGTTAAAAGTTAATTAGATTAACTTGTAAATTTTCCGCTGCTTTTCTGTCTATGTTCCGTCCGACTTAGGACAGGCATAGAGTTTTTGTGCCCTATGGGGTCCGTAAAACCCTACACATTCAGCATACGAAAAACGCAGAAAAACACGACGAGCAATGGTAGAGAAGGGGGGCCACTCGGCAAAATCGGAACTCCCACCCCCGAGGCATTTCACCAAATTAGAACGGCTCGACAGTTCGCCCGCGGGCCGACCTATGCCCCAAATCCAGTCGTTGTCCTGTTTGTTAAATTTTAATAAAAGCTAATGAAAAGACTACTCCCAGCGGGTCCCTAGCCATGATCTAGGCGCACTTATGCATGGGAACGATCCCCGACAAGAAGGGGGCGAGCTCCGTGCTAAGCCCCCCTCCCTCGCCACCCCGGAGCTGGCGGGGGAAAAAGACATTCTAACGGGCTGGCCACCAGTTCAGGCGCACGACCCTAACAAAGGGAATAAATGTAGCTCGACCTACGCCATGCAAGAGAAAACAATAACAAAACACAGCCAATAGAGGGAACCTCCACATAATCAGAGTCCGAAAATTACAAAACAACGTGTATCGAACCCACAAAACTTTTCTTTCTTTCTGTCTTGCCGCCCACCCCATCTATAAAAAACTACTCTGGTGCGTTCCCCTCACCAACTGCGCGACCACTAGTCACGACATCCCTCCCGTCAGCTTCGGGGGTCCCCCCGTTTCGCCAGTCTCCGCCCCGACGCCCCGCCTTTTTTGACGATCACCCACTCGTCATCCCCCGCCTCTTCCTCGTCTTCGGACGCCGCGAGTCCGTCGATGTCAAGCTCAATTGGCAGGGACAAGCCCGCCACCCTTTCCTTTATCCGGACCAAGCAGGCCTCCCACCCCTCCGCTCGACCCTCCTCGTGACCCTCTTCACGGCCTTTCTCCAGGCCCCTGGACATCTCGTCTGTGAGGGCGGTGACGACGGTCACCTCCTGATACGACCGAAACCCGGCGACCTTCCAAACCAACTCCTCCTCGGCGGCCTTCGCCCGGCCCGCTAGGCCCGCCGCGCGCGCTTCCTCCTGCTCAAGCGCATTCTCCAGCTCCTTTGACCTGTCTCTAGCAGAGGCAGCCTGCACTTCACAATCGGCCAGGCTCCCCTTTAGGTGCTGGATTTCTGCCTCATACTGGCTGCACCGCTCCCTCTCTTTCCCCAACCGCTCGCTGGCACTCTTACGAAACGCGGCGAGTTCGGCTACCACTCTAGCGACGGTGCTCTCGGTCTTATTTATGGCTGGCGTATGCCTCATAGCTGCAAGCATCAAAGTGATGGCCTGCACGACAAAAGAAAACCTAATTGGGATACTCAACAAAACCCACTAACAAACGTCACCCGACTCATCCAACCTACCTGGACGCCATGCCACATCGCGGTTCCATACAGACCCTCAGGCTCCACCGCCTCTAGCGCCACCCTGTCACGGGGCAAGAAGATATTCTCCGCCAGCCTCGCCACCACACCACAATCCTCAAACACAGACTCGTCGTCCCTCACTTTGAACGGCGCCCGATGAAGAGCCTCGTCAGGATAGCCCTCAACTTCAGCCCTCTTAGCCCTAAAACGAACGAGCGAGGCCTCACAGCTGGGTTCGGCGGCCCTCTCCAGTGCAAACAACGGGTAGTTATAGGGCCAGCTATCCCCGTCGGCCGACCTGGCCTTACCACCCGACGTCCCCGATCCCTCCGGTCGGTCGGCAGCAGGTACCCCCACCACAGCAGGGGATACCCTGGGGCTAGGCGGCTGGGTTTCGGGGGCCTCCACCCCTCCCCCTATCGGCCCTTCACCCCCGACTTCCAGATCGATAACGAAGGGTGCGACCCCCGTACCGGACCCCCCTCCATGCTGACCGATACTCCCCCGCGCCGAAGCAACAGAGGCAGACGAGCTCGCAGGCAGCCTCCTCCTCTTTGCGGACGACTGCCCCCTCCTCGAACCCTCCACCATGGCCTCCTCGCGCAACCTCTTGGGGCCCGTCTTCTTCGACGTTTGCCCCGCCTGCTCCTCAGCTCGCTTCATCATCTCCTCGAGTGACAGACTCATGGTGCGACCTGCGAAAGAAAGAAAGTTCAAAGTAAGCACTTCAGACGCCCTAATAAAAAAATCTATTATACCTTCGGGCCAGATATGCAACGCTATCATTTCAGCCCGGGCGAGCGTCTTGTAGTCTCGGCCCTCCTCCGGGATCGCCATTAGAAACCGGGCCACATGTTTCTCCTCGTCTCCCAGTTCAAATGCCTCATTCGCCTCAGGATTCAGCTCTCCCCAATCTGATCTCATCAGCACGTCCTTCGGCACGAAGACAAACACATATTGCTTGCTCCACCCCTTAATCTTCCCCGGTAACCCTCTGAGGAGCGGATGGCTCTTCTTCGTGGAGAGATAATAGTAGGACCTCAGCCTCCTCACCGTGAAGAAATAGCGAAATAAAGACAGCGAGGGACAAACTTGGTTGCTCACGCACAGCACAAGGAAACCCACAACCACGCTAATGGCATTTGGCTCAGACGATACAACGGCAGGCCTAGGAAATTCAATACATCTAACACGAAGGGATGGGGGGAAGCGCAACCCCTGCTCAAAGGAGGACACATACACCCCCACCTCATAGTCACCGGTGAAACACACCCTCTCTTGCGCGGTAGGAACGCGGACGGAATACGGTGGCCTAATATACAACTCGAAGATCTCGGCAAGGGACCTCTTCAGAACCGACTTCTCGCCCGCAATCTCAAGGGGCATCGCCCCAGTTTTAGCGACAGAGCTCCCTTCCCCCCACCCTCGACCCCAGCGCACGAAACGAAGACGTCGAGGAAGACATCGACAAAAACAGACCGATTACCTGTAGAGCACCGACGGTTTGGACTGCAACGCTACGCTGGTGGCCGACTCCCCATGGGCAACTCCGGCAAGGGCAACGAAATCTCCGACAACCCCAGCCGCTTGGAAAACCTTCACCCAGCAAGCAGTCCTGCCTCTCTCCCCACCCAGAGGTCTTTATATGCGACGCCACGAAGGATCATGACCATCGACCCCACACCACGTGTCATCAATCCGTTCTCTCTCCCGCGTCGATCCGCGTAGTCTGACGCTTCGAGTTATGTCAGCCGTCACTTCTACCACGCGTCAGCCTTGAAGTGGTCGGGTCGCTTCGATTCCCTCCCGCCGTCGAATCACAAAGATGACGTCTATTCACGTGGCTGCCAACATGCCACTTCGATTCCCGCCCAACCCCCGGCAAAATGATCACACCTATTCGAAATCACGCCTTCCTCCCCCTCTTCTTTCCATCCGTCACTCGTACCCAAGATGGGTCCCGCCTCCGTCGAGGCAGCCCAAGCAAGGGTGCATCGCACAATCGGTTTCGGACTCCGACATCAACGTTTAGCAACCGATTAAACGGACTGCCCCACCTCACCCCGCCTCGACATTCCAACTAAAGTCACACTTCGCTTCGCATCAAACCCTTGGTAAACGCGGTACGTCTCAACTTCCCTCTCCCGACGACCCGACTATCCTCGGCATAGCGAAGTTGGGGGCAACTATGTCCCTCACAAAACAAAGGACTTACAGACACAACGAGGAAGAAGACAGACCGACACAAGATCAATTCAGTACATTTATCTAAATAGCAAAGCTATCCATTAAGTCATCCGCACGATACAACAAGACGTCGGGTTTAACCCTCATACAAGAAGATACATGATTCCCCAAATCTACGTCCTCAGCGACGACGTCTCTCGGTCGACCGAGCCCCCATATCCATCGCCACATGGCGAACTCCCGCTTCCTAAGCCTCTTGCACCATCGGAACAACATGCTCGTCATGGTAGCGGCGGATAGCGGCCTCGATCACTCCGCCCTCATCTTCCCGTTTCTCCTCCAGCCACCGCTTCAGGATACCCTTCTCCCTCTTCTCCGCCTCAATGGTCTCCTTTAGGACAGCTATCTGCCCCTTCTGCAACTCGATCACCCTCTCCTTGATAGCCATCTCTACGGCGTGCTTCGACAGGATGTCATCCCTCTCCCGTGTCACCTCTACGAGTTGGCGCTCGATCGTAGCTTTCGACGAATCAAAATACGCGGCCCGCCCCTTCTCTACTTCACGGGACACCACAACCTTCTCCAATTCCGCTTCCGTATCCCTCAGCTTCCCCCTGACCTCACCGAGGTCCGCCCTCGCTCTTTCAAGGGCCGCTCTTATGGCGGCCACAGGAGTGCAGCGCTGCAGGGCCACCATGTCCGTAACCATCTACAAAAGATCCGGGTCAGCTGGACACGAGTAAAGAAAGCCGGAGGGCGAGACGAGGGAATCGGTTTACCTGCATGACGTGCCATACAGCAGAGCCGCACAACCGCTCCGCCCCCACGCGGGTCAAAGATTCACGGTCCCGCGGCAGCATGCAATACTCCGCGAGGCGCGCCGCCACACTGGCGTCCTCGAATATCGACTCGTCACGGCTCACCCGAAAGGGCAGCTTATGGAGGCGGTCGTCCGGAAATGCCTCGACCTCCTCTCGAGTCCTCTTGAAATGGATGAGGGCACCCTCGCAACTCGGGCTCATCAACCTCCCAATATTCCGCAAAGGGATCCCGTACGGCCATTTCTGAACCAGGGACGCATTTCGAGGCTCCACTACCTCCGATACCCACGGCAAAGCGGAGGGACCTACCTCCCGCGCGGACGAACCCGTAGGGAGATCATCGCCGAACCGATTGGTAGAGGCACCTACTTCGGATGCCATTCATCCCCGGTTCGCTCTCTCCCCACTAGAGACCTCGCCTCCCCATTTCTGGGACCCCTCTTCGCGCGCCACTCCCTTGCCTTTCTCGCAAGGCCCAGCGTCCTCCGTGGCTGGGACCCCGGCTGACCCCGATACCCCCGCCGGCCCTCGCTTCACGTCGTCACCTACGAAGGAAAAAGAGTCAGGGTAAGTCTAGCTAAAGGTTCACGAAAAGTCAAAGGTACCTAGGGACCAAAAATCCTGGGCGAGCCGACTGCTCCGCGTCAAACTTGCTAGCTGACGGTACGCCTCGGGCAGCTCCGCCAGAATCTGGGCTTTAGCTAGATCATCCCCATTCAGCCCCACCCTTTCATTCACTAGAGGGTTCTGTGCCCCCCAGTTCGACATCAACACCACGTCACTCGGCATCATCACGAAGGTGAACTCCTCCATCCAGCCGCCGACATCATCGGGCACCTCGAGGACAAGCTCCCGTCCCTTCCTAGCGCAAACACAGTGATACATTCCCCTCTTCCGAACTATGAAGAAATGCTAGAACAGTGCCAAGGATGGACTCAAGGAGCTGGCAAGACACAAGATGACGAACCCCACCAGCAAGCCCCAGGATCGGGGGGCCAGGGTAAAGATCGGCAATTCCAGGAAATTCAATAGATAAAGAAGATACGGGTGGATCGGGAAACGGAGCCCCAACTCGAACGACCGGGCGTAAACCCCGACCTCATTATCTCCGTGCGAGCACACCCTTTCCTCTGGCCCGGGGACCCGTACCTCATAGGGCAGACGCACGAACCGCATGCGAATCTCCCTGATGTTGATCCTATCCTACCTACATTTGAGGGACCCAATCACCCTGGAACAACGGTGCGCCATGACCCCCTTTCCCTAGGCCACCGCACCCCCCGTGGCAATGCCCCCTCTTCCACAGGCTCCTCCTCTCCCACTCTGCTGCCGCCCCCGAACTCGAAACGAGAAGCCATCGGTCGGAAAGTAAAAAAAAGAATTAATTACTATTACCTAGCCGATCCGTCGAATCGGGAAGACGATTGGAAGTAGATCACCAGCGGCGGAAGTCGCAACCACGCCAGCAAGCGATAGACGAAAGCAAGAAACACTGAAGAAGAATCGAAGACGGAGGAAAACTCCCGCCGACTACCTTCCCCCTTTTTATATAAAATAAGCCACCAGGTCATCGGGACCGTCGATGCGCCGCCACGGGGCGCCCATCAGGATATCCTTGACGCCTCGACTGGCGTGAGAGTCACCGTATCCACGCGTCATGAACCCTATAGCAGAGACACTTCGTTTTTCTACCGCCCTTTCGAATCGTAATAATGACCAATAGGGCAGGAGTTCCCAAGCTTGCGTTGCCACCCCGGGCGCGGACTGGGATCCATACCGACGTCTCGAAACATCGGGAGCGGTTCGCCATCCGAGCCGAGCTGGGCTCCCACCTCGTGCTCGAATGTCGGGGGCAATTGTTACGACCTAAAGGTCATGGGAGTCTGGCTCCTCCCCAGAACCACTAATATACCTCACTGGCTCGTCCCATTTCGAACGGACAGCCGACACGACGCCGGGGCGCCCCCCGCCCGGACTTCTGTAACGACTGGTTTTCATGTATCTGGGTTATTTATATTATATATATGTTTTGGTGGATTTTCTTCTTATGCGTGGTTTTTCGTCTCCGTAGTTTTTGTTTTCGTTCATTTCGTCGTGTTTTCCTAGCTTCTTCCGTTGATCGTCGATTTCAGAGTAAGTCATTCGTGACGGGCTTCATATCGGTCATATCTTATTGTTAGATCAAGCCTAGGAGTCTTAGGAATCGATCCCGGAGCTTCACTCTCCATTTCGGCACTTTCTGTGCACGTTAGCCGGTACAAGAAGGGGAACCGACCGACTAGATGACGATTTAGTCAGTCGGCAAACCTTCATGGACCGACTAGTGGGCTTTGTTAATTATTCAGGAGTTATTGTTTATCGTTAGTCGGTCTAAGAACATTTGTCGACCGACTAGGTTGCAAACTAGTCGGTCAGCAATCGTTCTTTAACCGACTAGCTCTATGATCATTTTTGATACCAAGTACTATTCATTCTTAGTCGGTCTAAGAACGTTCGTCGACTGACTAGATGAGAAACTAGTCGGTCAGTAGTTGTTCTTTGACCGACTAAATCTAAATCCTATTTTTCGTCAGGAGTTACTGTTTACACTTAGTCGGTCTGCGTTGGTCAACCGACCGACTAGTTCCCAAACTAGTCGGTCAGAGGTTGCTCTTTGACCGACTAATCAGTGTCGAAACCCTAATTTCTGGGCAGCCGCCAGCTCTTCCTATTTAAACCCCCAAACATTTTCCTTTTCTTCTTTCATTTCTCCTGAGCCTCTTTCTTCCCCAAATCATCATCCATCTAACCCTAGCCCTCCTCCTTCATCAAGAGCTCCTCCCCCTCTCCATTTTGGCCGGCCACCTCCTCTAGGTCGCCGGAAAACCCCCAAAAATCCCCAAAACCCCATTTCTCCAGATTTTCTCCCCATTTCCAGATCTGAACCGTAGGTTCCCCGGATCGTTTCTTCCGTCGCCGTGCTTGCTCAGCATCGTTCTTCCGCTAACGACTCAGTAATAACTCGATCATTTAATTTTCTCATAACCCATTTGTGTTTTTGTGAAACCCTAATAAAAACTAGGTTGGATGTTGTTCTAATATTGTTTTGCCATGGCAGCGATCTCATCTCCGTAGTTAGCATTTGTGTGACGGCCTCGTTGATCGTCATCCTCGGTGCTAGGCAAGTGAAACTTGCCACTTAGGGTTTTAGGCCATGTCTTAGGCCATTTGCTTGTGTAGGCGTAAAAGAGACTAGGCGACGAAATGATACTCGCCTAGGCGCAATTTCAGGAACTAGCTTGACAACGAAGTTAGATTCCGTCATTTATCATGTTGCATAACTACCATGTCACGTTTAATTTTAATTAACGGTACGTGAATTAATTGTCATCCATGCTATCCATGTTGAATGTCGCATTCGTAGCACACGCTACAATACTTGTGTTTCCTGGCTCGTGTTCCAGAAGCGGGCCACGTGAGTTGGTTGATAGCCAATGCCCGATCTACTTGTTTCCGGCTAGGCACCTGCGTTGCAGGCATAACCCTATGCCATACGTGTTAAATACACTTCCTGGCTCGTGATCCAGAAGCGAGCATTCCGTGTTCGGGGTAATGCCCTGGCTCGATACACGTGGAGGGGTAGGGATAAGCGGTCACCTGAGCTTACGAGTTGGCCCGATCAGCCACTCTAGCCAGCAGTCGAAATCTCTGTGAACGACTTGTTACTTGACGTGTTTACTTGACGTGATCACTTGACGTGAACTACTTGACTTGTACGTGTCCGTGTTTTACTTGTAAAACTTGTTATCCATGACATACTTGCTACTTGTACTTCCCTTTACTTGTCACTTCCATACTATACTTGCCATGTCATGCATCATACTATAACTGCTAGGTTGTTAGTTTACCTCACTTTCAGTTTCCTTGCCCAGGTCTTTTAGACTTGCTGACATGTGCCCCTCTACTCTTTTGGGTGACACATGTTAGATCCTGAGCCTGAGTTCATTGTTGAGGATGAGGTGTTTGCGGACGCCGAGCCCGAGCCTGTGTTTGACGAGGACTTCGTGGGCACGGGCGATCGGTCGTAGAGACTGTTTTGTCGTTGTTTAGACTGTTTTGTTGTCGGTGCGTGGCACCAATACTTTGTTATGTTTGTCCTTGTTGGCCTTGTTCTGGGCCTTTAGACTCTTTCTTTTAGCCTGGTGGCTTTTCTGGATGTTGAACTTAATTTTAATGTTGGACAAATTCTGAGATTTGAGATTTTATTCCTGTCTCTCCTTGTGTTATTATTTTTGTTCCGTTTGTGATTACAGGGACCTGCTTATGTTTTATTGACGCTTATCGGGTTTGGGGCTTCACAGCTCCACTCTCGTGCGGACCTTTTCACGTCTCGCCTCCATTTTAGGGAAGCGGGACGTGACAGGTTTTGTTGGTAGCCCATGCAGGTCCATCTGTAACTGTGAATTGTCGGAATAACGATAATAATGTTAGAATGTCCAATAAACTAAGTTCGACATCCGAGTCATAAGCTATGAGTCTAATCTGTCTCGTTTTCTGTGTCATTAGATGGCAGGAAGGCGATTTACCCGTGGTGGTGGTAGCAGTGCGCCCCCTCATGACGAGGAGCCTGAGCGGAAGCCCACCAATGGGGAGATGATGCGGATGATGCTTCAGATGATGCAAGTGCAGCAGGGCGTGCTTCTGCAAGTCCAGAATGCTCCAGTTGTTCGGGGTGCTCGGGCAGTTCAGGATGCCCCTCGCTCCGAGCCGAGAGCGAAGCAATTTCGGGAGCTGGGTCCCGCATATTTTGATGGGTCTGAGGGTCCTCTGGCTGCCGATGAGTGGATTCGAAACATAGAGGATAATTTAAAGATGGCGAAGATCGGCCCGGCTGGATGGGTTGATCTAGCGAAGAGGCAACTCAAGGATAATGCTCGGAATTGGTGGGATGCTGAGGAGGAGCTGTTGGAGGAGCCGATAGCTTGGGCTACCTTCAAGTCTAGTTTCGATGAGGAGTTCTTTCCGAAGGCTGCTAGGAAGGAGATGCTGCAGCGTTTTATTGAGCTGAAGCAAGGGAGCTCGACGGTGGATCAGTACCACCAAGAGTTCACTAGGCTGAGTCGGTTCGCACCGAAGATGGTGCAGGATGCTGATGAGAGGGCTCAGAGGTTCCTGCAGGGACTTGCTTTGGAGCTACAGAGTTTTGTGTCTTCCTCTGATCTGGACTCATATCAGAAGGTTCTGGTCGCTGCGAGGAGGCAGGAGCTGAACCTGAGCCAGAGGAGGGGACATGTTTCTGGTGCTGGGAAGAGGCCTATGGAGCAGGCCAGAGCGGTGGTTAGGCAGGGGTTCAGGCCCAACCAGCCAGCTCAGTTCAAGAGGCCAGGAGGGCCTATTCTGAAGACTTGCCATTTCTGCGGCAAGCCTGGCCACGTCAAGGATCAGTGTAGGAGATTCCTGGGCCAGTGTGTTGTCTGTGGAGACCCTACCCATACCATGAAGGATTGTCCGAGGTCGAAGCAGCCTTGGAAGGCACCTGTTGCAGCACAGCCGTTGCAGCAGAGAGCGTCGGTTCCTGCTGGACGTGGATCAGCTCTTGTTCCACAGAGGCAGGCTTTCCAGCAGGCTTTTCCACCGAGGCGACAGGCTTTTCTGATGACCGCTGTGGAGAATGGAGCTGTGGATGAGGTTATCGCAGGTAATCCTCAATCTAGCTGTTACTTTCCCAGCTAGTTTGATTGTTAGATTATGTTGTTTGCTTGAACATGATTGTTTGCTAGACTAGGGCTTGATTGTTAAATTGCTTGTTAGGTGTGATTTTGGTGTGCACATTTCCTGCACGAGTCCTCTTTGACTCAGGTGCATCGATGTGCATTATTTCTCGGAGCTTCGTGGAGAAGCATTCCTTGTCGACGTCCCCTCTTCCGAAGAGTTGGAATATCGTCACAGGAAATGGCGTGGTCTCGGTGCATCTTGGTTGCAATTCTTGCTCGTTGGTGGTCTGTGGACATGAGCTTTACGCTGATTTCATTGTCCATGACATCATCAACTATGATGCGGTCCTTGGGATGGATTGGCTTGCGAGCTTCTATGCTACAATTGACTGTCGGAGGAAGAAGGTGGTGTTCGAGATTCCCAGACATCCAGTATTTGAGTTCAGCCGAGGTAGCAGTTCGCTTGGCCCTGTCAGATTTCGGGCCAGGCCGGTGGAGTTTGTGGCTATGCAGATGGAGCTGGAGAGGCCAGCGGTTGTGCGGGACTTTGATGACGTCTTCCCTGAGGAGATGTATGGATTGCCACCTGATCGAGCTTTAGAATTTTCTGTTGATCTTGTTCCGGGAGCGCAACCGATTTCGAAGGCGCCATATCGTATGGCACCCGATGAGTTCGAGGAATTGCGGAAGCAGCTGGATGAGCTTTTGCAGAAGGGTTATATCAATCCTAGTGTGTCTCCGTGGGGAGCACCAGTGTTGCTGGTAAAGAAGAAGGATGGTTTGCGTCGCATGTGCGTGGACTATCGGGAGTTGAATGCGGTGACCATTAAGAATAAATACTCGTTGCCTCGCATCGATGATATTTTTGATCAGCTTGGAGGTTCGAGGGTGTTTTCGAAGTTGGATCTGAGGAGTGGTTATCATCAGCTGAAGGTGAAGAAGGATGATGTTCCGAAGACGGCATTCAGGACGAAGTATGGACACTATGAGTTTGTGGTTATGCCTTTCGACGTAACTAACGCATCCGCAGTTTTCATGAATCTGATTTTCTATGACTTTTTAGATAAGTTTGTCGTTATTTTCATTGACGACATTCTGATCTATTCAAAGTCCGAGGAGGAACATGCATCGCACTTGAGGACAGTGTTGGAGATTTTGAGGAAGCATCGCTTGTATGCTAAGTTTTCGAAGTGCGAGTTTTGGCTGGACCGTGTTGCTTTTCTCGGGCATGTGGTGACTGGAGATGGTATTTCAGTGGATCCCGAGAAGATCAGGGCCATCAGAGAGTGGCCTGTTCCGCAGTCAGCATCTGAGATCCGGAGTTTCCTTGGGCTTGCCGGTTACTATCGGCGCTTCATTAAGGACTTTTCCCGTATTGCTGAGCCGATGACCAGATTGACGCAGAAGGATGTGTAATTTGTTTGGTCGGGTGATTGTGAGAATGCTTTTGGCGTTCTGAGGGAGAGATTGACGACTGCCCATATTCTTGTTGTGCCTGATCGCAGTGGAGGATTCGAGATCTTTTGCGATGCTTCTGGCAAGGGTCTAGGTTGTGTGTTGCATCAGCACGGGCATGTTGTGGCTTATGCTTCACGTCAGCTCAAGACTCATGAGAAGAATTACCCGACGCATGATTTGGAGTTGGCTACTGTTGTGTTTGCCCTTAAGATTTGGAGGCACTTCTTGCTGAGTGAGAAAGTGAAGATCTTCACCGATCACAAAAGCTTGAAGTATATTTTTACTCAGAAGGAGCTCAACATGCGACAGCGTCGATGGTTGGAGCTCATGGCGGATTATGAGATTGATTTGCAGTTTCACCTTGGCAAGGTGAATGTGGTTCCTGATGCGCTGAGTAGGCTTCCAGCGGTGATGTTGTTGACTTCGCTGTGGAGATTGCAGCAGGATTTTTGCGAGTCTGGTGTTGAGATTGTTCTTCCTGGGGAGGCCTCTTCGTTGATGAGTATGCAGATTCAGTCGACGATCGTGGATCGGATCAAGGTTGGTCAGGTTGGGGATGCTAAGTTGGTTAAGATTCGGGAGCAGGTTGAAGCCGGTCTGCGGACTGACTTTTTGATTCATGAGGATGGCTCGCTGAGGTTTGGAGCTAGGTTGTGTGTGCCAGTTGGGGATATTAGAGAGGAGTTGTTGGTGGAGGCACACAGTTCGCCGTATTCTGTGCATCCTGGTGGCACCAAGATGTACAAGGATCTTCGTCTGAACTATTGGTGGCATGGTATGAAGAGGAGTGTGGCTCGGAGTGTAGCCAAGTGCTTGGTTTGCCAGCAGGTAAAGGCGGAGCATCAGCGTACGGCAGGGTTGCTACAACCGCTTCTGATTTCAGAGTGGAAGTGGCAACACATCACTATGGATTTCGTGACTGGACTACCTCGGAGTCCGAAGCAGAATGACGCGATTTGGGTGATTGTAGATCGATTGACCAAATCCGCGCACTTTATTCCATTCTGAGTAGGACAGTCCACTGAGGCGCTAGCAAGGAGATACATGGAGGTAAATTCTTTTACTCTCCGTTTCTATTTCCTTTTTCCTAGTTTAGATAGTGATATAATGTGAATCGTGCAGGAGGTCGTACGACTTCACGGAGTCCCTGTGAGTATCGTGTCGAACAGAGACACGAGGTTCACATCTCAGTTCTGGCAGAGTTTGCAGAAGAGCTTGGGTACGCGTCTGAGTTTTAGCACGGTGTACCATCCGCAGACGGATGGCCAGTCCGAGAGGACGATTCAGATCTTGGAGGACATGCTGAGGGCGTGCATGTTGGATTTCAAGGGTTCGTGGGAGGACCATCTACATCTGGTGGAGTTCTCTTACAACAACAGCTTCCAGGCGTCCATTGGCATGACGCCTTTCGCCGCATTGTATGGGAGGAAATGTCGATCGCCACTGAGTTGGGATGACGTTGGTGATCGGGAGCTGTTGGGACCTGAGATGATTGTGGAGGCGGTGGATGTTGTCAGGGACATTCGGGAGAGGTTGAGGATTGCTCAGGACCGTTTTAAGCATTGGGCAGATGCTAAACGTCGTCCTTTGGAGTTTCAGCCAGGCGACCATGTGTTCTTGAATATTTCCCCGAATCGTGGTGTGATTCGCTTTGGGAAGCGAGGGAAGCTGAGCCCGCGATACATTGAACCGTTTGACATTCTGGAGAGAGTTGGCGAGGTAGCCTACCGCTTAGCCTTGCCGCCATCTTTGGAAGGAGTTCACAATGTTTTCCATGTGTCTCAGCTTCGTCGATACATTAGCGATCCATCTCATGCTGTGGATTTCTCGGAGATTACCGTTCGCCCTGATATGACATATGACCAGCAGCCAGTGCAGATTTTGGACAGGCGTCAGAAGTCACTCCGAAACAAGAGTGTCAATCTTGTGAGGGTGATGTGGCGACACGGCTCGCCAGGAGAGTCTACTTGGGAGAATGAGGATGAGATGCAAGAGCGTTTCCCACTTTTGTTCCCGGACACGTGAGTGTTGGGAAATTCCGAGGACGGAATTTTTCTTAAGTTGGGGAGGATGTAACGACTGGTTTTCATGTATCTGGGTTATTTATATTATATATATGTTTTGGTGGATTTTCTCCTTATGCGTGGTTTTTCGTCTCCGTAGTTTTCGTTTTCGTTCGTTTCGTCGTGTTTTCCTAGCTTCTTCCGTTGATCGTCGATTTCGGAGTAAGTCATTCGTGACGGGCTTCATATCGGTCATATCTTATTGTTAGATCAAGCCTAGGAGTCTTAGGAATCGATCCCGGAGCTTCGCGCTCCATTTCGGCACTTTCTGTGCACGTTAGCCGGTACAAGAAGGGGAACCGACCGACTAGATGACGATTTAGTCGATCGGCAAACCTTCATGGACCGACTAGTGGGCTTTGTTAATTATTCAGGAGTTACTGTTTATCGTTAGTCTATCTAAGAACATTTGTCGACCGACTAGGTTGCAAACTAGTCGGTCAGCAATCGTTCTTTAACCGACTAACTCTATGATCATTTTTGATACCAAGTACTATTCATTCTTAGTCGGTCTAAGAACGTTCGTCGACTGACTAGATGAGAAACTAGTCGGTCAGTAGTTGTTCTTTGACTGACTAAATCTAAATCCTATTTTTCGTCAAGAGTTACTGTTTACACTTAGTCGGTCTGCGTTGGTCAACCGACCGACTAGTTCCCAAACTAGTCGGTCAGAGGTTGCTCTTTGACCGACTAATCAGTGTCGAAACCCGAATTTCTGGGCAGCCGCCAGCTCTTCCTATTTAAACCCCCAAACGTTTTCCTTTTCTTCTTTCATTTCTCCTGAGCCTCTTTCTTCCCCAAATCATCATCCATCTAACCCTAGCCCTCCTCATTCATCAAGAGCTCCTCCCCCTCTCCATTTTGGCCGGCCACCTCCTCTATGTCACCGGAAAACCCCCAAAAATCCCCAAAACCCCATTTCTCCAGATTTTCTCCCCATTTCCAGATCTGAACCGTAGGTTCCCCGGATCGTTTCTTCCGTCGCCGTGCTTGCTCGGCATCATTCTTCCGCTAACGACTCGGTAATAACTCGATCATTTAATGTTCTCATAAACCATTTGTGTTTTTGTGAAACCCTAATAAAAACTAGGTTGGATGTTGTTCTAATATTGTTTTGCCATGGCAGCGATCTCATCTCCGTAGTTAGCATTTGTGTGACAGCCTCGTTGATCGTCATCCTCGGTGCTAGGCAAGTGAAACTTGCCACTTAGGGTTTTAGGCCATGTCTTAGGCCATTTACTTGTGTAGGTGTAAAAGAGACTAGGCGACGAAATGATACTCGCCTAGGCGCAATTTCAGGAACTAGCTTGACAACGAAGTTAGATTTCGTCATTTATCATGTTGCATAACTACCATGTCATGTTTAATTTTAATTAACGGTACGCGAATTAATTGTCATCCATGCTATCCATGTTGAATGTCGCATTCGTAGCACACGCTACAATACTTGTGTTTCCTAGCTCGTGTTCCAGAAGCGGGCCACGTGAGTTGGTTGATAGCCAATGCCCGATCTACTTGTTTCCGGCTAGGCACCTGCGTTGCAGGCATAACCCTATGCCATACGTGTTAAATACACTTCCTGGCTCGTGATCCAGAAGCGAGCATTCCGTGTTCGGGGTAATGCCCTGGCTCGATACACGTGGAGGGGTAGGGATAAGCGGTCACCTGAGCTTATGAGTTGGCCCGATCAGCCACTCTAGCCAGCAGACGAAATCTCTGTGCACGACTTGTTACTTGACGTGTTTACTTGACGTGATCACTTGACGTGAACTACTTGACTTGCACTTGTCCGTGTTTTACTTGTAAAACTTGTTATCCATGACATACTTGCTACTTGTACTTCCCTTTACTTATCACTTCCATACTATACTTGCCATGTCATGCATCATACTATAACTGCTAGGTTGTTAGTTTACCTCACTTACAGTTTCCTTGCCCAAGTCTTTTAGACTTGCTGACATGTGCCCCTCTACTCTTTTGGGTGACACATGTTAGATCCTGAGCCTGAGTTCATTGTTGAGGACGAGGTGTTTGCGGACGCCGAGCCCGAGCCTGTGTTTGACGAGGACTTCGTGGGCACGGGCGATCAGTCGTAGAGACTGTTTTGTCGTTGTTTAGACTGTTTTGTTGTCGGTGCGTGGCACCAATACTTTGTTATGTTTGTCCTTGTTGGCCTTGTTCTGGGCCTTTAGACTCTTTCTTTTAGCCTGGTGGCTTTTCTGAATGTTGAACTTAATTTTAATGTTGGACAAATTCTGAGATTTGAGATTTTATTCCTGTCTCTCCTTGTGTTATTATTGTTGTTCCGTTTGTGGTTACAGGGACCTGCTTATGTTTTATTGACGCTTATCGGGTTTGGGGCTTCATAGCTCCACTCTCGTGCGGACCTTTTCACGTCTCGCCTCCATTTTAGGGAAGCGGGGCGTGACAACTTCGGAGACCAGTAAGGCGTCGGCCGACCCGGAGGTCCGAGGCTACAGGGGGATGGGCACACCTCGTCGTGCCCCCCTCCCCGACAAAAGCGCTCAACCGCTCTCGCTCGGTCCGCCAGGAGCAGCGCGCCCGGGGTACGCCCGGGAAGCGCAGCCTCGTATGTTGACAGAGGCACATCCGTTCCCCCTCCCTACCGGCGATCCATGATCCCCACCCGAAAATGTTCGCGGCCGGGCCGAACACCCCACGATCAGGTCGGCTCGGCGGCCCCACACGAACCCATCCGTGGGGAAACGCACCGCTGGATTATTGACTCATAACACATGACAAACAACTTAGTATAAGGACGCGACTGACACTAACGCCGCCCGACCATCTGACAAAGCACCCCCTGGCCGATGCGCCCCCTGACACTTCATGCTTTCGGCCCTGACACCCTGACAAAAACACCCATGGCCGTTGCGCCATCTGACAAAAGCGAGGCTGACACTCCTGTTCCTAACATCCTCGTCCGAAGCTTCTGCTGACAGTCGGGCCAGCTCAGCATGTCGATTCAGCACGCCAGGTCATCCCCACCTAACCGCATCCCATCAGGTATAAATACCCCCTCACTTCTTACGGTGAGGGGGTTGGCAAATTCAATCCCAATCTCATTATCCACACACGAGAGCAAAGGTCGTCCATATCTTTGTTCTCCCACCCATAGCTCGTCACGTACGGTCGGCGCATCCACAGTCCGACCTGCGTGCCTAGCCCCCGCTTTAAGTCCAATTACTGACTTAGGCATCGGAGAGGCTAAGGGTTGGACACCAACCCGGCCTTTCTGACGAGTTGCTCATTGCAGAGGATCGCTCATCCCCTGGCTTATGTCCGCCTTCGGCTCCTGCAGTCCGACCTTCCTCAACCGTATCATGTGGGATTCAACTCCGTGGTCCGCTCCAGCGACAAGCTTAGCCTCATCACCCCCCTAATCACTTGTCAAATAGCCTACCCAAATTCTCTCAACAACATAACCACTGTTCCCTTGGTTCCCTCTAATACAAATTCATTGTACGCGAGTTCCACCCCGCAACAGTTGTATACTTACTCCCCCTGCTTTGATGCGGTTCTCCCCCTGCATCGAAGCTGTTAGCAAAACAATACAATACATTTGTTTCGATTCTTTTTTGCATTTCATATTTTCTCCCCCTTGTCATCAACAAAAATAATTCAATGACATATTATAATTGATCATTATTCAATTCTTTTTCACTAACAATACCCAATTCTCTACAAAGTCTAGAAAAAGTATCCTTTTATAGGGGTTTTGTTAGAATATCTGCAACTTGCAATTCAGAGGAGACAAATTTAAGTTCAACATCCTTTTTGGTACAATGATCATCTATAAATCTGTGTCTGATATCAATATGCTTTGTTCTAGGATGAAGAACTGAGTTTTTAGTGAGATTAATCGTGCTTTTATTATCGCAATAAATTACACATGTAGATGTATTAACACCATAATATACGAGAACTTGTTTCATCCAAAGTATTTGGGCACAGGCAAGTCTGGCAGCTATATACTCTACCTCAGTGGTAGATAGTGAAACTGAGCTTTGCTTTTTGCTAAACCATGAAACAAGGGAATGTCCAAGAAAATGACATGTTCCACTTGTGCTTTTTCTTGTGGCTTTACAACCAGCATAGTCTGCGTCACTAAATGAAGTTAAATTAAATGTGCTGCTTTTGGGATAAAATAGTCCAAAGTCAGAAGTGGTCTTAAGATATCTAAATATGTATTTTACCGCTTTCAGATGTGATTCTCTCGGATCACATTGAAATCTAGCACATGCACAAACACTAAACATAATGTCAGGCCGGCTAGCAGTTAAATAGAGTAAAGATCCGACCATACCTCGATATGTTTTCTGATCGACCTTATTACCTGCTTCGGCTTTGTCTAAAGAAGTGGATGTTGCCATCGGTATGTTCTTTCCTGATGCGGTTTCCATGCCGAACCTTTTGATCAAGTCTTTGGCATACTTCGTTTGATGAATAAAGGTTCCTTCTTTTCCTTGCTTGATTTGTAATTCGAGAAAATATGTGAGCTCCCACATGTGGTTCATTTCAAATTCTTCTTGCATTAACTTAGCAAACTCTTGACAAAGATCTTCTTAGTAGATCGGAAAATGATGCCATCTACAGAAATTTGAATGAGAATGATATCATCATGAATTTTCTTAACAAATAAAGTTGTGTCTATTTTTCCAACAATGTAACTTGAGTCAATCAAGAATTTTCTTAATCTTTCATACCAATCTCTTGGAGCTTGTTTTAGACCATACAAGGCTTTATTTAACTTGTAAACATATCCTATTTTCTTATCATGTTCAAATCCGGGAGGTTGTTCAACGTAGACTTCCTCCTTTATGAACCCATTTAGAAAAGCGCTTTTCACATCCATATGATATAGTTTGAAGTTTTTATATGATGCAAATGCAAGTAACATCCTAATAGATTCTAATCTAGCAACATGAGCAAAAGTTTCGTCAAAATTTATACCTTCTTCTTGAGAGTATCCATGTGCTACTAACCTTGCTTTATTTCTTACCACATTTCCATCTTCGTCTAGTTTGTTCCGGTATACCCATTTAGTGCCGATAACTGGACGGTCTTCCGGTCTTGGTACTAACTCCCATACTTGATTGCGTTCAAATTGCAGGAGTTCTTCTTGCATGGCTTCAATCCATGCTTCATCTGCAAAAGCTTCTTCTACCTTTTTCGGCTCAACATTAGAAACAAATGCAACATGTGTCAAGTGTTCTGTTTGAGATCTAGTTCTAATTCCTGCATCAATATCACCTATGACTTGTGTGTGTGTGTGTGTGATATGTGACTTCAGAGAAAGATTTTGGCAAAGAGCTAGAGATGTCATTAACAGTGATAGATTCATTATTAGGAGTAGATGCAATGATTATGATGTCATCATCATTATGAGCAGTATTATGAGATAGAGATTCATCAAATGTTACATGTAAAGTTTCAACAATAGTTTCGAAACTTTTATTGTAAACTCTATATGCCTTACTACGTAAAGAGTAACCGATAAATATGCCTTCATCCGCTTTGGAGTCAAACTTATCTAAGTTATCTTTAGTATTCAGAATATAGCACTTACAACCAAAAACTCTGAAGTAAGATACTTTTGGAATTCGTTGGAGTAGTAATTCATAAGGGGTCTTTTCGAAAGGTTTTCTTATTAGAACTTTATTTTGAATATAGCACGCGGTTGCTACAGCTTCTGCCCAAAAACTTTTTGGAAGGTTGCTTTCACACAACATTGCTTGTGCACACTCTTGGAGTGTTCTATTTTTCCTTTCACCTACCCCATTTTGAGGAGCAGCTCTAGGAAAATCAAAAGTATGAGAAATGCCTCGTTCTTCACAAAATAGTTTAAAATGTTCATTTTCAAATTCTCCACATTGATCACTTCTTAAAGAAATAATTTTCAAAGAGTATAAACGTTCAATTCTTTTGAAAAATATTTCGAATTCACGGAAAGCATCATTCTTATGAGTTAAGAATAATACCCACGTATATCGAGTATAATCATCAACTATAACAAATACGTATTTAGAGTTGCATAAAGATGGAGTTCTAGTTGGGCCAAACAAGTCCATATGAAGTAGTTCAAGTGGCCTATTAGAACTAAGAGCTCCAATATTATTAAATGAACTCTTATGCATTTTGCCAAATTGACATGAATCACATATTTTATCCAATATAAAATTTATCTTGGGAAGTCCTTGCACCAACTCTTTCCTAGAAATCTTATCCATATTTTTGATGTTCACGTGACCAAAGCGTCTGTGCCAAAGCAAGGGGTTATTTGTTGAAACAATTAAGCAAACATTTGATTCAAATTCATTTAATCTAAGTACATAGATATTTTCTACTCGCTTACCTTTAACAAGGATATTTTTCATATTCTTGTCATAAACTAAGCAGGAGTTAAGAGTAAATAGAACTTTCATACCTTTGTCGCATAGTTGACTTATGCTTAACAGATTATGCTTTAGTCCTTTCACCAAGCTTACATCTTTGATGAGAAATTTTGAAGGACTGTCAATATTACATATTCCGACAATTTTACCTTTCTTGTTGTCACCAAATGTCATGGTTCCGCCATCATACATTTTTAGACTGCTAAGTAGTCTTACGTTCCATGCCACGTGTGCGGAGCATCCGCTATCCATTATCCATATGTCCTGAAAGAAGATAATTTTGACACGTTTGGTACCCACTTATAATTGGGTCCGATTTGTTAGAGAAAAGACAATTTTATTGTTATGTGCGATCTTAAATGTTGGGTATCAGAAGAATATACATGAAGCATGTGGATACCCTAATGTATGTACAAAATGAAGGAGTTACTTATTAGGAACCCAAATTCTATTTGAATTTGATTTCCTATGAACAAATGAATCTTTATAAAATCCATGCATACTTCTAGTCAAATTATGACCATAAACATTTATATCATGCAGGCATAAGTGTTTAGGTACCCATATCATGTTAGTTCTAATATTTTGTACATTGTGAGGTTTGTGTACAAAATGTGATCTTTGATATACGTTGTGTATAACATGTGGTTCATGTGGCATGTGGGGTGTATTGTGTCTAACATTTCTTCCATACACAAGAGCATGCTTTTTAACATTTGTATGCACAACATTCTCATTTTTACAATTGTTACTAGAGGTAGAAGCATGAGCATTCTTATTATGTTGTGGATACATGCTTTTGTGAATGAGTAGCTTTTGCACTTGGATTCGTCTTAAACTCATCAAGCTTAAGAACTAATTCTTCGTGTTTAAGCTTACTCGTGCTCAAAACATTTTCAAGCATCTCAATTCTATCATTTAAACTGGAAACATAAATAGCATGTTCAGTTTTCAGTGCATCGTGATCACATACCAATTTATCATGTTCTTTATGCAGAGCCTTGTGTTTCTTGTCTAGAATCTTGTGTTTCTTTGACAAACGTTCATATTCTCTATAGAGGTTTTTATATGCGCTTGCAATGTCAAATTCATTTTCCTCATCGGAACTGGAATCACTTACCTCGTCTTTGTCGTTTTGACGTGCCATCATGCATAGTTCTTCATCGTTGACTTGAGGTATCTTCATGAGTGTTTGGATCTCATTTGATCTTGATCCGAATATTTCATCCAACAAGTTTATGATTTGATGTACAGTTTCCGTCTTTTCTACAAGATCTAATATTTGATCAGTTAATCCAGTGTAGAGTAAATGCATTACCTTGAGGCTGTTGAAGTAGGCTTCCTCTTGATCAGGACTCCATTGAGTTTGTGGTATGGTTGGAATCTCGTATGGTTCTCTGAGAGATCTCATGTATTTCAGATTTTGTGCCTCTAAGAAGATTTCCATTCTCCTTTTCCATTGAGAATAAAGATTGCCGTTGAAGATCGGAGGGGTGTGAGTGTTGCAGATGTTTGTTGATGCCATCGCTTTGACCTTGCTCTGATACCAAGAGTTGGATCCTGTGGATGGCAAACAACACTAGAAGGGGGGTTGAATAGTGTTGTGCAAATAATAAATCTTTTTCGATCGTTGATTAAAGTCCTTCTAATGTTGCCTAAGAAACCAAGTAGAGCGATCTACGCTTGTTCTTAATCAACAAGTTAATCTTAAACAATTATAATTACAATCGGATAAGAGATCTTTACATACAGATAGATCTTTACACAGAGATAGATTTACACATCGGAATTAAATGTATGATCTTTGTAATATGCAAATGAACAAGGAATTACAAAGATATAATAATAACAAAGTAAATAAAAATTGCTCGCAGAGATAAATAATAAGTCACAGAAAAGCAATCGCAGACACAATGATTTTTATCCTGGTTCCCCACAACTTTTGTGGTACGTCCAGTCCCCGACCAATCCGGTACGAGATTTTCCACTATCTGCATTGGCAAATACAAATACCTAACTCCACTCGTTAGGATTTCCAACGACCTAGTCTTGACCAGGATTTCCAACGACAACACCTAGACTTGTCTAGGGTTCCAACAAAAACACAATAAAAATCAATATCCAATTCACCACAATAAATTGGTGGAGATTGGTTTTACACCCGGATTCTATAGCCAAATAGTAATAGACGAATTACGTGTAGTGGCTTGATAGAATAAGATTCTAGATCACACAAAGATACGAATGAATTCTTTGTGATCTAGATCTAATGTTTTTCAAAAATCCTTTAAATTAAAATCAAGAGAAAAGTAATACGGATTTGAAAAACAGTTAGCCAATAAAACGAGATTATGATCTTCAGAAAATAATAACAAAATTTGCAAGATCAAGAATAAAACAGAATTGGCTAAAGAGAGAATGAGAGCTTAGAACTTTAGAGCGTTTGCACGAGAGAATTTGAATTCAATAGTTGTTGTGTTTTTCTCAATGAAAATGATCCACTATTTATCGGAGAAATCTGAGAATTTGAAATTCAAATTATTTTGACTTTTGTCCCGAAAATCATGGGAGAAAATCACTCAAAGATATTTCAAAATTTAAGTCAAAACGTCGAACTTCGACAGCTGGTAGTCGACTCCCTAGGAGTGGTAGTCGACTCCCAGTGTGTTTCAGGAAATCTTAATTCTCAGCTGGTAGTCGACTCCCAGAGGAGTTTTTCCTGCGACACAACTAGTCAAATAGGTAGTTAGCTCCAGGGTGTAGTGGAGTTTCACTACGGAAATACAAAACGACTAGCGAAAGCTCTCAAAATCCTTTTTGAAGATGATTTAAAAGATATACAAAACATTTTAAAATCGTTTGTGTATGTGTGATTGTCTATACGATTTGGCTTTAACAATACCCTAAGAAAGACACAACACACTCACTATAGACTAGGACACGTCTTCGAAAGCTTGATCAATTGATGGAGTAGATGCGAACTTCACTTGAGCTTCTTGTTCTATTTGAGCTTTAAACTTCATCATTTGATCTTGGCAACGTTCGTCCTTGTCTTTGAGCATAGATTGTGTTTCTTTGAGTATGAATAAAGTTTTTCATTTGTCGCATATCATGCACACTTAATTGTAGTGTAGTTAGTACACTAAGCTTCATTTGGTGTGCTCATCATCAAAATCACTTGGGGTGGAATTCAATTTCCATCACCAACAACCAATGCAGTCGGCTTCTTCTCAATCTCCTCAAACTACCTAAGCATATGGAGGAGACCAGGAAGATCCGTTTCAAGACTGTTCATTATAAAACCAGTGATAAAAGGCTTAAATTCAGGAGTTAAAGACTTCAGGATAATGTCCATGGACATCTCATTGTCCAGGACAAATCCTAACCAGGCGGCGTCCTCTACGTACCCAATCATCTTGATAACATGATCTTGTACAGGTCCTGCCTCCATCTTTGTGCCCCAGAGATTGCTGGTGGCTTCGAACTTGGCAGCTCTAGATCGCTTACCGTATTACTCTTGTGCATTCAGAAGCATACTTTGAACATCCATATGTTCATGCTTCCTCTGCAGTTCGTTACTCATCGAAGCCAGTGTAAGGCACCTGGCCTTCTCTGCATCCCTTTGGTATAGCTTATAGGCTTCCTTTTCCTCGAAGGTCGAATCGTCATCGGGCTTCTCCGGAGCGTCCTCGAACAGTACGTATCCAATCCCGGCTAGGGAAAGGACCAACTTAATGTTCCTAAGCCAGTCTTTGTAGTTCGTTCCATCGAGCACGTTCTTCTCAACCATATATCTAAGACCCGAATCCATTCTGCATTTTTATAGATACTTTAGTCAGTATATGTTCGTAGTATAGTTTTAATGGTTTTAATAAAACTATATTCTCCCACTAAATTTATTAAGGCCATAATAATAAACAATTTATTATAAAATAACATTTGTGAGAGAGGGATCCGACTACCCTGAGTCTGACAACCTTGAGTGTGTCTCAACAAGTTGTCCGACTCTGCAGTCGGTAGACGAACTCGTCGTCAATCATATTAAATGTGATTCCCTATCGATTTTTACCCCTAGTCATTTGTGATCATGAGTGTGCTCATCTGGATCAGAATGGCTAGCCTAGTCAGACCCTTGTTTTCGTGTCTAGCCCGACTTGCCCCACCGCTCGGTGTATGCATGACACGTCGGTTTGGGTCAGGACTTAGACTACATTCTTGGTTAGACTTACGCCGATGCTCGGAGGATGAGACAATGGTTTTAGTCAGGTCAAGATGTCAATCAAGAAATCGGTTTCTATAAGATTGACATGTCACGGCTTGAGTGTAGCTCAACAACCGTAAAACGTTTCTTACAGTTGCCAACTCCTAAAACAAGGAGGGCTACGATTTATCTTGAACAAGATTATTATCGTATTTGACTTAGGTATAGTCGATGGACTTACACAGTCATGAATCGACTCCTTGCGGTCCAGCGGACGCGGCCAGGGAATTAACTAAGCCAGGACCACTTAGTACCTAGAATAGCTAGGTTGGTCCAGCAAACTTAGCCAAGCACATTGACCGACATCATGATCCATTGAAGGAGTTTTCATCAATTCTATGTTCGTCCATACAACTAAATGGCTTTTAATTAACAAAACTAGTTAATCCTTATCAACTAGTGGATCCTAAAATTCGAAATTTTATGGATTGGTTGAACAATTTTTATTAAGTCCTTATCAACTATAAGGTTCATTCGTTCAACGTGCTACCCCAATCTAATTAGGATTTTAATAAAACATTTACAACATATTTCAAAAATAGTCTTTTATGAAAATCATCAATTAAACGATTTATTGAAATGATTGACAATCAAAGGGACTACCCTAATCTGGTATTAGGTTTCGATGTTGTTTTGTTTATCAGACATAGCATGTCACTAGTTTATTAAAGTTCATCTTATAAAATTTTAATCATTTAATGGCTAACCTAAAAGGGTTCATGAATACATTATTCAACATGTCCATTAAAAGAAAATGAAACAACTAATTTATCCGCATAAATAAAAGTTTCAGTTAGTGACATATAATGAGAATTTGCAAGTTTAAAATTATCTACATAATAAATAACATGCAAATCTAAAATTTAACAATTAAATTTAAAGATCAAAAATTTAAAGCTTAAAACATTTTTATCACATAAAACTAGGTTTCATAAAATTATCAAATAATTTTAAAGACTAGACTTCAAAATTTTAATCAAACATTTCTAAGATTAAAATATCGCATAAATAATTTAGAAACTTATATGTAAAATAAAAGAAACAAGTTTATCATTTCATCTTATGAAAATAAAATATTTCTTAAATTTACATATGCATTAAAGCAATTTTAAAACACTTTTAAAATCATTATAAATTGTTTTAAAAGCTTTCAAATAAAGTTTTAAAATTTTTAACCTTTATGTAACTTAAGAAAATAAAATTTCAAAAATAAAATATTTCTTTGAAGTTACATAAACTTTTAAATGCTCGAAAAATTATTATATCTTATAGAAAAATTTTAAAAGGCATTTAAATTCAAGAGACCTATTTAAATTTATCGCATAAAATTAAATCGTCCCATAAAAAATTTCGTGTTGCAAAAACAATTTTTAAAACACAAAACAATTTTTAAACTAATTTTAACATAAAGCTAAAATAGTTCTTATGTCAAAATTAAGCAATTTAAAGATTTAAAAAACGTCGCATAAATAGATCTCTAGCATAACCGTGGCTCTGATACCACTGTGGGGTTTTTGGCAGACCCTCAGAGCTCGGATCTGTGTCCGTCCTAAGTCGGGCGAACCACATGGGCTTAAAACGCAACGGAAAAACAGAAACAAAACATTTAAGCTAGCTAAACAATTTAGCTAGGCTCTGAGGGAGCCAGAACCTAGGCCGATCTATGCCAATTTGGGGTGGATCTGACCACCCCAAGAGGAATCTATTCTACAGCGACAAAATTAAATCTACACTAAAAACTGCTTAACCACATACCCGGAATCTTGGCCCTGGAGCAGGCAAGATGTACCGCACAGTCTTCTGATGCTCCTCGTAGCCGAGCCGCCTTGACCCGAGCCGCCTGAGCCGCCTCGCACCCTCGAACCGATCCGCCCGAGCCGACTTTCGCCTCCAAGCCGATCACACGCGGTAGAAAGTTTCACTTGAGTAGAACCCGCGTCTTAGACGTCTGGATCCAAATCCAAACCCCCTTCGTAGTCTTGCTAGGACTACTCTGGAGAATAGGAAGAGAGAGAGAGAGAGAGAATAGTTTAGTCGCCGATCGAGCTTGCTCTAAAAGTCTGGAGCTACTTGATCGAGGACTTGGTGCTTCTTTCAATGAAGGGAGTGCACCCCTATTTATATAGGGAGTCGGCACTCCTTTTCTCGTTGTGAGCAATGTGGGACTTTTGTTTTTTTGGAGAAAATTCAATTAAGCTAATTTAGCTTAATTTGTAGTTTAGCGAGCTTTTCATAAAAGCAAACTTTAACTAATTAATTCTCTGCGCTCATTAAACTTCAGACACCAAACAAGCTATCAATCCGAAGGGCTTTGAATGGTGAACGCGTAGGAACCAATGAAGACGAACTTTGACTTCGTTTGACCCCTCAAACAATTGCCCAAAGTTGGGCAAAAAATCAACTTTCGTAGCCGTCTTTTTGGGGTTTCAAAAAATCCTAAAATAACTTAAGTTGCGGGCGCGCCCGCTAAGCTTAGCGGGCGCGCCCACCCAAGGCATGGGAGGCGGGCCGCCCGACCGCTGGGCAGCGGGCCGTGCCCACTGCAGACAGCGGGCGCTGGCCCACTGCGGCCAGCGGGCCGCGCCTGTTTTGCCTCTGCGGATGGGCTTGTTAGCCCAGTGTGTCTAACCCACTTTGCCTTGGACTGTTTTCGTATTTCTGGGCTCGTTTGAGCTCCGATTTGGACGCGGTTTGAACCTGTGTTTAGACCGGGACGATCCCGTCAGCCAGGTAACCCTTTCTAACATATTTGTTCATGCTAAATTTGTCGTAATCAATTTACTACACGTTTAATCATTTTTTGCATCAGATGCAACATTTGTCCCTTTAGCTATTACGACTAACTTTCACAACAAGCTTTGTGAATATTAACTATTCAATATCATCAAATGATATCTCTATCTTTTCTATCTTTCTATTACTAAGACACGAACGCTACTCGGTGTGAGACCCTACAGCCTGACTTTACTACAGGTTGGGGCTCAGAACCCCTAGACGACGATCACCACGAGCAGTAGCTGTCGTCCCTATTTCATAATCATCATAACGTGATCGACCATTTGACAAAAGCATCATTGGGTTTACATTGGCTGTGTCAGTGATGAATGCCGTTAGCCATAGTCCCTTCGTCAAGACTGTGTCCCTGTTGGCCTAGGGTATGGTTTACTGTCAATCCTATTAGACAACATTGGTCAGTATACGTCGGTCTTTGTTGTATTCACATTGTACTTCCTACAACGTACCCTGGACGAGGATTAACACAAAGATCATACTGAGCCTGTAACACTAACTTCCCTTTAACGGAAGTGACGAATCCCATCTTAGTCATCTACTCGCCTCGAGAGATTCGGGTGCAACCCAACCTAAGATCTTTTAGCAGGCCTAGCATCGAAGCTAGATCATAGGTCTAAGCTACACCGTTCACTCACAGGTTCGTACAAATGACTTCAGGTCATAAGGACCAGCTTGCCTATCATCATTCTAGAGTTATTAAAGATAGTTTAGTTAAAGTTAACCATTTAATAACTCTAACTTGGTTGTTCAGTGAACTCATTCTCCAATGAGCACCTGTGTCTCGTCTCCGACTTCGTCAAGTCGAATGACTATGAGATCATCATTACCCTAAGGTAAGACTAAGACACAGTGGTCTATCCGATGTGTCGATATCCAGTTCTCGACACATCTATGACCACGAACCGTTTAAGACTTACGTTTCTATTACGTCGCTTACTTATAATCGAGATCTTATCTAGATACGTAAGGACCTAACTATAAATCTATGGATATTATCTAAATATATTAATACGAACTATTTTATACTTAGGATAATAGGTACCATATACAGTATGAACAAGACGTATACTTTAGGATAAATCGTCTTATGGGCATATATCCTCCTACATGAGGTCGAGTACATAGCGGCCAATGATGCGGCAAAGGAAGCAGTCTGGATGAGAAAGTTCATAAACCAGTTGGGGATGGTGCCTGCAGTTAAGGATCTAATACCTCTGTATTGTGATAACAATGCAACCATCAATCTGGTTCAAGAACCAAGATTTCACAAGAGATCCATACATATTTTTCGGAAGTATCACCTGATAGGGGATATCGAGAAGAGGAAAGACATAGAACTCCTGAGAGTCTTTACGGAAGACAACTTAGCAGATCCATTCACCAAGGCTCTATCACGTGATCGTCTAGAGAGATTAGTGTGTAAAAGCGGTATGAGATACCGTAATAAATGGGCTTGAGTGCAAGTAGGAGATGTTGCAAGATGTATGCCCTCGAGGCAATTTATCTATGTAAACATCTTGTTCAGGAATGAAAGTATGCTTTCTGGTATCAATTGTCTAAAGTATTTCTGTTATGATATTTTCAGTAAATTACTTAGATAATTTCCTTAGACTCATAGTAAGGTCATTCATGTATCTAGATAGAGATCTTGATTATGGGTAGTATTTGACCGATAGGAGCTTGATTCTTAAAAACGTTCATGGTCATAGAAGCACTGAGAATAGGATATCGGCACATCAGACAGACCATTGTGTCTTTGTCTTGATGATCTCATAAGCATACGACCTAGCGAAGTCGAAGACAAGACACATGTGCTCATTAGAGAATGAGTCCACTGAACGACCCATGGAAAGATTATCAAATGGTTAACATTAACTAATGTGTCATTAATAACCTTCTGGTGATTATAGGCAAGTTGGTCCTAAAGACTTGAGGTCACTGTACGACCCTATGTGTACCATGTCACTTAGATCTATGATCTAGCTTTGAGGCAAGGCTTGCTGAAAGGTCTTAGGTTGGGTGACACTTAAAGCGCACGAGGTAAGTAGTGATCAAGAGAGGATTCGTCTCTTCTGTTAATGGGAAGTTATTGTCACGGGCTCAGTACAGTTATTGGTAAAACCTTGGCCAAGATATATTGTAGGAAGTACAAGTATTTATCCAAAACCGAACGATACTGGCCAGTGCTAGCTAGTAGGGTTGACAGTTTACCATACCCTAAGCTATGCCGTGACATAGTTTAGACGAAGGCACTAAAACTGCGGTATTCATCACGGACACAGTCAGAGTGATCCCGATGACACTTTTGTCAATGGGTCCATCACGTAATTATGATGCTGAAACAGGGACCAGATCTGCTGCTCATGGTTACTGTCGTCTAAGCATTTTGAGTCACAACCTGTAGTCGGGTCAGGCTGTAGGGTCTCACACCGAGTAGGATTCATGTCTTAGTAATAGGAAGAATGTTTTAGAGGGATGCATTTGATGCATTGGAATAATTTGGCTGACAAGTAAGTTGTGAGATTAAACCTAAAAGGTTTAGCATTTGGGACTTTACATATTATGTGTAATTAATACTTTGTATTAAGTTAACCAAGAGGCATGTGATCGAAGGGGACTTCTTGAGAAAAACACAGGAGAAACCGTGTTCAAATCAGAGCTCAAACGAGTCCGGAAACACGAAAACGACATCAAAAGGCGAAGAGAGGACTTGAGGGTCTGACCCGCGCTTGGCGGGTCAGACCCTCCAGAATTCAGAGGGTCGGACCAGCTTGAAGCGGGTTCCGTCCTACGGGACCGAGCCCACCCGCATAGCGGGCGGGTCTGACCCGCCCGCACACTAGGTAGGCACGGGCCAGAGCCCGCCCGCACAATGGGCACGGCCCAGAGCCCGCTTGTACAGTGGGCGGGTCTGGCCCGCCCGCTTAGTGCGGGCGGGATCTGGGCCGTGCTTGCCTAGTGTGCCCGCACAATGGGCATGGGTTCGACCCGCGGGTGGGCCCGGTCAGTTGGAAACCCTAATTCTAAGTGACGGCTACAAATTTTGAGATTTTTGCTCAACTTTGAAAAATTGTTTGAGGGGTCAAACGAAGTCGGAATTTGTCGTCGTTTGTTTCTATGCGTTCACCGTTCATAGCTCTTCGAATTGATATGTTGTATCACTTCTGAAGCTCAACGGTAAGGGAGATAAAATTAGTTGAAGTTTAACGTTAATGTAAGGCAAACTAATTTAATTTTTCTCCTAAATTTAATTAGTCCCACATTGCTCGTGCGACGAGCAAGGGGGTCCAACTACCTATATAAATAGGGGTTGACACCCCTTAGAAAAACTTGCACCAAGTCTCTGATTCGAGAAGCTCTGGAAGTTTTTGAGCACGCTCGATCTAAGACTTAAATTATTTCCCTTTAATAATTCTTCCGATCCTCCGATCGAGTCCTAGCAAGACAACGAGGAGGTTTGGATCCGATCCAAAAGTCTTTGACGTGGGTCTACTCAAGTGAAATTTTCTTCGGCAAGTGATTTGCTCGGAGGCGCGGTGTCGGCTCCCTTCGGGTGGACCAGTTCTGGAGGCGCGGAGGCGGCTAGCTTTGGGGAGCAAAAGTTGTTGCTGAAAACGACGCTTTGTTTTCTGCGGAAGCAAAGTTCCGGGTAAGTCAATTTTATTTGCGCTTTCATATTTATGCAGTAGTTTAGATCTATCTTAGGGGTTGGTAAGACCCACCCCAAGATAGTAGATTTTCCTGGCTAGGGAGCATGATGTCCCTAGGGTTCTTTATTAAAGAGTTTAATAATTTTTCCGATGTTATTTTATATTTCTATTGTTCTTCCGACGTAGGACGGACATAGAATTATGCCCTCAGGTTCATCAAAACCCAACATTATAAATACCAGTGATCCAACGTCGAGGGACCCGTTCTAGCATCAATTTTACAATGTTGATGTTGAAATATCGTATCTGACTTCTGGACCCTCTTCTCATTTGAGAGGTGCCCCACAACGGGTCCCACTATTATTTAAAAAATGCTCAAGTGTAGCATTGCTTATGATCTTATTTGATGCTATAAAATGGCTTATGCAAATCATTTCATCAAATTTTCAATTACACAATAAACTGTGTCCACTTGTCAGCAAGTTTTATGCAAGCAGACACATTAGCGATGTTTCCCAATGTCAAACGCAAATAATTCCTGTGATCGAAGATCGATCGTCCGACCCATCCTATGATCGGAGATCGACAGAGCTCGATCGATCGAGCCCTTCCTTTGGTCAGAGATAGGGATGAGAATGGGCATGCCCAAAGCCCGATTGGGCATCCAAATGGGCATGCCACATCATCATCCCTACAATTCCTTCACAAATTCTAAAAAGAATTTGTGAAGGAATTGTAGGGATGATGATGTGGCATGCCCATTTGGATGCCCAATCGGGCTTTGGGCATGCCCATTCTCATCCCTAGTCAGAGATCTATCGTCCGAGCTTTCCTATGGTCGGAGTTTGACAGAGTTCGGATCAAGCCCTCTTCTGGTCGAAGATCGTTTGTCCAAGCTCAACGACCCAGCAGGGCTTCGAATCCAGCGACGGTCGAGCGAAACCCAAGCTCAACGACCCAGCAGGGCTTCGGATCCACCAATGTTCGAGCCAAGCCAAACTCGTTGACCCAACAGGGTTTCACATCCAGCGACGTTCGAGCTTCGATGAGCCAGCTCCTGATCTGATCAAGTTGCATCAGCTTCTGATCGACCCCGACGAGCTATGACCTGCGTCCAATGAGCTGTGAGTTACAAGCATACGAGCTATGACCATCTGATCGTTCAAAGATTCTGCCATCCGAGATCCGTCGAGGCCTCCAGGGGTCGTACGAGCTCGATCAGGGCCCCCCTTGGTCGATTCATCCGAGCACGCCGGATCGAGGCCTCCTTTAATCGATTCATCCGTTCATGCCTTGGTCAATTCTCTCCATATCTTCTCTTTTAAATTCATAATTTATTATTTGATTCTCTGATTGCCAATCGAATTCAGTGGAGATGCGATGTAATCGAGCATCATCCATTGGGGATAAGGGTAATCCATTGTGTAATTCATTAAGAATTCGATCGAATTCCCCAATAGCCATCATCGAATTCGATCGATCGATCCCCCAATTTCCGCCATCGATTTTGACCGAATGCCAGAGATGCCAGAGCTCTGATGACAGAACTTATGTGGTCGTCCGAGTAAGGCAACTCCAACGAAACCCGTCGACCCAAGAGGAGCTCGACCCAACAAGTCTCACTGGAGCTCAACGATCCTGAGTTCCATGTAATGAACTACCCTCGTTTGAGCTCACTTTGAGCTTCCAGACCTCGATCTCAGCTCCGAGTGATGGGAAACTGTCATCAGACATCGCATTGGGTCGATTTGTCAGATGCCTTCACTCATCATCTTTCCGAGCTCGATCATCTGAGACATCAACCCATGAAACTTTTTTGTTTCCTTTTTGATGTACTTCAGTCCTGATTAAAGTCTTGTGATCATCCCTGCAGCTTCGCCCAGGCATGATGATCGACTTGCTGCGAGTTCCAGGTTGGTTTTTTATGTCTCAGCTAGGACATCACAGTCAGCATACGAACCTTGCCATTCGACAAAGCTTGAACAGATTTGAGGAGCTTGCCCCTCCGAGCTGGCGTCCGATCAAAAGCATGCTTCGGATTCGACGACGTTTGGTCATCTGAGCTCTGGTGTCGATCTTTTTCTTTTTCTTCGAGCCCCCTCTAAACTTTTAAATATTTTTCTTTCCTTTTGCAATCTCGATATCGATTTAATTTCTTTTCCATTAGGAAAAAATGACGTGCACATTTGATCCAGCGCAAACCACATCGAAACAGCATCAGTGCCTGGCACAAATTGCTCAAAGATGCATCAAATGTCAAATCGAGTTGTAAGCCAAATGCTTAGATCGACGACCAAGCTCAAGCTCGTGCCAAATTCATGTTACTAAATCATACTGCATGCCGCAGCCAAGAGGAAGCTGTCACTTATCAAATGTGTAGACAACCACAGGAAGCCTGCCGAATTGGGATCCTCCAGGACTCATCCTCTTCGATACTCAGGCACAACCATGCCGATCTACCTACCGAGATCCAAGCTCTGGGGGGGGGGGGGGGCCAACCTTCCTCCGTCCGGGCATCAAAAATTTGTCCAAGACTTATCCAAGCTTCGAGCTCAGAACCAGCTCGTCGAGTTCTTTTCAACGCCAGTGATGCTAGCCATTTTCAGCCATGAAGGAGGAGAAACAACTGTTGGGAGATGGTATGCCCTCGATGCAATTTATCATGGTGTATATGTACAAACATCTTGTTCGAAATAACAGTAAGCTGTTTGGTAAGAATTTACTTAAGTTAATAATAATGTACTTGACATTAAAACTTAGGTAAAGTCCTGAGACTTGATGTGGGGTCAAACAAGTATCAAGATGAGGATCTTGATCACGGAGAATTGTTTGGCCGTTTGTAGCATAAGTCTAAAATCGTTCGTGGTCATAGATGTTTTGAGAAAAGGACATCGATACATTGGATAGACCATTGTGTCTTTGTCTTCACCATGGAGTGGTGACGATGATTTCATAGTCGTTCGACTTGGCGAAGTCGAAGACGAGACGCATGTGCTCATTGGAGAATGAGTTTACTGAACGACCCAACGAGAGTTATCACATGGTTAACAAACTAATCTGTCAGTGATAACTCTTAGTGATGATAGGCAAGTTGGTCCTTAGACTTGAGGTCATTGTACGAACCTGTACGTGAACGGTGTCACTTTGATCTCTGACTTAGCTTCGAGGCAAGGCCTGTTGAAGGGTCTATGGTTGGGTGACACTTGAAGCGTGCGAGGAGAGTAATGACCAAGAGAGAATTCGTCTCTCCCGTTTATGAGGAGTTAGTGTCGCATGAGTTGGTTCGGTTTTTAGTGAAAACTTTGGCCAAAGTATGTTGGAAGAAGTCCAACATTGATTGACTAAAGACTGATGGAGACTAACCAAGTTCAAGCTATTAGAGTTAATAGTTTGACCGTACCCTAGGCTTGACTAGGTGACATAGTTTTGACGGAGTGACTAAAACTGCGGCATTCATCACAGACACAGTCAGGGTGGTCCCGACAATACTCATGTCTATGGGTTAAACACATAATTATGATACCGAAACAAAAACGGTACCTGCTGCGCGTGGTCACTGTCGTTTGGGTTTCGAGCCCCACATATAGTAGGGTCAAGATGTATGGTCTCACACAGAGTGAGACCTTCGTCTAGTAATAGGAAGTCTTAAAGCAGATTAATGCATATGATGTATAGGAGTTTATTAAGTCGCAAAGAGTTTACGATATAAGATTATACATCGGATGTATATGTATTAAATGTATCGCAAAACGTTTGCGATGTATACATTGGAATTATTTATATTGCAAATAGTTTGCGATAGATATGGGATTAATTGCATTTGATGCAAATGTATTTTAAATACGGCGCAAAAAATTTGCGAGCCTATTTATATAATTAAAGGCATAGAACTAAGCTCAATACAAGAAGTCTACGAATGTCCTAGATATTTTTGATTTTGGTCTAAGCCCAACATGGCTAAAGAAATGATCAAAACAAAAAATGGCTTAAAAGGGCAAGGCATTTGCCCAGCCCTTAAGCACAGCTTATGCTGGGCCCAGGCGGGGCCCAGGGCGACTGGGCCCGCCTGTATGGAAGCAGGCAGTTGGGCCTGCCTAATTGATGAGCAGGCGCCCGCAGGCGCCTGATGTAGCTGACACAGGTGGGCCCCATTGTGTGGCCCACAGTTGGGGTTTTTGAAACCTTAATGGCAGTTGGAATTTTTAGCAAAGCATGATTTTTTTGGACATCTTTGGACTTACGTTTGAGGAGTCAAGCGGAGTCGAAATTGAGCCATGTTTGTTTCTATGTGTTCACCGTTCAATGATCTTCGATTTGGTATATGATATCACTTGCGAAGCTCAACGGTGAGGGAGGAAAAATTCGTTAAAGATTGGCCTTTGTGGAAGGCAAAAACTTTAATTGAATTTTTTTCTCCAACCTTCAGTCCCACATCGGATATGATGAGAAGGAAAGGGGTCAGCCGCCTATATAAATAGGGGCCAACCCGCTCCTTGAAACTCGCACCAAGCTCCAGATCCGAGTAGCTCCATTAAACGTGAGCAAGCTCGGATCTAAGCTAAATTAATATTCCATCTTTCTACCTAATTCTTTCTTACTCCTAATCGGGCTCTAGCAAAGCTACGAAGGATTTCGAATCAGATCCGAAGTCATGATGGAGGATCCACTCAAGGTGAAACTTTCTGGAGCACTGACAAGGGTATTGCTCGGCTCGGGACGCGGTTCGGCTCGGGACGCGGTTCGGCTTGGGAGAAGCAGCTCAGGGCATCGCTTCGGAGTCAAAGAATGGTGGCTGAAAATGACGCTTCGTATTCTGCGAAAATGAAGTTCTGGGTATGTAGTTTAATTTACATGCGTTTAAATTGCAATAGTTTGATAGATCTATCTTTAGGGGTTGGTCGGACACAACCCCGGGATAGTAGAGATTCTGGCTAGGGTTTATTTCTTTAGGGTTGTTCTTAAAATTGTTTTAAGATGTTTTCCGCTGCTTTATTTGATTTCGTCGTCCGTCCGACTTAGGCCGAACGTCGGATTTTATAGCCCTAAGGACCCTGAAAACCCTACAACAACTACATGTTGTTTCTGCCCATCCCAACTCCAATTACAACTTAGAATAACAGGAAATATTTTCTTGCAAACCCTTACTTTAAACATCTTCTCTCCCACCGGTGAGATGAATTTCTTACTCAGGGTCGACGTAAAGGATGATTTGCGGGTCAAATGCGACTCCATAAATATAGCTCCCCATCGATCCTGATGTGTCCTCCTCACCAAGGCCACATCTGCCTCGATTTTTAACATCCACATCCACATCAATCAATCAGACGGAAGCAAACACCCGATGTGAAGATGACCTATCCTGGACGAGGACAATCCAGGTGAGAGGACGAGAACCACATTTGTCGTTGGCCGTAAGTCGAAGGGACTATGTCCCTCACAACCAAACGACACATCATCATCATCAGCCGTAAGTCGAAGGGGCTACCCCCTCGCAACTGAACGACAGGCCTTCGTCGTCAGTCGTAAGCTGAGGGGCCATTCCCTCGCCACTGTACGACTAGTGTCATCATCCATAAGTCAAAGTCGACACACCCTTGCAACTGAACGACCCACTATCATCGTCGGTCGTAAGTCGAAGGGGCCATGCCCCCTCACAACCGAACGACCATCGTCGTCAGCCGTAAGTCGAAGGGGCCACCTCCTCGCAACTGAACTATCCACATTTGTCGTTGGTCGTAAGTCGAAGGTACCATGTCCCTCGCAACCAAACGACACATCCTTGTCGTCAGCCGTAAGCCGAGGTGCCATCCCCTCGCCATTGAACGACTATCGTCATCAGCCGTAAGTCGAAAGGGCCACACCTTCGCAAATGACTAACACGCCTTCGTCGTCAGTCTTGAGCCGAGGGGCCATCCCCTCGCCACCGAATGACTACAATCGTCAGCAGTAAGTCGAAGGGGACACACCCTTGCAACTGAATGATACACTATCATAGTCGACCATAAGTCGATGGGGCCATGCCCTCACCACCGAACGACCCTTGTTATCAGTCGTACGTCGGGGGCCAACCTCGCCACTGAATGACTATCGTCATTGGCCGTAAGTCGAAAGGGCCAGCCCTTTGCAACTAAACAACACGCCTTTGTCGTCAGCCGTAAGCCGAGGAGCCACCCCCTCGCCACTGAATGACTACCGTCATCAGCCGTAAGTCGAAGGGGACACAGTCTCGCAACTGAACGATCCACTATCGTTGTTGGCCGTAAATCAAAGGGGCCATGCCCTCGCCATCGAACGACCCTTGTTGTCAGTTGTAAGCCGTGGGACCACCTCTGTAAGGACCCTGGCTATGGAGAAAACACCAGAAGGGGGGTTGAATAGTGTTTAAGCAATTTAAAACGATAGTTACACCAATTTAAATGCTAGCCAACAAAATAGTGCAGAATTGAAATTAAACCCAAAAAGAAACAAATGCAGACACAAGGATGTTTCAAGGGTTCGGATTACCCAAGTCACTTCCCGACTTGTTCCCGGTAATCCTACGTCCCTTCCACCCGGATACCTCCGGATACTCAAGTTAGAACCCTAACTTGAGGTTTCCTTAAAACCCACTTGTAGCAACCCTACAAGTGAAATCGAACTACAATCGATTGACCTTGACTCCCACAACTTGGGAGCAAGCAAACCACTCTCACAACCCAAGAGCAAATTCAAATAACAAAAGTTATGAAATATGAAAACAACACTTACAATCACCTATGCCTTGAAGTAGAACTTGAAGGAGAAGTGTGTTGTGTGTTAAATACTCTCTTGGAAGAGAGGAGAAAGCCATTTCTATTGACTGCACCAAAAGCCTAGAAGATAACTCTTTGGTTCTAGGTTGGAGAGCAAGAGATCAAAGATAGGAATTCTTAGGGCTTTGGATTTGAGAGCTTTAAACTTGAGAATCAAAGCTTGAGATGAAAACTTGTAAGAATTGGTAACCTCTCTATGGAACAGTAGAAGTCCCTTATATACGTTTCTCAAATCCACAAAACAGATTAGGCAAAAACCCTTTTGGAATCCTTGAGAAAAATCTCAACTGATAGAACCTGAGCTCGCGACAGTCGACTGTTGAAGATACCACAGTCGACAGTTACACAGTCAGCAAGGGTAGGTGAGAATTTATAACAGTAACTTACCACGTGGACAGTCGACTGATGAAGGAGAGACAGTCGACTGTTAAACCAACAGGCGACTGTAAGTTCTTCTACAGGTGACTGGCCGTAAGTTGGGTAAGTTAAAGAATTCTGGAAAAACATCTGGGATAACAGGACAGACGACTGTTGAGGAGAAGACAGTAGACTGTTAATCAGAACAGGCGATTGTAAATCCTTAAACAGACGACTGTCAAATACCCTGATAATTTCCAGAGAGCTGAGTCAACAAATTGGCTCACAGACAGACGACTGTTGCAGCATAGACAGTCGACTGATCCAATGGACAGTCGACTATATATTCAACATTAGTCGACTGGCCGTAAAAATACAAATCAACAGAGTTTGGGCAAAAGATAGACATGCGACTGATTTACAAAACACAGTCGACTGTCACTTGGACAGGCGACTGTAAATCGTTCATGAGTCGCCTGTGGGAAATAAGACAGAGAAGCCCAAAACCAGATTGTAAAAGTTTGTGCATAACAGACGACTGTAGAACAACACACAGTCGACTGTTTTTGAGACAGGCAACTGTAAGGTGTTCAGCAGTCGACTGTTATAAACAATACAGACACAATCAAAAGAGAAATGAATTGGAGTTGAAGAACGAATGATCTATTGATGTCCTAAGACTGAAAAGAGGATGTGTGTATGCTCCATCAATGTTCTACTTCTAAGCTACATACTAGAAGAGATAAAAGAAAATTACATTGACGAATTCTCTCTTCTATCCAACGTATGATCTTGAAGTCTTCATGGAGCTTCAATCACCATCCACGATAATCCAATCCATTTCATTTGCCTTCAATGAACTTTGAGTGTCATCCATTGCAAGTAGATCTTCATAATAAGCCTAGGCAATGGATTAACTGCAAAATAGGGGATTAGTCACAAGTATTTATGTTTGCTCATCATTAACACCAAGTAGAGAGAAGTTCAATACTCAACATTCTCTCCCTTTTTGATGATGACAAACAAACATAAACAAAAAGATAAATAATTGTGCTTATGAAAACTTACCCCCATACATAGATGCCAATCAAGTTAGTCAACAAATATTTGGGCATCTATATATCAATTGAAGCAAATGAATAAGATATGAGTGAATTCAATTCATGAAATCAAGGAAATTAAAAATCCCTATTCATTGTAATCTTACTCCCCCTGAATCTAAGACAATTTCAATCTTAGATTCAAAGTGATAGCAGATACTTAGCACATTCATTATGAATCTTTTATGTTAATTTCTCTCTCCCTATGACATTATCCAAAAAGGTGGGAGTAAATAACAACAACAATAATCGTGCTAAATAAGAACAACAACAATCAAGGAGTATACAGATATTAAGAATCAAAACTCATAAAATCACATCAAATACTTATGTGAATATAGGAATGGAAGTCCAATATCAACATTTTAGATATACGAAACAAAAATAGTTTCAAAAATGCATCATATCACAGATAGCATGAAAAATCCAATATCAAGTCCAAATTGTCTCAAAATCACATTATGCGAGAATAAAACATGCAAGGAGACAATATCACAAACATCTCACAGATAAGATAAATAATCCAGATATCACTAACTTCACACAGATATGATTAGCAATTATACACAATGTGTGAAATAAAAGACGAAACTACAATATCAGATATATATATATACCAAAAAGACATGAGTACACATCAGATGGACATCAACATGTCCAACAAAAAAAATACATACATCATGATCCAAAAAAAATATATCATCACAAAGTATCTAACCATCAAAACACATAAACTCTAACTGACACCACTCAAAAACTAAAACAAAATCTATGAGTGAGTGTCGCCAGGTGCTGCAGAGGAAGAAGGAGGCTCTGTGACAGCAGGGATATCCTCTGGAGGAGGGTCAGCAGCAGTAACAACAGCAGTAGCATCATCATCATCCTGAGTAGAGGCTCCACCAGGATGCACAACGACATCAGTGACGATGGGCTGCAGAGGCTCATGAGGCTGAGGAGGAACGAAACGTCTCAGATGCTCAGGGAAGGGTATTCCCTGATGCTGGAATGAAAGTGAAGCCAACTCATAAAGACCAGAGACCATCTCAAAAATAATATCAAGAGAGGGTGGAGCTGAGGTGGAAGGCTGGTCAGCTGGAGGAACTGTGGAGGAGGACGGAGCTGATGTGGATTTCCTCTTCTTTGATGCAGACTGCAGATCCGAAGAGGACTTCACCTTTGCAGCAGCATCCAGAAGAGGACCAAAAGGCACGGGCTCGTAAGGAGAAAAATCAACACCAAAGTGACGAAAAACAAGTGTAAGAAGTCCACCGTATGGAATGTGAGCGGAGGAGGAAGTAAACTCGACCTTGTCCATCCTGTCAAGGAGGACACTGGCCCAGTTCACAGACATCCCGGAGAAAATCGCATACATGCACCTCAGAATATCCTGGAAAGGCTGGTCAGATGATCTATACTTCGACAGGATGTTGGACTTCACCACGAGGTGAACAGCCCAACCCATAGCCGAAAACATAGACGACCTAATACCAGAATCCAGGGCTGAGGGTAACACACGGAACATGTCCCGGAGGACATCCTGATAAAGCTCATCAATATCAAAAATGAAAATCTCAGAGGGAAGAGATCCGGTAGAAGGAATCCTAAGAATGGTTCCTAATAGAGTGGGATCAATGCGAATGGAAGTCCCTGGACAACAGTATCGATATATCCAGTGGTGGAGTACTCACCGCGAATGCGCTTAGCATAGAAGAGCTTAACCAATAATGGATAAGCCCTAGGAGACTCACTCTGAGAGAAGCGAAAAAGATCGGTCAAATGGGTATCAGATAAGATGTCAGACAGTCTCTCAGCAGTGAAGGCGGGAAAAAATATATACCGCTCCCTAAGAAGTTTGATCCCTATAAGAGAGTGGAATTTTGCCAAGCAAAGATCATCTCGGCAAATCAGGACAAGTGGATCAGAAGGTGGAGCGACATGGGTCTCTTCTGCAGAACTCGACTCAGAAGGGGATGATGGGGAGTGTCAGCACTAGGCTCATTGATGCTAACACCAATGGGAATGCGCCGATGCTTGGTCAAGGGCTCAGTGACAGAAGAAGAAGACCCTGAAGGAGAGTATCCCTTCGAAGAAAAATGGGAGGGAGAGTTGGCTTGTTTGGTACGGGCTTTGTAGGGCTTCTTGTTCTTGGCAACGGTAGGTTTCTTAGGAGCCCTAGGTTTCTTATGAGCGAAGATCTTCCCTTTTCCCTTGGTTTTGGGAGCCATGGAGTCAATGAATCGGAAGAGAAGAAAATTGACATGCGATGAAATCAAACAAAATATCGCACGAGAGAGAGAGAGAGAGAGAGAGAGAGAGAGAGAGAGAGAGAGAGAGAGAGAGAGAGACTCCGACCTAGTCGAAAGACAAAAGAGCACAAGGACGAAGCAATCGACAAACACGAGGAGGAGGAGATCGACGGCGACGGCAGAGGAAATGAGTGGGAAGACGAGCGGTTTCAAGTCGGAGGAGAGAGAAAACGTGCGTCGAAATGAAACTTCTCAACGAATATAAGAAAGAGGAAATTAATCTGGGCTGTTGGATTAAAGAATCGACGGCTCAGATCGAAGCAGTGAACCGATACAACAGTAGACAGTCGACTGATGAACAAACGTCAGTCGACTGGATGAGGTGATAAGAAATAAGCTCAGAAAGACAGACAGTCGACTGTTGAGTAACATATAGTCGCCTGTCCGTAGGACAGTTGACTGTACTATACACATCAGTCGACTGACTGAGAATAAATAAACTTCATCAAAAAGACAGAGAGTACATGAAAATTTTGACAGAAATGACAGTCGCCTGATGAACAAAATGCAGTCGCCTGTTGAAATAACAGTCGACTGTAAAATTGTCATCAGTCATCTGTGCGAAAAATAGAAATTTCTGACTGAGAAAATAGAGTAGGGCAGTCGACCGTCGAAGGAAAGACAGTCGTCTGTTCTGGTCCAAAAATGCATAGTGAGATAAGAAATCCAGAGGATATGAACACTCACCCTAGGACCTATACTCTAATCACAAACTCATCATAAAAACAATGTAGAACAATAAATCAATTGTAACACAAATCTCTAATACCAATTTCAAAGAAATCATGAAATCACATAAATCTCAATTGCCTTTCTTATATATATATATATATATATATATATATATATATATATATATATATATATATATATATATATATATATATATATATATATATATATATATATATATATATATATATATATATATATATATCAAATGAAGATAGGCAACATGATGAAATGACCTCAAGGAGAGTTATAACATATAAGTTGAGCTCCTAAATTTCAGATTCACCCATAATTCCTAATTCTCCACGCAACCTCACAAATGAATCTTCTTTAAGAGGTTTTGTGAAGATGTCGGCAATTTGTTTTTGGGTTTCAAGGTACTCTAAGAGGTGTTGTGAAGATCTCAGCTTCGAGTGATGGGAAACTGTCATCAGACATCGCATTGGGTCGATTTTTCAGATGCCTTCACTCATCATCTTTCCGAGCTCGATCATCTGAGACATCAACCCATGAAACTTTTTTGTTTCCTTTTTGATGTACTTCAGTCCTGATTAAAGTCTTGTGATCATCCCTGCAGCTTCACCCAGGCATGATGATCGACTTGCTGCGAGTTCCAGGTTGGTTTTTTATGTCTGAGCTAGGACATCACAGTCAGCATACAAACCTTGCCATTCGACAAAGCTTGAACAGATTTGAGGAGCTTACCCCTCCGAGCTGGCGTCCGATCAAAAGCATGCTTCGGATTCTACGAGGTTTGGTCATCTGAGCTCTGGTGTCGATCTTTTTCTTTTTCTTCGAACCCCCTCTAAACTTTTAAATATTTTTCTTTCCTTTTGCAATCTCGATATCGATTTAATTTCTTTTCCATTAGGAAAAAATGACGTGCACATTTGATCCAGCGTAAATCACATCGAAACAGCATCAGTGCCTGGCACAAATTGCTCGAAGATGCATCAAATGTCAAATCGAGTTGTAAGCCAAATGCTTGGATCGACGACCAAGCTCAAGCTCGTGCCAAATTCATGGTACTAAATCATACTGCATGCCGCAGCCAAGAGGAAGCTGTCACTTATCAAATGTGTAGACAACCACAGGAAGCCCACCGAATTAGGATCCTCCAGAACTCATCCTCTTCGATACTCAGGCACAACCATGCCGATCTGCCTACCGAGATCCAAGCTCTGGGGGGCCAACCTTCCTCCGTCCGGGCATCAAAAATTTGTCCAAGACTTATCCAAGCTTCGAGCTCAGAACCAGCTCGTCGAGTTCTTTTCAAAGCCGGTGATGCTAGCCATTTTCAGCCATGAAGGAGGGGAAACAACTGTTGGGAGATGGTATGCCCTCGAGGCAATTTATCACGGTGTATATGTACAAACATCTTGTTTGAAATAACAGTAAGCTGTTTGGTAAGAATTTACCTAAGTTAATAATAATGTACTCGACATTAAAACTTAGGTAAAGTCATGAGACTTGATGTGAGATCAAACAGTTGGGCCTGCCTAATTGATGAGCAGGCGCCCGCAGGCGCCTGATGTAGCTGACACAGGTGGGCCCCATTGTGTGGCCCACAGTTGGGGTTTTTGAAACCTTAATGGCAGTTGGAATTTTTAGCAAAGCATGATTTTTTGGACATCTTTGGACTTACGTTTGAGGAGTCAAGCGGAGTTGAAATTGAGCCATGTTTGTTTCTATGTGTTCATCGTTCAATGCTATTCTATTTGGTATATGATATCACTTGCGAAGCTCAACGGTGAGGGAGGAAAAATTCGTTAAAGATTGGCCTTTGTGGAAGGCAAAAACTTTAATTGAATTTTTTTCTCCAAACTTCAGTCCCACATCGGATATGATGAGAAGGGAAGGGGTCAGCCGCCTATATAAATAGGGGCCAACCCGCTCCTTGAAACTCGCACCAAGCTCCAAATCCGAGTAGCTCCATTAAACGTGAGCAAGCTCAGATTTAAGCTAAATTAATATTCCATCTTTCTCCCTAATTCTTCCTTACTCCTAATCGGGCTCTAGCAAAGCTACGAAGGATTTCGAATCAGATCCGAAGTCATGACGGAGGATCCACTCAAGTTGAAACTTTCTGGAGCACTGACAAGGGTATTGCTCGCATCGGGACGCGGTTCGGCTTGGGACGCGGTTCGGCTTGGGAGAAGCAGCTCAGAGCATCGCTTCGGAGTCAAAGAATGGTGGCTGAAAATGACGCTTCGTATTCTGCGAAAATGAAGTTCCGGGTATGTAGTTTAATTTACATGCGTTTAAATTACAATAGTTTGATAGATCTATCTTTAGGGGTTGGTCGGACACAACCCCGGGATAGTAGAGATTCTAGCTAGGGTTTATTTCTTTAGGGTTGTTCTTAAAATTGTTTTAAGATGTTTTCCGCTGCTTTATTTGATTTCGTCGTCCGTCCGACTTAGGCCGAACGTCGGATTTTATAGCCCTAAGAACCCTGAAAACCCTACAACAACTACATGTTGTTTCTGCCCATCCCAACTCCAATTACAACTTAGAATAACGGGAAATATTTTCTTGCAAACCCTTACTTTAAACATCTTCTCTCCCACCGGTGAGATGAATTTCTTACTCAGGGTCGACGTAAAGGATGCTTTTGCGGGTCAAATGCGATTCCATAAATATAGCTCCCCATCGATCCTGATGTGTCCTCCTCACCAAGGCCACATCTGCCTCGATTTTTAACATCAACATCCACATCAATCAATCAGACGGAAGCAAACACCCGATGTGAAGATGACCTATCCTGGACGAGGACGATCCAGGTGAGAGGAAGAGAACCACATTTTTCGTTGGCCGTAAGTCGAAGGGACTATGTCCCTCGCAACCAAATGACACATCATCATCATCAGCCGTAAGTCGAAGGGGCTACCCCCTCGCAACTGAACGACATGCCTTCGTCGTCAGTCGTAAGCCGAGGGGCCATTCCCTCACCACCGTACGACTAGTGTCATCAGCCATAAGTCAAAGTCGACACACCCTTGCAACTGAACGACCCACTATCATCGTCGGTCGTAAGTCGAAGGGGCCATGCCCCTCACAACCGAACGACCATCGTCGTCAGCTGTAAGTCGAAGGGCCACCTCCTCGCAACTGAACGATCCACATTTGTCGTTGGTTGTAAGTCGAAGGTACCATGTCCCTCGCAACCAAACGACACATCCTTGTCGTCAGCCGTAAGCCGAGGTGCCATCCCCTCACCATTGAACGACTATCTTCATCAGCCATAAGTCGAAAGTGCCACCCATTCGCAAATGAATGACATGCCTTCGTCGTCAGTCTTAAGTCGAGGGGCCATCCCCTCGCCACCGAATGACTACAATCGTCAGCAGTAAGTCGAAGGGGACACACCCTTGCAACTGAATGATACAATATCATCGTCGACCATAAGTCGATGGGGCCATGCCCCTCACCACCGAACGACCCTTGTTATCAGTCGTAAGTCGGGGGCCAACCTCGCCACTAAATGACTATCGTCATTAGCCGTAATTCGAAAGGGCCAGCCCTTTGCAACTGAACAACACGCCTTCGTCGTCAGCCGTAAGCCGAGGAGCCACACCCTCTCCACTGAATGACTACCGTCATCAGCCGTAAGTCGAAGGGGACACATCCTCGCAACTGAACGATCCACTGTCATCGTTGGCCGTAAATCAAAGGGGTCATGCCCTCGCCACCGAACGACCCTTGTTGTCAGTTGTAAGCCGAGGGGCCACCTCTGTAAGGACCCTGGCTATGGAGAAAACACCAGAAGGGGGGTTGAATAGTGTTTAAGCAATTTAAAACGATAGTTACCCCAATTTAAATGCAAGCCAACAAAATAGTGCAGAATTGAAATTAAACCCAAAAAGAAACCAATGCAGACGCAAGGATGTTTCAAGGGTTCGGATTACCCAAGTCACTTCCCGACTTGTTCCCGGTAATCCTACGTCCCTTCCACCCGGATACCTCCGGATACTCAAGTTAGAACCCTAACTTGAGGTTTCCTTAAAACCCACTTGTAGCAACCCTACAAGTAAAATCGAACTACAATCGATTGACATTGACTCCCACAACTTGGGAGCAAGCAAACCACTCTCACAACCCGAGAGCAAATTCAAATAACGAAAGTTATGAAATATGAAAACAACACTTACAATCACATATGCCTTGAAGTAGAACTTGAAGGAGAAATGTGTTGTGTGTTAAAGACTCTCTTAGAAGAGAGGAGAAAGCCATTTCTCTTGACTGTACCAAAAGCCTATAAGATAACTCTTTGGTTCTAGGTTGGAGAGCAAGAGATCAAAGATAGGAATTCTTAGGGCTTTGGATTTGAGAGCTTTAAACTTGAGAATCAAAGCTTGAGATGAAAACTTGGAAGAATTGGTAACCTCTCAATGGAACAGTAGAAGTCCCTTATATACGTTTCTTAACTCCACAAAACAGATTAGGCAAAAACCCTTTTGGAATCCTTGAGAAAAATCTCAACGGATAGAACCTGAGCTCACGACAGTCGACTGTTGAAGAAACCACAGTCGACTGTTGCACAGTCAGCAAGGGTAGGTGAGACGACTGTTGAGGAGAATTCTGGAAAACATCTGGGATAACAGGACAGACGACTGTTGAGGAGAAGACAGTCGACTGTTAATCAGAACAGGCGACTGTAAATCCTTAAACAGACGACTGTCAAATACCCTGAGAATTTCCAGAGAGCTGAGTCAACAAATTGGCTCACAGACAGACGACTGTTACAGCATAGATAGTCGACTGATCCAATGGACAGTCGACTGTATATTCAACATTAGTCGACTAGCCGTAAAAATACAGATCAACAGAGTTTGGGCAAAAGATAGACATGCGACTGATTTACAAAACACAGTCTACTGTCACTTGGACAAGCGACTGTAAATTGTTCATGAGTCGGCTGTGGGAAATAAGACAGAGAAGCCCAAAACCAGATTGTAAAAGTTTGTGCATAACAGACGACGGTAGAACAACACACAGTCGACTGTTTTTGAGACATGCAACTGTAAGGTGTTCAGCAGTCGACTGTTATAAACAATACAGACACACTCAAAAGAGAAATGAATTGGAGTTTAAGGACGAATGATCTATTGTTGTCCTAAGACTGAAAAGAGGATGTGTGTGCTCCATCAATGTTCTACTTCTAAGCTACATACTAGAAGAGATAAAAGAAAATTACATTGACGAATTCTCTCTTCTATCCAACGTATGATATTGAAGTCTTCATGGAGCTTCAATCACCATCCACGATTATCTAATCCATTTCATTTGCCTTCAATGAACTTTGTGTGTCATCCATTGCAAGTAGATCTTCATAATAAGCTTAGGCAATGGATTAACTGCAAAATAGGGGATTAGTCACAAGTATTTATGTTTGCTCTTCATTAACACCAAGTAGGGAGAAGTTCAATACTCAACATTCTCCCCCTTTTTGATGATGACAAACAAACATAAACAAAAAGATAAATAATTGTGCTTATGAAAACTTACCCCCATACATAGATGCCAATCAAGTTAGTCAACAAATATTTGGGCATCTATATATCAATTAAAGCAAATGAATAAGATATGAGTGAATTCAATTCATGAAATCAAGGAAATTAAAAATCCCTATTCATTGTAATCTTACTCCCCCTGAATCTAAGACAATTTCAATCTTAGATTCAAAGTGATAGCAGATACTTAGCACATTCATTATGAATCTTGTATATTTATTTCTCTCCCCCTATGGCATTATCCAAAAAGGTGGGAGTAAATAACAACAACAATAATCGTGCTAAATAAGAACTAACAACAATCAAGGAGTATAAAGATATTAAGAATCAAAACTCATAAAATCACATCAAATACTTATGTGAATATAGGAATGGAAGTCCAATATTAACATTTTAGATATACGAAACAAAAATAGTTTCAAAAACGCATCATATCACAGATAGCATGAATAATCCAATATCAAGTCCAAATTGTCTCAAAATCACATTATGCGAGAATAAAACATGCAAGGAGACAATATCACAAACATCTCACAGATAAGATAAATAATCCAGATATCACTAACTTCACACAGATATGATTAGCAATTATACACAATGTGTGAAATAAAAGACGAAACTACAATATCAGATATATATATACCAGAAAGACATGAGTACACATCAGATGGACATCAACATGTCCAACAAAAAAAATACATACATCATGATCCAAAAAATATATATCATCACAAAGTATCCAACCATCAAAACACATAAACTCCAACTGACACCACTCAAAAACAAAAACAAAATCTATGAGTGAGTGTCGCCAGGGGCTGTAGAGGAAGAAGGAGGCTCTATGACAGCAGGGGTATCCTCTGGAGGAGGGTCAGCAGCAGTAACAGCAGCAGCAGCATCATCATCATCCTGAGTAGAGGCTCCACCAGGATGCACAACGACATCAGTGACGATGGGCTGCGGAGGCTCATGAGGCTGAGGAGGAACGAAACGTTTCAGATGCTCAGGGAAGGGTTTTCCCTGATGCTGGAATGAAAGTGAAGCCAACTCATAAAGACCAGAGACCATCTCAAAAAGAATATCAAGAGAGGGTGGAGCTTAGGTGGAAGGCTGGTCAGCTGGAGGAACTGTGGAGGAGGACGGAGCTGATGTGGATTTCCTCTTCTTTGATGCAGACTGCAGAGCCGAAGAGGACTTTGACTTTGCAGCAGCATCCAGAAGAGGACCAAAAGGCACGGGCTCGTAAGGAGAAAAATCAACACCAAAGTGACGAAAAACAAGTGTAAGAAGTCCATCGTATGGAATGTGAGCGGAGGAGGAAGTAAACTCGACCTTGTCCATCCTGTCAAGGAGGACACCGGCCCAGTTCACGGACATCTTGGAGAAAATCGCATACATACACCTCAGAATATCATGGGAAGGCAAGTCAGATGATCCATACTTCGGCAGGATGTTGGACTTCACCACGAGGTGAACAGCCCAACCCCTAGCAGAAAACATAGACGACCTAATACCAGAATCCAGGGCTGAGGGTATCACACGGAACATGTCCCGGAGGACATCCTGATCAAGCTCATCAATATCAGAAATGGAAATGTCAGTGGGAAGAGATCCGGTAGAAGGAATCCTAAGAATGGTTCCTAATAGAGTGGGATCAATGCGAATGGAAGTCCCCTGGACAACAGTATCGATATATTCAGTGGTAGAGTACTCACCGCGAATGCGCTTAGCATAGAAGAGCTTAACCAAAAATGGATAAGCCCTAGGAGAATCGCTCTGAGAGAAGCGAAAAAGATCGGCCAAATGGGTATCAGATAAGATGTCAGACAGTCTCTCAGCAGTGAAGGCGGGGAAAACTATATACCGCTCCCTAAGAAGTTTGATCCCTATAAGAGAGTGGAATTTTGCCAAGTAAAGATCATCTCGGCAAATCGGGACAAGTGGATCAGAAGGTGGAGCGACATGGGTCTCTTCTGCAGAGCTCGACTCAGAAGGGGAATGATGGGGAGCGTCAGCACTAGGCTCATTGATGCTAACACCAATGGGCTTGCGCCGATGCTTGGTCAAGGGCTCAGTGACAGGAGAAGAAGACCCTGAAGGAGAGTATCCCTTCAAAGAAGAATGGGAGGGAGAGTCGGCTTGTTTGGTACGGGCTTTGTAGGGCTTCTTGTTCTTGGCAACGGTAGGTTTCTTAGGAGCCCTAGGTTTCTTATGAGCGAAGATCTTCCCTTTTCCCTTGGTTTTGGGAGCCATGGAGTCAATCAATCGAAAGAGAAGAAAAGTGACAGGCGATGAAATCAAACAAAATAATCGCAAGAGAGAGAGAGAGAGAGAGAGAGAGAGAGAGAGAGAGAGAGAGAGAGAGAGAGAGGGAGAGAGAGACTCGGACCTAGTCGAAAGACAAAAGAGCACAAGGATGAAGCAAACGACAAACACGAGGAGGAGGAGATCGACGGCGACGACAAAGGAATTGAGTGGGAAGACGAGCGGTTTCAAGTCGGAGGAGAGAGAAAACGTGTGTCGAAATGAAACTTCTCGACGAATATAAGAAAGAGGGAATTAATCTGGGCTGTTGGGTCAAAGAATTGACGGCTCAGATCGAAGCAGTGAACCGACACAACAGTAGACAGTCGACTGATGAACAAACGTCAGTCGACTGGATGAGGTGATAAGAAATAAGCTTAGGAATACAGACAGTCGACTGTTGAGTAACATACAGTCGCCTGTCCATGGGACAGTCGACTGTACTATACACATCAGTCGACTGACTGAGAATCAATAAACTTCATCAAAAAGATAGAGAGTACTGGAAAAATTTGACAGAAATGACAGTCGCCTGATGGCCAAAATGCAGTCGCCTGTTGAAATAACAGTCGACAATAAAATTGTCATCAGTCGTCTGTGCGAAAAATAGAAATTTCTGACTGAGAAAATAGAGTAGGGCAGTCGACCGTCGAAGGAAAGACAGTCGTCTGTCCTGGTCCAAAAATGCACAGTGAGATAAGAAATCCAGAGGATATGAACACTCACCCTAGAACCTATACTCTAATCACAAACTCATCATAAAAACAATGTAGAACAATAAATCAATTGTAACACAAATCTCTAAAACCAATTTCAAAGAAATCATGAAATCACATAAATCTCAATTGCCTTTCTTAAACATACATACATACATACATACATATATATATATATATACATACATACATATATATATATATATATATATATATATACATATATCTATATTACAATTGAGGGCAGATTTTGAATTTGTCCTATGTGGCAATGTCACATCAAGTTTTGGAGGGAAATTTTTGGGTTAAAGAAAAATTTGTTGGGAATACACAAAAGCATTGAAATTAGGAATAGCCTTTTAATATTAGTTATGAAAACAATGTTGTGCATACACACAATCTCATCTTGGGAATGAACGCGAGCTGTGAAAGAATGAACGCGGGAGATGCTGCCAACTCATTGATCAGCGTTGCAAAACCCTGTAAAATTTCGATATCATCTGCTGATATTTCAGGGGAAACTCATAATTATTGATGTTTGTTTAAAATTAGTGGGCCCAAGATTTTAAATGAACAGTGTCCCAAGGGCACTGGTTATATGTATATGAAGCCATCGTCGAAGGCGCCAGCTAAATTTTTTAACGCTAATTTGTTGTTCCGCGCCTAAGGTACCCGTGCCGAAATTGTTGTTTTACATCGAATGAGTTGTTTTGCGCCGAAGGCATCCACGTCGAATTTGGTGTTCTGTGTCGAATGCGCATGCGCTGAATTTGTTGTTCCGCGCTAAAGGCGCACGCACCATTTTTTAACGCTGATTTGTTGTTCCGTGCCTAAGGCACCCGCGTCGAAATTATTGTTTTACGTCGAATTTGTCACTCTGCGCCAAAAGCACCCACATCGAATTTGGTGTTCTGTGTCGAAGGCGCATGCTCTGAATTTGTTGTTCCGCACCGAAGGCGCATGTACCGCTAAATATTGTAAACTAATTTGTTTTTCTTTTAAATTTTTGCTTTGAAAAAAAAATTCGGGGAACAATGATTTCGCATGGGAAAATCTTAAATGAACCGTGCCAGCGGGCACGGGTTATGACTAGTATATATATATATATATATGAAGGGTTAGCAACTTTATTCATATAACTCATCAATTACAATATTGGATTACAGATGATCCAAACATAAAAACTCTAATGAAAACAACCATAAATTATCCAACATCTCGACTCGGGTAGGAAGTCCTAAAATTTAGAATTTCGAGATACTCGTAAACTTTTCCGTTGAGGGAGATTTATATATTTCTTTTTAATCGACTTCAATGATGGTGCAAAGCGGCGCATTTCCTCCTCCCACTCTTGATTCTCCATAGTAGCATTCCCATTAAATTCCTCCATCCACTCAGCCTCATTTTCTTCATCAGCCTCATTTTCATACACAACATTATCAGGATCATCTATACGGGCATTTTCCGCAGGGCGCACAGAAGATGGACCACCAGACTCCAGAATACAAGGAACATCAGAATCTTCTGCAGTGTACGCAACATCTATTGGGTTCTTTGTAGCTGAGGGACCTCCACATATAGTTGAAGTATCACCATTATCTTCAGGTGCCAAATCCACATTTGACTTAGTTTTCTCCACCCAAACTTTCTTGAAGGGACATTGAGCAGAAGAATGCCCAAAACACTCACATGTCGTACATCTTGGAGGCAAATTTTCATAACCCACTCTAATGATCGAATTTCCCTCCTCCTCCACCGCAACCTTAATGGTGCTAGGTAATTTTGTCTTCGCCTCAACTTCCACAAAACATCTAGCATAAGAGTATCGTTCTCCAGAAGCCGTAGCCTTATCTACAAATAAAGGCTTACCTATAGAGCTAGCAATAATACTAATGCATTCTGTAGACCAAAATTTCAGCGGCAGGTCAGGAAATCTCACCCATACTGGAATTGAGGACAGAAGGTCTCGATCCATTGTAAGTTCTGGAGTCCAGCGTCGAAGTACAATCACCCTTTTATCAAACATCCAAGGCCCACCTTGGAGAACTCTGCTGCAATCTTCTTCTAACTCAAATTCGAAAAAGAAAAAACCATTATCCCTAGAGTGAACCTGAAGCTTTCCTTTAGGGCGCCACAACCGTTGTACACATGCTCGAATATGTGAATAAAACGGTTTGTCCCCCACAACATAACCAGCCAGAGTACGACTCCATTTTGCAACATTAGCAGATATCGTTTCTTTAGGAATCCAAGGGACAGCCTTACCAGATGGAATCACACGGGGAGGAAAATATTCGCATTTGCTATTTTGCTCCACAGAATGGCCAACCGAAAAGAGCGAACTCCATGCTTCACGCCCCGTTTTTGCCACCCTCAAAGGAGCAGACGGCTTGCCAATAGCTTTATCATCCCGATCAACATGATTAGGTATTTTCTTAGGAGTAGTAGATGAAATCCATTGATGACAATAAGATGAACACCGATGATACGGGTTTCCTGCATTGATACATGCAGGATCTGCTCTCCCCATAGCATGTCGGAGTGGGGGGAATCCCGTAGCGAGATTCGGAGGCACCTGTCCCTGAGAAGCCGCCTGAACTTGAGAAGCCATGAATGGATTCACTATGCTAGAACAATCCAACTCTGCATGTGATAGTTAGACGTCGCCGTCAGAGCAGAAGTACTCGCCTCTGCCGTCGGAGCAGGAGAACACGAAAATGCCGGTTCTGGGGCGTGAACTTCACAGAGTAATGGCGCTGCAATCGGCTCCGTTGCCGGAGCAATCACTACAATCGGAATGCAGTCGTCTCAGCCGCCTGAGCAAGTGAGCCGGGACACCTGGATCGGATAGATCGGACAGATCAGGCGGGATATGACGTCAGGAGAGCGCTGAATCGGAAGTAATCTAACGCGATTGGACGGATCAGAAGTGATCGGATCCAGCCGCCGGAGCCACAGATCGAGGCACCGGAGCCGCTGATCACCTGCAGATCTCGCCTGATCGAGGCGCTGATCGAGGCACCGGAGCCGCTGATCGACTGCAGATCTTGCCTGATCGAGGCGCTGATCGAGGCGCCGGAGCCGGAGCCGGAGCCGCCAGAGCCGATGGGATTGGAGCGTCAGACTTGCTGAGACGACGGAGGATGCGAGATCGATTGCTGATGATGCTTGAACTTGCTGATCGAAGCAGTATGAAAGGCATCAGAATAAGTTGCTGGACCTTGCTGATGATGCCGGGGAGCACCCAAGATCGAGACCACCAGGACTAGCGCCGGAGACCACCCAATCAAGACCCGTTGGGCTGTCGGAGCCCGGTCGTTTGCCGCCGATGCCAACAGATGAACCCCACCATTTTCTTTCACCTAGGGCTAGCCGCACTTTCTTTTTAATCGACTTGAACTACAATCAAAAACGGAAGAAAAAAATTAAGATGATTTTAATTATCAAATGAAGATAGGCAACATGATGAAATGAGCTCAAGGAGAGTTATAACATATAAGTTGAGCTCCTAAATTTCAGATTCACCCATAATTCCTAATTCTCCACGCAACCTCACAAATGAATCTTCTTTAAGAGGTTTTGTGAAGATGTCGGCAATTTGTTTTTGGGTTTCAATATACTCTAAGATGATGTCCTTCTTAGCTACATGATCATTAATAAAATAGTGTCTCACATCTATGTGTTTGGTACGGGAGTGATGTACTGGGTTCTTGGAAAGACATATAGCACTTTGGTTATCAATCATGATAGGGCAAGTATCACAATTGACACCATAGTCACTAAGAGTGTGTCTCATCCAAAGAACTTGTGCACATGCAAGACCCGCGACACTATATTCCGCTTCAGTCGTGGACAATGACACCGAGTTCTGTTTCTTGGAAAACCAAGAAACTAAGGAATTTCCTAGAAAATGGCTCGTGCCACTAGTACTTTTCCTGTTGGATCTACATCTGGTAAAATCGGCATCACTATATGAGATTAACTCATATGTGCTAGATTTAGGGTAAAGTAACCCATAATCTAGTGACTGATTGAGATAACGAAATATTTGTTTAACCGCAATCAAGAGTGACTCCTTAGGTCTAGCTTGATATCTAGCACACAAGCATACGGAAAACATGATATCGTGCTTACTAGCGGTTAAGTAAAGTAAGCTACCGATCATACCTCGATATAGACGAACTCTATATCTTTTTCGTTTTCATCCTTGTGTAGGTTGGTAGTCGTACTTATTGGAGTCCTTTTGCTTGAAGAAGATTCCATCCCGAATCGCTTAATAAGCTCTCCTGTGTACTTTGTCTGATGTATGAAAGTTCAATTCTCCATTTGTCGAATTTGCAGTCCAAGGAAATAAGTGAGCTCTCCCATGTGGCTCATCTCGAATTCATCCTTCATAAACTTAGAAAATTCTTGACAAAGATTAAAGTTAGTAGAACCGAAAATTATATCGTCTACATACACTTGAATCAAAAGAATGTCATTTTCATAATCTTTAATGAAAAGTGTGTAGGATCCTGCCAAAACAGAGTTAGGATCGATAAATGAAGTTGAGACTTACGCTTGCGTATGCAGCACGGTAGTCTACGAACTTCGCCTTCGGATTCGCCACGACGGATCGAGTCTTCTCACGAACGGAGTAAGGCTACTAAATCCACAATCTAAATCTCTACTTTTAGATTAAGAACTTGGATAAAGGGAGAGGAAGTATTTCGGCAGAGCTTCGCTAGAATGAAGATGCATGCATGAATGCCATGCAAAAGTGTAAGGAAAATGGCTAACCCTTGGGTCTTATTTATAGCCCCCAAGGTAGTTATTTTAGGATCAATTGTTCCTTTGGAACAATTTAACTAAGGTGTACCATCGTACATGGCATATTATAAGCTTAAGTTGTACCATATGCATGGTACAATATAAGCTTAAGATATTACCCCTTTATTAGCCATATGTCGCATGCACTTATGCACATATAATGCGACTTTCCCATCAATCTAGAGATCCTCTCCGCAAGGGAACATATTCCCTTTGCGTACGACTTCGTGTACGCGACGTTCGAGGTCCGTATTCCCTCGTACATCCCCTACAAGGGTGTACTAACGTCTTCCATTTCCAACATCTCCCACTCACACTTGAGGGGATTGTAAGAGAACGTCTTTCTCTTAGTTCTTTCATCTATCATACCGAGAAATAGACCGTGCGACCGTCATGCGCGTAGAGTCTGTTGTTGTGCACTTGTTAGAGATACACAACGACCTCGAAGGTGCAAAGTTGAGTAGTTCAACGCATGCTTTACCCTAGATTATTTCTTCACATTTCTTATACTTTATATTCAACAATTGAATCCCATCTGGATTACAATTGGCTGGCCAGCTTTGAATCATTAAAGTTCAAATGCGAATATGAAATCAATCTTCCTCTTCTTGCGAACCTTCTGATCTTGACTAGACTCGCTTTTCTAACGTGCCCCGCCGAGCCGAATTATCATAGCCCATAAGTAACACGCTAAGATAGCGATCATCTCGTCAAATCTAAAGGAACCAATTGGAGTCCTTGAGGGTAAGAGTTAAGGCCCATATGGCCTTTGAGTCTCACATAATAGCAAACACTATTGCTACTAACTCAGTGGTCGAAATGCATACGTGGTATGAACACGTATTACAACATCACTCCTTTCCCAGGGAGAGTATGTCTTAATGATGTTGTACGGATGAAAGATCAGACACCACAGTGCCTATCTTTTGAGTCCCTTTACTACCCATGAAATATTCCGGACTCTCATCCTGCATAAGACAGATAGGATTTAAAAAATCCTATGAGATCCTTTTTAAATATCCTTGTGATACAGATCTCAGATCTTTTGTAAGCATCCATATGATGCAGATCTTTCATTCGACTATCTTGTTTAAGTCATGACTCTAAATCATTCGTCTAATGATTTTGACTTTAAACTAGTCTCATCTCTATCTTATCCATCTGATAAGATAAGGCGGTTGCTCATGTGAGAGAGCCAACCTTAATCTGTCCGACATACACACAATTCAGCTGAGATTTCAAAAAATGTACACAAACATTTCTTAAGAAATTCATATGCAATGTTGGAAAAAGAACTTATTCTTTTATTAATTTTGATCATTTACAGACATGGGAATTTACATTGGTACAACTCAGCTCTTACGCAATCCTTGAGATGATAAGTGTTTGTAAAACACATTTCTGGGGATCGCCTTCGTAAGCGGATCCGCTATCATCTCATGCGTAGATATGTACCTTATGTCTACCTTCTTGGTTTTATCATAGTCTTTTACAAATTCATATCGGATATCAATGTGTTTGATCTTACAAGACACATTATCCTCTTAACCGCTTTCCAGTGTACTTGCCCTGTATTGGATTGGTAACAGCTTACCATTTCCAACGGCAAAACAGATGTTCGGTCTCGTACACACCATAGCGTACATAAGACTATCAACTGCACTGGAATATGGAACTTTTTCCATAATTTCCTTTTCCTTTTGGTTCTTTGGACACGATACCAGATATAAATTATCGCATATGCTTATATGAATATCAATGGACTTGCAGTCCTGCATATTAAATCGTTCTGGAACCTTCTTTATACAAGTCTCCTGTGAAAGAGAAAGAAGTTTCTTCGAACGATTCCTTGAAATCTTAACTCCAAAGATATATGCGGCTTCTCCCATGTCTTTCATCTCAAAAACTGATGAAAGCCAAGCCTTGATATCCATCACAAAGCCCTTGTCATTTCCGGCTATTAAAATGTCATCTACATATAGAGACATGATAATATACTTGCTTTTAATCCTCTTGATATATACTCAGTTATCTTCATCAAGCATGGTAAAACCATTTGATAACTTTATGAAATCGTATATACCATTGCCTCGAGGATTGTTTAAGATCATATATGGACTTATGAAGTTTACAAACCTTATGTTCGTTTCCTTCTTTTACAAACCCTGTTGGTTGTTCCATATAGATCTCCTCGTCCAATTCTCCATTGAGAAAGGCAGTCTTTACATCCATCTGATGTAATTCGAGGTATAAGCAAGCTACCATTGTCAGAATCATGCGAATCGAGGTAAAACGCATAACAGGTGAGAAGGTCTCTTCGTAGTCTATCCCTTCCTGTTGCGTAAAACCTTTCGTGACAAGGCGAGCTTTATATCTATCTATAGATCCATCAGCCTTATGCTTGATCTTGAGAACCCATTTGTTCCCAATTGCTCTATATCCTCTGGGTAAGTTAACTAAGTCCCAGACTTGGTTAACTTTCATGGATTTCATGGATTTCAATTCCTCCTTCATCGCTTCCATCCATTTGTCTTTTGCAGGGCATGATACAGCCTGTTTGAAAGTAGCAGGCTCGTCATCATCTTGTAGTAAAGTCATAAAGGTTTGCGGAAATTCATCCTCAAATCTTAGAGGAGCCAACCTTGTATGACTACTACGTTGTATTTGAGATTTCTTCAAGTCCTTGTTGACTCGAATTTAGATCAATTCTAATATCACTCCCACTTGGAATGTCGTTAGAATTGCTCCCACTTGGATCATTATTCCCGTATGGAATAGGATAATCGTCATTCGTATAATCCATTGGTGAAGGTTGAAACGTATTTTCGTTTTCACCAAGAATTCTCCCACTCGAATGAGGTAATCCTTCTTGATCATAAATCTCAAATAAAGATAAGTCCTGACTTATCTTGCCCTGTCTTGGAAACTCGTTTTCCAAGAAAGTGACCTCCCTCGACTCAAACTCAATTAGCCCACCATTGTCTTCCTGACTAACAAAAATATAACCTTTGGAGTTTTCTGCGTATCGTATAAAGATACATTTCCTTCCCCTTGGCCCAAGTTTGCCATACTTATGGGAGGAAATATGTGCGTAGAATGCACAACCCCAAGGTTTCAAAATGTTTAAGTCAGGAGACCTTTGGTTCCACAACTCATAGGAGTGGAGCTAACTGATTTCGAGGGTACGCGGTTCAAAATGAAAGCGGCCGTCAATAATGCATCACCCCAAAAGGTGATTGGCAAGTTAGCTTATGCCATCATTGAACGGACCATTTCCATTAAAGTCCTATTTTTCCTTTCTGCAACACCGTTTCGTTGAGGAGTATAAGGCATAGTTACCTGATGTACTATGCCTTTTTCATCACAAAGTTCCTTAAAACTTGTTGATTGATATTCACCGCCCCTATCGGTTCGCAAGATCTTAACCTTGCGATCTAATTGATTCTCCACTAAACTCATATAGTTTTTAAAGCAAGCCAAAGCTTCTCTTTTGTGGGATATCAAATAGATATGTCCGAATCGGGTGAAATCATCAATAAAAGTGATGAAATAGGACTTTCCGCGTCTTGTCTTGACATTCATCGGACCTCATATGTCCGAATGGATAAGCTGTAATGGAACCTCGGCCCTTGTGCCGGTTCCAAACGGATTGCGACAAGATTTCCCCACAAGGCAATGTTCGCAGGTCGACATTTCAACCTTTGAAACATTTGATAGAAGGCCACGTTTGGCAAATCTATCCATACGCGTTGGTCCAATATGACCAAGCCTTGTGTGCCAACAAATTACATTAGACTCATTAGTCAAAGAATTTGTCACAAGGAAATTTTCATTACATGAGAAATCATACATTGTACTTATTACAATAAATCCTTTGAAATACAAACCCAATACCAATAAAGGAATTATTACAAAATAGGTCCATATTACAATCATGAAGGAACCAACTATAACCAAGACCCATTAAATTGACCACAGTTTTAATATTCCTTTGAATATATGGAATGAAGAGAACATCATGAAGTAGGAGAGTGCGGCCGTTGTCCAAGACTAGCTTGCGAGTCCCAACGCCTTTCACTTCAACACGTGTGTTGTTTCCTACATTGATCCACTTCATTCCTTGGGGTATCCGGTGATACTCCACGAAGGACCGTCTGTCCTTTGCTATGTGGTCGGTGGCACCTCGTCACTTCCACTCGTACACGAACGAGCATAGTGACCGAGCTTGTTGCACTTGAAGCACTTGATCCTTTTCAAGTCTTTCTTCTTGTGCCATTTCTTGTGCCCACCCTTATGTTTGGGTTCCTTGGTAGACTCAGGTTGCTTATTACGTTCATTAGAAGACTTCGAACGATCTTTACGTTTCTTTCCCCCGTGTGAGGAACTAGCAACCATGTGCACTTCTACACTTGGCTTGGCAGCCGCAAGCCTCTCTTCCTCTAATTCGATGTGCTTGGAAACATCGTTGAAGGTCTTGATGCTCTCATTATGAGTGAGATGCATCTTCATCTGATCCCACCCATTTGGTAGGGAACGTATGACTGCTTGGATTTGTTGCTCATCAGTGAGTACATGACCTGCGTCCTTTAACTCCGAGATAAGGTTTGCCATATGTCGCAGATGTTTCCCCATGGAATGATCTGGACATTTCTTATATGAATCGAACCTTATAGTTAAGGCGCGAAGTTTGGACACCGATGTGCCACCGAACTTCTCCTCTAGCTTGGACCATATGTCCATGGCTAGGTCATGTTCTCGAAAGATGTGCATTATGTCATCAGCCATACTGCTTAGTAACGTAATGCGCGCTATCTTGTTCTTCCGAGACCAAGCATCAAAAGCTTCCTTGTCTCGTCTGTGTTGGGCCGTAGTGCCCAACTCGGGTTCAATCATTACGTTCTTTAGAGTTTCGAGCACTTCTTGCTCCTCTAAAACGTATTGTATCTTAATGGACCAAAGTTTGTAATTATCGTCGTTGAGTTTTTCACCTCTGTTTAACTCAGCGACGATATTCTTTGAAGCGGAAGACATTTTACTTTTAAAATGCTGCAAAAGACATAAAACCGAAGGTTTGATCAAAACATTGCATAAAAACTCTTAAAATATAACTCCCACTTGAAATGATAATAGAATATCCCATTTGGATAGTTCTAAAAAATTCAAATCCCACTTGGAATTATATTATATTTGATAAGTTACTTTCGAAAAATATTGAAGATGTTGTTCTAGAATCGAAAAGGTCTCTATGATTCCAATCACCATCTAGAACAACCTTCAATATTCCCCCATCACTTATCAAACAATAGTACTCTTATAGTACTAGCAGCGGAAAACGAGTTTGAAAACGTATTTTTCAGATATAATTCCCACTTGAAATGATAATAGAATATCCCATATGGATAGTTCTAAAATCAACTCCCACTTGGAATGATATTCATAATTTGATAAGTTACTTTCGAAAAATATTGAAGATGTTACTCTAGAATCGGAAAGGTCACTATGTTTCCAATCACCATCTAGAGTAACGTTCAATATTTCTCCCTCACTTTATCAAATGTTAGTACTCTTATAGTAATTCGCAGCGGAAAAGCGTTTTTTCGAAAACGTATTTTTCAAAACGTATGAAAACGTATTTTTTCAAAAAAAATGTATATTTCAACTTAGTACCCTTATGATACTTGTGAAATATTCGGCACTTCCTGACCATTTGTCGGGAATGAGCCGTAGCCGTGCCAAGGTCGGATCCCCCTTTTTGGGGATTTTTCTGCAAACTATCGTCGCTGGCTCCCGTATGGATCCAGGCGTTTCCCCCCGTATGAGAGAATTTTGGCGCAGACGACTGTCGTTTGGCCCCGTATGGGCAAGTCGGCACGTTTATGTTCGACCAAGACCTTTTGCCGAATTGGTCGACCAAAACACCCAAATTGGTCGACCAAAAAATTGGTCTGAATCACTCCCGGCCAGTGCCGATCAGTCCGGCCCCGGCCAGGCCCGACCGTGGCCCTGGCAGTGGCCAGGGCCGGCCATTGGCCAGGCCAGGGCCGAGGCCAGGGCGCTGCCCTGGCCTCTGCCAGGGCGGCCAGGCCCCTGGCCTGAGGCCAGGACGCTGCCCTGGCCTCTGCCAGGGCGGCCAGGCCCCTGCCCTGGCCTCTGCCAGGGCGGCCAGGCCCTGGCCGGGGCCAGGGCGCCTGCCCTGGCCTCTGCCAGGGCGGCCAGGCCCTGGCCGGGGGCCAGGGCCCCTGCCCTGGCCTCGGCCAGGGCCGCCTGGCCCTGGCCAGGCCTGGCCAGGCCGCGGCCAGGGCTCCCTTGCCCTGGCCGTGGCCGGCCATGGCCCGGCCGGCCATGGCCCGGCCGGCCATGGCCCGGCCATGGCTTATTAGCCTTGACCGGCCATGGCCCTTTGGCCATGGCCGGTCTCCCCCCTTCATGGGGTTGCCGCACACCCCGTCGGAGGGGTGGCCGTGGTGGTTATTGGCCGTAGCCAACCCCCTCCGCATGGGGAGGGGGGGCATGGCCTTCATAGCCCATTTGGCCATGGTGCACATGCACCAAATTTCATCTTTCTCGATGGAAATAACTACCACCTTCTTCCTCGATGAAGCACCCGTTCGTCGATGAAGCACCCGTTCGTCGAGAAATTAGTTATTTCCTAATGGCCGTGTGCCAAAAATGAATAACATACTATGTGAACGGTCGGTTCTTCCCGTCACGGAGAGTTCCTACCATATCCGTAATGATAGGAGACCTTAACGTGAAAAGAACAACCGCTGCGTTCTCTCCGTCACGAAGCGTTCCTACCATATCTGTAATGGTAGGAGACCCATTCGTGAAAAAGACAACGACTCGTTCATAGTTTTGACGGGGCGGCGGTTTGACCGGGGCGAACCTGTATGGCTCCGATACCAATGTAGGATCCTGCCAAAACAGAGTTAGGATCGATAAATGAAGTTGAGACTTACGCTTGCGTATGCAGCACGGTAGTCTACGAACTTCGCCTTCGGATTCGCCACGACGGATCGAGTCTTCTCACGAACGGAGTAAGGCTACTAAATCCACAATCTAAATCTCTACTTTTAGATTAAGAACTTGGATAAAGGGAGAGGAAGTATTTCGGCAGAGCTTCGCTAGAATGAAGATGCATGCATGAATGCCATGCAAAAGTGTAAGGAAAATGGCTAACCCTTGGGTCTTATTTATAGCCCCCAAGGTAGTTATTTTAGGATCAATTGTTCCTTTGGAACAATTTAACTAAGGTGTACCATCGTACATGGCATATTATAAGCTTAAGTTGTACCATATGCATGGTACAATATAAGCTTAAGATATTACCCCTTTATTAGCCATATGTCGCATGCACTTATGCACATATAATGCGACTTTCCCATCAATCTAGAGATCCTCTCCGCAAGGGAACATATTCCCTTTGCGTACGACTTCGTGTACGCGACGTTCGAGGTCTGTATTCCCTCGTACATCCCCTACAAGGGTGTACTAACGTCTTCCATATCCAACAAAGTGTAGAATCAACTTCTCCCATTTTAAAACCTAAATACAAAAGAAAGGTCTTGAGTCGATCATACCAAGCTCTAGGAGCTTGTCTCAACCCATACAACGCTTTCTTAAGTTTGAAAACATGATTTGGAAATTTTTCAAGAATAAAACCGAGAGGTTGAGAAACATATACTTCTTCATTAACAATCCCATTTAAAAAAGCTCTTTTAACATCCATCTGAAATAGCTTAAAATTCTTATTGGATGCAAAATATAAAAGCAATCTAATAGCTTCTAATCTAGCTACGGGGGCAAAAGATTATTCGAAATCAATACCTTCCTCTTGCCGGTAGCCTTGAGCTACTAACCTTCTTTGTTCCTTGTGATTACCTCGTTCTCATCGGTCTTGTTCTTGAAGATCCACTTGGTCCCAATGACTTGGTGACCACTTGGAAGAGGAACGAGCTCCCAAACTTTATTTCTCTCGAATTGCATTAGTTCTTCTTCCATTGCCACTATCCAAGAGCTATCCTCACAAGCTTCTTGGATGTTCTTTGGCTTAATGGTAGAGACAAATGCACAATAAGAGAATTCTTCAATTCTTGACCTCGTTCAAACACCCACACCAATATCTCTAATTATCTGGTTATGAGGATGGTTCCGAACAGTCGGATAAGCTTTGGGTATTCCTGCATCACTTGGAACATCTTCAACAATTTTGTTAGTAGTGTTAGTCTCAATAATCGAATCATTAATCTTAACATTACTAAGAGAATCACAAATAGCATCTACACTATCATCATCAACATGAAGAAAATCCAAATCTTCATAAAATGATACGTGTAGAGATTCCTCAATCGTTGAAGAAGTTTTGTTGTATATCCGGTAGGCTTTGCTACGTGTGGAATATCCAATAAAAATTCCTTCATCGGATCTTGGCTCAAATTTATCTAGATTACCAAAAGTGTTCTTGATAAAACATTTTGAACCAAAAACACGAAAATATTTTACTCGAGGCTTTTTGTCATAAAACAATTCAAAACAAGTTTTGTTCGTTCGGGGTCTCACTAGGATCCTATTGAGCACATAACATGCCGTGTGCACCGCCTCTGCCCAAAATTGTAGTCCAAGATGACTATCATGGAGCATAGTGCGAGCACACTCAATAAGAGTCCTATTCTTTCTCTCTACAACACCATTTTGTGGTGGTGCCCGAGGGAAGGAAAAATTATGAGTTATCCCGGTGTCATCACAAAACTTTGTAAATGATTCATTCTCAAATTCTCCTCCATGATCACTACGGATAGTGATAATGGTGGATCCTAAGAGATTCTGAATCTTCTTTACAAATATGGTAAACTCTTCAAAAGCTTCATTCTTATTAGTTAAGAATGAAACCCAAGTAATTCCTGAAAAGTCGTCAACGACAACTAATCCATAATGAGCATTGCCTAAAGAGGCGGTTCTAGTTGGCCCAAACAAATCTAGATGAAGAAGTTCTAGGGGACTCTTAGAAGTAATGCCTTCTTTAAGCTTAAACGATGATTTACTAAGTTTACCTCTTTGACACGAATCATTAAAGTTTTTCTTACTAAAAGCAATTTTTGGAAAACCTTTGACTCGATCATGCTTAGCTAACTTATATAAGTGCTTGAAGTGAACATGACCAAAACGTCGATGCTATAATAGTTGTTCACTTGTATTAGCAACTAAGCAATATTCTACGGTTTTAGGCAAGCTCAAATAATAAATATTTTTACGCCTAATACCGGAAAATAAAACATTCGAATCACAATCAACAATTGTACACAATCCTTCTCCAAAGTTAACCTTGTAACCTTTGTCACAAAGTTGATAAATGGAAATGAGATTATGACATAAGCCACTAACAAGAAATACATTAGTAATTAAGGGTTTGAAAGGGTTACCGACAATACCTACTCCAATGATGGTTCCCTTTTGATTACCTCCAAAAATGACCGTTGCACCATCCTTGATGCTAATCATTTCGGAGAGCAATGATGGATCTCCCGTCATATGTTTGGAGCAACCACTATCGAGAATCCATCCTTTCCCTTTAGAGCTAGTTTGACCTTTATTGCTCTTCTTCTTTCTCTTGGGTACCTACATAATATACCATATGCTCATGGTACCCAATGTTTGTTGGGTCAAAGGGGATTAGCCCTTTAGAAGCCAATTCCAAGTGGACTTCCGCTTCCCAACATAATTACCATTATTAATAACATCATGAAAATAGGAATCAACATAAGCATTCCTATCATTTAGGCTAGTGTTCTTAGGACCCCAAATGATGTATGTTTTGGGAGTCCTTTTGCTAGTTGAATGCATATTTGTTAGATTTCTATGTGGTGCATGCTTCTTAGAAACATGGTTTCTAGTATAAACATGAGGTGGTGGATATGCATATGACATACGAGAATGATATGTATGCTTGGGAACATGCATGTTGTATGAAGCATATGGGTTATGCATGATATGTGGAGGATGTGCATACATGTAAGAATGATGCGTATGAGCATATGGATGTATATGAGCACGTACATGAGTATTTCTCATGTGTGGATTTGTACGTGTCCGTGGGTGTGGAGCATAAAAGGTGTCATAAGTATCCACTTGTGAAGTAGGAGGTTTCCTACGTGGATGAGTGTTAGTGTACATGTAAGCATGGCTTCGCTTTTGGTTTTCACCCTTAGTGGGTTTCTTCCCAAAAGGAAGAGATGGTGAAGTGGTGATTTTCTTGGTAGGATTGCTACCTATAGTGTCTTTGACACCACTTGGGGATGCACCGGAGGATAGCCTCACAAAGTCTATAGTGCCACCACTATAGGAAATGCGAGCATTGGATGCATTCGCATTCACAAACCCAAGACCAACACGAAGTGTGGCCGGAAATTGGTTTGCTAGCAAATCATCCAATTATCCTTTTCCCATATTGAATCTCACAATACGGGAGGACATGAGCTCATATATCTCCTTAAAAGAAGAAATATTGGTATCCAAGGTGGACACCTGTGCTTTGAGCTCGTGCAGTTGAGTTTTAAGAGAATCATTCTCTAAACCCAATTATGTGTAACGTGTGACTAGATCACTATTATCCTTAGGATATGTTTGATCTAGTTGAGATTTGAGGTTATTCACCTCATCTCTCAAAGTGACATTTTGAGAAGCTAAGTTTGCTTTCTCAAGAGTTAAAGTATCAACAATGGTGTCATTGTTGATAATGAATGGAATGGATGACTTGCTAACATTCTGTCACGCCCCGCTTCCCATTGTAATTGGGAGCGAGGACGCGATGAAGGTCCGCATGTGCTTAAAGCAAGAAGGAGGTACTTTTTCTTTTCTTCCTCCTTGGTTTAAGCACATTACGCGTCTGTGTGATAACATCCTGCAGGTTCTTGCATGCGACTCAAACAACACAGATAAATTATTTATTTACAATCTCAAATCTCAAGAGAGTTTACAACAACGAGAGGAATGAAAGAGGGTCATAAGCCCATACAAATATTGAGAAAAAGACAACAAATACAAAGATGATGCGTAGGCACATTGCTACTCAGCGAAGGAACTTAGCGGCAAAGCACTCCTGATCAGCCTGCTCAGTCTCTAAGCAACTCCTCAACAAACCTGTCTAATACCTGACGTATATTTCACAAGTCAAGAAATATACGTCAGTGAGGGTCGCTCGGCAAGATTTAAAGCATTAAGTAAAAAGACCAGCGGCAAGGTTTTCAAAATCATTTCATGATTTCAATAATCTAAACATAACAGCGTAAGAAGCAGTGAGCATGACAAGAGTGGTGTACAAAGTAATGAACATGACAAGTGTAATGTGTACAGCAATGAGCATGGCAGGCGTATGTGTGTATAGCAATAAGCATGGCAAGAGTGATGTGTACAACAAGTAGCGTAGTGAGTGTAATGGGTACATCAGTTATCATGGCAATAGTGATGTGTACAGCAGTAATGTGACAAGTGTAGTATGTACATCAATTAACATGGCAGTTCTAAGCAAGTTGAATTAAAGTAATGAATTGGCAATTCGTAATTTCACATCCGTGGTTTCTATTCAATCCTAGGGTTCACGCCTGTAGGTCGTGATGAGAAGGTCGTTCCTCTCACGGGAGCTTACCGTGATTGACGCTAACCCACCGCATGCGGGTGGTGCTCTTGAGGAGAGTACCTTTCATACGCCTAGTGGCTGCTCAACCCTAACCCCACCCAAAAGTTTTCCGGAACACGAGCCGGCCTAGTCGACTCTCACGACATCACGATTTCACGATTTTGCCGCTTGGGCACACGAATTTACAATCTCATGTTTTCAAGTATTTCATTCCTTCAATGTGTTCCATCAATAACCATTCAATTAAGTGTATACAAGCATGTTAAGTTATCGGCGTGACAGGCATTATGGCATGACACAACATTAGTGGTTCTCGGTTTGACAAAAATGTAACAACACTTTAAAATACGTAAAAGAATGCACACTTGCATATCAGAAAGTCACAGGTCCAAGCAATTAAAAGCAAGACATGTAAAAAGTGCACTTGCCTGAAATGACGCGATTTTGGGTGTCCATGTGATCTCGATGAAAGGCGTATATTATCTACGTCATCGGATATAAAATCAACCATATGATTAAAACCTATTAACCCTAACTTATAATAATACACTGTTCTTGATTCAAAAACTGCAACTCGGTGTTTACTTAACACATACAGTAACATCCTAGCTCGTATACGTGTATGGGTTACCATTAACATATATAGATAAAACTATCGCAGTAATGCTATGTTAACCAAACTAAATATATACACTAACTTACTTATCTGACCTGTTTACAAGGATATATATATATAGACTGTTAAAGGCAATCAGTTAGTAATATGCTAACTCAACTAACCCACTAACATTATAAAAATAGATTTGTGAACTAATATTAAACTCTCAATACCCACTAACATTTAAGAACTTAAATAAAAAGTGTTTATAAGAAGTGACACACTGTATTGTTCCCGTGTCCTTGGCTTGCATGCTGAAGGCGGCGAGAGATGGCGGCCCAAGAGTTAATACGACGACGGCCGGAGTGTTGAGGCCACGAACTGAGGGATGGAGTGGGGCGCCGAAAACTTGAGGGGGAGGTTGATGATTGCGGAAGAGAGGAGCCGGAGACAGGGGAGGAACAGGGGCAAGCGACGAGGTCGGATGTGAACGTCGAGGGTTATCGATGGGTTCGGGGCTTTGCCATGGTTGTGTGGTCGGGGAGCGGGCTGCCGGGCAGTGATGGGTGTCGCGGGGTTTAAACGGAGGGGTAGGTGGCGGCTTGGCCATGGAGAGGCACCGGGGTTTTCGAGAGGTCGGAGACAGTCTGTGGGTGCTGTGGTAGTACTGTGTGTGGCATGTTGGATCGCTGAAGAACTGAGGATCGAAGAGGGACTTGGTCCGGTGGTCGGAGAGTGGTGAGGGTTGCGACGTTCATCGGAGGAAGGGGTGTTCGGTGGTCGGAGATCGGAAGGCGAGTTGGCGGGGGCTAGACCGTTCGGCGGCGAGGCTGGAGGCGGGCTGCGGCGTGTGTGTGGTCGGGACGAGGCGATGCAAGAAGGGGGGTCCGGTGCCTTGGGTTCGATACCGGAGAAGGCGGCGGTGGAAGGAGAAGGTCGAAGCTGGGGTGCTTGGTACGGCGGGGACGAGGGCGCTCGGAGGGTCGGAGCGCCGGTGGGTAGCGTTCGGTGGGTGGAGTATGGGCTCGGGGCTCGGATTCTAGGCCGTGCGGTTGGTTGTCTTGCATGGAGAAGAGAGTAGGGCGACGCAAGCTTGAGGGTAGGGTCTGTGCTATGTTAGCCTTAGGGTTTCATTTTTTATAAGTGCAATACGAGAGCAAGTAATGGGGTCTGTTTGTTTATTTTATAATATAGGGGTAGGGGCTAGCAGTACATGAGTTTTGTCTAAGGGTTTTTATTAGGGTTATTATATAAAGAAGAATAGGGGAGGCCATCATGTGGGTGGAGAGAGAGGGGAATGTGGGGAGAGGGGGTCGCATGACGTGTGGGTTAGTTAGGATTTGAAAAGGTTTAAACAAATTTTAAAATGAAAAGATTTGATTTAATAGAAAGATTTGAGACTCGGGTGGAAAAGGAAAGAACAAGAAACTTAATTGAAATTTAAGAGTGGGGATTATTGCGGAGAAAGAAAAGGAAGGATGGGAAGATTTGATGAGGTAAAAAAACGGTAAGAAACACAAATACAATTACAGTTATAAATATTGATATAAATAAACATTAATATAGGGTAAAGAGTCTCCTAACTTGTATGGAAATTAATTCAAAGTTTTGAATTCAAAAATATCTTACATGTAATCATATAATTAAAAGGTTTTAAAGAAGTAACAAGGGCTTTAATTGAAATTAATAATAGGGATTAATGCTAAGAGAAAGGAAGGTCAAGAATTGGTAGGGTTTAAATCTAAGGAAGAAAAGGAAGAATTTTGAATTAAAACAATTATTGGGAAATAAAACTTAAGTCGTTTTGGAAAGTTGGAAACATAATAATAATTAGGATAATTAAGAGCAAGGAAAATAAATGGAAGTTTGAATCATATTATTAATTAGAGGAAATAATAGGGTTGAATGAGTAAAATAATTTCAAATCAGTTATTATTTAATTAGGATATATTAAAAAAGAAACAATTAGAATTTGAAATTATTTGAAATTAAAACATTTAAATCTTTAGACCTTGAACATTAATACACTCTTAATGAATTAACTATAAGCGTAATAATGAAATCAGACATCCAGAGTTTATTAATGAAAGACATACATAATTAGAACTCTACTAAATCAGCTATAGACTTTATTAGGATTAAAATAGGAAGTTTTCAAAAAAGGATTTGAATTCATTTTTAAACATTCGAATTTTGAAAAAATTTGAGTTTTGAAAACTTAAACCATAATTAATAATTTACAATAAGCTAACCTAATGCAAGGGTACTAATGAGACTAACACATTAAGGGTAATAAATGAATTTAAGGGTTGGATATGATTGGTCTAGTTTATAAAAGGTTTGATTTGGATATTGATTTAGTAAAAGTTATTAATACAAGAGATATGATTTGGATGACTGTTAACTAAGATATGACAATTTATTCGGTTAGGATATCTGATATATTGGATTTAGATATGATCATCCATTCAATTAAGATATTGGTTAAGATTGGATTAGCAGGAAATCAATTTGGTTAAGATTTGATTAAGATAAGATTTAGTCGATAATCGGATTATTACGATCTCGTCCCTGCAACCAATTTCAACCAAGGTTAAGAAAGATAAAAACGCGATTCGCTAAGTCGCGTTCTCGAGCTGTGGAAATAATAATAATAAATAAAGATTCCATAATACTAATACTCTAATAATCACTACACTAATTAAATACGTACAGAATACATATATACAGAAACAGGCCGTTACATCCTACCCACATTGTAAAAATTCCGTCCTCGGAATTTAATAAAGCTGGCAGGAGATGCAATGACCGATAGAATCAAATGAGTTTCAGCATTGGTAATGGTGGGTATGAATTTCATTGGCCAACGAGAACCAAAAAAATGATGATGTAATGTCACTGTGGAAACAGGTGAATCAATAATAAGGAAAATGATGATGTAGTCAAGACTAGGAAAGACGGTGTGGCCCACTACGAGGATATCCTATGGTTGTCGATATAAGAATATAATGTTAGTAACGGCAACCAAAATCAAGGGTGAGCTCATACAGGTCAAGTAAAAATTTGAAATCCTAAGATGTTCTAGGATTTTCTAAGGAACAAGGCTGGGATAAAGTTCAAGGAAAGGATGTCCTTGAGAATCGAGATCGTAATCCTATCGATGTTGTTTGAAGTATTTTGCATAAGCACGACCTGCATGGGCCACCACTAAAACCTGTCACGCCCCGCTTCCCATTGTAATTGGGAGCGAGGACGCGACGAAGGTCCGCATGTGCTTAAAGCAAGAAGGAGGTACTTTTTCTTTTCTTCCTCCTTGGTTTAAGCACATTACGTGTCTGTGTGATAACATCCTGCAGGTTCTTGCATGCGACTCAAACAACACAGATAAATTATTTATTTACAATCTCAAATCTCAAGAGAGTTTACAACAACGAGAGGAATGAAAGAGGGTCATAAGCCCATACAAATATTGAGAAAAAGACAACAAATACAAAGATGATGCGTAGGCACATTGCTCCTCAGCGAAGGAAATTAGCGGCAAAGCACTCCTGATCAGCCTGCTCAGTCTCTAAGCAACTCCTCAGCAAACCTGTCTAATACCTGACGTATATTTCACAAGTCAAGAAATATACGTCAGCGAGGGTCGCTCGGCAAGATTTAAAGCATTAAGTAAAAAGACACTCGGTAAGGTTTTCAAAATCATTTCATGATTTCAATAATCTAAACATAACAACGTAAGAAGCAGTGAGCATGACAAGAGTGGTGTACAAAGTAATGAACATGACAAGTGTAATGTGTACAACAATGAGCATGGCAGGCGTATGTGTGTACAACAATAAGCATGGCAAGAGTGATGTGTACAACAAGTAGCGTAGTGAGTGTAATGGGTACAGCAGTTATCATGGCAATAGTGATGTGTACAACAGTATCGTGACAAGTGTAGTATGTACATCAATTAACATGGCAGTTCTAAGCAAGTTGAATTAAAGTAATGAATTGGCAATTCGTAATTTCATATCCGTGGTTTCTATTCACTCCTAGGCTTCACGCCTGTAGGTCGTGATGAGAAGGTCGTTCCTCTCACGGGGGCTTACCGTGATTGATGCTAACACACCGCATGCGGGTGGTGCTCTTGAGGAGAGTACCTTTCATACGCCTAGTGGCCGCTCAACCCTAACCCCACCCAAAAGTTTTCCGGAACACGAGCCGGCCTAGTCGACTCTCACGACATCACGATTTCACGATTTTGCTGCTTGGACACACGAATTTACAATCTCACGTTGTCAAGTATTTCATTCCTTCAATGTGTTCCATCAATAACCATTCAATTAAGTGCATACACGCATGTTAAGTTATCGGCGTGTCAGGCATTATGGCATGACACAACATTAGTGGTTCTCGGTTTGACAAAAATGTAACAACACTTTAAAATACGTAAAAGAATGCACACTTGCATATCAGAAAGTCACAGGTCCAAGCAATTAAAAGCAAGACATGTAAAAAGTGCACTTGCCTGAAACAACGCGATTTTGGGTGTCCATGTGATCTCGATGAAAGGCGTATATTATCTGCGTCATCGAATATAAAATCAACCATATGATTAAAATCTATTAACCCTAACTTATAATAATACATTGTTCTTGATTCAAAAACTGTAAATCGGTGTTTACTAACACATACAGTAACATCCTAGCTTGTATACGTGTATGGGTTACCATTAACATATATAGATAAAACTATCGCAGTAATGCTATGTTAACCAAACTAAATATATACACTAACTTACTTATCTGACCTGTTTACAAGGATATATATATAGACTGTTAAAGGCAATCAGTTAGTAATATGCTAACTCAACTAACCCACTAACATTATAAAAATAGATTTGTGAACTAATATTAAACTCTCAGTACCCACTAACATTTAAGAACTGAAATAAAAAGTGTTTATAAGAAGTGACACACTGTATTGTTCCCGTGTCCTTGGCTTACATGCTGAAGGCGGCGAGAGATGGCGGCCCAAGCGTTAATACGACGACGGCCGGAGTGTTGAGGCCATGAACTGAGGGATGGAGTGGGGCACCGAAAACTTGAGGGGGAGGAGGGGAGGAACAGGGGCCAGCGACGAGGTCGGATGTGAACGTCAAGGGCTGTCGATGGGTTCGGGGCTTCGCCATGGTTGTGTGGTCGGGGAGCGGGCTGCCGGGCAGTGATGGGTGTCGCGGGGTTTAAACGGAGGGGTAGGTGGCGGCTTGGCCATGGAGAGGCGCCGGGGTTTTCGGGAGGTCGGAGACAGTCTGTGGGTGCTGTGGTAGTACTGTGCGTGGCGTTTTGAATTGCTGAAGAACTGAGGATCGAAGAGGGACTTGGTTCGGTGGTCGGAGAGTGGTGAGGGTTGCGAAGTTCATCGGAGGAAGGGGTGTTCGGTGGTCGGAGATCGAAAGGCGAGTTAGCGGGGGCTAGACCATTCGACGGCGAGGCAGGAGGCGGGCTGCGGCGTGTGTGTGGTCGGGACGAGGCGATGCAAGAAGGGGGGGTCCGGCGCCTTGGGTTGGATACCGGAGAAGGCGACGGTGGAAGGAGAAGGTCGAAGCTGGGGTGCTTGGTACGGCGGGGACGAGGGCGCTCGGAGGGTCGGAGCGCCAGTGGGTGGCGTTCGGTGGGTGGAGTATGGGCTCGGGGCTCGGATTCTAGGCCATGCGGTTGGTTGTCTTGCATGGAGAAGAGAGTAGGGTGGCGCAAGCTTGAGGGTAGGGTCTGTGCTATGTTAGCCTTAGGGTTTCATTTTTTATAAGTGCAGTACGAGAGCAGGTAATGGGGTCTGTTTGTTTATTTTATAATATAGGGGTAGGGGCTAGCAGTACATGAGTTTTGTCTAAGGGTTTTTATTAGGGTTATTATATAAAGAAGAATAGGGGAGGCCATCATGTGGGTGGAGAGAGAGGGGAATGTGGGGAGAGGGGGTCGCATGACGTGTGGGTTAGTTAGGATTTGAAAAGGTTTAAACAAATTTTAAAATGAAAAGATTTGATTTAATAGAAAGATTTGAGACTCGGGTGGAAAAGGAAAGAACAAGAAACTTAATTGAAATTTAAGAGTGGGGATTATTGCGGAGAAAGAAAAGGAAGGATGGGAAGATTTGATGAGGTAAAAAACGGTAAGAAACACAAATACAATTACAGTTATAAATATCGATATAAATAAACATTAATATAGGGTAAAGAGTCTCCTAACTTGTATGGAAATTAATTCAAAGTTTTGAATTCAAAAATATCTTACATGTAATCATATAATTAAAAGGTTTTAAAGAAGTAACAAGGGCTTTAATTGAAATTAATAATAGGGATTAATGCTAAGAGAAAGGAAGGTCAAGAATTGGTAGGGTTTAAATCTAAGGAAGAAAAGGAAGAATTTTGAATTAAAACAATTATTGGGGAAATAAAACTTAAGTCGTTTTGGAAAGTTGGAAACATAAAAATAATTAGGATAATTAAGAGCAAGGAAAATAAATGGAAGTTTGAATCATATTATTAATTAGAGGAAATAATAGGGTTGAATGAGTAAAATAATTCCAAATCAGTTATTATTTAATTAGGATATATTAAAAGAGAAACAATTAGAATTTGAAATTATTTGAAATTAAAACATTTAAATCTTTAGACCTTGAACATTAATACACTCTTAATGAATTAACTATAAGCGTAATAATGAAATCAGACATCCAGAGTTTATTAATGAAAGACATACATAATTAGAACTCTACTAAATCAGCTATAGACTTTATTAGGATTAAAATAGGAAGTTTTCAAAAAAGGATTTGAATTCATTTTTAAACATTCGAATTTTGAAAACATTTGAGTTTTGAAAACTTAAACCATAATTAATAATTTACAATAAGCTAACCTAATGCAAGGGTACTAATGAGACTAACACATTAAGGGTAATAAATGAATTTAAGGGTTGGATATGATTGGTCTAGTTTATAAAAGGTTTGATTTGGATATTGATTTAGTAAAAATTTATTAATACAAGAGATATGATTTGGATGACTGTTAACTAAGATATGACAATTTATTCGGTTAGGATATCTGATATATTGGATTTAGATATGATCATCCATTCAATTAAGATATTGGTTAAGATTGGATTAGCAGGAAATCAATTTGGTTAAGATTTGATTAAGATAAGATTTAGTGGATAATCGGATTAGGGTAATCGGATTATTACGATCTCGCCCCTGTAACCAATTTCAACCAAGGTTAAGGAAGATATAAACGCGATTCGCTAAGTCGCGTTCTCGAGCTGTGGAAATAATAATAATAAATAAATATTCCATAATACTAATACTCTAATAATCACTACAATAATTAAATACGTACAGAATACATATATACAGAAACATGCCGTTACACATTCAATTTCTTTAACCTAGTATATCTAAGCATTAAAGATTGATATTTAGCAAATAATTCTTCATTTGCAATACGAAGTTCATCCATTGTTACCTCAGTATCACCCGTGTCGGAATCACTCTTATCGGAGAGTGGATCTTCCCGTGCCATGAAACACATGTGGGCGCTCTCACCCTTCTCATCATCGGAATCACTTGATGAGTCCTCACTTGAGTCATCGAATGTACCGACGAGTCCTTTCTTCTTATCTCTCTTGTTCTTGTCGGACTTGTGGTACTTCGAGCCTTCAACTTCTCTTTGTTTCTTAGCATTGGGCAATCCCTCTTGAGTGCCCTGGCTTATTACACTTAAAGCAAAGAGAGGAAGTAGCATTAGTAGACTCAAATCTTGTTAGAGGGAAATTTACCTTTGCGAAAGAAGCGTTGGAACTTCTTCGCCATTTGGGTCACCCAAATCCATCTCATTCTCTGATTCTTCACTATCGGAGGATGATGAATTGGCGTTGAATGCCAAAGCTTTCTTCTTGGCCTCCGAAGGATTCATCATAGCTCGAATCTTTAATCAGTTCTCCCGTCTTACTTCATAAGATATGAGAGTCCCGATAAGATTCACAACTGTGTAATTCTTCAAATCATTGACCTCCTCGATGGCGATCGCTCTTCTTTCCCATTTGGAGGTCATGCCCATGATGATCTTCCTTACCTTTTCAGGTTCGGTGTATGTTTGGCCAATGGCTTCCAATTCATTGGTGATGTCGGTAAAACGTCCGTATATCGATGCAATGCTCTCATTTTCCTGCATATGAAACAAGTCGAAGTTTTGCATGACAACATATAACTTTGAAAGTTTTACCTTGTTCGTTTCCTCATGGGTAACGATGAGATGGTTCCAAATTTGATATACACTCTTACATATGCATATCTTGTTGAACTCATTCGGGTCCAATGCACAATGAAGAGCGTTCATTGCTTTTGCGTTGTTGACTTTGGCGGATTTCTCGGAAGACGTCCATTTCTCGAAATCTACTTCGGTGGGCTCGACGTATTCCTTGTGGAGGGTTCTCCAAAGCGAAGCGCTCCTTATGAACGTCTCCATCCTACACTTCCAATAGCCAAAGTTAGTGCCATTGAAACGTGGAGGACGCACCGTTGATTGACCTTCGAAAAGTGTGGACGCTTCATCACGGTCGTGATTGTTGTACGAAGGCGGAGGAGGAACGTTGTTGTTGTTGGATGCCATAAATATAACCTTGCGCTCTGATACCAATTGTAAGGACCCTGGCTATGGAGAAAACACTAGAAGGGGGTTGAATAGTGTTTAAGCAATTTAAAATGATAGTTACACCAATTTAAATGCTAACCAACAAAATAGTGCGGAATTGAAATTAAACCCAAAAAGAAACAAATGCAGGCGCAAGGATGTTTCAAGGGTTCGGATTACCCTAGTCACTTCCTGACTTGTTCCCGGTAATCCTACGTCCCTTCCACCCGGATACATCCGGATACTCAAGTTATAACCCTAACTTGAGGTTTCCTTAAAACCCACTTGTAGCAACCCTACAAGTGAAATCGAACTACAATCGATTGACCTTAACTCCCACAACTTGGGAACAAGCAAACCACTCTCACAACCCAATAGCAAATTCAAATAACGAAAGTTATGAAATATGAAAACAACACTTACAATCACCTATGCCTTGAAGTAGAACTTGAAGGAGAAATGTGTTGTGTGTTAAAGACACTCTTAGAAGAGAGGAGAAAGCCATTTCTCTTGACTGCACCAAAAGCCTAGAAGATAACTCTTTGGTTCTAGGTTGGAGAGCAAGAGATCAAAGATAGGAATTCTTAGGGCTTTGGATTTGAGAGATTTAAACTTGAGAATCAAAGCTTGAGATGAAAACTTGGAAGAATTGGTAACCTCTCAATGGAATGGTAGAAGTCCCTTATATATGTTTCTCAAATCCACAAAACAGATTAGGCAAAAACCCTTTTGTAATCCTTGAGAAAAATCTCAACGGATAGAACCTGAGCTCACGACAGTCGACTGTTGAAGAAACCACAGTCGACTGCTGCACAGTCAGCAAGGATAGGTGAGAATTCATAACGGTAACTTACCACATGGACAGTCGACTGATGAAGGAGAGACAGACGACTGTTAAACCAACAGGCGAATGTAAGTTCTTCTACAGGCGACTGGCCGTAAGTTGGGTAAGTTAAAGAATTCTGGAAAACATCTGGGATAACATGACAGACGACTGTTGAGGAGAAGACAGTCGACTGTTAATCAGAACAGGCGACTGTAAATCCTTAAACTGACGACTGTCAAATACCCTGAGAATTTCCAGAGAGCTGAGTCAACAAATTGGCTCACAGACAGACGACTGTTGCAGCATAGACAGTCGACTGATCCAATGGACAGTCGACTGTATATTCAACATTAGTCGACTGGCCGTAAAAATACAGATCAACGGAGTTTGGGCAAAAGATAGACAAGCGACTGATTTACAAAACACAGTCGACTGTCACTTGGACAGGCGACTGTAAATCGTTCATGAGTCGCCTGTGGGAAATAAGACAGAGAAGCCCAAAACTAGATTGTAAAAGTTTGTGCATAACAGACGACTGTAGAACAACACACAGTCGACTGTTTTTGAGACATACGACTGTAAGGTGTTCAGCAGTCGACTGTTATAAACAATACAGACACAATCAAAAGAGAAATGAATTGGAGTTTAAGGACGAATGATCTATTGATGTCCTAAGACTGAAAAGAGGATGTGTGTGTGCTCCATCAATGTTATACTTCTAAGCTACATACTAGAAGAGATAAAAGAAAATTACATTGACGAATTCTCTCTTCTATCCAACGTATGATTTTGAAGTCTTCATGGAGCTTCAATCACCATCCACAATCATCCAATCCATTTCATTTGCCTTCAATGAACTTTGAGTGTCATCCACATTGCAAGTAGATCTTCATAATAAGCTTAGGCAATGGATTAACTATAAAATAGGGGATTAGTCACAAGTATTTAAGTTTGCTCATCATTAACACCAAGTAGGGAGAAGTCCAATACTCAACAACCTCCTCACCACTGAACGATACATGTCGTTGGAGGTAAGCCGAGGGTCCACTTCCCTCGCCACCGAACGACATTCACATCGTCGGCTGTAAGTCGAAGGGGCCATGCCCCTCGCAACTGAACTACAACCCTTGTCATCAGCCATAAGCCGAGGGGCCACCCTCTTGCCATTGAACGATACCCGTCGTCAGACGTAAGCCAAGGGTCCACTTCCCTCGCCACTGAACGACATTCACGTCTTCGGCCGTAAGTTGAAGGGGACAGACCTCGCAACTGAATGACCCACTATCATCATCAGCCATAAGTCGAAGGGGCCACACCCCTTGCAACCGATTGACAACCATTTTCGACAGCCGTAAGCTGAGGGGCCATCCTCTCGCCACTGAACAACTACAGTCATCAGTCATAAGTCGAAGGGGACACTCCCTCGCAACTGAACGATCCACTATTATCGTCGGCTGTAAGTCGAAGGGGCCATGCCCCTCGCTATCGAACGAACCTAGGCATCAGCTGTAAGTCGAGGGGCCACCCCCTTATTGCTGAACGATACCCATCGTTAGACATAAGTCGAGGGTCCACTTCCCTTGCCACCGAACGGCATTCATGTCGTTGGCCGTAAGTCGAAGGGCCACGCGGCTGCAAAAGTTCTATTGCATTTTGAGGAATTTGGGCCTTGGAATACAGAACGATTCGTGTCTGCGTGGATTAAGTTGACACGACCGCGTAAATCCTCTGAAAATTTGGGATTTGGGCTCAAATTTTCAGTAAGTTACGCGGCCCGTTTGAGAATTATTCAAACGGCCGCGTAGATTTGGTTAGAAGTGAGGATTTTTGCGGTCACATCGAATGAAACGACGCGGTCGTGAAAACCTTCTGAGAAGTGTGATGTTGGCTTGACCATACATTAAGTTACGCGACCGCGTCGATTAAACGACACGGCCATGTGGAATGGAAAATTTAGGTTCAAAGATTACCGCAAACGACACGGTCGTTCGTATCATTTTCACGGGGGCGCATCTTTTGTTCCACCTTTTGTCTTCTATGCTGCCGTGTGAGTCTGAACGACGCAGCCGTGTGGGTTCCTCTCCTCCATACTTCTTCTTCTTAGTCCTACAATCAAACACTTGGTTAAATTCTTAGGTTTGTAGGTTTATTCAGGAAAAAAAATCTAGACTAACCTAGTCTAAAATGAAGATGAAAATTTAAAATGAAAAATCTAAATTAAAAGCACTTGGGTTGCCTCCCAAGAAGCGCTCGTTGTAAGTAGTGAACTCGACTCCCTATTTTGATGTGGTCATGGGGATTTGAGGGTGAAGAGGTCTCAGATGCGGTCATTGTTCGGGTTCCGGACTTGCACTCGGAAGCACGAATGTGGTCTTACTGCAAGCGCACGGTATATAGGTATATCGACGAGTGGGTATCATATCCACAGGGAGGCGGTGTCAAACTACCTATCGATCCTATGTTGGGTTAGGCTTCAATGTTTTATTGGTGGAGATGGATTATGGAGTGTCATGATGGCGATGGATGTGGAATGTGAGGGTGTCACTATCAGCGAGGCACATCCAAACACAAAGGAAAACAAATAGAACAAAGAGAAACAATTGATGGAAATATCACTCGGGTGTCGGGATCCCCGCTAGGACTTTCTGGGTTGGACGACAGGTTAAGGGACCATTCGTTAGACGATAGATGAGGGTAGGAGCACCATATCCATATATGGGAATGAGCGTTTGACTTTCGTCGTCACACTCGTCTAACGCCTCCCTATGCAGAGCCGTGCTTTCGCTATCGGCTTCGCACGGGACGTGTGCATTACGCTCGACACTTGGTCCCGCGTCGCAATCCGTATCCACTCGCGTGATATACGAACTGCGATGCTACACCACGGTTGGTTCTAGCAGTCGGGCTACTTTCGTAGTCATTGACTAGCGGACCTGAAAACGGCCATTAAGCCCGAATCGGATTTATGGGGATTCTCCCGAGGATATGGAGTTGCTTTCGCGATCCTCCAATCCTAGGGCTAATCCCCCAAGACCCCTTTTCCAAACTACTGTAGAGCAACCCTAGATTCGTCCAACTAAGGTTAACCTATCATCCGAGCCCTAGAATCCTAGGGTTTATCCCTAATCCTAGCAATAGATCTACTCAATCATTACACGAGAGATAGGAACAATATGAATCAACATTAGAAGCAAATAAATGGAAAACAATAAAAGATTTAACAACAAAAAACATATGAGAAAGACAATAAAAGATTCAACAGGAAACACTTATCTTAACGAAGATCTGATACAAGAATCACCATAGAGGGGGCCGATGGCGTAACCTAGCCTCCAAAAAGAGTCTCAAAGCCCTAAAAACTAACTCTCCCAACAAAAGAGGAGATCCCCCAACAATGGCTGCTCAATATATATATATATATATATATATATATATATATATATATATATATATATATATATATTCTATAAAAGAGGACCTTTTTTGAATTTTATCCCAGTAGGAAAAAGGTTTGTCCTACGTGGCCACAAAAATGCTGACTGGGACAAACATTGGTTGCTGACTAGGATAAATAAAATTTTGAAAAGATGAGTTTGGGAGGGAAACTTAGGTTGGGAACGTCTGAATTTTTGGGAAGAAAATGTGTTGGAAATTTGAAATTTTGAAAATGCAATCATTGAAATTTTGCTGCTCTTCTCAAATTTTGAAAGCCCTCTATCGTCTTCTTCATGCAAAAAAGAGTGAGGAATAAGAAGCAGCTCAGTGATTGAAGGAGCGTAAGGCCGATGCCACCTGTTGCAGCGCTTGCTCTCGCCTTGGCATCGTCACATAGTCAGAGGAGGAGCAGATTAATCGAGTTCAAGCTCAGCCCTCGATTCCACCATCATCGACGCAGCTCATGTGACACCCAAATCTTGGGGGAAAACTTTTTACGGGAAAACTTTGAAATTGTTGAAATTTAAGGGGAAAACATAGTTGTTATCTGGTATTGCTCTCCATTCTTGCCTCTCTCTCCATTATCTCAAAGCAAGGTTCGACACCCTGGTCGTTGGCGGCAGCCACATCAGCCTCGCATCAGACGCCTACCTCGCCCTCTCTAGCTCTCCATCGCCATCCTTGAGAGGCACCATGTCATCGATGGCACCGCTGTCATCGAGGAGATCATCCTCGACTTCCACTTCTCTCGATGTAGCGGCTCCAAAGCCTCCTCCGACCTTCCTTAATCTGGTAACCTCACCAGTCTCTGCCTATTCTTCTCATTCTCTATTGCAATTATTCTATGATTATTATTTTAATTAATTGTCAAGTGAGCTTGACCTTGGGAGGCACAGGCTGAAGCTTCTTCGAAGGAATCCGTCATCGTTTATTGCCAGTGCTTGCTTTAGGCCCTGATAAAGGATTGAATCACTCTGAGATCTCAAGGTTCTCTAAAAAGGTGAAAATTTTACTTGCGATTGCTTATCGAATGTGCAAAATTTCAACTTTAGGGTTAAATTAAGAAAATAATTTCTATCGAATGTTCAAAATTTCATATTTTGTACAAATATCCACCTCTTCTTTTTTTCTTTACTTTTCTACAACTGGAAGTATGATGCATAGTGATGCACTTTTTTTCCTCATTACAACGTTTATGGTTCTTAGGCCCATCAAATTGACTTCCTCTGCCATGCGAGCAACCAATGGATGCTGAGGGCGCCCACATTGTCCATGCGACGGTGTGACAGAGAACAATTAGACCTTTTCAATGCCAATTTTGTTTCTTGACATCCTATGGAACTTGGCATTCATGATGGTGGCTGTTATTCTTTTGATCCTAAGCTTCAGTGAGTTACCTGCGATGCCATTGAGGGTTTGTGTTGTGGGATACATGACATTGCGCGATGCACATGATTTATGTGTATGCAGTACACTGGAAACGAGAGTTGATGAAGCTCTGACTTTGACTCTTCGAAGGATACTGAACAGAATTTGAGGTGAAGCAACCTGGCTCAATTTTTAGCTTTGAAGAAATTATTGTTTAATTAAACAATTTGAAAGTAGACTCTATTTGATAATTTTGATGATAAGTACCATGCACGCACATATAGATCCTTCACACATGAATATGCTTGTGTGATTGCACTGTGAGTTGATAATTTTGATGATAACATAAAATTTCCATCTTCTCTCTTACTGTGAGTGCTTCACAGGCAATATAGATCCTTCAAATTTTGATGATAATTTTGATGTTTGAAGGATAATTTTACAACTTTAGGGTTAAATTAAGAAAATAATTTATATCTAATATTCAAAATTTCATATTTTGTACAAATATCCACCTCTTCTTTTTTCCTTTACTTTTCTACAACTGGAAGTATGATGCATAGTGATGCACTTTTTTTTCCTCATTACAACATTTATGGTTCTTAGGCCCATCAAATTGACTTCCTCTGCCATGCGAGCAACCAATGGATGCTGAGGGCACCCACATTGTCCATGCGACGGTGTGACAGAGAACAATTAGACCTTTTCAATGCCAATTCTGTTTCTTGACATCCTATGGAACTTGGCATTCATGATGGTGGCTGTTATTCTTTTGATCCTAAGCTTCAGTGAGTTACCTACGATGCCATTGAGGGTTTGTGTTGTGGGATACATGACATTGCGCGATGCACATGATTTATGTGTATGCAGTACACTGGAAACGAGAGTTGATGAAGCTCTGACTTTGACTCTTCGAAGGATACTGAACAGAATTTGAGGTGAAGCAACCTGGCTCAATTTTTAGCTTTGAAGAAATTATTGTTTAAGTAAACAATTTGAAAGTAGACTCTATTTGATAATTTTGATGATAAGTACCATGCACGCACTTATAGATCCTTCACACATGAATATGCTTGTGTGAGTGCACTGTGAGTTGATAATTTTGATGATAACATAAAATTTCCATCTTCTCTCTTACTGTGAGTGCTTCACAGGAAATATAGATCCTTCAAATTTTGATGATAATTTTGATGTTTGAAGGATAATTTTATGTGCACTCACATAAGCATATAGATCCTTCACGCACAATATAGATCCTTCACTCACATAATTTTGATGATAATTTTGATATTTTTATAATTTGATGAGAAAAGTTTGACGAGCATATAGATCCTTCACAGGCAATATGTGCATACTTGAGTGCACGCGCGAATGCGCACAGTTGTGTGTGCATCAACATGCATGATATGACCAAACTGAAATTAATCGAAAGTTGCAACTAATTTGTTTCACTGTCAGCATTATGCTTTTGAGATAAATTCTAGGTAGCCATACCTCCAGAAATAGATTTCCAAAATATTTTTTATCACCGGCTTCAATCAAATGATCTGCTTTTGCTTGGCTAGCTTTGGAGATGACAGACTTCACACCTGGGATCTTACCCTACAAAAATCAACTTGCATCAGAATGTAAAATGCAGATTTGACATTACACTAAGAGAGAAGATGGAAAAAATGCCCAAACAATTCTGTTATCAGTTCCTTATAGCACAATGCAACATTCAAATTATTCACCAGGTACTTAATGAAATTGAAATGATATGCAATTAACCTTTATCAGGCCCGTTCCAGTGACATGGTCAGCATGAACATGGGTATTCATAGCATAGATGAGGTTCAGTCCCAGCTCTTTGATGAGAGCTAAAGTTTTGATCTTTATCAAAAAATTTGTAATTTGTTGAAAAATAGAGAGGTAAAATTTTTTACCAAATAGAGACAAAAAAAATTGATCTTTAACAAACTTTTTGTAATTTGTTGAAAAATACACTCATTTCTGTTGTACAATTTTGTGTGTTACTTTCAACATCAATTTTACAAGTTTTTTTGGTTGTGTTGCTCAAGTATGAATTGAATTATGAATGAAAATTCAAGGAAACCCCAAAATGAATAATTTATTACATATGCCAAAATAAAAGTCAATTAAACCAATTTGAGGCATACATGGGTCAAGCAATTCATGTTTTTCTTTGTTAATAAACTACTTCATGTTTTCTAGCCAATTTAAGGCATAATATGGGTCATAGAATCCACTGGAAGACTTACTGAAGCTCATTTTGGATTTATCTATGCATTGCGAATTTTGTGCATGTTGGCTTTCTGGGATTTGTAAATCATCTATGGTTGCCTTAGAATTTTATTGCTGATGGACGGACTTTTAGTGCAGATATTCCTTTCTATTAAATGCAATCGAGGTTTCTTGATATTTAATTGTATTACTAGGATGGGATTCTTGATTGACTGTTTATAATTTTGATGCAGTGTGTTCAATATGAGAAGGAAGTCAAATGTTTATATCAGCACTATAATGAGAGCTTGAATATTTTGCTAATAAGCTTAAAATGATTGAACATATATCAAATGTGTTGATAAATTGGTTTTAATGCACTTGTAATGTGATAGTGACTTGATGCATGTTATGTCCAGTAATTGTGGCTTTATATTCCACAAACAGCAACAATAACACACAAATCCCACAAAAAATAAAAACACCACCACCTCCTCCACCACCAATCCCGACCCAGCAGAGATGAAACCAAACCCAGGGGAAAATAAAGTGGGTTGATTAATCTTTTTGTGTTCCGTATTAGAAGTCTCTCGTGCTAAATTGAGGACGATCTAAATGTGGCGATTTTGATTTTGTGCACACAACCAGGAGGACAAATTCTACAGGTGCTGCTGGTGAGGAACAAGGGCTGGGGTTGAGGCAGGTAGACGGCGGCATGGACAGCAGAGACAAGTATTACATGTAAGGAGGTTTCAGCATGCTTTCAGCTCGACTTGGACAATCAAATTACATGTCTCCATCAAAAGTTTCGGATGCTCAAAAGGGTTAGTATTTTTCTCTATTGTTGTTTTAGTTTCTGTAACCCTGTCCCCATGAATCTACATGCAAACATAGTTATGCAAGCCCCAGTAGATGTTAACACAGTAAGGCTATCAAAGGGAAACAACTAATGAAAGCAACTTTCTAACATAGTTAAATTAACTTAAATTTCAGTTTTAAATAAATATATGTTAATTAAAGTAACATACTGTAGAAGTAAGGGTAATCGTTGGATTAATTAAGATATATATAAACTGAAATTATACATTATCTTACTTTCAATACATATATTTAATTTAAAACTTGAAAAAGGGTTAGTGTTTTTCTCTTTTGTATTTTAGTTTCTGTATCACTGTCCTTAAGAATCTACATGCAAACAGTTATGCAAGCCCAAGTGGATGGTGACACAGTGAGGCTATCAAAGTGAAACAACTGTTGAAAGTAACATCATAATGTAGTTACCTTATCTTAATTTTCAGTTTTAAATACATCTATTGAAACAGTTAATTTTCCGTTTTAAAATTATATAAGAAAACACAACCAACATCCTCATACTGTGCATCATGAAATTTATGTTTAGCACTTGGTTGACCAATAATATGATCGACTTTGTTATTGCCCTTCCTACTGATGGGAAGACATGCACAATGAGCATGGGTTAATGGTGCCCTTCTTTCCCATTTAGTTAAAGATTCAGATAGGATAACAACAACTCCATTTTACAACATATTGTCTCTGTCATGTTGCTACAAACATTTAAAGCATGGCTTCACAGGAGATTTTATATTTACGAATATCAACGTGGGATCCAAAATGGAAGTAAGGGTAATCGTATAAAGAAATGCTAAGATTACTTTGATCATACATCCCAAATGCTGGTATTTGATTTCTTATAAAAAATGGTATATAAACAAGCTATGTATGGTCACACACTGTTCATGTGAAACAATAATTAAGGCAACGAACCCACCAAAAACGAAGCCGTTAACTACGTATATTTGGAGAAAGCTAAAGAAATTAGCAGAGCACCGATGGCAATTGTTCTTTTTTATACCAATTTCAGAACATGATTATATATTAATAATGAAATGGAAAAAAGTCACATGGAAACCACATTCATCGAGAAAATGGAACATTATTTTAATAATAAGCAGTAATGCATAGCACAAAACTGACTGTTGATCAAATATGTCAAACCTTCTGAGATTAAAAGATCAAATGATTTTTAACAATACAGAATTGTTTGTGGCACCAACTATCATGGTGACTTTCTTAATTTCATATGCAGAGTACAACATTTGTGATAGATTGCTGCAAAACATATCATGAAATATTTCATCTGAACTCATCAACAAAATTATTGAATTTGAAAAAGAACAACTTATATTCAATTCCAAATTTCAGCCTAGCCGCATCAGTTTCGGATCTCTGGGATTGTTATGAATTTAGTATTAATGCATTTATTGCTTCAATTGCTATTTGTTTGGTTTTGATTTTAAATCAAACCTTAGCCCTTTGTTTGAAGTAATTCCACTCCACAGACTCATTGATTTATTTGGATTACTCGGCAATCAAATTCTTTCCATTTATGGTGCCATTTGAATTAAGTACAACTTTAGCCTTGGTTTGAACCATTACTTACATGGTGTGATTGAAGGTAATTTCACTCCACACTTTCCGTTTTAATTTCACTCCACAATCTTCAAGTATATCAATTAATTTTAAACCGTGAGCCATTTATATTAACACAAATCCGCTGAAAAATATTTTATTCCACAGATTGCATCTTTTGATGGAGAAACAGAAGAATCTTGGACTCTGCCATGGCGTCTTGGACGCTAGCTCCAGGGAGGTCATTTTTTGCTTTTCTCCGGCCTCCCTAAAAAATTTCTGCTTCCTTCCAGTTCATGGGCGTCCTCAATATCAAGGTCATAGTCATTCATAAATCAAATTCCATTATTATTACTTCAAGCTATCTATGTGGATTCTAAGTTGAGTTCTCAATGCATTTATTAACATATTCAAATATCTATCGTACAATCATTTTGGATCGCAAAAATTGAGATTTTAAAAAATTCAGGTGACTTCTTTTTGTCTGAGGCATTGTTTTCTTTTGATAATCTTGTGTTTGAATTGCTGATGTAGTTTTATTTAAGACATTATTTTCTTTCATTTTGAAATTATTTAGTAGTGAAAGGAAAATGCATGTCTCTTTGTATATATTCATGTGTACACGACTGTTGATTACATGGCTTATGATTTAATTGGATTGGACTGGATTGTATACTTACGGCTCACGGCTCACGGCTCACATGTAGAATTACGACTCATGGCTCATGTCGGCTCATGTATATAATCATGTAATTGATTTAATTGGATTACATGTTTCACGTATCTAATTATATACACTGCATATATATATATATATATAATCATGTGTACACGGATCACAGTTCTTTAATTTAATTGGACTACACGGCCTATGTATATAATCAAGTTTACACGGCTCTTTGATTAAACTGCTTAGGATTGGATTGGATTGGATATAATGTAGACACTGGCTTCTACTAATATAATGTGAGTGTTGTTTCATGATTAGCCATTTAATATAATGCTAGAGTTTTGTTCTTTGTGTTTGAATTTATTTTTTTGAAATGCTTAGGGTTTTGTTGTGTTTGTAGAAGTGGAGCAAGTGGAAATGCCTCACCAACCAATATCATGTGTCATGACGGAGCAAAGAAATGTTTTTGAGTTACTTCTGATGATAAAGCCATTACATGCGACGTGAGGGACGGCTTGGAGGTCGAGCAGGGGAGCATAGAGAAGCAGATCGGGTCGAGTTTTGTTCTTCTTTTTTGGTTGAAATTGTGAAGTGGATTACTAAACAAACATTGTATGGGTTTATATGTTAATTTTTTGTTTAAAGTATCTAAAATTGTAATGTATTGGATCTATGTTGAGTTGAGGTTAAGTTTGGTTTGGTTTTGTAATGATTCATTTTGCGTAGCTGTGAGTTGTATATTTCATGCATTTATTAAGGCATGTCTTCAGTGAAGTATAGGCTGGTTTGACAGAGTTTAAAAATGCATATTGTATATAAGTTTCCATGTACTTTAGACAGCACATTGAACATTAGTTGGAAATATCATAGAAACATGGATTGTGTAAGTGTAAAGTTGCAAATGATTATTCTTTAAAAAACCGGTAACAAGCTATGAAGCAATGTGAATATTCAATCGACTTTTGTTTTTAGTCTATTTCATATTTTGCAAGAGGTGAAATACCAAACTCTTGACAATATCTTTTGTGTTATTTTAAAAATTATCAGTTGATTCCCACAACAATAGATTTAAAAAGAAAAATTCTTGCCTGCCTTAATACAATTCCATAGCTCTCAAGTGACAGCTAATGGTAAACCAACATTTTAAGAGGGCGGTAGGGACATAGAAAATCAAGTACACATAAGATAAGCTTAAAAGATGCTGAGATCATCAAGTTCAAAGACTCAAAATATTTCATAATGAAAATTAAAGTAATTCCAATAAAATGTGTGATGAATTTTGGAATAAAATCTGTTCTATTTTTTTCAATGCAGTTCAAAATATGACGGGTAGCCTACAAATCCTGGCCAAATGTCATGGTTGTTAAATTAAGCTTCAAACATGATAATGTGCAGACAGTGTTCTTCGTGTCCATATGTAGAGTTAGTTACACAATTAATTATTATCTTCATCATAGAAAATTTGTCTAAACAATGTGGGTAAGAGGAACTAAATCTGTCTAAAATTTTTAGGGTGAACTAAATATTGGGGGGCTAAAATTTTTGTGTGGAACTAAATAAACAAAGAAGGGAACAAAATTTTCTGGGAGAAACTAAGTTTTGAGTGGGAAATAAAATTTTTAAATTTTTGAGGGGAACTAAATTCTCTGAGAACTACATTTTGTAGGCATTAATATTTTGAAGGGGACCTAATAATTATTGTGCTTTAATTTTTGTTATTCGTTGAAAATTAGGGGATCCAATATTTTGAGGGGAGACATTTTAAATGAACCGTGCCCTTGGGGCACGGGTTATGACTAGTATATATATATATCCCCCAAAAACCACTAAAACAACCCTAATTTAACCTAGACCCATGCTTGATGCCCAGGTAGCTCGGGCAAGGTTGTGCAGGTCACTCGGTCGAGCACATACCAGCCTGCCCGAGCACAGATTCCAGCACAGATTCACCAACTTGCAAAAATTCCCTAGGGCTCATCTGACCTCTGTTTGGCGCGTTCTTGGTGGCGTTGGAATCGGTATGAAGTATACTCTCTGGAAACAATATGGGAACAATACTATAAAATCCCTGGTGATACCATATCTTCAAAGAGTAAAGAGTTGTCCTGAAATCTGTACTTTTGGCCATTTCTACTCCGCTCGGCCGAGCGGCTTGGGTCACTCGGTCGAGCATGCCCTAGCGATTGGTCGAGCACCTCTTGGGGCCTCAGATCTTTGCCTTGGTGGAATTTATGTCACTTGGTTGAACATAATGCCGCTCGGTCAAACGACAACTCGCTCGACCGAGCGAATTAAAAGCCAAACTTCCACAGAGTTGCAAGGCATTTCTTAGAATTTCTCTGACAGCTAGCTTGGCCGAGTGACTTGGTTGCTCGGTCGAGCGAGTTGGGTCGCTCGACTGACCGACTCCTTGCGACTTTGCTTCTCGTCTTGGAGTTATAGCTCGGTTGAGCATGTGAAGCACTCGACCGAGCGATCTAACAACCTATGGCTCAGCCTTCTCTTCTCCATTCTTTCTTTGCTCCTTTGCTTTCTCTCTTCTCCTCCTTTCTTCTCTCCTTCATTGCTCTCCAGCGGCTTTGAGTCGTCAAATGTGGCGATGCTGGTGCCTCGGCATCGGAGTCTGTTCCCTCCTTTCCAATATGCTGTGAATTGCTCGATATTCCCTGAAATGCAAACAAACACTCTTAAAGTCAAATAGTTCCAGTTATCAGCATAAAAGCATATAAAATCGGGATTTAAGCAATCATTTTGACGTGTAAATATATAGATGAAATGTGGAAATTATGACACATCAAAATCCCCCAAGCTTACCTCTTACTCGTCCTCGAGGAAGACTAGTAAGAGGCGAACCCAGGAGAGGAATACAATGGAGAGGTGAGGCGATGGCATGTGATGGAGACAAAGGGGCTTATTCTTAATACTCAGCAAAATATGAACCCAAAGAATATAATATTACGTGAACATACATCAATTTGTAATAAGAACACACATACCCACAAAATACTTAATTCCCGCTCAAATGAACATATTGTGGATTTCAATAAATGCAATGAACTTGATAAACAATGAAATGGGAGTAGAGCTACATCCTATCGTAGTTTATCATGAAATATGCTAAGTTCACAGAAATGAATCCAATGCCCACAACTCATTCTCTAAGCAATATAAATATGTCATGATCAAATATTTTCAAGCATGCATGGTATTTTGTTAAGCTTCATGGAATGAGTTAGTGAATTCAATTAAGGTAAGGCGTCACCACACTACGCCCATTTCATGACTCATAGAACCCATCAACTTTGCTAGGTCTCTATTCTATATAGAAAGTGGGGTAATGATATGGAATTTTTGTGTTTTTATATTGTTTTTGGCTATACAATTTTTATACACATATTTTTCTTTCTTTATATACACGAGATAACTCAAAATATACAAAAGGCGGTCTATGCATCCCAGGCCAGATGGTCTTAAGGCATCGGGCTATAAAGAACCCCTCAGACCTTTTATTTAGGATATTTGTTTGATTTTTGTATTATTGTGATTTTTTGCAAACTCACGTAAATGCGATGGAATGCAAAGCACGATCAAAGATCATTTATTTGGCTATACAAAAAGGAGAAAAGAAAAGGCATAGAATCTAGACATGGCTTGTTTTCAGTAATTATACTTATCACTACTTTGGTTGTCGTCGGATTATCATATCTCGTTTGAATTACTAAACATCCATGAATCAATAGAATTATCAATCAAATCACGCAAGAGTCAAATATTTTTCAGATTTTTGATTCATTCATTTTTAGCTCAACTGTTTTAAGAATATGGTTGTGAAACAATGGATTCTACTATGAAAAAGTATATTAACAATGATACTCTAATCAATGAATTGAACTCTAATCTAACAGATATCAGAATTCATAAAAAATTCACAATATTTCATAGAAAAATGAAGCATATGAGACATAAATAGAGAGGTGAACATGGTTCAACCGAAAATTTAAAAGTGTGTTTCACGACGAAGCAAAGTGCATGCACTGTGCACTCCCCTAAGCTTAAAAATCACTTTGTCCTCAATGTGTGTATGACAAGAATAGAGGACAACTGTAAAATAGGGAGTTACACCACAAAATAATATCTCTCCCCCAAGCTATTTCATATGGTACCCGGTGTGGACAGATGGGCATAAAAATTGGGGAGAGAAGCAAAGTGAGCACCAAAAAATTAGGGTGGGCAATTAAATCATAGAATAGGGTGGGGTGCAAAAGATAATTGAGCAACCAACATATGCGGTGGATTTATTAAACTAAGAAAGAATAAAATTCCTAAACGGTCCTCTCACATCGAGAGGATTCGTGATTATTCAAAGCATAAAAATTTACACTACAGCTACACTACTGGATTGATACCACATATAGCAAAAGATGGATCCAGTATCTTTGCTGGTGTAGGCAACTACTCCAGCTGATCCTTCCGTGGCTCCGCCAGATGCGTGTCTCTACGGACTCCATCAGATTCTAGTAATGCGGCTTCCAGCATCTCTCCAAGGACTCCACCGGTACCCTAAAAGAGATAAGACGCATCAATCTGATGTGGATAATTTTTCCCCATATATAATAAAAGTTTTCCAAAGAAGGTTGTCAAATGAAATATGTAAAATAAAAAACGATTGACGACACTTCCCTGAAAATGTATCTCTGCTCTCGTGTACCACGACAGGAAATTCCTCGTCATCTGTTTTGGGTTCTTCAGGCAACTCTGGTGTATATGTGTGGGTCTCGTTAGGCGACTCCTCGATGTGCTCCTCGGCAGGTTCCTCAAGTAGTTACACGTCCAAGTGTACCTCCGGTCCATAGTCGTATGTGTCCTGCAAAAGGTACGACGTGTCAAAGATATCTGAATCAAAGTAAATATTGAATGGAATACAAGTTTCAGAGATGGAATGGGTAAAAATATCTCCCTGAGTGGGAGTAGTAAGCTCTGGTGGGCGGTCCTTTGCCATAGTGCATGGTGGAGGTAGCTGCGGGAGCTCAACTGAAGGTGTGCAATATTCGGGCTTCATGTGAATATCCTTATCCTCATCCCGAATAGTGTCCTCCTCAACGGTTTGCTCTGGCTCTGCTAGCATGTCCTCCTCGTGATGCACTGCTTCGGCATCCTCCTTGGGTTCCTCGGTTATTGTAGGCAATGTAAATTTCATCTTCTTCTTTTCATGCCTACTTCTTCGTTTTCGTCCTGGAGCTTGAGGTGGCAAATGGCATGGCTTAGCCCTCTCCACGGTATGTGCAGGTGATACTATGGGCTCATGCATCTCCTCCACGGTACACAAGTATATCTTGTCCCCCTCAACTTGAGCGTGGTCACCATTAGCAATGATACATGCAGAAGAGATGCAATGAGTAATAAAATTGTGAAATTCACGCTCTGAAGGATCACCTGCAACTAATGTCATTGGATCAGTGGATCGAACTTCATCCATAATGCTACTCAATATGCCCAAGAATGTGTCCTCATTTTCTCACTTGGGCTCATGAGATGGAGGGTCCTGCTGACATCATTGACCATGTATTTTAGTTGATTATGGGTCTCCTTCAGCTCGGTGCAGGTTTCTTCATGTTGAAATTTAAGAATCGCATTGCTCTCCTGTGCGAGTGCCAAACTGATGGGATGGTCCGGACTCAAGAGACAGACATGACTTTCGTAACGCGTGTATCCCTACATGTCACAAGACTCGCAGTATGCATAGCACTCTGAGTAGTGGTTATATCCATCCATCTGATAGTATGGCTCCTGTGGATAATATCCGTACTCTTCCATTGGAGCCTCATACTGTGCCGAATAATCTTCGCCTAAATATTTCCAAAATTGTTCCATTGTACCTGAATAGTCAAAAATAAACAACCTGAAAAAGATATCAGTGGTACAAGAAGATAGAAATAATAATAAAGCAGGTGGCAGGGAAAAATATCTCTTTTTGTTTCTTTTTATAAATTTTCTTTTTATTCGAAATCTAACAACCTAATTGTGATAAATAGATAGTATGGCGGAACGCCTTCCCGGCAACGACACCAAAAACTTGTTCGGGTTCCGAACTTGCACCCGGAAACACGAATGTCGTCTTACCGCAAGCACAAGGTATATGGGTATATCGACGAGCGGGTATCATATCCACAGGGAGGCGGTGTCACACATCTATCGATCCTATGTTGGGTTAGTCTTTGATGTTTTATTGGTGGAGATGGATTATGGAGTGTCGTGATGGCGATGGATGTGGAATGCGAGGGTGTCACTATCAGCAGGGCACATCCAAACACAAAGGAAAACAAATAGAACAAAGAGAAACAATTGATGGAAATATCACTAGAGTGTCGGGATCCTCGCTAAGACTTTCGGGGTTGGACAACAGGTTAAGGGAGCCTTCATTAGACGATAGATGAGGGTAGGAGCGCCATATCCGTAGATGGAAACGAGCGTTTGACTTTCGTTGTCACACTCGTCTAATGCCTCCCTCTGCGGAGCCATGCTTTCGCTATCGGCTTTGCACGGGGACGTGTGCATTACTCTCGACACTTGGTCCCGCATCGCAATCCGTATCCACTCGCTTGATATACGAACTGCGATGCTACACCACAGTTGTTTCTAGCAGTCGGGCTACTTTCGCAGTCATCGGCTAGTGGATTTAGGATTAGTGATCACCCCCGGCTCTCGAGTCGATCTCGTGAACGCGAGCCCCGGAAATGGCCACTAAGCCCGAATCGGATTCGCGGGGATTCTTCTGAGGATATGGAGTTGCTTTCGTGATCCTCCAATCCTAGGGCTAATCCCATAAAACCCCTTATCCAAACTACCGTAGAGCAACCTTAGATTCGTTCAACCCTAATCCTAGCAATGATCTACTCAATCATTACACAAGAGATAGGAATAATAGGAATCAACATTAGAAGCAGATAAAAGGAAAACAATAAAAGATTCAACAACCAAAAACATATGAGAAAGACAATAAAAGATTCCACAAGAAACACTTATCTTAACGAAAATCCAATACAAGAATCACCATGGAGGGGGCCGATGGCGTAGCCTAGCCTCCAAAAAGAGTCTCAAAACCCTAAAAACTAGCCCCCCAACAAAAGAGGAGATCCCCCAATAATGGTTGCTCAATACATATATATAGCCACCAAAACCCCCTAAAACAACCCTAACTTGACCTGGACCTGCGCTTGCTGCCCAGGTAGCTCTGGCAAGCTTGTGCAGGTCGCTCGGTCGAGCACAAATACCAGCCGGCCCGAGCACAGATTCAAACTTGCAGAAATTCCCTAGGGCTCATCTAACCTCCGTTTGGCATGTTCTTAGTGGTGTTGGAATCTTTATGAAGTCTAATATCTGGAAAAAATATTAGAAAAGTACTATAAAAATCCCTGGTGATAGCATAACTTCAAAGAGTGAAGAGCTGTCCTGAAATCTGCACTTTTGGCCATTTCTACTCCGCTCGACCGAGTGGCTTGGTCGTTCGGTCAAGCGTGCCCTATCGCTCGGTCCAGTGCCTCTTGGGGGCTCATATCTTTGCCTTGGTGGAATCGATGTCGATCGGTTGAACATGATGTCGCTCGGTCGAACGGCAACTCGTTTGACCGAGAGAATTAAAAGCCAAACTTCCAGAGAGTTGCAAGGCATTTCTTAGATGTCCTCTGATAGCTAGCTCGGCGAGCGACTTGGTTGCTCGGTCGAGCAAGTTGGATCGCTCAACTGAGCGACCCCTTGCGACTTCGCTTCTCGCCTTGGAGTTATAGCTCGGTCGAGTGTGTGAAGCACTCGACCGAGCGATCTGGCAACCTATGGCTCCTCCTTCTCTTCTCCTTTCTTTCTTTGCTCCTTTGCTTTCTCTCTTATCTTCCTTTCTTCTCTCCTTCATTGCTCTCCAGCGGCTTTGAGTCGTCAAATGTGGCGCCGCTGGTGCCTCGGCATCGAAATTCGTGCCCTCCTCTCCAATATGCTACGAATTGCTCGATATTCCTTGAAATGCAAACAAACACTCTTAAAGTCAAATTGTTCCAGTTATCATTGTAAAAGCGTATAAAGCCGGGATTTAAGTAATCATTTTGATGTGTAAATATATAGATAAAATGTGAAATATTATGACACATCAGTCATCTCCATGTTCCTTCTTCTCGTTCAGCTCATGGTGGCTCTCTCCTCGCTTCTTCTTCTCCTCGGGGTCAAGTGGATGTGGTCGCGGCGGCTTTTCCTTAAGATTCCCCTTGGAGGCTTTTTCATGCTCCTCATTCATCTCAATCTCCTTCAGCTTGGCCTCTCGCCCAATGGGAGGCTCCATGCTGTCGCTAAGGAAAAGCTCCTCCAAATTAGTCTCCTTGATGGCTTCCTTGAGGAGGTCCACTTGATCCATGCGATCTTCTTCTGCAAAGCTCCTCATTGACTTTTTGAGGTCAAACTTGGCCTTCTCTTTTCTGACATTTAGCAAGAGTCTCACTCCTTCATGTCGATGAGGACTCCCGCTGTGCCTAGGAATGGTCGCCCGAGGATGATTGGAATGCGTGCGTCTTCGGGCATATCCATGATGACGAAGTCACATGGAACTATTATCCTTCTGATTTGTACCAGCACGTCTTTGACCACTCTGAGAGTGTACTTTATCAAGTGATCCGCTAGTTGGAGTGACATGTTCGTCGGCTGGAGCTCCCCTAGATTGAGTTTCTCATAAATCCCTATAGGCATCAAGCTGACGCTTACCCCTAGGTCGCATAGAGCGCTTGTGGTTTTCAAATATCCTATGGTACACGGGATTGAGAAACTTCCCAGATCCTCCAACTTTTCCACTGCCTTCCTTTGAATGATAGCACCCGCTTCTCCCGCCTACCACCCTTAGTGATTATCTCCTTCAAAAACTTGGTGTAGGTGGGTATCCCTGAAATTTCGTCGATGAAGGGGATGGAAATGTTCAGATGCTTTAGGAGCTCAAAGAATTTCATGTACTTCTCGTCTAATTTGGCTTTGGCTAGTCTTGACGTGAACGGGATCCATGGCAAGTATGTCCTGGGAGGCTCGTTAGCAGGCTTCCCATGATCCTTTTCTACCACCTCCTTAGAGGGTTCGGGATGTGGAGGCTCTACCTCCCGATCATTTTCCTTTTTCATTTCCAGCTCCAAGCTCAACGTGAGCTTCTCCTTCCAACTCAGCTTCTTTCTCCACGATGGGCGTGGCAGGGCCATCAAACTTCCTCCCACTCCTTAATGTGATGGCGTTGATGTGCCCGCAAGGGTTCTCTTCAGCTTGCACTGGAAGCTTCCCTTGTGCCTTAGAGAGTTGGGAAAGCTGCTGCGCCATTAGCGCCATGGATTTCTGGCCCGGTGCCAGCTGCTGTGCGGTGGATGCAAGTTTCTGCGTCGTTGTCATCAGCTGTTGAATCGAGCTCTGGAAGTAGCCATTCCGTTTGCTCTGGGTCCGGATATGGCCCTCGATCAGCACCTCTAAACTAGATTTCAGGACGGGGGATGCATTTATAGGGGGCCTCTAGTCGAAACTTTGGAACTATCCCTGAGGAAGTGTAGTCTGGAACTCTTGGGGTTACTGAGGGTACGACAGAGGGGCTTGTAAACCTAGAGTCTGATAGGAAAAGTTCGGGTAGTTCCTCCACCTGGATTGTAAGTCCCGGAGTACGGATTGTTCAGCGGCCTCGGATTTCTTCTGTATAAGGTGTTTGCTTGCTCCATGGTCATATGCGGAGGCGCCGCCATGGGTGATAAGCATTCAGTGCCCCTGTGCCCCTACACACCACAAATTTCACAAACTGCCGTTGTAGGCGGCTTAGCGGCACCGAGTCCAATGAGAGAAAGTTGTTTAGTCAAGGCATCTAATATTGCTGAAAGTAGCGATACCTCGTCGACATCATACTTACCTCCCCTCGCGGAGGTGCTCTCTCATTGCTCTAGGAGTCATTCTTTTCTGCCATGGCTTCCAACAATCTCTTTACTTCAGCTGGGGTCTTGCTCATTATAGCGTCATTAGCGGCGGTAACATCGATAGACATCCTCACCGACGGCGTTAGCCCGTTGTAGAAGGCTTGAATTTGCTGTGTCGTTCTCATCAGCTGCTGGATCGAGCTCTGGAAGTAGCCGTTCTATTGGCTCTGGGTCCAGATATGGCCCTCGATCAGCACCTCTAAACTGGATTTCTGGACGGGGGGTGCATTTATAGGGGGCTTTGGTTGAAACTTTGGAACTGTCCCTGAGGAGGAGTAGTCTGGAACTCTTGGGGCTAATGAGGGTATGTCGGAGGGGCTTGCAAACCCAAAGTCCGGTAGGAAAAGTTCGGGTAGTTCCTCCACCCTTGATTGTAAGTCTGATCGCTCCTTATTTTACACCTTTTTTCTGCATGTTTGCATGGCATTTTGATCGCCCATATCGTGTTTTTCATGATTATTTGACGATATCGGGTTGATTTTCACTATTTCTTGTTTTTGTCAGATTTCAAGAAATATGGAGCGATCTGGAGCATAAATGAGATTAAGGGACTTGCACGCACGTTGGAGCATCGGCTATAACCCTATCGAGGAGCTAGCAGCACTAGATGATGAGCGGAAGAAGAAGAAGTTCGATAGAATCGACGAGGAGACGATAAGGAGAAGATAGGACTCCAGAAACAGGCCACTCGGCCGAGCAAGCAGTTCACTCGGCCGAGTGAAGGAACGTACTTGGCCGAGTATAACGGATACAAGAGCACCTAGAGTCAAAGTCCACTCGGGCGAGTGAATGATCTCACTCGACCGAGTGAAAAAGTCCACTCGCCCGAGTACATCAGAGCTTTCCAAAGGAGATTTCAGCCGACTCTCTGAAGTTTGGAGGAGAACAGCAGAAGACTCACTCGACCGAGTGAGAAAGCCCACTCTACCGAATGACGAACTCTACTCGGCCGAGTGACGTATAGCGACAGACCCCCAAAACCCCAATATCTCTGTTTTTCTTTGGGTCCGTCACTCGGCCGAGTGACATGTTCTACTCGGCCGAGTGGCGCATTCTGCATGTATCGCAAACTAGGGTTCTGGGCTGTGCCAGGGGCAAATCTGTCAGGATTTTTTGGCCGACTGTAGCTTGTATTTAAGGCTAGTTTTCATCCTAGTTTAGGGAGAGACCAGAAATTAGTTTTTAGCATTATTCTAATTGTAATTCTCAGCTGGAGATTGAAGATTGGAGATCTGGTTTGTTCTTCTTATTAAAATTTCTTGTTTTTGTGAATTGTTTTCTCTCAACCATGAGTTGCTATATGTTTTTATTTGTTTATTCTGTTATTGCCATGATTAATCGCGAGTAGTTCCGCTGTTCTCGGGCATGTGGATGAACCCTATGGATCCGATTTTAGAATTGTGATGAACGAATTCATATGTTGCTAGAATTGATAGATGGTTGGGTTGTGATTGATTTATTAAGTATAGCTAGGGAGTTCCATCGATTGGGGTTTGCAAGAGATTGGATTCTAATCGATGGGAAGGCCTAGATATTCGATTTAGGTTTGTAATCGAGATTCTCTAGACTTGGTTTGTAAGAGATTGGACCAAAGCTGTGACTTTTATTATAAATCTATACCCATATTCGTTTGAAAGAGACTGGATGAATACGAACTATCACAACGTAGATCGTAACTCGAGTTTGCACGAGAGTGGGCTCGAGGGGCGATTGGACGATGATGTCGATCCTCATGCTAGTATCTTTAGTTAGGGTTTGCACGAGAGTGGGCCCTAACCTAGGTTGCTATAGACCGGCAATAGCTCGAGAGCGTGAGCTTGGTTCTCTATTTAGTGACGACTAGTTCACCTCAATTCAAGCCTTGCAACATTGAGATTCACGAATCACAAAGATAAATAATGATCCGTAGTGGGAATTCCCTAGCCCTAGACGCCCTTATTATATTGAATTCAAATTGTTAATTGAATGATTGTGACAATATTCTCGAAATCATTCTACCACCAATAGCTAGGTGACTAAAACAGAGTACCGTCATTAGTCCTCCTCGTGTTCGATATCGCTCGCCACTACACCGTGCGCTTGCAGTAAAACTACAATCATTTTCTGGGTGTATATCCGGGGGCCGATCAAGTTTTTGGCGCCGTTGCCGGGGAGGCGACGGTATTTTATTTTCTTTACTTAGCTATTTATTTTTATTTTATTATTTTCACTCTTTTATTCCTCTATTGTGCTAACAATTCTATCTAGACTCTCTTTTTCTATGCATGTACACGAGATCAAAGGCGTCCCAAGGAGACATATTATTCGATCCTGAAATCCAGCGTACGGCAAGGAGGCTTAGAGCTGAGAGGAGATTTTCTATGGAGGAAAATCAAATGGCCGCGCCGGAAACACCAGTGGAGCTAGCGCAGCGTATGGCTAGGCTTGTCTCCATCCGAGATAGGCTACGGCCAAGACCACGTCTACCACCTCTTCTATAGTCATGCCGGAGTTGGCGGCCGACAAGAACTTTGAGTTGAAGACAGGACTTGTAATGTTGATGCAACAAGACCCATTCCATGAGAATTCAGAGGAAACCCCACACTACCATTTGTAATTGTTCTTGGCTAAGTACGCTACTTTCCAGATGCCTGGCGTGCAGGCTGATGTTATTCGACTGCGCCTCTTCCCGTTTACTCTTCGAGACAAGGCATTGTATTGGTTGAGGACGCAAGCCGAGGGGATCTTCACCACTTGGGATGAGCTGGTGAGTGCATTTGTCAACAAGTTCTATCCTCCATCCATGACTATTAAGATACGAAGCGCCCTGATGTCCTTCAAGCAAGGCCCTCAAGAAACATATGAGGCGTGGGAGCGTTTTAAGGACCTCCAACACCAATGCCCCCACTATAGCATTGAGCCATGGGAGCTTGTGCATAGCTTCTACAACGGATTGCAACCGAGCACAAAGCAACTAATTGATGCAACTGCCAATGGAGCTATCTTGTCAAAGACACTGGATGACGCTACGGCTTTACTTGAGGAGATGGCCTCGAATAATCAGCAGTGGGTCGACGAAAGGGGAAATTATTCGTCGTCCTTAAAGCCGACAAGTATCTATGAAGCTAAGACAGTGGCAGAGCTTTCTACAAAATTTGATTCCCTTCACAAAGTCATAGAAAGATTGGAAAAGTTGGTGAGTGAACCACATGGTGTAACGGTCTGTTTTCGATTGTACGCCTTGTCGTGGACGTAGTCTTGTTCGTGCACGTATTTATTTTAGACGTTGTCTGTATCCGAACCCTATAGTGTGATATGTCGTTGTGACCCTCTCTGAGAGTATTAAATTATGGAATTAATTTGGAATGTCATTTCACGGGTCGTTCTCCCACGATTTGATCTTATTTGATGTGACGTCACGATTTTCACTTTTGTCGTAAAGCCTTTCTCTTTTTAATTTCGTTTCTCGTCGTCGAAATTGTGATCCGTCTTCTCTGTCTTCTTTCTCTCGTCGTCCCGATCACCCCAATATTTATTTCATAATTTTTGGGCTTTGTTTGACCTACTTTCACTTTTTGCCCAACCAATTATTGGATTAACCCTAAGTTTCACATAGATATTAGCCCTTAACAATTTTTATTATTAATTATATACCTACCATGTGACTTAGCTAACCCCCTTGCGTAGCTGGCCGCACACAATCCCACACCTGGTAGGAGAGAGAGGAGTAGAGGTATTGGGCTTTTAATAGTTTATTATAACTTTTGAAAACAAAATTTCTTATAACAAATTAATCCTAACCTTAGCCTAGGTCTAGCACCCACGTTCACAGTTTCCCCTCTATTTAATAACTTAGGATTTCTATTTTTTTTCACATCACCTATCAAAACGCCGCCGCCCCGACTTCACTTTCACGCATAACACTAGAACCCCGACTTCTTCTTCGTTCTCCGACCTAAGCTCGCCGCCGACCAAGCCTCTCTCATCCCCAACCACCCTCCTCCCTCCCACGTCGCCGTAGACCACCATTTTCTGTCAGAAACTGCCGCGTTTCTCTGCCAGAATCCCGCAGCAGCTTGCAGCCGCCGATGCCGCGCAGTTGCCCCATCTTCATTCCCCCAACCTTCCTCCCTCTGCTGCATGCCGTAACATCACCGGAGACCACCAGAAACTGCCGCGATCCGCCCCGAAACGCCCACAGCTACTGCAGAATTCACAGCAGCAGGAACAACGGCCGCCACCGCCGCTGCCGCCGCCGCAGGCTGTCGCTCCCCTCCGCCGTCGACTCCCCTGGACCCCCCCTATGCTGTTAACGGTAGCCGCAAGCCCCAGTGCTCTGAAATAGCGAGAACATCCGCTATTTTGCGTTTTATCGATGTATCGTCGCGTCGTATCGTCGCTTCTCCGTCCCCCTCGCTGCTGGAGTCTTCCGACAGCCCCTACATCTCCTGGGGGTGTTTTTCGACGTCACGAACATCTCCTACGATGCTCAACGTCATAGACTTTGCGTGCATTGAACCGTTCATCCCGGTTCATTGATACGGCTTTCCGGAAGTCGTAAAAACGTCTACCGACATCCTAATCGCTGTCTGGAAACTTGATTCACTGATTTGGTCGCTGTCCGAGAATTGGCAAGCGTAGAATCTTAATTGGAATTTGGATTTGGAGCGCGATCTTTTATTCCAACCCCTGGCGTCGCTACCCGACGCCAGTGTAGCTTTCGCGTCGTGTTGAGGTAACGTTCTGCACTCTTAGGATCCCCAACCCTTGCCTGTTAAACAAGATAAAATCTGGTGTTTTTAATTTTTTAGATTCACTAATCAAGATAACTTAAATTGGGACTGTAGGCTAGTGGACTTGTGCACATAGGTAGTTTGTACTTTTGGACGGTGTTTTCGGACGTCAAGTTGCAGGCAAGTGAAACTTGCCCGTTCCTTGTTTAGGCCATGCTTTAGGACACTTTTTGTACCGTAGCGTAAAAGAGACTAGGCAGTGCAATGATAGCTGCCTAGACGCCTATTTGATCTAGTTTGACAACGAAACTAGATCCGACACCCCACTCGATCTAGCTTGACAACGAAGCTAGATCCGACCCCTTTTACTTGCTTTCGTTCATGCTGCCATGTTATCCTTGCATCTCTGCTTGTCATGTTTAAATTCCTTATCTGTACGCTTTTAAATACAATATGCCATGACATGCCATCCATACATGAATGTTGCATTCGTAGGACACACTACCATACATGTACTCCCTTGTTCAGGCTAGGCACCTGCTTTTGCGGGCACAACCCAATGCCAATAACACTCCCTGGCTCGTGATCCAGAAGATGGACGCCAGTCCATATACACGTGGTGGGGTAGGGTTAAGCGACCACTCAGCGTAGAAGTGTGCACGTACATCCACTTCAGCTGTAAGGCGTAAACTCTGGGTTTGGGGTAGGGTTAAGCGACCACTCAGCGTAGAAGTGGGCCCGTACAGCCACTTCAGCTGTAAGGCGTAAACTCTGTGCACGACATGAAAACGTGACTTGTGAATCCATGTGAATGTTAGTAGCCTTGCTACTCTTGCCATGCCATGCTAGTTGTCTTATTGTACTTGTTGTTTTCCTTACCTGTTGCACTCATACTATAACTGCCATGTCATTGCATAAATTTTAGAACTGCTAGGTTGTTTACTTTTCTTTTAGTTTCCTTGCACAAGTCTTTTGTAGACTTGCTGACATGTGCCCCTCTCTCTTTTGGGTGTCACATGTTAGACCCTGAGCCAGAGACCGTTACTGAGGACGTGGTGTTCGCTGACACCGAGCCTGAGCCCACGTTTGACGAGGAGTTTGTGGACACCGGTGACCAGTCTTAGAGACTGTTCCAAGATTACTCCTATTTTAGGTTGCTGTTAGTTGTCGGTGCGTAGCACCTTTACTTTCCGTACGTTGTACTTTTGTTGGCCATGCTTGGGCCTTTTAGATTCTTTTCTTTCCAGCATGGTGGCTTTTCTGTGATGTTGGAACTTATTTATTATGGACATTCTGAGATTGAATAAATTTTTATCTGTCTCTCTTTCCTTATTATTATTTTTGTTCTGCTTCGCATTTGCAAGGACCTGAACTCCGTTAAATCCAGACGCTTTACAGACTGGAGCCTCATAGCTCCAAGTCTGAGCGGACCTTCTCACGTCTCGCCTCCATTTTAGGGAAGCAGGGCGTGACAGGTTTTGTTGGTGACCCATGCAGGTCCCTTTTGCAACTGCGAATTAACGGAACAATGATAATAATTATAGTATGTCCAATAAATAAATTTCGACATCCGAGTCATAAGCTTTGAGTCTAATTTATATCGTTTTCCTATGTCATTAGATGGCAGGAAGACGACAGACCCGAGCTGGTGGTGGGCCCAATCGTGCTGAGGTACCGGATAAAGAGCCCACCAATGCTGAGATCATGACGATGATGCATCAGATGATGCAGGTGCAGCATGGTATGCTTCAGAATACCCAGAATGCCCCTCGCTTCGAGCCGGGCGTGAAGCAGTTTCGGGAGCTGGGCCCGACTTACTTTGATGGATCTGAAGGACCGTTGGCTGCAGAGGAGTGGATTCAGAATATTGAGGATAATCTGAAGATTTCAAAGAACAACCCGGCTGGATGGGTTGATTTAGTGAAGAAGCAGCTCAGGGATAATGCCCGCAACTGGTGGGATGCAGAAGAGGAGCTGTTGGTGAAACCGATACCTTGGGCTACTTTCAAGTTCAGGTTCGATGAGGAGTACTTCCCGAAGGCTGCCAGGAGGGAGATGTTGCAGTGATTCATTGAACTGAAGCAGGGAAATCTGACGGTGGACCAGTACCATCAGGAGTTCACCAGGCTGAGTCGCTTCGCACCGAAGATGGTGGCGGATGCAGAGGAGAAAGCTCAGAGGTTTCTGCAGGGTCTTTCCCTATATCTGCAGAGCCTGATGTCTTCATCAGATTTGGAGTCATATCAGAAGTTGCTGGTAGCTGCTAGGAGGCAGGAGCGGATTGCGAGCCAGAAGAGAGGACAGACTTCTGGAGCTGGGAAGAGGCCCATGGAGCAGGCCAAAGCAGTGGTTAGGCCAGGGTTCAAGCCTAACTAGCCAGTGCAATTCAAGAGGCCAGGTGGGCCTACTCTGAAGACTTTCCATTTCTGCGGCAAGACTGGTCACATCAAGGAGCAGTGCAGGAGGTTTCTGGGCCAGTGCCTGATTTGTGGAGACGCTACTCATGCAGCGAAGGATTGTCAGCATGCAAACCATATGCAGAGAGCACCTGATGGAGTTCAGCAACAGAGAGGACCACTTACAGCCCAGCCGTTGTAGCAGAGAGCACCGGTACCTGCTGGACGTGGAGCAGCCCTTATTCCACAGAAGCAAGCTTTTCAGCAGGCTTTACAGTCGAGGAGGCAGGCTTTCCTGATGACTGCAGTGGAGAGCGAGGCTGTGGATGAGATTATCGCAGGTAACCCTTAGTCTAGTTGTTCCCTTCCTTAGTTAGTTTTGGTTGTTAACTTATGTTTGGTTGCTTGCATATGATTGTTTGCTAGAATAGGGTTTGATTGTTAGATTGTCTGTTAGGTGTGATTTTGGTTTGCACATTTCCTGCACGAGTCCTCTTTGACTCTGGTGCATCGATGTGCATTATTTCCCGGAGCTTCGTGGAGAAGCATTCCTTGACGACATCCCCTCTTTCCAAGAGTTGGAACATCGTTACAGGAAATGGCATGATCTCGGTGCATCGTGGTTGCAATTCTTGCCCTTTGGTGGTCCGTGGACATGAGCTTTACGCTGATTTTATTGTCCACGACATCATCAACTATGATGTCGTCCTGGGGATGGATTGGCTTGCGAGTTTCTATGCTACGATCGATTGTCGGTGGAAGAAGGTGGTGTTCGAGATTCCAGGTCATCCAGTGTTTGAGTTCAGTCGAGGTAGAAGTTCGCTTAGACCTGTCAGATTTCGGGCCAGACCGGTGGAGATTGTTGCTATGCAGATGGAGCAAAGTAGACCAGCTGTGGTGCGTGAATACGACGACGTCTTCCCCGAGGAGATGTCTGGACTGTCGCCCGATTGAGCTCTTGAATTTTCGATTGATCTTATTCCAGGAGCGCAGCCCATTTCGAAGACACCGTATCGTATGGCTCTAGCTGAGTTGGAGGAGTTACGTAGGCAGCTGGATGAGCTTTTGCAGAAGGGTTACATTAATCCCAGTGTGTCTCTGTGGGGAGCACCGGTGTTGCTGGTGAAGAAGAATGATGGTTCGCGTCGCATGTGCATGGACTACAGGGAGCTGAATGCTGTGACCATCAAGAATAAATATCCATTGCCTCGTATAGATGACATTTTTGACCAGCTTGGAGGATCGAGGGTGTTCTCTAAGTTGGATCTGAGGAGTGGCTATCACCAGCTAAAGGTGAGGAAGGAAGATATTCAGAAGATAGCGTTCAGGACGAAGTATGGTCACTACGAGTTCGTGGTTATGCCTTTCGGTGTAACCAATGCACCCGCAGTTTTTATGAACTTGAAGAATCTGATCTTCTATGACTTTCTAGATAAGTTTGTCGTTATCTTTATTGACGACATCTTGATCTATTCAAGGTCGGAGGAAGAGCATGCTACGCACTTGAGGACGGTATTATAGATTTTGAGGAAGCATCGTTTGTATGCTAAGTATTCTAAGTGCGAGTTCTAGCTTAATAGGGTTGCTTTTCTTAGACACGTGGTGTCGGGGGATGGAATTTCAATAGATCCCGAGAAGATTAAGGCTATCAGGGAGTGGCCTGTTCCGCAGTCAGCGTCTGAGATCAGAAGTTTCCTTGGGCTTGCAGGCTATTATCAGCACTTAATTAAGGACTTCTCCCATATTGCTGAGCCGATGACCAGACTGATGCGGAAGGATGTACCATTTGTTTGGTCTGATGATTGTGAGAAGGCCTTTGATGTTCTGAAGGAGAGATTGACGACTGCCCCTGTTCTTGCTGTGCCTGATCGGAGTGGAGGATTCGAGATCTTTTGTGATGCTTCTGGTAAGGGTCTCGGTTGTGTGTTGCATCAGCATGGGCACGTGGTTGCGTATGCTTCTCGTCAGCTTAAGACCCATGAGAAGAATTACCCGATGCACGACTTGGAGTTGGCTGCACTCATGTTTGCGCTCAAGATTTAGAGGCACTTCCTACTGAGTGAGAAGGTGAAGATCTTCACCGATCACAAAAGCATGAAGTACATTTTTTCTCAGAAGGAGCTCAACATGCGACATCGTCGATGGTTGGAGCTCATGGCCGATTATGAGATCGACTTGCAGTATCACCCTGGCAAGGTGAATGTGGTTCCAGATGCGCTGAGCAGACTTCCAGCGGTGATGATGTTGACTTCGCAGTGGAGATTGCAGCAGGATTTTTGCGAGTCTGGTATTGAGATTATTCTTCCTGGAGAGACCTCTTTGTTGATGTGTATGCAGATACAGTCGACGATCATGGATAGGATCAAGGCTGGACAGGCTGGAGATCCAAAGCTGGTGAAGATTCGGGGGCAGGTAAAAGCCAGTCTGCGGACAGACTTCTTGATTCATGAGGATGGTTCGTTGAGGTATGGAGCCAGGTTATGTGTGCCAGCTGGAGATATCAGAAAGGATTTATTGGTCGAGGCATACAGTTCGCCGTATTCTGTGCATCCTGGTGGTACCAAGATGTACAAGGATCTTCGTCTGAACTATTGGTGGCATTGTATGAAGAGGAGTGTGGCTCGGAGTGTAGCCAAGTGTCTGGTTTGCCAGCAGGTAAAGGCGGAGCATCAGCGTACGGCAGGGTTGCTACAACCGCTTCCGATTCCGGAGTGGAAGTGGAAACACATCACTATGGATTTCGTGACTGGACTACCTCAGAGTCTGAAGTAGAATGACACGATTTGGGTGATCATAGACCGATTAACCAAATCAGCGCACTTTATACCTTTCCGAGTAGGACAGTCCACTGAGACGCTAGCGAGGAGATATATGGAGGTGAAATCTTTTACTCTCTGTTTCTATTTCCTTTTCCTAGTTTAGATAGTGATGTAACGTGAATCGTCTAGGAGATCGTACGACTTCATGGAGTCCCCGTGAGTATCGTGTCGGACAGAGACACGATATTCACCTCTCAGTTTTGGCAGAGTCTGTAGAAGAGTTTGGGTACGAGTCTGAGTTTCAGCACGGCGTACCATCCGCAGACAGATGGCCAGTCCGAGAGGACGATTCAGATCTTGGAGGATATGCTGAGGGCGTGCATGTTAGACTTCAAGGGATCTTTGGAGGACCATCTCCATCATGTGGAGTTTTCCTACAATAACAGCTACCAGGCGAGTATTGGCATGGCGCCATTCGCCATACGGGATGAAATGTCGATCGCCACTTAGCTGGGATGACATTGGAGATCGGGAGCTGTTAGGATCGGAGATGATCGTGGAGGATGTGGATGTTGTGAGGAACATCCGGGAGAAGATGAGGATTGTGCAGGACCGTTTCAAGAATTGGGCAGATGCTAAACTGAGGCCTTTGGAGTTTCAGCCTGGGGATCACATCTTTCTGAAGATTTCTCCGAACCATGGAGTTATCCGATTTGGGAAGAGAGGAAAGCTGAGTCCGAGGTACATTGGGCCGTTTGACGTCCTGGAGAGAGTTGGAGCGGTGGCTTATCGCTTGGTGCTGCCGTCGTCGCTGTAGGGAGTTCACAACGTATTTCACGTATCTCAGTTACGTCGATACGTCAGTGATCCATCCCATGCTGTGGATTTCTCGGAGATCACGGTTTGTCCGGATCTGTCTTATGATCAGCAACCAGTTTAGATTCTGGATCGACTGCAGAAGCAGCTGAGGAATAAGACCGTCGACTTGATTCGAGTGCAGTGGCATCACGGTTCCCCTGGGGAGTCCACCTGGGAGCGTGAGGATGGCATGAGAGAGCACTTCCCGCACTTGTTTCTGAGTAGTGGTTGATGTTGATTTCGAGGACGGAATCATTCATAAGGTGGGGAGGATGTAACGGTTTGTTTTCGATTGTACGCCTTGTCGTGCACGTAGTCTTGTTCGTGCACGTATTTATTTTAGACGTTGTCTGTATCCGAACCCTATAGTGTGATATGTCGTTGTGACCCTCTCTGAGAGTATTAAATTGTGGAATTAATTTGGAACGTCATTTCATGGGTCGTTCTCCCACGATTTGATCTTATTTGATGTGACGTCACGATTTTCACTTTTATCGTAAAGCCTTTCTATTTTTAATTTCGTTTCTCGTCGTCGAAATTGTGATCCGTCTTCTCTGTCTTCTTTCTCTCGTCGTCCCGGTCACCCCAATATTTATTTCATAATTGTTGGGCTTTGTTTGACCTACTTTCACTTTTTGCCCAACCAATTATTGGATTAACCCTAAGTTTCACATAGATATTAACCCTTAACAATTTTTATTATTAATTATATACCTACCATGTGACTTAGCCAACCCCCTTGCCTAGCTGGCTGCACACAATCCCACACCTGGTAGGAGAGAGAGGAGTAGAGGTATTAGGCTTTTAATAGTTTATTATAACTTTTGAAAACAAAATTTCTTATAACAAATTAACCCTAACCCTAGCCTAGGTCTAGCACCCATGTTCACAGTTTCCCCTCTATTTAATAACCTAGGTTTTCTATTTTTTTCACAGCACCTATCAAAACGATGCCGCCCCGACTTCACTTTCACGCATAACACTAGAACCCCGACTTCTTCTTCGTTCTCTGACCTAAGCTCACCGCCGACCAAGCCTCTCTCATCCCCGACCACCCTCCTCCCTCCCACGTCGCCGTAGACCGCCATTTTCCTTTGGAAACCGCCGCGTTTCTCCGCCAGAATCCCGTAGCAGCAGCAGCAGCTTGCAGCCGCCGCTGCCGCCGCCGCTGCCCCATAGTTGCCCCATCTCCATTCACCCGACCTTCCTCCCTCCGGTGCACACCGTAACGTCACCGGAGACCGCCGGAAACTGTCGCAATCCACCCCGAAACACCCATAGCTGCTGCAGAATTCGCAGCTGCAGCAACAGCGGCCGCCACCGCCGCCGCTGCCGCCGCCGCAGGCCGCCGCTCCCCTCCGCCGTCGACTCCCCTGGACCCCCCTACGCCGTTGATGGCAGCCGCAAGCCCTAGTGCTATGAAACAGCGAGAACATCCACTGTTTTGTGTTTTATCGACGTATTGTCGGGTCGTATCGTCGCTTCGCCGTCCCCCTCGCTGCTGGAGTCTTCCGACAGCCCCTACATCTCCTGGGGGTGTTTTCCGACGTCACGAACATCTCCTACGATGCTCAACATCGTAGACTTTGCGTGCGTTGAACCGTTCGTCCCGGTTCGTTGATACGGCTTTCCGGAAGTCGTAGAAACATCTACCGACATCCTACTCGCTGTCTGGAAACTTGATTCGCTGATCTGGTCACTGTCCGAGAATTGGCAAGCGTAGAATCTTAATTGGAATCTGGATTTGGAGCGTGATCTTTTATTCCAACCCCTGGCGTCGCTACCCGACGCCAGTGTAGCTTTCGCGTCGTGTTGAGGTAACGTTCTGCACTCTTAGGATCCCCAACCCTTGCCTATTAAACAAGATAAAATCTGGTGTTTTTAATTGTTTAGATTCACTAATCAAGATAACTTAAATTGGGACTGTAGGCTGGTGGACTTGTGCACATAGGTAGTTTGGACTTTTGGACAGTGTTTTCGGACGTCAGGTTGCAGGCAAGTGAAACTTGCCCATTCCTTGTTTAGGCCATGCTTTAGGCCACTTTTTGTACTGTAGCGTAAAAGAGACTAGGCAGTGCAATGATAGCTGCCTAGACGCCTATTTGATCTAATTTGACAACGAAACTAGATCCGACACCCCATTTGATCTAGCTTGACAACGAAGCTAGATCTGACCCATTTTACTTGCTTTCGTTCATGCTGCCATGTCATCCTTGCATCTCTGCCTGTCATGTTTAAATTCCTTATCGGTATGATTTTAAATACAATATGCCATGCCATGCCATCCATACATGAATGTTGCATTCGTAGCACACGCTACCATACTTGTACTCCCTTGTTCAGGCTAGGCACCTGCTTTTGCGGGCACAACCCTATGCCAATAACACTCCCTAGCTCGTGATCCAGAAGATGGCCGCCAGTTCATATACACGTGGTGGGGTAGGGTTAAGCGACCACTCAGCGTAGAAGTGTGTCCGTATAGCCACTTCAGCTGTAAGGCGTAAACTCTGGGTTTGGGGTAGGGTTAAGCGACCACTCAGCGTAGAAGTGGGCCCGTACAGCCACTTCAGCTGTAAGGCGTAAACTCTGTGCACGACATGAAAACGTGACTTGTGAATCCATGTGAATGTTAGTAGCCTTGCTACCTTGCCATGCCATGCTAGTTGTCTTATTGTACTTGTTGTTTTCCTTACCTGTTGCACTCATACTATAACTGCCATGTCATTGCATAAATTTTAGAACTGCTAGGTTGTTTACTTTTCTTTTAGTTTCCTTACACAAGTCTTTTGTAGACTTGCTGACATGTGCCCCTCTCTCTTTTAGGTGTCACATGTTAGACCCTGAGCCAGAGACCGTTGCTGAGGACGTGGTGTTCGCTGACCCGAGCCTGAGACCACGTTTGACGAGGAGTTTGTGGACACCGGTGATCAGTCTTAGAGACTGTTTTGAGATTACTTCTGTTTTAGGTTGATGTTAGTTGTCGGTGTGTAGCATCTTTACTTTCTGTACGTTGTACTTTTGTTGGCCATGCTTGGGCCTTTTAGACTCTTTTCTTTCTAGCCTGGTGGCTTTTCTGTGATGTTGGAACTTATTTATTATGGACATTCTGAGATTGAATAAATTTTTATATGTCTCTCTTTCCTTATTATTATTATTGTTCTGCTTCGCATTTGCAAGGACCTGAACTCCGTTAAATCCAGACGCTTTACAGACTGGATCCTCACAGCTCCAAGTCTGAGCGGACCTTCTTACGTCTCGCCTCCATTTTAGGGAAGCGGGGCGTGACACATGGAGCTTCCATCGTTTCTACATCAGGCTGGAAGCATGAGCGGCTGGCAAGATCAAGGCCATGTTATGTTTGTTGTAGGGGAGCAAGGAGACGGAGCTATGGAGCAAGCCTAATATGTTGCGGGTAGTACCAGTTATTGGGTGAACCCGGCTACAAGGGGTCGCCCCGGATTTTCATATGCCAACAATGATGGAGCCTTGAATCCACCGCCGCAACAATCACAAGCCCGACCTCCACAACAGCCACAGTATCAACAGAGGCCACCCCAACAACAAAACTACCCACCGAGGAAACAAGCAGGGCCTTATAGACCCCCGGGATACAATCAAGGATGGAGGGCACCCAATCCACCGCGAGCGCCATCAAGGTCGGACCACGAAGCAAGGGTTGAAGAGTTCATGGCCGAACAAAAGAAGTTTAATGCAAAATTGACGGCCCAACAAGATTCCCTCAACACCATCGTGGCACGGTTATCAGAGCAACTCACATTGCTCAATAAGACCAATCAACAATTGCCGGCTCAACCGGAACAAAACCCACGAAGCAACACCGGCCACATCAATGCGGTTGTGGCGGTGACTACAAGAGGCGGGAAGGACACTACTCCCACCTTGATTCAAGCTAAGGAGCCAAGGGAAGAAATTTCGGTTGAGAAGGAACCGGTTAATGAAGGGGAGGACCCAAGGGCGCCGAGCGACGATGAAAATCTGAAGTAGAGAAGCCACGAGAGGAGCAGACTTATATGCCACCGATACCATTCCCACAACGGTTGGCAAAGGCAAACATCGAGAAAAGGCTAGTCAAATTTCTAGAGTATTTGCGAGGTGTAAGCTTGAACATCCCATTCTTGGATGCAATCATCGAAATCCCGTCATATGCAAAGTTTCTCAAGGATTTGATCGCGGAAAGGAAGCGAAAAGAAAGGATCATGCTCGTCGAGCAAAGTACGTGGTTTACTAGAAAGGAGAAGGCGCCGACCAAGTTTAAAGATCCCGGTAATTTTCGAATTCCCTGCACGCTTGGAGGAGTCCCACTTCAGAAAGCTCTAGTAGATTTGGGAGCAAGCGTGAGCCTCATGCCTCTCACGATTTTCAAGAAATTGAATACAGGAACCGACCATAAGGCCACGGACATGAAGATACAACTCGCCGATGGGCGAATTACTAGGCCGGTGTGGATTGCCGAAAACATACCACTACGAGTACCGGGTGGACTCTGTTTGCCATGCGATTTCGTGGTGATGGATAGTAAGTGGGAAGGTGATACATCGCTGATACTTGGACGCCCTTTCGTAGCCACCGCCGGAGTGATTGTATATGTGAGGGAAGGAACCTTGTCCTTGAACATCGGCAATATCGAAGTTGAGCTCCACATTCCGAAGGCGATGAAGCATATGCCTTGGCTAGAGAACGTGGACTACGTGGACCTCCTCGACGAGGTGATTGAAGACACCATGTCATTTGCCATTGGCGCCAAGCACGATGATGGCCTCGAAGAGGGACAACTTACCAAAGAAGGCGAAATGATGGGAGACCCGCCGGACCCTCTTATGGATGAAGAGAAGGATGACGCTGATGTCGTCAAGATTAGAGAGCTATGCAAGCTCTCTACGGCGAAGCACGTGAAGAAAGCTCCACCGGCCAACAAATCTTCACAGCCGGCCAAGAAAAAGGACGTCGAAAGCTCAAGCTTGGGAGACTCACCCCACACTACTACCCATGATGAAGGGGAGCTGAGGAACGCCAAAAGAACATCAACAACTGAACCTAAGCGGCCTTCCCGAAAAGTTTGACGCGTGCATCTTCCATGCGCCAAACATCGAGCTTTAATCGTAAATCTTAAGGGGTCGAGCTCAAGACCTTAAACGAGCGCTTGTCGGGAGGAAATCCGATGGTTCTATCTCACTTTTTAGTTGAATTTTCTTTTCATTTTTTGTTTCAGATATTTATTAGTGTTTAGAGTCAAGTGTCTAAGAAAAATCTGACAACATGCAACATTTTTCATTTCAGGAGAAGGAGAATAGGAGACCATATGAATGGAGGACGACCATGGCGATGGGGAGCATTCCAGAGATGTGCTCAAACGTCAAGAGAAGGAACAAACTGACGGGGAAAAGAAAATCAGAAAGTGGAGCAAAAACAGAGAGTTGGAGCTGAAAATAGCAGCCCACTCGGCCGAGTGACATTTTCACTCGGCCGAGTGAAGACCCTACTCGGTCGAGTATGGTATTGCTCAAGAATGTTTTGAAAAAAAACCCTCTCTGTTAATTACATGCCACTCGACCGAGTGACTTTGTCACTCGACCGAGTGAACCAGACACTTTCAGCACTTGAAAAGCTCTGAGTGGCCTAGCTACTCGGCCGAGTAGCACCTGTCTACTCGACCGAGCGATAGTTCTACTCGGCCGAGTCGGAAAATATATGAAAAATTTAAAATTTCTAAACTGAAGCCACTCAGTCGAGTGACTAACGCTATATAGTTAAGCACTTGCGGTCCCAAATCAAAAATCCCCAAATCCCCAAATCGACAACCCGAGCTTTCCCAATCGCCCGAGCATCCCGTTCCCTCGCCCGAGCCACCCCCATCCTCGCCCGAGCGACGTGACCCCACCTCGCTAACCACCATCCGGTCGCCGCCACCGTCGCTTCCTCCGTCGTTGGCCGCCCGCTCTTAACCCCAATTTCCCCCTTTTTCTCCTAATCTCCTTCTTGTAACCCCTATTCCGCCCCCAAATCGTAATTAAAATTTTTTCTATTTCTCTTGATTTTCCCCTAAATTTTTCGATATTCATTGCTAATCAATCAATTTTTTGTTTCAGGATAGCTTGGGGGAGATTAAGGGCAAACTCAAAGCTTCTCAGGGGAGGCGTTTCTTTGCTTGCATTGCTTGCTTAGAGTTGCGTCGTGCTCGGGCATATTCTTTTCTTTTTTTTATTATCACTTCGCATTGGTTGACACGTCGCACGGCATTACCATGCCCCCATGCACTAGGTCCCGTTCGCGGGTGCCTGCCTCCAAGCGGAGGAGGACTAGCGAGCCTAGCTCTTCCTCTGCTAGAGCGGACTCCCCGCTGCCTAGACCACCACCACCCACACTTCTGCCTCCTACAGCACCCATTCCACCCCCACCAGCACAGCCCGCCCCGACTTTCGACACGATGGGGATCACTTTCAATGATGACGCTCCCCGCGCCAGATTTGAAAGAATCACCCATCGATCGATCGTACCCTCTAGGTTTGTGCACATTACTGATTTTGAGCGCCTAGGGGTATTCGAGGGGCTCCTCCAGCTATATGAGAACGGGGGGTGGCGTGATTTCCTTTTGGTTTCGGCGGACACCTACGTCCGACCGACCCTCGAGGTCCTGAATTCTATTCGTAGGACTCCAGGGGGTTGCACATTTCGTCTGATGGATCGTGAGTGCGAGATCACTCTCGATATGCTCCGAGCCTATTTCCATTGGCCCCATGTCCTGGTCCCCGACCGCGCTGTATGTCCAACACACCACACCCCTCCTTCCTTTGATTCTCATGCATTCTGGACACTGATCACGGGATCACCACTCGCTTTTGACCCTAGCCGGGCCAAGGCCTCCTCTATCGTCCACCCATGCCTCTGCATTGCTCAGCGCCTTATGGCGACCACTTTTCTTACGAGGTATGAGCCTGGGACAATGTCTGATTATGAATAAATATTGCATATTCTAACCTCATAATCATCTCCTCTTGTGCATATAATCCATGGAATCATGCTCTCTTAACTACATTTATGATAAATCATCATTTGTGAGCATATGATTTTATTCTTGCACAATTTCACTTCCCTAAGCATTATAAATGTCTATTATATTTATAGGGATTTTTCTGGAATTTTCATGTGTCCCGAAAGGGACTAAATCAACTCAAGAAGAGGAGTGCAAAACAGGCGCCTGCATAAGCAAAGACAGTGGCATGGGAACCCAACAGTCGACTGCCTAAACAACGGCAGTCGCCTGCCTTTAAAGAACTAAAGCTGGCGAAGCTGAAGCCCAATCACAGCCACCTGAAAGAGGATTGACAGTCGACTATAATCTTATACAATCGACTGTCATCTTCGCATCAGTCGACTGATATTTCAGATTCCTGAGGGAGCAAAAAGAGCCAACTCTCTGTTAGTTTGACATTTTTGCAGCAGGCGACTGAAGAACAGAAAACAGTCGCATGTGTGTCACATAGTCGACTGTGATATTTTAAGACAGTCGCATCTCCCCCTTTGGAAGCAATAAGAATTTTCTGCCATCAGTCGACTGCCATTTATTCGACAGTCGACTGATCGGGGGTTTTCTGCCGCAGTCTGGGTTACGAGAAATGGGTTTTTCTTGACCCGATTTCTCTCCAGTTGCTGTGAATCGTTGGATGAGCATTTGAATGGATGAGATGTAACCCCTAGGGGTATAAAACACTACTATTCAGATGTAATAAAAAAGAACGAAAATATAACTTAATCTTTTGCTATTTTAGGTCATCTTCTTCCTTAAGAAGGGGATTAGGGTTTTTGAGAGTCTTGAGCTTTCTGATTTCGTTTTTGTTGTTGCTGAGACTGATTGCTGATTGAAGAAGCTTGTATTTGGTGATAAATCTCCAACCCTCTTTCTAATACATATTTTCTTTCATCCTTTGCATTGAACTATGTCTATTTTTATGAATGTTGATTCTGTTCTTGAAATGCTAGGCTAGATTCATTGTGTGGGTGTTTTGGATTGATGTAGGATGTATTGATTGCCTTGCTAATGTTAATTTCCAACACCCTTTGTTAATCCATGTTGTTGGGTGAATTAAACTTATGAGTAATTGGGTTTGATACTATCCATGGAGGAGCCGAAGAACGGTGGTGCTTCGTAATTGTTGCATCTATGTATCCAAAGGGTATTGCATATCTTGGAATGAATGCAAGACTCTTTTAATCCATATTTCGTAATTTAGAATTTTAATTCATCCATCAATTCAAATTGTTAATTGGGTTGTGACCCATCTATCGAATCGTGCATTACCCGAAAAGGGGCCGCAGAACGGTGGTTGTGCGCTGCGCACCACAACCTATATGCACTACTCTTACATACCTTGAAATGGGTGTGAGAGTGATTCATGAGCTATTAATTAAGGGAAGGACCCAGTTAGCAATTACCCTTGGTGCACCCCATATGTGCTTAATTGATTATTCCCCGATTCTCATACCTTGAATTGGATGAGCGATCGAGTTATCATGGAATTAATATTTAGCAGAGCAATTGAGTAATCCTACTGATATCCTCAACACCCGCACCCTTTCTCTCCCTTGCATCCAAGCCTTAGGACATTACCCTAACTCTAGGGTGTTTAGATAAACCAACTCTCCAAACAATCATTCACCCCCATAGGGTGGTAAGAACCCTCAACCATTCTGTACATGCTCTAACTACTTGTGTGAACTTGCATATTAGTTCCGTCTCTGTGGATACGATCACGTACTTACCTGGTATATTATTTGCCGACCTCGTACACTTGCGAGTATCACCTTTCTGGGAGAGTCAAGCAAATTGGCGCCGTTACCGGGGACAACGTATCTTCATTTCACACTTTAGTTTTTGTTGTGAAAATTTGGTGAGATCTTTCCATTCTATTGTTTATACTCATTGTGAATATCCGAGTTTGTTTTTCAATTTTTATAATCATTGACACTATAAAAATTTTTGGGCTAATCTTGAAAAGTTTTGGCTTGAAATCAATTGTCTAGTTTATGTGGTTAAGGACTCCTCGAACACATAGACTAGTAAGAAACATAGACATGGCCGATAACAACACCAACACTAACGGTAATGACAACACCAATCATAGTGAGGACGATCACTTTCAACATGACGGTGATCGAAGTTTGAGATATGTGTTGAGACCGAGTAGGTCTGCTACCGGCTCATGCATCGTGCTTCCAGCCGATGCAAATTCTTTTAGCCCAAGACCTGGGATATTTCAAATTCTTCCCACTTTTCATGGTGTAGAAAAGGAGAACCCTTATCTACACATAAAGGAGTTTGAAGATGTAACGACCACTTTTCGTCGTACGTTGTTCGTGCACGTGCTCTTGGCCGTGCACGTGTTTGTTTTAGACCTTGTTTGTTTGTGAACACTTTAGTGTGATATGCCGTAGTGAACGTCTCTGAGAGTATTAAATAGTGGCACTAAATTGGAATGACGTTTCTCGAGTCGTTTTCCCACAATTTAAACTTATTCGATGAGACGTGGCGATTTTCACTTTTGACGGGAGACGTTTCTATTTTTAGTTTCGTCGTCCGACGTCAAAATTGAGATCCGTCTACTTAGTTAGCCCACATTCGTCGTCACGATCACCCCGATATTTATTTTATAATTTTTGGAGTTTATTTGACCACTTTTATATTTTTAACAAGTTTTATATTATTTTTAATAATTAATCTATAAATTATTTTCGGCCAAATAAAATTTATTTGAGTTTAAAACGTTTTAAAGAATCTTTGAGCCAATTTCCAGCTCATTTGGACCAAGTCAAATCCTTGGGTGAGTTGGAGAAGTTGAATTTCAAATTTTAAATTATTTTAAACTTCTAATCCTATTAGATTTAGCCCTAGACCAAGTCAACCCATCTACACTATATAAACAACCCCTAGGAAGACCCATTTTCGCAAGAAATTAGCCCTAGCCCCTTCCAAAACCCAAATTGGACGTTGCGACGATTCGTCGCAACGTTACGACGTTCAGCCCCCGCACTGACCGAGAGAACGGCCTCCGTTCGCCCGCTCCGACTGACAGCCGCCCCCGCTCACGCCCGCTCCGCATTCCGCTGCAACCCCCGCTTCGCACCGACCCGCACCGACCGATAGATCCTCTCGGTCTGACCGAGAGGCAGCCCCGCACAGCCCCGCATCCCCGCTCCGCACCAAAGCCCGCTCCGCACCCCGCCTTCCTCCGTGCCTGACCGAAGCGCTCCCCCGCTCACGCTGCATCTCCGCAACGTTGCAACCGTTGCAACGTTGCAACGACCCGCCTAGCGCTGTGACCGAGCCGCCCCAAGCGCCCGACCGACAAACCTCTCCGCACCAAGGCCTGCACCGACCCCGAGCGCTGTGCAGCGCCCGTTCCTAGCGCCTGACCGAGAGGGCTCCCCGCATTTGGCTGAGTACGACCGAGAGCAAACGTCGCAACCCCGCACCCGTCGCACCGCTTGCCACCGTGGGCCCCCCAAGTTCTCCAGAAGTATTGTGGGTCCCCCAAAGGTCCCTAGGACTACTGTGCGCCCCACCTAGGTGCTTTCTCTCCGACGATTCGCCGTGCACGACGTTGCGACACGTCGTAGCCCGTCGTCGCACGTGCTAGCTTTGGAATCTGGAACCGTTGCTCCGGTTGATGCTCTGAACTTTCCAGCGAGGAAACTATATTGGAATCAGGACTTGGAGCACGTTCTTCTATTCCAACCCCCGGCGTCGCTACCCGACGTCGGTGTAGCTTTCGGGTCGTGTTAAGGTAACGCTTTGCACCCCTAGGACCCCCAACCCAATTGCATGCTAATCAAGACTAAAATCAGTATTTTAAAAGTATTTTAAATGTTTTAAATTCACTAATCAAGATTAATAATATGGACTTTAGGCCGGTGGACTTGTGCACGTAGGATAATTGTGATTTTTGGACTCATTGGACGGTGTGCTCAGACGTCGAACTTGCAGGCAAGTGAAACTTGCCAACTCTTGTGTAGGGCCATGTTTTTAGGCCACTTCCTTGCTTTTAGCGTAAAAGAGACTAGTCAGTGAAATGATAGCTGGCTAGACACCTATTTGATCTAGTTTGACAACGAAACTAGATCCGTCACCTAATTGATCTAGCTTGACAACGAAGCTAGATCCAACCCTTTAAACTTGTTGTTCATGCATACTAAACTGTCACGTTTACTTTCCTTATCTGTACGCACTTTTAACTGCCATGCATTGCATACTACATGTCATCCAAGTTGAATATTGCATTCGTAGCACACACTACATACTTGTACTTGCTTGTCCTGGCTAGGTGCACCCCTATGCCATCATGAAAAACACTTCCTAGCTCGTGTTCCAGAAGCGAGCATTACCGTTCGGGGGTAAGGCCTTGGCTCGATACACGTGGGAGGGGTAAGAGTTAAGAGGCCAATCAGCTGGGAGTCTGCCTGATCAGCAACTGCAGCTGTAAGGCGTAAACTCTGGGTGGGGCGGAGTTAAGCGACCAATCAGTGTGAAAGAAAGTCATTTCAGCTGTAAGGCGTAAACTCTGCACATGACATGAAAACATGACTAGAGAAATCCTTGTAAATGTTTATAGTCTTGCCACACTTGTCATGCCATGCTAGGTTACTTGTTGTTTTCTTTACCTGCTGCACTCATACTTTAACTGCCATGTTATTGCAGCATGCTAGAACTGCTAGGTTGCTTTACTTTCAGTTTTAGTTTCCTTGCACAAGTCTCTTGTAGACTTGCTGACATGTGCCCCTTGCTCTTTTGGGTGTCACATGTTAGACCCTGAGCCAGAGACCGTTGCTGTGTACGTGATGTTTTGCTGACGCTGAGTCTGAGTCCATGCTTGCCCAGGAGGATTTTGGTGGACACCGGTGACCATTCTTTGAGTCTTTGTTGAGCTTTATTTTTTTTAGGGCCTTTTGTTAGTTATAGGTGCGTAGCACCGACGTTTGTACTTTGTACTTTTGTTGGCCATGTTTGGGCCTTTAGTCTCTTTTTCTTTTAGCCTGGTGGCTTTTTCTGTGATGTTGAAACTTATTTTATGGATATTCTGAGATATCTCTTTGTCTCATTTCAATATTATTATCTTTGTTTCGTTCGCGTTGCAAGGACCTGCAGTTTTAAATTTGATTGACGCTTATCGGACTTGCAGCCTTGTAGCTTCAAGTCTGAGCGGACCTTCTCACGCTTCGCCTCCATATTTTTGGGAAGCGGGGCGTGACAGGTTTTGTTGGTGGCCCATGCAGGTCCAGTCTTGCAATTGCGAATTAACGAAACAACGATAATAACAGAATGTCCATCAAATAAATTGCAACATCCGAGTCAGAAGCCCTGAGTCTAGTCATTTTCTTATGACACTAGGTGATAAGAAGGCTTAGTTAGACGTCTGTGCTTGCTAGTTAGAGGCCCTGATTGTAGTTAGACTCCCTTTTAGCAATTGATTTAATCGCCATAGGAGTTACCTTAGTGGTTCATGTCTACCCCTGACCATATTAGACTTCTAGAATTTCCTTTTGTCGTTCGCTTGGGTTCATCGATTTCGGACCAAGCTGAACGCATTTCGTTTCCGTCTAGCTCCTTAGAAAGTCTTAGCGCTTAGCTCTTAATCTTTAGTTGGTCGACCGTAGGAGTTTCCCCGTAGATCCTTCAGATTCATATCCTAGGCGTATGTATGTTTGGATCATCGGACCAATTTCCTTGCCTCGATTCACGAGATCGCCTCAAGACGATCGTCGTCAATTTTCAAACATCTCCATTGCAAATCTTGAACCTTCTGAAAGTATTTTTCAATCTTCTCTTCCACTAAGTTTAATTTTGTTCAAAATTTTAATATACTTATACTTCATACTCCTTCATTGATTTAAATTTTTAAAACGTTTATCGGAATTTTTGAATACTAGTTTATAGTATTTTCCCAGCCTACGTTTTTCGTATTTAGGTAAATGCGTCGTCCCTTCATATATTAATTCTGAACCGTACTTTTATTTTGCCCTATTTGATTTATGATTTTCCTTCTTATTTATGCCATTCGAATGATACGTTGTGTTTACTTTAATATACTTTCAAGACACATGGAATTTCAGCTTCCAGCAAGTTGGTTTTGCTCGTCGATTTTTGCAAAATTACTATTTTCATAACCACTTCCTGATTTAGACCCTCCATGATTTGATTTTAAAGACTTGCTATTCGATTTCGATAAATCCACTACTAAGTTAATATTATTTTTCCGTGCACCATACACACTTTCAATCATTTTTATATTCATACCAGACTTGTTGTGCTCGTATATTAGGAACTTATGTAAATCAGTTTTTCATTTTTGGCAAACCCTAGTTCTGTAAAAGTAGTTTCAGAATGGAATATTCTAAATTTCCCATAGCCTAAGAGTTTTGAAAGCATTTAACATGAGTTTAAATTTTTCCGTTACTTGATTTCATTCTTCGACTTCCCAAAACTTTTTTGACAACATTATATTAAATTACTGACGTATAAATTTTCTAAACCTCGTCCTTAATATTCGAGTAAATGATTTTACTTCCTTTTACAATGATTTTATATAAACCAATAAAACATTTTCTCTTATTATGAATATTCGACTCAAACTTATTTCAACTCGCTTTATCGACTTCAAACATTTTATGCAGATAAGGAATTCTAATTTTTTTTTAAGTACAACAGTTTTCAATGTTGCGTATTTTAGCTTATGCTATTTACCCTATTTTCTTTTCCCCCTCCTATATAAGCATCACTACATCTCCCTTTTCCCTCAACCTAAACATCACCTTTGAGTCAATGTTCGTCTAACCAAGCCGTCTCCTTGTATTCGTCCTATCCGAACTCGTGCTTATCGACCCTTCCCTCGCCACGACCTCGACCTCCCTTGTTGCTTAGACTTTAGTGCCCGTCAAGATCTGTGTCAACTCCTAGTTGTTAGTAGACCCTTGGACCTTGTGAGGTGTCGTAGTGCACGTACCTAAGTTGTGTACGTGGGCTTGAATGAGTATATCCCCATAGTATATTGGTGCTTGCCTATTGTGTGATATATATACTCGGAGTTATTCGTGATAGTATGAAGTTGTTGTGTGTTAGTAATTATAGATTTTTGTGTGGATAGCTATACCATACTAGGGATGCATGTGTATATAAGAGTTAGCGTTGAAATATCTAAGTTGTGTATGTAGTAAGAGATACTTATAATGGTTGAAATAAAATGATTGGTAAAGCTATGTGTATGTTAGGTTGTAATAATAATAGGTGGATGTACAGTTAAGAGAGTAGGCCTATTGAGTGACCTATATATTAGTACATGTGAGTATGTGCTCGTAGGTAGATATATAATGTGCTTATATGTAAGTAGTTATGTTTGTTGCCTGAGTATATAGGTGATATGCATATGGTAGTAAGATTATAATTTTGATTGGTATTGCTTGCTTTTGCGGGATGTTGCATGCGTGCATACCGCGAGGTATACACGCCTATTGCACATCTTAATTATGTATGCGTAAATGTGTCAGTATACTAATTATAGGTAGTAGGCTATGGTGTGAATATATATATGTTACATGGGTGTGACTATACGATGAATACGTATGCATGTATTAGGGAGGGTATTATAAATATGTGGGTGCTGATGTCTGTATTACTATTATTATGGTATATAAATTGATTTAACTATGTGGGTGTTACCTGACTAAATATTAAGCGTGATTGACTTATGGAATGTATACGGTTGTATTGGTAGATGTATATATAGGGGAGTGGTATTGGTATAGGTATAAATGTCGTGTTACGCATATAGAATATTCTGATGTATGTATTGAGTCTCACTCAAGCTTGAGTGGGTATACTCTAAGTATATTGAATGTATGCCTGAAGTTTGAATATAGCGATGTTGATGTATGTATAGTGATAGGGGTGTTTGTGCCTGGTTGTGCTACACACATGATTGTGGGTCGCTACGCCAGTATATAGTTATAGGTGCTTGTCTTGTGGTATAGTTAACTACTAAGGACTTGCTCGTGTGAACGTATGTGTACTAGCTAAAACTAGGTGTGTATGTGTGCTAGTTATATAATGGTATGATTGGTATGCGTAAATGAAATGTTAGCGTGTATGGGTGTGCACCATGCACGGGTAAGTATGTGCTTAGTTATAGGTATTGATGACTATGATATGTGGCGTGTCGTAAATACAGTTATAGGACCGTACATGATGTGAATATATGGTGAACTATTTGCATGTATTTAAATGACTATATATTATGAAACTATAGTAGTGGTGAATATATATATATATATATAGTGAAACTTGATTAATTATGGTATGGTGTGATTACATGTGTTGATGTGTTTAGTGTTGGATGAATACTAGGGATTATCAGAGGGTAGTATACCCTTGATGTCTATGCATAGGTAGCTACATATAGGTAGAGCAATGATTGTATTGGCCAAGTGTGAGACTATCCTTATGTGAGTATCTGAACTATTGTTTTAGGTAGTAGTTATATAAGGGATGTATGTTTATATATATATGATTGAAATACATGTATAAATTTGACTGACTATATTAGGTATAAGTGTATACACATGTGAATGTATATATATATATATATATATATATATATATATATATATATATATATATATATATATACGTGTTGGTAGTGTTAATGTTTGACTACCTAGTGCATATGTAAGCACTTGTAATGACTATACCTGGTTGAATTATAATATGACTTGATTGGGGTAGTTACTAGAGCGACTAGCTATATTAGAAAGTCCGAGGACGGACTTTATTCTAAGGTGGGGAGGAAGTAACGACCACTTTTCGTCGTACGTTGTTCGTGCACGTGCTCTTGGCCGTGCACGTGTTTGTTTTAGACCTTGTTTGTTTGTGAACACTTTAGTGTGATATGTCGTAGTGAACGTCTCTGAGAGTATTAAATAGTGGCACTAAATTGGAAAGACATTTCTCGAGTCGTTTTCCCACAATTTAAACTTATTCGATGAGACGTGGCGATTTTCACTTTTGACGGGTGACGTTTCTATTTTTAGTTTCGTCGTCCGACGTCAAAATTGAGATCCGTCTTCTTAGTTAGCCCACATTCGTCGTCACGATCACCCCGATATTTATTTTATAATTTTTGGAGTTTATTTGACCACTTTTATATTTTTAACAAGTTTTATATTATTTTTAATAATTAATCTATAAATTATTTTCGGCCAAATAAAATTTATTTGAGTTTAAAAGGTTTTAAAGAATTTTTGAGCCAATTTCCAGCTCATTTGGACCAAGTCAAATCCTTGGGTGAGTTGGAGAAGTTGAATTTCAAATTTTAAATTATTTTAAACTTCTAATCCTATTAGATTTAGCCCTAGACCAAGTCAACCCATCTACACTATATAAACAACCCCTAGGAAGACCCATTTTCGCAAGAAATTTGCCCTAGCCCCTTCCAAAACCCAAATTGGACGTTGCGACGATTCGTCGCAACGTTGCGACGTTCAGCCCCCGCACTGACCGAGAGAACGGCCTCCGTTCGCCCGCTCCGACCGACAGCCGCCCCCGCTCATGCCCTCTCCGCATTCCGCTGCAACCCCCGCTTCGTACCGACCCGCACCGACCGATAGATCCTCTCGGTCTGACCGAGAGGCAGCCCCGCACAGCCCCGCATCCCCGCTCCGCACCAAAGCCCGCTCCGCACCCCGCCTTCCTCCGTGCCTGACCGAAGCGCTCCCCCGCTCACGCTGCATCTCCACAACGTTGCAACCGTTGCAACGTTGCAACGACCCGCCTAGCGCTGTGACCGAGCCGCCCCAAGCGCCCGACCGACAAACCTCTCCGCACCAAGGCCCGCACCGACCCCGAGCGCTGTGCAGCGCCCGTTCCTAGCGCCTGACCGAGAGGGCTCCCCGCATTTGGCTGAGTACGACCGAGAGCAAACGTCGCAACCCCGCACCCGTCACACCGCTTGCCACCGTGGGCCCCCCAAGTTCTCCAGAAGTATTGTGGGTCCCCCAAAGGTCCCTAGGACTACTGTGGGCCCCACCTAGGTGCTTTCTCTCCGATGATTCGCCGTGCACAACGTTGCGACACGTCGTAGCCCGTCGTCGCACGTGCTAGCTTTGGAATCTGGAACCGTTGCTCCGGTTGATGCTCTGAACTTTCCAGCGAGGAAACTATATTGGAATCAGGACTTGGAGCGCGTTCTTCTATTCCAACCCCCGGCGTCGCTACCCGACGCCGGTGTAGCTTTCGCGTCGTGTTAAGGTAACGCTTTGCACCCCTAGGACCCCCAACCCAATTGCATGCTAATCAAGACTAAAATCAGTATTTTAAAAGTATTTTAAATGTTTTAAATTCACTAATCAAGATTAATAATATGGACTTTAGGCCGGTGGACTTGTGCACGTAGGATAATTGTGATTTTTGGACTCATTGGACGGTGTGCTCAGACGTCGAACTTGCAGGCAAGTGAAACTTGCCAACTCTTGTGTAGGGCCATGTTTTTAGGCCACTTCCTTGCTTTTAGCATAAAAGAGACTAGTCAGTGAAATGATAGCTGGCTAGACGCCTATTTGATCTAGTTTGACAACGAAACTAGATCCGTCAGCTAATTGATCTAGCTTGACAACGAAGCTAGATCCAACACTTTAAACTTGTTGTTCATGCATACTAAACTGTCACGTTTACTTTCCTTATCTGTACGCACTTTTAACTGCCATGCATTGCATACTACATGTCATCCAAGTTGAATATTGCATTCGTAGCACACACTACATACTTGTACTTGCTTGTCCTGGCTAGGTGCACCCCTATGCCATCATGAAAAACACTTCCTGGCTTGTGTTCCAGAAGCGAGCATTACCGTTCGGGGGTAAGGCCCTGGCTCGATACACGTGGGAGGGGTAAGAGTTAAGAGGCCAATCAGCTGGGAGTCTGCCTGATCAGCAACTGCAGCTGTAAGGCGTAAACTCTGGGTGAGGCGGAGTTAAGCGACCAATCAGTGTGAAAGAAAGTCATTTCAGCTGTAAGGCGTAAACTCTGCACATGACATGAAAACATGACTAGAGAAATCCTTGTAAATGTTTATAGTCTTGCCACACTTGCCATGCCAAGCTAGGTTACTTGTTGTTTTCTTTACCTGCTGCACTCATACTTTAACTGCCATGTTATTGCATCATGCTAGAACTGCTAGGTTACTTTACTTTCAGTTTTAGTTTCCTTGCACAAGTCTCTTGTAGACTTGCTGACATGTGCCCCTTACTCTTTTGGGTGTCACATGTTAGACCCTGAGCCAGAGACCGTTGCTGTGTACGTGATGTTTTGCTGACGCTGAGTCTGAGTCCATGCTTGCCCAGGAGGATTTTGGTGGACACCGGTGACCATTCTTTGAGTCTTTGTTGAGCTTTATTTTGTTTAGGGCCTTTTGTTAGTTATAGGTGCGTAGCACCGACGTTTGTACTTTGTACTTTTGTTGGCCATGTTTGGGCCTTTAGTCTCTTTTTCTTTTAGCCTGGTGGCTTTTTCTGTGATGTTGAAACTTATTTTATGGATATTCTGAGATATCTCTTTGTCTCATTTCAATATTATTATCTTTGTTTCGTTCGCGTTGCAAGGACCTGCAGTTTTAAATTTGATTGACGCTTATCGGACTTGCAGCCTTGTAGCTTCAAGTCTGAGCGGACCTTCTCACGCTTCGCCTCCATATTTTTGGGAAGCGGGGCGTGACAGGTTTTGTTGGTGGCCCATGCAGGTCCAGTCTTGCAATTGCGAATTAACGAAACAACGATAATAACAGAATGTCCATCAAATAAATTGCAACATCCGAGTCAGAAGCCCTGAGTCTAGTCGTTTTCTTATGACACTAGGTGATAAGAAGGCTTAGTTAGACGTCTGTGCTTGCTAGTTAGAGGCCCTGATTGTAGTTAGACTCCCTTTTAGCAATTGATTTGATCGCCATAGGAGTTACCTTAGTGGTTCATGTCTACCCCTGACCATATTAGACTTCTAGAATTTCCTTTTGTCGTTCGCTTGGGTTCATCGATTTCGGACCAAGCTGAACGCATTTCGTTTCCGTCTAGCTCCTTAGAAAGTCTTAGCGCTTAGCTCTTAATCTTTAGTTGGTCGACCGTAGGAGTTTCCCCGTAGATCCTTCAGATTCATATCCTAGGCGTATGTATGTTTGGATCATCGGACCAATTTCCTTGCCTCGATTCACGAGATCGCCTCAAGACGATCGTCGTCAATTTTCAAACATCTCCATTGCAAATCTTGAACCTTCTGAAAGTATTTTTCAATCTTCTCTTCCACTAAGTTTAATTTTGTTCAAAATTTTAATATACTTATACTTCATACTCCTTCATTGATATAAATTTTTAAAACGTTTGTCGGAATTTTTGAATACTAGTTTATAGTATTTTCCCAGCCTACGTTTTTCGTATTTAGGTAAATGCGTCGTCCCTTCATATATTAATTCTGAACCGTACTTTTATTTTGCCCTATTTGATTTATGATTTTCCTTCTTATTTATGCCATTCGAATGATACGTTTTGTTTACTTTAATATACTTTCAAGACACATGGAATTTCAGCTTCCAGCAAGTTGGTTTTGCTCGTCGATTTTTGCAAAATTACTATTTTCATAACCACTTCCTGATTTAGACCCTCCATGATTTGATTTTAAAGACTTGCTATTCGATTTCGATAAATCCACTACTAAGTTAATATTATTTTTCCGTGCACCATACACACTTTCAATCATTTTTATATTCATACCAGACTTGTTGTGCTCGTATATTAGGAACTTATGTAAATCAGTTTTTCATTTTTGGCAAACCCTAGTTCTGTAAAAGTAGTTTCAGAATGGAATATTCTAAATTTCCCATAGCCTAAGAGTTTTGAAAGCATTTAACATGAGTTTAAATTTTTCCGTTACTTGATTTCATTCTTCGACTTCCCAAAACTTTTTTGACAACATTATATTAAATTACTGACGTATAAATTTTCTAAACCTCGTCCTTAATATTCGAGTAAATGATTTTACTTCCTTTTACAATGATTTTATATAAACCAATAAAACATTTTCTCTTATTATGAATATTCGACTCAAACTTATTTCAACTCGCTTTATCGACTTCAAATATTTTATGCAGATAAGGAATTCTAATTTTTTTTAAGTACAACAGTTTTCAATGTTGCGTATTTTAGCTTATGCTATTTACCCTATTTTCTTTTCCCCCTCCTATATAAGCATCACTACATCTCCCTTTTCCCTCAACCTAAACATCACCTTTGAGTCAATGTTCGTCTAACCAAGCCGTCTCCTTGTATTCGTCCTATCCGAACTCGTGCTTATCGACCCTTCCCTCGCCACGACCTCGACCTCCCTTGTTGCTTAGACTTTAGTGCCCGTCAAGATCTGTGTCAACTCCTAGTTGTTAGTAGACCCTTGGACCTTGTGAGGTGTCGTAGTGCACGTACCTAAGTTGTGTACGTGGGCTTGAATGAGTATATCCCCATAGTATATTGGTGCTTGCCTATTGTGTGATATATATACTCGGAGTTATTCGTGATAGTATGAAGTTGTTGTGTGTTAGTAATTATAGATTTTTGTGTGGATAGCTATACCATACTAGGGATGCCTGTGTATATAAGAGTTAGCGTTGAAATATCTAAGTTGTGTATGTAGTAAGAGATACTTATAATGGTTGAAATAAAATGATTGGTAAACCTATGTGTATGTTAGGTTGTAATAATAATAGGTGGATGTACAGTTAAGAGAGTAGGCCTATTGAGTGACCTATATATTAGTACGTGTGAGTATGTGCTCGTAGGTAGATATATAATGTGCTTATAAGTAAGTAGTTATGTTTGTTGCCTGAGTATATAGGTGATATGCATATGGTAGTAAGATTATAATTTTGATTGGTATTGCTTGCTTTTGCGGGATGTTGCATGCGTGCATACCGCGAGGTATACACGCCTATTGCACATCTTAATTATGTATGCGTAAATGTGTCAGTATACTAATTATAGGTAGTAGGCTATGGTGTGAATATATATATGTTACATGGGTGTGACTATACGATGAATACGTATGCATGTATTAGGGAGGGTATTATAAATATGTGGGTGCTGATGTCTGTATTACTATTATTATGGTATATAAATTGATTTAACTATGTGGGTGTTACCTGACTAAATATTAAGCGTGATTGACTTATGGAATGTATACGGTTGTATTGGTAGATGTATATATAGGGGAGTGGTATTGGTATAAGTATAAATGTCGTGTTACGCATATAGAATATTCTGATGTATGTATTGAGTCTCACTCAAGCTTGAGTGGGTATACTCTAAGTATATTGAATGTATGCCTGAAGTTTGAATATAGCGATGTTGATGTATGTATAGTGATAGGGGTGTTTGTGCCTGGTTGTGCTACACACATGATTGTGGGTCGCTACGCCAGTATATAGTTATAGGTGCTTGTCTTGTGGTATAGTTAACTACTAAGGACTTGCTCGTGTGAACGTATGTGTACTAGCTAAAACTAGGTGTGTATGTGTGCTAGTTATATAATGGTATGATTGGTATGCGTAAATGAAATGTTAGCGTGTATGGGTGTGCACCATGCACGGGTAAGTATGTGCTTAGTTATAGGTATTGATGACTATGATATGTGGCGTGTCGTAAATACAGTTATAGGACCGTACATGATGTGAATATATGGTGAACTATTTGCATGTATTTAAATGACTATATATTATGAAACTATAGTAGTGGTGAATATATATATATATATATAGTGAAACTTGATTAATTATGGTATGGTGTGATTACATGTGTTGATGTGTTTAGTGTTGGATGAATACTAGGGATTATCAGAGGGTAGTATACCCTTGATGTCTATGCATAGGTAGCTACATATAGGTAGAGCAATGATTGTATTGGCCAAGTGTGAGACTATCCTTATGTGAGTATCTGAACTATTGTTTTAGGTAGTAGTTATATAAGGGATGTATGTTTATATATATATGATTGAAATACATGTATAAATTTGACTGACTATATTAGGTATAAGTGTATACACATGTGAATGTATATATATATATATATATATATATATATATATATACGTGTTGGTAGTGTTAATGTTTGACTACCTAGTGCATATGTAAGCACTTGTAATGACTATACCTGGTTGAATTATAATATGACTTGATTGGGGTAGTTACTAGAGCGACTAGCTATATTAGAAAGTCCGAGGACGGACTTTATTCTAAGGTGGGGAGGAAGTAACGACCACTTTTCGTCGTACGTTGTTCGTGCACGTGCTCTTGGCCGTGCACGTGTTTGTTTTAGACCTTGTTTGTTTGTGAACACTTTAGTGTGATATGTCGTAGTGAACGTCTCTGAGAGTATTAAATAGTGGCACTAAATTGGAAAGACATTTCTCGAGTCGTTTTCCCATAATTTAAACTTATTCGATGAGACGTGGCGATTTTCACTTTTGACGGGAGACGTTTCTATTTTTAGTTTCGTCGTCCGACGTCAAAATTGAGATCTGTCTTCTTAGTTAGCCCACATTCGTCGTCACGATCACCCCGATATTTATTTTATAATTTTTGGAGTTTATTTGACCACTTTTATATTTTTAACAAGTTTTATATTATTTTTAATAATTAATCTATAAATTATTTTCGGCCAAATAAAATTTATTTGAGTTTAAAACGTTTTAAAGAATTTTTGAGCCAATTTCCAGCTCATTTGGACCAAGTCAAATCCTTGGGTGAGTTGGAGAAGTTGAATTTCAAATTTTAAATTATTTTAAACTTCTAATCCTATTAGATTTAGCCCTAGACCAAGTCAACCCATCTACACTATATAAACAACCCCTAGGAAGACCCATTTTCGCAAGAAATTAGCCCTAGCCCCTTCCAAAACCCAAATTGGACGTTGCGACGATTCGTCGCAACGTTGCGACGTTCAGCCCCCGCACTGACCGAGAGAACGGCCTCCGTTCGCCCGCTCTGACCGACAGCCACCCCCACTCACGCCCGCTCCGCATTCCGCAGCAACCCCCGCTTCGCACCGACCCGCACCAACCGATAGATCCTCTCGGTCTGACCGAGAGGCAGCCCCGCACAGCCCCGCATCCCCGCTCCGCACCAAAGCCCGCTCCGCACCCCGCCTTCCTCCGTGCCTGACCGAAGCACTCCCCCGCTCACGCTGCATCTCCGCAACGTTGCAACCGTTGCAACGTTGCAACGACCCGCCTAGCGCTGTGACCGAGTCGCCCCAAGCGCCCGACCGACAAACCTCTCCGCACCAAGGCCCGCACCGACCCCGAGCGATGTGCAGCGCCCGTTCCTAGCGCCTGACCGAGAGGGCTCCCCGTATTTGGCGGAGTACGACCGAGAGCAAACGTCGCAACCCCGCACCCGTCGCACCGCTTGCCACCGTGGTCCCCCAAGTTCTCCAGAAGTATTGTGGGTCCCCCAAAGGTCCCTAGGACTACTGTGGGCCCCACCTAGGTGCTTTCTCTCCGACGATTCGCCGTGCACGACGTTGCGACACGTCGTAGCCCGTCGTCGCACGTGCTAGCTTTGGAATCTGGAACCGTTGCTCCGGTTGATGCTCTGAACTTTCCAGTGAGGAAACTATATTGGAATCAGGACTTGGAGCGCGTTCTTCTATTCCAACCCCCGGCGTCGCTACCCGACGCCGGTGTAGCTTTCGCGTCGTGTTAAGGTAACGCTTTGCACCCCTAGGACCCCCAACCCAATTGCATGCTAATCAAGACTAAAATCAGTATTTTAAAAGTATTTTAAATGTTTTAAATTCACTAATCAAGATTAATAATATGGACTTTAGGCCGGTGGACTTGTGCACGTAGGATAATTGTGATTTTTGGACTCATTGGACGGTGTGCTCAGACGTCGAACTTGCAGGCAAGTGAAACTTGCCAACTCTTGTGTAGGGCCATGTTTTTAGGCCACTTCCTTGCTTTTAGCGTAAAAGAGACTAGTCAGTGAAATGATAGCTGGCTAGACGCCTATTTGATCTAGTTTGACAACGAAACTAGATCCGTCACCTAATTGATCTAGCTTGACAACGAAGCTAGATCCAACCCTTTAAACTTGTTGTTCATGCATACTAAACTGTCACGTTTACTTTCCTTATCTGTACGCACTTTTAACTGCCATGCATTGCATACTACATGTCATCCAAGTTGAATATTGCATTCGTAGCACACACTACATACTTGTACTTGCTTGTCCTGGCTAGGTGCACCCCTATGCCATCATGAAAAACACTTCCTGGCTCGTGTTCCAGAAGCGAGCATTACCGTTCGGGGGTAAGGCCCTGGCTCGATACACGTGGGAGGGGTAAGAGTTAAGAGGCCAATCAGCTGGGAGTCTGCCTGATCAGCAACTGCAGCTGTAAGGCGTAAACTCTGGGTGAGGCGGAGTTAAGCGACCAATCAGTGTGAAAGAAAGTCATTTCAGCTGTAAGGCGTAAACTCTGCACATGACATGAAAACATGACTAGAGAAATCCTTGTAAATGTTTATAGTCTTGCCACACTTGCCATGCCATGCTAGGTTACTTGTTGTTTTCTTTACCTGCTGCACTCATACTTTAACTGCCATGTTATTGCATCATGCTAGAACTGCTAGGTTGCTTTACTTTCAGTTTTAGTTTCCTTGCACAAGTCTCTTGTAGACTTGCTGACATGTGCCCCTTGCTCTTTTGGGTGTCACATGTTAGACCCTGAGCCAGAGACCGTTGCTGTGTACGTGATGTTTTGCTGACGCTGAGTCTGAGTCCATGCTTGCCCAGGAGGATTTTGGTGGACACCGGTGACCATTCTTTGAGTCTTTGTTGAGCTTTATTTTGTTTAGGGCCTTTTGTTAGTTATAGGTGCGTAGCACCGACGTTTGTACTTTGTACTTTTGTTGGCCATGTTTGGGCCTTTAGTCTCTTTTTCTTTTAGCCTGGTGGCTTTTTCTGTGATGTTGAAACTTATTTTATGGATATTCTGAGATATCTCTTTGTCTCATTTCAATATTATTATCTTTGTTTCGTTCGCGTTGCAAGGACCTGCAGTTTTAAATTTGATTGACGCTTATCGGACTTGCAGCCTTGTAGCTTCAAGTCTGAGCGGACCTTCTCACGCTTCGCCTCCATATTTTTGGGAAGCGGGGCGTGACGGGTTTTGTTGGTGGCCTATGCAGGTCCAGTCTTGCAATTGCGAATTAACGAAACAACGATAATAACAGAATGTCCATCAAATAAATTGCAACATCCGAGTCAGAAGCCCTGAGTCTAGTCGTTTTCTTATGACACTAGGTGATAAGAAGGCTTAGTTAGATGTCTGTGCTTGCTAGTTAGAGGCCCTGATTATAGTTAGACTCCCTTTTAGCAATTGATTTGATCGCCATAGGAGTTACCTTAGTGGTTCATGTCTACCCCTGACCATATTAGACTTCTAGAATTTCCTTTTGTCGTTCGCTTGGGTTCATCGATTTCGGACCAAGCTGAACGCATTTCGTTTCCGTCTAGCTCCTTAGAAAGTCTTAGCGCTTAGCTCTTAATCTTTAGTTGGTCGACCGTAGGAGTTTCCCCGTAGATCCTTCAGATTCATATCCTAGGCGTATGTATGTTTGGATCATCGGACCAATTTCCTTGCCTCGATTCACGAGATCGCCTCAAGACGATCGTCGTCAATTTTCAAACATCTCCATTGCAAATCTTGAACCTTCTGAAAGTATTTTTCAATCTTCTCTTCCACTAAGTTTAATTTTGTTCAAAATTTTAATATACTTATACTTCATACTCCTTCATTGATTTAAATTTTTAAAACGTTTGTCGGAATTTTTGAATACTAGTTTATAGTATTTTCCCAGCCTACGTTTTTCGTATTTAGGTAAATGCGTCGTCCCTTCATATATTAATTCTGAACCGTACTTTTATTTTGCCCTATTTGATTTATGATTTTCCTTCTTATTTATGCCATTCGAATGATACGTTGTGTTTACTTTAATATACTTTCAAGACACATGGAATTTCAGCTTCCAGCAAGTTGGTTTTGCTCGTCGATTTTTGCAAAATTACTATTTTCATAACCACTTCCTGATTTAGACCCTCCATGATTTGATTTTAAAGACTTGCTATTCGATTTCGATAAATCCACTACTAAGTTAATATTATTTTTCCGTGCACCATACACACTTTCAATCATTTTTATATTCATACCAGACTTGTTGTGCTCGTATATTAGGAACTTATGTAAATCAGTTTTTCATTTTTGGCAAACCCTAGTTCTCTAAAAGTAGTTTCAGAATGGAATATTCTAAATTTCCCATAGCCTAAGAGTTTTGAAAACATTTAACATGAGTTTAAATTTTTCCGTTACTTGATTTCATTCTTCGACTTCCCAAAACTTTTTTGACAACATTATATTAAATTAATGACGTATAAATTTTCTAAACCTCGTCCTTAATATTCGAGTAAATGATTTTACTTCCTTTTACAATGATTTTATATAAACCAATAAAACATTTTCTCTTATTATGAATATTCGACTCAAACTTATTTCAACTCGCTTTATCGACTTCAAATATTTTATGCAGATAAAGAATTCTAATTTTTTTTTAAGTACAACAGTTTTCAATGTTGCGTATTTTAGCTTATGCTATTTACCCTCTTTTCTTTTCCCCCTCCTATATAAGCATCACTACATCTCCCTTTTCCCTCAACCTAAACATCACCTTTGAGTTAATGTTCGTCTAACCAAGCCGTCTCCTTGTATTCGTCCTATCCGAACTCGTGCTTATCGACCCTTCCCTCGCCACGACCTCGACCTCCCTTGTTGCTTAGACTTTAGTGCCCGTCAAGATCTGTGTCAACTCCTAGTTGTTAGTAGACCCTTGGACCTTGTGAGGTGTCGTAGTGCACGTACCTAAGTTGTGTACGTGGGCTTGAATGAGTATATCCCCATAGTATATTGGTGCTTGCCTATTGTGTGATATATATACTCGGAGTTATTCGTGATAGTATGAAGTTGTTGTGTGTTAGTAATTATAGATTTTTGAGTGGATAGCTATACCATACTAGGGATGCCTGTGTATATAAGAGTTAGCGTTGAAATATCTAAGTTGTGTATGTAGTAAGAGATACTTATAATGGTTGAAATAAAATGATTGGTAAAGCTATGTGTATGTTAGGTTGTAATAATAATAGGTGGATGTACAGTTAAGAGAGTAGGCCTATTGAGTGACCTATATATTAGTACGTGTGAGTATGTGCTCGTAGGTAGATATATAATGTGCTTATATGTAAGTAGTTATGTTTGTTGCCTGAGTATATAGGTGATATGCATATGGTAGTAAGATTATAATTTTGATTGGTATTGCTTGCTTTTGCGGGATGTTGCATGCGTGCATACCGCGAGGTATACACGCCTATTGCACATCTTAATTATGTATGCGTAAATGTGTCAGTATACTAATTATAGGTAGTAGGCTATGGTGTGAATATATATATGTTACATGGGTGTGACTATACGATGAATACGTATGCATGTATTAGGGAGGGTATTATAAATATGTGGGTGCTGATGTCTGTATTACTATTATTATGGTATATAAATTGATTTAACTATGTGGGTGTTACCTGACTAAATATTAAGCGTGATTGACTTATGGAATGTATACGGTTGTATTGGTAGATGTATATATAGGGGAGTGGTATTGGTATAGGTATAAATGTCGTGTTACGCATATAGAATATTCTGATGTATGTATTGAGTCTCACTCAAGCTTGAGTGGGTATACTCTAAGTATATTGAATGTATGCCTGAAGTTTGAATATAGCGATGTTGATGTATGTATAGTGATAGGGGTGTTTGTGCCTGGTTGTGCTACACACATGATTGTGGGTCGCTACGCCAGTATATAGTTATAGGTGCTTGTCTTGTGGTATAGTTAACTACTAAGGACTTGCTCGTGTGAACGTATGTGTTCTAGCTAAAACTAGGTGTGTATGTGTGCTAGTTATATAATGGTATGATTGGTATGCGTAAATGAAATGTTAGCGTGTATGGGTGTGCACCATGCACGGGTAAGTATGTGCTTAGTTATAGGTATTGATGACTATGATATGTGGCGTGTCGTAAATACAGTTATAGGACCGTACATGATGTGAATATATGGTGAACTATTTGCATGTATTTAAATGACTATATATTATGAAACTATAGTAGTGGTGAATATATATATATATATATAGTGAAACTTGATTAATTATGGTATGGTGTGATTACATGTGTTGATGTGTTTAGTGTTGGATGAATACTAGGGATTATCAGAGGGTAGTATACCCTTGATGTCTATGCATAGGTAGCTACATATAGGTAGAGCAATGATTGTATTGGCCAAGTGTGAGACTATCCTTATGTGAGTATCTGAACTATTGTTTTAGGTAGTAGTTATATAAGGGATGTATGTTTATATATATATGATTGAAATACATGTATAAATTTGACTGACTATATTAGGTATAAGTGTATACACATGTGAATGTATATATATATATATATATATATATATATATATACGTGTTGGTAGTGTTAATGTTTGACTACCTAGTGCATATGTAAGCACTTGTAATGACTATACCTGGTTGAATTATAATATGACTTGATTGGGGTAGTTACTAGAGCGACTAGCTATATTAGAAAGTCCGAGGACGGACTTTATTCTAAGGTGGGGAGGATGTAACGACCACTTTTCGTCGTACGTTGTTCGTGCACGTGCTCTTGGCCGTGCACGTGTTTGTTTTAGACCTTGTTTGTTTGTGAACACTTTAGTGTGATATGCCGTAGTGAACATCTCTGAGAGTATTAAATAGTGGCACTAAATTGGAACGACGTTTCTCGAGTCGTTTTCCCACAATTTAAACTTATTCGATGAGACGTGGCGATTTTCACTTTTGACGGGAGACGTTTCTATTTTTAGTTTCGTCGTCCGACGTCAAAATTGAGATCCGTCTTCTTAGTTAGCCCACATTAGTCGTCACGATCACCCCGATATTTATTTTATAATTTTTGGAGTTTATTTGACCACGTTTATATTTTTAACAAGTTTTATATTATTTTTAATAATTAATCTATAAATTATTTTCGGCCAAATAAAATTTATTTGAGTTTAAAACGTTTTAAAGAATTTTTGAGCCAATTTCCAGCTCATTTGGACCAAGTCAAATCCTTGGATGAGTTGGAGAAGTTGAATTTCAAATTTTAAATTATTTTAAACTTCTAATCCTATTAGATTTAGCCCTAGACCAAGTCAACCCATCTACACTATATAAACAACCCCTAGGAAGACCCATTTTCGCAAGAAATTAGCCCTAGCCTCTTCCAAAACCCAAATTGGACGTTGCGACGATTCGTCGCAACGTTGCGACGTTTAGCCCCCGCACTGACCGAGAGAACGGCCTCCGTTCGCCCGCTCCGACCGACAGCCGCCCCCGCTCACGCCCGCTCCGCATTCCGCTGCAACCCCCGCTTCGTACCGACCCGCACCGACCGATAGATCCTCTCGGTCTGACCGAGAGGCAGCCCCGCACAGCCCCGCATCCCCGCTCCGCACCAAAGCCCGCTCCGCACCCCGCCTTCCTCCATGCCTGACCGAAGCGCTCCCCCGCTCACGCTGCATCTCCGCAACGTTGCAACCGTTGCAACGTTGCAACGACCCGCCTAGCGCTGTGACCGAGCCGCCCCAAGCGCCCAACCGACAAACCTCTCCGCACCAAGGCCCGCACCGACCCCGAGCGCTGTGCAGCGCCCGTTCCTAGCGCCTGACCGAGAGGGCTCCCCGCATTTGGCTGAGTACGACCGAGAGCAAACGTCGCAACCCCGCACCCGTCGCACCGCTTGCCACCGTGGGCCCCCCAAGTTCTCCAGAAGTATTGTGGGTCCCCCAAAGGTCCCTAGGACTACTGTGGGCCCCACCTAGGTGCTTTCTCTCCGACGATTCGCCGTGCACGACGTTGCGACACGTCGTAGCCCGTCGTCGCACGTGCTAGCTTTGGAATCTGGAACCGTTGCTCCGGTTGATGCTCTGAACTTTCTAGCGAGGAAACTATATTGGAATCAGGACTTGGAGCGCGTTCTTCTATTCCAACCCCCGGCGTCGCTACCCGACGCCGGTGTAGCTTTCGCGTCGTGTTAAGGTAACGCTTTGCACCCCTAGGACCCCCAACCCAATTGCATGCTAATCAAGACTAAAATCAGTATTTTAAAAGTATTTTAAATGTTTTAAATTCACTAATCAAGATTAATAATATGGACTTTAGGCCGGTGGACTTGTGCACGTAGGATAATTGTGATTTTTGGACTCATTGGACGGTGTGCTCAGACGTCGAACTTGCAGGCAAGTGAAACTTGCCAACTCTTGTGTAGGGCCATGTTTTTAGGCCACTTCCTTGCTTTTAGCGTAAAAGAGACTAGTCAGTGAAATGATAGCTGGCTAGACACCTATTTGATCTAGTTTGACAACGAAACTAGATCCGTCACCTAATTGATCTAGCTTGACAACGAAGCTAGATCCAACCCTTTAAACTTGTTGTTCATGCATACTAAACTGTCACGTTTACTTTCCTTATCTGTACGCACTTTTAACTGCCATGCATTGCATACTACATGTCATCCAAGTTGAATATTGCATTCGTAGCACACACTACATACTTGTACTTGCTTGTCCTTGCTAGGTGCACCCCTATGCCATCATGAAAAACACTTCCTGGCTTGTGTTCCAGAAGCGAGCATTACCGTTCGGGGGTAAGGCCCTGGCTCGATACACGTGGGAGGGGTAAGAGTTAAGAGGCCAATCAGCTGGGAGTCTGCCTGATCAGCAACTGCAGCTGTAAGGCGTAAACTCTGGGTGGGGCGGAGTTAAGCGACCAATCAGTGTGAAAGAAAGTCATTTCAGCTGTAAGGCGTAAACTCTGCACATGACATGAAAACATGACTAGAGAAATCCTTGTAAATGTTTATAGTCTTGCCACACTTGCCATGCCATGCTAGGTTACTTGTTGTTTTCTTTACCTGCTGCACTCATACTTTAACTGCCATGTTATTGCATCATGCTAGAACTGCTAGGTTGCTTTACTTTCAGTTTTAGTTTCCTTGCACAAGTCTCTTGTAGACTTGCTGACATGTGCCCCTTGCTCTTTTGGGTGTCACATGTTAGACCCTGAGCCAGAGACCGTTGCTGTGTATGTGATGTTTTACTGACACTGAGTCTGAGTCCATGCTTACCCAGGAGGATTTTGGTGGACACCGGTGACCATTCTTTGAGTCTTTGTTGAGCTTTATTTTGTTTAGGGCCTTTTGTTAGTTATAGGTGCGTAGCACCGACGTTTGTACTTTGTACTTTTGTTGGCCATGTTTGGGCCTTTAGTCTCTTTTTCTTTTAGCCTGGTGGCTTTTTCTGTGATGTTGAAACTTATTTTATGGTTATTCTGAGATATCTCTTTGTCTCATTTCAATATTATTATCTTTGTTTCGTTCGCGTTGCAAGGACCTGCAGTTTTAAATTTGATTGACGCTTATCGGACTTGCAGCCTTGTAGCTTCAAGTCTGAGCGGACCTTCTCACGCTTCGCCTCCATATTTTTGGGAAGCGGGGCGTGACAGAAGATGTCTGCCTCACATGTTCTGATGAGAAGGCAAGCAATGAAACCATTTATCTAAAAATGTTTCCTTTTTCTTTAAAGGATAAAGCTAAAAATTGGTTTAATGCTATACATCCTCATACTATTAACTCCTGGTTAGCAATGCAAGCTAAATTTCTGAAAAAGTTTCTTCCCTTGCACAGGACTCAAGGATTAAAGCGGCAAATGGCAAACTTTTCTCAGAAGCCAAATGAAAGCTTTGATATCACTTGGAAAAGGTTCAAGGAGCTACTACTAGCATGTCCACACCATGGATTTGATGAATATTGTCTCATCGGTTTCTTTTTTGACGAACTCATCCCATCCATGAAGCAATTCGTGGAAATGATGTGCAATAGGAAATTTTTGGATAAGACACCGGAGGAGGCATGGGACTACTTAGAGTCCATTGCTGAGAATGCATGAAGTTGGGAGGCGACTTCTGAATCTGAGAGAAGAGAATTACCTCAACCTTTGGCCCGTGGAGGTCTCCTTACATTGACCCAAGAGGAAGCCTAAGAAGCAAGAATGGAGGCCATCATTTGCTAGAGACTTGAAGGGTTGCAGTTGAAAGGAATGAAGGCCGTGACGGTTGGTAATGAAGGGCTATGTAACCTTTGCAGCAGTGCAGACCATGGTATCACTCAATATCCTAATCTACCGCTAGCAAAGGAAGTACTTCAAGACCCCACTCAAGTGAATTATGTGGTGAATTTCAACCAAGGGCAAGGATACAACAATTCCCACAATCAAGGCCCGAGTTGGAGGAATAGCCCGAATTTGAATTGGGGATCCCAAAGACAACAACAAGCTCAACCATCGTATCACCCACCCTTCAACAACAACAACAATCAACAAGGCATCCAAAGGAGGAGGGATGAAACAAATGAACCTCAAGTGCAATCTCTGAGCGACACATTGCAACAATTCATCCAAATGCAGATAACGCAAAATCAAGCCAATTTCCAACAGTGGCAACAATTACAACAAACCCAAGCGCAACATCAACAAAAATTTCAACAACTTAATGAGAACATGGCAAAGCTTACGGCAACTCTAGAGAAGGGCAAGCTTCCGACACAACCACTCCCCAACCCTAACATGAATTCATCATCGGGAGGACCCAACATCAAGTCTTGTCAAGCGGTGACAACCTTGAGGAGTGGTCGAAAACTTGAGAAGCCGGAGCCACCGAGAGTCGAAGCGGAGATAGTTATAGAGAATGAAGCTACCCCAAATGAAGATGTGCAAGAGGAAATATCGGACAAAGGCAACCATTCCGAAGAGATCGTCATTGAAGAGCCCGAGCCGTACATTCCTCCCGCACCTTTCCCTCAAAGGCTTCAACCTTCACGTAAAGATAAGTTCCAATCCAAAATCCGCGAAATATTTCAAAAATGTCAAATTAATATCCCTCTTCTTGATGCAATACATCAAATTCCCGCATATGCCAAATTCTTAAAAGATTTATGCACCGTTAAGAGGAATGTTAGTGTTAAGAAAAAGGCATTCCTAATACAACAAGTTAGTGCTATTGTGCAACACAAAACTCCTACTAAATACAAGGATCCCGGCTAAAATATTATCCCATGCATTATAGGAACCAAAAAGATAAGTCAAGCCCTCCTTGATTTAGGTTCAAGTGTTAATATTTTGCCTTATGAGTTGTACATGCAATTAGGACTTGGAGAATTAAAATCCACACCCATTATTCTCTAATTGGCCGATAGATCCATCAAGGTCCCCAAGGGTAGCATAGAGGACATACTCGTCTAAGTGGACAAATTTTACTACCCGGTGGACTTTGTTGTGTTGGACATTCTTGGACCTCAAACCAAAACACCAACCCCAGTCATCTTAGGTAGACGATTCCTAGCCATAAGCAATGCTATAATCAATTGTACGGATGGTCAACTTAAGATCTCTTTTGGCAACATGACCCTTGACTTGAACATTTTCAATGCTTGCAAATTGCCATCGGGGGATGGTGAGTTTGAGGATACTTGCATGATTGAGACTCTAGTTGAAGAGCATTTTGATACGGAGTTTGTTGAAGCGCTTAACTTTGTTGATCATTTTTGTGAAAATAATGACACCGAGTGTTTTTCGTAGGAAGTTGGCACGGTAACTAAGTGGATGCCATCTTTTGAGCCGCTACCGTTGGACACACCTTACTAAAGGCCATCAAAGCTGGAACACCCATCCTTGGATTTGAAGCCGTTGCCGCCATATTTGAAGTATGCATTTCTTGGGGAATCCGGCACATTCCCCGTGGTAATATCATCTAAACTTTCCAATGAGCAAGAAATGCAATTGCTAGATGTGCTTAAAACTCACAAGGGGGCAATTGGTTGGACAATTGCCGACATTAAAGGTATTGACCCCTCATTTGTAAGCACCGCATCTACTTAGAGGATGACACCAAACCCACTAGAGAAATGCAATGTAGATTAAATCCTAACCTAAAGGAAGTGGTAAAAGGTGAAACCCTTAAGCTTCTTGATGCGAGTATTATATACCCCATTGCCGATAGTAGATGGGTTAGCCACATTCAAGTTGTACCTAATAAATCGGGTCTAGCGGTTATTAAAAATGAAAACAATGAGCTAGTCCCCATGCGTGCCACCACGGGATGGTGCATGTGTGTTGACTATAGGAAGCTTAATTCTAAGACCCGTAAAGACCACTTCCCTCTCCCATTTCTTGATCAAATCCTAGAGAGTGGCCGGACACGAATATTATTGCTTCCTTGATGGCTATTCCGGTTATTATCAAATTGAAATAGCACCCGAAGAACAAGAGAGGACCACCTTCACTTGTCCTTTTGGCACTTTTGCATTCCAGAGGATGCCATTTGGTCTATGTAATGCCCCTGCAACCTTTCAACGTTGTATGCTTAGCATTTTCCATGATATGGTTGAAAAGATTGTGGAGATATTCCTGGATGATTTCTCTGTGTATGGTAGCTCATTTAATAATTGTTTATCTAACTTGGCTTTGGTGTTAGATCGATGCATCGAGAAAAACATTCTCTTGAATTGGAAGAAATGCCATTTCATGACCACCGAAGGCTTAGTCCTCGGTCATATTGTATCCAAGGAAGGTATGCACGTCGATAAAGCCAAGATCGAGGTAATAGAAAAGCTACCCACTCCTCGTTGTGTAAGAGATATTCGATCATTTCTTGGGCATGCAGGTTTTTATAGGAGGTTCATAAAAGATTTCAGTTCTATATCTCAGCCTCTTTGCATGCTTTTGAAAAATGATGCAGATTTTGCTTGGAATAATGATTGTCAACTTGCTTTTGAGAATTTGAAAAATTTGCTCACATGTTCACCTATTCTTCAGGTGCCAGATTGGACATCACCCTTCGAAATCATGTGCGATGCTAGTGACTATGCGGTTGGTGCCGTGCTTGGACAACGCAAGGACAACGTCCCCGTGGTGATTTACTATGCAACCAAGAGCATGAATGAGGCTCAACGAAACTACACCACCACGGAGAAGGAGCTTTAGCCGTTGTCTTCGTGTTGGAGAAATTTAGGAGCTACATATTGGGATTCCCAATTACAATCTTCACCGACCATGCCGCTCTTAAATATCTCCTTTCCAAGAAAGACGCTAAGCCTAGACTAATCTGTTGGATTTTGCTCTTGTAGGAATTCAACATCGCCATCAAGGAGAAGAAGGGAGCAGAAAATCATGTTGCCGATCACCTTTCACGGTGAACAATGAGCATGGAGCCGGCAACCATCCCATTGAACGATTCGTTTCCCGACGAACATCTTTTTGCGGTCTCCCACACACTCCCATGGTATGCCGACATAATAAACTATTTGGTCACTGGTAAGACCCTTCTACTTGGTCTCGCCAGGATTACAAAAGGTTCATCTTTGAGGTAAAATCTTTCTTTTTCGATGACCGTTACATTTACAAGTATTGTAATGACCAAATAGTAAGGAGATGCATACCCGACCATGAGTTTGATAGTGTTTTACACTTTTGCCATGAATGTGTGTGCGGTGGTCATTTTTCTACCCAAAAGACCGTAGCAAAAATTCTACAATGCGGTTTTTATTGGCCTAGCATGTTTAAGGACACTTATATATATTGTAAATCATGCTTAGCTTGCCAAAAGTTGGGGGAAATTACTAAAAGAAATATGATGCCGCTAAACCCCATTCTTGAATTAGAAATTTTCGATTGTTGGGTCATTGATTTTATGGAGCCATTTCCCCCATCCTTTGGGTAGACATATATTTTGCTTGCTATAGATTATGTATCTAAATGGGTTGAGGCTATTCCTTGTAGGACCAATGATGCGGCTATCGTGCTTAAATTCATGAAAGAAAACATTTTCGCATGATTTGGGATGCCAAAGGCTATGATAAGCGACAGAGGGTCACATTTCTGCAACCACCTCTTCACAAACTTAATGAATAAGTTTGGGATGAAACACAAGGTTTCCACACCACACCACCCCCAAACCAATGGACGAGCGGAGTTGGCGAATCGGGAGATCAAGAACATACTCCAAAAGACGGTGAATCCATCAAGGAAGGATTGGAGCATGCGTCTTCCCGATGCATTGTGGGCGTACTGTACCGCCTACAAAACGGTTTTAGGGATGTCCCCATATCGCTTAGTTTTGGAAAATTTTGCCATTTGCCCATTGAACTTGAACACAAATCTTTTTGGGCAATTAAAAAGTTTAATTGTGAAATTGACCCCTCTTATCGCAAATTGCAGTTAGTGGAACTCGAAGAGATAAGGAGGGAGGCATACAACAATTCCAAGCTTGTGAAGGAGAGGCTTAAATGCGCACATGATCGAATCACTTTGAGGAGAGAATTCACCGCGGGGAAGAAAGTGCTACTTTACAACTCAAGACTTCACCTCTTCCCCGAAAAGCTTCGTTCGAAATGGATTGGACCTTTCATTGTTCGGGAGGTGTTTCCACATGGCGCGGTGACCATTGCCAACCCACAAAACGGTAATGAATTCAAGGTGAACGGCCAACGCTTAAAGCACTATCAAGAGCCGTGGAGCAGAGACGAGTACACCATGGAGCTTACGAAACCACCGCTGGGTGGAACCAACTAGGTGTGTTCGCTCCAAAACTATCTTATCTAGCAATATGTAGTAATGAATAACTCTTGCTCAAGCTTTCTTATCCTAGTTTATCCATCTTCATGCATATACTTCATCTCACCCTTCAAACATTGAGGACCATGTTTATTTTTAGTTGGGGGTGTGGACTAGGATAAAGAAACTTCTTGAGCATCTTTTTATTATTTTCATCCTTTTTTTGTGAATAAATTGAATGAAATAAAAAAATGTCATCCATCACCAACATTTCTACAACCCATATCTTTTTGTTAGACCCATAGGTTAAAAGTGGTGATTCTTCCCAACTTTGGTAAAAATGTATTCTTAAAGTGGATTTTGGCAAATTAGGGTGTGTTGTATCTTTATGTACCAGGGGCAATTAATTGTCTCTCTTCATGCTTACACTTGACCCTTTATCTTGAAGCTCATGACAATTACCACCCATTTGAAACAATATAGTGATGTAGAAACCTTGGTATCAACAATCAATTTATTTAGCCTTAGAAATTTTAAAATTTCGGCTAGGTTTATATTCATGGATCCTAAGATAGTGACTTGGAATTTGGAGTTGCTTAAATGAATGCTATCAAATGCTACAATAATAAGTGCACTTGTGCACATTTGAATAAGGCATGAACTTTTGCCATGATACTTTGATTAAGGCAAAAATTACCATGAAATTTGAGTAAGTGCATGAAATTTGAACCACAACTCATTTCCATGATCTTTTGAGGGAGTAAGTGTTATATCCCACAAGCTCGAGAGTTCCTAAGGATCTTACATCATGAGATTGGGACATATTAAGGGGTATACTAAGCTTAGGTGTGGATGGTGGAGTGTGTAAGAAGCATGAGGTTATAGTCTTATGGAAGAGTGTATAGACTTGAGAACTTTGCCCTTATATATATGATTTCAACACCCTTTAGTATTGCCAATAATCCATGGATGGAGTCAACATTGTATTTTGGGATTGGTCACTTATTTTGCTAGGGACTAGCAAAACGCTAGTTGGGGGTGTGATTATGAATAAATATTGCATATTCTAACCTCATAATCATCTCCTCTTGTGCATATAATCCATGGAATCATGCTCTCTTAACTACATTTACGCTAAATCATCATTTGTGAGCATATGATTTTATTCTTGCATAATTTCACTTCCTGAAGCATTATAAATGTCTATTATATTTATGGGGATTTTTCTGGAATTTTCAGGTGTCTCAAAAGGGACTAAATCAACTCAAGAAGAGGAGTGCAAACAGGCACCTGCAGAAGCAAAGACAGTCTCCTGGGAACCCAACAGTCGACTGCCCAAACAACGGCAGTCGCCTGCCTTTAAAGAACGGAAGCTGGCGAAGTTGAAGCCCAATGACAGTCGCCTGAAAGAGGATTGATAGTCGACTGTAATCTTATACAGTCGCATTTCATCTTCGCATCAATCGACTGATATTTCAGATTCCTGAGGGAGCAAAAAGAGCCAACTCTCTGTTATTTTGACATTTCTGCAGCAGGCAACTGAAGAACAGAAAACAGTCGCCTGTGGGTCACACAGTCGATTGTGATATTTTAAGACAGTCGCATGTCCCCCTTTGGAAGCAATAAGAATTTTCTGCCATCAGTCGACTGCCATTCATTCGACAGTCGACTAATCGGGGGTTTTCGGCCGCAGTCTGGGTTACGAGAAACAGGTTTTTCTTAACCCGATTTCTCTCCAGTTGCTGTGAATCGTTGGATGAGGGTTTGGATGGATGACATGTAACCCCTAGGGGGTATAAAACACTACTATTCAGATGTAATAAAAAATAACGAAAATAAAACTTAATTTTTTGCTATTTTAGGTCTTTTTCTTCCTTAAGAAGGGGATTATGGTTTTTGAGAGTCTTGAGCTTTCTGATTTCGTTTTTGCTATTGTTGAGGCTGATTGCTGATTGATGAAGCTTGTATTTGGTGACAAATCTCCAACCCTCTTTCTAATACAAATTTGCTTTCATCCTTTGCATTGAATTATGTCTATTTTTATGAATGATGATTCTGTTCTTGAAATGCTAGGCTAGATTCATTGTGTGTGTGTTTTGGATTGATGTAGGATGTATTGATTGCCTTGCTAATGTTAATTTCCAGCACCCCTTGTTAATCCATGTTGTTGGGTGAATTAAACTTATGAGTAATTGGGTTTGATACTATCTATAGATGAGCCAAGAACGGTGGTGCTTCGTAATTGTTGCATCTATGTATCCAAAGGGTATTGCATAGCTTGAAATGAATGCAATACTCTTTTAATCCATATTTCGTAATTTAGAAGTTTAATTCATCCATCAATTCAAATTATTAATTGGGTTGTGACCCATCTATCGAATCGTGCATTACCCGAAAGGGGCCACAGAATGGTGGTTATGCGCTGCGTACCACAACCTATATGCACTACTCTCATATACCTTGAAATGGGTGTGCGAGTGATTCATGAGCTATTAATTAAGGGAAGGACCCAGTTAGCAATTATCCTTGGTGCACCCCATATGTGCTTAATTGATTATTCCCCGATTCTCATACCTTGAAATGGATAAGGGATCTAGTTATCATGGAATTAATATTTAGCAGAGCAATTGAGTAATCCTACTGATATCCTCAACACCCGCACCCTTTCTCTCCCTTGCATCCAAACCTTAGGACATTACCCTAACTCTAGGGTGTTTAGATAAACCAACTCTCCAAGCAATCATTCACCCCCATAGGGTGGTAAGAACCCTCAACCATTCTGTACATGCTCTAACTACTTGTGTGAACTTGCAGATTAGTTCTGTCTCTGTGGATACGATCCCGTACTTACCGGGTATATTATTTACCGACCTCATACACTTGCGAGTTTCACATTTTTGGGAGAGTCAATGTCTACGCCTGAGCTCTATATGCTTTATGTGATGACGAGAGAGATCCTTTGAGGATGTCGGAGACGTCTTACTCCCCGCCACTTAGATTGATATTGACAGCTGGTATCTATATCGCATCATTATCTCTGTCGTCGCCAGGACGACGATTTGTTGTGGCGGTCTGATCACCCTTCTGGCTCCTATGTGTGGGGTTGACCTCCCAGCTGGTTTGCTTCGACCCACAAGCCCCACTTTCCTTTCCATAGACGTCATGGCCCACATGAGGATGTTGCGTACTCATGGTCAGCACCACTGGGTTTGGCTGCATGGTCCTTTTGCTGCAGATTATATGGTACTTTCGAGCCCCGCTCGGACCCACATTGGACCCGTAGGAGGGGTGTGGAGACCAGAGATGGACCTCCTCATCCCAGTTGTGTACGTGCTTGAGCCCGAGGGCGCTTAGCAGGAGCCCCTCCTCGACCCTCTTGCCTCGGAGATCCCGATCCCTCAGCCTGCACCTGCTTTTATTCTAGCTCCTGTCACCTCTGTCCACACTTCTGCCAGTGTCGGAAGCACCATTGCTGAGTCCACTGCCATCACTACCACCTATGTGCCATTGACTAACATCCCATTTCTTTTGAGAGTTTTGATAGCGCCCCGCCGCTGTTCTTAAGAGAGGCGAGCCTTCCTTTATTTCGACAGCTGAAACACTGTCCTCACCAGATTTCTCGACCCCTGGGGAGTCATTTTCTGTTGATTTCATGACCTCCCCAGTCGTTGACACTTCCGTCTCTGCTACCGCTGTTTTCACCGAGAGCGTCGTGACGTATGTCCCCACTTCTGTTTCAGCGACCTCTCCACCCCTCTCGCCCCCTTTCACCACTTCATTTTCTGCCGCTGCTCACACTTCTGAGAGCATTTCTGTGTCTCAGCCTCCCACAGAGACTGAGCCTCTATTAGCGAGCACAGCACCACACACTCACCCAGTAGTGGTCCCACTTGCCTACGGTGGCCGTGTGCGGCAGCCCCGATCCCCACCAGTGCGACCCTTTCCTCCCGCTCCCGACACCCTTGTTCAGTACCTCCGTGCTTTATAGGGGACCGTTAGTGGGCTCAGAGTGGATTTTCGGGCTCTTGCTGCCACTGTTAGCTCTGTGCAGTCTCGCGTTGCCCTACTCTCTGGTATTCAAGTCACCCTGAACCAGATTCTTGCGCGCCTGCCACAGCCTCCACCTGTCGCTGTCCGTCCCATTTCACAGCAGTCTCCACCACCACCCCCCTCCCCCGCCTCAGGGAGGTGCTGGCGATCCCCCACCTGCTTAGGCACACACTTGATGCCTCTCATATTTTTTTGCCGCTGTTGTGACCGATGTTATCTTTGCTGCTAATTTTACACCCCATCTCCCCACACATTTTGGTCACTTTTTGCTCAGATTTGTCTATATCATTCTGGGAGAGAGGAGGTATTTCTGGGACACTATATTGCACCACCTTGATCTTTGTACTCATCACTTGCATTTCCATCCCATTTTCTTTCATTTTCATCCTTTATCATGCATGCATCCTCACCCTCCCACCCCTATCATATCTCTCCGTGTGCCACACTTAGCACAATGAGGACACTGTGCAGTTTAGCTTGGGGGAGTGAGTGTCTCACGCACTTTTCGTTTTCATCATTTTTATCTTCATTTTTTCTACCTTTCTTTATGTTCCACTTATTTTCACCCAGTTTTTCATATTTTCCTCATGTATCACTTTTCTTATTTTTGTGTGTGCTGCATTTGTATAGTAGTTCTTATTTTTCCTTTATCCTTAGTTCTTTTATCCTTTTTGCTAGAAATGAATTCTCTATGATGACGATGACTTGGAGTTTGCTTGCTCTTATTGCATATTCTCTTGCCATGCCATCGTTTTTATTCCAGATATCATATATTATACATTGCCATGCATTTGAGAATGGTAACCTGCATCTTTATTATATGATTGTGAATGTAATTCTAGCATTAGATGAGTCTGAAGATTTATATTGTATACTTTTCATAAAAAACACATCAAGCTTCACGCATTGATTGCCTAAACTTGGAGTACTGCTTTGTTGTCTGCTATCACTTCCATTTGCATGAAATTGTACGCTCAACTTCCCGGTTGATTGAATATATTCCTTTTGATATAACTGGATTAGTTTACTTTCTGAATTAAAACTGAGTAGATTACATTACCCTGCTGAAAGTTGTCGTGCACAAGCAAAAGAGTGAACTAAGTGTTGCATATTTTTCTTTCTCCACATATCTTGAACATCATTTCTATACTTAAAATCATTGGTGAATTCCCCTTGGCAAATCTTACATTGGCGTCTTCCCCTTGCTATAAAATCCAAGCTCCATTACACCAAAATTAAAAGAAAAAAAGAATACATGCATATCTCTCTATCTTTGATTCGGGATTGTTATTGTGTATATTGGTCTCAAAAAGAAAAAGAAAAGAAAAAAAGAAAAAGAAAAAGAAAAAAACAGAGAGAAAAAGAGAAAAGAAAAACAAAAAGAAGTTCGTCTATATATACACGATCACATTTCTTTCTTTCTTTCTTTCTTTCCTCTTTATTTCCCTTGGAGCTTCAAAAAATGGGAAAAGTCGTATTGTTCTAGTCGATGCCACCATGCTTATAGATAAGCTTGGGAGAGAGGATCCAATGATGTGTGAGAGAGTGACCACTTATTTGTGCATGACGACCTAAGCTATGTAATTTTTGATACTCAGTGAGATTACTTGAAGTATTACGAAGTCCACAAATTGAAATTTGGCATGCATTTCATGAATACCATCTCTTTCTATTCTTATTGCTTTATAATGTGTGATGCCTCTTATACTTCAAGTAAAAAGCGATCAATTGAAAAGTGTGCAATCAGACGATGCTAATTCTAGAATGATTTCATATTTCATATCGTTTTGACGTTCTTGGTTTCTATATCGAATGCACTTATATATGATCATGATATCGAGGTAAAAATCTTTGGCATGTTTTTATTCGTCGTGCGCTATTTGAGTAAGCAGCTCCACGTCCTGAGAGAATGATCTAGCACCTCCCTCTTCGTTTTCTATTCTATCTTCCCTTTTCCTTTTTTTCCTTATTTTTATCCACCGGATTCGCCTTTTTACTCATCTTCTTCGAGGACGAGTAAGAGGTAAGCTTGGGGGATTTTGATCGCTCCTTATTTTACACCTTTTTTCTGCATGTTTGCATGGCATTTTGATCGCCTATATCGTGTTTTTCACGATAATTCGACGATATCGCGTTGTTTTTCACTATTTCTTGTTTTTGTCGGATTTCAAGAAATATGGAGCGATCTGGAGCATAAATGAGATCAAGGGACTTGCACGCACGTTGGAGCATCGCCTATGACCCTATCGAGGAGCTGGCAGTACTAGATGATGAGCAGAAGAAGAAGAAGTTCGATAAAATCGACAAGGAGCCGAGGAGGAGAAGATAGGACTCTACAAACAGGCCATTCGGCCGAGCAAGCAGTTCACTCGGCCGAGTGAAGGAACGTACTCGGCCGAGTACAACGGATACAAGAACGCCTGGAGTCAAAGTCCACTCGGGCGAGTGAATGATCTCACTCGGCCGAGTGAAGAAGTCCACTCGCCCGAGTACGTCAGAGCTTTCCAAAGGAGATTTCAGCCGACTCTCTGAAGTTTAGAGGAGAACAGCAGAAGACTCACTCTGCCGAGTGAGAAAATCCGCTCGACCGAGTGACGAACTCTACTCGGCCGAGCGACGCAGAGCGATAGACCCCCAAAACCCCAATATCTCTGTTTTCCTTTGGGTCCATCACTCGGCCGAGTGACATGTTCTACTCGGCCGAGTGGCGCAGTCTGCTTGTATCGTGAACTAGGGTTCTGGGCTGCGCCAGGGGCAAATCTGTCAGGATTTTTTGGCTAACTTTGGCTTGTATTTAAGGCTAGTTTTCATCCTAGTTTAGGGAGAGACCAGAAATTAGTTTTTAGCATTATTATAATTGTAATTCTCAGCTGGAGATTGAAGATTGGAGATCTGGTTTGTTCTTCTTATTAAAATTTCTTGTTTTTGTGAATTGTTTTCTCTCAACCATGAATTGCTATATGTTTTTATTTGTTTATTCTGTTATTGCCATGATTAATCGCGAGTAGTTACGCTGTTCTAGGGCATGTGGATGAACCCTATGGATCCGATTTTAGAATTGTGATGAACGAATTCATATGTTGCTAGAATTGATAGATGGTTGGGTTGTGATTGATTTATTACGTATAGCTAGGGATTTCCATCGATTGGGGTTTGCTAGAGATTGGATTCTAATCGATGGGAAGGCCTAGATATTCGATTTAGGTTTGTAATCGAGATTCTCTAGACTTGGTTTGCAAGAGATTGGACCAAAGCTAGGATTTTTATTATAAATCTATACCCATATTCGTTTGCAAGAGATTGGACGAATACGAACTATCACAACCTAGATCGTAACTCAAGTTTGCACGAAAGTGGGCTCGAAGGGCGATTGGACGATGATGTCGATCCTCATGCTAGTATCTTAGGTTAGGGTTTGCACGATAGTGGGCCCTAACCTAGGTTGCTATAGACCGGTAATAGCGCAAGAGGGTGAGCTTGGTTCTCTATTTAGTTACGACTAGTTTACCTCAATTCAAGCCTTGCAACATTGAGATTCACGATTCACAAAGATAAATAACAATCAGTAGTGGGAATTCCCTAGCCCTAGATGCCCTTATTATATTGAATTCAAATTGTCAATTGAACGATTGTGACAATATTCTCAAAACCATTCTACCACCAATAGCTAGGTGGAGTACCGTTATTAGTCCTCCTCGTGTTCGATACCCGCTCGCCACTACACTATGTGCTTGCGGTAAAACTACAATGGTTTTCCAGGTGTATATCCGGGGGCCGATCAAAGTCCCGGAGTACGGATTGTTCAGTGGCCTCGGATTGCTTCCGTATAAGGCGGTTGCTTGCTCAATGGGCATATCCGGAGGCGCCGCCATGGGTGATAAGCATTCAGTGCCCCGGTGCCCCTGCACACCACAAATTTCACAAACTGTCATCGTAGGCGGCTTTGCGGCATCGAGTCCAATGAGAGAAAGCTGGTTAGTCAATGCATCAAATATTGCTGAAAGTAGCGACACCTCGTCGTCGTCATGCTTACCTCCCCTCGCAGAGGTGTTCTCTCATTGCTCCAGGGTCATTGTTTTCTGTAATGGCTTCCAGCAATCTCTTTGCTTCAGCTGGGGTCTTGCTCATTATAGCGCCATTAGCGGCGACATCGATAGAATCCTCACCGACAGCGTTAGTGACGCGTGTTCATATTTCATATTTTGTACACGCTTTTCATCGTGTTTTCATATACGTTTCATCTCATTCCATGTTGTATATATCACATTTTGGTTCATATTGACTATTCGATGTATTGTTTGTATTTCATGCAAATGTCAGCATTTTGGTGTCATTTGGAGTCGACCTTGCATGTCGAGACCAAGGCGTGCTTATACGGCGAAGTTTCGATGGCCAAAGATGAGGATTCATTGTTCTGTGGTTCAACCGATCGGGTGGACAGACTCACCTGATTGGTTTAGCGATCGGGTGAACCCGTCAGTGCTCTCTGTTTTGTGTTCCAAAGCCACCCGATCGGTTGACTTCCCAACCGATGGGTTATCTCCCGGGTCATTTTGGGGAAGAACCCACCCGATCGGTTGACACTTCAACCGATCGGGTGGCCTTTCTTCCCCTTTCGTGTGCTGCTGCTCATTCATTGAAGATCTGCTATCATTCCAGTGGGAGTTTGGGTGATCCTTATTTTTCTAGCGTCGGCATCATCCTTAGCTTTCCAACGATAGGTCTCATGCCCAAATCCAATTTTTCTACATTTTTCTGGAATTTTCTCAGCGCAGCAGGGTGCTGAAATTGGGAGCTATCTGGAATTGAACTTCAACCGATCGGTTGGGAGTCCAACCGATCGGTTCAGGTCAAATTCAAAAGCTGTGCATCTCTGCTTGCTTCCACCCGATCAGTTGACACTTCAACCGAGCGGGTGGCCCTGTTTTAGCAGTTTTATTGGGTTTTGGACCCGAACCGTTAGGGTTTTGAGGGGGCTTATAAATATAAGTATGGGCACGACTTGGAGATTCTTCTCCCCCATTTTTCCAGGTGTTTTCAGCCCCTTTCATGGGAGCTTAGGGTAGTTTAGATTAGGGGTGTTATCTTCCAATAATTCTTGTAAATGATTGGTGATTCAATTGCAAGATAAGTATCTTTTCTCTCATTTTCATTGTTTTGTGTTATTTTCATTTTGCTTGATGATGAATGTTTGTTTGGATTTGTTGATTACTATCATGTTCTTCATCATTGAGTAGTTCTTGATGAACCCTAATATCGGTTAGAGTAGGATTGATGCTTGGGATTTACATTTGACTTGATTGCATGGTATGTGTTCGATGGAATGTGTCAATGGGGATTTCTAGCAATCTGAGTCCAATTCGTACGGCAACACACTAGATGTGTTGGGGATTGGGGTCCGGTGTCTTGTCCAGTCAAGATCCGCTTTGATGTATTGCTAGAAATCACATTCGACCTATTTGGCCATTAGGGTTATGCGGGAGCATTTTATTGTCATTGGCGGGAGAAAGACCGCCTCTAACCTTCGGGCCAATGGAAAATAAAATTGGTGTTTGATCCCCTAGCCACAGCTCACGCCCTTAGTGTTGACATCGAGTCCTCGCGCGTGGGAACGGCTTGGATGAAATGTTGGGAGTTGTCATTGTGGCCTTAATGCTCCCGGTTGCGGTTGGTGTTAATGGACATGGGAATGCCCACCGTCCGAAACCGGGTAGACCTAGCACATCATCCTGGACATCGACCGGAATATCGGGTCCATGTGGCACTAGGTACCACCTTTTGGGGTAATGTCTCACCCTGGGTCAAGTCAAATGCCAAGTGTCATGAGTGCTCTAGTCCATGTTAGCGGGGACTCTTTTCTTGTCTTTTTATTTCTTTCTTTTATTTCTTCTCTACTCACTCTTATTATCCGCATAGCTCTCACACAACCTAGGCGAGGCTAGTAGCCATTTAAGCCATCCACCTTCCTGTTTTCGATAAACCCGCACCCTACACTAACCGTGCACTTGCGGTAAAACGACACCGTGCCCAAATCGTAAACGGGGCACCGGTCAAGTTTTTGGCACCGTTGTTGGGGAGGCGTTCGGTTTGATATTAGCTTAACTTGGGTTCGTTAGACTACGCATTTAAAAAAAACAAATACAATAACCAAAAAAATTTTCCCCACCATAATATTATCTTTTTGTTATTCTCTTGTACTATTGACGCTCCTCTCTAGTTTTCTTATTTTTGTTGTCCAGGTATCTTTGATATTACCATGTGGAGACCTAATATCGATGCTCAGATGGGAGAATACTATTTTGACGAGGGTGCTCAGACGAGTGAAGAGATGCTCGCACATCAGATTGAAATGCAAGCCAAAATTGAAAGGGGTGATTTTCTATTGGAATCAGTGAAAAGTGACCTTGAAACCAATGCGCTCATGCCTATGGCTGCAATGATTTCCAAGGATATCAGTTCTGCTTCTTCATCTTATGGGCAAGAATCATCGCCCGTCACATTACCAGAGCCACCATGTGCCATCATCGATCCCGCATCCTACAATACAGCTATTGCATATGAAGGTTGGATGGACAAAGGGGCAGTGGGGGAAGCGGAAATTGAATCATATGTGCCGCCAGAGGAGGACACATTTCGGAGCATATTAGTGGGCCTCTTGGAGTCAGTGAGGTTCACCGGTTCAGTCAGCATCATGGTAGGCGATGCGTTTGAGCTACGCTTTGCAGATTTTGTTATGAAACGTGTTTCGACTGTAGGAACAATTGGGGGCGACGTCCGTGTCAGTTTTGATTTATTGGGGAGTAGACTACTTTTTTGGATTGATTGCTAGCATTCTCACCCACTTTATACGTCCCCACAAGTTGACACACATGAGCAGCCGGCATCGCCATTCCAGAGAGAGCCCGCATTGATAGTTTTTGAGGAGGCCTTACACATGGATCCAGAGCTTATCGACGAGGAGGTCGTGCATCGAGATGGGGACACAGCCATTCATGAGGATCCCAAGCACTGCACTCCTCTATTAGAGCTTCCACGGCCACATCATTCTTCCACTGACGCCGAGGAGACTACAGAGCTTATGCATACAGGCGAGGAGGATGTGCGTGAGGACGAGGACACCACGACCACATACGAGTGGTCCACTTCACATCCACCTCCACAGCCATCTCTGTAGTCGCTTCTTCATTGGTCTGTGGTCAACCACGATGATGTCGTTCAGGACATCGAGTAGATGGTGGAGCATGAGCATATCATCGAGGAGGATGTGCATGAGGGCTTGGATACAATGGTCCACTTCATGGAGCCCGAGTCACATCTACCTCTACCGTCACTCCCCATTTCTTCTGCGGCTGAGCATCTACTTGAGCATATTGCCCCTATTCAGGGATATTTTCATACTCACTCTCACTCCACATTTAAGTCTCGCTTTTCACGTCCTATTCCTTTAGACTTATATATTTTTGACACACCATATCTCTCGCAGGACACAGTATCTACTTCCTTTGAGGTATGTTGTGGTGTGTCACTACCTGGAGAGCCACTTCTCATGGAGAGCGAGGCGTTGGTCGTCACAAGTATAGAGGATAGCGACCCATTCTCAGGGAGCATTCGTCACCCTTTTATTATTTTTCCATCCTATTTTGACAATTATCTCTGGGATACATTTATTTTGGGAAATAATTTCTTGCCATTGGCTAATGCACCTCATTCTTTGTAGGTTACAGGTGGACACCTACGAGGGATGCTTGGAGGTGCATTGCTTGGGTCCATTGGCACACGTGGCACAGCGCTTCTGGCGGAGCCACAGCAGGAGCAGTTAGAGTAGCTACCTGTCTCACTTCAGATTATGGATCTGCCTATGCTCAGGTGTATCCTAATCTAGTAGTGTAGAAATTTACAGCTTTCTAGTTTAGATTAGAATAATCTCGTCTCCTCTCATTAACCAGGGGAGCGTATCTAGGGTTTTATTTTGCATCATAATAACCCATCATGTCGTGCCCTTCTATCATTTCACCCTCATCACCTAATCCTTGTTCTTTTGGCACTTTTTTTGGCCCCGTTGTCATTTTTCTCCATGAGACCACTACCACCTCCAAAGGGTGATGATGCCTGTTTTGTCTATTGTTCACTCTCCTCTTTATCTTTTATGCCCCGTATCGAATTTTCATATCTTTTAGGGATAGCTTATATTAGCTTGGGGGAGAGTATCACCCATAGTCATTTTTATTATTTTTGATGCATTTCCCCTCTCATTTTATCTTTGCCCTCTCACGTGTGATCTTATTGCATTGAGGGCAATGCAAGCTTTAGCTTGGGGGAGTTACATTTCATGCATGTTTCCTTTATTTTCTTCCATTTTTCACCTTTTTCATGCATCAAAAATTTTTCTTTTCATTTTTATGCATCATTTCAATCAGGCATTTTCTTTCTCCATTTCATTCTCGCCTCTTTCTAGAAATGAACCCTCAATGATATTTTGCCACTCATGCTTCACTTTTCGCATTTGAACACCTTTTTCCATCACACTATTTCTTTGATTATTCAATGCTCATATATGTGTTTTGCCATCTTTTGGGTTTATTTGCTATATTTCGAGATTGTTGGTTGTGATTGTGTTTAAGGCATGCTTCTAGCTATATATCGTATTTTAATATGCCCCTCTATTTGAAGTTCCTAGATTTTCACGCTTCATTCCCATGAAACAGTTATTTTTCCATCCTACCCCCGTACTTCTAACTCTTGCATGAAATACTATATGTGTACTCTTATCGCATGTGTTAGCTACCTTTCAACGGGATTAGGATATCCACACCCTTGTCACGTGCTTGAATTCATGGAGGATTTTCTTGCCATGCTTGGATTTCTCAAAAATTCTCTTTTGTTTTACTTTGTACATTCCCCCTCGTCGTGCATCGTTCTCCCATTTGGGGGAGTGTACATTTTTCATATTTTTGTATAATGGTCCTTCGGGGTTCTTCGTAACCCGACGCCCTAAAGCCATCTTGCTTGGGATGCATAGGCCGCCCTTACATTCCATTGCGATTCCGCAAGTTTGCAAGACAAAAATATTAAAACCAAAAACAACAAAAACAAACCAAAAACCAAAAATATGTATATATGCCACATTCTCCCCTTTTCCTTCGCTCTCCACATTTCCTGTATTTGAGAGCGCCATTGTATATAGGGAAGGCGAGAGTTTGTACAAAGTGATCTTTCCACATCTTCTCCATCTCCTTTTGAAAATACAAGTAAGGCAAGAAAGTGTTTTGAAAATCAAAAACGACAAGTGTGTGTGGTGATTTCTTACATCCTAGAGATCGATAGTTATTCCCATGATTCATATCTATTCTTTCTTACTTCTTCATGCATGTATGGGTATCTTGTATTCACCGTTTGGAGGATTTGATATGAATTTTGAGCTTCCTCATATTTGGGCATATTATTTACTATAACATGCTATGATAGCTATGCCTTTACCAATGTCACTCCTCTATCTCTTTTGAGATCTATTGATATGAACTCATGATGCTATATTATGAGATTGAATTCTTGATTTAGATCGTGATATGCTTTACTCTTGTGCTTAATTGTGTTGGTGATTACATTTGTGGTTTGGAGAGGGTGATCTAGGATTCTTCGCTTTCCTTTCTTACTCTCGCACCCGAACTTCATTCCAACTCGTCTTCCTCGGGACGAGGAGGAGTTTAGCTTGGGGCTTGACGCGTGTTCATATTTCATATTTTGTACACGCTTTTCATTGTGTTTTCATATACGTTTCATCTCATTCCATGTTGTATATATCACATTTTGGTTCATATTGACTATTCGATGTATTGTTTCTATTTCATGCAAATGTCAGCATTTCGGTGTCCTCTGGAGTCGACCTTGCATGTCGGGACCAAGGCGTGCTTATACGACGAAGATCCGATGGCCAAAGATGAGGATTCGTTGTTCTGGGGCTTCAACCGATCGGGTGGACAGACTCACCCGATCGGTCCAGCGATTGGGTGAACCTGTCAGTGCTCTCTGTTTTGTGTTCCAAAGCCACCCGATCGGTTGACTTCCCAACCGATCGGGTCATCTCCCCGGGTCATTTTGGGGAAGAACCCACCCAATCGGTTAACACGTCAACCGATCGGGTGGCCTTTTCTTCCCCTTTCTTGTGCTACTGCTCATTCATTGAAGATATGCTATCATTCCAGTGGGAGTTTGGGTGATCTCTTATTTTTCTAGCGTCGGCATCGTCGTTAGCTTTCCAACGATAGGTTGCATGACCAAATCTAATTTTTCTACATTTTTCTGGAATTTTCTGAGCGCAGCTGGGTGCTGAAATTGGGAGCTGTCTGGAATTGAACTTCAACCGATCAGTTGGGAGTCCAACCGATCGGTTCAGGTCAATTTCAGAAGCTGTGCATCTCTACTTGCTTCCACCCGATCGGTTGACACTTCAACCGATCGGGTGGCCCTGTTTTAGCAGTTTTATTGGGTTTTTGGACCCGATCCGTTAGGGTTTTAAGGGCGCTTATAAATATAAGTGTGGGCACGACTTGGAGCTTCTTCTCCCCCATTTTTCCAGGTGTTTTCAGCCCCTTTCATGGGAGCTTAGGGTAGTTTAGATTAGGGTGTTATCTTCCAATAATTCTTGTAAAGGATTGGTGATTCAATTGCAAGATAAGTATCTTTTCTCTCATTTTCATTGTTTTGTGTTATTTTCATTTTGCTTGATGATGAATATTTGTTTGGATTTGTTGATTGCTATCATGTTCTTCATTATTGAGTAGTTCTTGATGAACCCTAATATAGGTTAGAGTAGGATTGATGCTTGGGATTTACATTTTACTTGATTACATGGTATGTGTTCGATGGAATGTGTCAATGGGGATTTCTAGCAATCTGAGTCTAATTCGTAGGGCAACAAACTAGATGTGTTGGGGATTGGGTTCCGGTGTCTTGTCCAGTCAAGATCCGCTTTGATGTATTTCTAGAAATCACATTCGACCTATTTGTCCATTAGAGTTACACGGGAGCGTTTTATTGTCATTGGCGGGAGAAAGACTGCCTCTGACCTTCGGGCCAAGGGGAAATAAAATTGGCGTTTGATCCCCTAGCCACAGCTCATGCCCCTAGCGTTGACATCGAGTCCTCGCGTGTGGGAACGGCTTGGATGAAATGTTGGGTGTTATCATTGTAGCCTTAATGCTCCCGGTTGCGGTTGGTGTTAATGGACATGGGAATGCCCACCGTCCGAAACCGGGTAGACTTAGCGCATCATCCTGGACATCGATCGGAATATCGGGTCCATGGGCACTAGGTACCACCTTTTGGGGCAATGTCTCACCCTGGGTCAAGTCAAATGCCAAATATCATGAGTGCTCTAGCCTGTGTTAGCGGGGATTCTTTTCTTGTCTTTTTATTTCTTTCTTTTATTTCTTCACTACTCACTCTTATTATCCGCGTAGCTCTCACACAACCTAGGCGAGGCTAGTAGCCATTCAAGCCATCCACCTCCCTGTGTTCGATAAACCCACACCCTACACTAACCGTGCACTTGCGGTAAAACGACACCGCGCTCAAACCGTAAACGGGGCTCCGGTCAGTTAGGCCGCTGTAGAAGGCTTGAATATGCAGCCAGTTTAGCACACCGTGTTGGATCAGATTCTTTGGAGGTCCTTAAACCTCTCCCAAGATTCATATAGAGACTCTCGCTCTGACTTCTTGAAATTGGTGATTTCATTGCGCAGCTTTGCAGTTTTCCCTGGAGGAAAGTATTTCGTTAGAAAAGCAAGAGATAAGCTATCCACTATGCCTTATCTTCAGTGTGTCCATATTTGATCCAAGAAGGTGTTGAGATGGTCATTCGGATTCTTCATCGGGGTCCCTGAGAATTGGTCCCTTTGTACAAATATGGACACACTGAAGAGATAAGCTATCCACTATGCCTTATCTTCAGTGTGTCCATATTTGATCCAAGAAGGTGTTGAGATGGTCATTCGGACACACTGAAGCCAAATAACTTCGAGCTCAAACTATCTTTGGTTGACTTCGTACAAAGGGACCAATTCTCAGGGACCCCGATGAAGAATCCGAATGACCATCTCAACACCTTCTTGGAAAATATGGACACACTGAAGATAAATGGCATCACGGTGTCAATTTGTCTTCAACACCTCATTGGTGATGCCATTTATCTTCAGTGTGTCCATATTTTCCAAGAAGGTGTTGAGATGGTCATTCGGATTCTTCATCGGGGTCCCTGAGAATTGGTCCCTTTGTACGAAGTCAACCAAAGATAGTTTGAGCTCGAAGTTATTTGGCTCCACCGTCGGCCTTTGGACGCTAGATGTTGATCTATTGTGGGGCATGGAATAATCCAGGAGCGACCTAGCAGGTGGTGGTTGTGGTGGTGGTGGTGGTGGACCATTCTCGGGGTTAAGTATCTTATCCATCGTCTTGAAGGATTGTCTCCTCCTCCTTTCGACATTAAGCCTTCTCGCGGTGGCTTCGATCTTTGGGTCTAATAGATGCAAATCCACTATGCCTTGAGATCTCATGTGCATGCAAAAAGGGCTACACTAAAAAGAAGCGTCAAAAGCACCAAGAAACGATGAATAAGGAAATATGAACAAAAAACAAAGAAAAAGAAAAACATAGTCTCTCGACAAAGACTAAAACCAATGTCAATTTGTGCCTCCCCAGCAATGGTGCCAAAAAGCTGAACGTACCCCAAGGGGTCGATGCTACTAAAACCGCAGCGTTCAGGTCATGTGTAATCGCTTACGGGTCGAACACGAGGAGGCAGTCAATGAGTATCATTTTATTGTTCTTCGAGTGAAAGCTATGCAATAGTGTCGGTGGTTGGTCGGTGAAAAGTAGAAAAAGGGTGGATCAAAGGATAAATGATCTAGGGGTGGGGAATCCCCTCCATTTGGCTAAGGTTAGGGTTAGACTAGTAATCAATCGGTTGCCAGGTTCATTGGGACTCGGAAGAGGTCATGTGACGGGCATTCGCCTATTCCCCACTGTCGTTATGCATGATAGGTTATTCCCTTATGTCATGTCCTACCCCCCGATGTCGTGATGCAATGATAGGCCAACCCAACCTACACCAATGTCAGTGGTCTCCGATGCATCGGTGTACATTGAGCGCATTACGCTCAACGAATATCCCCAATCTTCCTCCTACCCACAGTGGCGTTTGGGGATTAGACCTACATTGGGAGAGATCTAATCGATGCCTGACTCTCGCCAGCCACACCGATAGTATGGGACATCGTAGGGATCGGGTCCTCGGATTGGTCCCGACTTTTGGTCAACAGTTTTTTCTATTCAATATCTTTCTGGAAAAACGAAGCGGCCAATCCGATCGCCCCGAATGGAGGGGGTCGAATCTACGACGATAATAATCGTCCCAATGTACCCCTAATCTCAATTAGCCCAGTAATTAAATCAACAAATTAGTTTAATCCATAGCCCTAATCCACAAATGAGATTTGATACTCTGGCATTATATATTCCACTTAATATTTCTTCCTCTAAACAGCTTGCGACGCCTAACTCGAGACGAGCCTGCATGGGTCGATCTCGGCAGCTCTAATCTCTCTTCCTTAAGTCCCATACTAACTTAAGCATTGGAGGGGATGTGGGTCAGGACCCAGATCCGACCCCCTGATGTTCCTATGTGATAAAGGAAGCTTGTGCAGTGTCTCAACAAGAAGGTCGTATCTCCATAGACGTTCGTCTAAGATTCGATCTATTTGCAGGTCGAACGTCCATTACACTCTAATTCCGCCTATCAATGACCCCGGTTCTACTAACTAGGGTCTCATGCAACTAGCTGATGAGGCTCCACCACAACAGGAGAGGTCCACGTCAGCCCACCTACCGTTAACATCATTTTTGGCCGTAACAGTTGGCGCCATCTGTGGAAAACCAACAGTCGATATCCCGAAGCATCAGCAATGCCGACTGGACCCAGCAACCCCGGACCAAATCTTGGTCCAAGTGAGAACCAGAACGTGAACAGTGTTCGAATCGAAGACGTTATAGAATCTGTGTTTTCATCAAAGGGGGCCAGAGTGCCCAAAGTTTCTCAGCAACAATTCAACCAATTTGCCGAGAAAGTCGAAAAGAGCGTTAGGGTATTAGCCGTCGTGGTACAGCAAAGCCTTGGACACACACCTCCAATAAATGAGCTACCACCGCCTCCAAATCCCACATTTGCGAGGGAAGTTGTCCCTTATATGGACCCCAGAGATCCAAGGGCAGATCGACACGAGAATGCACTGCTTAATACCACTCATACACCTCATCAGAATGGTAAGATGGGGAACAACAACCGTGCATTATCAGGGAGGTCCTAGTCCATCCATTAACGGACGAGCCACCTGCAACATAATCGATCAGGTAATCGACCAAGTCACTCAAGGTCCTAACCCCCAGATTTTGCAGGCGGCAACGAAAGGATGGAGGCAAAGGAAGTCTCCAACCATTCCTCCGGTGCTACTCACCTGCAAGGCAGAGATGGGCGAACCCAACTCATCCTTCCCGCCATTCGGCGGATCCCGCTAAAGGAGAACATAACATCTGCTCCGTTCCTTCCGAAGTTTAAAATACCCCCTTGCTGACTTATGATGGAAAAAGAGATCCTTGGGAGCACATCCGCAGATACCAAAATGTGAAGCTACTTCACGAAGTGGACGAACCATACCTTTACCGAGCTTTCCACACCACGCTCATCAAAGAGGCAGATGGGTGGTACAACGGACTGCCTGATGACTTCATCGGATCTTTTGACCAATTATCTGATCGGTTTTGCAGGTAATTTGTTGCGGGGTGACACCCCAAAATAAAATCTTCACATCTTTTATATTTGAAGCAGAGAGAGAAGGAGTCGATTCGATCCCTTGTCCGGTGATTCAACGACGAAAGACTAGAGGTGGAGGACACCCCGGACATGATGGTCATTACAGCCTTTGTTCAAGCAGACCGAGATGAGCACCTTTTGAGGGCCATCCACCAGTTTTCACCGAATAACCTGGTGGAGCTTAACAACATAACTGATCGGTTCATAATCTCGGAAGAGGCAATTGTGTCTATGGAAAACGACACTCCTACTCGTCGAGGAAAAACAAAGCAAGAAAAGCAACCCCAAGGAACCCCTCGTCAAGAGCCTTGGGGTAAGCGACGGAGAGAAAGGTCTCACTTGACCGTAATAGTCATGCATTATAAAAGACATGCTCCGTCCAAACAATCAGAGAGTACTCTTTAGCATAAATCTAAATCGATTGTGCTCATCTCAATTCATTTTAGAAGCATACTTAGACCATATTGTGTCGTCAGCCGTAAGACGAAGGGGCCACCCCCTCGCAACTGAACGACCCTATCGTGTCGTCAATCGTAAGACGAAGGGGCCACCCCCTTGCAACTGAATGACCCTCTCGTTTCATCAGTTGTAAGACGAAGGGGCCACCCCCTCGCAACTGAACGACCCTATCGTGTCGTCAGTCGTAAGACAAAGGGGCCACTACCTCGCAACTGAACGACACTATCGTGTCGTCATTCGTAAGACGAAGGGGCCACCCCTCGCAACTGAATGATCCTATTGTGTCACCAGTCGTAAGACGAAGGGGCCACCCCCTCGCAACTGAATGACCCTCTCATTTCGTTCAGCTGTAAGACGAAGAGGCCACCCCTGTAGTGCCCTGGGAAGCTACTGCACATGTACTAGAGGGGGGGTGAATAGTATTTTTAAATAATAGGGAGAGTTATTCCTAATTATCGTGCAATTAACAAACAACGATGCGGAATAACTACAATCAAGAAATAATGCAAACGCAAACACAATGGTTTAATGGGTTCGAATCCACCCAAGTCTCCCCGACTTGTTCCCGGTGATCATACGTCCCAACCACCCGGATCCCTTCCGGATACTTGAGTTAGAAACCCTAACTCAAGATTTCCAATATGAACACTTGCGAAAACCTCACAAGCGCAATCGACCTACAATCGATGACCGTGACTCCCACAACCCGGGATCACGCAAAACCTCTCACAACCGAGAGTATACAATTCAAATATAACTGAAATGAAATGCTTACCAACAAAATACCTATGCCTTGAGATTTCTTACCAAATTAGGGCAAAGAGGATTTTGATGGAGGAAGAGTCACCAAACCCTAGCTTCAAGAAGATGACCAGCAATGGAAGCCTAGGGATGAGATGGATGACCTAGAATCAAGCCCTTGGCTTGGAAGGCTCACAATCAATGAATCTCTCTTGAGGAATAAGAGTGAGGGAGAGATTCTTTGAGAATGGGAGAGCTTGAAGATGAGAGTTGAAATCTTCTCTTTGAATCAATAGAACTCTGAAATAGCAGCCTTGGATCCTATGAAATAACCCCTTCAGGTATTTAAAGGATCAAGAGAAAAGAGAGAGAGAAACGTCGCTTTCAAAACTCCAACGGATCTAAATCTGAAGCAGACTAGTCGGTCAAAGAACAACCACTGACCGACTAGTTCATCAACTAGTCGGTCGGTGAAACAACATGAACCGACTAAGAGGTGAACAGTGAACAGATGAAGATTTCAGACCTAGATAACTAGTCGGTCCAAGAAGACATTCTGACCGACTAGTTTCACAACTAGTCGGTCAGTCAGTGAACGTAGACCGACTAAGAGGCAAAGTGAAATAGTCTGAATACACATTGACTTAGTCGGTCCAAGAACAAAAGTTGACGGACTAGATTGTCAACTAATCGGTCACCAAACGTTCTTAGACCGACTAACGTTAAACAGTAGCTTAGGAGAAATTTAGAATGAACAGTAAGTCACAACTAGTCGGTCAAAGAAGCATCACTGACCGACTAGTTCACAAACTAGTCGGTCGGTGAGTCAACGTAGACCGACTGACTGTAAACAGTACTGAACAGGAAATTAAGGAAGCAAACTAGTCGGTCCAAGAATAGTTTCTGACCGACTAGATCACCATCTAGTCGGTCAGTACTTCTTCTTGTACCAACTAACATGCACAAACAAGTCCGAATCGAAGCGCGACGCTTCGAGGAAGTTAGAATGAACTTGTACTAAGATCCTAGAGCTACGATATGAGCGTAATGAAGATAGAAATGTAAGAATTACTCAAGGCTTAACATTCTATAAATCGAAGCTAAAAGACTATAAAATAAACCTTAGCGATCCGTCTTCAAAGCTTCAATCTTCATTCTTGACTTCAAAGAAGGTACAAAAGCTTCAACGAATCTTTAGGCATGCGATCACGCGCTTTGAGAAGTCTTGAGACGTCGCTTTGGATGTTCTCGTGAATTTGGCGACGATCTCCATAACTGCGCTCACAAATTGTTAGTTCATGATATATTTATGTTTGCTCATCATCCAAAACCAAATCCGGGGAGTCCAATACTCAACATTCTCCCCTTTTTTGGTGATGACAAACCAACATAAATAATAATCAATAAGAATGTACTAAATGAAATATACTTACTCTCCCTGCATTGATGACACATTAGTTCCATATGAAATAATAAGCACATTCATCAAGCAGACGAGGAAAGTAAAAATGCAAATCCAATATTTGAGATTTAGGATTTGTAATCCATTTTTATATTTTAACTCCCCCTGAATCTAACATATCAAATTAGATTCATGATAAATTATCATTTAGCACATGCCATTACCATTATTATGCCATTATTATATCTCTCCCCCTTTGGCATAATCCAAAAAGAGCGGGAGGAAGCCAATGACAATAAATCATGTCCAAATAATTCATTAAGCATGGGAGTCTAAGAATACGACCACGTTTCATATGACACCAAAATAAAATTCGAATAAAATCAAAGCGTGTCAATGAGACCATAGTCGAAAATCGAAAACTAAAATCATCAAAATATCAAATGTAAATTCACTTATTGAAGAAATGAATTTACTCTCCAATATCAACATTTATAGCTATTTTAGTGCATGGAAAACAATTCTATGTTTTCATACAACTAAAGCTATTGAATCAAAATAAATCGTCGAGCGACGAAATCAATATCAGAGACATACATAAAATGTGCACAAAGGAATGAACCATCAGAAGAGTGGTGCACATCACAGAATATCAGATGATACAATATCGATCGAAAATGAACATAAAGTAAAAGCACATCAAAACTAAGTAAAGTGTGCGATGAGAAGTGACAATGTGATAAAAGTAATACGAAAATCATCATCATAACTTTTAAAACACGTCATGCCAAAAATAGAAATGAATTTCAAAGCATTTATGGCATTCACAATTCTATCATGCTAGGAGAGACAAAATGAAATCAATGTAAAGAAATAGATTCTAACCAAGCATGCATTCAACCCTCATGGATACCAAATATAATATCATACTTACACCATTAAGCTCCCCCTACATTGGTGCATTACCTAAGCACCATCAACTCCGTTTGAATGAAAGTCTTCGCAAATCGAGGAGTTGGTAGGGTTGGTATCTCATGGTGGATTGAACCTAGAAAACTTCATTTTGGTATCCAAAAATCCTTTTGGATCCAATGGGTTAGACAACAAATTTGAAATACGAAATTAAAATAATTGTAACCCATGAGTTAATGTAATCAAAATCAATTTTATAAACAAATGCCTTGGTACCCATAACATGATCATAAACTCATGGTACCAAGCATTGAAGAGTTAAAGGAACTAACCCTTCGGAAACCAAGTCCAAGAAGAACTTGACTTTCCAACATAATCATCATTCAAAATAACATCATTAATATAGGATTGCACATAAACATTCATATCATGATCGCTAGTGTTCTTGGGACCCCCAAATAGTGTAAATTTTGGGAATCCTCTTCCTAGTGGTTGCATGCACAAAAGGTTGATTTCTATGTGGTGCATGTGGCCTAGGAGCATGAGATGTGTATGCATGAGGATGATTATGAGAGAGGGCATTCACATGTGGATTAGATGTGTGAACATAAGCATTAGGATGTGCATGAGCATGATTACATGCATGTGGGTGTCTCATATGAGTGTTTGCACGTGCTCGTGGGTGCGGAGCATAAAAATCATTATAAGCATGCACCGGTGGAGTAGGATGTGTGTTCCTACGTGGCATAGCATGTGAGTACAAAAATGCATGACCCCTCTTTGGAGGTCTACCCAAAGTGGGTTTCTTTCCAATCGGGGGTGTGTACGAAGTGAAAGCACTATTGGTAGGAGACCTACCAATGGGGTGTTTGCTCCCACTCGTCGAGGCATCGGATGTCGGCCTAACAAAGGTGGTAGGCGATTTGGATGAGTCTCCCATCTTATACCCCAAGCCAATGTGGTGTTTGGCCGGAAGTAAGTCATTTAGGATATTATCCAAATGGCCCTTACCTTTATTGAAATCATTGATACGGCCTAACGTGCACTCATACTTCTCTTTGAGAGAATGCATCGAAGCATCCAAAGTGGATACTTGCGATGTGAGTGCATAAACACGAGATTTGAGATTCTTATTCTCAAAACTCAAGGTTGAGTTTTGAGACGTCAAATCCGCCATCTTGTGTTCATCCGATTTCTCAAAATGAACATGCTCAAGTTGAGATTTGAGGTTCTTCACCTCATTTCTCAACAAGCCATTATGAGTAAGCAAACTTGCTTTCTCATTGGCGAGTGTCTCAACAATGGTGTCATTGTTGGTGATGATAGACTTAGGAGAGGTTTGGAGGCTAACAAGTTCATCTTTGGTCTTATTATATCTATCTACTAACTTAGTAAATTTAGACCAAATTTCTTGGTTTGCTAACCTCATTTCATCAATAGTAGGTTCTCCGCTTCCATCCTCGCTACCATTCTCGCTTTCATCCTCGCTATCATCGAATGAGGACTTTCGAACTTTTGCCTCATTAGCCATGAAGCAAAGTTTTGCTTTCTCCACTCTTCCATCATCCGACTCTCCACTTGAGGAATCCTCTTCGGAGTCGGTGAATGTGCCAACAAGTCCTTTCTTGTACTTTCTCGACTTGTCGTACTTCGATGCTTTCCCCTTCTCCTTGTGTTTGTAGAGAGGACAATCCGGTTTGATGTGTCCTGGCTTGTTGCATTTATAACACACGGGAGTAGAAGCATTAGTCGAACTAACTTTAGATTTATTCAAAGATATACCTTCTCGGAGGAATCGATCGAACTTCCTTGCCATACGGGCAATGGATTCCATGTCCAATTCGTCTTCCGATTCTTCATCATCGGTAGATGGAGCGGCCTTGAAGGCAATCCCCTTTTTCTTTGGCTCATCTTGCTTCAAGTACGCTTTCATCTTTTCCTTCATTCGGATCTTACTATCCTTGCGTACCTCGTAAGACAACAAGGTACCCATTAGTTGTACGACGGTATATTTATTCATGTCATTACCTTCCTCGATGGCGAAGGTACGCTTTTCCCAACATGATGGAAGACCGTCGATAATCTTCGCGACTTTCTCCTTTTGGGTATAGACCTTCCCAAGAGCTTCCAAGTCGTTTGATATATCCACAAAGCGAGCGTAATATTCCTTCATAGTTTCGCCCTGCTCCATATGAAACAACTCAAATTCTTTATTAGCAACGATGAGTTTAGAATCTTTTACCGTACTCGATCCTTCGTGCAATATGAGGAGTTGGTTCCATATTTGATATGCACTCTTACATGTGCATATCTTGTTGAAGTCCTCGGGCTCCAACGCACAATTCAAGGCATTCATTGCCTTGGCATTGGCTACTTCCGCGGCGACCTCCGCGGGAGTCCACTTCGCGAAATCTTCTTCGGAAGGTTCGACATACTCCGTCATGGTGGCTCTCCATAGTGAAGCGCTCCGGAGGAAAATTTGCATCCGGCATTTCCAGTACCCGTAGTTGGTACCGTTGAAGTGTGGAGGCCTGACGGAGGATAGTCCTTCCATAACTGAAGAAGCTCCATCGCGGTTCCTGAAGACGTTGTAGTCGTTGTTCGTCATAGCTCTCAACTTTGGCTATGTGTAGCTTTGAACTTGGCTCTGATACCAATTGTAGTGCCCTGGGAAGCTACTGCACATGTACTAGAGGGGGGGGTGAATAGTACTTTTAAATAATAGGGAGAGTTATTCCTAATTATCGTGCAATTAACAAACAACGATGCGGAATAACTACAATCAAGAAATAATGCAAACGCAAACACAATGGTTTAATGGGTTCGAATCCACCCAAGTCTCCCCGACTTGTTCCCGGTGATCATACGTCCCAACCACCCGGATCCCTTCCGGATACTTGAGTTAGAAACCCTAACTCAAGATTTCCAATATGAACACTTGCGAAAACCTCACAAGCGCAATCGACCTACAATCGATGACCGTGACTCCCACAACCCGGGATCACGCAAAACCTCTCACAACCGAGAGTATACAATTCAAATATAACTGAAATGAAATGCTTACCAACAAAATACCTATGCCTTGAGATTTCTTACCAAATTAGGGCAAAGAGGATTTTGATGGAGGAAGAGTCACCAAACCCTAGCTTCAAGAAGATGACCAGCAATGGAAGCCTAGGGATGAGATGGATGACCTAGAATCAAGCCCTTGGCTTGGAAGGCTCACAATCAATGAATCTCTCTTGAGGAATAAGAGTGAGGGAGAGATTCTTTGAGAATGGGAGAGCTTGAAGATGAGAGTTGAAATCTTCTCTTTGAATCAATAGAACTCTGAAATAGCAGCCTTGGATCCTATGAAATAACCCCTTCAGGTATTTAAAGGATCAAGAGAAAAGAGAGAGAGAAACGTCGCTTTCAAAACTCCAACGGATCTAAATCTGAAGCAGACTAGTCGGTCAAAGAACAACCACTGACCGACTAGTTCATCAACTAGTCGGTCGGTGAAACAACATGAACCGACTAAGAGGTGAACAGTGAACAGATGAAGATTTCAGACCTAGATAACTAGTCGGTCCAAGAAGACATTCTGACCGACTAGTTTCACAACTAGTCGGTCAGTCAGTGAACGTAGACCGACTAAGAGGCAAAGTGAAATAGTCTGAATACACATTGACTTAGTCGGTCCAAGAACAAAAGTTGACGGACTAGATTGTCAACTAGTCGGTCACCAAACGTTCTTAGACCGACTAACGTTAAACAGTAGCTTAGGAGAAATTTAGAATGAACAGTAAGTCACAACTAGTCGGTCAAAGAAGCATCACTGACCGACTAGTTCACAAACTAGTCGGTCGGTGAGTCAACGTAGACCGACTGACTGTAAACAGTACTGAACAGGAAATTAAGGAAGCAAACTAGTCGGTCCAAGAATAGTTTCTGACCGACTAGATCACCATCTAGTCGGTCAGTACTTCTTCTTGTACCAACTAACATGCACAAACAAGTCCGAATCGAAGCGCGACGCTTCGAGGAAGTTAGAATGAACTTGTACTAAGATCCTAGAGCTACGATATGAGCGTAATGAAGATAGAAATGTAAGAATTACTCAAGGCTTAACATTCTATAAATCGAAGCTAAAAGACTATAAAATAAACCTTAGTGATCCGTCTTCAAAGCTTCAATCTTCATTCTTGACTTCAAAGAAGGTACAAAAGCTTCAACGAAGCTTTAGGCATGCGATCACGCGCTTTGAGAAGTCTTGAGACGTCGCTTTGGATGTTCTCGTGAATTTGGCGACGATCTCCATAATTGCGCTCACAAATTGTTAGTTCATGATATATTTATGTTTGCTCATCATCCAAAACCAAATCCGGGGAGTCCAATACTCAACAACCCCCTCATAACAAACAACCCTATTGTGTCGGCATTCGTAAGACGAAGGGTCCACTCCCTTGCAACTGAACGAGCCTATCGTACCGTAAGCTGTAAGACGAAGGGACCACCCCCTCGCAACTGAACGACCCTATCGTGTCGTTAGTCGTAAGATGAACGGGTCACCCCCTTCACAACTGAACGACCATATCGTGTTGTCAGTCGGAAGACGAAGGGGCAACCCCTTGCAACTGAACGACCTTATCGTGCCGTCAGCCGTAAGACGAGATGGCCACCCCCTTGCAACTGAACGACTCTCTTGCGTTGTTAGCCATAAGACGAAGGGACCACCCCCTCGCAACTGAATGACTCTATCATATCATTCAGCCGTAAGACGAAGAGGCCACCCCATCACAACTGAACGACTCTACCATATCGTTCAGCCGTAAGACGAAGGGGCCACCCCCTTACAACTGAACGACCCTCTCATATCGTCAGTCTTAGACGAAGGAACCACCCCCTCGCAACTAAATGACCCTCTCGTGTTGTTAGTCGTAAGACGAAGGGGCCACCCCCTTGCAACTGAACGACCCTATCGTGTCGTCAGTCGTAAGACGAAGGGGAGACCCCCTCGCAACTAAACGACCCTATCGTGTCATCAGTCGTAAGACGAAGAGGCCACCCCCTCGCAACTGAACGACCATGTCATGTTGTCAGTCGTAAGATGAAGGGGCCATCCACTCGCAACTAAACAACTCTGTCGTGTCGTCGGTCGTAAGACGAAGGGGCCACCCCCTTGCAACTGAATGACCCTCTCGTGTCGTCAGTCATAAGACGAAGGAGACACCCCCTCGCAACTTAGTGACCATATCTTGTCATCAGTCGTAAGACGAAGGGGCGATCCCCTCGCAACTGAACGACCATATCATGTCTTCAGTCGTAAGAAAAATGGACCACCCCCTCGCAACTAATTGACCATGTCATGTCGTTAGTCTTAAGATGAAGGGACCACTCCCTCGCAACTGAACGACCCTATCGTATCGTCAGTTGTAAGACGAAGGGGCAACCCCCCTCGCAACTGAACGACCCTCTTGTGCCGTCAGCCATAAGACGAAGGGGTCACCCCCTCACAACTGAACAACCCTATCGTGTTGTCAGTCGTAAGACGAGGGGACCACCGCCTTGCAACTGAATGACCATATCATGTCGTCAACGAGGGGACCAACCTCTCGCAACTGAACGACTCTCTCTTGTCGTCAGCCGTAAGACGAAGGGGCCACCACCTCGCAATTGAACGACTACGTATCGTTCAGCTGTAAGACAAAGGGGCCACCCCCTTGCAACTGAACGACCCTCTCGTATCGTTCAGCTGTAAAACGAAGGGACCACCTCCTCGAAACGAATGACCCTATCGTATCGTTCAGCTGTAAACATAAGAGGAAGGGGCCACCCCCTCGCAAATGAACGACCCTGTCATGTCGTCAGTTGTAAGACGAAGGGGCCACACCCTCGCAACTGAACGACCATGTCGTGTCCTCATTCGTAAGACAAAGGGACCACCCCCTAGCAACTGAACGACCATGTCGTGTTGTCAGCCGTAAGACGAATGTGTAAGGATCCTGGCTATGGAGAAAACATCAGAAGGGGGGTTGAATAGTGTTTAAGCAATTTAAAAAGATAGTTACACCAATTTAAAAGCTAACCAACAAAATAATGCGGAATAGAAATTAGACCCAAATTGAAACAAATGAAAACGCAAGGATGTTTCAAGGGTTCGGATTACCCAAGTCACTTCCCGACTTGTTCCTGGTAATCCTACGTCCCTTCCACCCGGATACCTCCAGATACTCAAGTTAGAACCCTAACTAGAGGTTTCCTTAAAACCCACTTGTAACAATCCTACAAGTGAAATCGAAATACAATCGATTTTCCTTGACTCCCACAACTTGGGAGCAAGCAAACCACTCTCATAACCCGAGAGCAAATTCAAATAACGAAAGTTATGAAATATGAAAGCGACGCTTACAATCACCTATGCCTTGAAGTAGAACTTGAAGGAGAAGTGTGTTGTGTGTTGAAGACTCTCTTGGAAGAGAGGAAAAGCCCTTTCTCTTGACTGCACCAAATGCCTAGAAGATGTCTCTTTGATTCTAGGTTGGAGAGTAAGAGATTGAAGATAGGAATTCTTAGGGCTTTAGGATTTGAGAGCTTTGATCTTGAGAATGAAAGCTTGTAAGATTTTGCAATAGAATATCCAACCTTTCAATGGAACAGTAGATGCTCCTTATATAGGTTTCTCAAATCCACAAAACAGAATTAGCAAAAACCCTTTTGGAATCCGTGAGAAAACTCTCAACGGATAGAATCTGCGCTCGCGACAGTCGACTGTTGAAGAAACCACAGTCGACTGTCGCACAGTCAGATAGGATAGGTGAGAATTCATAACGGTAACTTACCACATGGACAGTCGACTGATGAAGCATAGACAGTTGACTTTTGAACCAACAGGCGACTGTAAATCCTACTACAGGCGACTGGCCGTAGGTTGCGTAAGTTAAAGAATTCTAAAAACATCTGGGATAACAGGACAGACGATTGACGAGGAGATAACAGTCGACTGTTAATCAGAACAGGCGACTGTAAGTCCTTCTACAGACGACTGTCAAAACCCTGAGAATTTCCTGAGAGCTGAGTCAACAAATTGGCTCACAGACAGACGACTGATGCAGCATTGACAGTCGACTGATCTAATGGGCAGTTGACTGTAAACTCAACATTAGTCGTCTGGCCATAAAAGACAGATCAATAGATTTTGGGTAGATGACAGACAGGCGACTGTCACTTGGACAGGCGCCTGTGAATCGTTCAAGAGTCGCCTGTGGGAATTAATACAGAGATGCCCAAAACTAGACTGTAAAAGCTTGTGCATAACAGGCGACTGTAGAACAAAACACAGTCGACTGTTTTTGAGACAGTCGACTGTACACCGTTCAGCAGTCGACTGTTATATACAATACAAGCACAATCTAGTTTGAAATGAATTGAAGTCAAAGGAAGCTTGAACTAAAGACATCTTAAGACAGAAATGAAGATGTGTGTGCTCCAACAATGTTCTACTTCTCTTGGAAAAGCAACCTAGCAGAGCGACGAGTAGGAAAAGCAGGAGTCTTCCTCTTGGAAGATGAAGTACCAGTGGCAGAGGATTCCGCATGAGTATGAACAGGAGACTGGACAACGGGGGTCTGGACAACGGGGGTCTGGACCACAGAGGATACAGGCACAAAGCCTAGAGGAGGAGGAACACCAACAGGGGCAGTATCCTCAGATTTAGAGAACAGATCCTGAAGCTCGGCAGGAATGGAAAATCCATGAAGCATGAGAGATTTGTACTGCAGCGCAAGAAGAAGATTGAGCTTCTCATCCATGGTGGCAGCAAGCTTCTCGAGAGAAGAGACTCGGTCACACAATCTACCAAGAAGAAAATCATCAAGGGGTACTGACAGAGGAGTACGAGGAGGATGATCAGCTGGCTGAGAAGTGTGTTCAGCAGCATTAGCCGATGAAATGGGGTCACCGACCATGGCATTCAAGAAATCCCCAGACGAAGAGGGCTGACACGCCCTCAATCTACACCTAAGATCCACCTGGCGGTGTCTGATCGCCAGTCGTGATATGGCTCATAAGCTACGACTACGGGTTCAATCCGCAAGCGGATGGTGTCGAGTTATAGTATATAAGATAGTCAAATCCCATAGGGACGGTGATAGTGTCCTTGGTAATCTCAGTCAATTTCTAAATCTAGAAGCATGGTAGCGATCGGAGTAAAAGGGTTGGGTTGGTGATTGTTGTTGTGTAATTTAATAAGAGGAACTAGGGCTTTAGGGATCGCCGCTAGGATCGTTGGGATTAATGTTGGATAGGTCCCTCACATTGCATTAGGGCTAGGGAATTAATCCTCCAATTCGTACCACTCTCGTGGGTTGGAATTGCGGGGTATTTCGGTGGCTCTCGTCGATGCAATGGCGGTAGCCCTCGACATAGCAATATAGTTCGTCGACGGATCCCCTCAAGGCGCGAGCCGGGCATGGTCACGTGCCTTGATTGGATCCGTCGATTTCCCTATTCAAATCTCTAGATACCCCTTAAGCACATCGATTCCACAGACCGTGGGCACGATCTCAGTACGAGTTATCTATGGATTCGATAGGATCTACCGAAATACAACCCTAGATCCCCAATCCGATGTACAGATCCAGATCTACATTTTCCCCTAAAATCTTAGGGTTCACCCATCGGCCCTAGAGGGAATCTACTCACTCATGGTGGTCGGGACGCACGAAAATATCAAAATTGCGTAGGAAAACATTTCTTGCAACAAAAGAGACTAGGGCTAAAAATTACTTACAATGAAAGTGAGCGAAGAACAAAGCCAGAGAAAGCAGAAAACAATAGTCTTCGATAAACGATCCAGAATTTGCTACAAAAATCAATCCAAAAATTCTTCTCCAAAAAACTCTCTCTAAAACTCTTTTTCTAATCTCCCTGAAAAAACAGTATCTCCACCTTCCCCTCAGCCGAGCCCGCATCGCGAGCATCAGCAGCCCCCCAATCGCGCGATCTGTGCGATCCACAAAACTTCCAAAAATGCCCCCAGATGTTGTCGATTGAGTATATGACTCGGTTCGAGTGGGAGCTGCTCGGTCAGGAACTCAGCCCGCGTCGCATCTCGCTCGGGCTCAAGATGGGCGACTCGGTCGGCTGCTCAGCGTGTACTCGGGTGCTGCTCGGGATGTGCTCGGGGGATACTCGGGGCGCGCCATCTGGCCGAGCAGCTGACCTGCTCGGCCCACATCGGCCGAATCTGTGGCTCCTTCAGCGTGTCATGGCTCGGCCCGAGCTGCAGCTACTCAGGCTGAGCATTTTCTGGGAAATCACCCTGCTGCTGCTGTCTCTCTCTGTCTCCTTCTTCTTTCTCCTTCTTCTCCTCCTTCGGCTCCGAGAATGCAGCAAACTCCTCCAAAGCCCTGCCAACAAGCTCATGAGCATGTCGGATGTGTCCAAACCCAGGCGGGGGTCCAAATCGCTCCAAAATCCCTGAAAACTCAAAATACACTGCGAGACTCGAAATATCGTCAGAAATACCAAAATCACAGTAAAAAGTGGGATTTGGACGCGGGGATGACATGCAATGCGATGGAAATATGATATGAAAATGATGTAAAATATGGACACATCAAAATCCCCCAAGCTTACCTCTTACTCGTCCTCGAGGAAGACGAATAATCGGTACGCTGGGAGGAAAACAAAATGAAAAGAAGAAAATGAAAATAAAAGAAGTGAAAAACAAAAGGAGAGAAATAAGAGATAAGTGCTAAGGATGATCGGTCAGATCTCAGGCCTAAAAAGTCTATCACAATGCTTTGAATGCTAAACATGCATGCTATTGATAATTTCAAGCTTTATATATCATATGTCATGCAATGCAGGCAAAGAATAGGGATCTTACTGAAATAACACCGTCAAATCCTATCAATCTCATGCAATCCCTAGAGTCTAGTATAAAATAGTCGACAACGCCCTTTCAATCAAAGATACACAAGGAGCACAAAAGATTCACGTAACATGCAATAGAGAATAGAAAGATCATGCCATTTAGATATTCAAATTGATACGTGAAAAATCCCCAAAACTAAAGTAATTCATAAAGTTTGGGTTTTATTAAATCTCTCCGACATGCACCGTCTCCACTCTAATGTCAAGCTCACTAATATGATCAGTTGGTTTATCCCCCAAGCTTAGCTTGAGGCGTCGCATCAATGAGAATGATATGGAATTTAATTTTTCTTCCCAGAAAGAGATATAGCTTCTCAGTGAAATAACACAAAACGGTATTTATTCACATTTTTTTTCTTTCTTTTATTTTTTTTTCTTTTTATTTTTTTTCTTTTTTTTGCAAATAAGAAGCTATACTTTTTTATTTTCATACATGGGAAGTGAGATGCAATAAAGTAGTTGTAGGGGAAGTAACCAACTGATATGTAGAGAAAAAGTAGATATGTGGAGAATGAAGATAATGGGACACTCGGTTCACTCATAAGAGGGTGCACATCAGTTCGATAAAAAAAAACTCTAACTAAACTAATATGTAGCATGGGTAATTCACTTCTCTAAATGAATACTGAAAATAGCATGCGGTAATAATCACAATGTCAACTGGCATGTAAACAGAAGTGAATAAGATGATAAAAACAGGTGCTCCAAGTGTTCAGTGATGCGTGAACCTGAGTGCGTTTCCCAACGTAAATCATACTGATCCTAATTCATGCAATTGACTTCAATTTATATCAGGTATTAAATCAGGCAGATCATCAAAAGAAATACATGCATATAGAGAATAAAACTGAAATTAATCCTAATAGCATGCCAAAGGGATGAGCATCGCTAAAAACTAATAGAGCCTAGAGAGATATCATCATTTAGACCATCCTTAGCAGAAATAGAAAGAAAAAAAGAAAGGGAAAATAAATAAAAAGAAATGCATGCATGGTGAAAAAACAGAAGATATGATGCAAAATGAGAAAAAATTAAAATGGGGCGGTAAAGTGGCGAAAAAGTGAAAATAAAAATGAAAATAAGGGGATAAAATACGAAAATAAAAAAATAAAAAATAAAAAATAAAGATAAAGATAAAAAACGGGAGCGCTCATCCCCCAAACTAAACCTAGCAGTGTCCTCACTGCTAAGAAATCGCTCGTGAGAGGGAGATGATGCTAATGGGGTGGGATGGGCGGGAAAATAAGATAAAAACTATGTGAATAAAGGAAAAAGGAAATAAAAATAAAAATGTGACATGATGCAATGCAATGTGGAATGATGCATGAGTGGGGGCCTCCCCCAAGCTGTGGTAAACCAGGGCCCCGAAGAGACGGATGGGCACTAAAAATAAAGGGGAAGGCAAAAACTGGATAAGAATATATCAAGCAGAGGCACCACCCTCTGGGGGTGGTGATGGGTCCCTCTGCTGTGGACCCGGGGCGGTGGGTGGTGAGTCTGGTGGCTGGGACACGTGGGGAGGGCTACAGGAGGGGTCTATGGTGGAGGAGGAAGGAGCTGAAGTATACTGGACCATGGATGTGAGAGGATCGACTGTGGAAGACCGCTCTAGGGTGGGTGACGCAAGCTCTGCAGAAGCCAGCGAGAGTGAAGAACGGAGCTGTGCAGGGTCAACCACAGTAGATGGCCTAGGCGGGGGAGGGTGAGCAAGTATCACCGTAGGTAGGCCACGGTGTCTCAATAGGTCTAGAATGGATGTGAGATCCGACTCTACCCTAGATCTGTGAGTCCTAGACTCCTCGTGAAAGTCGTCAAAATCCCGCTGTAGGCGGGAGGTCAACTCCTCGAGGGCGGTCAAGCGAGAGTCTGAGGAACGAGGCTCGGGGTGGGTACGGGTGGCATGTCGGTAGGTCACTACTCGTGATAAGCGGCCCGATGCAGTCGAGGCACCGGGCCGAGCGTGGAATGTCAGCGATGGTGAGCTAGTGAGAAAATCTGGAGCTGTCGTCGACACATAAGTGTGGACAGACGTTGCGACAGACTCCGAAAAAACGACCGATGGTGAGGAGGAGGTGGTGCCAAGCAGTGAGGCAGAAGCCATAAGCTCTGAAAGAGGTGGGAGAGTGGGGACAGGATCTAGTGAGGGAGCATCTAAATCTATCACGTCATCAGAAAAAGGTAGATCTGTGACGTCAGGCACAGATACAGCAGCTGAAGTGATATGAGTGTCGGGGCAAGAAGTGAGGACAGCCCCCGACGACTTGACGACCGTGGAAGTTGAGGAAATAGGGGTGGTGGAGGCAGCTCCAGAAGATGTGTGAGCGGGAGGGACAGGGAGACCAGCAACCAGGGTGGCTAAATCGAGGAGCTCGAAATCAGAGGAGTGGGGGCCGGGGTCATCGGCGGCTACCTCGACCGGTGCCCCAGGGGGCTCAAGGTCGTGAATCGGAGGGAGTGGGAAAACCTGAGGAATCATACAGTCTAACTGGACAGCAGGAATATTTGTCAGGTGAGGGGCAGGAAGGATCATATGGGTGTCATGGCCAGTGCCGACGAGGTAACGCCAGTGACGAGCATCGTAGGGGCGGAGAATCTGCATGTGCTCGAGCACACCAGTGGTGAGGCGTGTCGGGCCAGGAGGGCGGTGCAAGTCATCGGGGAGTGGGATACCTAACATCCTAGCGAAGATGATAAAGAAACCACTGCAGCAAATATCCATGGCGTGGTAAGAGGTGGCTGTCTGGTAGAGTCTCTGACACAGCCAAGAGGCATCGTCAAATAGCATGAATGGTCACGCGGAGCCATCTGAGTGGAGTCTACAAGGTCAGGTCATACCCCAAAGGTGGTTAAGCTCGGGGAGGGACATAGTCCCGACCTCAAGTCTGCAAAATAGTGTGCACGCTAGGTGCCTCTGAGCGAAACAAAGGCACGGGTGCACAATGCACGAGACCTTCGCCTGGCTGGGGCGATACTCGGGCAGTCCAGAGATACGCTGCCAAAATGTGCGATCGTGAAAGTCGTCTAGGTCGTGGGTAGGGGAAAAAGCTGCCCTAGGGTCAGGGACGGCGGGGAAGTGCAAGTAGTCCCGGATCATAGCGAAAGTGACTGTGTACTCGTGATCCAGGGCCGAAAAGTAATGTCGTCACCTGCGTCGGTGAAAGTGAGGAAGCTAAGACCCTTAAGGGCTAATCGGGTGTATGTGGGGGCGTGAACTCCCAGGAATCGGTCGAAACCAATCGCCTGGTAGAGGTGGTGGACACCCTGGAGAATGTCAAGGGACGTAAGGGCTGGGACGTGCACAAAAACGGTGGGGATAAGACGGCTCTAGTGCAGCCTAGCATAGCGCGATCTGTGCGCTCTATCGCGGAAAGTGGTGCCATGGGTGGGGATGGAAGCTGTGGGGTCGTCACTAGGGGGTGAGGAGGGTGGTAGTGATGCGACAGCGGTGGTGGAGGGGATAGAAGCTGATGCTATAGGTGTGGTGGTGGAGGGGATGGTAGTGGTGGTAGTGGTGACAGTGGTAGGGATGGTGGATGTGACAGGGGGTGTGGTAGTGGTAGTGGTGCGTGCATGCCATAGCGGACAGGAAGAGGACGCGCCAGAAGACGGTCTCTTCCCGCGAGCGGGGGGTGTGATCGATCCGTGAGTGCGGACCATGGCGACGCGAGCAGAAAAATAAGACGGTATGAAAAATAGAGCAAGGAAAGAGTGTACCGAGTGTGCGGGTGATGCGGACGAGCGAAAGATCCACCAAGATGATCCACGCAACAGCTACTGCCGTAAGAACAGAGTACCTGCCAAATGAAACCATCAAAACGTCAGAAAATCGAATAAAAAAGTGATAATTGCGAATTCACTGTAACTCAGGCCGAGCTGGGTACAGCTCGGCTCGAGTCGTGCACTCAGGAGAGGGGCGCTTGGTGTATGGCTTTCTGACCGAGTCGATTGACTCAGGGACGAATGCTGACCAAGTCGATCGACTTGGGGCGTGGTGTGGAGCGAGCTGCGCCCTAGGGCGTGACTCGGGGGGGGATTCGGGAGGGGGGGTCGTCGCCGGAATTTGGCCGTGGGGGCGATAACAAGAGAGGGGGTGGGGAGAGAGAGGGGGGGTTTTGTAGGCGGCGGCACCGTCGACGGAGGTGGTGCTGTCGACGGCGCCCTCCGCAGTGAAGGGCGGCGTGGGGGGAATAAGGGGAGGCAAAGGGGTTTAAAGATGGGGGGAGGGGGAAAGATAGGGGGCGTTTACCGGTGAGGGGCAGCGATTGCGGTGGAGCCGGCAGTGGAGCGGCGAAGATGGGTGGCTGGGGTTGAACGAGTAGGATAGGGGAAGGGGAGCTCGGGAGGGAATGTTGGGGGGGTGAAAAATGTTGGATATGGAAGACGTTAGTACACCCTTGTAGGGGATGTACGAGGGAATACGGACCTCGAACGTCGCGTACACGAAGTCGTGTGCAAAGGGAATATGTTCCCTTACGGGGAGGATCACTAGATTGATGGGAAAGTCGCATTATATGTGCATAAGTGCATGCGACATATGGCTAATAAAGGGGTAATATCTTAAGCTTATGTTGTACCATGCATATGGTACAACTTAAGCTTATAATATGCCATGTACGATGGTACACCTTAGTTAAATTGTTCCAAAGGAACAATTGCTCCTAAAATAACTACCTTGGGGGCTATAAATAAGACCCAAGGGTTAGCCATTTCCTTACACTTTTGCATGGCATTCTTGCATGCATTTCATTCTAGCGAAGCTCTGCCGAAATCCTTCCTCTCTCTTTATCCAAGTTCTTAATCTAAAAGTAGAGATTTAGATTGTGGATTTAGTAGCCTTACTCCGTTCGTGAGAAGACTCGATCCGTCGTGGCGAATCCGAAGGCGAAGTTCTGTGACTACCGTGCCGCATACGCAAGCGTAAGTCTCAACTTCATTTATCGATCCTAACTCTGTTTTGGCAGGATCCTACATTGGTATCGGAGCCATACGGGTTCGCCCCGGTCAAACCGCCGCCCCGTCGAAACTATGAACGAGTCGTTGTCTTTTTCACGAATGGGTATCCTACCATTACGGATATGGTAGGAACGCTTCGTGACGGAGAGAACGCAGCGGTTGTTCTTTTCACGTTAGGGTCTCCTATCATTACTGATATGGTAGGAACTCTCCGTGACGGGAAGAACCGACCGTTCACGTAGTATGTTATTTTTCATTTTTGACACACGGCCATTAGAAAATAACCACTTTCTCGACGAACGGGTGCTTCATCGACGAACGGGTGCTTCATCGAGGAAGAAGGTGGTGGTTATTCCCATCGGGGAAGATGAATTTTAGTGTATGTGCACCATGGCCAAATGGGATATGAAGGCCATGCACCCCCCTCCCCATGCGGAGGGGGTTGGCTACGGCCAATAACCACCGCGGCAAACCCCACCAGCGGGGGTGTGCGGCCACCCCACACAAGGGGATGCCGGCCATGGCCAAAGGGCCATGGCCAAGCCGGCAGTGGCCGGCCAAGGCCAGGCCGGCAGTGGCCGGCCCCGGCCATGACCAGGGGCCGGCCTGGCCGGCCCTGGCAGAGGCCAGGGCCGGCGCCCTGGCCTCGGCCAGGGCCTGGCATCCCTGGCCGAGGCCTGGGCAGGGGCCCTGGCCCCGGCCAGGGGCCTCTGGCCTAGGCCGGGCCAGGCAGAGGCCTGGCCGGCCTCTGGCCGAGGCCAGGCCAGTGGCCCGGCTGGCCCTGGCAGTGGCCAGGGCTGTCGCAGGCCGCCCGTGGCCGGCCAGGGCAGTGGCCCTTGGCCAGCCTCGGCCAGGGCAGGGGCCCTGGCCGGGAGTGAAGAAGACCAAATTTTGGTCGACCAATTTGGGTGTTTTGGTCGACCAATTCGGTAAAGGGCCTTGGTTGAACATGCACGTGCCGACTAGCCCATACGGGGCCAAACGACAGTCGTCTGCATCAAAATTCTCTCATACGGGGAGAAACGCCTGGATCCATACGGGAGCCAGCGACGATAGTTTGCAGAAAAATCCCAAAAGGGGGATCCGACCTTGGCACGGCTACGGCTCATTCCCGACAAATGGTCAGGAAGTGCCGAATGTTTCACTAAGTATCATAAGGGTACTAAGATGAAATATTCATTTTTTTGAAAAACTACGTTTTCATACGTTTTGAAAAATAAGTTTTCAAAAAACGCTTTTCCGCTGCAAAGTACTATAAGAGTACTAACATTTGATTAAAGTGAGGGAGAAATATTGAAAGTTACTCTAGATGGTGATTGGAAACATAGTGACCTTTCCGATTCTAGAGTAACATCTTCAATATTTTTCGAAAGTAACTTATCAAATTATAAATATCATTCCAAGTGAGAGTTGAAATTAGAACTATCCAAATGGGATATTCTAATATCACTTCAAATGGGAATTGTATTTTAAGAATTTTTCAATGCAATTTTTTGATCAAACCTTTGGTTTTTATGTCTTTTGCAGCATTTTAAAAGTAAAATGTCTTCCGCTTCAAAGAATATCGTCGCTGAGTTAAACAGAGGTGAAAAACTCAACGGCGATGATTACAACCTTTGGTCCATCAAGATACAATACGTTCTAGAGGAGCAAGAAGTGCTCGAAACTCTAAAGAACGTTATGATTGAACCCGAGTTGGGCACTACGGCCCAACACCGACGAGACAAGGAAGCTTTTGATGCTTGGTCTCGGAAGAACAAGATAGCGCGCATTACGTTATTAAGCAGTATGGCTGATGACATAATGCGCATCTTCCGAGAACATGACCTAGCCATGGACATATGGTCCAAGCTAGAGGAGAAGTTCGGTGGCACATCGGTGTCCAAACTTCGTGCCTTAACTATAAGGTTCGATACATATAAGAAACGTCCATATCATTCCATGGGGAAACATCTACGACATATGGCGAACCTTATCTCGGAGTTAAAGGACGCAGGTCATGTGCTCACTGATGAGCAACAAATCCAAGCAGTTATACGTTCCCTACCAAATGGGTGGGATCAAATGAAGATGCATCTCACTCACAATGAGAGCATCAAGACCTTCAGCGACGTTTCCAAGCACCTCGAATTAGAGGAAGAGCGGCTTGCGGCTGCCAAGCCAAGTGCAGAAGTGCACATGGTTACTAAATCCTCACACGGGGGAAAGAAACGGAAAGATCGTTCGAAGTTCACTAATGAACGTAATAAGCAACCTGAGTCTACCAAGAAACCCAAACATAAGGGTGGGCACAAGAAATGGCACAAGAAGAAAGACTTGAAGAGGATCAAGTGCTTCAAGTGCAACAAGCTCGGTCACTATGCTCGTTCGTGTACGAGTGGAGGCGACGAGGTAACTTGTAAATATACTAGTTACATATGTGTTTCTAGTTCAATATTTCTTGTAGAATCTAATCCATTTTGGATAATTGATTCAGGTGCCACCGACCACATAGCAATGGACAGATGGTCCTTCGTGGAGTATCACCGGATACCCCAAGGAATGAAGTGGATCTATGTAGGAAACAACACACGTGTTGAAGTGAAAGGCGTTGGGACTTGCAAGCTAGTCTTGGACAACGGCCGCACTCTCCTACTTCATGATGTCCTCTTCGCTCCAGATATTCGAAGGAATATAATTTCTGTGGTCGTATTAATGGGTCTTGGCTATAACTGGTTTTTTCATGATTGTAATGTGGACTTAAGTTGTAATAATACTCTTATTGGTACTGGGTTTGTATTTAAAGGATTTATTGTAATGAGTACAATGTATGATTCCTCATGTAATGAAAATTTCCTTATTGCAAATTCTAATACTTATGAGTCTGATGTGATTTGTTGGCATGCAAGGCTTGGTCATATTGGACCAACGCGTATGGATAGACTTGCTAAACGTGGCCTTCTATCCAATGTTTTAAAGGTTGAAATGTCGACCTGCGAACATTGCCTTGTGGGGAAATCTTGTCGCAAGCCGTTTGGAACCGGCACAAGGGCCGAGGTTCCATTACAGCTTATCCATTCGGACATATGTGGTCCGATGAATGTCAAGACAAGACGCGGAAAGTCTTATTTCATCACTTTTATTGATGATTTCACCCGATTCGGACATATCTATTTGATATCCCACAAAAGTGAAGCTTTGGCTTGCTTTAAAAACTATATGAGTTTAGTGGAGAATCAATTAGATCGCAAGATTAAGGTTTTGCGAACCGATAGGGGCGGTGAATATCAATCAATAAGTTTTAAGGAACTTTGTGATGAAAAAGGCATAGTACATCAGGTAACTATGCCTTATACTCCTCAACAAAACGGTGTTGCAGAAAGGAGAAATAGGACTTTAATGGAAATGGTCCGTTCAATGATGGCGCAAGTTAACTTGCCAATCACCTTTTGGGGTGATGCATTATTGACGGCCGCTTTCATTTTAAACCGCATACCCTCGAAATCAGTTAGCTCCACTCCTTATGAGTTGTGGAACCAAAGGTCTCCTGACTTAAACATTTTAAAACCTTGGGGTTGTGCATCCTACGCACATATTTCCTCCCATAAGTATGGCAAACTTGGGCCAAGGGGAAGGAAATGTATCTTTATACGATACGCAGAAAACTCCAAAGGTTATGTTTTTGTTAGTCAGGAAGACAATGGTGGGCTAATTGAGTTTGAATCGAGGGATGTCACTTTCTTGGAAAACGAGTTTCCAAGACAGGGCGAGATAAGTCAGAACTTATCTCTATTTGAGATTTATGATCAAGAAGGATTACCTCATTCGAGTGGGAGAATTCTTGGTGAAAACAAAAATACGTTTCAACCTTCACCAATGGATTATACGAATGACGATTATCTTATTCCATACGGGAATAATGATCCAAGTGGGAGCAATTCTAACGACATTCCAAGTGGGAGTGATATTAGAATTGATCTAAACTCAAGTCAACAAGGACTTGAAGAATCTCAAATACGACGTAGTAGTCGTACAAGGTTGGCTCCTCTAAGATTTGAGGATGAATTTCCGCAAACCTTTATGACTTTACTACAAGAAGATGACGAGCATGCTACTTTCAAACAGGCCGTATCTTGCCCTGCTAAAGACAAATGGATGGAAGCGATGCAAGAGGAGTTAGAATCCATGAAAGTTAACCAAGTCTGGGACTTGGTTGACTTACCCAGAGGACGTAGAGCTATTGGGAACAAATGGGTTCTCAAGATCAAGCATAAGGCTGATGGCTCTATTGACAGATATAAAGCTCGCCTTGTCGCGAAAGGTTTTACGCAACAGGAAGGGATAGACTACGAAGAGACCTTCTCACCTGTTGTTCGTTTTACCTCAATTCGCCTGATTCTGGCAATGGTAGCTTGCTTAGACCTCGAATTACATCAAATAGATGTAAAGACTGCCTTTCTCAATGGAGAATTGGACGAGGAGATCTATATGGAACAACCAACAGGGTTTGTAAAAGAAGGAAACGAACATAAGGTTTGTAAACTTCTTAAATCCATATATGGTCTTAAACAATCCTCGAGGCAATGGTATATACGATTTCAAGAGGTTGTCTTATCAAATGGATTTTCCATGCTTGATGAAGATAACTGTGTATATATCAAGAGGAATAAGAACAAGTATGTTATTATGTCTCTATATGTAGATGACATTTTAATAGCCGGAAATGACAAGGGCTTTGTGATGGATATCAAGGCTTGGCTTTCATCAGTTTTTGAGATGAAAGACATGGTAGAAGCCGCATATATCCTTGGAGTTAAGATTTCAAGGAATCGTTCAAAGAAACTTCTTTCTCTTTCACAGGAGACTTATATAAAGAAGGTTCTAGAACGTTTTAATATGCAGGACTGCAAGTCCATTGATACTCCAATAAGCAAGTGCGACAATTTATATCTGAAATCATGTCCGAAGAACCAAAAAGAGAAGGAGATTATGGAAAAAGTTCCATATTCCAGTGCAGTTGGTAGTCTAATGTACGCTATGATGTGTACAAGACCGGACATCTGTTTTGCCGTTGGAATGGTAAGTCGTTACCAATCCAACCCAGGGCAAGTACACTGAAAAGTGGTTAAGAGGATAATGCGGTATCTCAAAGGAACTGCAGACTTTGCTTTATGCTATCAAGGAGATGCCTTGAGGCTCGAAGGCTACACTGATGCTGATTGGGCGGGTGATCTCGATGAGCGAAGATCGACCTCAGGATATGTTTTTCTACTCGGATCTGGTGCAATATTCTGGAGTAGCAAGAAACAATCCTGCATCGCACTTTCAACCATGGAAGCCGAGTTTGTAGCATTTAGCATGGCAGTCCAAGAGGCTGTTTGGCTTAGGAAGTTCTTAGACAGGCTAATTAATGCAAATGACTCAGGTGATGTACCCATACACAGCGACAGTCAAGCATCTATAGCCTATGTCAAAGATCCGAAATTCCATTGTAAGACCAAACACATAGATATCCGCTACAAATTTGCAAAAGACTATGATAAGACCAAGAAGGTAGACATAAGGTACATATCTACGCATGAGATGATAGCTGATCCGCTTACGAAGGCTATCCCTAGAAATGTGTTTTACAAACACTTATCATCTCAAGGATTGCGTAAGAGCTGAGTTGTACCAATGTAAATTCACATGTCTGTAAATGATCAAAATTAATAAAAGAATAAGTTCTTTTTTTTCAAACATTGCATATGAATTTCTTAAGAAATGTTTGTGTACATTTTTTGAAATCTCAGCTGAATTCTAGTATGTCGGACAGATTGAGGTTGGCTCTCTCACATGAGCAACCGCCTTATTCTATCAGACGGATGGAATAGAGATGAGACATGTTTGAAGTCAAAATCATCAGACGGATGATTTAAGAGTCATGACTTAAACAAAATGGTCGCATGAAAGATCTGCATCATATGGATGCTTACAAAAGATCTAAGAGGATTTTTTTGGAAATCCTATCTGTCTAAATGCGGGATGTGAGTCCAAAGGACTATTTGAGTAGAATAAGGGACTCAAAGTCAGACATTGTGGTGCCTGATCATCATCCTTACAACATCATTGAGACATACACTCCCTGGGAAAGGAGCGATGTTGTAATACGTGTTCATACCACGTATGCATTTCGACCACTGAGTTAGTAGCAATAGTGTTTGCTATTATGTGAGACTCAAAGGCCATATGGGCCTTAACTCTTACCCTCAAGGACTCCAATTGGTTCCTTTAGATTTGACGAGATGATCGCTATCTTAGCGTGTTACTTATGGGCTATGATAATTCGGCTCGGCGGGGCACGTTAGAAAAGCAAGTCTAGTCAAGATCAGAAGGTTCGCAAGAAGAGGAAGATTGATTTCATATTCACATTTGAACTTTAATGATTCAAAGCTGGCCAGCCAATTGTGATCCAGATGGGATTCAATTGTTGAATATAGAGTATAAGAAATGTGAAGAAATAATCTAGGGTAAAGCATGCGTTGAACTACTCAACTTTGCACCTTCGAGGTCATTGTGTATCTCTAACAAGTGCACAACAACAGACTTTACGCGCATGACGATCGCACGGTCTATTTCTCGGTATGATAGATGAAAGAACTAAGAGAAAGACGTTCTCTTACAATCCCCTCAAGTGTGAGTGGGAGATGTTGGATATGGAAGACGTTAGTACACCCTTGTAGGGGATGTACGAGGGAATACGGACCTCGAACGTCGCATCCACGAAGTCGTGTGCAAATGGAATATGTTCCCTTACGGGGAGGATCACTAGATTGATGGGAAAGTCGCATTATATGTGCATAAGTGCATGCGACATATGGCTAATAAAGGGGTAATATCTTAAGCTTATGTTGTACCATGCATATGGTACAACTTAAGCTTATAATATGCCATGTACGATGGTACACCTTAGTTAAATTGTTCCAAAGGAACAATTGCTCCTAAAATAACTACCTTGGGGGCTATAAATAAGACCCAAGGGTTAGCCATTTCCTTACACTTTTGCATGGCATTCTTGCATGCATTTCATTCTAGCGAAGCTCTGCCGAAATCCTTCCTCTCTCTTTATCCAAGTTCTTAATCTAAAAGTAGAGATTTAGATTGTGGATTTAGTAGCCTTACTCCGTTCGTGAGAAGACTCGATCCTTCGTGGCGAATCCGAAGGCGAAGTTCTGTGACTACCGTGCCGCATACGCAAGCGTAAGTCTCAACTTCATTTATCGATCCTAACTCTGTTTTGGCAGGATCCTACAAAAAAATAATAAAAAATTTTAAGTAATAAAAATAAAAATTAAAACCGAAGGAGAGAGAGGCGGTTAAAATTCTAAAGTGGCTCAAGCCGAGCTGCAAAGCTGCTCGGCCGGATCGGGTGAAGTTAGATTTTTAAATAGGACGAGTCGACTCTGGCAGAGTATATATCCTGCTCGGCTCGGGTCAACGTAAAAGTTTTAAATGAAATACTCCCTCCGAGTCGTTGAAGCTCGGGCCGATCCGATAATTCTCCACCCGAGTCAACAGAGTGACGTTTTTGCTCCAACTTGGGCTCCCTGTAGTACTCGACCGAGCAGGTGTGTGCTCGGGGCGAGTCGTATCTTACTCGGACCGAGTCAACATGCTCTGCCCAGGTTGGCAGAGTGACGTTTTTCACCAAATTCTTCAGCCTGTACCGCTCAACCGAGCAGGATGTAGCTCGGGCCGAGCTTACGTCTCCGTGTCTGCTCGACTCGACCGAGCAGCTGAGCTGCTCGGGCCGAGTTTGCTGTAGCTCCTTCTCCTTCTTTCCCTTTCACTTCCTTCTCAAATCTTTCAACTTCATTATCTTCCTCCAGCTTTCTTCCGCTTATAATGTCAATGCGCATGCCCCCCGATGTTCCGCCCTACACGAAACACAAACTCGTCAAAAATTTTATAATTTTTGCAATTTTTTCCTAAAAACACGAAATAAAAATAGGAAAACAAGAAAATGAGAAAGAAATTTCAAAAAAAACTACAGAATTGGGTTGCCTCCAAATAAGCGCTCGTTTTCAGTCATGAGCTCGACTCCCCATGATATATCAACTCCCGTTTGGTGCGCGTGATGGTCGCGCGTTATCCTCAGGGGTGGTGCAATTCAACGGTGTTTGATTTCCGCTTGCTCTAACACTCTCTTCCATGAAAGATGTGGCCTCCGATGCTAGATGATTTGTTTGGTGGCGTTGAAACTTCTCATCCAATACTTGGATGTACGCGGCGACCGCTTTGTTGTACATTGGGTTGCCATCATCATCGATGCTTGCTTTGATCAGGTCCTTCATGACATCTTCAGCAGAAAATTCTTCAATCACTTCCTCCTCCAGAAACTCCAGATAACTAGCCCCTTCCACGTGGGCATGCTCCTTCATCGGCTTTTGTAGCCGGAACTCAGCTTCAATATTTCCCACATTGAGGAAGAGGGTTCCTTCTTGGACGTCAATAAGCACCCCAGCTGTTTCCATGAAGGGGCGACCGAGTATTAGTTGAGAGCTTCCTCCCTCCGACATGTCCATGATGACAAAATCAACCGGGACGCATAGTCCTGGAGGTATCTGGAGGATCACGTCCCTCGCTATCCCTATTGGGTAGGTAATAGAGTGATCGACGAGCTGGATTGACATGCTGGTGGGTTCCAGCTTGCACCCTGTATGGAGTCATCTGAAGATAGAAAGGTGCATCAGGCTGATGCTAGCCCCTAGATCAATTAGCGCTCTGCTGATTGGCATTCCTCCGATGGAGCAAGGCACGGTGAAGCTCCCCGGATCCGGCAGCTTCCAAGGGAGATGGTTCTTGATAATGGATGTGGAATCCTCCAACAACTTAATTTCTTCCGGCCTTCGCTTCCCCATGATGAGATCCTTTAGAAATTTAGCATACGCCGGGATCTTGATGATGGCATCAATGAAAGGGATATTCAGCTGAATCCCCTTTAGTAACTCCATAAATTTGGAGTACTTTTTCTCCAACTTGGCTTGGGTGAGCCTCTGAGGATTCGGAGGGGGAGGCCTGGAAGCTTTGCCCTTGGATGCATCAGCGGGTGGAGGAGTAGTGACAGGCATGACGGGAGGTGTATCCGTCTTCTTTTCAATGGTGATAGGCCCTTCAGTGGCCTCAACTCTGGTACTGTCATCTGCAACTTCATCAGTGGGAACCTTCTCCTTGTTTGACACCGGAATCATAACGGGGTCAGTGGCCCATCCTCCTTGTGTGGTCACTAAGACCACGGCGTTTGCTTGAGCTCTGGGGTTCGTCTCCGGCTGGGAGGGTAATCTCCCTTGGTTCTTCATCAATTGCGACATCTGTCCCTTCAGCTCATCGAGCAAAGAATTGATGCTCTTGAATTGGTTCGATGTATCTTGGTTGAACCGAATCTGGCCGCTCATAAAGGTCTCCAATGTAGATTCGAGATTGGACTTTGGAGGGGGCGGCGCAAAATTTTGTTGAGGCGGCCGGCTGTACTGATATCCCGGCGGCCTGTAGGGCCCAGCTGGCCTAAAGCTGCCCTGCTGCTGGTTCTGATGCTGCTGCTGAGGAGGAGGCGGTGGTCTCTGAAACTGCGGGGGTTGCAGCCCTCCGTTTGGATTTCCATATGAGAAACCAGGGTGATTCCTGGCAGCAGGATGCTGCCACTGGTTCTGTCCTTCTCCCTGGACGTACTGAACAGATTCGGGTGTCTCAGTACCCTCATAATGACCCTCAGCGGGGATATACCCTGGATCTACGTATTCCTCAGCAGGATGGGAGGAGGTGCTGGGTGATGCTGGAAGGGAGTACAGGCGCTGCTCAATACGGGCCACCTGCTTGCACAGGTTCTCTATATGGGAGTCCAGGTGAGTAGCCGCCTTGACCTCAAGTGTCCGGGTGATCACGGTCCTCTCATCACTCCACTGCTGGGTGTTGGCAGCCATATGCTCCAGAAGATCAATAGCCTCCTCGGGAGACTTATCTAATAAAGCGCCCTGCGCTGCAGCATCAATGATCATTTTAGTGCTAGGTTGGAGCCTGTTGTAGAAGCTCTGCACTAAATCCCAAGGATCGATCCCATGGTGGGGGCACTGATGTTAGAGGTCTTTAAACCTCTCCCATGCCTTGTAAAGCGACTCCTGGGGGAGCTGCTTGAAATTGGATATGGCCCCACGGATCCGGACCGTCTTCGATGGTGGATAAAATTTATCCACGAATGCGAGTGCGAGCTTCTCCCAGGTAGTGAAGTGGTTTGGAGGGTGAGCTCGGAGCCAGTAGAAGGCTTTGTCCCTCAAGGTGAACGGGAACATCCGCAACTTCACTGTGTCATCACTGACGTCCTTCGCCTTGAATGTATCGCACTTGGCCAAGAAGGAGTCAATGTGATGGTTCGGGTTCTCATGAGGATGCCCATGGAAGGGATCCTGCTGCATAAGATTGATCAACCATGTCTTTAGCTCGAAGGTTGCCACCGTCAGCTGCAGTCTAAGCACCGAGGAATTATTCCCAAAGGTCGGCTTCATATGGTCCCTGATGGACCCGGTACGTGGAGGAGGAGGAGGATTCTCTCCCATCTGAGCTGATGGGGATGAACTTCTGCTAGAAGCTCTCAAGGCTCTGGCGGTCTTTTCGATCTCAGGATCGAACAATAATTACTGGTAGACCCCTTGAAACGGGTGTTCATGCACCAACAAAGCTCAGAAAAGATATCGTCAGTAGCATCGAAATAATTAAAGAGAATAAAAATGCGGAAAGGTGAGAGATGATCAGAATGCTAGCAAACATCTCAATATAAAAACAAACTGAGATGAAAACACTATTACCGTCCCCGGCAACGGTGCCAAAAACTTGACGCGCCCGCAATCTACACCTAAGATCCACCTGGCGGTGTCACGATCACCAGGCATGATATGGCTCCTAGGCTACGACTACGGGTTCAATCCGCAAGCAGACGGTGTCGAGTTATAGTATATAAGATAGTCGAATCCCACAGGGACGGTGATAGTGTCCTTGGTAATCTCAGTCAATTTCTAAATCTAGAAGCAAGGTAGCGGTCGGAGTAAAAGGGTTGGGTTGGTGATTGTTGTTGTGTAATTTAATAAGAGGAACTAGGGCTTTAGGGATCGCCGCTAGGATCGTTGGGGTTAATGTTGGATAGGTTCCTCACATCGCATTAGGGCTAGGGAATTAATCCCCCAATTCGTACCACTCTCGTGGGTTGGAATTGCGGGGTATTTCGGTGGCTCTCGTCGATGCAATGGTGGTAGCCCTCGACGTAGCAATATAGTTCGTCGACGGATCCCATCAAGGCACGAGCCGGGCATGGTCACGTGCCTTGATTGGATCCGTCGATTTTCCTATTCGAATCCCTAGATACCCCTTAAGCACATCGATTCCACAGACCGTGGGCACGATCTCAGTACGGGTTATCTATGGATTCGGTAGAATCTACCGAAATACAATCCTAGATCCCCAATCCGATGTACGGATCCAGATCTACATTTTCCCCTAAAATCCTAGGGTTCACCCATCGGCCCAAGAGGGAATCTACTCACTCATGGTGGTCAGGATGCACGAAAATATCGAAATTGCGTAGGAAAACATTTCTTGCAACAAAAGAGACTAGGGCTAAAAATTACTTACAAAGAAAGTGAGCGAAGAACAAAGCCAGAGAAAGCAGAAAACAATAGTCTTTGATAAACGATCTAGAATTTGCTACAAAAATCAATCCAAAAATTATTCTCCAAAAAATAGCTCTCTAAAACTCTTTTTCTAATCTCCCTGAAAAAACAGTACTCTCCACCTTCCCTTCAGCCGAGCCCGCATCGCGAGCTTCAGCAGCCCCCCAATCGCGCGATCTGTGTGATCCACAAAACTTCCAAAAATGCCCCAGATGTTGTCGGCTGAGTATATGACTCGGGCCGAGTGGGAGCTGATCGGTCAGGAACTCGGCCCGTGTCGCATCTCGCTCGGGCTCAGGATTGGCGACTCGGTCGGCTGCTCAGCGTGTGCTCGGGTGCTGCTCGGGATGTGCTCGGGGGATACTCGGGGCACGCCATCTGGTCGAGTAGTTGACCTGCTCGGCCCGCATCAGCCGAATCTGCGGCTCCTTCAGTGTGTCATGGCTCGGCCCGAGCTGCAGCTGCTTGGGCCGAGCATTTTCTGGGAAATCACCCTGCTGCTGCTGTCTCTCTCTGTCTCCTTCTTCTTTCTCCTTCTTCTCCTCCTTCGGCTCCGAGAACGCAGCGAACTCCTCCAGAGCCCTGCCAACAAGCTCATGAGCATGTCGGATGTGTCCAAACCCAGGCGGGGGTCCAAATCGCTCCAAAATCCCTGAAAACTCAAAATATATTGTGAGACTTGAAATATCGTCAGAAATACCAAAATCGCAGTAAAAAGTGGGATTTGGATGCGGGGATGACATGCAATGCGATGGAAATATGATATGAAAATGATGTAAAATATGGACACATCAAGGGCGAAGAGGGTAGCTGATCAGAAGGAGGAGGAGATGGTTCAGCGAGAAAAATGTTTAACGGTTCTCCAGACGACGAATGACATGGAGGAACCATGAGAGCGATCGACAGAGGCTAGGTCAAATAAGCACCGAGAAACGAACAGACATGATACCTCAAAGTTGTCGATCTACTAACAAGCAACACTCAAGCAACCAAACGAAAGAGTAAGATCGAGTGTAGGCTCGACGAATTCGGAGGAGAGAACGACAATAGTTTCGAGTAGGGAGACAATCGGTTTTCAGTCAGAGGAGAGAGAAAACGCGGGTCGAAAGAACTGTCTCGATGTTTATAAGAAAGGGGCGAATTAATCTGGGCCGTTGGATCAAAGAATCGACGGCTCAGATTGAAGCAGTGAACCGCCACAACCGGATACAGTCGACTGATGAACAAAAGTCAGTCGACTGGCTGAAGTGAAAAGAAATAAGCTAAGGATGATAGACAGTCGACTGTTGATTAATACACAGTCACATGTCTGAGGGACAGTCGACTATATTATACCCTTCAGTCGACTGACTGAGAATCAGTAAAACTTATCAAAAAGACAGAGAGTACTGTCGAATTTTGACAAAGATGACAGGCGCCTGATGACTAAAATGCAGTCGCCTGTTGATCAAACAGTTGACTGTAAATTTGTCACCGGTCGCCTGTGCGAAAGATACAATCTGCAGACAGAGAGAAGAGAGTAGGGCAGTCGACTATCGAAGAACAGACAGTCGTCTGTCCTGGTCCAAAAATGCACAGTGAGATAAAAATCCAGAGGATATGAACACTCACCCTAGGACCTATACTCCAATCATAAACTCATCATAAAATCAATGTTACACGATAAATCATCTCTAAAACAAATTTCTTAAAACAATCTGAAAACACATGTAATCAGAGAAATCTCAATTGCCTTTCTTAAAACAAATATAAGATATATCAAAAGAAGAGAGGCAACATGATGATATGAGCTCGAAAAGTGTTATAACAAGTAAGTTGAGCTCCTAAATTTCAGATTCACCCATAATCCCTAATTCTCCACGCAACCTCACAAATGAATCTTCTTTAAGAGGTGTTGTGAAGATGTCGGCAATTTGTTTTTGGGTTTCAATGTACTCTAAGATGATGTCCTTCTTAGCTACATGATCATTAATAAAGTGGTGTCTCACATCTATGTGTTTGGTACGGGAGTAATGTACCGGATTCTTAGAAAGACATATGGCACTTTGGTTATCAACCATAATAGGGCAAGTATCACAATTGACACCATAGTCCATAAGAGTGTGTCACATCCAAAGAACTTGTGCACGTGCAAGACCCGCGGCAATATATTTCGCTTAAGTCGTGGACAATGATACCGAGTTCTGTTTCTTGGAAAACCAAGAAACTAAGGAATTTCCTATGAAATGGCAAGTGCCACTAGTACTTTTCCTATCAGATTTGCATCCGGCAAAGTCGGCATCACTATATGAGATTAACTCATATGTGCTAGATTTAGGGTAAAGTATCCCATAATTAGTGACTGATTGAGATAACGAAATATTCGTTTAACTGCAATCAAGTGTGACTCCTTAGGTCTAGCTTGATATCTAGCACACAAGCATACGGAAAACATGATATCGGGCCTACTAGCAGTTAAATAAAGTAAGCTACCGATCATACCTCGATATAGACGAACGTCTACATCTTTTCCGTTCTCATCCTTGTGTAGATGAGTTGTCGTACTCATGGGAGTCTTTTTGCTTGAAGACGATTCCATCCCGAATCGCTTGATAAGCTCCCCTGTGTACTTCGTTTGATGTATGAACGTTCCATCCTTCATTTGTCAAATTTGTAGTCTAAGGAAATAGGTGAGCTCTTCCATGTGGCTCATCTCAAATTCATCCTTCATAGACTTAGAAAATTCTTGACAAAGATTAAAGTTAGTAGAACCAAATATTATATCGTCTACATAAACTTGAAGCAAAAGGATGTCATTTTCATAATCTTTAATGAAAAGAGCGGAATCACCTTCTCCCATTTTAAAACCTAAATCCAAAAGAAATGTCTTGAGTTGATCATACCAAGCTCTAGGAGCTTGTCTCAACCTATACAACGCTTTTTTAAGTTTGAAAACATGGTTTGGAAATTTTTCATGTATGAAACCGGGAGGTTGAGAAACATACATTTCTTCATTGACAATCCCATTTAAAAATTTACTTTTAACATCCATTTGAAATAATTTAAAATTCTTATGAGATGCAAAATATAAAAGCAATCTAATAGCTTCTAATCTAGCTACGGTGGTAAAGGATTCTTCGAAATCAATACCTTCCTCTTGCCGGTAGCCTTAAGCTACTAACCTTGCTTTATTCCTTGTGATTACCTAGTTCTCATCGGTCTTGTTCTTGAAGATCCATTTGGTCCCAATAACTTGGTGACCACTTGGAAGAGGAACGAGCTCCCAAACCGCATTTCTCTCGAATTGCATTAGTTCTTCTTCCATTGCCACTATCCAAAAGCTATCCTCACAAGCTTCTTGGATGTTCTTTGGCTCAATAGTTGAGACAACTGCGCAATGAGAGAATTCTTCAATTCTTGACCTCGTTCGAATACCCACACCAATATCTCCAATAATTTGGTCATGAGGGTGGTTGCGAACGGTTGGGTAAGCTTTGGGTATTCCTGCATCACTTGGAACATCTTCAACAATCTCATTAGTAGTGTTAGTCTCAATAAAAGTATCATTAATCTTAACATTACAAAGAGAATCACAAATAGCATCTACACTATCATCAATAACATGAGGAAAATCAAAATCTTCATAAAATGATACGTGTAGTGATTCCTCGATCGTTGAGGAGGTTTTGTTGTATATCCGGTAGGCTTTACTACGTGTGGAATATCCAACAAAATCCCTTCATCAGATCTTGGCTCAAATTTATCTAAATTACCAAAGTTGTTTTTGATAAAACATTTTGAACCGAAAACTCGAAAATATTTAACTTGAGGCTTTTTATCATAAAATAACCCAAAACAAGTTTTGTTCGTTCGGGGTCTCACTAGGATCCTATTGAGCACATAACATGGTGTGTGCACCGCTTCTGCTAAAAATTGTAATCCAAGATGACTATCATAGAGCATAGTGCGAGCACACTCAATAAGAGTCCTATTCTTTCTCTCTACAACACCATTTTGTGGTGGAGCCCGAGGAAATGAAAAATTGTGAGTTATCCCGGTGTCATCACAAAACTTAGTAAAAGACTCATTCTCAAATTCTCCTCCACGATCACTACGGATAGTGATAATGGTGGATCCTAAGAGATTCTGAATCTTCTTTGCAAATATGGTAAACTCTTCATAAGCTTCATTCTTATTAGTTAAGAATGAAACCCAAGTAAATCTAGAGAAGTCGTCAACGACAACTAGTACATAATGAGCATTACCTAACGAATCGGTTCTAGCTGGCCCAAACAATTCTAGATGAAGAAGTTCTAGGGGCCTCTTAGAAGTAATCCCTTCTTTAAGCTTAAAAGATGATTTACTTAGTTTACCTCTTTGACATGAATCACAAAAGTTTTTCTTACTAAATGCAATTTTAGGAAAACCTTTGACTAGATCATGATTAGCTAACTTATATAAGTGCTTGAAGTGAACATGACCAAAACGGCGATGCCATAATAGGTGTTCACTTGTATTAGCAACTAAGCAGTGTTATACGGTTTTAGGCAAGCTCAAATAATAAATATTTTTACGCCTAATACCAGAAAATTAAACATTCGAATTAGAATGAACAATTTTACACAATCCTTCTCCAAAGTTAACCTTGTAACCTTTGTCACAAAGTTGACTAATGGAAATGAGATTGTGACATAAACCCCTAACAAGAAATACATTAGTAATTAAGGATTTTGAAGGGTTACCGACAATACCTACTCCAATGATGGTTCCCTTTTGGTTACCTCTAAAAGTGACCGTTGCAACATCCTTGATGCTAATTACTTCGGAGAGCAATAAGGGATCTCCCGTCATATGTTTGGAGCAACCACTATCGAGAATCCATACTTTCCTTTTAGAGATAATATTACCTTTATTGTTCTTATTCTTTCTCTTGGGTACCTATATAATATACTATAAGCTCATGGTACCCAATGTTTGTTGGGTCCAAAGGGATTAGCCTTTTGGAAGCCAAGTCCAAGTGGACTTCTGCTTCCCAACATAATTACCATTATTAATAACATCATGAAAATAGGAATCAACATAAGCATTCCTATCATTTAAGTTAGTGTTCTTAGGACCCCAAATAGTGTATGTTTTGGGAGCCCCTTTCCTAGTTGCATGCATACTTGTTAGATTTCTATGTGGTGCATGCTTCTTAGGAACATGGTTTCTAGCATAAACATGAGGTGGTGGATATGCATACGACATATGAGGGTTATATGTATGCTTGGGAACATGCATGTCGTATGGAACATATGGGTTATGCATGACATGTGGAGGATGTGCATATATGTAAGAATGTGCGTATGAGCATATGGGTGTATAGGAGCGCGTACATGAGAATTTCTCATGTGTGGATTTGTGCGTGTCCGTGGGTGTGGAGCATAAAAAGTGTCATGAGTTTCCACTTATGAAGTAGGAGGTTTCCTACGTGAATGAATGTTGGTGTACATGTAAGCATGGCTTCTCTTTTAGTTTCCACCCTTAGTGGGTTTCTTGCCAAAAGGAAGAGATGGTGAAGTGGTGACTTTCTTGGTAGGTTTGCTACCTATAGTGTCTTTGACACCACTTGTGGATGCACCGGAGGAAGGCCTCACAAAGTCTATAGTGACACCACTATAGGATGTACGATCATTGGATGCATTTGCTTTTACAAAACCAAGACCAACACGATGTGTGGTCGGAGATTGATTTGCAAGCAAATCGTCCAATTGTCCTGTTCCCTTATTGAATCTCACAATACGGGAGGACATGAGCTCATATTTCTTCTTAAGAGAAGAAATGTTGGTATCCAAGGTGGACACTCGTGCTTTGAGCTCGTGCACTTGGGTTTTAAGAGAATCGTTCTCTAAACCCAATTGTGTGTGTCGTGTAACTAGATCACTATTATCCTTAGGATGTGTTTGATCTAATTGAGATTTGAGGGTATTCACCTCATTTCTTAAAGTGACATTTAAGAAGCTAAATTTGCTTTCTCAAGAGTTAAAGTATCAACAATGGTGTCATTGTTGATAATGCATGGAATGTATGAATTGCTAACATTCAATTTCTTTAAGCCAGTATATCTAAGCATTAGAGATTGATACTTAGCAAACAATTCTTCATTAGCAATTCGTAATTCATCCATTGTTACCTCGGTTTCATCCATGTCGGGATCACTCTCATCGGAGAGTGGATCTTCTCGGGCCATGATACACATGTGGGCACTTTCACCCTTCTCATCATCGGAATCACTTGATGAGTCTCCACTTGAGTCATCGAAGGTGCCGAAGAGTCCTTTCTTCTTGTCTCGCTTATTCTTGTCGGACTTGTGATACTTCAGAACCTTCCACTTCTCTTTGTTTCTTAGCATTGGGCAATCCTTCTTGATGTGCCCTGGCTTGTTACACTTAAAGCTAAGAGAGGAAGTAATATTAGTAGACTCAAATCTTTTGTTAGAAGAAAATTTACCTTTGCGGAAGAAGCGTTGGAACTTCTTCGCCATTTGGGCCATTTTTCCCAAATCCATCTCATCTTCTGAATCTTCACTATCGGAGGATGAGGAATTGGCGTTGAATGCCAAAGCTTTCTTCTTGGCCTCCGAAGGATTCATCAAAGCTCGAATCTTTAATCGGTTCTCCTGTCTTACCTCATAAGACATGAGAGTCCCGATAAGATTCACAACTGTGTAGGTCTTCAAGTCGTTAACATCCTCGATGGTGATAGCTCTTCTTTCCCATTTGGAGGTCATTCCCATTATGATCTTTCTTACCTTGTCTTGTTCGGAATAGACTTAACCAAGAGCTTCCAATTCATTGGTGATGTCGGTAAAACGTCCGTACATCAATGCTATGCTTTCATTTTCCTGCATATGAAACATATCGAAGTTTTGCACGGCAACATAAAGTTTAGAAAGTTTTACCTTGTTCGTTCCCTCATGGGTAACGACGAGATGGTTCCAAATTTGATATGCACTCTTACATGTGCATATCTTGTTGTACTCATTCGGGTCCAACGCACAATGAAAAGCGTTCATTGCTTTTGCATTGTTGACTTCGGTGGATTTCTCGGAAATCGTCTATTTTTTGAAATCCTCTTCGGTGGGCTCGACGTATTCCTTGTGGATGGTTCTCCAAAGCGAAGCGCTCCTTAGGAACGTCTCCATCCTGCATTTCCAATAGCCGAAATTCGTGACATTGAAACACGGGGAACGCACCGTTGATTGACCTTCGAAAAGAGTGGACGCTTTATCACGATCGTGATTGTCGTACGAAGGCGGTGGAGGAACGTTGTTGTTGTTGGATGCCATTGCTATAACCTTGTGCTCTGATACCAATTGTAAGGACCCTGGCTATGGAGAAAACACTAGAAGGGGGTTGAATAATGTTTAAGCAATTTAAAATGATAGTTACACCAATTTAAAAGCTAACCAACAAAATAATGCGGAATAGAAATTAAACCGAAATTGAAACAAATGCAAACGCAAGGATGTTTCAAGGGTTCGGATTACCCAAGTCACTTCCCGACTTGTTCCCGGTAATCCTACGTCCCTTCCACCCGGATACCTCTGGATACTCAAGTTAGAACCCTAACTTGAGGTTTCCTTAAAACCCACTTGTAGCAACCCTACAAGTGAAATCGAAATACAATCGATTGTCCTTGACTCCCACAACTTGGGACCAAGCAAACCACTCTCACAACCCGAGAGCAAATTCAAATAACGAAGGTAATGAAATATGAGAGCAACACTTACAATCACCTATGCCTTGAAGTAGAACCTGAAGGAGAAGTGTGTTGTGTGTTGAAGACTCTCTTGGAAGAGAGGAAAAGCCCTTTCTCTTGACTGCATCAAATGCCTAGAAGATGTCTCTTTGATTCTAGGTCGGAGAGCAAGAGATTGAAGATAGGAATTCTTAGGGCTTTAGTATTTGAGAGCTTTGATCTTGAGAATGAAAGCTTGTAAGATTTTGCAATGGAATATCTAACCTTTCAATGGAACAGTAGATGCTCCTTATATAGGTTTCTCAAACCCATAAAACAGATTTAGCAAAAACCCTTTTGGAATCCGTGAGAAAACTCTCAACGGATAGAATCTGCGCTCGCGACAGTCGACTGTTGAAGAAACCACAGTCGACTGTTGCACAGTCAGATAGGGTAGGTAAGAATGCATAACGGTAACTTACCATGTGGACAGTCGACTGATGAAGCATAGACAGTCGACTGTTGAACCAACAGGCGAATGTAAATCCTACTACAGGCGACTGGCCGTAAGTTACGTAAGTTAAAGAATTCTGGAAAACATCTGGGATAACAGGACAGACAACTGACGAGGAGATAACAGTCGACTGTTAATCAGAACCGGCGACTGTAAGTCCTTCTACAGACGACTGTCAAAACCCTGAGAATTTTCAGAGAGCTGAGTCAACAAATTGGCTCACAGACAGACGAATGATGCAGCATTGACAGTCGACTGATCTAATGGACAGTCGACTGTAAACTCAACATTAGTCGTCTGGCCATAAAATACAGATCAATAGATTTTGGGCAGATGACAGACAGGCGACTGTTTTACAAAACACAGTCGACTGTCACTTGGACAGTTGCATGTGAATGTTCAAGAGTCGCCTGTGGGAATTAATACAGAGAAGACCAAAACTAGACTGTAAAAGTTTGTGCATAACAGACGACTGTAGAACAAAACACAGTCGACTGTTTTTGAGACAGTCGACTGTACACCGTTCAGCAGTCGACTATTATATACAATACAAGCACAATCTAGTTTGAAATGAATTGGAGTCAGAGGAAGCTTGAACTAAAGACATCCTAAGACAGAAATGAAGATGTGTGTGTGCTCCAACAATATTCTACTTCTAAGCTACATACTAGAAGAGATAAAAGAAATTTACATTGATGAATTCTCTCTTCTATCCAACGCATGAGCTTGAAGTCTTCATGGAGCTTCAATCATCATCTACGATCATCCAATCCATTTCATTTGCCTTCAATGATCTTTGAGTGTCATCCATTGCAAGTAGATCTTCATAATAAGCTTAGGCAATGGATTAACTATAAAATAGGGGATTAGTCCCAAGTATTTATGTTTGTTCATCATTAACACCAAGTAGGGAGAAGTCCAGTACTCAACAGAAGGGACCTTCCCCCTCGCAACTGAACGGCATTGTCATGTCATCAGCCGCAAAATGAAGGGGCCACCCCCTTGCAACTGAACGATCCTATCATGTCGTCAGTATTAAGACGAAGGGGCCACCCCATCGTAACTGAACGACCATGTCGTGTCGTCAGCTGTAAGACGAAGGGGTCATCCCCTTGCAATTGAATGACCATGTCGTGTTGTCAGTCATAAGACGAAGGGGCCACCCCCTCGCAACTAAACGAACCTGTCGTAAGACGAAGGGGCCACTCCTCTCGCAACTGAACAACCATGTCGTAAGATGAAGGGGCCACCCCCTCGCAACTGAACGACCATGTCGTGTCGTCAGTCGTAAGACGAAGTGGCCACCCCCTCGCAACTGAACGATCCTATCGTGTCGTCAATTGTAAGACAAAGGGGCCACCCCCCCTCGCAACTGAACGACCATATCGTGTCGTGAGTCGTAAGACGAAGGGGCCACCCCCTCGCAACTGAACGACCTTATCGTGTCGTCAGTCGTAAGACGAATGGGCCACCCCTTGCAACTGAAGGGCCATATCATGTCGTCAGTCGTAAGACGAAGGGGCCACACCCTTACAACTAAACGACCCTATCGTGTTGTCAGCCGTAAGACAAGGGGGCCACCCACTCGCAACTGAATGACGCTATCGTGTCGTCAGCCGTAAGACGATTGGATTACCCCCTTCACAACTGAACGAAGTGGTCTATCTTAGATATGATTCAACGACTTAACCCTTGATATCTTGAACAAGGGCGTAACCCGTTGAAAGAGGCCAACAGGCAATATGACCACCCATATGAATAATGACAAACAAAGAGATAAAAGTCGACCATTTTTGGCATTATCTTACATTACAAAATTGTCATTATGCGACAAGTGCCCCCAATATATTTAAAAATTTGGTGGGGGTAAGAAGAGCATTAAGATCTCTCAGCAAATCAAGATGTCCACTGTCGCCTTCTATTGAAGCAACATGCTCTTGATTCCCCGGAGCACCACCATCTGCATCTTCACCTGTCGCGGTGACAACTTCGCCAACGGGAGTGGCCCCTCCATGTCTTAACTTTGATCATCGCCTTCAACGATCAGAAAAAGCACGGGGATCTGGTTAATCTCAGCGGGATATCAGGGAATCGGTCTTTTACTTCTAACCTTTACTGCTCATACCCATATGTATATAATTTGTCGAAGTCGGGCAATGTATCCTTATATTCTTTGACCAGCTTATCCGCGATGTCCTCTGTGTCCACTCCCCGAAAGTTGTCAGCGAGTCAAGAAAGGAGCTCATTCTCTCTAACTTCCCACTTGGCCTTCTCCTCCAGTAACGTCTTTTTCGCTCGCTCCCTCGAGGCAGTTTGGGCAGCCTCCCTCTTACGAGACTCACTTAACTCGTGTTCGAGTTCGAGCACCAGTGACCGTCTCAATTTACACAGAAGCTACAGTCTATCCAGCTTCGCCTGAGATTTCTCGATGGACAGTTTGACTGCCCCCAATGTGTCTTTGTGGTTGGCAATCATCGATGCACGTCAGCGCAACGCAGCATTAGTCACAAGAGCCTATATACAAGTTATAGCTGTCAACATCCATGCCTGCTTCATCCATAATGAAGACTAGCGCAATAGTTACCTGAACGTTCGCATGGATGACAATTGAAGTGATTCCTCATAATCGACCCTCTCCAAGACGGCCCTATCTCACGGAAGGGTCGTATTTTTGGCGGTCCTTGAGGCGGTCCTGCAATCCAAAAGAGTAGAATCGCCTTTCTTGATCAGAACAATCAAATGGGGCCTGAGATGATCGATTTTCTAGTAAAAGCGATCTAAATTCTTCGGGAATATCCTTAGCCAAAGGCACTGGAGGGAACAGGCCCCCCAAGACCAGTAATCCTGATGTAGAATGGGCTCCGAAAGAGGTGGGGACTCCCCTAAATTTCATTCTAAAGGAGCCCCATGTTCCTGCGCATGGGGATGGGCCTCGTCGCGTAATTGACTCGCATCCAAAGATGCAGGCCAACCCACAGCATCATTCGACCCGAACAACTCCGAGTTACTAAGGCGAAGTTGCCACCTCCTTTTCTTCCCCTCAACTGCAACCACCTCAAATTCGGTGGGGGACTTTTTCTTTTTCTTCCACTAAAGACGAGCCAGCTGAGAAGCCCCATGAACGACAATGGGCAAATCCTCTGAGGCATGTGCCACTCATTCCTCCAGAAGGGGCACTTGAGGAGATAATATACTCTCCGCAGCTTCTCTGATAGAAGCCTTGACCCCCTTCCTTAATGCAGGGTCCATCTGGTACTCCAGACCAACAATGTCTGCAAGGAAAAAACAAAATTCAATAAGACAAAGATCAAACGGTTGATGGTTAGAGTCGGATCGACCTTTCGTCCATACAGTCTAGTGTAGCACCGAGTCAGACCATAACCACTTCGGTTTCCTTATCCTCTCTGGCAGATTCAACAATACATCAGCGACTTCCTTCTCCTCTTTAGAAAAAGGCTTGTCCTCAGCCGGACCCAAATCAGTACACCCCATTTGGTGCAAAAGCTCACCTCGTCCTGAAAGACCACAAATACGAACTCGTCATTCCAATTTGAATGCGAGGAAGGGAGATTGTCAAATAGCTTCCTGCCTCGACGGGCTGTTATCGTAATTCTTGAGGGGAGGAATCAAGAAGAAGTAATTCAACAACCACATCGTCTGTTCAACCTTCTTCATCACGATGAAACCGAGCAACACCCCTATGGCGTTTGGCATCAGCTGGCAAAGTGTGCACTTTCTACATGTTTTCAATATCATTCATCTAAATGTGACATCAAACTTCACGTGTTTACTTTTGTGTATTGCGAGATAAAAATCTATGTGTGCGTGTGTGTGGACATCTTATTAAGTCGGTTGACGAGATCAAAACCCCGCGTGCGTGCGTGTGTGGACATTTATGAAGTAAATTGACAATGTCGTGTAATGACATGAAATGCAAAACATTGCTGAACTTACATGAATTGCTTGAACTTCTTAAAACCATAGACATACAGGCCGGTTTGGTCTAATCATAGATATTGCATACCAAGATTTGGCTATTCCCGTGTGCCAGTTTGGCTAGTCTGGCTCGTGTTCCAGTATTACAACTTATGATGGCCAGTTTAGCTGATTCTGGCTCGTAGTTCAGAAAGTACACGTGGGTGGGGTTAGGTTCGCGGGCACTAGTCGGAAGTAAACAGGTCACCTTCGAGGGTACGAGAAGGTCGATTCACTTGCTTACTACCTAACGACATGAACCTTAGTCACTGAATTACGCACACTAATGAACATCCTGAAAATGTTATATTGAACATGTATAAAGTTCCATTTAAAATAGAACTGCCATGCTAATGTAATCTCTGTTCGAACTGCTTAGAAATGTTAATTGTTCATTCATTCTTAAATACTTTAATTGCCATGAAAATTGCTTTTGAAAACCTTGCCAAGGGTCAATTCTACTAACATTTTCTATCTTGCCGAGCGACCCTTGCTGACGTATATTTCCTTGTATTCTATCTTGTGAAATATACGTCAGGTTTGAGATAGAGGAGAATACTTTAAGACTGAGCAGGTTGACCAGGAGTACCCGGACACTGAGATCCACTGCTGAGGAAAGGCGTGCTTCCGCAACACCGCTAAAGAATTAACATTTGTCGTTGTAATCTCATTCAATGTAATTTCTTTGATGTAACTGTTTCTAATGGCCATGTTAGGCTTTATTTGTGTACATGTAATTCTGGACTTTGACTTTGTAATAATGATGATCTGTATTGTTCTGAGTTCGCATGCAAGAACCTGAAATGTCGTAATCACAGACGCTTATTGTGCTTAAGTCAAAGAAGGAAGAAAAAAGTACTTCTTCTTTGCTTTAAGCACATGCGGACCCGCCCGCGTCCTCGCTCCCAAGTATTATGGGAAGCGGGGAGTGACAAATTTTAGTGGTGGCCCATGCAGGTCTCGCATTCTGTGAAATACTCGAAACAAGATGGATGTCATTATTAGCCAGATTGTCTAAATAAATCTTGTATGCAAATGTTTACCTTGTTTTTCTTGCAACATGGCTGGGAGACACAACACCAGGAACGTGAATGGAGCTGGTAAAAGTGGTACTTCCGATATCAATGAACTCCTCGGAGTTTTGAAAGGGATGTTGGAGATCCAGCCGTAGCTGATTCAGCAGGGTCAGCAACCTGCTCAGATTGCACCACCCCCCCCCCCCCCCCCCGAGCTGAACCCGGAGTTAATAAATCCCAAGAGCTTCTCTTGGAAAGAAGGGCCTCTGGATGCTGAAGAATGGGCCCAAGGGACTGAGGACAAGCTGAGTGCTGCTCGTATCCCACAGGCAGTATGGGTCGATGTCGCGAAGCTCAGCTGACTAATAATGCTAGGAGTTGGTGGCAACTGAAAGAAAGTCGTTTGGTCAGGCCTATCTCTTAGGGCATGTTCCAGGAACGGTTCAATGCCAAGTATTTTCCCAAGACGGCCAAGCGGGAACTTCAGCAGTGCTTCGCTAATCTGGTCCAAGGAGATAGGACCATTGACGAGTATGAGGCCGAGTTTTCTATGCTCAGTCACTTTGCACCCCACATGGTCGAGGATCCAGAGGATTGTGCATTTCAGTTCCGCCAAGGCATGAACCCCAAAGTTCAAGCCTCCATGACCTCGACAAAACTCACGACCCTTCAGGACGTTTTGGATGCTGCACGGAGCCATGAAGTCGTGGTGAGACTCCCAGTGGGACCTCAAACTGGAGGAAGCAAGCGTCCACTAGAGCCGCCATGGAATGATCTCTATCCAACCCAGACCACCAACTTCAAAAGGCCTGTAACTCCAGCAGACTCTAGATCTACATTAGTGTTTCACCATTGTAACCGACTGGGGCACGCCAAGAAAGATTGTCATGTGTTGTTGGACCAGTGCTTGGTGTGCGGATCACCTGACCATATTGTGAGAAACTGCCCTCGTCGCACTAACAATCCAGTGACCTAAACTATGGTAGCATCAGGATCAATGCAACGGGGACCACCTCTGGCCCCTCAGTGTCAAGTTCTCCAACAGGCCAAGCCCGAATGCAGTCGTCACCAAACTATCTCTATGGTTGCCGAGGAAGTTAGGGTCAATGAGCAAGTGACTGATGATGATATCTGAACCTGTCCTATCATCGCATTTAATGATTCATATCATAAATGCATCTATCTTTGCCTTGTCATATCCTAGGTGTTGCTTTGATTGTTGTTGTTTCAATCTTGGATCCTTTCGATTCTGAGGTTTTCATTCCTCTATATGTCTCCTACTTTCTTGACATTGTGATATCACTTCTTGCTTTGTCTGTCAGGTGCTTCCCTGATTCTTATCCAGCTTAAGAAATTCTGAGGGTGGAATTTTTCTTAAGGTGGGTAGAATGTAACGGCCACGTTCTGTCGTACGTATTTTCGTACGTACTTCATTTTATGCATCGTATTGTGTGTATTTTCGCTCTTTGATTTTTATAGTATTGTCCTTAGCTCAGACTCACGATCGGACCCCGTATTCATGATCCTCTCGATGACGCGATCATCCCGGTATTTTCCTTATAATTTTTGGACGACACCGAGTAGAGGGGCAAAATTGTAATAAATCTAATATATTTTAAACTATACCTTTCTATTTAAAATTCTAAATCTAATTATTTTCTATACTAATTTTTCAAAATTCGAAATTCTTAAATCTAACTTTTTAACTAAATTTATTTCTATAAAAGCTAAGACCCTAACTTCTTTTGCTTGCATGCGGTTCCCAAAACCCCACGTCTAGCAACCACCTCGCCATATGCACTCTCCCCAAAAGCCACGTTTGAAACTAACTCCGATCTCTCCCCATGCACGCACAAACATTGCAACCGCCCATGTTCCTTCCCACCTTCAAAGCCTCGACGACGGCCTTCTCCTCAGCAACACAAACAGTGACCCCTATTGAACTCAACCACCGATGAGCACCGTTGAAACCCCACTGAAGCCCAAGCCCGCAACCTCCTATGCCATCTCCTAACCTCGAACCCAACTCCCCATCAACTCTGATGACCCGCTACCCTTCCAATCCTTCCTCCTTTCACTCTCCCACACCCCTCCTCCCAACCTGCTGCGCCCACACCCCATCAGACCTCAACTCTGATCCCGTCGACCTCCTCAAACCCAGCCCCGAACATCGCTCCACCCATCTTCGTCCAACACCAACACGGACCTCATCTCTCCTCCGACCACCTTAAACGACAGCGCTTCCCCATCCTCTTAAACAACCCCGACGACACCCTTGTCGGATCCCAAAGCGCCCTCCCAACCCTCTCAGCCCTGAGCTGCCTTCTCACCACCCTCACGAACTTACGCCATCCCCTTCACCTCCTTAGCCCCGTCGACCATCACCACAGTCACCTCCTCGACACTCCCAAGCGCCCTCCGACCACCTGCCACCTCATCGCCAATCTCCTCCCTCCGACATCCACATAGGCCAGCAACCACCTCTACCGCACCCTGTCTGACTCCTCCTCCGACCTCAACACGCGGGCACGCCCTTCGATTGTCCGCCGCCTCCTTGTCGAACCCCCAGCAGCTCGAGATGCAGTCGTCGTGTCGCCACCCTGTCCCGCCGCGAGTGGAAGCCCTCGGAGCCTCAGCCCATTGAACAGCCCTCCTCGTTCCGCAACAATCACCCTCACCCTCAGTCACCACCGAACCCTCGACGCTTTGCCGCCGACCAACATCGCCGCCTCTACATACTGGGACATCGAGCATGTACACGTAAGTTTTTAATATCATGTGCATTAATGTTTATAACCTAGCAGTATATATATATATGTTAAAATATAGTGGATGTACGTATATTATTATTATTATACATAGGTTTTAGTTTGTAACTGTTAGTAATGAGATATCAGTACGTAAGTAGTTATATATGTTAGTTATTATACCAGTTTATAAGTTAGTTTCTAATAAGGGTAGTGTATATTGTTAGTGGATGTATTAATAATTTATGAGTGTAAACTAATGTTAGTTAGTAATGTTAGTAAGTTGGTTTTTTTTTAAATCAGTACGTTGCATAGTAATGGTATTTTAAAGTATACTTGAATTAATATTAGAACAGTACATATGTTAATATACTAGGTATATATATTATGTAAACAATGTTTGTAATAATTAATTTTTGTTGATTTAAGAATTTTAACTCAATATCATAAAACTAATGACGCAGAAAATATTCGTGCCTTTCATACGAACTCAGCGACACCAAAATCACCAAAACCAGGCAAGTGTGCACTTTTTACATGTTTTCAATATCGTTCATCTAAATGTGACATCAAACTTCATGTGTTTACTTTCGTGTATTGCGAGATAAAAATCTGTGTGTGCGTGTGTGTGGACATCTCATTAAGTCGATTGACGAGATCAAAACCATGCATGCATGTGTGTAGACATTTATTAAGTTAATTGACAGTGCCTTGTAACGACATGAAATGCAAAACATTGCTGAACGTACATGAATTGCTTAAACTGCTTGAAACCATAGACATGCGGGCCGGTTTGGGCTAATCATAGATATTACATGCCAAGATTTGGCTATTCTCGTGGCCGGTTTGGCTAGTCGGGCTCGTGTTTCAGTATTACAACTTATGATGGCCGGTTTGGCTGATTCTGGCTCGTGGTCCAGAAAGTACACGTGGGTGGGGTTGGGTTTACGAGCACTTGTTGGAAGTAAACGGGTCACCTTAGAGGGCATGAGAGGGTCGATTCACTTGCTTATCGCCTAACGATGTGAACCTTAGTCACTAAATTGCACACACTAATAAACATCCTGAAAATGTTATATTGAACATGTATAAAGTTCCATTTAAAATAGAACTATCATGCTAATGTAATCTCTATTCGAACTGCTTAGAAATGTTAATTGTTCATTCATTCTTAAATACTTTAATTGCCATGTAATTGCTTTTGAAAACCTTGACAAGGGTCAATTCTACTAACATTTTATATCTTGCCGAGCGACCCTCGCTGACGTATATTTCCTTGTTTTCTATCTTGTGAAATATACGTCAAGTTTGAGACAGCGGAGTATACTTTGAGTCTGAACAGGTTGACCAGGAGTACCCAGATGCTGAGATCCACTGCTGAGGAAAGGCGTGCTTCCGCAACACCGCTAAAGAATTAACATTTGTCGTTGTAATTTCATTCAATGTAATTTCTTTGATGTAACTGTTTCTAATGGCCATGTTAGGCCTTATTTGTGTACATGTAATTCTGGACTTCGGCTTTGTAATAATGATGATCTGTATTGTTCTGAGTTCGCATGCAAGAACCTGAAATGTCGTAATCACAGACGCTTATTGTGCTTTAGTTAAAGAAGGAAAAAAAGTACTTCTTCTTTGCTTTAAGCACATGCGGACACACTCGCGTCCTCGCTCCCAATTATTATGAGAAGCGGGGCGTGACAAATTGCTTGATTACATATGGCGCTATTTGATGCTCTTTATTGTTATATCTTCCGATGTTTTTATACCCTTGCCGGATGAAACTTCGTACATCTATTTAGGTTAAGCAATTGTTTCTAACGTTTTAGATCTAGTTTTACACACATACCGTGAGGATTCTGAGAGGATGATGTACCGCGATGATATATCTATGTGTGCATACCCGGAGGGACCTGAGAGGGCGATGATCTGCAAGGCTCATCTATGAAACTTGCTTGAAAACGTTATGAACTAATTGATAAACCACTAAAAGACTTTAATATTCATTGGTTGCAGACCCCTAACGAAATCAAAACTGTCACATGCTCCTCATTGATACCTTAGCTTCGACTCCCTCGTACTTGTTTTAGGAGTATTTTCACGTTTATTTAAAAACCATTGTCACGATTTTTGCACCTTCGAAAGGTGGTGGGTATTCCTCGTTTTATTACTCTTTATAGACTGATTTTTTGGTATTGCTTGGCAACTGTCCTGTGGATACGATACCTGGACTCACCAAGATTATTATTGGATCGATCATTTACACTTGGGATAGCGCTCACATCTTTTGAGACGAGTCAAACATCTTGTACCACATGCTCACACCCAAAATGGGTTGGCAGAGTCATTGATAGAAAGACTCCAATGGATTACACGTCCAGTACTAATGAAATACCAGTTACCGGTGACTGCATAAGGATAAGCAATATTACATGTTGCTTCGGTAATAAAAAAATCAGACACTCTGGAGGTCAGAGTCTTTCTCCAATGCAACTTGCATATGGAATACCACCGAGCATCTCTGACTTGAGAATTTTCGGTTGTGCAGTCTATATCCCCATAGCACTACATAGTGGACAAAAATGGGTCATCAACATCGTCTAGGGATCTATGTAGGGTTTGACTTACCCTCAATAATAAGATACATAGAACCCCAAATGGCGAATTCATTCAAGGCACGTCTTGAAGAATGCGAATTTGATGAGACAACTTTCCCCAAATTGGGCCCAGATATTGCAAAATCTGGAGCTATACAAATAATATCGTGTGATACAAAATCATTAACCCACAATGATCTGGTAACCAAGTAATGTGAAGATGAGATCCTGAAGATCCTACACATTCAGAACACTGTTCACCAGTTACCGGATTCATTTACCGACAACCAGAAGATTGTCAAATCACACATTCCTGCTGCAAATACTCCAGCTAGGATTGACATCTTCGAGAAGGGATGCAATTCACCAACAGCAGAAGTGACTGTTTCTCAACTAAAAAGAGGCACACAACCATGCTTCAAGGAGAAAAATCCAAGAAAAAGAAAAACTCCTAGCTGACAATACCACCACAGAAAAATGAGCTCATGTCCATACCCTCACCCCTCCCGGAATCCACTACAGAGAAAAAGTCGGGAGAAACTAAAATATCATTAAACTATGTACGTACATGGGATGTGCTGGATAGAAAGAGTACAATGTCGACGATGACTTCGCATTTCATATTATCATTCAAGTCGTTGAAAGCGACGATGATAATGATCCACATTCCGTTGTTGAATGCAAATGAAGAAATGATTGGCCAAAGTGGAATGACGAAATAGAAGCAGAGCTGGACTCGCTTAAGAAATGCAAAGTCTTTGGACAAATAGTTCAGATACCAAATGGTGTCAAACATATGGGGTTATAAATGTGCATTTGTCAAAAAAAAGAAATGAAAATAATGAGATCGCACGCTACAAAGCAAGGCTTGTAGCACATGGATTTTCTCAAAGACCGAGTATAGACTATGAAGAAACATACTCAACGGTAATGGATGTGATCACTCTTTGATTTTTAATAAGCTTAACAACAAATGAAGTATTAGATATGCAGCTAATGGATGTTGTGACTCCATATCTATATGGAAATCTCGATAAAGAGATATATATGAAACTTCCTAATGGTTTTTCACTACCTACAAATTTAAAAGATAGACATCGAGACGCTTACTCTGTTAAGATACAATAATAATTATATGGTCTTAAACAATCGGGGAGGATGTGGTATAACAGACTCATCGAATTCCTTGTACAACTAGAATTCCACAACAATGAAGGCCGCCATTGCATCTTTATAAGAGCAAATGAAACATGATTCTTAATAATTGCAATCTACGTAGTCGATCTGAATCTCACAGGATCTCTTGAAGAGATCGCTCAGATATCTGTAAGCCTGACAAAAGATTTTGAAATGAAAGACTTGGGCAAAACAAAATTCTGCCTGGGCTTACAAATTGAACATCTAAAAGATGGAATCCTGTTGCACCAAACCACATACACAAAGAAATTATTACAAAGATTTCACATGTACCAATGTCATCCATTAAGTACACATATGTTAGTACGCTCTATGGATGCACATAAAGACACATTCTGTCCGCTGGAAGAGGGGGAGGATATAATTGGTCCTGAAGTCCCTTATCTGAGTGCTATTAGAGCACTTCTATATCTGGCCAACTGCACACGTCCCGATATAGCATTTGCAGTAAATTTACTAGTCAGATACAGTACAACGCTCATAAAGAGCCACTGGACCGAGGTTAAACATCTTCTGCGCTACCTCCAAGGGTCAAAAGATTTGGGCTTGTTTTACAAATGAGAATCATCATCCACCCTTGTTGGTTATGCTGATGCAGGATACATGTTTGATCCCCACAATGAAAAGTCACAAGCATGGTATGTGTTTACCTACTGTATGACGACAAATTCCTGAAAATACAAACCATGACGACGACCTTATCTAATCACCTAGAGATTCTCGCCATCCATGAATTAAGCAGCGAATGTGTCTGACTATGCTCAGTTGTACATCACATCCTGGTGACGGCTGAATTGAAGCCTGGTGACATTGAACCTACCACTATGTTTGAGGACAACGCTGCTTGCATTGCCCAGTTACATGGAAGCTACATCAAAGGCGATAGAACAAAGCACATGTCTCCTAAATTCTTCTGGACACATGAGCTACAAAGAGAAGGCAAGATAGACATTGGACAAGTGCAATCTAGTGACAACCTGACAGACATGTTCAATAAGTCACTTCTTACGGCTACTTTCAAGAAGTTTATACAAAAGATTGGAATGCGGCGCCTAAGATATCTGAAAGCTTAAGAGCTTGTACCGATCATGGGGAGTTAAAGGAATTTGTACTCTTTTTCCTTAGTAATGGTTTTTTCCCACATGGTTTTCCATAGCCAAGGTTTTAACGAGTCAAATCCTATTAACTCATGATCTGAAGTATCCACCCCTTGTGATACTTATTTGAGTAGAGTTCACACCTATGGCAGGATAAGGGAGAGTGTTGTAAATAGGATATCTATGTGAGAGGATAAGAGAGTATCTTTTTAAAAGATTGTATCCTATCCGTGTATGAACTCTTACATCCTCTATAAATTAAGGCTGGTGGTCTCCCAAGAAGATACCTTCACAACATTTATTTTTTTAGCTTTTATGTGGGATAAAAAATAGTGTTAATTGCATAAAAATACCCTCATGTTTGGACCATTTTAAGTAAATACACTGAGTTTCATTTTGTGACAAATTGATATCCTGTGGTGGATTATGGGCTAACGGTGTTAAATTGGACCGTTTTACCCCTCCTCCCATCTCTTCTCTATCTCTCTCTATGCCGACTCCTCTACCGACTCTCTCTCTCTCTCTCTCTCTCTCTCTCTCTCTCTCTCTCTCTCTCTCTCTCTCTCTCTCTCTCTCTCTCTCTCTCTCTCTCTCTCTCTCTCTCTCTCTCTCTAACGATTCTCTCTCTCTCTCTCTCTACCGTCTCTCTCTCTCTCTCTCTCTCTCTCTCTCTCTCTCTCTCTCTCTCTCTCTCTCTCTCTCTCTCTCTCTGGGGTGGGATGGTGCATGGGTTGTGTGCGTGGGTGTGTGTGCATGGCGTAGGGTGTGTGCGTGGGGTGTGTGCGCATTGGGGGGTGCGTGTGTGGTGTGTGCATGTGTGCGTGTGTGCGTGTGTGCTAGGGTGTGTGTGTGCGCGCGCGTGCATGTAGTGTGTGTTCCTGGGAGGGGGTGCATCGGTGTGTGTGGGGGGGGGCATAGGGTGTGGGTGTGTGTGCATGGGGGTTAGGGGGTGTGTGCATGGAGTGGGTGGGTGGCTGGGTGTGCATTGGTGTGTGTGTGTGTGTGTGTGTGTGTGTGTGTGTGTGTGTGTGCGTGCGTGGGGGGTGGCTGCTTGCACATGGGTGTGTGCGTGCGCGCATTGGTGGGTAGGTGGGTGTGTGCATTGGGGTGGGTGCGTGCATGGGTGGAGTGGGTGACACCCACGCACACGCGCACACGCGCACGGACGCACGCACACACACACCAATGCACACCCCCCCCCACATCCCAAGCACGCACGCACACACGCATACACACCAATGCACACACCCCCCCATCCCAAGCACACACACACCCATCCCAAGCACACACCGATGCACACACCCTAACCCTAACACACACACCCCACGCTCGCGCACACACCCATGCAAGCACCCACACTCCATGCACGTACCCATCCACCAATGCGCTGGCACACGCGCGCACACGCACACGCGCGCGCACACGCACACACACCCCCCCCCATGCACACAACCCACCCCACCAATGCACACACACACCAATGCAAGCACCCACACCCCATGTGTGCGCACACACCCCCATGCAAGCACCCACCCCCATGCAAGCACCCACCCCCATGCAAGCACCCACCCCCCTCCACACACACACACACACACACACACACACACACACACACACACACACACACCACACAAAAGCACCCACCCCCCTCCCCACACATGCGCGCGCAAGCACCCACACCCATGCATTCACCGACCCATCCATGCACACACACCCCCCTCAAGCACACAACCCACCCCACCCATGCACACACACACAACACCCCCCCCCCCCGATGCACACACACCCATGCACCCACCCACCCATGCACACACACCCCATGCACACACACACTCCAAGCACACACCCCCACGCGCGCGCATGCTCATACACACACCCCATGCACCCACCCACCCACTCCAAGCACATACCCACACGCGCGCGCATGCGCATACACACACACCCCATGCACCCACCCACCCATGCACACAAGAGAGAGAGGGAGAGAGGGGGGAGTCTGTAGAGAGATAGAGAGCATAGGTGGGGGAGAGAGAGAATCTGTAGAGAGATAGAGAGAATTGGGGGGAGAGAGAATATGTAGAGAGAGGATGTGTATAGAGAGAGAGAGATGGCTGGATGAGGTGAGGGGTATTTCCGTCCAAATTTCTTGTTTTTTGGAAGGAAAATTAAAAAAGGTATCAACTTGAAATCGGAGCTAAACGTTTGGGTATTAAAATTGATCAAAGTGAACCTCAAGATATTTACTTAAGAATGGTCCAAACGTGAGAGTATGTTTATGCAATTTACCCTTAAATAATAATAATAATACTGTTGTGAACGGTTATAAACCGGAGTTGGTTAAGATTCTGGGCTATCTTAGATATAGGCCCATATATATGTAGCACACGTTTGTATTCTCCCTACTTGCCTATAAATAAAGAGCTGTGGGCTCCTCCCACAGTAGTTGATTTATAACACGTTATCAGCACAAGCCTCTAAATTTTTCCACAAAAAATTTTTCGATTGTTGTGAAGGCAAAGGGAGATGGGAGAAACGAGCGTCGTCATTCGCGTAGGGCTTCGTCCAACCGTCGCTATATCCGGAGGACAGATATAGAGGTAAAACCCGCTAAAACGCTGTTTTTATCATACATATGATTGATCTACCCATAGATCTCGCAAGATCGATATATGAATTTGCTAAATCGCCTAAAAATGACGAACTTTTCGCCCCAAAAATCAAATTTTTAGGGTTTCTTCAACCCTAACCCATGCCCACCGGTGGCCTAGCCACCGGCAACCCCCCTCCTCCAATCGCGTCGTCGCCGCTCCCCCCGAAGGGGGGCGGCAGTTTGCGTCGCCGCCCCCCCCCCCCCCCCCCCCCCGAAGGGGGCGGCACTGCGACGCCGCCGTCCCCCCGAATGGGGGCGGCGAAGCGAGGCCACCGCCCCCCTGCGGAGGGGGCGGCGAAGCGATGCTACCGTCCCAGGGGGCGGCACCGGGAGGCCGCCGTCTCCCCCTGCAGGGGGCGGCAAAGCACTGCCGCCGTCCCCCCACAGGGGGGCGGCACCGGGAGGCCGCCGTCCCCCTTGCAGGGGGCGGCGATGATGCCGTCGTCATCCCCCCGCAGGGGGCGGCGTTAGGTCGCCGCTGCTCACCGCTGCTCCCCCCTACAGGGGCGACGATCTCTCTGTCGCCGCTCCCCCTACAGGGGGCGGGGGGTGATCTCGCCGCCACCCCCCCTGCAGGGGGCGGCGCTGTGACACCACCGCCCCCAGGGGGAGGCCCCGCCCCTTTTCCCCCGCAGCCGCCGCCCGACAGATAACCTAGGGACGACGGCGGCAAACCCTAGCCGCCGCCCCTACACTCTTTGGGCCTGAAGCCCAAACTCACAAAAAAATGGAAAACAGCCTTACGGGCCTGAAGCCCACAGGCAGACTGCGGGCCTCAGGCCCGTAGGCAAAACACAAAAAAAAAGGATTTGGATTGCGGGCCTGAAGCCCGCAGCCACACTGCGGGCTTCAGACCCACAGTTGACTTTCATTTTTCGGGAAAAAAAATTTTGGGAATAAAAGATAAAATCTACGAAAAAGGCTTTTTGGGCTAAAAATTGAGTAAAATGGCGTTTTTGGCGACCTAAAAATTCATGTAAATTGGGATTTTGGAAACTTTTGGGGCCCCCCTTTTTAGGGATAAATTAAAAAGGAAAACTATTTCCTTTTTCGAAGAACATGTTTAACTGCTGAGCTCTTTTCCAAATTTTTTGGATAAACTCTATTTGCACAACACTTGCATTAAATGATTTCTTCTGTAAAATCATCTATACATGTTTTGCATCACTGGCTTATTCTGTGGATAATTTATGCGTGGTTGTGCATTATATTTAAGCTTAATAATTAGGAAGATCCTGCGACCGCTCTGCCGTTAGTTACCTAACCTAACGGTGTATGACGTTGCCCAGTGATCCAATAATTATTAAGTGATTAAAATTATTTATCCTCATGCGAATATAACTGCCTGCGATGTCTGTGAATGAAAATATTGATGAGCACAATATTTCTGCATGAATGGCTAAATGCGGTTTTTGGATCGGCTGTTTAAGTCCCACATTTTATTTCCCGCACTTTTCTTTTATTTTAGAGAGATATTGTAGTGAGGAATTTATGTAAATGTCAAAGACAGAAGACCATTTTCCATGGAGACGGAGGCTACAATTGAAGCTGGAGATATTATATAGGACCCACGGGGTTTCCAAAGTTGTATTTTCCTTTTAAGCTTTAAATTGTGTAATATGGACTGTATGGACTTTGGACTCATTTTGTGGGACTGGCTGATCCACGCATTTAGCATTTCATTATATATTGCCTCCGCATGAAAATGTCTCTTTGATTAAAATATTAACTCATGCATATTTGTGCTCTGCTAGATAAATGGCTAAAATTGCAAGCGTCGATTTCGAAGTGCTGGATGCATCAGGTAGAAACTATCTGAGCTGGCAGCTAGATGTGACGTTTCACCTGCGGGCAAAGTCACTCATTACTGCTGTAACAGAAAAAGAAAATGTTAGCGATATAGAGAAGGCGCAAGCCATCATCTATATTCGCCGCCATGTGGACAAGACCTTAAAGGCTGGATACCTTACGGTCGAAGATCCACTTGAGCTGTGGACTGCCCTTGACGATAGGTATAAACATCAGAGAGATGTTATACTCACAAGGGCGCGATATGAGTGGGAGAACCTGAGACTGCAGGACTTTAAGTCCATTGCTGAGTACAACCCAGTAATTTTTAGCATCACCTCACGCCTGAAGTTGTGTGGTGAGAAAGTCTCAGAAGATCGCATACTGAAAAAGACGTATACGTCCTTCCATGAAAAAGATGCGATACTTATGCAGCAATACCGTGAACGCAAGTTCACCAAGTATTCTGGGCTGCTGTCATGTTTACTCATGGCCGAACAAAACAGAGAGCTTCTTCTCGCCACTCACAATATGCGCCCCCTGGTACTGCCCCTCTACCAGAAGCTCATCATACCTCTTCCTTCAAAAAGAAGAGAGATAATAAAAGAAAAGAAAGACCACAGAAAGGGGGACAACACAAAAGAGCCAAGGGCCAAGTACAACAACGAAAGAATAAAGGGAAGCGCAAGTTCACCTGGCGCAGGAATGACAACAAGAAAAATGATGCACCCACACCCAAGAGGGATTGGGAAGACTAGTGCCACAACTGTGGCATGAAAGGCCACTGGTCCAGAGTATGCAGGACCTCTCTGCATCTCCAGGAGCTTTATAAACAAAGCAAGAAAAAGAATGCTGAATCAAACCTGGTGGCTGCGAACAATGCAGTCAAGTTCACAGCAAAAGACTTCGAATCAGATGACATGCTTGATTAGCCTACTACATTTATCTTAGCATTTTATTTTCAGAACAATCTATTTTATGAGAGCCTTTATGTAATTTGATTTAGTTTTCTGAATGCAAATGTTTACTCATCTTTTTAGATTGGATGTTCTCATGACTGCTTGGTAGACAGTGCTTCGACACATACAATCCTTCAACACAAATGCTATTTCCATAGCATTGTACCGTATAAGAGCCCTATAAATACAATTTCAGGGCCATCGGACATAATTGAAGGTTCTGGGAATGCAACCTTGTTGCTTCCCAAAGGAACAGAAATTAAAATTAAAGATGCATTATACTTTCCGAATTCCAAGCGAAACTTACTAAGTTTCAAAGATATCCGTCTAAACGGATTCCACTTGTAAACAACAAATGTAAAAGAGAATGAATTACTGTATGTAACGTCTCAAGAAAATAGAATAAAAACCATACTTGAACGTTTTGAGAGCCTCTCATCGGGACTCTACCATACAAAGATTCGGAGAGAGGAAGCTAATTCAACGGAGCACCTGAAGTGCCCGACATCAGCCAAATTTTTTACTTTGGCATGATAGACTTGGCCACCCTGGATCTGTGATGATGCATCGCATTTTATCACAATCTCATGGGCATAACCTGAAGAACCAGAAGATTCTTCAGAAGGGAGAATTCCCTTGTGTACCCTGCTTCAAGGGTAAATTGATAACAAGGCCATCACGACTTAAAGTGGATATCGAGTCTCCAAGCTTCCTCGAAAGAATACATGGAGACATATGTGGACCCATCCACCCCCTAGTGGGCCTTTCCGGTACTTCATGGTATTGATTGATGCATCTTCGAAATATTCGTATGTGTGTCTACTTTCGACCCGCAACTTAGCTTTTCCAAAGCTCCTGGCATAAATTATAAAGTTGCGGGAGCATTTTCCAGACAACCAAATAAAGAAAATACGTCTGGATAATGCGAGAGAATTTACCTCCGGTTATTGACTATGAAGAAACATACTCCTGGTCATGGATGTGATCACCTTCAGATTCCTGATAAGCTTAACAGCAAAGGAAGGCCTAGATATGCAGCTAATGGATGTTGTGACTGCATATCTATACGATAATCTCGACAAGGAGATATACATGAAACTTCCTGACGGCTTTTCAATGCCTGCTAAAATAAAAGATAGACTACGGGACGTTTACTCTGTTAAGCTGCAAAGATCACTGTATGGTCTCAAACAATCAGGAAGGATAACAGACTCAGCAAATTCCTTGTTAAACAAGGATTCAATAACAATGAATTCTGCCCTTGTATCTTCATAAGAACAAAGGGAAAAGGATTCGTAATAAACGCTGTCTACGTAGATGATTTGAATCTCATTGGATCTCCTAAAGAGATCGCTGAGATATCTGTAAGCTAACAAAAGAATTTGAAATGAAAGACCTAGGCAAAACGAAATTCTTCCTTGGCTTACAGATTGAACATCTAAAAGATGGCATCATATTACATCAAACCACATACACAAAGAAAATGTTGCAAAGATTCCATATGGACCAATGTCATCAACTTAGTACACCTATGGTGGTACGATCTCTGGATGCACATGAAGACCCTTTCCGGCCGCTGGAAGAGGGGGAGGATATACTTGGTCCAGAAGTCCCTTATCTAAGTGCCATCGAAGCACTCTTATATCTGACAAACTGCACGCATCCCGACATAGCGTTCGCAATAAATTTGCTAGCCAGATACAGTGCAGCACCCACACAGCGTCACTGGACCGGAGTTAAGCACCTTCTGTGCTACCTCCAAGGGTCTACAGACCTGGGACTCTTCTACAAAAATGGAATATCATCCACACTTGCTGGATATGCTGATGCAGGTTATTTGTCTGATCCCCACAATGCAAAGTCACAGACATGGTATGTGTTTACCTTTGGTGGGACAGCCATTTCCTGGAGATCCATCAAGCAAACCTTGACGACGACCTCATCCAATCACATTGTAGGGATCGTCTAACCCTTGCAATACTAACAACATACACTAGAGGGGGGGTGAATAGTGTAATGGCAATAAAATTGTCCAATTAAAATTTAACTTGCAAATGTGGAATTATAAATGCAAGAGGAATTAAATAGCACAATCAATCCAAACGCAAACATAAAGTTTTACCCTGGTTCCCCAAACTTGGGTACATCCAGCCACACCAATATTCACTATATTCCCACACAGAGAAGTGAATACAAATCTCACAAGGAGATACCCCACAAAGAGGATTTATGCCCTACACAAGGACCCAACCAATCCTACACAAGGATCAAGACTCCCACATAGAGAATCACTAACTCCCACTCTGAGAATTAGGGTTAGCCCTACACTAGGACACTAGAACTCCCACAAAGAGAGTTAATTCCCACAAAGAGAATTCCCAAGTCCCACAAAGAGACAACCTCTCACAAAGAGAGAAACTCCCACAAAGAGAGTATCCTAATCCTACAAAGAGAAATAGGAAAACAAATTACACCATGTAAAGTAAATACTCTTACCTATGCCTTGAGATGCTTACTTATGAATGAATGCAAGGCATGGAAGAGGATCTCCAAGTGTTGGAATATGCTTGAGAGCACTTGGATGATTTCCCTTGAGCTGGACTTCAATGCATGAAGGAAGATGAATGCTCAATAGAGGGAAATGAGGGAGCTTAAGAGTGGCTTAAAGATCTCTTGAGATTTTCTATAGAGTCAAGAGTTATCAAGTGTTGTCAAGAGTTCTCAAGTGATGGCAGCACACTCATATATATAGGAATCCTATATCAAGCCCAAAAACCCAAAGAAACAGCCAAATAATCAAATCTGCAACGGCTAGAAACTGGGTGAAAACGACAGGAACTGTCGACTGATGATCATAAGACAGTCGACTGATCAACGACTAGAAAATATCCAACGGCTATAATCTGAGCCAGGACAGTCGACTGACGAAGTCAATACAGTCGACTGACAAACAGGACAGGCGCCTGTTAAACCTTCAGCTGACGACTGCTGCAGGGGATGGATCGAAACAGAGAGCTGCACTCTTTCTACAATTCTTCGCATTGGCGACTGATGTTAATACTACAGTCATATGTCGAATAGTCAGGCGACTGTACATTCTTCATCAGTCGACTACTGTAAATTATGGAGAGAAGACAGAGAGATGCAGAGATTGCACTTACGCTAGACAGGCGACTGTTGGCCAAATCTCAGGCGACTGTAAATATACAGGCGACTGAAAACTGATCGACAGGCGACTGTGCGTAAAGCTCAAGTTTGAGTCAATTGAAATGTTGACTTGAGCTGTGCATATCAGGCGACTGTAGAAGGGTCTACAAGCGACTGGAAATCACCCAGTCGGCTGTGTTACCCTCAACAGGTGACTGACAGAAAGCCAGAAACTCCAAATGAGTCTTTGGACAGAGTGAACCTATTGGGTTGGATTCTATGATAATCCTAAGGTTCACTAAGATGGTTAAATGCATGAGCATGAATGAGCAAACCATCTAGCAAGGCATTACATCAACCCTAGACTCAAAAGAGAGAGAAAGCAATAAAGTAAATTACTTGGATTACAATGCTTTCTTAAGAGTCTAAGTCTTCAATCTTGATGCCTTGATTGCTCTCAACCATCTCCAAGCTTTGGCACTCCTTGAGTCCAAACTTTGGCCCTTCTTCACATGATGTCCATCCTTACACCAAGTGATTAGTCTCCAAGAAAGATATCTTTGAAGTAAACTGAGAGACTAAAAACATGAGATTCATTAGCAACAACGCAATGTTGTGATCATCATCAAAATAAGATTGGTATGAAACACCAATACTCAACAATCTCTCCCTTTTTGATGATGACACACATTATGTAAATCATAAAGAATTAAAGCACGATGCTAATGATCTCCCTGATCTGTCCATATTTTACACCTTTTTTCTGCATATTTGCATGCCATTTCGGTTGTTCATATTGCGATTTTCACGATTATTCGATGATATTGTGTTACTTTTCACTATTTCTTGTTTTCGTCAGATTTCAGGAAATATGAGCAATTGGGAGCAAAAATGAGCTTAAAGGACTTGCACGTGTAACGGCGCATCGCTCATGGACTTATTGAGGACCTATCAGCGATAGAAGACGAGTGGAAGAAGAAAGAACGTCATAGGAGCGACGAGGAAGTGAAATGATGAAGATTGGGTATTTTCAGCATGCCACTCGGCCGAGTGAAGGAGTCACTCGGTCGAGCAAAGAAGCCCGCTCGGTCGGCCAGATCGGACACGCAATTACTTGAAGATTAGCGTGCACTCGACCGAGTGAAGACTCCCACTCGGCCGAGTATGGAGACACCACTCGCTCGAGTGGCACACAAACGACGGCATCCAAAAGACCAGACTTACTGTAATCCATCAGTCGACTACGAGCTCCGACTCGGCCGAGTACCAAAAGCCCCACGTGTCAGGCCTCGCTTCCCTAAACAGCGGAGGCGAAGCGTGACTAGGCCCGCTTAGGCCAGGGCCAAGGAGCCCTGACCCAATAAGCGTCTGTGTGGTACCAAGACGAAGGTACAGGTCCCTGCATGTTAGTACAGAACAATAAGAGTACAAGAAAGGGAAAGACAAATCATTTTATTCCAACATTCAAAAGTACCAAGTCCCAACACCCAAAGGGCTACAACAGCAGAAAAGGAAATCTAACGGTGCAAGCACCTAACCCAAACAAATAACAAAAGGTGCTACGCACCCAACTAAAGTAAATGGGTAACTCTAAAAACTGCAACGAGAAGTCTCTAGCTCTGGTCCTCCTCAGGGTCGTACTCAGGATCAACACCCTCTGGCTCCATGTCAGCTGGCAAGTCAGTCTCCTCAACGTACTCTGGCTCAATCCCTGACGTACAACACCAAAAGAAGGAACTGTACGTCAGGTAAGATCTACAAGAAAAGGTCAGACCAAACTGCAAGTGCACCAATTATTTAACAAACGTTTTACTGGTTGATTAACATGCTGAGGTTATAACAGACGGACAAACGAAAGTACAAGCAGCAGGAAAGTAAACACGATAAGTAGTAGTCGTAGCGAGTGCTACCGACTACGGGACAAGCCTACAGGTATCAAGACAGACGGGACATGGAGAGCCAGACAAGACAAGACAAGACACGAAAAGGGTTCACGCCTTTACGGTTCGAGTGGGATCAGACCCTCTTGCCGCGTGCACGCTCAACCCTACCCCAAACCCCAAGAATCGTGACAGGACAAGGGATCACTTGCTCTAGCTTGACAAGTGCCCTATTGCTCTCTGAGCTGTGTATCAGTACAAGGGATCACCTGCTCTAGCTTGACATGTGCCCTATTGCCCATCGGGCTGTGAATCGGTACAAGGGATCACTCGCTCTGGCTTGGTGAGTGCCCTATTGCCCAGCGGGCTGTGCAAGACGGGAAATGACATGAAAAGACGAAAAGGACATGACACGACAAAACAGGAGGGGTTGTACTAGGGTGTCCACAACTCACACACACGCATGTCAATCCTATGTTGTCAAAATTGTTGTTATTGGACTCAGACTTCGTTGTCAAGTCTGAGCCTTCGGGGGCGTCCCGGACGCTATCATTTCACGTCCGGTTCTCATTGTTCCAAAAACCAATCCTAACAAGACTAAGGCCTAAACATGGCCAAGAACGCAAGTGGTACACTTGCCTGCGGTGGCGAGTGCGTCATCTTCTTGGAACGTCTCGTCCAAACGTCTACTCGGCGGAGGAACGTCTGAAACATCGTGACACGGCGACGGTGTCAGTTCACGATATTCAATAATTCCTATTAAGGTTTGTGTCTAGGTTATCGGGACTAACTTAATCGTCAAAAATCACATTTTTAATGTATTTAGCCTAGTCGACGATCTACCCTATGTGCACATGCGAGAAGTCCGTTCGTCGATTTTGTCTACGGTTGTACAACGTTTTAAGGATCAACAGAAAATAAATCTAATTTGATTATGTTGCTGATTTTAATTAGGGTTTGATTATCTATTGTGTGGGTTACTATGAATTTAGAGAACCAACCTGATTTGACGATTGCACAAAGGTCCGGCGTCTGATCTGAATGGTGGAAACTTGGCGTCGTCTGGAAATTCCTAGGCTGCGGGTAGCGCAGCGAGGAACGTTGATTGTTGATGTTGACGTTGGCCTCCAAAGGTGATAACGAAGATCTTGGCGTCTCCCGGTGTCGTCGTTACTAGATCTGAGATCGGGGCGCCACGCGAGGAGAAGATTGATCTCGGAAGGAAAACGAGATGGCGGCCAGAGCTTGGCCGTAGATCTCAGATCGGAGGGGAGATGAGGTGATCGGCTGTTTATGGGGAATATAGGAAGGAGAAGAAGAAACGGGGAAGGAAGGGAAATGGACCTTGGAGAAGGTGGGGCGCAAAGGAGGAGGAAGGAGAGGTAAGGAAGGAGAAGAAGATGAGTTGGGGAAGGAGATGGCTCAAAGTAATGAGGAGAAAAGAAACTCAGCCGCGTGCTTAAATAAGAAAACAAAACGGCGGCTAGGTCAAAACCTAGGGTTACGGAAGCGATTAGTCGGTCAGTGAAGGGCGGTTGACCGACTAGTTTGAGAACTAGTTGGTCGGTCGTCTAACTGTGACCGACTAGAAGGCAAACAGAGAATAGTGTCGGTACAGGGTTGACAGATTTAGTCGGTCTGTGAAGGCTCGTTGACCGACTAGTTTGCAACCTAGTCGGTCGGCCAGTGTTCATTGACCGACTAAAGGATAAAAGTGGTCGACAAGAATTTTTGAAAATTAGTCGGTCTGAGAAGAAAACTTAACCGACTAGTTCGTCAACTAGTCGGTCGGTATTCGTTCTTAAACCGACTAATGATAAACAATAACTCGACTGCATGAAATGATCTCTAACTTAGTCGGTCTGCGAAGAAGTGTTGACCGACTAGTTTGACAACTAGTCGGTCGGTGGATGAACTTAGATCGACTAAGAGTAAATAGTAACTCAGTGGAAAAATCTGACGGAAACTAGTCGGTCCATGAAGAGTTTCTGACCGACTAGATTGACATCTAGTCGGTCAGTCCTTGTTCTTGAACCGACTAAAATGCACACCAAGTCTCCAAATGGAGTGCGAAGCTTCGAGATGGGTTCTAGTGACTTCTAAAATGCGTCTGGCTCTAAGATAAGAGCATCATGAAGTATGCTCAGCTCCAGATAGGGGAAAAAGATACGGAAAAGAAGAAGAGAGGAGACAAACAATCACATATATATATATATAAATATCATCATACAAAAACCAGCCGTTACATCCTACCCACCTTAAGAAAATTCCGTCCTCGGAATTTCTATCAGAATAGGTGAGGGTAACGCTCTCTCATCTCATCCTCTCTCTCCCAAGTGGACTCTCCAGGTGATCCGTGACGCCACATCACTCTCACCAGGTCGACTACCTTGTTCCTCAACTGCGTCTGTCGACGGTCCAAAATCTGCACTGGCTGCTGGTCATAGGTCAGGTCCGGACGGACCGTGATCTCCGAGAAATCCACCGTGTGTGACGGATCACTGACGTACCAACGTAACTGAGATACATGGAATACGTCGTGAACCCCCACCAAAGATGGTGGCAGAGCTAGGCGGTAGGCCACTGCTTACACACGTTCCAGCACATCGAAAGGTCTAATGTACCTCAGACTCAGCTTCCCCTTCTTCCTGAATCGGATAACTCCGCGGTTCGGAGAAATCTTCAAGAAGACGTGGTCTCCAGGATGAAACTCCAAAGGTCTCCTCTTGGCATCCGACCAATGCTTGAAGCGATCATGTGCAACTCTGAGCTTCTCCCTGATGTCTCTCACGACATCCACAGCTTCCACTATCATCTTCGGACCCAACAGCTCCCGATCTCCAATGTCATCCCAGCTCAGTGGCGATCGACATTTCCTTCCATATAAGGTAACAAACGGCGCCATGCCAATGCTCGCCTGGTAGCTGTTGTTATAAGAAAAATCCACCAAATGGAGATGGTCCTCCCAAGATCCCTTCAAATCGAGTGTACAAGCTCGCAGCATATCCTCTAGTATCTGAATAGTCCTCTCGGACTGGCCATCGGTCCGCGGGTGGTACACCGTGCTAAAACTCAGACTCGTACCTAAATTCTCCTGCAGGCTTTTCCAGAACTGAGATGTGAACCTCGAGTCTCTGTCAGACACGATGCTCACGGGGACTCCGTGTAAGCGTACAATCTCCTGCATGTGCACGGTTCACGTCACCACTACTCAAAGAGTAAAATTAAAGAGAAGTAGAAATGAAATTTACCTCCAGATATTTCCTCGCCAAAGCTTCCGTAGGCTGGCCCACTCGAAAAGGAATGAAATGTGCAGACTTAGTCAACCGATCAACGATCACCCAGACTGTGTTGTTCTGTTTCGGGGTCCGAGGTAAACCAGTCACGAAATCCATCGTAATATGTTGCCACTTCCACTCCGGAATAGGAAGTGGTTGCAGCAACCCAGGAGTATGATGGTGCTCAGCCTTCACCTGTTGGCATATCAAACACTTGGCAATGCTCCGTGCCACACTCCTCTTCATGCCAATCCACCAGTAATTCAGTCGAAGGTCCTTATACATCTTGGTACCACCAGGATGTATAGAATAAGGCGAGCTATGAGCCTCGCTCAAAAGCTCTTCCCGAACATCACTCGCAGGTATGCAGAGTCTGCTGCCGTACCACAGCGAACCATCCTCATGAATCCCGAACTCCGCTCGTAGCCCAGCTTCAACCTGCCTCCTGATCATCTGTAACTTCGGATCTCCTGCCTGTGCTGCCTTGATCCGATCCATGATCGTGGACTGAATCTGCAAATTCATGAATGAAAGAACCACACCAGGTATGACAACCTCCAAATCCATCCCCTTCAGCTCCTGCTGAATCCTCCAGTCAGCAGTATGCATCATTGCAGTAGAAAGTCTACTCAAAGCATCCGGCACTACGTTCACCTTCCCCGGGTGATACTACAAATCTATCTCATAATCAGCCATGAGCTCCAACCATCGTCTCTGACGCATGTTGAGCTCCTTCTGCGTGAATATGTACTTCAAACTTTTGTGATCGGTGAAAATCTTCACGCTCTCACTCAGTAAGAAGTGCCTCCAGATTTTCAATGCAAAGATCACCGCTGCCAATTCCAGATCATGCGTCGGGTAATTCTTCTCGTGCGTCCTCAACTGGCGAGAAGCATATGCGACCACATGACCATGCTGATGCAAAACGCATCCTAGGCCCTTCCCTGATGCATCACAATACACTTCGAAGCCTCCACTCCGATCTGGTACCGCCAAAACTGGTGCCGTGGTCAACCTCTCCTTCAAGATACTGAAAGCCTCCTCACAAGCATCAGACCACTGAAACTCCATGTCCTTCCTCGTCAGCTTCGTCATCGGCTCAGCAATCTTCGAGAAATCCTTGATGAACCACCGATAATAGCCTGCTAAACCAAGGAAACTCCTGATGTCAGACGCTGACCGCAGAGTCGGCCAATCTCGAACTGCTCTGAGCTTCTCCGGATCCACAGATATGACATCGCCAGACACCACGTGCCCCAGGAATGCGACTCTGTCCAGCCAGAACTCGCACTTACCATACTTGGCATACAGCTTGTGTCGCCTCAGCGTCTCCAACACTGTCCGCAGATGACGGCTGTGCTCCTCTTCAGACTTCGAATAAAGAAGAATGTCGTCGATGAAAATCACAATAAACTTATCCAAGAAATCGTAGAAAATCAAGTTCATAAGGTTCATGAACACAGCTGGAGCATTGGTCACGCGAAAGGCATAACCACGAACTCATAGTGCCCGTACTTCGTCCGGAAAGCCGTCTTCGGAATGTCATCCTTCTTCACCTTCAACTGATGGTATCAGCTCCTCAAATCCAACTTCGAGAAAACTCTCGAACCTCCCAGCTGATCAAATATGTCGTCGATGTGCGGCAGTGGATACTTGTTCTTCACGGTGACAGCATTCAATCCTCGATAGTCCACGCACATCCTGCGGGACCCATCCTTCTTCTTCACAAGCAATACTGGTGCACCCCACGGTGACACACTAGGGTGGATGAAACCCTTCTGCAACAGCTCATCTAGTTACTTCCGCAGCTCCTCAGTCTCAACAGTTGTCATGGTATAGGCCGGCCTCGGAGGCTGCACTGCTCGCTGGTACATCTGTCGCTGTGGCACCAAGGGTGGTCCACGAATAGCAGGTCCTCTCTGAGCTGGGGCAGGTGCCCTCATCTGCAACGAGGCTGACACTCCAACAACAGCATTGCGGGCTCTCAGACAATCCTTCGCAGCATGCGAAGCATCTCCACAAAGTAGGCACAAACCCAGCTTCCTCCTACAATTGGTCTGAACATGTCCGGGCTTGTCGCAGAAATGGCACGGACCCTTGCTCTGCTGCTGCACTGGTGCTCCAGGTCTCTTGAATGGCATAGTCTGGACTGGCCTCATCGTCGGCCTGGCAGGTGGCCGGTACTGCTCCATATGGCGCTTCCCTCTGTCCGCTGGAGTGTCAGGCAGGTGCGAAATCATCTCATGATTCTTCGCAGTATCTAACACTTCCCTCATAGTCGAGAAACTAGCAGAGGACATGGAAGCCTGGACCTTCAGACGAAGTCCCTGTCGGAACCGCTCAGCTCGGTTCTCCTCCTTCTTCACCATGTGCGGGGCAAAACGGCTCAGCATCTCGAACTCAGCCTCATACTCGTCGATAGTCATGTCCCCCTGCTTCAGATCCATGAACCTGCCCATCAGCTCTCTCCTAGCTGCCTTGGTGAAGTACTTCTCCTTGAACATATGGCGAAAAGTATTCTACTCCACAGGCTTCTGCAGGCGCCTCTCTTCAATACGCCACCAGTTTCGGGCAATCTCAGTCAGCTGCATCTTCGCGATCTCCACCCGAGTATCATCTGGAATCTTGGCAGCTACCAAATTTTCCTTTGTGCTCTGGATCCACTCATCGGCACCCAGAGGTCCCTCCTTCCCAGAGAAGGTCTTCGGCTGAAGCTCGTTGAACTGCTTCACTCCTGGAGCAGCTCGCGGAGCAGGCGGAGGTGGTGGCGGTGCAACAGGTGGGGCCTAGGCAGCACGGTTGGACTGCTGCACCAGCTGATGCTGCACCTCAAGCATCTCTCGCATCACGCCAAGGAACTGGCAGAACTCTGCACCCTGGTCCTCGGGACCATCATCACTCGAATTCGAGGATCGAGTACTACGTTGCCCAGCCATCATGTGTTCAGAAATGAAAACACAGGTCAGACTCGTACAATGTTTGAATATCAAAATGAATGTCCTTACTCTTACTGTTCTGTACTTGCAGAAAGATTGGGACGCGGACCTGCATTGGCCACCACTAAAACCTGTCACGCCCCGCTTCCCAAAACAGCGGAGGCGAAGCGTGACTAGGCCCGCTTAGGCCAGAGCCAAGGAGCCCTGACCCAATAAGCGTCTGTGTGGTACCAAGACGAAGGTACAGGTCCCTGCATGTTAGTACAGAATAATAAGAGTACAAGAAAGGGAAAGACAAATCATTTTATTCCAACATTCAAAAGTACCAAGTCCCAACGCCCAAAGGGCTACAACAGCAGAAAAGAAAACCTAAAGGTGCAAGCACCCAACCTAAACAAATAACAAAAGGTGATACACACCCAACTAAAGTAAATGGGTAACTTTGAAAACTGCAACGGGAAGTCTCTAGCTCTGGTCCTCCTCAGGGTCGTACTCAGGATCAACACCCTCTGGCTCCACGTCAGCTGGCAAGTCAGTCTCCTCAACGTACTCTGGCTCAATCCCTGACGTACAGCACCAAAAGAAGGAATTGTACGTCAGGTAAGGTCTACAAGAAAAGGTCAGACCAAACTGCAAGTGCACCAATTATTTAACAAATGTTTTACTGGTTGATTAACATGCTGAGGTTATAACAGACGGACAAACGAAAGTACACGCAGCAGGAAAGTAAACACGACAAGTAGTAGTCGTAGCGAGTGCTACCGACTATGGGACTAGCCTACAGGTGTCAAGACAGACGGGACATGGAGAGCCAGACAAGACAAGACAAGACACGAAAAGGGTTCACGCCTTTACGGTTCGAGTGGGATCAGACCCTCTTGCCGCGTGCACGCTCAACCCTACCCCAAACCCCAAGAATCGTGACAGGACAAGGGATCACTTGCTCTAGCTTGACAAGTGCCCTATTGCTCTCTGAGCTGTGTATCAGTACAAGGGATCACCTGCTCTAGCTTGACATGTGCCCTATTGCCCATCGGACTGTAAATCGGTACAAGGGAGCACTCGCTCTGGCTTGGCGAGTGCCTTATTGCCCAGCGGGCTTTGCAAGACGGGAAAGGACATGACAAGACGAAAAGGACATGACACGACAAAACAGGAGGGGTTGTACTAGGGTGTCCACAACTCACACACACGCATGTCAATCCTATGTTGTCAAAATTGTTGTTATTGGACTCAGACTTCGTTGTCAAGTCTGAGCCTTCAGGGGCGTCCCGGACGCTATCATTTCACGTCCGGTTCTCATTGTTCCAAAAACCAATCCTAACAAGACTAAGGCCTAAACATGGCCAAGAACGCAAGTGGTACACTTGCCTGCGGTGGCGAGTGCGTCGTCTTCCTGGAACGTCTCGTCCAAACATCTACTCGGCGGAGGAACGTCTGAAACATCGTGACACGGCGACGGTGTCAGTTCACGATATTCAATAATTCCTATTAAGGTTTGTGTCTAGGTTATCGGGACTAACCTAATCGTCAAAAATCACATTTTTAATGTATTTAGCCTAGTCGACGATCTACCCTATGTGCACATGCGAGAAGTCAGTTCGTCGATTTTGTCTACGGTTGTACAACGTTTTAAGGATCAACGGAAAATAAATCTAATTTGATTATGTTGCTTATTTTAATTAGGGTTTGATTATCTATTGTGTGGGTTACTACGAATTTAGAGAACCAACCTGATTTGACGATTGCACAAAGATCCGGCGTCTGATCTGAATGGTGGAAACTTGGCGTCGTCTGGAAATTCCTAGGCTGCGGGTAGCGCAGCGAGGAACGTTGATTGTTGATGTTGACGTTGGCCTCTGAAGGTGATAACAAAGATCTTGGCGTCTCCCGGGGTCGTCGTTGCTAGATCTGAGATTGGGGCGCCACGCGAGGAGAAGATGGATCTCGGAAAGGAAACGAGATGGCGGCCGGTGCTTGGCCGCAGATCTCAGATCGGAGGGGAGATGAGGTGATCGGCTGTTTGTGGGGAATATAGGAAGGAGAAGAAGAAACGGGGAAGGAAGGGAAATGGACCTTGGAGAAGGTGGGGCGCAAAGGAGGAGGAAGGAGAGGCAAGGAAGGAGAAGAAGATGAGTTGGGGAAGGAGATGGCTCAAAGTAATGAGGAGAAAAGAAACTCAGCCGTGCGCTTAAATAAGAAAACAAAACGGCGGCTAGGTCAAAACCTAGGGTTACGGAAGCGATTAGTAGGTCAGTGAAGGGCGGTTGACCGACTAGTTTGAGAACTAGTCGGTCGGTCGTCTAACTGTGACCGACTAGAAGGCAAACAGAGAACAGTGTCGGTACAGGGTTGACAGATTTAGTCGGTCTGTGAAGGCTCGTCGACCGACTAGTTTGCAACCTAGTTGGTCGGCCAGTGTTCATTGACCGACTAAAGGATAAAAGTGGTCGACAAGAATTTTTGAAAATTAGTCGGTCTGAGAAGAAAACTTAACTGACTAGTTCGTCAACTAGTCGGTCGGTATTCGTTCTTAAACCGACTAATGATAAACAGTAACTCGACTGCATTAAATGATCTCTAACTTAGTCGGTCTGCGAAGAAGTGTTGACCGACTAGTTCGACAACTAGTCGGTCGGTGGATGAACTTAGACCGACTAAGAGTAAACAGTAACTCAGTAGAAAAATCTGACGGAAACTAGTCGGTCCATGAAGAGTTTCTGACCGACTAGATTGACATCTAGTCGGTCGGTCCTTGTTCTTGAACCGACTAAAATGCACACCAAGTCTCCAAATGGAGTGCGAAGCTTCGGGATGGGTTCTAGGGACTTCTAAAATGCGTCTAGCTCTAAGATAAGAGCGTCATGAAGTACGCTCAGCTCCAGATAGGGGAAAAAGATACAGAAAAGAAGAAGAGAGGAGACGAACAATCACATATATATAAATAAATATCATCATACAAAAACCAGCTGTTACACCTCGACCGAGTGACATTTGTCGCTCAGCCGAGTGACGCCGAAGACACGCAGCGCCCAGATTTTCAGACAACAGTTCACTCTTTTGAAATCTTCTATCATTACAGCAATCAAAGTATTTTTCTCATATTTTTTATGGATAGTAGACTTCATAACGGTTCCAACGCCTCCAATAACGCGCCAATCGGATGTCGGATGAAATCTGGAGAATTTCTACAAGTTGACGCTGCAGTGCTGGAATTTTCCACTAGGCCGAGTCACATGTTCCACTCGGCCGAGTTGGCGGCGGGCCCAGATTTTAAGTTGCGGTTTGGGCTGTTTTTGGGCACGAATTTGAGGGGTTTTCTAGGGTTATTTGCTAGGGTTATGGGAGACTATATAAGGGGTTTGTAGCCACCATTAGAGGAAGTTCCCACATGTTTTCTTAGGGATTATTTTAGAGGTTAGGCCATGCCCTAGGCCCCCTCTTGGATCGAAAAGCTTGTATTTGGATTGAAGATCTTCATCAAAGCTAAGTATTTTGTTCTTGTCATTTGAATCTTTGTTTTTCTATCTTTTTGTATGCAAGCAATGATTTTTATTGATTCTCATATTGTTATTGCTATGCTTGAGTAGATTTGTTGTTCTAGGGCATGGGGATGAACCCTATGGATCTAATTTCAGATTTGTGATGAATGAATTCCTAAATTGCTAGAATTGCTAGGAGGTTAGGTTGTGATCGATTTATTACGGATAGTTAGGGATTTCCATCGATTGGGGTTTGCAAGAGATTGGATTCTAATCGATGGGAAGGCCTAGATATTCGATTTAGGTTTATAATCGAGATTCTCTAGACTTGGTTTGCAAGAGATTGGACCAAAGCTAGGATTTTTATTATAAATCTATACCCATATTCGTTTGCAAGAGATTGGACGAATACAACTATCACAACCTAGATCGTAACTCGAGTTTGCACGAGAGTGGGCTCGAGGGGCGATTGAACGATGATGTTGATCCTAATGCTTGTGGATTAGGCTAGGGTTTGCAAGATATTGGGCCCTATCCTAGGGTTGCTATAGACCGGCAATAGCGCGAGAGCGTGAGCTTGGTTCTATATTCAGTTACGACTAGTTCACCTCAACGCAAGTCTAGTAATATTGAGATTCACTATTCACAATGATGCATGACGATCCGTAGTGGGGATTCCCTAGCCATAGACACTTTTATTATATTGTATTTGAATCGATATTTGACCAACATCTCTATCACCGACACTGACATCCATCACCATTGTCATTACCTCATACCATACCCATCTCCACCAATAAAACATTCGTAGTTGAGCCAACCTAGGATAGATTGGAACCAACACCACCTCCTCGTGTTTGATACCCGCTCGCCACTTGACCATGCGCTTGCGGTAGAACTACAATCGTTCTCCGGGTGTATATCCGGGGCCGACCAAGTTGTTGGCGCCGTTGCCGGGGATTTATCTCCGTGCATTTGCGTCATATTAGGTTGTGCTTTTGGGTGACATTTTAGAGCGATCAAGTTTTTGGCGCCGTTGTCGGGGAGGTGTTTCCCGTTGGGTGCCAATTTGTCACAATTAGGTTGATTTGACTACAGAAAAAAAATTAACAAAAGGAAATTTTCACCCCGCCACCATTATTATCATTTCTATATTCTTTTGTGCCACTGATATTTTTCTACAGGTATTTATCTTTGTTGATCAGGTACTATGGATTATACTACGTGGACCACAGATTTTGATCATAGTGCTCAGATGGAAGAATACTATTATGATCATAGTGCTCAGATGGGAGAATACTATTATGATCAGAGTGCTCAGATGGGAGAATACTATTATGATCAGAGTGCTCAGATGGGAGAATACTTTTTTGAGGAAACGCACTGGCCCGAGCTTGATGAGAAACAAAGGATTTTTTTGATGAGATGCATGCACACCAAGTTGAAATACAAGCCGGGCTTGATAAGGGCATCCTTCAATTGGAATGCGTGAAGAGGGAACTTGAAATGAATGCGCTCATGCTTAAGGTTGCAGGGATTTCTAAAGATATCAGTTCTGCTTCTTCATTTTATGGGCAAGAAGCATCACCGGTCATATTACCAGAGCCAGAATGTGCCGTCATCGATCCCACATCCTACGATACAACTATTGCATATAAAGAATGGATGGACGAAGAGGCCGCGGAGGAAACAGAAACTGAGTCATATGCGCAGCCAGAGGAGGACGCATTTCAGAGATTATTGGATGGCCTCTTGGAGTCAGTGAGGTTCACCGGTTCAGAGAGCATTACAGCAGGTGATGCATTTGAGCTACGATTTGCAGATTTTGTTATGAACCGTGTTTCAGCTGCAGGAACAATTGAGGAGGACATCCATGTCAGTCTTGAGGGGGATAGACTATATTTTCGGATTGCTTGCGGGCATTCCCCTCCACATGATACATCCCCACAAGTTGACATACCTGAGCAGTCAGCATCACCATTCCAGAGAGAGCCTACATTGATAGTTGATGAGAAGGAAAATGAGCACACTGTTGAGCCAGAGCATGCTTTTGAGGAGGCATCACACACGGAGCCAGAGTTTATCGCCGAGGAGGTCGTGCATCGGGACGAGGACACAGCCATTCATGAGGATCCCAAGCACTATCTTCCTCCATTAGAGCTTCCACAGCCACCGCATACTTCCACTGACACCGAGGACTATCCCACAGAGCTTATGGCTCCCTTTCAGGGAGATCTCTTCACCCCCCCCCCCCTCATCTCCTACATTTGATTCCCCTCCCGTGTATGATGTTTTTTGTGATTCAGATTTTGACGACTCATCGTGCCTTTTGCAGGATACACATACATATGAACAAAAGGTACAATGGGATGTATACGAGGAGGAGATCGAGGAGTTAGCACCCATGGACGCATATGAATATGATCAAAGGGTGCGCTGGGATGAGTCTGACGACGATGAGGAGCATCCTGATGAGGTCCTGACGCGCGTCTATATTTCATATATTCACGCACGTTTTCTTTTGTGTTTCTCCGTGTTTTCTGCCGTCTCTTATTCGTTTTCGTATGTTTTCCCGTTTTCTTTCACTTTTCTTTGTTTGTCCATGATTGCAGGAGTTCGACCACGTAGGGGACCTTTTACGATGATATCCCAAGTCCCCGGAGCAACGGGAAAAGTCACGCGTGATCCAGGGGGTCAAACGGCGAAGTATTCATCTTTCTGCCCCTCACCCGGTCGGTTGGTCATCTCCAACCGATCGGGTGATGCACGCGTGCACCAACCAGTCGCTACCGCAGCTCACGAAGAAGTCACCCGACCGGTTCACAGACCGGTTCTGCGGGCGGCTGTTTTCTGTCTTTTCGAGCAGAATTCCAACCGATCGGGTGACTCTCACCCGATCGGTTCATCTGTAGCTGAGAAAAAGAGCTGAAGACACGGGCGTTGAACCGACCGGTTCACCCGACTGCTCCAAGATCCAACCGGTCGCTCAAGAACTCACCCGATCGGTTCGTGAGATCGGGTGAAAACTCGCCGTTTTCTGTGATTTATCTGTAACGGATCAACCGATCGGTTGACTTGTCACCCGATCGGTTGATCCGAATATCTATATATAGGACCCCTAGGGTTCCAGAAACGGGAGAGTTGTATTTTTTTACTGTTTTATTTCCCTGTGACGGCTGTAATTGTTACTCTTAAGTAAGTTTTCAGATCTTTCTAATTTTTTAGTATTGTCTTTACTACTCCTTTACTTCCGCATTGCAATTGTCGGATTATGATTCTAACGGTTAAATTTCATTTAGATTGCTTTTTCATGAATTTTTGTGAGTAGTTCCCAAATCTGGGATTTTGGTGGAAGCCCCTTCGGGGGCTCTTCCCGATGCGTCCATAGGGTTAGGGAATCGATAGGGAGTAGGAATCTAACGGTTACGCGGGGCGTTTCATTGTCATCGGCGGGAAAAAGACCGCCTTTGACCGTCGGGCCAAGGGGGAATAAACTTGGCGGTTGACTCCCTAGCCAAAGCTCACGCCTTTAGCGTAGACGCCGAATCCTAGCACGCGGGAGCGGCAGGATGAGACGTCGGGAGATATCGTTGCGGACTTAGTGCTCCCGGGATCGATCAGTGTTTATGGACACGGGAGTGCCCACTGATCGAATCCGGGAAGTCCGGTGTATCATCCTGGGCACCGACCGGAATATCGGGCCCATGGGACGCCGGTACCACTTTCAGAGGCAACGTCTCACCATTAGACCCTAATCCCGATCGCTATCCATACCCGTAGGCTGTAGCGGCGAGAGCCTCTCGTCGGGTCGGAAACCAAAGTCCCGGGTTTACTTTCTTTTTGTTCATACGCTTTCATTTCCTTTCGTGACAACCAACCACCGATTCGGGCTAGCTCGCCCCTCGGGGTGATTTAGGTCCTACCTGACCCAAGCATAACCTCGCCTCCCTGAGTTCGATATTCCTGCACCCTACACTAACCGTGAAACTTGCGGTAAACGACACCGCGCCGCCGCGCCGCAAGCGGGGCGCCGGTCAAGTTTATGGCGCCGTTGCCGGGGAGGCAACGTGCTTGATATTTTAGGATCTCTTGAACCCTCGTGTCTAGCTCACATCCCTACCTCGCGATAATTTTCGCATTCTCCTTTTTCTTTTTCTTATTTGTTTTTCTCATTTTTATTTCTTATTTTATCTGTTTCTTTCCCACTTGTCGCTTCACGGGTGTCTGTTGTTTTTCATGCGCAGGAGTTCAAGGAGTCTTGACGACTTGATTCCCCTCGATCCAGAGATTAACGCCACCCTTAGGCGTTTGGCCGCCGAGAAGCGAAGAAGGGAAGATCCCGAATCCATGGAGGAGAACACCCCACCTCACAAGTCTCTGCTGGAGTACTCGATGCCATCCATCGAGTCGACTTCTGCCATCCGATCTCCAGCTATTGCGGCCCAAAGCTTTGAGCTGAAGCCGTCTCTAGTGACATGGATCCAGCAGGACCAGTTTGCGGGTGTGCCCATGGAGAGCCCGATAGAGCACTTGGACTCCTTCTTGGAGAAGTGTGACACCTTCCGAATTAATGGTGTCACTACAGAGGCTATCCGTCTGAAGCTGTTCCCTTTCTCTTTGCGGGACAAGGCCAAGCAGCGGTTAAGGGGGAAGGACCCCAATACTTTCAACACCTGGGAGAAGCTCTCCAACGCTTTTCTGACGAAGTTCTTTCCTCCGGGGAAGACCATGAAGCTGAGGAGTGAGATCTCCTCCTTCTCCCAGGCCAGCCACGAGTCCTTGCATGAGGCTTGGACGAGATATAAAGAGATGCAAAGAAGATGCCCTCATCATGAGCTTCTGAAGTGGCAGATTATCAATCTGTTCTACAATGGGCTGAGGGATGACCTTAAATCTTCTATGGACGCCGCGGCTGGGAGTTCCTTCATGTCCCGAAGCGAGGAAGATGCCGGGAATATTCTGGAAAACATGGCATCCAACAATGAGCGGTGGTGTGACGAGAGAGCCACACCAAGAACTGGGGGTATACACAGAGTCGAGGACGTCGACAAACTTTCGAGCAAGTTTGACTTGCTTTCGACCCAGATCTCCGCACTGATGGTTGGAGCCGGTGGGGCCGGTACACAGCAAGTTTCTGCGGTGGAGTCCGAATTCCTTGGGGAATTCGACGGTGGTGACATCTCACCACCGTTGGATCAGGCGAGCGCACTATTTTACAACCCCACGGGGAATGCGCCATATCCGCCAAGGACAAATTCCAACCCGGCCTACTCTCCCAACAACCGGAACCATCCGAATTTCAGTTACCGGCCACCATTTCAGCCCTCGCCGCCGCAGCAGCCGCAGCAACAAATCTATCAGCCGGCTAGACCACCGCAGAATCAGGGTCAGCTGCAACCATTTCAGCAGCAACCTCAGCAACAAACGTACGCTCCCAGGAATCAGCAGCCGTTCCAGCAGCAGCAGTATGGCCAACAGAGGGCCGTCTCTCCGGTTGAGTCTCTCTTGACTCAATATATTACCAACCAGGAGAGGATCAACCAAAAGCTGGAAATGGGCCAGCGGACCCTCACGGACCAAGTAACCCAGCTGGGGTTACAGGTGGTGAACCTCGCAAGGTCACAAAACCAATTGCCGCCACAACCGGAGGTGAACCCTCGAGGAGCAACACAAACATCGGCACTCGTGCACGAGCACGCGAATGTGTCCGCTATCATTCTGAGAAGCGGGACACAAATTCCTACTAGAGTGCCCCCTAGCAACCCGGAAGCACCATTGGTCGTTGAGAGACCGACTGAAAAATTAAACGACACCGGTGCTTCGTCATCAAATCCCATGACTCAGGAGGGAGTATCTGAAGAAGAGAAGAAGAAGGAGGAAGAGAGCCCAAGAGTGTATAAACCCGTTGTGCCATTTCCACAACGGTTGGCTCAGGCGAAAATTGATGAGAAATATGGGAAGTTCTTCGCCATGGTCAAGGACCTAAGCCTGCAAATCCCCTTCTTGGAGGCAATTGAGACAATCCCCTCCTATGCAAAATTCTTAAAAGATTTGGTGACCAAAGGGTCGAGAAAAGAGAAAGTGGTGCTGACGGCAGAATGTAGCGTTCTTATCCAGAGGGATAACCCGCCAAAGCTCAAGGACCCGGGGAGCTTCTCTATCCCTTGCACGATCGGGGCTGTGAAGATTAATCGTGCACTCGTCGATCTAGGAGCGAGTGTTAGCTTGATGCCCTTGTCGATGTACAGAAGGATAGGAATGGGTGATTTGGAGCCCACCGGGATGACCCTACAACTAGCTGACCGGTCGGTCAAATATCCGGTGGGAATTGTTGATGATCTCCCCGTGAATGTGAGAGGGGTGCATGTGCCTGTGGACTTTGTAGTCATGGACATGCCCGAAGACGCACACACCCCCATTATCCTGGGACGGCCTTTCATGGCCACTGCTGGCGTTCTTATAGATGTGAAGAACGGAAAACTCTCCTTGAACGTCAGCGGAGAGAAAGTTGAGTTTGACCTGGGACTATCTATGAAGCACCCCGACCCTCCTGATGACCTCCGGTGTAATCTGCTTGAGATAGAAGAAGAAAAGGCTGTGGAGGAGAGCTCCTGGGAGATTCTCCTGAGAAACCCCCCCGATGAATTGGGGAATTCTGAAGATGAAGAAGGCCCCGAAGACGAAGAAGCTGCTGGAAAACCAAGTGCAGCGAGAACGACCCCTCCCGGGTTCACCAAGTTTCCTCCTGTGAAGAGAACGGGGAAAGAGCTCACGGACCTCACTAAAGACGAGGTCCGAATCCTGAAAAAGATGGCGGGAAGCGCCAACACCAAGGAAAAGCCCCCGGATCTCAAGAACAAAGGGAGGGTGGTCGAGCAAGTATTTTTCCAGCCGCTGACTACCCCGAGCGCCTTCAGCTCCAACAAGGAAGAGATGCCTAAGATTGGGCATCACCCGTATCAGCCACCATGAGCATCTCTTGCGGGCGTCGAGCCAACGACGTTAAACAAGTGCGCTTCATGGGAGGCAACCCATGTTCTAAACTTTTTCTCTAATTTTTAGCGTTATTTTTTACTTTATTTTATCTATTTCTATAAATAAAGTCAGCAGCGAGAACATCCGTTAGGGGACTTAATCAAATTTCTTGATTTTTGCAGGAAACAAGCCCCAACCGATCGGGTGATAACTCACCCGATCGGTTGGGATGTATCAGATACATGCCGAGATCTATCCCCGAATGAACCGATCGGTTGAATAATGAAGAGACCGGGTGGCAGACCGGGTGAGCTGGGGAGAACTCTCGGAAAATTTTGAGGAATATCAACCGATCGGTTGAGTTTGAGCGCGATCGGTTGACCTGACCGGGTGAGAAGCCCTAAGTTCTCGGGAAATTTAGTGGAGCGGCCAACCGATCGGTTGACAAGTCAACCGATCGGTTCGCCTGTAGCATTTCTTCGGCAAAATTTTCGACCTAACCGTCAACCGACCGGGTGACAAGTCACCCGATCGGTTCGACTTAAAACCCTATAAATACCCCCCGATGCCCGCTCGTTTCCGCCCTCGCCCGATCGCAAATCTCGCCGTCGTTTCGTCTTCCCCTCTTCTCCAACAACCGATCCCCACTACCCCACGTCCCCTACTCCTCCATTACTCCCACTCTCCACCTCCTTCATCAACCCCTCCATCATCTACACCCTCTCTCTCCTCCCATTCCGAGATTTTTGACCTAATTTTCCCAAATCCACCTCCATTTCGAAAATTTTTGCCGAAGGAGTTCGCCGCGGCTCCAAGCTTCTCTCGCTGAACAGTGAGGGGACATCAACGAGCAAGCTCCACCACTGCAATTGGGTAAACTCGCTCCTAAGCCTATTTTATACTTTTGCCCTACTTATTGTGCTTGCTCGTTTGTTTGTGTTAGTGTGCATCCACGATTTTTGCACTAATTCTTGCTCACACTCACACACATGGCTAAAGATAAGGATAAGGGAAAGGGTATCATGCGGGAAGAGGAGCCGTCTCGAAAAAGACGAAAACAAACACGCCCCCCTTCCCATACACGAGCACTTACACTTGGCCCTCCCCCGCCTGTTGTCCCCCCTGTGGACCCAATGTTGGGCCCGCACGGGTATATTTTTCGGAACCAGGAGCACAAAGATTTTTACCGTAGGCTTGATGCTCGAGGGCATCTATCCACTAAATTCCCGCATGCACAAACACTTCTCGATCTCGGTGTCTTCACCGAGATCGAATATCCTTTCGGCAACTTAGGATGGTTAGCCTTCCTTAATGCATCTGCCACTTCCCACCCGGCACTCACACTCGAATTCCTCTCCACACTTGTTTTAGAGTCCGGGTCGATCGTTAGATTCCGGGTGCGTAACCGTAGTGTCACCACAACCCTGAACACGATTAATGATATATTTGGTTTCCCCAATCTCGGGGATAATTCTATCAGACACCATTGGTACACGCCCGAATTTAGCGTCGATCAATTCTGGTTCCGCCTCACATTGATCGGCGACTACCCCCGAGGTCGGGCCAAGGCCTCCTCCATCATTCATCCCGTGTTTCGTCTTGCCCACAGGATCATCTCTTCCCCATTCTTTCCTAGGGACGAGTCAGGCACTGTGACTATCCCCGATCTTTTTATCCTTTGGGCCATGACTTTTCCTTATGTCTGGGATGATGATGGAGTTAGCTTCAGGGCCCCTACCGTCCCCATTCATGGCGGCGATTGGCTTGTTCACAAGCTACTCGAGATTAGCCGGGCCGGTAAGGGAAAGTTTTGTTGCGGGGGCATCATCATTATCATATGCTCTTACCCCCAATTCAATATCCCCCTCCCCAACAATCTTCCTGTTGCCGCAGGACCATCACGTCTTGATATTGACGTCCTGCGGCACATTCACATGATTAGACCCTACTCAGCTGGCCGCTACATCTTCAACTATGGCCACCCCCCAGCCCCCTACACCATTCTGCCCAACCCCGCTCGCATGCCCATTGCTCTCGTGGGAGATTGGACTTTCCCTCCTGATCCCGACTTCTTTGCGGGGTTGAATCTTCCTTTTCTCCCCGCAGGCGCCCGCAGATCACCGTCCCCTGCCGCCCACTTAGGCGAGCAGGATATCCCTGCGTCTGGGGGAGACTTAGGGGCTGGCCCGAGTCGTCCCGTTTCTGCTCCGGGACCGATCACGTCTGAGCACCTCCTTGCGGCCATTTCTGGCCTTGTCTCCTGTGCTGGCATGACCACTGCCGCCAGCACCTCTTCGACCTTACCTGGCGGCACCACCGCTGCCTCGCGCCAGTCTACGTCTTTTGGTCGCCGTCAGGTATCTGCCCGTCTAGGACTTGAGAGGGAGGTCGCCGCCCTTCGTGAGCTCGCCATGTCCTCTGTTTCCTCGGACCCATCACCATCCTCCTTTCTTACTCACCCACGTTTCCTCGCACTTGAGAGGAACGTGGCCGCCATTCTCCGCCTTCTTACTCATATCCACGGACCACCTCCAACTTCACCACCTCCACCTTCACCACCCAGGCGATCTTCTCCTCCACCCACCCACACTTCTCCACATCCATCACCCCCCTCACCACATTCTTCTCCTCCCTCTTCACATCCCATCCCGGCATCCACTTCACCCCTCCCGACCACTTCCACCGCACTCACGCTACCTCCTTCCTCCTCCGTCACTCCATACGTGCGCCGGAGGAAATTACCGGTACGCTCCAGATCCCTCCCACCACCCCCCACTACCGTCACAACCGCACCTACTTCCTCCACTTCTATTCCTCTCACTACCGCCTTGATCGCCTTCCTACCAACACCACCCATCACCACCGACACTTGTCCCATTGTTCACACCACCACTGCCCCTACTACTTCGCCTCTTCCCCCACTTCTCAGCACACCCCCAGCCTCCCCCGACCACCCATCCACACCCTCTTCCGAGGAGGACGAGGACTCAGCTCCTCCTGCTTTCTAGATTCACCCCTTTTGTTTTTGACTCCCCCTTGCACATATCTAGATTTCATTGATCATATCATTTCGCTAGCACTTTCTGGTCTAGCTTGGGGGACGTCTGTTTTGGTGTGCTGTCGTGTTTTGTTTGTTTTTCTCATTTTTGTGTGTGTGTTTGTTTTTCACTTTTTGAGTGTCGTGTCGTGTGATTTTATTCTATTTTTATTTTCGTATTGTTTGATTTTGATCTTGTTTTTTATTTCTTTTTCAGTTTTATCTATGTGTTTTCCTCGTTTTCATTTCTTTTTGTGTCTGTGCGTATTCCCCCCCCCATTTTCATTGCCCTCCCGTACTCACTCTTATTGCATTGAGGGCAATGCAAGTTTCAGCTTGGGGGAGTCGCACTTCGTGCGTCATTTGTGTTGTTTTTCTACGTTATTTGAGTCATTTTCCATCGTGTTTTTCTTTTTTTCTTTTTTCCTTCTTTCTTTAGCTCTTTCTCCTAGAAATGAATCCTATGATGAATCGCCACAAAGTCACACACACCTAGCATTGCATCGATAATCACACTCACTAACCCTAGGATTTCGAGTCCTCTTGCATTTCACGCATCGTGGGTCCACTTAGCTTTTTGTGAGTCGTGTGTCGTGACTAGCATTTGGTGTGCTTCTGCTTTGTGATTTTACTTTATATACCTGTCCAGGAATGACCCCTAGATTATCATGCTTCGATATTGAATACGCGGTATTTGCTTCTAATGTCTGCTTCTATACGCATGCTATTTATATCGTATACTTCAATTCGCATGCGTCGAGATTCCACAACTAAGGACTAGGATACCCCCATTTAGCCTAAGCTCTATTTAGCAACAATAGTCCCCTTTGCCCGAGTGTTTAGATTTCGACTTCTTTTTTGTTTTACTTGGTGCAAATCCCCTCGTCGTGTACCGTTCCCCCACTTGGGAGAGTACACAAGTGTATAGCCAAAAAAAAACCAAAAAGCCAAAAAATGGGAGAAAAGAAATGAAAAACCCAAAAAGAAAAGAAAAGAAAAAGATTGTATAGCCAAAAAAGCCAAAAAAAATATGCAAATACCCAAAACCCAAAAAAATTCCCGTGTGAATATTTTCATACTTGCCAAGAATAAAGGGAAGGCGAGAATTTGCACCGAGTGTTCTTCTCCACATCATCTCAACCCCCGTCGTTATCAAAGACACTTGGCTTGGGAGCTATTTAGCTAGTATCTAGGCTATAGTGGCGTGATTTCCTTAACCCTAGTTGTGGAGTCCCCGATGCATGATACGCTCCTATTCTCTCTATTCTCATGCATGCTCGAACTTATATTCGCCGCTTAATTCAATTCGATTCGATATTTGGGTCATATCTTGGATTTGTGTATATCGAGCCTCGTAGCACATCGTAGAAAGCATCACCATTTGCTAGCACACGACCACGCTCACTCGCGCTTCACTGCGTGGACCCACGACACTTATTTGGACTCGCTTTCCTAGGTTTAGTGGTGTGATTTGGCGTTTGCTTGCTGGGTGTGTCGTTTTTGATTTTGATGGCTCTGATGGACGATCTAGGTCTTAGAGTTTTCTTTTTCTTTCTTCCTCTCTATTTTTCCCTTCCGAGCTCCCACTCTCACTCGTCTTCCTCGAGGACGAGGAAGAGTTCAGCTTGGGGGATTTTGACGCGCGTCTATATTTCATATATTCATGCACGTTTTCTTTTGTGTTTCTCCGTGTTTTCCGCCGTCTCTTATTCGTTTTCGTATGTTTTCCCGTTTTCTTTCACTTTTCTTTGTTTGTCCATGATTGCAGGAGTTCGACCACATAGGGGACCTTTTATGATGATATCCCAAGTCCCCGGAGCAACGGGAAAAGTCACGCGTGATCCAGGGGGTCAAACGGTGAAGTATTCATCTTTCTGCCCCTCACCCGGTCGGTTGGTCATCTCCAACCGATCGGGTGATGCACGCGTGCACCAACCGGTCGCTACCGCAGCTCACGAAGAAGTCACCCGACCGGTTCACAGACCGGTTCTGCGGGCGGCTGTTTTCTGTCTTTTCGAGCAGAATTCCAACCGATCGGGTGACTCTCACCCGATCGGTTCATCTGTAGCTGAGAAAAAGAGCTGAAGACACGGGCGTCGAACCGACCGGTTCACCCGACTGCTCCAAGATCCAACCGGTCGCTCAAGAACTCACCCGATCGGTTCGTGAGATCGGGTGAAAACTCGCCGTTTTCTGTGATTTATCTGTAACGGATCAACCGATCGGTTGACTTGTCACCCGATCGGTTGATCCGAATATCTATATATAGGACCCCTAGGGTTCCAGAAACGGGAGAGTTGTATTTTTTTACTGTTTTATTTCCCTGTGACGGCTGTAATTGTTACTCTTAAGTAAGTTTTCAGATCTTTCTAATTTTTTAGTATTGTCTTTACTACTCCTTTACTTCCGCATTGCAATTGTCGGATTATGATTCTAACGGTTAAATTTCATTTAGATTGCTTTTTCATGAATTTTTGTGAGTAGTTCCCAAATCTGGGATTTTGGTGGAAGCCCCTTCGGGGGCTCTTCCCGATGCGTCCATAGGGTTAGGGAATCGATAGGGAGTAGGAATCTAACGGTTACGCAGGGCGTTTCATTGTCATCGGCGGGAAAAAGACCGCCTTTGACCGTCGGGCCAAGGGGGAATAAACTTGGCGGTTGACTCCCTAGCCAAAGCTCACGCCTTTAGCGTAGACGCCGAATCCTAGCACGCGGGAGCGGCAGGATGAGACGTCGGGAGATATCGTTGCGGACTTAGTGCTCCCGGGATCGATCAGTGTTTATGGACACGGGAGTGCCCACTGATCGAATCCGGGAAGTCCGGTGTATCATCCTGGGCACCGACCGGAATATCGGGCCCATGGGACGCCGGTACCACTTTCAGAGGCAACGTCTCACCATTAGACCCTAATCCCGATCGCTATCCATACCCGTAGGCCGTAGCGGCGAGAGCCTCTCATCGGGTCGGAAACCAAAGTCCCGGGTTTACTTTCTTTTTGTTCATACGCTTTCATTTCCTTTCGTGACAACCAACCACCGATTCGGGCTAGCTCGCCCCTCGGGGTGATTTAGGTCCTACCTGACCCAAGCATAACCTCGCCTCCCTGAGTTTGATATTCCCGCACCCTACACTAACCGTGAAACTTGCGGTAAACGACACCGCGCCGCCGCGACGCAAGCGGGGCGCCGGTCAGGTCCACACATATGATCTAGATTTACCTGAGCAGCATAAAGAAGACACCATGGAGACAGCTATCACGGCACGAGAGGATATTGGATTATTTCCAGGGAAGTATCGTCCACCATTATTTATTCCATATATTTCTATAGACGATCCTCTTTGGGATACTTTTATTACGAGGGTGAAATTTGGAACTGATGCATCCTATTCTCTGCAGGGTACAGGTGGAGTCCTTGTGGGAATGCTGGAGGATGCATTGCTGGAGTTCGTTGGTGTCCATGGACATACACGCCTGGCGGAACCACGGAAGGAGCAGTTGGAGCAGTTGCATGCACCAGCAAAGATACTGGATCCGCCTTTTGCTATAGGTGATATCAATCCAGTAATGTAGAAATTTTTATGCTTTCAATAAACCCGAATCCTCTCAACAGCGAGAGGACCGTATAGATTTGCTTGAATAAATATCACCTCATATGACGGCAATAAAAATCTTTTACACCCCAAACCCATTATATATATTGATTCCCCTCTCCATATTTTGATACGCCACATCCTTTTGCTCACCACCATCGAGCATTTCTTTCAAGTGAATACTCACTTTCTTATTCATTTGACTTGATCACGATTTGCAAAGCCATGACATTTTTGATTGAGTCATTTGAATAGGATTGTTTGGTATAAGCTTGGGGGAAAGTGCTCTCATGCATCATTGTATGTGCATGTAGTTGCATTAGGATTTCATGTCATTCATTTCATCATTTTTCATTCACCCCCCTATTATGATCATTGTTCCTCATATTCTTCCATTATGATCACATTGAGGACAATGTGAAGTTTAAGCTTGGGGAGTGCATTTCCATGCCATTTAGATGCATTAGTTGCATTTTTACTTTATTTTAGGGTTTTTTAAAAAATTTTAAAATTTTTGCATCATCTTTTTGATTTTTTCATCTTATTTTCCTTTTATGTGTGTTCATGCATCATGTTGTGTGCTTGTTTTTCTTTTCTTTTCTCTCTTTTATTTTATATCTTTATTTTCTTTTCCTCCTTTTGCTAGATTTGTTCCTTATGATGATATCTCTTATTGCCTTGGAAACCATCACGATGCTTATTATTCCTTGTCATGCTACTTAGAGTATTGCATAGTCTTGCTACTCACATGTGCTTGCAAATATATTTATTTTGATGATTCCTCTATATGAATGCATGATATTATTGAAACTGAATGCATGGATTAGTGTTTAGTATGCTTTTGTTGAAAATGCACCAAGATTCACGCATCATTAGTATATTTGAAGCATCAGTTTTATTGTCTTATTCACCTTCTGTTGCATGCTTGATATGATTGTGCGCTTTACTGCTTGACTTCACTATTTATTGAAAGGATTGAGAATATCCATGCTTACATATGAGTTTTAGTTGAAGTATTATTTTATTGAACCGTTCGTGCACATCTTATAGTGAACCGAGTGTTACATTATTTCTTTCTCCACATATATCTTTTTATTCTCTACATGTCACTTGAGTTCACCTCCTAAAGCTACTTATATCACATCTATTTCCCAAAAATCCCCACAAAATAAAAAGTTAGCTCCAAAAAGTCCAAAAAGCCAAAAATCCAAAATCCAAAAATACAAATCATATAGCTCCTACAAAAATCCAAAAAGAAAAATGAGAAACAAAGTCCAAAAGAAAAAAAAGGGATATTTCTCTATCTCATTATTGGAGCCACAAAATACTTGGGAAAACCAAGGCAAAAATCCCATTTTCCACTATCATATTCCTTTAGATGCGATGCCTCAAGATAAGCTTGGGGGGTGAACTCGTTTGACTATATGAGTGAGTACGACATTAGAGTGGAGAGGTGCACGAATGAGGAAGTTTGATAATGCTGAAACTTAGCAAAATACTTTAGTTATGGAGATTTCTTATGAATCGATATAAATATGTGAATGCCATGATTTATTCCATTCTCCATTGCATGTTTGGTGTGATTCTTATATGCTTCTGTTATAACTCTTGATTGAAAAGTGCATCGCCAACATTTGTATATTAAATCCTCTGAAATGTGTGACGTAGATATGAATTGATTGTATGAATTTAGAGAATCCCTTTTGTTGGTCTTAAAAGCTTGCAAGTAACATGCTTATGTAAGATATGAAATCCTTATAGCATGTCATTTGTATTTTCCAAGTTATCGTGATGTGTAGCTTATGGCTTGAGATCTGAGAGAAGAATCTAGCGACCCCTTCCACCTCGTGTTCTTTCTTTTTCATTTCATTTTCTTTATTTTCATGTGCCGAGTTCGTCTCTTTACTTATCTTCCTCGAGGACGAGTAAGAGGCAAGCTTGGGGGATTTTGATCGGTCCATATTTTACACCTTTTTTCTGCATATTTGCATGCCATTTCGGTTGCTCATATTGCGATTTTCACGATTATTCGATGATATTGTGTTACTTTTCACTATTTCTTGTTTTCATCGGATTTCAGGAAATATGAGCAATTGGGAGCAAAAATGAGCTTAAAGGACTTGCACGTGTAACGGAGCATCGCTCATGGACTTATTGAGGACCTATCAGCAATAGAAGACGAGTGGAAGAAGAAAGAACGTCGTAGGAGCGACGAGGAAGCGAAATGATGAAGATTGGGCATTTTCAGCATGCCACTCGACAGAGTGAAGGAGTCACTCGGCCGAGCAAAGAATCACGCTCGGACGGCCAGATCGGACATACAATTACTTGAAGATTAGCGTGCACTCGGCCGAGTGACGACATCCCACTCGGCCGAGTATGGAGACACCACTCGCTCGAGTGGCACACGAACGACGGCATCCAAAAGACCAGACTTACTGTAATCCGTCAGTCAACTACGAGCTCCGACTCGGCTGAGTACCAAAAGCCCCTCGGCTGAGTGACATTTGCTGCTCGGCCGAGTGACGCCGAGGACACGCAGCGCCCAGATTTTCAGACAACCGTTCACTCTTTTGAAATCTGCTATCATTCTAGCAATCAAAGTATTTTTCTCATATATTTTATGGATAGTAGACTTCATGACGGTTCCAACGCCGCCAAGAACGCATCAATCGGAGGTCGGATGAAATCTGGAGAATTTCTGCAAGTTGACGCTGCAGTGCTGGAATTTCCACTCGGCCGAGTCGGCGGCGGGCCCAGATTTTAAGTTGCGGTTTGGGCTGTTTTTGGGCACGAATTTGAGGGGTTTTTTAGGGTTATTTACTAGGGTTATGGGAGACTATATAAGGGGTTTGTAGCCACCATTAGAGGAAGTTCCCACATGTTTTCTTAGGGATTATTTTAGAGGTTAGGCCATGCCCTAGGCCCTCTCTTGGATCTAAAAGCTTGTATTTGGATTGAAGATCTTCATCAAAGCTAAGTATTTTGTTCTTGTCATTTGAATCTTTGTTTTTCTATCTTTTTGTATGCAAGCAATGATTTTTATTGATTCTCATATTGTTATTGCTATGCTTGAGTAGATTTGTTGTTCTAGGGCATGGGGATGAACCTTATGGATCTAATTTCAGATTTGTGATGAATGAATTCCTAAATTGCTAGAATTGCTAGGAGGTTAGGTTGTGATCGATTTATTACGGATAGTTAGGGATTTCCATCGATTGGGGTTTGCAAGAGATTGGATTCTAATCGATGGGAAGGCCTAGATATTCGATTTAGGTTTATAATCGAGATTCTCTAGACTTGGTTTGCAAGAGATTGGACCAAAGCTAGGATTTTTATTATAAATCTATACCCATATTCGTTTGCAAGAGATTGGACGAATACGAACTATCACAACCTAGATCGTAACTCGAGTTTGCACGAGAGTGGGCTCGAGGGGCGATTGAACGATGATTTTGATCCTAATGCTAGTGGCTTAGGCTAGGGTTTGCAAGAGATTGGGCCCTATCCTAGGGTTGCTATAGACCGGCAATAGCGCGAGAGCGTGAGCTTGGTTCTATATTCAGTTACGACTAGTTCACCTCAACGCAAGTCTAGTAATATTGAGATTCACTATTCACAATGATGCATGACGATCCGTAGTGGGGATTCCCTAGCCCTAGACACTTTTATTATATTGTATTTGAATCGATATTTGACCAACATCTCTATCACCCACACTGACATCCATCACCATTGTCATTACCTCATACCATACCCATCTCCACCAATAAAACATTCGTAGTCGAGCCAACCTAGGATAGATTGGAACCAACACCACCTCCTCGTGTTCGATACCCGCTCGCCACTTGACCGTGCGCTTGCGGTAAAACTACAATCGTTCTCCGGGTGTATATCCGGGGCCGACCAAGTTTTTGGCGCCGTTGCCGGGGATTTATCTCCGTGCATTTGCGCCATATTAGGTTGTGCTTTTGGGTGACATTTTGGAGCGATCACTCCTCTACTTATATGCACCAATTATATAATGAGCTACACAAAGGTAAATACTCATAATACCAATAACAACATGGTGACATATAATAGGCATGGATTACATAAACCAATTGCAAAAAATAAAGGCATGCAAACATGAATGGTTTATCTAATCCCATATATCTCTCCCTATAGAGATATCTCTCCCCATATGCATATGTATATATCTCTCCCCCTATAAATATGATAACATAATGCATATATCTCTCCCCCTTGACATCGTCAAAAAGGTGGACACTAAAAACATCCCCCTTTGACATCTTAACCAAGATGTGACAATATGCAAGAAAAGAAAGATATGTATGATACCAAATTTAAAAATTTAGTGGGTATCAATTCACTATCACATGCTCCCCCTAGATCATAGAAATGGTCAACTTTTGACTTCTAGGATCTAATACCAATTAAATAATGGAGCCATGGGCCTTAAAAGTGTATCAAAGCAATAGATATGGAAAAATCAAGCTTCAAAGATACACAAGGATATTGCCAAAAAAACAATGAGACATGAAACAAGTTGGCAATAAACAAGAGGTTTGGTTTGAGACCCAAAATAACCAAATGTAAATAATGATCTCAAATAACCTCCGAAATGAGAGTTAAAATATATCTTTAAATTAATTTAAACATATAATATATTAACTCCCCCATTGACATACACATGGATCAAAAATGCATGCATGTCAATAACCCCAAGGTCCCCATTTTCATGAAAATAAATAAATTTGAAAATATTTTCAAAATCATGAAACAAACACAATCAATGGGTATGCTTAAAAAATAGAAGCACAATACCCATGCAATATGCATATGTGTGAGGAACCTAAACATTAGGTAATCAAACCAAAGAGGAGATTGATTTCCTAACGTAATCACACGAGGTGATCACATCCCTAACTAGAGAGTTGATGTAACTATCTCTCTCTTGCACACTAACCTTAGTGGGAATCCATAATCTCAAGGAATTCCTAGGCAATGGTTTTGCCTTTGCAAGAGAGAATGATGTGGCATGCTTAGGTGTAGAAACAAATTTCTTAGCATGCAAAGAATGAGGATTTTGCTTCTTAGCAAAAAATGAAGATTCTTCATTCTTCTTCATCACCTTGTGATCTACATGCTTCACTAGATTCTAAATCATGCATCCTACTCATAGCATTATCAAGTTTAGCTTTTATTTTCTCATATGAGTCGCTGCACTTACTTGCCAAATTTGAGGCCACATTTAGGCGGTATTCAAGCTCCTCATAGGATGGCTTTTCCTCCTCGGTTTCTTCCTCACTATCCTCCTCGCTTGAGCTTGAAGAAGACTCTTCCCCATTAGCCATAAAGCAACTTTCTTCTTTGGAGTTGAGCCATGTCTCTATCTCTTCATCGCTAGTGTTAGATGAAGTTGATGAAGAATCATCAAAGGCAACGAAACACCTTTGATCGTGCTCCTTGTCATCCTCTTCTTCATCATTAGTTGTGTCCCCATCAGAATCATCAAATGTGCCAATAAGTCACTTCTTTTGGTTCTTAACCTCGGACTTGGCTTTCCAATGTTTCTTCCCTTTACCCTTACCGGTATCTATGTTGAGTTTGGAAGGGCATTCGGTAGCCACATGACCTATTCCACTACAGTTGAAACAAACCAACGTGTTAGACTGTGAGACAAACTTTGATGAAGACATACCTTGATTGTCCTTGAGGAAAGTTCTTGAATTGATTGGCAAGCTCGATGTAGTCATCGTCACTAAGAACTTCTTCATCGTCACTTGGAGCTTCTTGTTGGAACTTCTTTTTCCACTTGAAGGAGTCCTTCTCACCTTGCAGAGCAACGCCCTTTTTCTTCTCGGGCTTGGTTGACTGAATCTCTTCCTTATGTTGAAGAAGCACTTCATGAAAGATCTCCAATGTATGCAAAATACTATTAGCCGATTTGCACATGGAGATGCGATCGAACTCATCCGGAGTGAGGGCGCAATGGAGAACACACATAGCCCTAGCATTGACTTTGATCAAGTCCTTCTCCGCTTTAGTTCTCAAGGCCGCGGGTGAAGTAGGCTCCTCGAAAGGTGACTCCGTTATGTCCCAAAGGTCATGACTCTTCAAGTAGACCATCATCCTGATCTTCCAACTCAGGTAGTTGGTTCTGTTGAAGAGCGGGGGTCGGACGGTAGAAAGACCGTCTTCATGAGGCGCGGATGTAGCGTTGAATGCCATCGTTGCAGTATGCTTTAACCTCGCTCTGATACCAATTATAGGGATCGTCTAACCCTTGCAATACTAACAACATACACTAGAGGGGGGGTGAATAGTGTAATGGCAATAAAATTGTCCAATTAAAATTTAACTTGCAAATGCGGAATTATAAATGCAAGAGGAATTAAATGGCACAATCAATCCAAACGCAAACACAAAGTTTTACCCTGGTTCCCCAAACTTGGGTACATCCAGCCACACCAATATTCACTATATTCCCACACAGAGAAGTGAATACAAATCTCACAAGGAGATACCCCACAAAGAGGATTTTGCCCTACACAAGGACCCACCCAATCCTACACAAGGATCATGACTCCCACACAGAGAATCACTAACTCCCACTCAGAGAATTAGGGTTAGCCCTACACTAGGACACTAGAACTCCCACAAAGAGAGTTAATTCCCACAAAGAGAATTCCCAAGTCCCACAAAGAGACAACCTCTCACAAAGAGAGAAACTCCCACAAAGAGAGTATCCTAATCCTACAAAGAGAAATAGGAAAACAAATTACACCATGTAAAGTAAATACTCTTACATATGCCTTGAGATGCTTACTCATGAATGAATGCAAGGCATGGAAGGGGATCTCCAAGTGTTGGAATATGCTTGAGAGCACTTGGATGATTTTCCTTGAGCTGGACTTCAATGCATGAAGGAAGATGAATGCTCAATAGAGGGAAATGAGGGAGCTTGAGAGTGGCTTAAAGATCTCTTGAGATTTTCTATAGAGTCAAGAGTTATCACGTGTTGTTAAGAGTTCTCAAGTGATGGCAGCACACTCATATATATAGGAATCCTATATCAAGCCCAAAAACCCAAAGAAACAGCCAAATAATCAAATCTACAACGGCTAGAAACTGGGTGAAAACGACAGGAACTGTCGACTGATGATCATAAGACAGTCGACTGATCAACGGCTAAAAATATCCAACGGCTATAATCTGAGCCAGGACAGTCGACTGACAAAGTCAATACAGTCGACTAACAAACAGGACAGGCGCCTGTTAAACCTTCAGCAGACGACTGCTGCAGGGGATGGATCGAAATAGAGAGCTGCACTCTTTCTCCAATTCTTTGCACATGCGACTGATGTTAATACTACAGTCATCTGTCAAATAGTCAGGCGACTGTACATTCTTCATCAGTCGACTACTGTAAAGTATGGAGAGAAGACAGAGAGATGCAGAGATTGCACTTACGCTAGACAGACGACTGTTGGCCAAATCTCAGGCGACTGTAAATATACAGGCGACTGAAAACTGATCGACAGGCGATTGTGCGTAAAGCTCAAGTTTGAGTCAATTGAAATGTCGACTTGAGCTGTGCATATCAGGCGACTGTAGAAGGGTCTACAGGCGACTGGAAATCACCCAGTCGGCTGTGTTTCCCTTAACAGGAGACTGACAGAAAGCCAGAGACTCCAAGTGAGTCTTTGGACAGAGTGAACCTATTGGGTTAGATTCTATGATAATCCTAAGGTTCACTAAGATGGTTAAATGCATGAGCATGAATGAGCAAACCATCTAGTAAGGCATTACATCAACCCTAGACTCAAAAGAGAGAGAAAGCAATAAAGTAAATTACATGGATTACAATGCTTTCTTAAGAGTCTAAGTCTTCAATCTTGATGCCTTGATTACTCTCCATCATCTCCAAGCTTTGGCACTCCTTGAGTCCAAACTTTGGCCCTTCTTCACATGATGTCCATCCTTACACCAAGTGATTAGTCTCCAAGAAAGATATCTTTGAAGTAAACTGAGAGACTAAAAACATGAGATTCATTAGCAACAACATAATGTTGTGATCATCATCAAAATAAGATTGGTATGAAACACCAATACTCAACAACTCAGAGATAATTGCCATCCATGAAGCAAGCAGAGAATGCGTATGGCTACGCTCAGTTGTCCACCACATCTTGTCTACTACCGGACTGAAGACTGGAGACCTCGAACCTACTACAATGTTCAAGGACAACACTGCTTGCATAGCTCAGCTACGAGATGGCTTCATCAAAGGCGAAGAACAAAGCACATTTCACCAAAGTTCTTCTGGACGCACGAGCTACAGAGAGATGGCAAGATCGACATCAGACAAGTGCAATCATGTGACAATTTGGCAGACTTGTTCACTAAAGCCCTTCCTACTGCTACTTTTAGGAAGCTTGTACATAAGATTGGAATGAGATGCCTAAGAGATCTGAAAGATTGATAGCTTGTACAAATCAGGGGGAGTTAGGGAGAGTGTGTACTCTTTTTCCTTAACTATGGTTTTTCCCACAGGGTTTTCCATAGCTAAAGGTTTTAACGAGGCAAATCTCACCAACTCAGGATCCCGAAGTATCCACCCCATGTGAGACTCCTCTATGCTCAGAATCCTGAAGTATTCACGAGCAAAGTCCACACCTATGGCTGGATAAGGGGGAGTGTTGTGAACGGTTATAAACCGGAGTTGGTTAAGATTCTGTGCTATCTTAGAGATAGACCCATATCTATGTAGCCCACGTTTGTATTCTCTCTACTTGCCTATAAATAAAGAGCCGGGGGTCCTCCCAGTAGTTGATTTATAACAAATACAGAATTCTTAAATGTATATTGTTATGAATCAACTATTGGGGGAGGAGATCCCAGCTCTTTATTTATAGGCAATAGGGGAGAATCCAAATATGGGCTACAAAGATATGGGCCTATCTCTAAGATAGCCCAGAATCTCAACCAACTACGGTTAAATAATCGTTCACAACACTCCCCCTTATCCAGCCATAGGTGTGGACTCTGCTCGTGAATACTTCAGGATTCTGAGCATAGAAGAGTCTCACATGGGGTGGATACTTCAGGATCCCGAGTTGGTGAGATTTGCCTCATTAAAACCTTTAGCTATGGAAAACCCAGTGGGAAAACCATAGTTAAGGACAAAGAGTACAAAATCTCCCTAACTCCCCCTGATCTGTACAAGCTCTCAAGCTTTCAGATCTCTTAGGCGCCTCATTCCAATCCTTTGTACAAGCTTCCTAAAAGTGGCAGTAGGAAGGGCTTTAGTGAACAAGTCTGCAAATTGTCACATGATTGCACTTGTCTGATGTCGATCTTGCCATCTCTCTGTAGCTCGTGCGTCCAGAAGAACTTTGGTGAGATGTGCTTTGTTCTATCGCCTTTGATGAAGCCACCTTGTAACTGAGCTATACAAGCAGTAATGTCCTCGAACATTGTGGTAGGTTCGAGATCTCCAGTCTTCAGTCCGGTAGTAGACAGGATGTGGTGGACAACTGAGCGTAACCATATGCATTCTCTGCTTGCTTCATGGATGGCAATGATCTCTGAGTGATTGGATGAGTTCACCGTCAAGGTTTGCTTGATGGATCTCCAGGAAATGGCTGTCCCTCCATACGTAAACACGTACCCAGTTTGTGACTTTGCGTTATGGGGATCAGACAAGTAACCTGCATCAGCATAACCAGCAAGTGTAGAGGATATTCCATTTTTGTAGAAGAGTCCCAAATTTGTAGACCCTTGGAGGTAGCGCAGAAGGTGCTTAACCCCGGTCCAGTGGCGTTGTGTGGGCGCTGCACTGTATTTGGCTAGCAAATTTACTGTGAACGCTATGTCGGGACGCGTGTTGTTTGCCAGATATAAGAGTGCTCTTATGGCACTTAGATAAGGGACTTCTGGACCAAGTATATCCTCCCCCTCTTCCAGCGGTGGGAAGGGGTCTTTATGTGCATCCAGGGATCGTACCACCATAGGTGTACTAAGTGGATGATATTGGTCCATATGGAATCTTTGCAACATTTTCTTTGTGCATGTGGTTTAATGTAATAGGATGCCATCTTTTAGATGTTCAATCTGTAAGCCAAGGAAGAATTTCATTTTGCCGAGGTCTTTCATTTCAAATTCTTTTGTTAGGCTTACAGATATCTCAGCGATCTCTTCAGGAGATCCAATGAGATTCAGATCGTCTACGTTGACAGCGATTATTACGAATCCTTTTCCCTTTGTTCTTATAAAGATACAAGTGAGACTTCATTGTTATTGAATCCTTGTTGGACAAGGAATTCACTGAGTCTGTTATACCACATTCTTCCTGATTGTTTGAGACCATACAATGATCTTTGTAGCTTAACAGAGTAGAGGTCCCGAGGTCTATCTTTTAGTTCAGCAGGTATTGAAAAGTGGTCAGGAAGTTTCATGTATATCTCCTTGTCGAGATTACCGTATAGATATGCAGTCACAACATCCATTAGCTGCATATCTAAACCTTCCTTTGCTGTTAAGCTTATCAAGAATCTGAAGGTAATCGCATCCATGACCGGTGAGTATGTTTTGTCATAGTCAATACCCGGTCTTTGGGAAAAGCCTTGCGCTACAAGCCTTGCTTTGTAGCGTGCGATCTCATTATTTTCATCATTTTTTCTTACGAATACCCATTTATATCCCACAGGTTTGACACCAGTAGGTGTCTGGAATATATGCCCAAAGACTTTGCATTTCTGAAGCGAGTCCAGCTCAGCTTCTATTGCCTGATTCCACTTTGGCCAGTCATTTCTACGTTTGCATTCAGTAACGGAATGTGGATCATGATCATCGTCGCTTTCGGCGACGTGAATAGCAATGTGAAACACGAAGTCATCGTCAACGTCTGTACTCTTTCTGTCCAATACCTCCCATGTACGTACATAATTTAATGATATTTCAGTTTCTCCCGGCAGTTCCTCTGCAGTGGATTCCGGGAGGGGAGAGGGTATGGACACGAGCTCGTTTCTTTGTGGGGGTATCGTCCCAAGGTCTCCGGATATTTTTCTTTTTCTTGGATTTTTATCCTTGGAGCCTGGTGGTCTGCCTCTTTTCTGTTGAGGTGCAGCCACTTCTGCTGCTGGTGGATTGCATCCATCCTTTGGGATGTCAATCCTAGCTGGAGTATTTGTAGCAGGGATGTGTGATCTGACAATCTTCTGGTTGTCAGTAAACGAGTCTGGTAATCTATGAACCGTGTTGTGGATGTGTAAGATCTTCAGGATCTCATCATCACATTGTTTTGTTACCGGATCGTAGTGGGTCAAACTTTTGGTATCCCACGTTAACATTTGCTTCGCGCTAGACTTTTCAATGTCTAGGCCCATTTTGGGGAAATATGTCTCATCAAAGTCACAGTCTTCAAGACGTGCCTTAAAAGCGTCCCCAGTTTGGGGTTCTAGGTATCTTATAATAGAGGGTGAGTCAAACCCTACATAAATATCTAGGCGACGTTGAGGGCCCATCTTGGTCCTTTGGGGTGGTGCAATGGGAGATATAAACTGCGCAGTCGAAGATTCTCAAGTGAGAAATGTTTGGCGGCGTTCCATATGCAAGTTGCATTGGAGAGAGACTCTGACCTCCTGAGGGTCTTATTCTTATTAGTGATGCAGCATGCAGAATTGCATGTCCCCATACATCCACCGACAACTGGGATCTCATTAGCAATGGACGTGCAATCCATTGGAGTCTTTTAATTAGTGACTCAGCTAGCCCGTTCTGGGTGTGAATATGCGGCACCGGATGTTCAATTTCTATTTCCGTTAACTGGCAATATTCTTGAAATGACTGAGAGTGTAACGACTGGTTTTTCATGTATTTGGATTATCTATATTATATATATTTTGGTGGATTTTCTCCTTATGTGTGGTTTTCCATCTCCGTAGCTTTCGTTTTCGTTCGTTTCGTTGTGATTTCCTAGCTTCTTCCTTAGATCGTTGAGCTTGGAGTAAGTCACACATGACGAGCTTCATATCGCTCATATCTTAGAGATAGGTTGATCTTAGAAGCCGTAGGAATCTTCCCGGAACTTCGCGCTTCGATTCGAGACTTTTGTGCACTTTAGTTGGTTCAAGAAGGGGAACCAACCGACTAGATTCCAATCTAGTCGGCCAGGAACTCTTCTCAAACCGACTAGTTCATTAAATCAATAATTCAGAAGTTACTGTTTACTCTTAGTCGGTCTAAGAACAACCACCGACCGACTAGATGTGAAACTAGTCGGTCAGAACTTGCTCTCAGACCGACTAGTTCCTTCGATTAATTTTACCTAAGTTATTGTTTATCGTTAGTCGTTCTAAGAACATTTTTCGACCGACTAGGTTGCAAACTAGTCGGTCAGCCATTGTTCTTTAACCGACTAGTTCATTGACCATTTTGACGACCTGAGTTACTGTTTGGTGTTAGTCGGTCACAGTTGGTCGACCGACCGACTAGTTCTTAAACTAGTCGGTCAACAACTCTTCTTTGATCGACTAATCGCCCCCGAAACCCTAGGTTTCAGGCAGCTGCTGCAACTTTTCCTATTTAAACCCCCAATCGTTTTCTTTTCTTTCTTTCTCTTCTCTTGGCCATTTCCTTTCCCCCTTGACCTCCGATCTTCCCCAACCTTCATCTAGCTCTTCTCCTTCATTCCCGGAGCCCTCACCCTCTCCATTTGCGCCGGCCACCTCCTTTAGGCCGTCGGTAAACCCCCAAAACCCCTCGGAACCCCATTTCTCAGATTTTCTCGCCATTTCCAAATCTGAGCCGTAGTTCTTCGGATCGTTCTTCCGTTGCCGTGCTTGCTCGGCATCATTCTTCCGCTACGATACGGGTAGTAAATCGATCCTTTAATATTCTCATAACCCACCTTGTGATTTTTGTTAAACCCTTATAGAACTGATATCGTTTTGCCATGGCAGCGATTCCATTCCGTAGAATAGAGTTGTGAGACGTTTTACCGTCGACCGTCATCGTCGGTATCTGGCAAGTGAAACTTACCACTTAGGGTTTTAGGCCATGCTTTAGGCTACTTACTTGTTGTAGGCGTAAAAGAGACTAAGCGACGAAATGATACTCGCTTAGGCGCAACTTCAGGATCTAGCTTGACAACGAAGCTTGAACCGACTACTTTTAATTATTTGCATCTTATCTGCCATGTTTAAATTCAATTAACGGTACGCGAATTATCTGTACATGCCATGCTATCCATGTTGAATGTTGCATTCGTAGCACACGCTACATTACTTGTACTACTTGATCCGGCTAGGCACCTGCTTCTAGCGGGCACAACCCTACGCCAAAAATACCTTGGATTGTGAACCAGAAAACGAGCTCTTGTGCGGGGCAACCCTGGCTCATTTACTGAGCATCGTGTACAGGGACCCCGGCTCGTTTACATGTGGGAGGGGTAAGGGTTAAGCGGCCATTCAACTGGGAGTCTACCCGATCAGCAACTTCAGTTGTAAGGCGTAAACTCTGGGTTCTGGGGTAGTGTTAAGCGGCCACTCAGTGTGAATGTTAAACAGTTCAGCTGTAAGGCGTAAACATCTACAAATAACTTGAAAACGTGACTAGTGAGAAGATTGAGATTGTTAGTATCTTGGCTACTCTTGACATGCCATGATATTGTTCTCTTGCACTTATTGTTAGACCATGTCTTGTGCACTCATACCATAACTGCCATGTCATGCATACTATAACTGCTAGGTTGTTAGTTTACCTTTCTTTCAGTTTTCTTGCCCAAGTCTTTTAGACTTGCTGACATGTGCCCCTTTCTCTTTTGGGTGACACATGTTAGATCCTGAGCCAGAGTTCGTTGTTGAGGACGTGGTGTTCGCTGACGCTGAGTCAGAGCCCGCGTTCATCGAGGAGTTTGAGGACACTGGCGATCAGTCGTAGAGACTGTTTGTGTTGTCGTTAGACTGCTTTTGTTGTCGGTGCGTAGCATCAATACTTTGTGCCGTGTTGGCTTTTGTTGGCCATGTTTTGGGCCTAGACTCTTTCTTTTAGCCTGGTGGCTTTTCTGGATGTTGAACTTAATTTTAATGTTTGGACATTGCTGAGATTTGGGATTTTATTTCTGTATCCATTGTGTTATTATCTTGTTCTGCTCGTGGTTACAGGGACCTGCATATGTTTTATTGACGCTTATCAGGCGTGTAGCTTCACAGCTCCACGTTTGAGCGGACCTTTTCACGTCTCGCCTCCATTTTAGGGAAGCGGGGCGTGACAAGTTTTGTTGGTGGCCCATGCAGGTCCTCTTCTGTAACTATGATTATCGGAATAACGATAATAATATTAGAATGTCTAATAAACTAAGTTCGACATCCGAGTCGTAAGCTATGAGTCTAATTGTTTCGTTTTCGGTGTCATTAGATGGCAGGAAGGCGAAATACCCGTGGTGGTGGTGGTGTGCCCCCTCATGATGAGGAGCCTGAGCGGGAGCCCACCAATGGGGAGATGATGCGGATGATGCTTCAGATGATGCAGGTGCAGCAGGGCGTGCTCCTACAAGTCCAGAATGCTCCAGTTGTTCGAGCTGCTCGGGCAATTCCGGAGGCCCCTCATTCCGAGCCAGGAGTGAAGCAGTTTCGGGAGTTGGGTCCCGCTTATTTTGATGGGTCTGAGGGTCTTCTAGCTGCCGATGAGTGGATTCGAAACATAGAGGATAATTTGAAGATGGCGAAGATCAGCCCGGCTGGATGGGTTGATTTGGCGAAGAGGCAGCTCAAGGATAATGCTCGGAACTGTTGGGATGCGAAAGAGAAGATGCTGGTAGAGCCGATAGCTTGGGCTACTTTCAAGTCCAGGTTTGATGAAGAGTTCTTTCCGAAGGCTGCCAGGAAGGAAATACTGCAGTGTTTTATTGAGCTGAAGCAAGGGAGCTTGACGGTTGACCAGTACCACCAAGAGTTCACTAGGCTGAGTCGGTTCGCACCGAAGATGGTGCAGGAAGCTGATGAGAGGGCTCAGAGGTTCCTGCAGGGACTTGCTTTGGAGCTTCAGAGTTTCATGTCTTCCTCTGATCTGGAATCTTATCAGAAGGTTCTGGTAGCTGTGAGGAGGCAGGAGCTGAACCTGAGCCAGAGGAGAGGACATGTTGCTGGAGCTGGGAAGAGGCCTATGGAGCAGGCCAGAGCGGTGGTTAGGCCTGGTTTCAAGCCTAATCAGCCGGTGCAGTTCAAGAGGCCAGGAGGGCCTAATCTGAAGACTTGCCATTTCTGCGGCAAGACTGGCCACATCAAGGAGCAGTGTAGAAAATTTCTGGGCCAGTGTTTGGTTTGTGGTGATGCTTCTCATGTCGCGAAGGAATGTCGGCATGCGAATCAGTTGCGGAGAGCGCCGGATGGTGTTCAGCAGCAGAGAGCACCTGTTGCAGCACAGCCGTTGCAGCAGAGAGCGCCTGTTCCTGCTGGACGTGGAGCAGCTCTTGTCCCGCAGAGGCAGGCCTTTCAGCAGGCCTTTCCGCCAAGGAGGCAGGCTTTTCTGATGACCGCTGTGGAGAGCGAGGCAGTGGATGAGGTTATCGCAGGTAACCCTCAATCTAGCTGTTTCCTTCCTTAGTTAGTTTTAGTTATTAGATTATGTTTGGTTGCTTGCATATGATTGTTTGCTAGAATAGGATCTGATTGTTAGATCGCTTGTTAGGTGTGATTCTGGTTTGCACATTTCCTGCACGAGTCCTCTTTGACTCTGGTGCATCGATGTGCATTATTTCTCGGAGCTTCGTGGAGAAGCATTCCTTGTCGACGTCCCCTCTTCCCAAGAGTTGGAATATCGTTACAGGAAATGGCATGGTCTCGGTGCATCATGGTTGCAATTCCTGCCCTTTGGTGGTTTGTGGACATGAGCTTTACGCTGATTTCATTGTCCACGACATCATCAACTATGATGCGGTCCTTGGGATGGATTGGCTTGCGAGCTTCTATGCTACGATCGACTGTCAGAGGAAGAAGGTGGTGTTCGAGATTCCCGGACATCCAGTATTTGAGTTCAGCCAGGGTAGCAGTTCGCTTGGCCCTGTCAGATTTCGGGCCAGACCGGTGGAGTTTGTGGCTATGCAGATGGAGCTGGAGAGGCCAGCGGTAGTGCGGGACTTCGATGACGTCTTCCCCGAGGATATGTCTGGATTGCCACCCGATCGAGCTCTCGAGTTTTCGATTGATCTTATTCCGGGAGCGCAGCCGATTTCGAAAGCACCCTATCGTATGGCACCCGCTGAGTTGGAGGAATTGCGGAAGCAGCTGGATGAGCTTCTTCAGAAGGGTTTCATTCATCCCAGTGTGTCTCCGTGGGGAGCACCGGTCTTGCTGGTGAGGAAGAAGGATGGTTCGCGTCGTATGTGCGTGGACTACCGGGAGCTGAATGCGGTGACCATCAAGAATAAATACTTGTTGCCTCGCATCGATGATATTTTTGATCAGCTTGGAGGATCGAGGGTATTCTCGAAGTTGGATTTGAGGAGTGGGTATCATCAGCTGAAGGTGAAGAAGGAAAATGTTCCGAAGACAGCGTTCAGGACGAAGTATGGACACTACGAGTTTGTGGTTATGCCCTTCGGTGTAACCAACGCTCCCGCGGTTTTCATGAATTTGATGAACCTGATTTTCTATGACTTTTTAGATAAGTTTGTCATTATCTTCATTGACGACATTCTGATCTATTCTAAGTCAGAGGAGGAGCATGCCTTGCACTTGATGACAGTATTGGAGATTTTGAGGAAGCGTCGTTTGTATGCCAAGTTTTCGAAGTGCGAGTTTTGGCTGTACAGAGTTGCTTTTCTCGGGCATGTGGTATCTGGAGATGGTATTTCAGTGGATCCCGAGAAGATCAAGGCCATCAGAGAGTGGCCTGTTCCGCAGTCAGTATCTGAGATCCGGAGTTTCCTTGGGCTTGCTGGTTACTATCAGCGCTTCATTAAGGACTTTTCCCGTATTGCTGAGCTGATGACCAGATTGACGCAAAAGGATGTACCTTTTGTTTGGTCGGGTGATTGTGAGAATGCCTTCAGTGTTCTGAGGGAGAGATTGACGACTTCCCCTATTCTTGTTGTGCCTGATCGCAGTGGAGGATTTGAGATATTTTGCGATGCTTCTGGCAAGGGTCTCGGTTGTGTGTTGCATCAGCACGGGCAAGTTGTGGCTTATGCTTCGCGTCAGCTCAAGACTCATGAGAAGAACTACCCGATGCATGACTTGGAGTTGACTGCTGTCGTGTTTGCGCTCAAGATTTGGAGGCACTTCCTGCTGAGTGAGAAAGTGAAGATCTTCACCGATCACAAAAGCTTGAAGTATATTTTTACTCAGAAGGAGCTCAACATGCGACAGCGTCGATGGTTGGAGCTCATGGCGGATTATGAGATTAATTTGCAGTATCACCCTGGTAAGGTGAATGTGGTTCCTGATGCGCTGAGTAGGCTTCCAGCGGTGATGTTGTTGACTTTGCAGTGGAGATTGCAGCAGGATTTTTGCGAGTCTGATGTTGAGATCGTTCTTCTTGGAGGAGCCTCTTCGTTGATGTGTATGCAGATACAGTCGACGATCGTGGATAGGATCAAGGCTGGTCAGGCTGGAGACCCGAAGTTGGTGAAGATTCGGGAGCTGGTGGAAGCCGGTCTGCGGACTGACTTTTTGATTCATGAGGATGGCTCGCTGAGGTTTGGAGCCAGGTTGTGTGTGCCAGCTGGAGATATCAGAGAGGAGTTGTTGGTGGAGGCACACAGTTCGCTGTATTCTGTGCATCCTGGTGGGACCAAGATGTACAAGGATCTTCGCTTGAACTTTTGGTGGCATGGTATGAAGAGGAGTGTGGCTCGGAGTGTAGCCAAGTGCCTGGTTTGCCAGCAGGTAAAGGCGGAGCATCAGCGTACGGCAAGGTTGCTACAACCGATTCCGATTCCAGAGTGGAAGTGGCAACACATCACTATGGATTTCGTGACTGGACTACCTCAGAGTCCGAAGCAGAATGACGCGATTTGGGTGATCGTAGATCGATTGACCAAATCCGCGCACTTTATTCCATTCCGAGTAGGACAGTCCACTGAGGCGCTAGCGAGGAGATACATGGAGGTAAATTCTTTTACTCTCCATTTCTATTTCCTTATCCTAGTTCAAATAGTGATGTAACGTGAATCGTGCAGGAGATCGTACGACTTCACGGAGTCCCTGTGAGTATCGTGTCGGACAGAGACACGAGGTTCACATCTCAGTTCTGACAGAGTTTGGGTACACGTCTGAGTTTCAGCACGGCGTACCATCCGCATACAGATGGCCAGTCCGAGCGGACAATTCAGATCTTGGAGGACATGCTGAGGGCGTGCATGTTGGATTTCAAGGGTTCGTGTGAGGACCATCTACATCTGGTGGAGTTCTCTTACAACAACAGCTTCCAGGCGAGTATTGGCATGGCGCCTTTCGCCGCGCTGTATGGGAGGAAATGTCGATCGCCATTGAGTTGGGATGACGTGGGTGATCAGGAGCTGTTGGGACCTGAGATGATTGTGGAGGCCGTGGATGTTGTCAGGAACATTCGGGAGAGGTTGAGGATTGCTCAGGACCGTTTTAAGCATTGGGCGGATGCTAAACGCCGTCCTTTGGAGTTTTGGCTTGGCGACCATGTGTTCTTGAAGATTTCCCCGAATCGTGGAGTGATTCGCTTTGGGAAGCGAGGGAAGTTGAGACCGCGATACATTGGACCGTTTAACATTCTGGAGAGAGTTGGCGAGATAGCCTACCGCTTAGCCTTGCCGCCATCTTTGGAAGGAGTTCACAATGTTTTCCATGTGTCGCAGCTTCGTCGATACATCAGCGATCCATCTCATGCTGTGGATTTCTCGGAGATCACCGTTCGCCCTGATATGACGTATGACCAGCAGCCAGTGCAGATTCTGGACAGGCGTCAGAAGTCGCTCCGAAACAAGGTTGTCAATCTTGTGAGGGTGATGTGGCGACACGGCTCGCCAGGAGATTCTACTTGGGAGAGAGAGGAAGAAATGAGAGAGCGCTACCCACTTTTGTTCACGGACACGTGAGTGTTGGGAAATTCCGGGGACGGAATTTTTCTTAAGTTGGGGAGGATGTAACGACTGGTTTTTCATGTATTTGGATTATCTATATTATATATATTTTGGTGGATTTTCTCCTTATGTGTGGTTTTCCATCTCCGTAGCTTTCGTTTTCGTTCGTTTCGTTGTGATTTCCTAGCTTCTTCCTTAGATCGTTGAGCTTGGAGTAAGTCACACATGACGAGCTTCATATCGCTCATATCTTAGAGATAGGTTGATCTTAGAAGCCGTAGGAATCTTCCTGGAACTTCGCGCTTCGATTCGAGACTTTTGTGCACTTTAGTTGGTTCAAGAAGGGGAACCAACCGACTAGATTCCAATCTAGTCGGCCAGGAACTCTTCTTAAACCGACTAGTTCATTAAATCAATAATTCAGAAGTTACTGTTTACTCTTAGTCGGTCTAAGAACAACCACCGACCGACTAGATGTGAAACTAGTCGGTCAGAACTTGCTCTCAGACCGACTAGTTCCTTCGATTAATTTTACCTAAGTTACTGTTTATCGTTAGTCGGTCTAAGAACATTTTTCGACCGACTAGGTTGCAAACTAGTCGGTCAGCCATTGTTCTTTAACCGACTAGTTCATTGACCATTTTGACGACCTGAGTTACTGTTTGGTGTTAGTCGGTCACAGTTGGTCGACCGACCGACTAGTTCTTAAACTAGTCAGTCAACAACTCTTCTTTGACCGACTAATCGCCCCCGAAACCCTAGGTTTCGGGTAGCCGCCGCAACTTTTCCTATTTAAACCCCCAATCGTTTTCTTTTCTTTCTTTCTCTTCTCTTGGCCATTTCCTTTCCCCCTTGACCTCCGATCTTCCCTAACCTTCCTCTAGCTCTTCTCCTTCATTCCCGGAGCCCTCACCCTCTCCATTTGCGCCGGCCACCTCCTTTAGGCCGTCGGTAAACCCCCAAAACCCCTCGGAACCCCATCTCTCAGATTTTCTCGCCATTTCCAAATCTGAGCCGTAGTTCTTCGGATCGTTCTTCCGTTGCCGTGCTTGCTCGGCATCGTTCTTCCGCTACGATACGGGTAGTAAATCGATCCTTTAATATTCTCATAACCCACCTTATGATTTTTGTTAAACCCTTATAGAACTGATATCGTTTTGTCATGGTAGCGATTACATTCCGTAGAATAGAGTTGTGAGACGTTTTACCGTCGACCGTCATCGTCGGTATCTGGCAAGTGAAACTTGCCACTTAGGGTTTTAGGCCATGTTTTAGGCTACTTACTTGTTGTAGGCGTAAAAGAGACTAGGCGACGAAATGATACTCGCCTAGGCGCAACTTCAGGATCTTGCTTGACAACGAAGCTTGAACCGACTACTTTTAATTATTTGCATCTTATCTGCCATGTTTAAATTCAATTAACAGTACGCGAATTATCTGTACATGCCATGCTATCCATGTTGAATGTTGCATTCGTAGCACACGCTACATTACTTGTACTACTTGATCCGGTTAGGCACCTGCTTCTAGCGGGCACAACCCTACGCCAAAAAATACCTTGGATTGTGAACCAGAAAACGAGCTCTTGTGCGGGGCAACCCTGGCTCATTTACTGAGCATCGTGTACAGGGACCCCGGCTCGTTTACATGTGGGAGGGGTAAGGGTTAAGCGGCCATTCAACTGGGAGTCTGCCCGATCAGCAACTTCAGTTGTAAGGCGTAAACTCTGGGTTCTGGGGTAGTGTTAAGCGGCCACTCAGTGTGAATTTTAAACAGTTCAGCTGTAAGGCGTAAACATCTACAAATAACTTGAAAACGTGACTAGTGAGAAGATTGAGATTGTTAGTAGCTTGGCTACTCTTGACATGCCATGATATTGTTCTCTTGCACTTATTGTTACACCATGTCTTGTGCACTCATACCATAACTGCCATGTCATGCATACTATAACTGCTAGGTTGTTAGTTTACTTTTCTTTCAGTTTCCTTGCCCAAGTCTTTTAGACTTGCTGACATGTGACCCTTTCTCTTTTGGGTGACACATGTTAGATCCTGAACCAGAGTTCGTTGTTGAGGACGTGATGTTCGCTGACGCTGAGTCAGAGCCCGCGTTCATCGAGGAGTTTGAGGACACGGGCGATCAGTCGTAGAGACTGTTTGTGTTGTCGTTAGACTGCTTCTGTTGTCGGTGCGTAGCATCAATACTTTGTGCCGTATTGGCTTTTGTTGGCCATGTTTTGGGCCTAGACTCTTTCTTTTAGCCTGGTGGCTTTTCTGGATGTTGAACTTAATTTTAATGTTTGGACATTGCTGAGATTTGGGATTTTATTTCTGTATCTTCTTGTGTTATTATCTTGTTTTGCTCGTGGTTACAGAGACCTGCATATGTTTTATTGACGCTTATCAGGCGTGTAGCTTCACAGCTCCACGTTTGAGCGGACCTTTTCACGTCTCGCCTCCATTTTAGGGAAGCGGGGCGTGACAGAGAGGTAAATTCCTCCGCATTATCCAGACATATTTTCTTTATTTGGTTGTCTGGAAAATGCGCCCGCAACTTTATTGTTTGTGCCAAGAGCTTTGGGAAAGCTAAGTTGCGGGTTGAAAGTAGACACACATACGAGTATTTCGAAGATGCATCAATCAGTACCATGAAGTATCGGAAAGGCCCACTAAGGGGATGGATTGGTCCACATATGTCTCCGTGTATTCTTTCGAGGAAGTTAGGAGACTCGATATCCACTTTAAGTGGTGATGACCTTGTTATTAATTTACCCTTGAAGCAGGGTACACAAGGGAATTCTCCCTTCTGAAGAATATTTTGGTTCTTCAGGTTATGCCCATAGGATTGTGATAAGATGCGGTGCATCATCACGGATCCAGGGTGGCCAAGTCGATCTTGCCAAAGTAAAAATTTGGCTGATGTCGGGCACTTCAGGTGCTCCGTCAGATTTGCTTCATCTCTTCGAATCTTTGTATGGTAGAGGCCCGATGAGAGGCTCTCAAAATGTTCAAGTATGGTTTTAACTCCATTTTCTTGAGACGTTACATACAATAATTCATTTTCTTTTACATTTGATGTTTCCAAGTGGAATCCATTTAGACGGATAAACTTAGTAAGTTTCGCTTGGAATTCGGAGAGTATAATGCATCTTTAATTTTAATTTCTGTTCCTTTGGGAAGCAACAAGGTTGCATTCCCAGAACCTTCAATTATGTCCGATGGCCCTGAAATTGTATTTATAGGGCTCTTATACGGTACAATGCTATGGAAATAGCATTTGTGTTGAAGGATTGTATGTGTCGAAGCACTGTCTACCAAGCAGTCATGAGAACATCCAATCTAAAAAGATGAGTAAACATTTGCATTCAGAAAACTAAATCAAATTACATAAAGGCTCTCATAAAATAGATTGTTCTGAAAATAAAATGCTAAGATAAATGTAGTAGGCTAATCAAGCATGTCATCTGATTCGAAGTCTTTTGCTGTGAACTTGACTGCATTGTTCGCAGCCACCAGGTTTGATTCAGCATTCTTTTTCTTGCTTTGTTTATAAAGCTCCTGGAGATGCAGAGAGGTCCTGCATACTCTGGACCAGTGGCCTTTCATGCCACAGTTGTGGCACTAGTCTTCCCAATCCCTCTTGGGTGTGGGTGCATCATTTTTCTTGTTGTCATTCCTGCGCCAGGTGAACTTGCACTTCCCTTTATTCTTTCGTTGTTGTACTTGGCCCTTGGCTCTTTTGTGTTGTCCCCCTTTCTGTGGTCTTTCTTTTCTTTTATTATCTCTCTTCTTTTTGAAGGAAGAGGTATGATGAGCTTCTGGTAGAGGGGCAGTACCAGGGGGCGCATATTGTGAGTGGCGAGAAGAAGCTCTCTGTTTTGTTCGGCCATGAGTAAACATGACAGCAGCCCAGAATACTTGGTGAACTTGCGTTCACGGTATTGCTGCATAAGTATCGCATCTTTTTCATGGAAGGACGTATACGTCTTTTTCAGTATGCGATCTTCTGAGACTTTCTCACCACACAACTTCAGGCGTGAGGTGATGCTAAAAAGTACTGGGTTGTACTCAGCAATGGACTTAAAGTCCTGCAGTCTCAGGTTCTCCCACTCATATCGCGCCCTTGTGAGTATAACATCTCTCTGATGTTTATACCTATCGTCAAGGGCAGTCCACAGCTCAAGTGGATCTTCGACCGTAAGGTATTCAGCCTTTAAGGTCTTGTCCACATGGCGGCGAATATAGATGATGGCTTGCGCCTTCTCTATATCGCTAACATTTTCTTTTTCTGTTACAGCAACAATGAGGGACTTTGCCCGCAGGTGAAACTTTACATCTAGCTGCTAGCCTAGATAGTTTCTACCTGATGCATCCAGCACTTCGAAATTAACGCTTGCAATTTTAGCCATTTATCTAGCAGAGCACAAACATGCATAAATTAATATTTTTAATCAAAGAAAACATTTTCATGCGGAGGCAATATTAATGAGTAGCTAAATGCGTGGATCGGCCAGTCCCACATAAAAAGAGTCCAAAGTCCATAAGTCCATATTACACAATTTAAAGCTTAAAAAGGAAAATACAACTTTGGAAACCCCGTGGGCCCCATATGATATCTCCAGCTTCAATTGTGGCCTCAGTCTACATGGAAGTTGATCTTCTGTCTTTGACATTTACATACATTCCTCACTACAATTTCTCTCAAAAATAAAAGAAAAGTGCGGGAAATAAACTGTGAGACTTAAACAGCCGATCCAAAAGCCACATTTAGCCATTCATGCAGAAATATTGTGCTCATCAACATTTACATTCATAGACATCGCAGACAGTTATATTTGCATGAGGATAAATCATTTAATCACTTAATAATTATTGGACCACTGGGCAACGTCATACACCGTTAGGTTAGGTGACTAACGACAGAGCGGTCGCATGATCTTCCTAATTATTAAGTTTTTAAATTTAATGCACAACCACGCATATAATATCCACAGAATAAACCAGTGATGTAAATCATCTAAAGATGATTTTATGATGCATGAGTTGTAAAAGTTTTGGGTTTAATCAACGAATTGAACAAAGAGCCCAAAAGCAACATGTTTGTTTTGTAAAAGGAAAAAGTTTTCATTTTTTTAATCATCGCCAATATATCCCCAAGTGCCCCCAAATTATCCCCAAATTACCCTTATATGTCCACTTATTACCCTGTACCCCGTAATATACCGTGATTTTTCACGAATTTTTAGGCCTACCAACACACTTTTTAATTAATTTTGAATGCAATAAGCATTTTAAAGATTATTTTTAGCCCCTCTAATTGTAATTTGCCCCTTTCCCATTTTTTTGAAATATGGTCTGCGGGCCTGAAGCCCGCAGCATGGCTGCGGGCTTCAGGCCGCAGTCTCAATCGGTTTTTTTGTGTGGAAAAGTAGTCTGCGGGCCTGAAGCCCGTAGAGTTGCTGCGGGCTTCAGGCCCGCAGTCTGAGTTTGTTTTTTTTCCCCGAAATGGGCTTCAGGCCCATTATTGTTGAGGGGCGCCGGCTAGGGTTAGCCGCCGCCGCCCCTCACTGTAACACCGAAGGAGCCCCCCTCGGGGGGGGGGGGGGGGGGTTGTAAGCAGCGACGCTGCCTCCCTCCGGGGGCACGGACACCGGAGAGCAGCGAGGGAAGCGCCGCCCCTCTTCGGGGGGTGGGGGGGGGGCGACGAGGCAAGCCGCCCCCCCTTCGGGGGGGGGGGGGACGGCAACGAGCAACCGCCCCCCCTTCGAGGGGGACGGTCGGCTGCGGCGGCAAAATCACCGCACCCCGCTTCAGGCGCGTGGGGAGGGGGGGGGGGCGTGAACCGCCCCTCAGGCGGCGGAGGGTGGCCGCCCCACCCGCTTCAGGCGGGGGGGCTGGGGCGCAAAAACCGCCCTACAGGCGGCGGAGGGTGGATGCCCCCCGCTTCAGGCGGGGGGGGGGGGGGGGGGGGGGGGGGGGAGACGCCATACAGGCGGCGGAGGGTGGACGCCCCCTGCCTGGGGCGCGAAGCGACGGCCCCCCGCTTCAGGCGGGGGAGGGGGGGGGACGCGCAACATATAAAGGGTGGGGTGGCGGTCGGTGGCGAAGCCGCCTGCAATGCCTAAGTGGGGGATAAAACCCTATATAATACAGATCATATTAAAAATATGATTTTTGTGCGATGAATTTCGTCGTTTTAGGGCGATTTAGCAAAAACCCCATATCGATCTCACGAGATCTAGGGGAAGAACAATCATACGTATGATTAAAAACATCGTTTTTAGCCATTTTACCTCTATATCCGTTTGAACGAAGCCCTACGCGGATGACGACGCTTGATTGAGGAAGCTTTGCACTGCGCGCGTGGATCTCCCGTCTCCCTTCGCCTTCGCAACGAAAGAAAAAAAATTTGTGGAAAAAATTTCTAGAGTCTCGTGCTGATAACGTGTTATGAATCAACTATTAGGGGAGGAGCCCCGGCTCTTTATTTATAGACAATAGGCAATAAGGGAGAATACAAATATGTACAATAAAAATATGTGCCTATCTATAGGATAACCCAGAATCTCAAACAACTACGTTTGAATAACTGTTCACCACATATATAAAATTTTTAACATCACGTAATAATAATGATCTCCAGCCCCGCTCGCGTGTTGGCGGCCCGCGGCTGCTTCCCTTCTCCTACAATCAGCATCCTTCGCACCGATCACTTGAGCGTCGGATCCTTTCGCTGGTGCGGATTCTATTCCATGGCGTCCGAACCCGGATCCGGACCAGATAGGGTTGTGGTGAGCGATAGGGAGTGGCAGGGGTGGGGCACATCCTCCCCTCTGCCGGCGACGGTGGCTGAGGTCATAGCCGACCTCAAATCACTCGAGAGGGACTTCGATGAGCGGATGAGCTTCGGTGGTCTTGGCGGAAAGCTTCAGGTTACTGCTCATTTCTTTCATGCTCACATTTTGTTTGTTGAAATATCGCAAAGAGAAGTGCTTCACGTTTTTCTTGAGGAGAGAGGTGAAATGAGATTGTATTTGATTCGGGAAGCGAATGGGTTGACTTAGTTTGGAGAACTGCTACTTTATGAGAGAAGGAAGAAGGTTCTTTTCTTGAGATCGGATTTAATAGGATAATGTAACCTTTTTGAAAAGAATGAGTTAGAATTTGTTGGTGGAGTTGAAGAGATGACAAAATGATGATAGCTTTGGGAATTGTGATTATTAATCATATGTAGTGAAATTTAAGGTGTTTTTCCTTTCTTGGTTATTGTAAATGGGAAGTGGCTTACCATTGGAATGATTAGTTTGTGTCCATGTTGTCTATGCTACTTGTGGCATGGTTATTAACATTTTTTGCCTGATTATATTGCCTTATATGGATTTGCTTAGAGAAGTATTTCTTTTTGAAATATGAGGGGAGATTTTTTCTTAATTTTCGGTTTGTCACTTGAGGAGAATTTGTCGATGGGTCTGGGTTGTTATAGAAATAAGGAAATAAGATGGGATATGCTTTGAGAAGTGCATGTTTTTGAGAAGAATGATGGAGGTTTTGTTGATGGGATGTTGGAGAGATGAGAAAATGAAAGTGAGTTTTGGGAGACTTTGTGAGCAGTGAAACATGATCACCAAAGTTTCGTGGGATCATAACCAATTGGAAGACTGGTTTCGATTAAATTGATTGTTTGAGGTAGGCAAGTAAAGAAAATACATCAAGAAGAATGCTATTTTTCACATATCACATAGAAAATAAGAGGTATTTTTTGAGACAATCTTTTAAATATTTTTTGGGAAAATTATTTTAAGTGGCTATTTGGTAACTGTGAATTTTTGGTCAGCTTCACATCTTCTATTACTTTAGATTTTTTCCTTCACTTCCATGAGTCTATGTGTCGTGTGTGCATGCATGTGTGTGCACATGGAAATGTCTATGAGCAGTGTAGTTTTGCCGCTTGCAGCATTCAAATGTTAGTCTCCTTTGGGATTGGTTTCGTCATTATCTAGTTTGTAAGTGGGCCATGCCATATCTTGCTTATACATGTCCGGGCACAACTTATAGAAAATTTGCTAGGCCCAACATGGTCTAAAGCCCATGCGTGTCCCGAACTATATCCTCTAAGTACTTGGATGATTCACGTTGCATTTTGGGTTGGTCGTACAAGATGGTGGGTTTCTTTCTTTGTGCCAATACATGCGTTCTTCTTCACTTCTATTGAACTAACTCAATCTGCATGGAAGAAATTTCAAAGTTTAAACTAGTAATCTAGGTAACTTTATGTGAAAGAACCATATATTACAAAATATAGAACAAATAACTACAAAATTAATTATCTTGCTTGGTGAGCTCTAGGAACGAGGAGGTGATAATGAGAGGACATATAGAGAGACAAGGCAACAGTTGGGGGGGTTACCTTTCGTAATAAAAGTTCCCTAGAATCTGATTAGGCTAATACTAATAATAATTTAAATTAACTAATCAACTACTCGTGTTAAATCAATATTATGTTTATAGTTGACTTTTGTAATCAGTTGAGACTATCCATGCTCTCAATGTGGTTCCTTTATGATAAAATTCTACTTCATTGCTGGTGTCATGATCTTACAAATTATGTGATTGGTTGTCTGGATTTTGGTTCGTTGGTTCAGGAGACACTATATTTGGATTATTGGAGCAATATGGATGATATAACTGATAGATTTTATTCAGAAATCCCACTGCATTAGTGCTTGACCAGGGCACATTTTGAAAACCTACAGTAGGTACCTGAATCATGCTAAAACATAGCAATTAAAACTTCATAGGACATAGCACCTGATGTCATAACCTTTGGGTGTATTCCTAACTTGGCGCTTTAATGGATTCAACAATTTTGACTTCTCTATGTGCTTGTGAAAACATGGCATCTATTTTTGGTGGAAAACACCATAGATTCAGTTATCTTTGCACACAGTTTTTGATAATCCATTGTGATATCTCTGACATCGAAATCATACATTATAACATGCCTAATAAGTCACTGTTTCTGGGACATTAACAAACCTTTCCAGACGCATGAACAACCAAAAACAATGTGGTAAACCATCATGTTGCATCGCTGTAGTGTCATGCTGTAATAATTTGTGAAGTCTGGTGAACTTAAAGTGTGTGGTAACTGAGATTCAAGTTCACTTCGGTTATCAAATGTTATTGAGGGGCTATAATGTATGCTCAGAGAAGAAATTGTCTTATTATTCAAATAACCAACTTTTAAGTCATGTTTATGGGTAGTTTTAACATCTTCAGCACCTATTTGAGGCAGCTATATCAAGACGGAGTTAATTTGGTGTGAGAAACTGCCTTGTCGGATAAGAAAATAGTTGGAGGATCATCTCTAAATAGGAAAGAGAGTGATATAGATCAGACAATAATAAAACCAATAAAGAGATGGAGAAAATGGATAAATGCATGCGTTTGGTCTGGAAGTAGTTACACACTAATAACTACAATATTAATTATTAGGGCACTTGGTGCGGCCACAGTGTGTGATTGGAAACATTAGGACACAATTGCCATGTGCCTGGTCTTCCAATCAGCTGGGTTATTAGGGCAGCCATGCTTGATAGTACCATAAGATTGAGCTGGCATTGAAGCAAGTAACTTCATTTTTGGACCAATAAAGTTTTTCTGGGCTGGTTGAATATCATAAACTTTAAGAGGGTTCTACATGAAGACTTGAGTTTGAAGGCTACACGCGCGCGCGTATTTGTTCTGCCACACATAATCTAGAAGTGAAGCTATTGCTGCCACCCATGATGTCCTTATTTATCTAGTAATTTATTCTGTCTCCATTACTGGAAACTCCAAGGTAACTCATCTTTCCATATTCATAGGCAAAATTGAATCCTGATTGCAGTGACAAATGCAAGAGATCCACCAGGTTGCGATCTTTGCCCTTTCCCTTTGAATTTACCCAGTTCTTTGTTTTCTCCCATTGTATCATTGTCTTCCGTTCATTTGTTTTTGAAGAACGTCGTCTAAAATATTGTAATTTGACGTTTACTTATATTTCTGTGATTCACATATACTCCACTTGATAGTCTTTACTCTAACCTTGCTGATTAATATGCAAATTGTAACCTGTATGCGGCTCAAGTTCTCAAAATATTGTTGCTCTGTAATAAAACTAAGGAAATGATACGAATGAGCTGACTATTTTAGCTAAACAAGTATGCAAGAGGAAGAGAAATGAGGCTGACCTATTTTCCCCCTCCGAGTTGGCTAGTTGTGCAGCCCTTGGTTCTATGTCACAATCTCATTTTGGCTAAATGAAAGGCCAGCTCATATCCAGTATTGAACTCAAGGTAATCCCAAACGTTAACGTCCCTTAAAAAACTGATCAGAAAATGGCAAAGACTGTTCCTCTCACAGACAACAAAATAGCTCACGAGGCTATGATGAGCCTTGACAACATCACCGTCCATCATCCTCCACCCCCATCCCCACTCCTTCCTCCTCCAGATACTGGTCTTAGACTCTGACATGATTTGATTATTGCGTTTGCCACCACAAAAGTCCCAACTAACCAGACCAATCGTTCACATGAACCCCATCATATTACTGTCAGTCAGACAGGAAATAGTTTCTAGTTTAGCACTGTATCATGCTGGTGCTGATGCTAAAAAGAGAAGATGCATTGTTATCAAAATATCTTATTTCAGGCAAGTACAGGAGAAAGCAAGAATGGATGCAGTATTTTCCAAATTGACCTCAATACTTTAAATATAAATTATCATCTAAACATCATCTGTCAAGAATCATAATCTTTTAACTGATATTTTGAGAGTTAAGCTTTAGGCGAGTTGATAATGTTTTCTCCATTTAGCTTTCTTTTTTCCCTTTATTTTTCTGTTTTCTTCGAACTATTTCCTGAAACATTTTCTTTGTATCCATCTACGTGAAAAAGCTCTTTACGCAATTTCTCTTCTATTCTTTATATTTCGTAGATGTTTATTTCTTTTAGGTTCCTAAAGAGTTGGCATGTTGGGAGATCATTATATATTACGTTAACTAAATTTAACAGCTATGACGTCATCATTGGTTTTGAAAAAGTACTGAGGGGATCCAGCAAAACATGAAATTGAGGTTGGGCACCTGGACTTGTTTTGTCTCTGCCTTAATAATAATGTTTGAAGGGCACTAGATTAGATGGAGGCTAAATGGACACCCATAAATGATTAAATTATGGCTGAGCGGCAGTTGGTTTTATCTTTGTTATTTCAATGACTAATACATTAATATATTATCTGATGCTTACACAGTGTCCTCAATTTCTGTAATTGTTGTTTAATTGCCATTTACAGGGTAATTTTAAAGTTCATGAGGATAAAAAGCATAAAGCGGTTTATCAGTCTTTAACTGATTCTGAAGAGAAGCTGCAGTTTTTTTCTGCTCGTCAAGTAGCGTGTAGATTGCTAGGAAGCAGGGGTTATCTTTGCCAGAAGGTAATTGTTTCATATATTTCTTTTATCTTGATGAATGTTTACCCCCTCACATGCCAACTCTATTTTCAATCATGATTTCATGTCAATTATTGTCAGCTTTGTACTTCTCAGCTTAAGAGTCTGAACTATGAGTAGCAGTGTTATTAGGCGTTGGTTACCGTGGCCTCAATTCCTTTTATTAGCTGCAACAGACTTTCTAACAGATGTGAGGTAGATCGCATTAGACTGTAAGTCTGTATCTGTGAAAGTTGTACATAAATTCAAAATTGGTTCTAAGAATTGCTGCTAAATAACTAAACTTTATTTCTGGTCCGCGGATCAGGTAAGAAATGAAGGGGTTATGCCTTATTGTAATGGATGAGCAGGATCCAGGGTTGGTAGCAGTAGCAAATATTAGTAGCAGTAGCAAATTCAGAAGGAAGAACTGGAAGAGTTAGAGGGTTCAGGACTTTTGGAAGTTGCATATTGAACTAAAAAGAGCACAAGTTGTGGAAAAAACTTACTATTTGGGAATCTTTCCTTGAGCTTGTGATACAAAAGTGAGTTTACTAAGTGACAATATAATTCTGATTAAAAGGAAGAATTCTGATGGAATCGTGACATCCCCGACGTACCAGCGACATCGACGTTGGACTGATCGTGGGGCTGCAAACCAGCCCAGATGCAATTGTGTAATTTTGGGGGTTCAGGGGGGTATTTTTGTAATTATGAACAAATTTATATGTATTAGGGGTTGGGGCTATTGTTCTTCATGTTGAAACTAAATGAGAAAACACTAGAACTAGATTAAAACCCTAGATTGTGGAGAGTTTAGCAGTTTCTCTCGAATCAATGGCTAGGAGAGCAGGTTCCTATTGAAAGAGACAACTTATCTTTGTATTCCTCTTAATCTATATAAAAATCAGATTTTTACCACTCAAAATCATAAAAATATTAACAAATTTGTATCAGAACGTAGATCTAGATGCCGACAACAAGAAAGTTGGAAGCTTTAGAGGAGAAACTCGACGTCGAATTGGCGAGATTGAATAAATCCTATCAATCGATAGAGGAAAAATTGTCGTCAATCAATCTACGGTGTAGATGTCGGACACATGGATGAGAGCTTTGATGAATGCCATAATAGAGAAAATTTCGAAGATGGAGCGTCGTTATTCGGTCGAGATACCAGATCTGAAGGAAGACGACGAGAAAAATTCAGGTCCAGGACGAAAAGAGCAATTTTTGGATAATGAGAAATGGAAAGATGCCATCTTTGAAGAAAATTTGCAACCAAACGACGAGCTAGCACGCGAGTATAGCCAAAAACCCTAAACTCATGGGAGTGCTGTCGACTTCGACAGTCTCTGCGGAAGGGCTGTTAGCCCCCAAAACCATAGAAGAGTGGGTGGCGGCCCCTGTTCTTATGGCTCATCGCCTCGTCGGGCCTGGGCACACCCAATGGACTTTGCGACCCTGGGGGTATGCAGGGGCCCCTCGGCCCCCGATTTGGCCTGCAACAGGGTCATGGGCCCAGATAGATTCATAGGCACCAAAAGAAAATCTATAATTTTATTAGAATAAACTGAAAATAAATGGATAATGGATTACAATTGTAGGGGTAATCGTCCTCCCAAGACATCGATTGATAGGGGACGTCTGCACCCTCCCGTAGCACGAGAAATTCTCCCTAGGAAATAGCGCAATAATCAAATCTCGCATGCCTAGGGCCGGCCGGCTATCCCCCTCTTTTATAATCCTCTAATTAAAAACCTAATTATCAAAATGCCCCTTACACTAATAAAATAAAACAAAAAAGACCAAGTGGCCGGTTCTATCATTACTCCGCCCCCGAAAACCACCATGTCCTCAAGGTGGTGCATGAAATCTCTGGCGGTCCTACTCCAAGTGGGAGTCGTCTTCCACTCCGAGTTCTTCCTATGTCATCCTCGTCGTCCCAGTCGATCATCACTTGCAGCTTGCGCACCCCACAATGGTGCTCTTGGGTGAACATCTCATCGTATTTGAAACACAGTCCTTTCTGCATCTTCTCCATCATCTCGACGTCAATCATCCTCCTAAACTGGCCCTTTGTTGGCGGTGCGCTGCTCTTCTCCCCAATCTTCACATTACTCACACGATCTGTCCCTGTAGTCGCCTTCAGCCCTTCAGCCCCCGGCCGCTGCTTGAGCTCCACGTGGAACTTGCCCACCCCTACTGTCCCTGGCTCTCCTCTCCTCCATCTGGTGGTCCTATACCATCTGTGCCATGATCATGACCTCCACCAGCCCCTGAGTCTTGTATGGGTGAATACCTGAGCGAATAATGGACTTCAGACCCGTCATGAAAGTACTCTCTAGTGACTCATCAGAGACCCATCGCACTCATCCTGAGAGGGTCTCAAATTGCTCTAGTACTCCCTAACGGACCCGTCCTGCCTGAGTGCGAACAACTGCTCCGGGAGGTTTCCCATATGAGGCTCCCAAAACCTCCACAATATGCGGTCCTTAATCTACTCTCAACTGCGAAATGGACCCCACTGCTCCCTCCACTGATACCACACTAGAACCTTACCCTCCAGACATACTGCTGCCGCCTCCAACTTCCGTGTTTCAGTCATACGGGACACAGTAAAGAACCTCTCCGTCCTGTAAATCCACGCATGTAGATCCTCCCCCTCGAATATGGGCATCTTCAATTTCCGTACTCTACTGTCTACCCCAAAGTGCAACTGGTCTGCTATTCCATCGTGGTGTCTCTGGTGGTTGGGATGGTAAGTGTATCTGTGCCCTTCGAAGCCCCCGTGGGCCTCATCTCCCTCGACCATAGTCTCCCCAGTCATCACCCCGATTTCCTTTATCACGCTCCTCGAAGTCTCTGTAGCCTCCTCTAGTCTCCTCAGGGTATCCCTCATAAGTGCGGGGTGGGTGTCGTCGTGTGTCATCGTCGTACCGAGTATCTGGGGATCCCGAAACCCTTCTCCATCGTCGCAATACTCCTGAAAAGTTTCCGGATATAAATCTCTGTCGTACGCACCTGTCTGGACGTTAGGAAGTGGCTGAAAACCTCCATCTAGCCCGCAAACCCATCGCCGTGGGCCCGAAGGACCATGCGTAGCTTGCCAGGCCTCGTGGGGGCTCGGTGGGCACTGAGGAAGGGCCGCCGGGCCCTGCCGGGGCCCCAGCGGCCCTGCCGGTGGTCGGCAGGGCCCGTATGGCCTGTTGGAGGATCGTCGTGGCCCGGGCGGCCCTGGAACGCCTGGGCTGATGGGTTGGCACCGTGGCCCGTGCGGCCCTAGGGAGGAGCCCCCGGGCCTGCACGGGTCTGCCGTGGCCATCGGTGGCCCGGCCAAGGTCGCCGGCGCCTCGCGAGCTTTTCGCCGACATGGTTTGAGTCGGTCGAGCCCCTAAGGTGGTATTAGGGTTCGGTCGGCCCCCTCTTGTCTTCGTTGGGTCGTGGCGATGTCCTTTTCCCTCCATGATCTTCCTCTTCATCTTTGAAGTAATCGTCGGTGTCAGAAAGCAAGCCCTCATTGTAATTCTCCATCTTTTCCTTTCACTTCTCCAAAGGTGGCATCTTTTTTGAAGGGTTAGGGTTTGCATCGTCGTTTTCATCCTTCTCGGTGAGAATCGAACTGACAGATGATTTGCACGAGGACCTTGTCTTATTTGTCTTGCCTAGCCGTGATCCTCTTATTTGAAGCCGTGATCATCTCGTTGGAAGCCGCGATCCGATCAACGGAAGCCATCAACTTTGCAATTGCTTCGTCGTTCTCCGTTAGGGTTTTCTTTATGCCCTCAATCTCGCCATTGAATTTTTCCTCCACCGTATCGATGCGATCTTTGGCCCTCGTCGACGCCGCCATGGATCGATACACTTTGATACCAAATTGATAGGCACCAAAAGGAAATAAGCAATTTTATAAGAATAAACTGAAAATAAATGGATAAGAGATTACAATTGTAGGGGTAATCGTCCTCCCAAGACGCCGATTGATAGGGGACGTCCGCATCCTCCCGTAGCACGAGGAATTCTTTCTCGAAAATATCGCAATAATCAAATCTCGCATGCCTAGGGCTGGTCGGCTATCCCCATCTTTTATAATCCTCTAACTAAAAGCCTAATTATCAAAATACTCCTTACACTAATAAAATAACACAAAAAGGCCAAGTGGCCGGATCTATTATAGACCTCCAGGGGGTGGCACTCCCCTTGATGTGCAGCAGGGCCGCGCCCCCCAGCTGGTCACCAGGGGGCTGGCAGCCCCTTCCTCAAGGCATAACATGGCAGTGGGTCTTGCAACAGTGACCAGGGGCCCCATAGCCACTGAGACACATCTGGTAGAGCTTCTTGAGCCCATCGACGAGCCCGAGAAGACGGTGACTACTTCATGGGCTACATCAATTGGGGAGATGGCTTCCGAGGCTTGAATGATAACGACATGGATCTTAAATGGGGTGACGACGACTGGGGAGACTACGATGTGACATCAGGGAGACATGGAGAGATCTTAGAGCACAACAGAATGTCTACCATCAATTTTACTTCGGCTAGCCTCGAGGGGGAGTATGACAAGGAGGTTTAGCATCAAAAGCTGGGTCAGGAAGATGAAGATGCGAGTTTTGATGTGGGATCCTTATGAGTGTGTTTATCGTGCTGAGAGATATTTTGCGGTGAACCACCTAACGAAGGAGGAGAAGTTGCAGACAGTTGGCATTTGCTTGGAAGGAAAGGCGTTGTCCTGGTTCGAATGGAGGGAACAGAGGTAACATGCGAGGTTTTGAGAGGAGTTCAAAGACGACTTATTAGACCGATTCAAAGACACTCATGGATGAACTTTACATGAGTAGTTCCTTACACTCAGGCAAAACAACACCGTCAAGGACTAGAAGGAAAGATTCGAGGCGCTTTCGGGCCGAGTGAGGGGATACCAAAGGCGATGTTGGAGGGGAGCTTCATGAAGGGGCTCAGGTCTGACATTCGAGCTGAGCTTAGAATACAGAGACCGAGAGATTTGATGGACATTATAGAGCTAGCCCAGATGATAGGTGATAAGCTCATTGCAGAGTGACGGGCCAAAGAGGGTTTGGGGCGGCTCCACTTTTCACAGCTAGGTACCGTTAGTGGGGGCAAAAAGGGACCGGCTGGAGGAGTCCAGTCTGGCAAGGATAAGGACAGGGAGGCACGTCCAAATACACAATTCAGGCGCATGCCAGAGGTTGAGATGCAGAACAAGAAGGCGAATGGGGTTGTGCTTTGATGTGAGGAGAAATTTACACTTGTTCATCGGTATCGAGACCGCACCCTCCATATGCTGATAGTCGATGACGAGGAGGATGAGGTCGTGGAGGTAAAAGAGAATGATGGAGAACATGAGCATTCCCATTTGGACGTCGCAGAGGTCTCGTTAAACTCCATGATGTGATTCAACCCGAATCACACCATGAAGTAGATGGGAAAGATTGCAGATCGAGAGGTTACAATGCTGATCAACAGTGGAGCCATTCACAATTTTATTTCCAACTGGATGGTGGATCAGCAGAGGCTGCAACTGGTGGACACATGGAGCTTCGGGATGATGATGTGGACTGGGAAGGTGTAGCGTAGTAGAGGAGCATGCCAAGTGCTCATTTTAACTCTACAAGGGGTTCAGATCATTGAGGATTTCTTGCCACTTGACCTGGGCAACACATATGTATTTTGGGGATGATGTGGTTGTAGTCCTTGGGGACACACAGATCAACTGGAAGCTTCTGTGTATGGAGTTCCAGTAAGGAGGAAGAGTGGTCACGCTTCAAGGATATCTCAGCTTGTGCCAGACCATGATTTCCTTGAAAACCATAGCAAAAACGATACAGACAAATGGCGACAGATTTTTGAGGGAGCAACAAAGCTTGGCAGGAGAAGATGAGATGGAATATCACATTCTCGTAGTGGTGCAACTGATGCTGATCTAGTCCGAGTGGCCTCTCACCCCCACGGGATCACATGCATGCTATAGTCAAGAGGGAGTCTCTTCCATTATTGTGAGACCCTACCATTACCCAAGGTACAGAAAGACGAGATCGTGCGGATGGTTGAGAAGATGATTCAGGCAGGAGTAGTGAAGGATAGAAGTTGAAGGTTCTGCATTGACTACATAACGTTTAATAAGGAGACGGTGCCAGATAAAGTTCCTATATTGGTAATCGATGAGCTTTTAGATCAGCTTCATGTGGCGACAATTTTTACCAAGATTGATTTGAAGTCCGGCTATTACCAGATTAGGATGTGAGCAGAGGATGTCTCCAAGACAAGCTTTCAGGATTCATAAGAGTCATTAGGAGTTTTTGGTCATACCTTTTGGCTTGACCAATGCCCCTGTTGTTGGATGCAACGATCTAGGATTTCTTGTTTGATGATAACAAACGTGTGTGACCGATTTGATGTGTGTGTTAAGTGTTTGCAGGAGTGGCAAGGACGTAAATACTCAAACGATGACTAAGTCAAAGTGATGTAGATATTCCAATTCATATGAAGAGAGGACTTGGTCAAATGTGGAGAGATTAGGAGAGATCAATTCAAATCTATTTGAATTGATTCATATCAATTATTGATTAATTCAAATCCCATTACCATTCAAATCCAAATACAATACAAATTCCAAATCCCATTACTCATCTAAATTGTATTCAATTCAAACTTGAAATTCCTATTCTCTAGGGATTTGATTTGAGCCAATCTTTCATCTCCTACACCTATATGAACCCTTCCACCATGCGAGAAGATTTTTGAGGAGAATCAAAAATATTGCGGCTACACCAAAAGAACATCTTCAAACCGCAATACATATAGGCAACCAAGCTTCCATTGCAAAACCCTAGTCGAAAGCCAAAAGCTCTCAAAGGCCGCAAGCTTCGCCTCCACCTTTCAACAAGCTTCAACTTTCCATTGCCTAAACTCCTAGCTGCAAGGTAGCATCAAAGAGGACTTCATCACATTGCAACTCATGCAAGCATCCATCTACCAAGCTTTCAAGTCACGCATCCAAGTGCCGCATCCAACATCTAGTCGTCGTTGACCCAAGGAGGCCACAGATCAAGAGCTTCGACGACCCATGCTCATTGTCACATCAGGAGCTTGCTGACCTAGGAGAGGAGCCGCACCTATTGCTCTTGACGACCGTTGCAACTGCCGCATCAACCTCTCGACGACCCACACTGTAAGCTACTCTGCCGACCCTTGGGGACTCACGCAAAGAAGCTTGCAGAGCCATCTGACTACCAAACTCAGGAGCCTGCCGACCCTAGCTGCTGCCGCTCATCTTCATCTGCCGACCCATCATCTGCCCGTGCCAAAGAGAACAGCCGACGACCGTGCCAACAAGCTGCTACCTCTCTTGCCGACCCATATCATCTGCAGAGCCATCTATGATGCATACATATTGAGGGACTGGGCCAACATTCATTGATGACCTAGGGAGCCCACACAACATAGCTTTGTCGACCTATTGTTGTAGCCGACCCTTGCTCTTGCCGACCTATAGACTTGTGTGCCATCAAGCAAAGAGCAATTGCCGAGATCTGCATCCAAGCTTGTCTTCCGCCTTCCATTTGGTAAGCATAAAAAACATCATACTCAAAACGAAAGGATAGTTGCTTATTATGTAAAGAAAGGTGATCCTCCGCCCAATAGAGCAACGCCCGAGAGACCGAGTTCTAGAGTATGGACCAAAATGGTCTCGCGAAGCCGGTGCCAACGGCATCTAGCACCTTCTAATGAAATGAGTCTCGCTCTCAAACCCTTGTACTTTAGCTAGCGATTGCGCGTTAGTACTTCTTTTTTTGTTTGTCTTCTTTAAGGCAAGTGCAAGTATCGGCTCTGTCTGTTTTCGTAAATCAACCCTCGACTAATAGAATAGGGGGCTGACTTCACATCCGGAGAGGAAGCAGACACACCTATTAAAACCATCTTATGTGGGAGAGTAGATGTGTGGGTCGTTATACCAGATCGAGCTACTAAACTTAGCGCAAACAAATAGGTGCCGGGAACCCCCGTCTTTTTCGCTGTCGAGCCGATCTCACCTCCCTTCCTTAGCGTACTTTCTCAATATCATAGAATGCGTTCTATTGAGAAAGTAAACTCTGCCAAAAGCCAAAAGCTACCAAGTGCAACATCAAAGAGCTTGTCAATTGCCGCAACATTGAGGGAGAGTAACAAAGTTGCAGGTTGAGTTGCAGAGACGACTACATCACGTCAGATTTGGATCTGACCTGTGCTGAACGACATAGACGACTACACAGACACAAACTGAGATTTCCTGAACTCTTACTCTTTATATTCGTGTATTAGTGTAGCGATCTTTGTAGGAAAAACTATTTACCCTTATTGTGACGTTTTGGGGACTTGACGAGTTGGTGCTCGTCAAGAGTGATATCATTTGATTAGGTTGATAGTGTTGAGCACACGGAAGAGCGTACGAACTAGGTGAGAGTTGAGTTGGGGCTCTAACTCATTGTAGTTGTACATTGATAACATATTAATCTAGTATTTGCTTTCGGGGCTGGACGTAGGTCGTGGGGGCGACCGAACCAGGGTAAATCTGCTGCGTACTCTGTGATTTTTTTTATTTACCATGCATTCTGCTATATTTGTCTGTAATTTCTCGTGGGTTGCACGAGAATTTTTATTAGCCTATTCACCCCTCTATAGGCTTAGATCCAGATCCAACACCTGTCACTTTCCAAGCTCTTATGAACAATGTATTCCGCTCATACACGAGGAGGGTTGTGAGGAGGGTTGTGTTGGTCTTTTTCGATAACATTTTGGTGTACAGCCGATTCTTGGAGGAGCATATTGGGCATCTGGAGATAATGTTACCGGAGCTGCATGACCACCAATAATATACAAATAAGAAGAAATGCTTGTTTGTACAACTAAAGGTAGAATACTTGGGGCATGTGGTTTCAGCAGAGGGAGTGACGGTCGATAGATCGAAGATTACATCATTGATTGATTGGCCACGCCCTACCACTGTGCAGGAGGTGTGAAGTTTTTTGGACTGACAGGTTATTACATGAAGTTCGTTAAGGAGTATAGCACTATTTCCTGATCACTTACGGAGAAACTCAAGAAAGACAACTTCCAGTGGGGTGATGAGGTAACGAGAGCTTTTGAGGCTCTGAAGAGGGCCATGACTAGTGTGGCATTGTTGGCTTTCCCTGACTTCAGCTGACCACTTGTGATAGAGATCGATGCTTCTCGGTATAGAGTAGGTGTTGTGCTGATGCAAGATCAGAGGCCGATGGCTTACTTTAGCCAGGTGTTGATGGCGAGGGCACGACTCAAGTCTATATATGAGCATGAGCTGATGCTTATTGTGTTAGTAGTGTAGAAGTGGATATCATACTTGCTTGGCCGCCATTTCATTGTGCGCACAGATTAGAGGAGACTTAAATATTTGTTGGTCAGCGCATGGTGACTGAGGAGCATCAGAGGTGGCTCTCGAAGCTGTTGGGATATGATTTTGGAATTTAGTACAGACTGGGGCTAGAGAATAAGACGACAGATGCGTTGTTACGCCGATGAGAGGATTCACAGTTGGCCGCATTGTCTGCATTGTCTGTACTCGTGATGCGCGATTGGGAGCTTCAAGAGATTGAGATGGACAAGGAGTTGACAAGGATTCAGTCTGCACTTCTACATGGATATGTTGGTTCTTGAGTTCAAGACCAATGTTGTTTTGATGATGGTCAATATTATGTTGTGTGTAATCATCTTATATGTTTTAGTCTCAGAGTTACTAACGATTATCTTGATGAGGAGACAAGACATATTGGTGATGTGTCGATGGTTCAAGGCTATGGAGCAAAGCATTGCATAAAGCTTGAAGATTTCAAGAGTATTTTTATTTTATTATTCATGTAATTTTGCTTTTATTCCATAGAATATTTGTAGCCTTTAATAAATGCACACACATGTTCATATGCTTCATTTCCATCATATGTTCATTGGAAATCTTCTAGAACCCATTCCAATAGGTTCATAGGCCAAAACACTCTTTAGTGTGCTTTCAAGCTTTGACCAGACGTCTGGCATATCAGTTTTTGCTTGGCCATAACACAATGATATAATTGCTAGTTATAAGGCGGCGTTATTTGAGTATAACTCTCTCAAAGCAAAAAATAACAAGCTTGAGAGACATGCATGCGCAATTCATTATCATCCGAACCTCGTGATGAGACACAAACCGTTGCATTGAATCAAGAAAAGATTGTTCTTGATTCACGTGTGTGCATGTTGAGTAAAGAGAATGACTCTCTTAAAACTCAAATTGAGTATGTGAATGATTTTTACAAATATGTGAAAGAGAGTTTGTATGCCACACATCTAATAGAATTAAATTCATTGCATACCGAGAAAGATGGTATTCTTTCTCATATTAGTGCTTTGAGAGATGAGAATACTTCTCTTAAACTCCAATTGGAGAATGTGCACTCGGATAGTGACTCCGGCAATATTAAGAAGGATTCTTAAATTGACGCTTTGAGAAATGAAACATTGGCTCTCAAATCTCAATGTTGCGAGCTTAGCTCATGTCTATCCAAGAGGGATGCCAATATTTCTTCACTTTTGAAGAAGTGTGAGCTATTGTTTACTCAATTGAGTAAGGATAAGGTTGTGGGATCCTCAACTTTGAGAGTGACCAAACCAAGCTATTCCTCTAGAAGTTCCCAAAACAAATTTGTGGGGAGCCTTTTAAGGGATTTGTCACATCCAAACCCTCTTTTGGCAAGAAATCAGCGAAGATTATAAAGCCAAAGAGGAATCATGCATATTTATATTGTGGTTATACGGCTATTGACAAGCACGTTCAAATGCATATGCATGTTGCTTCTACTCATAGGAATGATTTGCATTGTTTGCATGCTCGTATTGCTCCAGCTCATTCTTTGCATGCTACTCATGTTCATATGCTTGGTAGAAAATCTTCTCGTGTGAATTGTTTAAATGCTCACTCGCATGTTTCACACATAGATCACGCTAATGCTTATGTTCCACCTCACAAGTGTGCACCCCCACCTCCTATTCATGCCCCTACACGACCTCTCCTTAGGAAACCAAAATCAATTTCTTTGTGGATTCCTAAGAATGTTTCTCGACATGATAAGAACACATATAGATTCATATGTTAGGAATGCTATATTTTATGCGAGTATATACGTAAACCAAACTCCACCTTTATTTGGTTTTCTTCTTGCTAGCACTCACACATTGTATTCATTGCTGAGGTACCATGCATGTATCCTTTATGTACCCACTTTTAGTGTGAGATTGTCCATAGCTCCCATGTTTGCATGTTTCATATGATTTTGGGAGAGTATGGAACTTTTGCTTGCTAGCATGTTCATTTCCATTCATATGCCATATTTTATGTCATATACATTATGTTTGTGCATATGAGTAGGTTATTTCTCTAACGCTTGGATTTTATCAATTTGGTATCTTCCCATCTTTTTGACATGCCAAAGGAGGAGAAATTGTGGTTATGTAAAAATATATACCATATGCCTTTTATACATATATACTCTTTGTTGCTATTGTTTTATGCATACTCTTTGTTGATATTGTTTTTACATAAACACCTATCAATATGCTTTATCCTTTGATTGCTTATTTTGTGCACATATGCATATTGATAGGGGGAGTTTGTTAGCACACACTGCATTTTCATTGTTTATGTTATATTTTTACATAATGGTCTGTCATCGTCAAAAAGGGGGAGAATGTTGGTTCTTGAGTTCAAGACCAATGTTGTTTTGATGATGATCAACATTATGTTGTGTGCTAATCATCTTATTGTTTTAGTCTTAGAGTTACTAATGATCATCTTGAAGAGGAGATAAGGCATATTGGTGATGGGTTGATGGTTCACGGCTATAGAGCAAAGCATTGCATGAAGCTTGAAGATTTCGAGACTATTTTTATTTTATTCATCATGTAATTTTGCTTTTATTCCATAAAATATTGTAGCCTTGAATAGATGCACACACATGTTCATATGTTATCATTTCCATCATATGGTTCATTAGAAACCTTCTAGAACCCATTCCAATAGGTTCCTAGGCCAAAACACTCTTTAGTGTGCTTTCAACCTTTGACCAGACGTCTGGAAGTGTTCCACCAGACGTTTGGCTTATCAGTTTTTGCTTGGCCATAACTTAAGGTTTTCTTAGCCGTCTGAAGCTCTATAACCAGGTGCCTGAACAATGCATCAAACGTCTGGGCCATGAACTCCAGATGTCTGGTTGTCTTCAATCTGTTTCAGCAATCTATTTTTCAGCAATCTGTTTTTGACTTCAAAATTCTGCCAGGTTTTCTGTGATTGAATTTCTCATCCATTCATGGCCCATTAGTTTGCATTCTTTACTAGATTTCTAACGCATCTTGAATCACTTCAATCGGAGTCCATTTGTGTCAGTTATGACTGTTTTGGTGATCTAGTGTTTTTCTGATAGCTTGACACAGTCATGGGTCAGTCGCCTGATGGTCCATGACTCGACGTCTGAACAGTGGTTTAGACGCTTGGTAAATGTACTTCAGGCGCATCTACAGATTGTGCCAACTTTCATCTGCTCTCTGTCTTCTTGGACTCATATTTGGCAGCCGTCTGAAGAAGGCTTATCAGACATCTGCATAGTCGTTTAGACGTTTGGTAAGTGTTTATTGGACGTCTGTCGCTTGAAGATTGGACTTCATGTCGTTTTTCATATGTCCATCTCATTTTGCTAGCCGTTTGGAGTTATGTTTTTAGGCATATGAGCAGTTGATCAGCCGCCTGGGAAAACTCTTCTCCAGACGTCTGGTCGACTCCAAATCTGTCCGTTTATAGCCGTTGGGTGCAGTTTTCTAGGAGCAGCTTTCTTATTTTTAGTGCTGATTTGAGGGCTTATTTAAGCTTGGTTTGGTGGCAGATTTGAGCACTCACTCCACACAAATTGACAACATATGAGAGTGCATTTGCGAGGGTTTTACTTCAAGAGAATTCTTTTCCCTTTTTCTCTTTCACTTGGTTAGAGTGTTCTACATTGATCTTGCATCAAGAGAGAAGCTTCCAAGTGCTTCAACCTCTTCATCTTAAGCACCTGGTTTTTCTCACTTCCATACCTTCATCTTCATATATGTAATATTTATTCAAGGCATAGTTAAGTGTGTATTTTGTTTTGTTTCAAACCTAGAACTCGGGTTGTGAGTACGTTGTGGGGGGTTACTTCACTTGGAGACTTTTCTCCACATACTGGTTTAGGGATTATCCCGGTTTAGGGATTGTACTCGTGAAGAGTTTTTCGTGCCCCGGTTTAGGGAGTATTAGTGGAAATCCATTGCTCCGGTTTAAGAGGATGGGACTGGAGTAGGATTACAGGGTAGGGATCCGAACCAGCTTACGTCTTGTGTTTGCGTTTGCATTGGCGTATTTTCATTTGTGGTTGTTTGTTGAGCGCTGCTGCGTTGTGCATTTAATGTAAGAATCGTCTTACCCTTGCAATACTAACAACACACTAGAGAGGGGTGAATAGTGTAATGACACAAATTGCGTATTTAAAAATTAAACTTGCAAATGCGGAATTATAAATGCAAGAGAAATTCAAACACCACAAAAATCCAAACGCAAACACAAGATATTACCCTCGTTTCCCAAACTTGGGTACGTCCAGCCACACCAATATCCACTATAATTCTCACACAGAGAAGTGAATACAATCTCACACAGAGATGCCTCACACAGAGGATTTGGATTCTCATACAAAGAAATCATTGCTTTCATACAGAAAGACTTATACTCTCACACAGAGAGACTCAAACTCTCACACAAAGAGATCACAACAAACCCTCATACAGAAGGTTATACTCTCACACAAAGAGTAATTAGCTCTCACACAGAAAGATAGGGTTTCAATGAAATAATAAAGTAAAACAAATACTCTTACCTATGCATTAAGATGAACTTACTCATTAATGAATGCAAGGCATGGAAGAGGATCTCCAAGTGATGAGATTAGCTTGAAATGCACTTGGATGATTTCCATTGAGCTTGACTTCAATGCATGAAGGAGAGAATGAGCTTTAAGAGGAAAATAAGAGAGTTTGAGAGTGGCTTAATGATTCTCAAAATGATCTTTAATAGTTCCAAGAAGTTCTAATGAACTCAGCCCTCTCATGTATATATGAAGCCAAAAGAAACCCTCAAACCCAAGCAAAAAGCTAAAATGAATAAATCTGCAACGGCTAGATTTTGGCAGGTTACGGCACAGACAGTCGACTGATGAACAACTGACAGTCGATTGGTCAACGGCTATAAAAATCCCAACGGCTATAATCTGAGCCAGGACAGACGACTGTAGAAGACTACACAGGTGCCTGTAAAATGAGCAGGCGCCTGAATATCCTTCAGCAGGCGACTGTCACTTGGGATGGAAACGGAGCAGAGAAAATGCAACTTGCGCATAGACGACTGTAGAACGGTTCACATGCGACTGTAAATAAACATGCGACTGTAAATACTTCATCAGTCGACTGACTTGCAATTTGGGATGAAGCCCAGAAAATGCAAGTTGCGCACAGACGACTGTAGAACAATTAACAGGCGACTGTTGGAAGACAGACGACTGTAAATTGCACTTCAGTCGACTGTTCCAAAAGCTCAAGTAAGAGTCAAGTAATGGCTGACTTGAGCTGGGTACAACAGTCAACTGTAGATACTCGACAGGCGCCTGGAGTCAGCCAGTCGCCTGTAAGACCTTCATCAGTCGCCTGTTGGAGAGCCAGAGACTCCAATTGAGTCATTTGGCATGATGAACCTATTGTGTTGGATTCTATGATAATCCTAAGACTCACTAAGATGGTTATGCAAATGCATGAATGAGCAGACCATCTATCAAAGCATTACATTAAACCTAGACTCAAAAAGAGAAAAGCAATAAATGAAATAATACATGAATTACATTGCTTTCCGTAGAGTGTATGGCTTCAATTCTTGATGCCTTGATGCTTCCCATCATCTCCAAGCTTTGGCACCCCTTGAGTCCAAGCTTTGGCATTGCTCCTCTTGATGTCCATCCTTGCACTAAGCTATTAGTCTCCAAATCATGCTATTTTCCATTTGATAAACATGAGACTAAAACAAGAGAGACATTAGCAACAACATAATGTTGTGATCGTTATCGAAATAACATTGGTATGAAACACAAATACTCAACAATTACTTATTAGTAACTTTTAATTACGCATGTTGCTTGCCTGCCTTTACACTATTTACGCCATTGTTTAGTGTATTGTGTAGCCACAGGTCCCAACAGGATCCACGGAGTTTCCAGGCTATTCTTTGGAGGGGTAACGATGCATGTTAGTCAAATAATACATATTATAGGTAAAAATACTTAATCCACCCTTAAAGATGCATGTTAGTCAAATACTATCAAATTTACTCATACATCAATGCAAGTTAATATCATGCATATTTTAGTATGTATCATGTGTGTATCATATGTATCAGTGTATCACAATATCATGTGTATCACACTCAATAAATCAATATCTCATTTATCATCTAGTATGCACGTTATATTGAATTTCTATTTTATGTGCTAGTTATAACCTGTGACTATAGGCCACAGTGCAGTTAAATATTCATTCGAAAAATTTCAATCCAGTCAAAATCTTTTCCTCCCAAAAAAATTTGCAGCCTTATTCAAATATTATTCCACCCAACAAATATGTTAACCACATTCAAATTAAGATTCAGATCAGCAAGAGAATTTAGTTCCCCTAAAAATTTTAATTCACTCCAGATTTAGTTCAAAATTTAAAATGTTAGTTCTCTCAAAAATTTAGTTCCCTTTAGATTTAGTTTCATTCAAAATTTTAATTTAAAATATAGTTCCTCTTAGAAAATTTAGTTCCCTCAAATTTTTTTTAATTCACTTAAATTTAGTTTATTCCAGATTTTGTTCGCCCAAAATTTAAAATTTTAGTTTATCCAAAAATTAGTTTCCCCCAAAATTTTAGGATTTTCCAACCAAAATTTTCATAATCTCACATCCTACACATTGATTCCTCAAGTTTCAAACCCAGCTATTTTTCTATCTATCCTTTTGTCCTAGTCAATAACTACATTCAAAAAGCACCCCTCAATTGTATAATAGATTTTCTTATTTTACTTCTTATGTATTTTTATCTCTTTTTGTCATCAACAAAAAGAAGGAAGTGACTCAATAAAACATTCTAAAGGGTTGGATTGTTATAAATTGATTTGTTTGAGCAATTTCTATCATTCATTTGAAATAGTTTGAGTGAACAATTTTAACTTCTGTTATTATTCATTTTTACTTGCAGGTCCAAGTCTTCAACTCAACAAATTTTTTAATTGAAGTTCATTTTTGAGTATGAATTATTTAGTGGCATATAAGTCTTGAAGCAAGTTGTCAAGATAATATTGAAGTCAAAGTTAGTGTATCAATGTGACACAAATATCGTAAGTAACATTGTATCAAAACATATATCACATATATGCTTGTATCATGCAAGTTATATCAATATGTCAATATTTTACACGTATCACAAAATCCATGTGATATCTCAATATGTTTCTCATTAAACTCAGTGTCTCAATGTATCACATTATGCAAATAACATTGCAATTTATTCAACATTTAAGTTTAACATTTATGCAAGTTATAAATGTGGTAAGTTTTACTTTCATTAAATGGTAACATGACATTATATCGCTATGTATCTGAATGTATCAACATGTGTCATATTATGACCTTTATGTTAGTTATAAATGTGAAACCCACAGGTAGAAAATTCTCAAAAATTTATGTGATTGATGTGATTGATGTGATGCTCAAAATTCTCATCATGTATTACAAAATCCAACAATTATATAATTGATGGTATATCAACATTCTTGAAATTTTGAGACAAGCAAAATTAAGCTATACACATAAGAATTTGAGACACATAATTCTTTATTAATTGACAAAGTCATAAGTACATAGAGTCTCGGGTTAGATTTCATCAGACTTAACTACATCAAACATCATCATACATCAACACAAAATACATCAAGAACTACTCTTATTGTGGAGGAAGTAAGTCATCCATCCTCTTCCATGGGGCCTCTTGTCCATACGAAGTTTTTCTTGAGTATGACGAATTTCAACTTGTTTATTCTTTATTTCTTCTTGGTTATGTAGGATAACTTCTTGATTATGCTGCAACCATCCCATCTGATTTAAGAGAATATAGTTTGACATCATCAACCTATCGGCATTGCTTGCTAGGGATTGAAAGTGGTCATACATGATGTAGAGGGTAGGATGCATAAATGAATGACCATGTTGGGGTGCATGTTTTGCTTCAGGTGCAGGTTGATCATAGGAAGGATCCGATGAAAGATGCATCTTAGAAATGACAGATTTGTCAAATGTACGGCATTGAGTAAAACTTCTATTTCTGATTCTAGGTTGACCTTAAAGTAGGAGAAGATCCTAGTCAGAATGCAGCCATGAGGAATTGAGGTGTAAACTGATATAGAAAGGCTGTTATATGTAATCCGAGCCCAGTTTAAGTCTATTTGACCAAGAAGTGCATATATACGTTTAGATAGTTGAAGATAGGTCAACTGAGATATAAATGAAGCTTCCTGTCTTTGGTGGGATGTTGTAGGATAGAATTCTACCAATGATTCTGGCCTGTGGGAGCAGTTTATTAGAAGGTATTCCTACATGAATAGTGTGCCCCCCTAATGAGCATTTTAAGAGGATTTCAGGGTCACCCATCTCAATTTTAGTTAGTGCCAAACCATGATTAGGAATTCCAAGGGTGCTACCTACTTTTTTCTACACGATAATTTATTTCAATATTCTTTACTAGGCTAACATATGGTGATCTCCTTGGTTTTCTAGGTTGGTGTAAAAGAGGTTAACTAACATACGGTAGCAAGGTTGAGAGTTTTCATAACTAAAGACATTATGTAAAATACTATTATTGAAGATCTGAGCTATGCCAAACTTTGAGAAACCCCCAAAATTAATAAATCTCTCACAAAGGATATCTAATTTGCTATTACTAATGTATTTCTCTTCAAGATTAGGTTTTCTCAAATATTGGGGGAAACTTGGGGCTCTAGACGACGTTGATGGTCTAGATGTGGAACTTGCTCTTTTTGACATGATGAATGATGAAGATCTTAGGGTTTGAAGTGATGGAGCTTGAAAACTGTTAGGAACCAACAAAAGATAGGATTTTTATAGCAAAATAATAAAGAAGAACAAGATATTTGGGCACAAAAGAGGTGTGCCCTCCTCCCAAGACGCCTAGAGGACGTCCGCACTCGTCTAGATCTAGATCTACTCCTAATGGACGCTCAATAGAAATATTCCAATATCAAGCATAAAAATCCCTAATGACGGCTAGCCCGTATTTATAGAGGAAACTAGGGTTTCTAGGGGAGAGAGGGCGCGCGCGCAAAGGCCAACCCGCCGGCTACATGGGCCGGCCCAAGATGGGCCGGCTGTTAGACCAGCGGGTCTAACAATACTCCCCCCACAGAACCACATTGTCCTCAAGGTGGTGTAAGTCTCGGTGGTGCTACTCCGAGTGGGAGTCGTCCTCCCCTCCAATGCCTTCGTCCTCCAAGCCATCATCCTCGTCTGCTTCCGCTATCAAAACCTGCAGCTTCCGATCCACACAACGGTGTCTGGGAGAGAAGCGCTCGTCGCATCTAAAACAGAGGCCCTTTTGCCGCTTCTCCCTCATCTCCGCATCGGTCATCCGTCGGAATGGGCCCCCAGCTGGTAGCGAGATCGGCTCCCCTGTCTTCTCAAGCCCTGTCTGAACTGTCTCAGCAGGGACCCCTGCTCCGCCTATCCCAGTCATGGTGATCCGCTGCATCTGCCCACTGTAGCCGATTCCGCCTCGCCTATCCTCTGCTCGGGAGTCCTCCACCATCTGCGCCATCTCGATGACCTCTGAAAGCCCTCGAGGCTTGTATGGCCTCACCGCAGCTCGAAGACTAGGGCGTAGCCCCTTCAAGAAGGTGCCCTCCAGCGACTCATCCGACACTCCATGAACTCGTCCTGCCAGCGTCTCAAATTTCTCAATGTACTCCCGCACCGGCCCCTCCTGCCTGAGGGCAAATAGCTGCTCATGTAAGTTCCCAAAGCGGGGGTCTCGAAACTTCTCCAGAACCATGTCCTTCAGCTCCTCCCAGCTCCGGATCTGCTGCCTCCTCTCCTTCCACTGGAACCACCCCAAAGCTCGCCCCTCCATGCAGATGGCCGCCGCCTCCAGCTTCTGGGCCTCGGTCATGTGATGCGCCGCGAAATATCTCTCTGCCGTGAACAGCCAGGCGTGTGGATCCTCCCCAGAAAAAATCGGCATCTTCAGCTTCCGGACTCTGCAATCCCCTCCAAAGTGCCCCTGCTCGGGCATCCCATCGTCTCTGTGACGCGGGCGGTAGTGCTGTCGCCTCTTGTCCATGGTCTCGTAACGCCTGGGTGGCCCTCCTCCGCGACCTCCATAGTCCCCTCGGTCTCTGTGCCCCGCGTCTGCTCCAACATCGTCCTCTGGCCACTCATGGTAGTCTCCGAACCTCCCTCCGGTGTCTGCGGCGCGCCTCTCCTGGAGGTGGGGCGGTGGCTGCCACCCACCGTCGTCAAAGCGGGGGTCGGGCGGGTCCCGATAGTAGTCATCGTGCTCCCGAAAATCCTCGGGTCCCCACTCCTCGAAAACACGTGTCGGAGCCTCTCGCCGTGGCGGATCCTGCGAAAAACCCCCAAAATCGCCGCCAAAAGCCGCCGCCGCCTCTGACCGCTGTCTGGAAGGGTCCCGGGGGCCCCAGCGGTCCCCCCTGGGGTCGGCGGGGGTCGCCAGAACCCCAGGAGGGGTCGGCGCCCCCGGCTGAACCCAGGGGGGTTCGCCGGGCCCCCCCGAGCATCCTGGGGGCCCCAGTCCCCCCCGGGGCTGTCGGAAGGGAGGGAGGCCCTGCCGGCCTTCCGGCAGGGCCGTCGACCATCTGGAGGAGAAATCGGGGGGCTCCAGCCCCCTGGGGAGTGGATCGGGGGGCTCCGACCCCCTGTACGGCAGATCGGGGTCCCCCGGCCCCCTGTCGGCAACTGTCGAGCCCCTCCGGGGCTGCCGGAGGGGCGGCAGGCCCTGCCGGGCTTCCGGCAGGGCCGGCGGGCTCTGCCGGAGGTCCGGCAGGGTCGCCGGACCCTGCCGAGGCCCGGCGGGGCCTGGCCCCACCTGTCGGGGCCCGGCGGCAGAGGGGTTGGCCCCCCCGCCCCTTTCGCGTGATGCCCGCGGCTCCCAAGTAGGTCGGCTAGGGCCGCCACTCCCCCGTTGGTTTTCCACCGCCTTCCGTCGCACCTCCTCGCGGTAGTCTCCCCGCCATGGCTCTTCGTCGTCGTCGTCGGCTAGATCCTCCACCAAAAAAGCACTTTTTGGGTCAAAGCTATCAACTTTTTCCTTTTCCCTCTTCAAAGGTGCCGCCTTTTCCCCCAAATTAGGGTTTTCTTCCTCCTTGTTGTTCGCCGCCAATTGCTTTAGGGTTGTCATCATTTGTGCAAATTGGTCGTCGTGCTTTGCTTGATTGGCCGTCAATTGGTTGACGGCCTCCGTCAATTTTGTCAAGGACTCGTCATTGGCCGCCAAAGACTTCTTGATTCCGTCGATTTCGCTCGTGAATTTGGCCTCCAAGGCTTCAATTTTGTCGTGGGATCTCGTCGTAGTCGCCATGGATTGTCACGCGCTCTGATACCAAATTGTTAGGAACCAACAAAAGATAGGATTTTTATAGCAAAATAATAAAGAAGAACAAGATATTTGGGCACAAAAGAGGTGTGCCCTCCTCCCAAGACGCCTAGAGGACGTCCGCACTCGTCTAGATCTAGATCTACTCCTAATGGACGCTCAATAGAAATATTCCAATATCAAGCATAAAAATCCCTAATGACGGCTAGCCCGTATTTATAGAGGAAACTAGGGTTTCTAGGGGAGAGAGGGCGCGCGCGCAAAGGCCAACCCGCCGGCTACATGGGCCGGCCCAAGATGGGCCGGCTGTTAGACCAGCGGGTCTAACAAAAACCTAAGGGATTGAAACCTAGGGATGGAAATCTGAAGATTTAGGATGACAACGAACTTGAAATCTAAAGAAAGTGAGAGTATACACCTTAAGATTTGAAGCTTTGAAGGATGAGGGGCCGGTCTTCTACAATGATCCACAGTTAGGGCTGATGGGAGGAGAGGAACTACAGCTTGAGCTTGAGAGAAGGGGAAACTGAGTTATGAATTTTTCAGCTGTAAAACTGAGTTTTATTGAATGTTTGAGATGATTTGAGCCCTTCGACAATGAAATAATGGTGGAGATACAAAGAATTATATGGTTTAATTTGTGTGGGATCCAATAAGCCTAAAAACTTAGTCTACCGGGTTGGATTTGGGTCCAAAAGAATCAAGAAACTGATGCGGCTGATATTTGGTGTCGAGAGGCATTTGAGTAAAATAGCAAATAGTAGTGGTTTTCTATTTAAAGGGGTTGAGCCAACCCTAATTAGCATGCGAAAATTGTTGAAGAAATTTCTGATGCGGCTGATATTTGGTGACGAGGGGCATTTGAGTAAAATAGCAAATAGTGGTGGGTTTCTATTTAAAGGGGTTGAGCCCGCCCTAATTAGCATGTGAAAATTGTTGAAGAAATTTCTTCAACAAATCGCATGCTAATTAGGGCCGGCTCAATCCCTTTAAATAGAAAAAACACCACTATTTGCTATTTTACTCAAATGCCCCTCGACACCAAATATCAGCCGCATCACTTACCAATTGATGCGTTTCTAGATCTGGATCTGGAAATTCGAATCTGAAATAGAAGATTTAATGCTACAAAATAAGCTACTCGTTAAATGAACGACTACAAAATGAAATGGCAACTAGCTAGGAATTAATCTAAGAGAATAGGAAAAGCGTAATACAAATTATCTAAGGAGTAATAAACTAAAGAAATTTCTTCAACAATTTTCGCATGCTAATTAGGGCCGGTTCAACCCCTTTAAATAGAAAAACACCACTATTTGTTATTTTACTCAAATGCCCATCGCCACCAAATATCAGCCGCATCACTACCCCGCCCCTGAAAAACCACCTTGTCCTCAAGATGGTGCGTGAAGTGTATGGTCTACTACTCCACGTGCAGGTGCTCCTGATTATCGTCATCGCTGGCTTCCAACATTTCCACACTCTCTCCACCATCTCAATCGTCATTCACTATTAGGATATGAAGAGTACGGTCCCCGCATCGGTGCACTGGAGTAAACTTCTCGTCGCATTTGAAACAGAGGCCCTTGGTCCGCTTGTCATGGATCTCTGCATCTGTCGTTCTCCGTGGTTGTCCTCCAGATCATGGTTCCCCCCACTTCTCCTTGCTAGCCGCTGCCCCGTCTGTGGAGGTTGCCCCCCTGTGGTCGTCTTCTGTCCCCCTCCTGGATCCGGTCCTCGAAAAGGGGAGCCTCTCCATGCCACATGGGCTCTCCTCTCAGTCTCCTGATGGTCCTCTACCATCCTAACTGAGGTCATCATCACTCACAAGACCATGGGCTGCAGCTGTCTCAGCCCGGATCTAACAGTGGGCTTCAGCCCTTCCATAAAGCAGCCCTCCAACGATTCACCTGAGACTCCTCGTACTCGGTGGCAGAGCGACTCAAACTTCTTAATATACTCTCTCACGCTCCCATCCTGCTTCAATGAGTAGAGCCGCTCATAGACTCTCCCAGATTGTACTGTGCCAAACCGCTCCACCAGTAGAGAGGTGAACTCCCACGTCCTAAAAGGCTGCTGCTGATGTGACCACCTCAACCAATCCAAGGCCTCTCCCTCTAAGCAGACTCCTACCGCCCGAAGCCAATCCTCCACTGGTACTGCTGACACCTTAAATAACCTCTCCACGCGGTACAACCAGTCATCCGGGTCCCCGGTCTCAAAAATGGGCATCTTCAACTTCCTCAGTCGACTCTCCACAGCAAATCCACCTCTCTTCTGCTGCTGAATTCCTCCTCTCGGCTGATACGCAGGTGGTCTGTTAGGGATGTATGCCATCGCAGCATCACGTGCGCCTCCATCCGCTCCATCCCACTGCCAGTCTCGCCTCTCATCTCCCTGTGGGTACCCAAAATCTGCCTGATGGCCTCTAGGGGGCCCGGTAACGCTCTCCAATCTCCTGTCACCCCCCGAAAGGTGGGGGCTGAGTCGACGGACCTCCAGGATACTGCTGACGCCCTCCCGGCTGCTGAAATCCTCCACCGGGTCCTGTATGTGGATGAAATCCTGAAAACTGGGCAGATCTGGACCCGTGCTGGCCCACGGGGCTGCGAAGTGATCGGCGGGGGCTACCGAGCACCAGCCTGGCTCGCAGCCCCCATTTGCGCCTCGGGTGGGTTGGAACCCCACTGCTGACTGGCCGAAGCCCCCCAAGGGGCAACGGGCCCTGTCGGCCCAAATTTTGGGCCGGCGGGCCACGGCCGCTGCCCCAGGGGGCTGTAGCAGCCCCAGGAGGGGCGGGCGGCACATGCCGCCCATCCCTTGGGTTCGCCGGCCCCCATATGTGCTGCCGGAGGGGCTGCTGCCCCCCTCCGGTGGCCGATGCCCCTCCCCGCGGAGGAGATGTGGCCGGGAAGGCCTCCCAATCCTGCGGATCCACTGCGTTTTGCTGATTGTACGGGTATAAGCATTCGTCTTCCTCATCTTCCAGAAACCCTTCGTTAAAAATCACATTTTTACCTTTATTTGTGGCCAGAGGTGGTTCCTTTTTGCCTGGATCTAGCTGAGGGTTGATGTTAGCTATCATTGCCGCTATTTCCCTCATCATCTGAGATCGATTCGTCTCCATAGTTGCCATCAATCGCGCTTCGGATGCGGATGCAGATGCGGTTGCGACTATCTCCGCGGTCTCTTTTCTGACATCGTTAAATCCCTCGCTGATTTTACTCTCAATCTTCTCCACTTTCTCTTCCAACGCTTCGATTCGCTCCATTAATCGTGTGCTCGCCATGGATTTACTGCTCTGATACCAATTAATGTTAGCTAGATCTGGATCTGGAAATTCGGATCTGAAATAGAAGATTTAATGCTACAAAATAAGCTACCCGTTAAATAAACGACTACAAAATGAAATGGCAACTAGCTAGGAATTGATCTAAGAGAATAGGAAAAGCCTAATACAAATTCTCTAAGGAGTAATAAACTAAAGAAATTTCTTCAACAATTTTCGCATGCTAATTCGGGCCGGCTCAACCCCTTTAAATAGAAAAACACCACTATTTGTTATTTTACTCAAATGCCCCTCGCCACCAAATATCAGCCGCATCAGAAACATGCAAGAAAAACATAACAGATTGACAGTTTTTATACTGATTAGAAACTAAACTGACCGTTAGTCTATTAGTAGACAAGTACTGTTCGACTAATGGCAACTGCAGCATTTGGTGTCTGATTTATTATTTTTAAATTATCATTATGAACTTATTATCATCCATTTTTACAAATTTTGTTTACTTAATATTTTTTAATTTCATCTTTATAAAGTACATATAAGATGTGCATGGGAATTTTAGTAACCTTATTTTTAGGGGTTTTAAGTTTTATTCATTAAGAACCAAATCCATTTAGGTTTGGATTTCCTAGTTTGTACATATATATAATTTTTTGAAGAAATTGTTAATATATATGTTCTTAACTTTATTTGTTGAATTCTTTGGTATCCAAATATACTTATTATTGTTTATACCATGTGAGTTATTTTTTATTCTTATTGTTCTTTGGAATTTTAGTGTAAATAAAAGCATGATTGTTTTTAATACTTTTATGGTTGTGGTTATACACATTGTCTTTATGGTTGTTGTATCCTTACCCAAATTTAGTATTGGATACATTTTGTGAAGGCTGAATGTTGTTAATATTTTCTTTACCTTTATTAAATTTATCTATATTTTTAGATAGTTCTTCATATTTTAATTTAATTATAGATATATTCTTATCAAGTTCACTTAACCTATCATTTAGATTGTTGCATTCTTTCCTTAACAATTTATTCTCTTCTTTTAACCTGTACTAATTTTTTATTTGTTTGAGAGACATTATCTTATTTAGAATAACTTTCAACACGAGTTTCATGCACTAGTTTTAGTGATTTATGTTCTTTAAATAATTTTATATGTGAAGCATAAAACTCATTAAATGCGGAAATTAGATCCTTTTCACCGTCAGAATTGGAACTTTCCTCGTCGTCATCGTGTGTCATAAATGACATGTTGGGTTTTTTTTTCAATTTCTTCGTCATCGTCAGACGAAGAATCCGAATCATCTCATATCATTGCTAGAGCCTTCTTTTTGAATCTCTTCGACTTGTCGGGATTCATATTCTTTGTCTTAGATAAGGGGCAATTTTTCTTAAATTGTCTTGGCTTGTTACACTTGAAATAAAGAGGGGTTTCATTAGTTAACTTAAATTTATTGGTTTTGAAATTACATTGTTTTAGTAATTTTCTGAATTTTCTGGTCATTTGTGCGATCTCCTCGTTATCACTTTCGGAATTCTATGTTGCCTTGAAAGCTAGGGCTTTCTTCTTCGATGCTTTCTCTTGTCTTCTTTCTTCAAGTTGTACCTTATATGCCATTAAGTTACATATGAGGTATTTCATGATGAGTTTGAAAAGGTTATTGGCTTCTTCGATTGCCGTGGTCTTCTTTTTCCATTTGGATGTGAGGGAATGAAGTTTCTTTTGGACTAGTTCAGGTTGGGTATATGTTTTGCCTAATATGGAAAGTAAGTTGGTGATATCAATGAGTGTTGTGCACATGTTGATGATTGACTCGACTTCCCACATTTTGAATAAATCGAATCTATGTAAAAGAAGAGAATTTTAGATTCTTTTACGAGACTTGTACCTTATGCATTACCTCTAATATGCGCCATATTTGGTGTGCGGTTGTTGCCGTTAAGACGCTGTTGAACTCATTGGAGTTCAACGTGCAAAATAGAGCATTCATGGCTTTGACATCTAGGGTTGCTTTAACCTTCTCCGAATCGGTCTATTGTGTGTTGGCAGTGAAAGGTTCGATGTACGGTGTCTCCACGATGGTCCGCAAGTCGAAGTTGATTGATCTGAGGTAGATCTTCATCAGCTTCTTCCAATAACCATAGTTCAATCTTGTGAACGTTGGTGGTCGTGTGGTTGATTGTCTTTTGGGGAACCTAGGCCCGTTTGTTATTAACATCATCCTTTTTCTTGCTCTGATACGATGTGTTGGATCATGTGGATGACAAGTAGAACACTAAATTAGGGTGAATAATGTTTCAAAAGTTCTACTTAAGATTTCTAAATGAGTTACAAATTAAAATCTTAATAAACAATATATTCTCGCAAATATTAAATTAGTAGCAGAAAATAACAGAAGTAGCAAGTAAACATAGATATAAGTGCAAACCAGAGAAGCAAACAAGCACAAACACAAGGAAGTTATACTGGGTTGGTCTCTCAGGCATACTCCAATCACCAAGCTTACAGCTTGAGTTTTGCACTATACATTTCTTACAAAAGCCGCAAGAGAAAATACAGCACTTAACACCACAAACTTGAGTAAAGAAACGAACCTCTCACAAACAACCTTGAGAGATACACTTATCGTTCTCTTCTCTTAAACACCCTTGAGAGAAACTTACATCTTAAACACCCTTGAGAGAAACTTACACCTTTGCAGTGGAGGGAGAACAATATTCATAGTCTTGAAGATTTAGATCTTGTGAGTGAATGTATCTATAGGAATGGATTACATTTTAGAGATTTAGAACTGAGAGAAAAATAGAAATTTATGACTTTTCTTTTTGGCTCAAAAAATGAAAATGGTTTTAAGGGTATTTTTGCCAATTGCCAATTTGGAATTCTTGCTTTTTGCAAAATAGATAAATTTTTTTGTAAATCTTCTTATAAAAATCCTCTATTTATTAACCTGAAAGGAAAAGTAAAAAATATTATTAACAACGGCTAGAAAACGACTATATTCTTAAAGTCAACTCAACCAACGGCTAATTGATTCGTTGATTAGTGTACAACCATTAGTCAACTAATGGTATACAGTTAGTCGACGAATGTAAAGACGACTAATGGTATACTGTTAGTCGACGAATGTAAAGACATTGGTCGACTAATCTGAGTAGCCAATATTTATATTGTTTATTAGTCGACTATGGATTGGACATTGTTGACTAATAAGGGTGAAAATACACAGTTTAGTATATAGAAACCTAGGGATTTTGATATGGATTAAATCCAAGATAAATATAAGTCTTTTAAAAGGGGTTTATGTGTGTGGTGCATCTTCAAGGCTTTAACATGCATTCTAAGACAAGAAAATAGTAACATCAAGTGCAAAATATACATTTTGATTGCTTGATTGATGTAGTCTTCATGGTTCATGTCATAGAATTCTTCAATTCATCTTCTCTTGACTTGTAACACCAGCACTTGGTTTTGTACATAATCAACTACTCTGTATACATAGAGTTAGTACAAATAATATGTTTGTTCATCATCAAAACTCATATTGAGAGTAACTCAATATCCAATATTTTCTCCTTTTTTTGATGATGACAAGCATATAATACATATTATAGGTAAAAAATACTTACTCCTCCCTCAAAGATGCATGTTAGTCAAATTATATCAAATTAACTCATGCATTAATGCAAGTTAATAACATGTATATTTTAGTATGTATCATGTGTGTATCATATGTATCATAGTGTATCACAATATCATCTGTATTACACTCACCTCATCCGCACTAACATCCACTTTCATCAGCACAGAACCCGAAAAACACCATTTTCCACGTCTTATCTCTCCATCTTAATGTCGAACCATCTCTAATCGATAATGAGAAGGCCTAATTAGCTTTGACGAGGCCCTATCTACCCTAATTCAGTTTAAGGGGCCCGATCGTTGATGATCAACATTGACGAGGCTCATAATTCGATGACTACGAGGATTGATTTGCCCTATTCGATCATGATGAGGCTCGATATGTCGATGGTGAGGGGAATGTAGTGGAGATCGGATGCTAATGAGCTTCAAATTGATGATTACGATCTCCAACATCCTCATCATAGCATCTCCCACCTCAGCAAACATCACCGACCTCCTGGCATCTTCTCTTATTCGTCTCGACATCTAATGAACCTCACCTACATCCCGATATCTTCACTTTTTTTTTTCTTTCCCTGTTCTTTCCTATTTTTAATACGGTAAGGTAGTGTGTGTGTGTGTGTGTGTGTATATATATATATATATATATAAAGTCGCAAAAAGGGAACAAAAGTGCAGCATACTGTGAATATACAACATAATACTCTGTAGCAAGAAAGCTATAATTAGATTTGATACTCTACTATGAATTCTTTTCTTTGATATATATCTCATAGGATTTTGTGTGGTTGAATTTATTCTTGTTAGGTTCAAATGGTTATTTTATTAGTTATGACTGATGAGATAAAGTCTGAGGTCAGATCCGTGGTTCATGAGTTCATATATAAGAAAATCACTAATCAAAACTAAAAAAGTGGTAACATTGTTGTCTTCAACCTTTACTGCTACACTTGCCAAAACTGTGACACTATTGTATTCATTTCCTTAATGCACCGATATTTGATGATAGATTTGGGAGCTTAACATCAAATTACTGGCAATCATAATATCATTTCTCATTTAGAATCTGTTTTAACCTGATGTTAAATTAGCAGATGAGTCTATTTTTATAGTTTGTGATATTGGCACTGCACATATCACATCTAACTTGTCACTATCATCTGTGTATTATTTGCCTAATTTTTCATTTAATTTGCTATCGGTTAATGAACTTGTTAAATAACATTTTTTCTTACACGTCTTTCACGAGATTGGAAGGGCGAATATGATTGGCACAAATAATTATCTAATGGTTTATTTCATCTCAATGGGATTCATGATTCTATTGCATTATCTGGTATTATATCCCGAATCGATAGTCACAGCTGGTTAGGATATTTTCCTTTGAATTATTTAAAGTTGCTACTTCCTTAGTTTAGTTATTTATCGAGTCTAGAATGTGAGTCTTACAAAATATATTATCACGTCTTATGCCTATAGAGTCAATAAAAAGACAACAAATCTTTTGATCTTGTTCATTCCTATATATGGGAACCGTGTTATGTACAATCAAAACTTTAATTTTAGATATTTTATGTCATTTGTTGATGATTTTTCTTTATTGCACATGTATTTACTCGCTTAACAATATATCTGAAGTTTTTTATCTTAAAATTTTTTATGAATGAGATTAAAACCTAATTTAGTTTATATATGTGCATCTTGTGTAGTAATAATGCAAAGGAGTATTTAGCTCAACGTTCATTAAATTTCTGATACAGTCTGATATAATACACCAACCATCTTGTCCATATATATCATAACAAAACAGAGTAGCTGAACTCAAATATAGACACTTACTTGAAATAGTATGTAGTATGTACACTGTCAATTCAACGCAATGTTCCTAGACAATTTTGGGTTAATGCTATTCTTATTGCATGTCATCTAATCAATGGAATGATATCATCAGTGCTTACTAATAATACTAATAACATTTCATATTCATGCTATTTCTTAATGTTCTTTTGTTTCCTTTTACTTTACGTATTTTCGGGTGCATGTGCTTTGTTAATAATTTGCAACCTAATGTATCTAAATTGATTTTAAATGTCTGAAGTGCATTTTCTTGACTATTCACGAATATAAAAGGTATATAAATGTTTTATCCAGAAACTAGACATTATATGCTACCGGCAGATGTCACCTTATTTGAGTATCAACCCTATTTTTTGACAAACATACTTCTAAGTTGTCACCTTATTTGAGTATCAACCCTATTTTTTGACAAACATACTTCTAAGTTGTCACCTTATTTGAGTATCAACCCTATTTTTTGACAAACATACTTCTAAGTTTGACCAGTCAAATGAGTGCATTTATGGTGATGAGTCATATGAGTTTCTCTTCTTACTAGATATTATCAATAAAGCAACTATAGATACAAACTCTTCAGATTTGTTAGAGACCAATATATACCAGGCACACCAACATCTGCCATACCGACTCCTACATCATATATCCATATATCTGCATCCATAGGCGAGTGATCAACTTAAACAGATCGTGATGTTCCTATTATTATTCGCAAAAATCATCATAATTGCACTGCTTATTTATTATACAACTCTATGCTTTGCACATTTTTCTCTGGATATAATGATTTTCTATTTTCTATTAATATTTACTCAGTTCTTAAATCTTTGTTTGAAGCTCATGCTTACCCATGTTAACAAATGATAATGACAGATGAAATGATAATATTAGAAGAAAACGATACTTGGGATTTGGGTCACCTCCTACCTGACAAAACTATTGTAGGATGTAAATATATTTTTACTATGAAACTTAATCCTAATAGGGCATTGACTAGGTTGAAAGCTAGACTGATGGCCAAGGGTACTTCCGTATCCATGTTGTCAATTATTTAGGTACTTTCTTTCTAATGGTTAAGCTCACTTCAGTTCATATTGTTATCTTGCTTACCGTCCCGTATCACTTGCTGTTACATCAGCTGAACATCAAGAATACCATCCTCAATGTCATTCATGATGATGATATTTATATGAAGCATCCACCAAGGTTTGTTGCTCAGAGAAAGTTTAGAAAAATTTATCGGTTAAACCGATCGTTGTATGTTTTGAAGCAATCTCCATAAGCTTAGTATGAAAAATCTGCTACCATGGTTTGAGATTTTAGTATGCAATAGCAAAGAAGGATTACTCAGCGTTCTTTTAGAGGCATCAAGGGAGACATATCTTGCTAGTGGTCTAAATTGATGACATGATGATACCCTGAGATGATGTTAAGGGGATTGTAGCTCTGAAGTTATACTTAAAGTGATATTTTCAGACTAAGGATTTTGGGTTTCGTTATACTTATAGATGATGTTAAGGGGATTGTAGCTCTGAAGTTATACTTATAGTGATATTTTCAGACTAAGGATTTTGGGTTTCTATGTGACTTTCTTAGTATAGAGATAGCTAGATTACGGGAATGCATTATGTTATCACATGGGAAGTATGTACCTGAATATTCTTGTAAAGATAGGGTTATCTTGGTGCAGACTAAGCAGATCTCTTGTGGATCCAAATTAAAAGTTACTATCAGATCAGGGGAACCATTGAATGATCCCGGAGGATACATGAGACTTGTAGGGAAGCTCAACTACTCATCATGACTAAGCTTGTAATATGTATCTAGTTAGTCTAGTTAACTTGTCCATATTAGCTCCAAAGTACTCACTGCTAGGTTGCGGTACACTGGATAATATGCTATTTGAAAGGTGCACCAACCAAAGGATTTATATATTTAGATCATGCTATTGTAGAGTGGAGGCAAGATCACACATTGATAGGATGTCTATTCTACGGGATTGTGTATTTTTTGAACGAAATCTTGTAATATGCAAAAGATGAAACAATGGGTGGTTGCACAGTCTAGTGCATGGTCTGAATTCCAAGCTATAACGAATGTCACACGTAAGTTGGCATATATCAAGAATCTGATGACAGCTTTATTCAGTGTTCTAAATATCGGTCCGATATCCGATATATCGACCGCAATATCGGATTTATCACTAGGCCGATACGATATATGCTTATATATTACGGTTTCCGATATTTGGAAAAATATCGCCGCAATATCGGGTAGCGGCCGATATTGCGGCCAATATATCCCTTTGAAATATCGGCCGCAATTCACTGTTTTTAAAAAATAAAGTTGGTGGGTTGGTCCACTTAAAAGTGGATCCGACCAGAGTCACCCGACCCAATCATTTACTTAAAACAACGAGAGGCATCGGGATTTTTCAGGGATAATCGTTGTTTTGCCCTAATTCTAATCACGCCGCTCCGCCCCTTACACCGCTCCTCTCAGCTCCGTCCGGCGACAATTTCCGGCGACAATCGATTAAGCTTTAACGTCTGTCATTCAATCTTTGCAACGAAGTGTTTTCTGATCAAGGTGAGTAGTCGAGCCCTTTTTTCAGTTTTTGATTTTTTCCTTCAAGTTTTGGGTTTTTTCCGTCGATCGAGCTTTGACATTTGGCGTTTGATCTACACAAGGGATTTTCTGATCAAGTTTAATACCTACTACTTAGTATTCTTTACCTTTTTCATTTTTTTCAATTGTTTTCTTTTTCTGAATTTTTTCAGTTTTCGATTTTTTCAGTCCAGCGTTTGTTCTCCTCAAGAGACGGTTTTCCGATCAAGATGAGTATTCTTTACCATTTTATATGTTTACATTTTTTTCAGTTTTTTTATTTTCATCTCCATACTGTTAATATTGATCCACATAAATAATATGAGAAGTTGCTTATTTGAGCTATCATTGTGTCCATTTGAATAATATTGATCCTCATGAATAATATTTTAATGTTTTAAAAAATGTTTTCAGTATCGGCCTAGTGTAAATTCCCAACTTGCAGTTTTTCACATGTTTCAGACTCGAGGGAAATAGTTTTTTTTGATTTTTTCAGTTTTGGGTACTTTAAACAACACCAACTACATCAACAATCAACACGTAGAAGGTGGTATACCTATTTAAACACCACACAATACATCAACAAAATGCATCTTTGTTTAATACATACATCACACATCTATGTTTTTATTTGACATCATTTTTAGCCTCTAATATGACACTTCGATATTTACTCAATATCCTTGATATTCAGGTTTAACGAGAGAAATATAACCAAAACATACTTTTATTTGAGTTAGTATAGTTTATATCTTCTTAGATACATCTATGCTTACATATTTCATCATTTTAAGCCTCCGATATGACACTCCGATATTTAGTCAATATCCCCGATATCCGCAATCCGATATCAAATTTCTTAGGTCGATACGCCACCGATATCCGATATTTAGAACACTGGCTTCATTTCACAATATATCTTTCATTGCAGTTATATAGTGATAACAAGATCGCCATCCGCATTGTCGAGAACCCTATATTTAATGAGCACACGAAACATATTAAGGTTGATTGTTAACTGGTGTATGAGAAGGTTGTAGATGAAATGGTTATGCAGACTCTTCGTGTATCATCGATGAATTAGGACTTGTTTACCAAACCATTTTAGGATGCTCATATTTAGTTTATCTATAACACGATGTGTATGTATGATATATATGTATCAGCTTGATGGGAAATGGTAGGAAACTGTTAAGGGTGCTTAGTAGGACAAACCCGTGGGGCCTCCCCCCAATTGTATAATAGATGATAACAATAAGTAGGGGAGTTTCAAAGAGAATTTCATATCTCCACTATGTGTCCCCACCACGTCCGCTGCCCCTTATTTAAATTATCTTGAACCAAACTCATACTATTCAAATAAAGCCCATAAAAGAAAAACCGTGCTTCACTTCTTGGTCATTCCTCAACAGCCTGCTCCACTGTCATGGTGAAACAATTAATCCCACGACAACCACCCTCTGATGAACATTTTCTGTAGGGTGCTAGCGGGAAAAGAAACGGATTTCATTTCTCTTTGGCTGCTAATTTGTTGCCATTTTGTGCTCAAGATTTTTCGCTCAAATGGCTAAAGCGGCCAGTTCAGGGATTGTGGTTACGAGAAAGAGATCAGAGACCGTACTGATTGCCGATTTTAGGGGGGTTGGAGATGCGGGAACACTTGCCATTTAGAGGCAGTGAACATGACTTAGGACATGGAAGAAGATTTCTTGTATGCTTTTTTTCATAAATTTTTCTGTTGGAGTTGGTAGGGATGTAAGGAAGAAGAATGAAAACGGACAGTTAGGGAAATTAGCCTTGATATCAGGTCATGTGTGTTGCATGTGACTTTAGTTGGCGAGAAAGTTAAAGTACTTGTTGGGGCTGGATAAAAAACCTGGGACATGCATCAAGTGGTATTAAGCCGGCTGAGATGTCATAAGTACTGGAAATAATATAGTTGATGCCGGTTATATGCAATCTTCCAATTAAGCAATGTTCTTCGCCGGAGTAGAGTACTTTTCTCTTCTGTTTTGTTTGCATCAGATCATTCACGAATGCTGGCATGACTCCTTCCCTACATGCCAGTCCTACATAATGCGGCCTAACATACTTTATTGAGGCTAATAGATAGATAGGAATTACAGACCTTGATTTTGTATTCTCAATCTTTCGTTGTCTTTTGACTCGTAATATATGTGACAACCAAACTTAGGTTGATACTTCAAAAAGGGCATCGCGTGAATTCTTCTATTTCCATGTACTTCTAATTACTCCTGCCATTCTCTACTGTGAGATAGTTTGTTAGATCCTGTTATGCTGTTGCAATTTGGTGGAATTTATTTGATGTGATGGAGATGTCTTAACTTAAAATTAAAAGTACCAAGTTGACGTTTACATGTTTAAAATATCAAGATGCCAATCTAATGCATCAGTACATGTTTCTTGCAGTGCTGGCTTCCTATGGAAGATTGCATGTGTCCAAGATGTGTCTCCTCATCCCTGTGGCATGGAGTAAGGTTTTGGATTTATATGCATCCAAAGGTGGGAGTGCATATATCCGCTACATGTTTCTATTTCACTTTAAGGTGCTTCACAGTATCATCTGAAGATTGATTTTATCGAGATTCTTTCCCCACCTTTTCTCTCTTAAGGACTTCTTGCGGCAAAATAACACCGGGAAGTTACTATGGCAAATCTTTGGAACTCAAGCTGCATCTATGTGTCTCTTTGGCATTCATGAACATGAAGAAATCATGTGGGATTCATTTCGACAGTCAGGTACTTGGTTGCATTATGTGTCAAAGAGTTCAACAGAAATACAAGTTTTTGTCAAGATAATTGAGAACGTAGTTTACTTTTCTTGACATTTACATTTTAGATTAATTTGTTCTGCTCAATTCTGACATATTGTATTTTTTTGTTCAGATTCAAACCTGTATAGTTATCTGTTATTATGATCTTTTTAAATATTTTAGATCAAATGACGATATGGTTACCTGATAGTTTTTAGCACCTTTGTAGTTTGCTGGTTGCTTGCTTGTCTTTGATTTTCTGCTAGATTCATAAAATTATGTTTTGGTGTTAGAAGGTGCACACACTTAACTTTTTGTAGTACTCCCAATATTTTGGTTAGATTTCTTTTAAGGTTACATTCTTTAGTTTGACACTATAGCTTGTCAGCATCAGAGATTGGGTATTTGGAAGAAAGATTTGCGAGAGAGTTAATCAACCCAGTGCTCTATCAATACTTTATTATATTAGAGTTTTACAATTTATAAATAAGGTCCTACTATTTTATATTTTACACTATAACATTTCCCCTTAAATTGGATCATATATGTCATGCATGCCTAGCTTGTTACAAATAAATCAATACACAACTTCCTAAAGGGTCGATGAGCATATATACCAACTAATTTATAGAGTTGACACATTTGGTCTCAATCACCTTTGCCTTTATCTTCTGTTGAACAATGTGGTATGTGATAGGAACCGAATGCAAAAATACGATTTTTATTGAATAAAAACTGAAAAATAATAAGATAACGTGGTTACAATATAGAGGCAACCTCCCTCCTAAGACGCCGATTGATAATGGACGTCTGCACCTTTCCGAAGAACTCGAAGAACTATCTCTTCTCTCACAAAATCCTCAAAATTAGCATAACTAGGGCCGGCTGGCTCTCTCCTATTTATAATCTTCTAATTAAATGTCTAATTACTCAAATACCCATAATATAATAAAATAACACAAAACCCAATAAACTAGGCCCTAAGTGGGCCGGATCTATCATTACTCCGCACCCCAAAAATCCACCTTGTCCTCAAGGTGGTGCATGAAGTTTTTGGCGGTCCTACTCTGAGTGGGAGTCGTCTCCCACTCCGACATCGTCATCCTCCACGTCATCCTCCGTGTCTTCTTCAGCTATCAGCACTTGCAGTTTGCGCACCCCGCAGTGATGCCCTGGGGTGAACCGCTCATCGCATTTGAAACACATCCCTTTCTGCCTCTTCTCCATCATCTCGACGTCAGTCATCCTCCTGAACTGACCCCCTGCTGGCGGTGCGTCGCTCTTCTCCACAATCTTCTCAATACTCGCCTGATCCGCCACTGTAACCGTCTTCTATTCTTCTGTCGTGGTCGGAACACTGCAGAAAACCGGTCCACTCCAGTCACCTCTCGCTTTTCTCTCCTCCAACTGGAAGTCCTCCGCCATTTGAGCATACTCCATGGTATCCATCAGGCTCTGTGGCTTCTGCATGCGCACCGTTGCTCGAATAGTGGCCATCAACCCCTTCATGAAGGTGCTATCCATCGTCTCGTCAGTCACTCCATGCACCTGTCCTGATAGGGCCTCGAACCTCTCTAGATAATCTCTCACTGTGCACTTCTGCTTGAGTGATAGCAGCTGCACCCTCACGTTTCCCAAGTGGGGTCTCAGAACCTCTCAACCATCTGGTCTCTGATCTCCTCCCATGAACGTAAAGGACGCCTTACATCCTTCCACTAAAACCAAGTAAGGGCCTTCCCATTCAGACAAATATCTGCTACGTCCAATTTCTGCTCATCAGTCATGCAAGTGACTCTAAAAAAATCTATCTGCTCGGTTGATCCACGACACTGGATCCACCCCATCGAATACGGGCATCTTCAGCTTTTGCAGCCGGTCCATATTGAATGTTCCCTGATCTCCTTGTTTCCCGTCATATCTGGGCTGATGGTAGTGCTGCCATCTCTCCTGGTGTGTCTCATGTCCACCATGTGGCCCTCTCCCTCGATCTCCATAGCCACCTCGGGGCCCCTCTCCTCGTCCTCTGTAGCCTCCAGCCCGGCCATCGTGCTCCTCCTGATTGTACCCTCCCGCGCTGTCTCTGTAGAGTCCCTCATAGGTGTGGGGTGGAGGACACCATCTATCATCGTCATACCAAGGATCGGGAGGGTCCCGAAACCCCTCTCTGTCATCATCGTACTCCTGAAAGCTCCCGGGTCAAATCCATCGTCGAAACTGGGTTATGGGTCCTCCAAGTAAGGCTGAAAATCACCGTAGGGCTGTGCTTCTTCCTGCCGTGCACCCCAACCCCCCGTGAGGGGTCTTCCGTTGGTCGGCGGGGCCCCAGCGGCCCGAAAAGGGGCAGCGGGCCCTGCCGAATGTTCTCGGGGTCCAGCGGCCCTGTCGCTGGTCAACGGGGCCCGACGGGGCCTTGGGGGCCTTCGCCCGCCCCGGCCGAGGGTGGGGGGACGCCGCCCCCCTGCCATCCTTCCTGGGGGTCTGCGGGGGCCTGGGAAGGGACCCGCGGCCCCCAAAGCTTTGTCGCGCCTGATGGGGTAGGCGGCTTGGCCCGTCGGCCTCCCGTCTCGCCTCTTCCGTTTTTGGACAAATCGATTCGCGGTAGTCGTCCACCCACGGCCCTCCATCTTCCTCGTAATTCTCTTCCTCATGAACAGATCCCGCGTCAATTTTCTCCATCTTCTCCTTCCCTTTATCCAAAGGTGGTAACTTTGTCGCCGATTTAGGGTTGCCATCACCTCCTTTTAGATGCGACGAAATCTCCCCGAGTTGGAAGATGATCTTCGCTAGGGCTTCGTCATGTTCTTTCAATTTCCCACTATGATCCGCTAAGGTTTCCTTCACGCTCGCGATCTCACCCTTGATACCATCGATCTCCATCATCAATTTTTTCTCTACCGCATCGATCCGATCTTTGGATCTCATAGCCACTGCCATGGATCGACGTGCTTTGATTACAAAATGATTGAAACCGAAGGTAAAAATATGGTTTTTATTAAATAAAAACTGAAATATAATAAGATAACGTGGTTACAATATAAATGCAACCCCCCTCCCAAGACGCTGATTGATAAGGGACGCCCGCACCTACCCGAAGAGCTCGAAGAACTATCCCTTCTTCACAAAATCATCAAAATTATAATAACTAGGGCCGGCCGGCTCTCCCCCTATTTATAATCTTCTAATTAGATATCTAATTGCCCAAATACCCCTGCTATAATAAAATAACACAAAACCCAATAAACTAGGCCCCAAGTGGGCCGGATCTATCATTACTCACCTTCCTAAAGAACTCGAAGAACTATCGCTTCTCTCACAAAATCCTCAAAATTAGCATAACTAGGGCCGGCTGGCTCTCCCTCTATTTATAATCTTCTAATTAAATGTCTAATTACCCAAATACCCATACTATAATAAAATAACACAAAACCCAATAAACTAGGCCCCAAGTGGGCCGGATCTATCAGTATGCTATCTTTATATGCATAGTACTTCTATGAAAGACCATGTTATTTTCAGTATAAATACTTTCTTGATTATCACAATAAAATTTCATAGCAGAAGAAGAAAATTCAAACTCAAAAGTAGAGTAGCTGCTGAATCCAAACCAACTCATAGGTGGTACTTGTCATAGCACGGTTCTTAGACTCCGCACTTGACATTGACATAATTGGCTATTTTTTATGCAATAAGATTTTTCATCACAACAATATAACATCTTGTGGTGGATATACGATTGAAGGGTGATACTGCAGTTTGCATTAGAGAACCGTTCAACTAGTTTACCATGTTCATAATCAGTATATAGAAGGTAAGGTTTCGACCTGGTGCACCTTTTAGATACATCAATATTGTACAACAGTATATCGGTATCCAGTTCTAGGATCATACATAAACTGACTTATCATACTTACGAAAAATGCAATATCAGGTTGAGCCATTGTAAGATAATTTAGCTTTTTAGCGAGTCATCTATACCTCCAAGGTTTATGTAATGGCTACCTATATATGCAACAACATATTTGTATCCTAAACTCCAAACTCTGATAGCATATTAAGTACACACTTCCGCTATGACAAGCAGACACCTTTTTTCGAACGTGCCACCCCCGATATCAAAATATACCAAAGAGATCCAAGATTCCTTTGTTTGAAACCTCTTTTGAATAAATGTCTTCAATTGCTTAATATCTTCAGCATCATCTCCAGTGATGACAATGTCATCAACATATGCTATCATAAATAGTCTTCTACCATGTTGAAGTCAATAAAATATTTAATGATCACTTTAACTTTGGTGTAGTTTAACTTCGTTATATCGTCAGTAAATCTCCTAAACCATACTTGGGGAATGCTTTAGGCCATATAAAAATTTTGCAACGTGCAAACTTTCCCCAACTCTCCTAGAAGAACAATCACAGAACTTTACTTCATATATACCTTATCCTTAAGAATAACTTCAAGAAACTTATTCTTTACATCTAGCTGATGTGGCCACAAATCATTAGTAGAAGCGAGGGAAATAAAAAGCTTGACAGAATTCATCTTTACTACTAGAGAAAATGTCTTATAATACTTAATGACATAAATTTGTAAATATCCTTTGACCGCAAGGTGTGCTTTCAATCTAGATAAGAACTTGACAGTGTAAACCCACACACAACTAACCTTCTTATCTAAAAAGGCATCTACTATATCCCATGCCCCGGGCTGCTTTAACTCTGCCATCTCATCCACTACAACACTCTGGCAACCTGGATAAGATTAGGCATTTAAAACATCCTTGGGACTGGGATAAGAACTAATTGAAGATAGAAATGTAGTATATGAAGGTGAGAGAGAGCATATGAAATAAATTTACGAAGAAGATGATCAGTGCATTAACAAGCAACTTTACCAAGCAACTTTACCAAGTGCAATTGATAAATCGTGATCAGTGGTAGACTCACATCCACTCATAGGATAATTAGGAAAAGAAACAACTAAATCAGATGGTCTAGAGATGGAGCTGGATGAGCTGTATTTTTTGAAAATCTACGATATACGTGGGTGATCTCTAAATGCTTAAGTGGCAATGATTCTATCTCAGCAAATTATATCTTAGAAGGTAAAATAATACGAAATTCATCATATGACCCTGAAGATAACGTGTTAATACAGTCCTTCTTGTCAGAAAAATAAGGTGACTATACAAACGTCATCTATTGACACAAAATATTGGTTCATGGTATGATAATGACATTTATAACCTTTATGTGCTTGTGAATATCTTAAAAAAATACCCTTAAAGGTTTGATGGCTTGATGATCAAGTTTTGGTATTATTTAGACAATTTTGAATAAAATAGACATACCGAAAAAATTTAAGGTAGATGAAAAAGATCAGCTACGTGATATAATACTTGATAAGGGATGCCATCATATAGAATGACTGAAAACATACGATTAATCGAGTAACAAGCAGTAAGTAAGAACAACATTACCCCAGGAGTTTTTAAGAACATTCATATGAATAAAGAGTGTTATAACCAACTCAAGTGTCTATTTTTACGCTTGATTGATGAAACATACTAAGCTTAGACTTAAATTAAGTAAAAATCTTTATTGAAATATTCTTTTACATTTTCACTTCTTAAAATAAGAACATATATACTAAATTAATTCTTTACTTTAATACCAAATGTTTTAAAAACAGATACCTTCAGATCTATTCTCTAATAAATACAACCAAGTCACACAACAATAATTATTAACAAAACTAACAAAATATTAAAGATCGAGTTTAGATTCAATTAGACATGTTCACTAAATAACAGAGTGAACATTTTCAAATGGACAATTTATTGATCCTAGAAGAAAAATTGGCACAACTCATACTCCATACTACATAACTTATTAAATTCAGGAGCAAGATTTTTTTAGCTATATAAAGATGGGTGTCTGAGTAGAGAATGAATGATTAGAGAGCTATAGTAGCCTTGAACAAGAACCAGAGCGGCATCTATTTTCAAATAATATGGTTAGAATTGTTTTTTAAAAACCAGTAAGATAAAAGCTGATGTCTTAACATTGTGCTGATTTCTACAAGTAACGTGAGGAGTTGAATTCTATATAATCAATCGCATCAAATTCGAAGAAAATGAAGGAATAGAGGGAACACCAAGAAGTCTTGGTATTCTTGAGGAGTCTATACCCGGAATATGTTGCAACACACCCTCAGATCATAGGCGGATATGCGGTAATACTTCATACTTTTTACCCATAACTTTTCACATCTTGCAGCAGATGTTTCTAAAAAGTAGCCAAAGTTTAGAGATAAAGTTTGGGAGAGAAATCAACGTTAGCCACACAACATTACTTTAAAGATACATGTGGATATCGAGGGTCTTGAGTAGGAGCTACTAGAGAAGGTAGAAGTGGTGTATGTATTGGTGTTCATGTCAGGGGCATATGCGTGCCTGTTTTAGGAGGGATATATGTATCGGAGGCAAGTTTCTTAACCCAAAAGCTAATCTGTCACCGTTACAAGTAGTTCGGTCATATGAAATTCGTTTGTTCCAAACTTTAGAGTCAACATAGGAAAGTTTATAGGAAGCACCCCATACATGCCATCCCAAGAAGATTCTTAATCAAAGAATGTTCAACTAGTTGACGATAAGTAGAGCTAGTATCAGATATTTTAGAAGTTTTGTGAAGCTCAGTTACATTCGTCTCCTATATATGACTTTAGCCAAACTAGGTAATCCAACGCTCTCTCGAACTTGGGTGAAAGATTCAGGAGGATCTAATCATATATCTAGGGAGTCAGAAATATTATGTTTCTTTTATATATTCACTTGCATACAGATTGTGATACTAGCAGATAGTTCCACATCTGCTATTGCATGTATTGGCTCTATTAATGTCACATCATCCTTGCATTTGACATCTATTCTGTTTCCGTCGAAATTTTTGTTTAAGTTGATTCCTATTAGTTAGTTGATACATTCTTTACATTACACCATAATATTCTTTCTTGATCGTTATCTTCTAGGATATTGAAGAAAAATAATATGGGCATAGTGTGTGAGACTGGCCGTTTCTATCACCTGAATTCTGAGGTTGGCTTAGTGACTTGCTTTGGCATTACTTATTCATTCATCATTCATTTTAGATTAGGTTATCAAGGTTTTTCAGATTTGAAACTTTTGCATCTTGAGTTTAAAAATCTATCTAGTATAGAGTGTGAATAGATCACGAGTGTCTTACTAGCCATAATAGATCACGAGTGTCTTACTAGTCATATGCTAATAAATTTGCTCAGAAACATTTTGAGTTAGTTCATTTCGATGTGGGAGGATCTTGCCGAGTCGAGGCTAGATGTTTCTTTAAAAATTTAATCATATTTACGAATCATTTTTCATGTTTAACATGGATTTACCTGATGAAAAATAGATCTACAGTTTTTACAAATTTTAGAACTTTTTATGTTGAAATAAAAAAATCAATTTGGTATTTCTATAAAAAATTTTGACAAGCAATAATGCAAAATATTTTTTACCCAATTACTATTCAAGAAGTTGATTTGTTTCCTTTATTACCCAAGATTTTTTTCGATATATTTGTTCCATCTATAAGTATATTATTGATGATTTTAAACTTGATTCATTCTCTTTAAAATGTATATATTTAAAGTACTCTTGTACACAGATTATAAATGCTACCGTTTTATGACCAAATAACCTTTTGTATCGGCTGAATGTCAAATTTTTTAAATTTCAGCCATACTTCACCAACCCTAAAGATGACGACCAATCATTAAAGCATAACATTGATGATGAGAATTTAAGTTATGTCTTACCATCACAAAAGTTTGAGATTACGCAAGTATATTAATGGCAGAAAACAATCAGAACTTAGCTTTCCGATCCAATCTCAGCTCTTAGTGCATCTGTCTACTCACCTCTATATCCTTTGTTGTCTTTCTTGTCATTCATATATCTGAAATATTCAAGGTAAATTTGTTTTTGATTTGGATATTCCGATTGTTTATAAAGAAGCTACCCATTCTTGCACAATGTGTATGTCTATTTCTCTCCCATGTACATAGATTTTCTTTCTGCCATTGATTCTTACCAAACCCCTAAATATATGTCAAAGGTTTTATCGCATTCAGGTTGGCATAACATAATGTTAGAATAAATAAATGCACTTAAGCTTAATGAAACTTGTGATCTAATACTTGCTCCATCAGGTAAGAATGTAGTTGGTTGTATATGGATGTACACTGTGAAGTTGGATCTTGATGGTTTCCTCACTCGATTGAAGGCCACTCTTATTGTTAGAGGCTATTCATAAATGTATGTCATAGATTACCCGGAGACATTCTCTTTCCAGTGACAAAGATGGCCTTTTTGTGTTTATTAATCTCTTTGGCATCCACTCATCATTAACCGTTGCATTAGTTGGATGTTAAGAATGATTTTTTAATGGTATTATTGAAGAAGAGGAATACATAAAGTGACCCTTAGGCTTTGTTGCTTAAGAGGAGTCAAGGTGTGTGTGCAAATTGAAGGAGTTATTATACGGTCTGAATCAATCACCAAGAGCTTGGTTTGGATGTTTTGCAAATTTTATGGAATGATTTAACCTGAAGTGGTATCAGAATGATCATGATGGGCTCATCACGTACTTGAGGAGGCGCAAGAGGCTTGGGTCGGCTCATACATGAGACTCAGGGGCGTATTCGTAAACTTTTGAGTTTTCTTGCAATTTTATATTTTTAGAAAAGGGTGTTAGTTGTAATTTTGTATTTGTTGAGAGTATTTAACCTTCTTAGGGCCAGCCGGCTTTTGCATGCATATTTTGAAATTGTTTGAGAGAAGAGGTAGTTCTTCGAGTTCTACGGGAAGGTGCAGACGTCTCTTATCAATTGGCGTCTTGGGAGGGAGGTTACACCTTAATTGTAGACCTTTATCTTATTTTATTTTCAGTTTTTCTCAATAAAAATTTCAGATTTCCTTCGAGTTCTATCAATTTGGTATCGGAGCACGTCGATCCATGGCGGTGTCGACGAGAGCCAAATATCGTATGATGCGGTGGAGGAGAAGCTTCATGGGGAGATCGAGGGCATGAAGAAAACCATAACAGAGAACGGCGAAGACATAGCAAAGTTGACGGCTACCAATGAGCGGTTAACGGCTTCCAATGACCGGATCGTGACCAAGCAAGACAAACAAGAGGAGGCCCTCGCTCAAATCATCTTTCAACTTTTGATCCTCATGGCGAAGGGTGGAAACGACGGCGCAAACCCTAATCCTTCGAAAAGGTGCCACCTTTGGAGAAGGGAAATGAAAAAGTGGAGAATTTTGATGAGGGCTTGCTTTTCGAAGCCAACGAGGAAGCGGAAGGGGTTTCGATGGAGGAGAAGGCCGCGACGAATCAACAGAGCATCGGAGTAAGCCTGCCGAACCCCCAGATCCAAATAAGGGGCCGGCCGGCCCAGTTTTGGGGCTGGGGCAGTCGTCCCGCCCATAGCGACAGCCGGCAGGGCAGGCCGAACCCTGTCGGCCCCAGCAGGGTTGGCCGACCCTGCCGACCACATCAAGGGGGCCGCCGGGCTGCCAGTAGCCCTGCCAGGGCCTGTCGAAGGCTAGGCAGCCGCTAGGGGGAATTCTGATCCCAACCAGGTCCGACAGCAGCCCCACAGACCCCCACAGACGCATCACGGGCCCGAGGATCAATTTCAGCCACTCCAGGGGTATCCCGGACATGCACAAGGTGATGGATATTATTCAGGAGATGATGGAGGTGTGGATTACTACGAAGATGAGGTGGGAGGAGCCTATGGGGAGGCGGAGGTTGGGAAGACTACGGAGGACGAGTAGGAGGCCCACGAGGGGCTTCGAAGGGCACATATACACTTACCATCCCAATCGCTAGAGACACCATGACGGAAGAGCAGATCAGGGACACTTTGGGGTGGACAGCAGAGTATAGAAGTTGAAGATGCCCATGTTCGTGGGGGAGGATCCACATGTGTGGATTTACATGGCGGAGAGGTTCTTTACGGTGTCATGTATGACTGAGGCACAGAAGTTGGAGGCGCCAGTAGTATGTTTGGGGGGTAAGGTTCTATGGCGGTATCAGTGGAGAGAGCAGCGGCGCCCATTTTGCAGTTGAAAGGAGATCCAGGACCGCATATTGGAGAGGTTTCGGGAGCCTTATATGGGGAGCCTCCATGGGCAGTTGTTTGCACTCAGGCAGGACATGTCTGTTAGGGAGTATATAGAGAGGTTTGAGACCATCTCAGGGCGAGTGCGAGGGGTCTCTGATGAGTCCCTGGAGGGTATTTCCATGAAGGGCCTGAAACCCATTATTCCCTCAGGTATTCGCCCATACAAGCCTCAGGGGCTGGTGGAGGTCATGGAGATGGCACAGATGGTAGATGACCACCAGATGGAGGAGAGTAGAGCCAGGGGCAGTTGGGATGTGCATGTTTCGTGCGGAGCTTCAGCAGCGGCACGGGGCTGAAGGCGGCTACAAGGACATATCAGGCGAATGAGGAGAAGGCTGGCGAGAAGAGCAATGCGCTACCAGTAGGGGACAGTTCAGGAGGATGACAGACACAGATATGAGGGAGAAGTGTCAGAAGGGGCTCTGCTTCAGGTGCAATGAAAGGTTCACTTCAGAACACAAGTGCGCAGGGCGCAAGCTCCCGGTGCTGTTACTAGAGGACGAGGATGATGCGGCTGAGGTTGAGGACGAGACCATCGAGGAGGAGAATACGAAGGACCAGCAGCTAGACACGACGGAGGTGTCCTAAACTTCGTGGTAAGGTTCATACCGAACCATAACATGAAGTTGAGGGGACATCGATGACCAGGAGGTGACGATACTGATTGACAGTGGGGCGACCCACAATTTCATCTCCAGAAGGGTGATGGAGCATCGATGACTTTATCTGATAGACAGTAGCAGTTTCAACGTCATGATTGGGGACTGGCTAGAAGGAGAGCAGCCGAGGAGTGTGCCGCTGGCTGGTGCTGATGCTGTAGGGAGTACAGGGCTAGCAAACTTCATGCCCTTAGACTTGGGGATTACAGATGTCATCTTGGGCATGAGTGGCTACATACACTGGGAGATGAAGGTGAACAGAAAGCTTCTCAGGATGGAGTTTCAGTAGGACGGGAGAGCAGTACAGGGGGTCCCCAGTCTATGTAGAGCCTTGGTTCTGCTGAAGACCATAGTGAGGACCATTCAGGCAGAGGGGATGGTTTTCTGGTGGTGCTGAGGCCGGTAGTGGGAAGCCTATCCCAAGGGAGGTGCAGGCGTTACTGAAACAGTTTGAGAAGGGTTTTAGGAGCCGCGAGGTCTTCCACCTCCTAGAGATCATGAGCACATCATAATTCTACCAGAGGGAGTGTCTCCCGTCAACGTGAGACCCTACCGCTACCCACATGCGCAGAGGGATGAAATAGAGAGGATGGTGGCGAAGATGGTCCATGCTGGTGTTATCCAGCCTACTGTGAGTCCTTTTTCCAGTCCTGTGCTGTCGGTGAAGAAGGATATGTGTTAGCGTTTCTGTGTGGACTACATGACATTAAATAAGGAGACGGTGCCTGCTAAGTTTCCCATACAAGTGATTGACGAGCTCATGGATGAGTTACATGGTTCAGCCATTTTTATAAAGATTGTCCTCAAATCTGGCTACCATTAGATCAGGATACGACATGAGGATGTGCCCAAGACTGCCTTCAGAACATATGAAGGCCATAATGAGTTCCTATTCATGCCTTTCGGCTTGACTAACGCACCTGCTACCCTCCAGGCTTTGATGAATACGGTATTCCGTTCTTACCTCAGACGATTTGTACTGGTGTTTTTCGATGATATCCTTGTGTACAATTGTTCCGTAGAGGAGCACTTGGACCATCTGCAGGTAGTCTTTCAGGAGTTGCAGTACCACCAGTTATATGCAAGTAGGAAGAAGTGTCTATTTGGGCAGCCACATGTGGAGTACTTTGGACATGTGGTGTCCTCAGAGGGAGTAGCAGCTAACATGGTGAAGATAGCAGCGATGTTGGACTGGCTGCGCCTCATCACGCTCAGGGGGCTGAGGGGGTTCCTTGGTCTTACAGGCTACTACCGAATGTTCGTGCATGGTTATGGTACGATCGCTTGGCCACTCACGGAGCTGCCAAAGAACGACCAGTTTGTTTGGAGTGATGAAGCGACACTAGCATTTTAGGCCTTGCAAAAGGCCATGACCAACGTACCAGTGTTGGCGTTACCAGACTTTTCTAGACCTTTTATCGTAGAGGCAGATGCTTTGAGACATGGACTGAGAGCGGTGCTTATGCAGGATCGGCGAGCTATTGCCTATTATAGCCAGGTATTGACAACGATGGCCAGATTGAATTCTGTTTACGAGAGGGAGCTGATGGCGATAGTCCTATTCATTCAGAAGTGGAGACCTTACTTATTGGGGCGGAGCTTCTTGGTTCGCACAGATCAGAGGAGTCTCAATTACTTGTTGGAGCAGCGTATAGTAGCAGAAGAACATCGGAAGTGGCTGCAGAAGCTTATGGGATATAGGTTTGAGATAGAGTATCGTCTCGGGCTGGAGAACAAGGCTGCAGATGCACTGTCATGGCGGGATGTGGATATATTCTTGGCAGCTTTATCGGTTTCGGTGCTACAAGATTGGGAGCCATTGCAGCGAGAGGTTGAGGATGACCAGGAGTTGGCAGACATTCGGGCAGCACTGTTGCAGGGATCAGAGGATCACTCAGGCTATACTTTACAGGATGGGAGATTGTTGCATCATGGGCGCCTGGTGATACCGAGGTCATCCACACACATTCTAGCTATTCTTCAGGGGTTTCACAGCAGCGAAGGACATTCTGGGGTCCTTAAGACTTATAGGAGATTAGCGAGAGAGGTTTATTGGAAGGTGATGAAGAAGGATGTGGCGAAGATGGTATCGGAATGTGACATTTGCCAGCATCACAAGTACATGACGATGGCCCCTGGAGGATTGCTACATCCGTTATCCTTGCCGGAGAGGGTCTGGGAGGATCAATTTATGGACTTCATTGATGGGTTGCCTAAGTCTGGAGGGTTCACAGTGATACTTGTTGTGTAGACCGCCTCAGCGAGTATGCACGTTTCATACCACTTATGCATCCTTACAGCGCAGTTTTAGTGGCAGAGGTGTTTATGAGGGTGGTCATTTGCTTACACGGGCCGCCTAAGTCCATTGTCTTCGATAGTGACAATGTGTTCTTGAGCAGATTTGGCAGGAGATTTTCAGGTTGCAGGGCACGTTGTTGAAACGAAGCACAACATACCATCTCCAGACGGACGGCCAGACTGAGGTCGTCAATAGGAGCATTAAGACTTACTTACGGTGATTCATTTCAGAGAGCCCAAAGGAGTGGACCAGTTGGCTGGCTTGGGCAGAGTACTGGTACAATACGTCATATCACACAGCAACTCAGATGACTCCTTTCAGGATATTATATGGTCGGGACCCTCCACACTTATTGCATTTTGGGCAGGAGACGACCCCAGTTTCGGAGGTGGAGTAGTACTTGGCATAGAGGGATCAGATTTTGGAGGAACTGAATCTCCATCCGGCTAGAGCTCAACAGATCATGAAGGCGAGGGCTGACCTACATTGCATGTACGTGCAGTTTGACGCGGGCGACATGGTATACTTAAAGCTGAGACCATACAGGCAGAAGTCCTTAGCACACAGGAGGAATGCGAAGCTATCTCAATGATACTTTGGGCCTTACGAGGTAGAGGCCAAGGTGGGACCGGTGGTGTATATGCTGAAGTTCCCCCAGGATCGGTCATCCGCCCTATTTTTCATGTGTCCCAGCTACGGCAGGCGGTTGGAGATCACACACAATCTACTTCCTGATACGTTGACAGAAGACATGGAGGTGATATTGGAGACTAAGGAATTGAAGGGTGTCTGCGTGGGAGCTGCTGGGGAGCTGGGGAGCGGGAGGTGTTGGTGCAATGGAAGGGTCTACCTGAGCATAAGAGCACGTGGGAGTCGTCGGGAGTCATATCACAACAGTTTCCTGATTTCCACCTTGAGAACAATGTGGCTCTTTTAGGGGGATTAGTGATGTGCTCATCATGTACTCGAGGAGGCGCAAGAGGCTTGGGCCGGATCATACATCAGACTAGGGTGTCTTCGTAAACTTTTGAGTTTTCTTGTAATTTTATATTTTTAGAAAAGGATGTTAGTTGCAATTTTGTATTTGTTGAGAGTATTTAACCCTCATAGGGCCGGCCGGCTTTCGCATGCATATTTTGATAGTTTTGTGAGAGGAGAGTTCTTCGAGTACTATGAAAAGGTGCGGACGCCCCTTATCAATTGACGTCTTAGGAGGGAGGTTAACCCTTTATTGTAGCCATTTATCTTATTTTATTTTCAGTTTTTCTCAATAAAAATTTCAGATTTCTTTCGAGTTCTATTAGATCATTTCGTTTTTTATTAGACGAATGTATGCAGTTATTAGAGGTAGTATATGTTGATATTGTAATAAATAGAGATGCTACCTTTAGAATTTGGGATTTGAAGCAGTTAATTTAGAATGAATTTTAGACGAAGGATATTGGACCACTCATATACATCCTTAAGATAAAGATCATATGCTCGAAGAAAAGCATCTATTTATCTTAACAAAAGTATGTCTTGGATATATTATTAGAGATATGAATGCCATGATGTAAGTCTATCTTTTTAACAATGATTAAAACTCTAGACTTGTATCGAATCAAGAAACATCACTACATGATTTGAGATGATGTATGAGATTGTTTGGAAATTAAACTTACTATGACATGACTTGATATTATTTTTCCAGTATGTGTATTAAGCTAGTTCTGACTGATCCATAGATTACATATTGGGATGTTGTGATACGTGTCTTAAAATACTTAAAGAATGCTTCAGGAAAAGACTTCTATATTATCCTTTTAAGCATTGCAGAATTATGACATTCTCAAATGCCGATTGGGCTGTTACACCATTTGATTGGCAATCGATAACCGATTATTATATTTGGGAATTGCTACACGCACGTACCGTTTGCTCAGTGCGCATAACCACTATATACAAGTTTGACATTCAAAATCTAAACCGCTTCTACCAAACCGCTTCTACCCTTGTCGTTTCTGATGGTTGTGCGCGCTGGAGATCGTCGTTTTTGATGCTAGTTTGCTCAGCACGCACAACCACACGTCGTTTTTGATGCTAGTTTGCTCTGTGCGCACAACCACAACAATGGAGATCGCCGGCGGTGGAGATGATCACCGGCGTGCTTGAGATCGTCGAAGTTGATGGGGTGGTCGGATAGAAGGAAGTCTCCAGCGGTGGTGGGGAATCTGGCAAGGGGGCGGCGGCCAAGGTCCATGACGATCTCGATGAGATGTGGGAGGTCGGTGTGGGACTTGAGCTTCCGGTGCATTTCTCGTGGGAGGAGGATGAGCAGGCGCTTGAGCTCCTCGTCGAATCCATCGCATGAGGGACGATCGCTGGATTGAGTTGAGGCATGGGAGTGACATAGACAGATCTCTGCGGTGGGAAGGCGAACCAAATTTGGGAACCGGATTCTGATTTTGGGTACCTCATGCGATGGATTGCCACTGAGAATTTGGGAATTTGGGAACCATATTCTGATTTTGCGAACCAAATTTGGGTAAGATCGTTGGACTGAGTTGATGCGTGGGAGTGACATAGACAGACCTCTCGCTGGACTGAGTTTAGGAATGAATCCTTGTCAAATCCATCACCCAACAAAATTTGGGAAGGTGAATAGGAGAGTGCGACGTCGCACAGGCGGTGGCTGTGGAGAGTGGAGATCGAGGATGGTTTATGGTTTGGGATAGAGGTGAGAGATGGAGATATCCATGACAGTAGCGCTGGGAATTTCAGAGTCCATGACAGTAGTGCTTAAACCATCGGAGCTCACGCCGCCGGAGCTCACGTCAACGTTGCCCCAAACTACCACCGGAGCGACGCGCTGATCAAAACCGAGATGAAGACGAACTCCCCTCTGACGAGATTGGCAGTTGTGCGCGAGATTGGAAAAAATAGTGGTTGTGCGCGCTGTGCAAAACAACGGTGGCAGTGGGTTTTTACTCACCGCACACAACCAGAGGTATTTTTGGTATTTTCGAAAGGTTGTGCACGGTGAGCAATTATTAGTGGCACACTTGTAAATAATCGGAATCTGGTTGTGCACGCTGAGTAAAACTGTATGTGCGCATAGCAACTCCCATTATATTTTCATTGGATGTAATTTGATATCTTGAAGAATCAAGACACAAATAGTTGTTTCTCGATACAACACAGAATCACAGTACAGAGCCATGGCTAACACCACTTGCGAACTGTTGTGGATTCAACAGTTGCCTTCGAGTTAAGACTCATGACACATACAACAATAAGATTATATTACGATAATAAGGCTACTATATGCATAGTTAATAACACAGTCTTTCATGATAGGACTAAATATATTGAGATTGATTGTCACATAGTGAAATAAGAGTATGACAAGAAGGTTATAAAGATAAAGCATGTTAGATTGATAAATTAACTAGCATATATACTTACTAAACCTTTAGGAAAGGAGAGTGGACTACATTTGTGACAAGCTGTGCATGAATGACATCTATGTTCCAGTTTGAGGGGAAGTGTTATGCTATATTGAACAAGTAGTCGGGAGATGAGTGATACAAGGGTGAATGGTTAGGAAGTGACATAATGTTAAGATGTATTAAATATATAGTTGAGATGAGTGATATAAATGTGAATGGTTGGAAGAGTGACATAATTGTGAGCGGTTGGGAGCTTCAATGTATATATAAATAAGCTAAGGTTAAGAGAATGAAAATTATCCAATTTACTGTCTAGTCTTTCCAAATCACATCTTCCTAGTCTTTCCAAATCATCTCTCTGATTCTAACATGGATCAATATTGGATACAATAGAAATATAGTTTCTTACAACTCCATCTTTGGTGGCCTCCTTCCACCTATTTGAAATATATTGATTAATATTTCTGTAATCTAAAGCTTTTAGAGAAAGGCATCACAATATGCCAACAAACTCAAATGTCTCACAACTACAAGTTAATGTATCATCGCTTGAAGTCATTAAGTCTTGCATAGTTACTCAAATATTGGTTAGAATAAAAGGAGTATTCCCATATATGACACCAAGGCATGTGCACTCTGGCCTACAGTCCACATTTTTGTGAGAGCATTGCCTCTATTTTTGTGCATTTATATGAGAGCATTCATGCAGTAGTTTGATCATTGTGATGGCTGAACTAGGCGCACCAAATTACCAAGAACAAGAGATGGTCATGCGTTGGCTTATTAAATAGTTGTCCTTGAATTTGATCTGTCCGCAATGATAGGGCATCCCAGGAGGAACATTCGCTGATAATTGGCTGGTGCTTGGTGAAGTGGAATGTTATAATCCTGAGGAGTCAGTATTAGAGCCCTTGATACCTGATGCTATTATTTAAAACATTCATTTGGTAACATTTACATTCTGAAAGAGAAACTATGACTGCTGTTAAAGCTGCTCAAGCTACCTAAATAGAGCATAGGGATGGATGAAAATATGATGAGTTTTCTAGTAATGCATGGGATGTAATATTACCATATTTTTTGTAAAGTTTTGATATGCTTTCACTCATGCGTGCAAATGTGAGGTTTATATTCATAATTTTGAATTTATATGAAAGAGACTGTAGGTGTAGCAGAACACTATGTTTTTCTTGAGTTCCTAATCTAGATGATTCCTCATCCTGTAGACAGCAATATGTAAATTCTGTCATGCAGGAAACATTTTTCAGAAATTTGTGGTGCTCTTTGCAAAACTTGTTTACTCTCTGACTTGCATTTTCAAGTTGATGTTATCATGCTTCGAATTTTCTCCTTATGACTCGAGTATAAATGGTAATATTCTATTTTTTTCCAGGGAAAAGCATGGTTTGGTTTTTGTACCCCAATAAAAATGCATCCCCAAAGTCAGTTCAGGATATTTTTGAATGTTCATTTACTAAGCCTGAAGGTCATGAAACGGTATATGCAGCGTGCTGCACTTATTGTTATTGAATCCCTCATTTTCAATTGCATTTTGTAGAATGTCTCCTGTTTATGATATAGTCGATTTCTCTTCAGCCATTTTTTACATTGTAGATGGGTTTTGATGCATATATTTTGCCTGCACATGCAAGCAATGTTTTATGGATGGTTTAAGTGTGTTCCTTTTCATTAGGTGAGCCCTTTGTTGCATTGCCTAGTGCCAGAGCAAACACTTTTGTTATTGCTTAGGTGCCACCACTGGTTCACTTCACCAATGCTGGCTTAATGGCTCATGTTACTTCTCATTGCTTAGGAGTCTCTCACATCTATAATGACATCCCGAATATATGGCAAATAAGCTTTGCCACTAAGTCACACACTTGCCTACAACGACTTCAACTAAATGGAATTTGATAGTAAACTTATCTTGAATGGGTCTGCATATTAGCATATGTAAAAATATACAAATTTAAAACTTTACCTCTGAATATTTTATTTTCCAATTTACCCTCCAAATCTTTTGGCTCTTAACTTGTACCCTTCCTGACATTTACAATTAGATTTTAGGTCATAGAAAAGCGAAGTATAGTTTTTCCCTTACTGATGCTTCTACAAGAAGATCCTACCCTTATAAGAAAAACATAGTGTATGGAACATATGGTTATCACCTACAGTCAACCCATAAAAACATCTCTTCAAAAGAGCTTCTTGATTTCAGAAGGAGAAAAGACAAAGGTTTGGGGGGGGGGGGGATCAAGGTGGAACTTGTGGGCTGTTGGAGAGAAAGGAAGTGAAAGGGAAGGACTAGAGCAAAATGTGGGACTTTTGATGGGTTGGTGTCCCAGTTTGAGGTCTTATGTTTGGGTAAAAGAGCAGCCTCATTGGAGGGGATTTGAGCAGAGAGGAGTCACGGGGGAGGGGCAATGCAAAATGAGGAAGTCATGAGGAAAAAATATGGTTAATTAGGGTTATCAGGGTTTGGGTTCTCTTGTTGAAATTTAATTCAAGGGAGTTGATGATGATAATGGCATTTTGGTCATGTGGAATCTCTCTTTTCCCCTACTTATCATCAAGTAATGGAATATTATATCTAAGTAGCATGGAGTGTGTTTTAACATAACCTAAGATGGTTTGGATGGTAAATTTCTAGATATAAAGATTTGAGGAGTAAATTTATAAATGAGATTAATGGCTATTATACGCCATATGAGGCCTTGCCTCATATTCACTCTCACATAAAGCAACTAAGTACAACCGTACTTGGTTGTACTTAGTTGCTTTATGTGAGAGTGAATATGAGGCAAGGCCTCATATGTCGTATAATAGCCATTATTCTCTTTATAAATATGCATGATTTTGGCGTATATATCTAAAAAAGCAAAAAATAAATTAACAAAATAATATTTTCTCATCATATGCCCTCTAGCTTTGGGGCAAGTGTGAGTTGCCCCAAAATCTAAATGTCATATGCTTTTACCCAAGGAACTTTTTTTCTACCAATTTCTTTATCTTCTCAAATGGGGCTGTGCCCCTTTTGTTATGTCCTGTTGATGTTGTCAATCTTTTATTGGGTAGTTAACAAGTGTTCTGATACCAGAGGCAGATCTCGGAATTTTGATCACTAGGGGCAAAAATAGAATGTTCATAATTATATTGGGCTTATTACCATTTGGTAGCCACGTACAAAGTCCATGCATATAGATTTACTAGTCATAACCCGTGCCCGCGAACACGGTGCATTCAAAATTTTTTCCCGCAAAATCTGTCCCCAAAAAAACGTACTTTTACAGCCAAAATTTAAAAGAACAACAAATTAGCGTAAAAAAATTTAGAGTCGCGGCCGTCTTTGGCGAGGAACAATAAATTTGGCGCGGGCGCCTTCGAATCTCTGCTTGAGGGGTTAATTGAAACGGACGCCCAAAAAGCTCAGCCCGCCTCTTTGATTGCACATTCCCTGTGTTTTTTGGGTTTCAATTTTTTTGGGCGGGTGTTTCGATGAGTGCAAAAATGGGTGAAATGAGAATGGTGGGTTGAGTGTGTGCAGTGTCTTGGGGTTTTTGATTTTTTTGCTTGGGGGTGTGATTTTGGGTGTTTGGTTTTGGGTGTGTTTTTGGGGGTTGGGTGGAGTTTTGTGTTTTTTGGGTTTTGGGTTTAAGAAGGTTGTCCCATGTGGCGATGTGACATTGCCACATGGGACAAAGATTCAAAAACCTCCCTCAATTGTAATATAGATGCTATTAGAACTATATGTAAAATATATCAAAATAACTTAAAAGGTTGACATGTATGGATTTAAACACTATGGTTATCACCATATATAGATCATGGAAGACAAGGATGATGATATACTTGTAATCAATTAGCATCGACCTATAGACAATCGTGGAGCCCACATATGAGCGAACGACAAATTTAATAAAGGAAGAGAAAACCTTCTCAAAGATTACTAATAATAAATATGGATTAGGAAATAACAATATAAAAAATCCATGCATACATATACACAAAATTTGCAGAAAAAATAATAATAACCATAACTTGCAAAATGAAAACAAAACAAATTATCCACAATTAAGTATGGAAAATAAAAATCAAACAATAAAAATGTGGGTACTTAGAAATATTTCAAATAAAATGAAAAATCTATACATAAACAATTTTATGCAAAACATACACTTTTTAGGAAATTATAAATACAGAAAAGATGAGAAATCCAAACCCAAATGGATTTGGTTTCTAATTAAATGAATACTTTCATGAAAACCTATGTACCTTAAAATTCAAATAAAACAGTAATTGGTAATTTGGTACCTTACACAAAATAAAAAAAAATAAAAATTATTTGGCGTGCATTTGGATGTATATTTGTTTGTTACATTAAATTAAAAAATTAAAATAAGTGATAATTTAATTAAAAATATAATTAAAATAAGTTATACATGTCCCATGATACTATTAGTCGACCATAGTACATGGTCTCGTCGACTAATCAACCACATAGCCAACTAATACCATACTGCAGTCGACTAATCAGCAGCAGTCTTGAAACCAATTCTGTTTCATAGTTGCCAGCAACCAGAATTCATCGACTAGTCGACTAGTTGTCGTTGAGTCAATTAATAGTTAAACTATAGTTTACTAGACTGATTTTTCAGAACACGAAAATTCTATCATGCTTTTGGATTTCTTGTTGATTTCATGTTTGAATCCACTTCAAATTTTTTAGACATGACATGATAATGGATCTTACAACTTAAACCCAATAAGGTATGTAATCCTAACCATTCATTCTAGATTCTATAGCCCTAATATGTTCTCTATCCAACAAAAACCTTTTTGATCTCATCTTTCCCAAGATTTGAGAACTCATTCACTCTAATCCTAGCTCCAAAATCTCAGCCGAATTCCACCAATTTCTAGAATCCAAGCTTTAACTTCCCAAAAGATTCAAGCTTTAAAGTCTAATCTCTTGATTCTCTTAATCTCTAGTATCTTTCATTGCATATGGAACTAGATTTCAAGCTTTTTAGTTGATCAAAACCCAGCTTTCACTCATTCTCATTTTATATCATCATTTTAGCTAGAACTATGTCTAAAAGAGGAAGATTTCCCAATAGGCCCTCATCATCTATGGTTCCCCATCAACATTTCACCAAATTTTGAATAGATCTGATTTAGTGAAAAAATATCTCAAAAATTCCCAAATGGATATTTTATGTAAAAGATTTGTGAAATTTGAGGACTTGGGTAATTATGGTGTTCGTCAAATTTTTGAACAAGGTCACTTGCATGACCTATTTACGTTGCAAAATTATTTCAAGTGTTATTCTATACTATGTTATCTAGTTTACACAAATATAGAGAATGTGATAACCAAATTTCTAGCCTAATTAACATATTCATTTTAAGCTATCATCTAGGATTGTAGGAGAAATTTTAGGAATCCCTTGCCAAGGAATGACTACAAGAAATCATGATAGGTGATGAAAACATCCTCGCGGATATGTTTGTTAGGGGTCAATATTTTAAGATTGGTATGACAATAAACCAATTACTTCCAAAGGCTATGATTATTACCAGAATCCTATTCTATGATATTATACAGACGTCTGTCAGCTTCACACACTTATCTAAAGTTCTTGCTAAAAGTGCATTTATGCACTTTTAAGTCAGATAAATGTGAACTGGGCACACATCATTTATGAAAACATTGAAAGCCAGCTTCTCCATCTTTACATCATGATTGATTTCTTACAAAAATTTTCATGCATCATAATGTCAATTTGGAAACCGAAAATGAAGTTCAGCATATTATTACTCCATTTGACATAACTGCATTAGTTAGGATGCATATTCCTATTGATCCTGTCCATGATGAACCCCAACCCCCCCGAACAATCTCAATCCCATTCTGAACTTGAACAACCCCATGCTGAAGCCTCTTCATCTAGTGTTTCACTCACCCTTACTTCCCCCATTGATCATTTCCAAGACTTTCGAGATGATGTCATGGACAAGTGTACCTCATTCAAGATCAACTAATGACCTGACAAGATCAACTTGAGTTCAAGCAAGACCAAATCTTGAAATATGTGACTGAACTTTGAGAGAGATTTTCAACCTCCTCAAGAATTAGTCTCGTTGTGAGTGAAATGTTTAATTTGATGATAGGTTGTATCATTGTATAATTTTAATTTTGTTGATGTGTTGTAATGAACAATGATATGTTTGGTTGTATTTTAGTTGAGAATGTTTAACTATAAATGTGTTATGTACTTGTGTTTTAATTAATGAAATATGTTTGCTTGTGCAAAATCCCAGTGTCTGTATTTACTTGTTGAATATTGATATTATGTGTCTCATGTTCAAATATTCATCATATTGATTTCAATAGGTATGTTGATATATGTGATGTGTATGAGATTCATTGTGACATATTTATTTGACATACACATATTGCCTCATATATAAATTTTGTGATACACATACTTGTTTTTGTGAAATTATAAATAAAATTGTGACACTTAGTGATATGCTTAATCATACACTCTTATAAACTTTTGATATCACAAATTTTTGATGGATTTAAGTAGAAAAGCTGCCACCTGATCCAATGGATCAGGTGGAAAGACACAAAAAAGATGGAGAGTACAAGCTCCCACATGGGCTTGTACTCGTTGGGGCCCACCCCTTTGTATCTTGCACATGATCCTTTGGATCAGGTGCCACCTGCTCTACATGAATCCCATTTTTGATATTTGATAATTTTTTGATTTATTTGAAAACTATTTCAAAAGATATAATGTGATACATGAGTCATGATTTTATAAGATGGAAATATGATTAAAATTTTGATATTAAGTCACCCATGGTTTCTATTAATCCTATTAATTCTAGTTAATTCCTAGGGTTTCAAACTTCATGACTCTTTCATTTAGAGAAACTCATTTCTAAATTTGAGATTTGTGTATGAACTTGAGAATTTAATTTAATTTTGTTTTTATGACATAAGAAAAATAATTTTGATCACCCTTTTTGATAATGTCAAAGTGGGAGAAATAGTAAGAGGACTTAAAATATGTTAAAATATGTCTTAAGAGAAAATATAATTAAGAATAACAAGTGGTATGTAGTTATAAATTGAAAATCTTATATTTTTTTGTAACTTGCTCCATTGCTTGAACATTGTTACACCATGCTCAAATTGATTAAAATTGGTTATAATGCATTCATGACATAAATTAGATTGAATGTTTTGCACTCATTTAGTACTTAAAAGGATACATATGATGCAGGGGGGGCTTTAAATTTTTTATTCTAACCATATGCATATTTATAGGGAAAGTAATTATGTTTTCATAGTTTATGTGTTAAATGTTTGTCATCATTAAAAATAGAGAGAATGTTAAGTATTGAATCACCCAAGGTAAGTTTTGATGATAAGTAAATATTTTGTGTGCTAATGATCAATAGTGCAGTTTAAATATTAAGAAGATCAGAACTAAGTGAATTCGATCAAGGCTTTAGAAGTAAAGTATTCAAAGAATAAAAGCAAGATGATGTAAATCAAAGGACTACATCAAGAAAGCTTTAAAGAAAAATATAACAATTTTCTATCTTGTTTAGATTTCTTATTAAAGCCTTATTGAAGCTCTCTTTTACATAGGAAACTATAGAATATGTTTGAAAATATTTTGAAAAGTTTTTAAAAAGATTTCCTAAGTTGTCATGGTCAAAACATTGTTTTAAAGCTGACTAGTCGACCAGAAGCATCCCTTAGTCGACTAGAAATATGAAAACCAATTATTATCAGCATGTCAGAACTAATCGACTGAAGTAGTCGAATAACCCATGGATTAGTCGACTAATCTGAGAACACTAGTTGATTCGGAGCCTAACCGAGAGCTAACAGTTTTCTGTAGTTTTCTGACTGACTGGCTAGTCGATTAGGTCTTCCAAGTAGTCGACTAGCTGAGCCATTAGTTAACTAATTGGTTTACTCTTGTCGACTAGGATATTACCATTTGTCAAAATGGAATTAACGTAAACTAACCGTTTGTTATCGTTTGAGGTTGTTTTTGGGATTTTGTTTAACACATTTTCACTCTATAAATAGTGAAGATTATTCAGGTATTTTATATCAAGAAAAATCATATTTTGCTAAGAAAAATCTCTTTTGAGCACTAAATCTTTCTTCTCAAAAACTCTCTTTTGGCCTTCTTGTTCATTGATTTTCAAACATTTTCTTGACCAATTTCCTTATCTCAAAAGCTCAGTTTCAACATCATTTTCAAAAGATTAATCTCCTTATAGCCTCACTATTACACACGCTTTAACGAAGGCTATATGTAATTTTTCCATCAAAGGATTGTAAGTATTTTACTTCACTTGTTTGTTTGAAGGAAAGTTTCTTTTGCTTGAGGTTTGTTCGAGTTGTTTTGCTCTATACACAGGTTTGTGGTGTAGTGAAAATGGTGTTAGTATCTTCTGGTTGGAAGAAGATAGTAGAAATCTCGGGTGGGACCATGGGATTGGATTAGGTCAGGGTTGATTGAATCAGGATATATCAGCGTCTTTGCTTCGGCTTTGTGTTCTTGTAAATATTGTTTTCATTTCCGCTGCATATCTATTTATATCTTATTTGCAAGTTTAAATGTAGATTAAGGAAATCTCGGGTGGGACCATGGGATTGGATTAGGTCAGGGTTGATTGAATCAGGATATATCAGCGTCTTTGCTTCGGCTTTGTGTTCTTGTAAATATTGTTTTCATTTCCGCTGCATATCTATTTATATCTTATTTGCAAGTTTAAATGTAGATTAAGAATCATCTAAGGTAATACTAGTTGAATTCTTAGGCAGAATAGTTAGATAATGTTATAAAGATTGTTTTAATTTTATAAAACACTCTAGTGTTCCTGTCTGCTCATCCACAGGATCCGAACGTAGTAACATTTCCCACAAAAAGATGAGATGTACATGTATTTAAATTTAATGGGGGGGGCAAACTTATACAGAAATGGAAAGTTGGGAGTTAAATTGGGGCAATTGCCACCACTTGCCCACAGTTTACTCCACCCCTTAACGTTGGAGGTCGACCCTACTAATAGGCATTAGTGTTTAGGAGTCTGCTTAAGTTCACTGTGTGAACTTCCAAAAGGTCTAGACAGATTGTTTGTCTCACTGTATAATATTATGTACCTGTGCAAGTGATACGACTAGGGCTTTTTGTGGGGATCAAAGGTAGGGTTTTTATGGCTTGTGGACTACTAATCTAGGGTTTAATAACGAAGAACAGATCTGAAATTAATATTTAATCGCTGGAAAAATAGATCTAGGGCTAAAACAATTATCTAGCAATTAGGGAATAATCTAGAGCAACTAGGAATAAAATTACCTTGATCAATTCTTCGATAAAAGCCATCCTAGGGCCGGCCGGCCCCTTTAATGGGGGAGGGGTTAATAATTGTTTAATTACCCTCTTGCCCTCCCCACTTGTGAGTAATCACAAGTTTGGGACCGGGTCCGTGTTGGACCCAAGTCGTCGCCTCCGATGGTAGACCCGCATCCCATGAGTCGGCCCCCCTTCTTGCCTAGCCGCCGCACCCCTATGAGCTGCATCATTACTCCCCCCCCAAAAGTGCCACCTTGTCCTCAAGGTGGAAATCTGGAAACTGGTCGCGGATCACTGAAGCAGCCTCCCAAGTAGCATCGTAGTCGGGAAGGCCCCGCCAACGAATCCTCACCTCCTGAACCCCGCCTGCGGTCTGCCGGATCCCTGTCAACTCCTGAGGCTCCAGGAGCACCTCCATGTCATCTGTCAGAGTGGGTGGGAGAGTGGGTGACAGAGTGTGATTCCCGATGGCTCGTCGCAACTGTGAAATGTGGAACACCGGGTGAATGGTCGAAGTGGTGGGCAACTGCAGTTTATATGCCACCTTTCCGATCTGAGCGGTCACCTCGAAAGGTCCATAGTAGCGGGCCGCTAGCTTCTCATTGCTCTGACGAGCCAAGGTCCTCTGCCTGTAAGGCCGAAGCTTCAGGTACACGCGGTCCCCAACCTCAAAGTGCTCATCTCGCCGGTGTGCATCTGCCTTGGTCTTCATGATCTGCTGGGCCCTCAACAGGTGTTTCTTCAACTCCTCCAGGTATTTATCCCTCTCAGTCAAGTGCTCCTCCACCTGGGACACCGGCGTGGCTCCTCTGCTGTAATGTATCAACTGTGGAGGGTTACGGCCATAGAGGATCCGGAATGGGGTGCTCTGTGCTGCCGAATGGTACGAGGTGTTGTACCAATATTCGGCCCATGCCAACCACCTGGCCCACTACCTCGGCGCCTTGGACGCGAAGCACCTCAGGTATGTCTCCACACTCCTATTCACCACCTCCGTCTGTTCATCTGTCTGCGGGTGATTGGCCGTGCTCCTCCGTAACTTGGTCCCCTGCACCTTAAATAACTCTTTCCAAAAGCTGCTGATGAATACTTTATCCCGATCTGATACTATGGAGCCCGGAAACCCGTGCAGGCGAACCACCTCCCTCATAAAAGCTGCTACCACCGTAACTGCAGTGTATGGGTGTCTGAGGGGTATAAAGTGGGCGTACTTGCTGAGCCGATCGACCACCACTAATATGGAACTGTACCCATCTGATCGCGACAACCCCTCAATGAAATCCATACTGATATCCACCCATACTCGCTCTGGCAAAGCTAATGGCTGTAAAAGTCCCGCTGGTGCCATTGCCATATATTTGTGACGCTGGCACACGTCACATTCTGCTATCCGCTGGGCAATGTCTTTCTTCATCCCAGGCCAGTATAACTCCCTCGCCATCCGCCTGTAAGTCTGCTGTACCCCGGAGTGCCCCCCGATGGCGCTGCCGTGGAACTCCTGAAAGATCATGGGAATGTGGGCGGACCCCCTGGGAACCACCAGCCGGCCGTGGTATAGCAACCGCTGTCCCTCCACGCTGTATCCCTGAAAGTCCGAGGACCCCTGCTGCAGTGCCTCACGGATCCTCGTCAAATCTGCATCAGCCTCTATCTCTCTACTCAAGGGCTCCCAATCCAAGAGGATGTGTGCTGAGATGGCCGCGACCTCTGCAATCTCCTCGCGGCGCGACAAGGCGTCAGCCGCCTTGTTCTCCAGGCCTGGGCGGTACTGTATCTCGAATGTAAAATGCACCAGCTTGGAGAGCCACCTCTGATGCTCCTCGGTGACCATGCGCTGCTCCAATAAGTACTTCAAACTCCGCTGGTCGGTCTGCACTATGAACTTCCTACCCAACAGGTAGGGCTGCCACTTCTGAATAGCTAGTACAATCGCCATCAGCTCCCTCTCATAAACTGACTTCAGCCTCGCCCGTGCTGACAGGGTCTGTCTAAAGAAGGCAATCGGCCTCTGGTCCTGCATCAACACTGCCCCCAGGCCATACCCTGATGCGTCGGTGTCTATCACAAAAGGTCTGCTGAAATCTGGGAGCCCCAAAACTGGCACCGACGTCATCGCCTGCTTCAGGGCCTCAAATGCCCTGGTAGCCTCCTCGCTCCAGTGGAAGTTGTCCTTCTTCAGTTGCTCGGTGAGAGGCTAAGCAATCGTGCTATATCCCTGGACAAACTTCCTGTAATACCCCGTCAAGCCCAAGAAGCCGCGCAGACCCCGTAAGGTGGAGGGTACCGGCCAATCTAGCATGGCTGCAATCTTGGTCCTGTCGGCTGCAACTCCCTCTGCTGACACCACGTGTCCTAAGTACTCCACCTGTGGCTGGCCGAACAGACACTTCTTCTTATTCGCACAGAGCTGCTGCTCCTGTAGCTCATGCAACACTGCTCGCAGATGCCCCACGTGCTCCTCCATACTGCGACGGTACACCAGTATGTCATCAAAGAAGACCAACACAAACCTCCTCAGAAAAGGTCGGAAGACCTTGTTCATCAAAGCCTGGAATGTCGCCGGTGCATTCGTCAAGCCGAACGGCATGACTAGGAACTCATAATGCCCCTCGTGAGTCCTAAACGCAGTCTTTGGCACGTCGGCCGCCCTCATCCGTATCTGGTGGTAACCCGACTTCAGATCAATTTTGGAAAAATATGCTGCCCCGTGGAGTTTATCCAATAGCTCATCAATCACAGGAATAGGGAATTTATCTGCCAATGTTTCCTTATTTATGGCCCTGTAATCCACGCAGAATCTCCAGCTGCCATCCTTCTTCTTCACCAACAGTACTGGGTTAGAAAAAGGGCTAGTGCTCGGTTGGATCACCCCTGCCTGCAGCATCTCCTCCACCAACCGCTCTATCTCATCCTTCTGTACCTGGGGGTACCTGTAAGGCCGCACACTGATGGGAGACACGCCCTCTCTCAAAACGATGGCGTGCTCATGATCTCTGTGTGGCGGCAGCCCCTGCGGTGTCTGGAAGACCTCCTCAAACTGTGCCAACAACTGCTCGACCTCCGGTGCTACTGCCTGTGGGGGGTCCTCACTCTGTACCGACGCTGTCACTGCCTGTAGCTCCACCAAGTATCCCCCCTGCTGTGTGAATAGCCCTGGACATGGCCTTGTAAGACACCAGGGAGCGACAGAGACTGGGGTCCCCCTGAACACCACTGTCCTCCCCCCGTGCTGATACTCCATCCTCAACAGCTTCCAATTCGTCCTGGTCTCCCCGAGGGTCTGCAACCACTTCATCCCCAGGATGACATCTGTACTCCCTAGCTCCAAGGGCAGGAAATCGGCGACGATCTGCTCCCCCTGAACCGCCACAACCACTCCGCGGCAGACACCAGTGCTATGTGTCACCTGTCCCGTGCCGAGCATCACTCCATACCGCCCAGTGCCACTCATCTGCAAACCCTGTGCCTCCGTCAGTCTGCTGGAGATGAAGTTGTGGGTGGCCCCACTGTCGATCAAAACTATCACCTCCTGGCTACCCACCTGTCCCACCAATTTCATGGTGTGGTTCGACGTGAACCCCACCACGGAATTGAGGGACACCTCTGCAAGGTCTAAGTGCTGGTGCTCCATCTCCTCATCCTCTCCTGCCTCTAGGGTGATAACCTCATCCTCTCCCTCCTCATCGCCAGCTATCAGTATCTGGAGAGTCCGAGCGACGCATTGGTGTCCGGGGTGAACTTCTCATCATATCTGAAGCACAGCCCCTTCAACCGCTTCTCCCGTATCTCTGCATCTGTCATCCTCCGCACCTGCCCCCCACCGCGGGGCTCCTGCCTCCTGTCAGTACCGCTCCCAGCTGCGGCGGTCACCCCCTGGCCCGGGGTGGTCCCTGTAGTAGGTGCCGTCCTCTGCCCTGCAGTAGCCGCCTGACTCCTGAATGTGGCACCTCCCCACGCCCCGCGGGCCCTCTGCTCTGTCTCCTGGTGATCCTCTACCTTCCTGGCCAGTGTCATCATCCCACACAAACCAACGGGCTCGAACTGTCTCAAACCCCGACCGCACCGTGGGCTTCAGCCCCTTCATGAAACAACCCTCCAGAGACTCCTCAGAGACTCCCCGAACTCGGTGGCAGAGCGACTCGAACTTCTTGATGTAATCACCCACGCTCCCCTCCTGCTTCAGCGAGTACAGTCTCTCGAACACGCCGCCAGCCTGTCCTCCTCCAAACCGCTCTGTCAAGAGCGTCGTGAACTCAGCCCAGGTCTGAAAAGGCTGCTGCTGATCTGTCCAACGGAACCAGCCCAAAGTCACTCCCTCCAAGCAGACCCATATCGCCCGAAGCCACTCCTCTCCTGGGACAGCAGACACCTCCAAGTACCTCTCCACCCGGTAAAGCCAGTCATCTGGGTCTCCTCTCTCAAAAACAGGCACCTCCAGCTTCCTCAGACGCCTCTCGCCAGCGAATCCACCTCTCTCCTGCGGCTGGAAACCTCCCCTGTGCTGGTATCCCTGTCGCCTGTCTGGAACATAAGCCTCAGCCCGCTCACGGTAGCCTCCCCCTGCTCCATGCCCCTGCCAGTCTCCCGGAGGGTGCCCAAACTCTGCCTGGTGGCCTCCTGGGGGGTCCTGGTACGCTCTCCAGTCTCCCGTAACTCCCCCAAAGGGTGGGGGCTGAGTCGATGGCCCCCCCTGTGATCTGGTGGTGCCCTCTGTTATGCTGAAAATCTCTGCACGGTCCTCCAAAGGGCTGAAAACCCCCAAACTGAGCTCCACGGACCTCGGGCGGGGCCCCCGGGTTTCGAAAAGTCGTCGAAACAGGCTGTCGGGCCTCCTGGGGGGTCGGCTGCCCCCCCAGGGGTCCGGCGGGCCTCGGAACCCACCCCGGGGGTCGGCCGAGGCCCCCCAGGATGCCGCCGGGGGTAGCCGGCCCTGAAAATGGGCCGGCGGGCCCCAGGCGGCAGCGCCTGGGCCCGCCGAGGCTGCAGGAGGGGCCGGCGGGTGCGGCCGCCCCTCCCAGGGGCCTGGCGGCCCCCCGCCGCCCCTCTGGGGGTTCGCCGGGCCCCCCAGAGGCCCCTGGGGGGTCGGCGGCCACCCCACAGGCTGCCGGCCTGCTGGGGTGCTTCCTCCGGCCCCCTTGTCGTCGTGGCGCGGCGGTGCGTGATCTTGGTGAGTCCTCCACGCGTGGTCTCCTTGTTCGAAGCCCCCGTCTTCGTCTAGATCCGGTTCATCTTCAAAAAAAATTGTCTTTTTCCATTTGTCCTTTGCCAAAGGTGGCTCCTTTTTGCTTGGATCCCCCTTTGGCACAAGATGAGCGGTCAACACCGCTATAGCCTCCGTCAATTCCGATAGTTTCGCCTCCACGGATACCAATTTCTTCCCTTGATTCTCCTTCACCTCTTGTATCTCTCCCCGGATTTGCGCGGCTATTTCGGCGTCTTCTTGCCTTACGTCGATGAAACCCTTGCTAATTTGGGCCTCCATCCGTTCAACTTTCTCTTCCAAAATATCGACCCGCTCCTTGGATCGTGTGCTCTCCATGGATCGACCGCTCTGATACCAATTTGATACGACTAGGGCTTTTTGTGGGGTCAAAGGTAGGGTTTTTATGGCTTGTGGACTACTAATCTAGGGTTTAATAACGAAGAACAGATCTGAAATTAATATTTAATCGCTGGAAAAATAGATCTAGGGCTAAAACAATTATCTAGCAATTAGGGAATAATCTAGAGCAACTAGGAATAAAATTACCTTGATCAATTCTTCGATAAAAGCCATCCTAGGGCCGGCCGGCCCCTTTAATGGGGGAGGGGTTAATAATTGTCTAATTACCCTCTTGCCCTCCCCACTTGTGAGTAATCACAAGTTTGGGACCGGGTCCGTGTTGGACCCAAGTCGTCGCCTCCGATGGTAGACCCGCATCCCATGAGTCGGCCCCCCTTCTTGCCTAGCCGCCGCACCCCTATGAGCCACATCAGCAAGTCATTTGGGACACCCAACCATGCATATAGCACACTTGGATGGTTGGATGCATGTCAAGCCTTATTGTGCTCTAGGCTCGCTGCAATTCTTTCTTGGTGGTTGCATTCAGGACTTTCTTGGTCATGGGTTCCTGGTTCATCATGATATAACTTATTTTGATCGACAACTATATATCAGACAGCAATTTTAACATAAATGTAATAATATTCAGTAGCTCCATTGAAACATGTAAATATGACCTGTTGACAACATGTGGCATGCTTCCTTGGTTAAGTTAGTTTCCTTCTGCAGTTTTTTTCCTTCACTCATCATATGTTCAATCATTTGTACTTTAGCAAATGGTTTATGTATTTCTATATTTGACCGATGGCTTGGTTTCCTGCTAACAACTAATCCTAGCGCATCAATCTCACAACCTCACATTTAAGCACCTCTTACCTCAGTCCTTATGGAGTAATGATAGCAGTGCTGTATGCGTTGTTGACCAGTGGTGCAATATTGTTCATGCCTTGTTGCGTCCATGGGAACTACTTTAGCTTGAAAGTCGAAACCCCAGGAATTCCACAGTTTACATGGAGACTGTCCACTATGATCACTGCATAACTGTGGTAACCCTTCATTGCTTTTAGCCATAAATCTACGGATGAAAAACACTCTATAGCTAACCTTTGATTATGGACGAAAGTTTTAGCATGAAAACCGCGACTAATAAATTCAACTATCCATTAGAGCAAGGTTCTTGGGGGTTGACATTTATAACATTAGGCTTGCCTACTGATAAGCTTGTCTAATATATACTGCTTATAAACTTGGATAATCTTCAAGATCAATGTAATCACTAGGAAAATGAAAGAGTCAGCCAATTGATTATATGTAGGCTCTGATCTATCTGGGCTGCATATGGTGCATGTTTTGGGACTTTTTATTTTTGGAAGAACTGGACCAGTTTTGGGATTGAAGCTATATTGATCGAGATCTGAAGGAAATCGAAGTCCTATTGATCATTGCCGCCTGTTCAGTCTCTTGGTTTTATTTTTCCATGTCGTTTGGCCAAAATGATGATATCATGCTGCCATATTATCATTCAACCTTGTATTTTACTGTTACAATTTTGGCAATTGAGTTTATAAAATTCAACTATTTAATGCATGTGGATTAACCCAGTAGATAAGGAACATAATACATAGATGCGCGCACGCACACAAATTCAGGCGATGCATGACTTTTGCTTTTGTATTCATTTAGTCCATTCACTGTGAATCAGTTAAAGAATTTTAGATCGGGATAGCTAATTTTTGTGTTGCCACGCTGTTGGAAGCAACATTATTAACTGAACTCTAATAGGTTGACTTGAATCTACACAGAATATTGTAGCGAAGCCTATCAATTTTGTTCTGATTGATGGCACCTGGAGCAACTCAGCTGCAATGTATAGACGTTTGAAGGTGCTTATCTAGCGTTAGCTGTTTCTTTGAAGTTTTTATTATATTCATTCCTTATAAAGGTTAAATCCATTAAACCAGCTTCGTTTCTGTTGCGTGTTGACATTAAATTTTTGAATGCGCCCTGTCAGCAGACCTCTTCTACATGAAGTATCAAGTGTTACTTTGTTATCCTATCTTGGATCATGAGACAGACTCTAATCGTTCTTTTCTTTGACAACTGTTTTATAAGGTTTGTACTTATTAGCAAGTTTACAATATGTGACAAGTTCTCAGTATCTTCTGAAGGGGGATAGCTTTTGATTATTAACCATAACTATGGGACAAAGAGAAGGACTAATTGATTTCAGTCCCAGGTACTAGGATTTCCGTCCCAGGTACAAAGAGAAAGGGGATTACTTTTGATTATTAACCATAACTATGGTGAAGTTATTCTTGGCACCACCTTTGTCTCGAATCGCTTCACGGATTGCAAAGGAAGCCGGAAGCAGTGCATACTGAGGACTGCTCTGGATTCCCCCTTTCAACTTATATATCACCACGTCTGTGATAAAAGTACGGATTTGTTTGTTTCTAAGTAATAATGAGCAATAGTTAAGATGACAAACATGGTCTAAGATCAATGAATGTATCAATAGACGTGCATGATAATAAGAAAAGAATCAAGTAGCTAGCATGATAGGAATACAATGAAATAGAAGATGTGAAAGGTAGTGAAGGCACAAAAATGAGTCCAGGCTTCCGAGAAGAACTTAGGGGAGATATCTTGATGGATATTCCTAAAAAGATAAAATAAAACAAAGATATTACTTGTCAGTAATACATGTTTTCGTAGGTTTTCCTAATTAAAATAAACAGTAATAAATAAAACACAACAAAGATAATACTTGTCATTAAATACAGCATGTGTAAAATGAGCTTATACAATGTAAGATGATAGTAGTACTAATAGCACGAGCATGAACGTGATACATAATATTCATCATATAATCAATGATTGTGTTAAGTAATGGTAGCAGTGTGGTATCCCTAATTTAGTGATGAAGCCATGTCTAAGAGTTTGAAATGCAACTTGGGTATAATAATGATATTTATAATAGGGTAAATGGTTAATTTTCCACATATATCAACACTGAATATTGGTTAATAGAATCATTGTATCATCACTGAATATTGGTTAATTATCAATCTAAGCATAATATCAGTCATCTGAATTCTCTAACATATAATTCAAGGCCTAATAAATATGAGTCGTAACAGACATAAGTAGAGAAGCCAACAGCAAAAAGCAATCGAGAGCAAGTCTAACGGTCAATAATGCAATCTAGTTTCAGGGTCAAGAACAGAAGCCTCGAGGGCTATACGGAACCTAACGTAAGCTCAGGACCAATACAAAGACCTGAACTGAGAAAATCAAGGCCAAATAACAGCCAAATCAAATCATAAAGCCAACCAGAAAATCAAAGCAGAGGCAGCAAAGCAAAATGGAGGCACTAACTACCTAACAGAGAGCTCGAACAATGGCAACAGTGGCAAAACAATTTTAAGCAATTAAGGCAAATGCCAATTTGGGTGATTGGAGGCCAACAACCCAAAAGAAGAACAAGCCCGCATCCCAACAAGCACCCCCTAGGGAACACAACCAAAAACCCCAAAACAGCAAGAACAAGAACAAGAACGAATCCAACCAATCAACCAACAAAATCTTAGAAAATTTAAACATGCAACTTGAGCCAAGGTTATCAAGGCCATAAAAAGAGATCAAGGAGACACACTTGTCATCGTATAGTAATGAGAAGAAAAAATAACTCCGCCATCGGAGTGTCACGTTCTTTGTGTGGGAGTAATAGTTGCCACTCCTTGCACGGAAAGAAGAGGAAAGGAGTGATCTAGAGAGAAAGGAAGCTCAGATCGGAATAGAAAGAGATCCAAGAGTTCGGGTTTAAGGTTAGGGCTTCTGGAGTTTTAAATAGAGAAACTGAAAGGTTACTAGTTGAAGAGATAGATAAATGCGAGATCGTGAAGTGTGGAGGTAGATGGGCTGTCAGTTATACCGTTATGGCCACTTATGACGCCTCAATCACTCGGGGGAAAACACATGAAAAGAAAAGAAAAGAAAAGAAGAAAAGAATGGGGGGAGAGATATTTATAATCAGGTATATGGTGAAAAGGTGTGGGGTTTCGCGTTTTTAAAAGGAAACATATTTGGGTTAAAGGGTTAACAGATTTTGATCAAATGGGCTCAAAAATGCTCAAAATATAGAAAAACACCAAAAATCTAAACAATTATCTTAAAAATATTTTATTGCTTGAAAAGGGTTTGGGTTAGATCATACACACTTTACAAAAGTTCTGTCTTTGGAATTTTACAAAATAAATATGTAGGAAATAAAAGTAGATTATTCATATAACAAAACATATTTCAAACAAAAGATGATGCTATTCATGTGATGGTGGTTTCCTTCTCTTCAGCTGTCATGATGTATGCCTAACGTTTCAGAGGATTCTGCACAGCTTACTGGAAAACTTGTCACTGGAAAGTTAGAGGTTATCCTCGTTGATTGGTGTTGGCTGTTGTAGCTGCTGTCTTGTTGGTTTATCGAGGGCAATCTGTGATGGAGTGTTCCGACACACCACAGACCAAACACACATAACTTATTCTTGCATCAACAGTCCTTCGCATGTCGTGGCATGTGATAGGAGTTGCACATTACTGATCGATGAGTGTCTGGTGAAGCTTAGGTCTTCTTAGGTCTTCTTGAATTGTGTAGTATGTGTAGCTGAATAGCATACTTCTTCGGTTCGACGGTACGCTTGCTCTTTTCGGTCTAAACCAACATTCCAGCCTCATACCCACTGGCCACCCACTGGCTGTTGATAATGTTGGGTCATGTGTGGTCATGTCCATTGTCATCATCTATTTCTCGATGCCAAAATCCAGACCATGTTGGACCCGCCTTGCATGATGTAGTTCGAAAGTCAAAGAAATAAGTCTTCACAAATGAATGAAGAAAATGTGTTACTCACTAAGTTTTATGCAAATCTGCATAGGTCACCACAAAACCTGTTACGCCTGCTTCTTGGATTGCCAATGAAACTGAAGGTAACAAGCTCACACATACGTAGACCTTGTTAGGATACCTCCTTTCAACACGTCCGTGATAAAATTACGGGTTCGTCTAATTCTAACTAATAATAAGCAACAGTTACGATGGCGTACACAGTTCTAAGATTAATAAATATATCAATAGAGGTGTATGATAATAAGATAAAAAATCAAGCACCTAGCATGATAAAAATGCAATAAAGTAAGTGATCTGAAAGGCTAGTGATGGAGACTTACGCAATTGCAAGGTAATGCAGTCACGGAAACTAGTCTAGGATTATAGGAAGAATCTAAAGGAGATATCCTGATGGATATTTACGAAAAGATAAATATAAAACAAACAGAATATTCGTCATTAAAATTTGCTTACATATGTTTCCCTGATTATTATAAATACTAATAAATAAACCATAATAAAATACAACATGGATAACATGAGCATATACAATGTAACATGACAGTAGTGTGTTATGAACCAACCAAAGATCCAATTTTTATAGCAAAATAATAAAGAGAAAACAAGATAATTGAATACAAAAAGGTGTATTCTCCTCCCAAGACGCCTAGAGGACGTCCGCACTCGTTTAATCTAGAACTACTCCTAGGACGCTCAATAGAGAATCTATCAAAATATCAAGCATGAATACAAATGACGGCTAGCCCTAGTTTAAATAGAAAAACACTCCTTGTGGTGCGCAAAGTAATTTCTCCATGACTTGTTGTGCGCAAAGTAATTTCTTCCCCTCTTTAGCCGCGCACGGATCTAACATTACTCCGCCCCTGAAAATCCACCTTGTCCTCAAGGTGGTGCATGGAGTGTGTGTGCCATCCATTCCACGTACTGCAAGTCTCCTCCCGGATCGAAAGGATGAGATATGTCTCCACCACCTTCATCAACGTCCAGACGAAAGCCACGGTCACCACCAGTCAGATCTGAAGGCCATCTATAGCCTAAACTGAGATGTTGACGTTCTGAAAGACTTTGAACTGAAAACCAAGAGCCTTGGGGCCCACGTCGCCCTTCCGGAGGCTCTCGAATGTTCGCTGTATTGGGCTCAGGAAGTCAAAAACTCGCTGTCCACTGCATCGGAGGGCCCGTCGTCGGTGCTGAAGGGGCTGTCGGGCCTTGCAGAGCCCAACAGAGGCCCTGTAGGAGCTCCTGGGCCCCTGCCGGTGCCTGCAGGGCCCCTGCGGAAAATCTGCAGGCCTGCAGGGCCCTGCAGAATTTCTGCAGGGCCTCTGCAGAATTCTGCAGGATTTCTGCAGAAATGCTGCAGATTTCCTGCAGAATTCTGCAGATTTCCTGCAGATTTCCTGCAGAAATTCTGCAGGAATCTGCAGAAATTCTGCAGAATTGCAGAATTCTGCAGATTTCCTGCAGAATTCTGCAGATTTCCTGCAGAATTTCTGCAGGCCTACTGCGGCTCCTGCAGAATTTCTGCAGGGCTGGCCGGCCCTGTAGAATTTCTGTAGGGGGCGTGGCCGTCTTTTTGAGACGACGGCTAGGGTTTGCTCGCCTTGGGGGCTCGTCCTCGTCTTCCGCCGCCGCCTTTAAATCTGGATTTTCATCGCCATCAGATTCAAATCTGAAATTTTCAGATTTAAAAATTTTCTCGTCTTCCTCCGTCGCCTTCAGATCTGGATCTGAAAATTTCAGATCTGGATCTGAAAATTTCAGATCTGAAATTTCTAGATCTGGGCTTTTCTCCTCCAAAGGTGACGTCTTTTGCCCAAAATTAGGGTTTTTGCCGTCGTGGATGCGCGCCGTCAATAGCTCCATGATTGTTGCGAATTGCTCGTCGTTCTTTGCTTGTCTTGCCTTCATGTGCTCGATGTATTCCACCAAATCGTCAACCGATTTCTTTACCCCTTCAATTCCCGCCATGGATCGTCACGCGCTCCGATACCAAATTGTTAGGAACCAACCAAAGATCCAATTTTTATAGCAAAATAATAAAGAGAAAACAAGATAATTGAATACAAAAAGGTGTATTCTCCTCCCAAGACGCCTAGAGGACGTCCGCACTCGTTTAATCTAGAACTACTCCTAGGACGCTCAATAGAGAATCTCTCAAAATATCAAGCATGAATACAAATGACGGCTAGCCCTAGTTTAAATAGAAAAACACTCCTTGTGGTGCGCAAAGTAATTTCTCCATGACTTGTTGTGCGCAAAGTAATTTCTCCATGAAGTGTTGTGCGCAAAGTAATTTCCTCCCCTCTTTAGCCGCGCACGGATCTAACATAGTGCTCATGACATGAGCATGAACATTGATATGTAGTTATCATCATATAATCAATGACTACTTTAAGTATAAGTAGCAGTAACAGTAACAGTGTTGTATACCTAATCTAGTGCTGAGCTCATGTTCAAAAGTACGATGTGTAATTTTAAGTATAATCATGGTCACGGGTCTTATGGTTGCATACCCAAGTTGTCAATAGTAAATGGCCCTGCATTATTGGTGGAAAGCAGAAAATATGGAGATAGTCGTAAAATAACCTTACATCTATTACTATAGACAGAAAATATGGATACAGTAAAATAATCTTATCTCCATTCTTGGAGGTGAAAAATATGGATACATCAAGGATTTTTGTTATCGCATCCTCTGAGATAATGAGTTTTTATCCACATTTGTTCTGTACTAGATGCAAGTATACTAGATGCAAGTATGATAGCAATTACAATTTCATGTGATCAAGTATAGTAATCGAGAATTGTATTAGGTACGATGTCATGAGTATGTAGTCAAGCACAATGAGTATCATGAACATGTATAATGATCGTGAGCAGTGACCGGAATAGTGAACATGTATAGTGCAAATCATATAACAAGTATCATAATTGTTTATAAAATGAAGTGAGCATGGTATGAACATTAAGACATATGTACGCATAACACATTGGCTTATTACGTGACGGTCAATTAATCATTTGTTTAAATAGTTAACATGATTGTGAGAATATGAGATGCAGTCTCAATGCTTACCGAAGATGGATAAAGATCATGTAACAACCCTTCTAGTTGTGAATTAGGCCTATGTTTAAGGTCAGTAAGTGTAATTAGCTTACCAACCGAAACCAATATCCATTGTCAATATCATGGATATAAACGAGTCATCAAGAGAAATCAACACAATTAGTGAAGAAATTCTTGCATTACCCAAAACACAACTATAAAGGATTGACCTAAAGGTTAACTATGCAGTCTAATCTTCTATTTATAGCCCACAGTTTCAGTGTAAACATAATTCAATAAAGTTTCATTTTTCTATCAACATATAAGTTGTATTCTCAGATATAGAATCATTTTATCATTACTGAATATTAGTCAATTATTAATATAAGTATACATCACAGTCATTTGAATTCTCTAACATGTAACTCAAAGCCCAATCAATATTCGAACAGAGGGATCACAGTCGAAACAGACTTAAACAAGAAGCCAAAGGTAAAAAGCAACCGAGAGCAGGTCTAATGGTCAAATAGTAACCCAATCAAGTTTCAAACAGTAGCCTTAGGGGTTATATATATAACCCAACTGAGTCTGAGGACCAACACAAAGACCAGAACAGATAAAAACAAGGCCAGATAGTAAGCCAAATCAAGGCATAAAGCCAACCGGAAAATCAGAGCCAAGGCAACAAAGCAGAACAAGGCAACGAAGCAGAACAGAGGCCCTAACTGCCAAATAAAGAACCCGAATAAGGACATCAAAGACCGAATAATCTCGAGTGGCCAAGCCAAATCTCAAACGGAGTGATCAGAGGCAAACAACCCAAAGAAGAATAAGCCCGCATCCTAGCCGAGGTACCAACCCCATGGAGCACAACTAAAAATCTCAAATCAGTACAAACAAAACAAATCCGACCAATCAACCAACAAAACCTTAGAAAATTCAAGCATGCATCTTGAGCCGAGTTTATCAAGGTCATGAAAAGATATTAAGAAGACCTACTTGTCACCGTAGGATAAGGAGAAGAATAAAAACACAACTCCGCCGTCGGAGAGCCGTGTCGTTGCATTGGGGAGCGGCTATGGTTGCCACCCTCGCGTCGAAAGAAGGGAGAGGAGGGATAATGTTTTAAATATACGGAAATAGGGGGTTACTGGTAGAAGATGGAGAGAAACACGAGATTGTGGGGTGTGTAGCTGGAGGGCTGATGGTTACACTATTGTGGTGTGGTCATGAACGGTTATTGTTGCGCATGAGAGCCAACACCTCAATCTCTCGGGGAAGAAGGTAGGGAAAAGAAAAAAAAGACGAAGAAAAGATTTTTTTTTTTTTTTTTTTTTTGGGGGGGGGGGGGGGGGGGATAGATTTATAAAAGCGCAAGTGGTGAAAATGGGTTGGTTTCCGGATTTTTAAAAAGAAAACAGTGTTTGATCAAAATGGGCTTTGAAAAATGTGAAAAAAAAAATACAGAAAATAACCAAAAATCAAACAATTTGAAATTAAATTTTATTTTTTAAAATATTTTTTTTGCATGAAAATGGTTTTGGGTTGTTACAACCTTCCAACAACTAGGGAACATGGGATCACAGTTTGTTTTAAACTGCTTGCAGCACATCTTATTTCCTGGAGTTTGACGTAACGATTTAAACCTTACACTTCTTAGTGACTGCATTTTATATCTGCAAATTGAAAGTGCATATACATTGCTCGATTTTCTTGCAAATTGCCCCTGGCTTTGTAAATATAGGTTGTCTATATGCGGTCTGATAATAGTACAATTCTAGTTATTTCATTCAGAGTTTCAAGTAGTTTATAGGTAAAGGAACTAACGGGGTTGCCCCAAAGAATTGGAATATGACACGGTCTCCTGATCTTGTGGTGCCAACCACTATTTGCACAAACAGTTTTTTTTTCGGTTAAACGAACATTTGATTTATCCCAGTTTTCTCTTACATCCTTTTCTCTCCTTTATTAATGTTTTCCCTCGACAGTTATACATGACGAGCCCATCTCTCTTACATCACTGAAAAAAATGACATTGTCCTCTACAATCCAATAGTAGTTGTCAATGTGATATCAACCTGAACGAAAAAAGTAGCTTACAGGAATGGACTTCCTTTATTTGCAGGAGAAATGGACATCGTTATGGGGAGATGAAGATCTGCCTTGTGTCTCGCTGTCAACCACAGGTGCTTCTGTGATGCATAAACTGCGGTGAGAAAAGCGCGAACATTTGGAGCATATTCCCAGCCTCCTTTTGCTGTTGCATATCTCCGATTTATTGTAATATGTTTGTCTTTGCTGTGAAAAGGCCTCAGCCATCATGGGATCGGACCTGCACAGCAGCAGCAGCAGCCGGTGTTCTTTCAGAGCTAAGCCATCATTGTCCCGAGCTTGAATTGTGTGGCTTGGATAAACAGGCGGAGGCAGTAGAAAATGCTTTGGATGTTTTGCTGGAGGCACTCACTGCTCGTAGACTTCGAATGGGAAGGTCAATTGCTCGAAGGGAGAGAAAACACTGCATGTAGGGATATCTCTTTAGCTTGTAGATCAGATTCAGCTGGCACAGGCTACTGAGAATTTTTTTGACGGTTCTTATCTAATTCGTCGGTTCTGACCCGAGGAAGGCAAAGATGCGGACGGCTGATTCCAAGAATTAGGGGGTGTTTGATTGATTGTGCTGCTTCACGCTTGTGACTGTTGTGTGTTGGTCAATGAAATTTTTACATGACCATCTGTTGTGAATGGCTACTTTACTGTAATTCAAATGATTTTCGGAGTTTAAAATGCTTGACTAGATAGATTCTGTATGGATATGGATCATAGCATGATTGGTGATTCATCTGTTTCTCTTGATTTTAGGGGTTTAATCTTGAAATTTTTTTCTTGTTGCTCAAATTTGGATGCTGGCTCGGTTTGGTAATCGGCCCATGTGTGTAGGGCTTAGGGGTGCTCTCTTGAGACGAGTTCAAAACCAAAAGAAAGAAAGTTTCAAATGGATGGGGTTGCGGTTGCTTCTCTTTCTTTCTTTTTTAATTTTTTGATGGAATTAAAATGTACCATTAGTTATAAATTACATTTATCTTTAAATTAAATTTAGTTTTGTTTATAAATTAAAATTACTCATTGCATACACAACTTCATCACTAGTTGTCAAACATGTGAACGTTCCTTCCGATGCATAAAAAAAAATGGCCAAACCCGATGAGGCCATCAGGATCGATCTCTGTGCAGAACACACCAGCTTTAGCTTTTCGATATATGAAAAAAAACGAGAGATATATGCTAAGCCTTACATTTTTTAAACCTCAGTTTTAAATATTCTCAACATCACAACTTCTATACTAATTGCCAAATGATGGTGCACAGAACTTTTGTATGCTTACGATAATACATTTCTTTTCCTCTCTGAAATGGATTTTTATTTTCGTGTTTAGGCTGCTTTCTACAACAGCCAAACATGCACGTGGAAAGATTTGTAAGCTTATATCATTAAAAAAAAGTTTATAATATGAGTGGAGAGACCCAATAGAGGAAAAGAAGGTCCAAGTAGAGCTATGGAGCTTATGTTGGGAAAAATGCTTACAGCAAGCTATGAATTAGATACGGGGTATGAAGTAGAAATACCCATTTCCAAACAGATTTTTTTTCCTTTCTTTCCTTCTCTTTTCGTTAGTGATATTTTTGGCTGGGGTCGTTGAAACTGGGGCCCAGTTGGATCTGACGGTGGGACCCACCGTGTCGGAGTATAGAAACTACGCGTATCCTCGGGGACCGCCCAAGAGCAGCCTGGGAGTTCGCCCTACCAAGGTATTAGCACGACTCTACCAAGTAGATCTACTCTCCCCGACTTAGAGTGGCAAGCATCCTACTAGGACGACCTCCACGAGGTCGGCTCCCTCTCATCAGCGGGGACAACCTTCGGTCGGTTCTATCTAGCAAGGATGACCTCTACAAGGACTGCTCATTCAGATAGCGGCAACTCTACAAGGACGACCTCCACGAGATCGACTCCTTATCACCGGTGCCCCTACATGGGTGACTTCCATGAGGTTGGCTTCTTCAGCAGATACGCTCCACAAGCACGACCTCCACGAGGTCAGCTCCCTCAGTAGTTATGCTCCACAAGGATGGTCTCCACGAGGTTGGCTCCCTCAGCAGCTATGCTCCACAGCTATGCACGGGGTCAGATCCTCTGGCAGCCACTCTCCACTAGGGCCACCTCCACGTGGTTTGTGCCCTGACAACAATAGCCCCGTAAAGATGACCTCCACGAGGTTGTCTCCTTAGCAGCACAGCTCCTCAGAACGACCTTAACGACACACACCCAAGATTGGCTCCTTCAGCTACATCACCTAAGGGTCCGCCCGCTTGACAGCTCAGCTTCCGTAAATGCCTTGCGCAACTCAAGTGACACGATCTTGGATCATCCCCTCTCCAGACCATTAAAAGCAGGAAGCAGTCCAAATGCATCCAACTGCGTGATGGGCATGCATGCTTAATTTGGAAGTCTACATGTATCCTTCCTTATCCATTCACCACTCAATCTGAGGAATCAATTACACACTGAAGATCTAGGATCTCCATAACTCCTGCTGACATGGTGTAACCAACCCTCAGCCTATAACTGCACAAGATCAACACCATCCCAAGTACGCACACACGAATGCTAAAAACCCTTAGCCTCCTTCCTCCTGCTTGGAACCAACTTAAGCATTGGAGGCGAATCAGAGGCCACACCCTTTGATCCGTTCTTCTCTATGTTTCAGGTAGATGGTGAAGGAGCATCTCAGCTCGATGAAACCCTGTCCGAGAACTCTATTGGTGCGGAATCCTTGCATCCGATGGCGTGCAAGTTATACATCAACAGTTGGTGCTAGATGAAGGGCCTTGTAACAACTCTCATTGCATAGGCTTGCATCATAGCAATCTCTTCAGCAACTTCCTCATCAGCATCCTCGTCGTCCCCTTCTCAATGGAAAAAAGCAGAAAGATCATGAACGACAAGCCCAACGTGTGGCTGGAGTCCATACTATAGAGGACAGCCAACCCGTTATCGGCCAGCCTCCACAACCTTCTGTCGCTTCCACAACAGCTAACTACCAGGTTCTCATGGTGGAGCTCCATGAGATGCAGGAAGCTCAGGAGAAGCCAAGAAGAATGAGGTGTTGCATATGATGTACCTAGATGTGATACAGACCACGTCCAATACCCCCAAAGACTTCCAACCATGGTGCACCCCCCTCTAACATGGAGCACATGGAAGATAAAGATGACAGGAAGATGCATGTCTCTAGCAGCACCATATGATCAAGGAGGGGTGATCAAGCACACCACAAAGAAAGGGAAATGATATCAGTAGCCGACGTGCTAGGAGTCCTTCACCAGTGGAAAGCAAGGGCCCGCGTTCCCGTCGATTGGCAAATAAGGGTAATGTCGCTGACCTCAATGCAGCTAACCTCAAACAGAGGCTCGACGCGAGGTGATCAGCTTTGGCTCTCACAGCAGTAGATCAGATCACCAACTTACAACGACACAGTGATAGGCTTCGGTGGTGGGACATCGAACGTCCCAAAGATACGATTTTTTGCTTTGCATCACCCTTCACCTCCTCCATCCCGAGCACCCCTTATCTGCTAAAGTACACTCCTTTTGCAGATTACGTCCATATGTGTTGCGGGGTAAAATACACTAACACTGAATTTATATTGAAATGGGAATCACAGTTACAATGATTACAAGTTTTGGGGTGTAGACGAGGCTAATCCCAATTTGAAGACGCTTTGTAGATGGAAATCTCAAGGTCGTCCGTCAATCGGAGTTAGGTCGCCCGTTTATTGGAGTAGTTCATCGTGGGTTGCTTTGACCGCCGGTGATTGGGTCGAGCTTCCTGCAAGGAGAACAACTCGTCAGAAAGGCTCGATTGACTGTCAACCGAGGGCCTCTCCGATGCTAAAGTCAGTTGGCGACTATTTGGAGAATGTCAGGCACGCGGGACGATCTTAGAGGCAGATCGACGCTCGCATGGCGAACTAGTGTGGAAGGCACGAATATGTGGAGGATATTCGACATTGGATATAAGTAGATGTGTTAGGATTTCTTACATATTAGCCAGCCCCCTTTCTCGCTGGAGGAGAGGGGGTATTTATAGGCTGTTGGAGTCGGTTGCTTTAGCTGAGCTGGCGGGGTCAGGGCGTCAGGGGTTTGGCCGAGGATGTCAGAGCCGAACGTGTCAAGTGCGCTTTTTATCAGGCTATCAGAGCCGTAAAATCAGGCGTGCTTTTGTCAGGCTGTCTGGTGGCAAAACGGCTAGGTGCGCTTTTGTCAGGCTGTCAGGCGACGAAGCAGCCAGGCGCGCTTTTGTTAGACTTGTCTGTAGTGAAACTGGCTGTGATACTGGCGGCGGGTCGCCTTCCTCCTTGGGCGGACTGCTTCTGGGTGGAGAGGTAGGTGAGCTGCCTCTGGGGCAATCTGGTGTAGATCGTGTGTGATCAGCCAGAGGGCTCTTCTCTTTGGTTCGGTTGACAAGTTTACCGCTCTACAAGTGCGGGCTGCTCTGAGCCCCGGCGAGCATCTCCAAGCCTCGACGAACTAGGCCTCATTGTGGAGATTCGACATGCCATGACTTGGGCTTCGAACATACGTGCCTAGATCGACTGGGCCGATCTTGAGGTCGTAACAATTGCACCCGTCATTCGAGCTCGAAACGGGAAGTCCAGCTCGGCTCAGCTGATGCGCTCCGCTCTGTTTGGCTGACAGCTATGGCATTAAATGCGAGATGACCGATGAAGCTCTAAAGTCATTATGACAATTCGACAGCGGGGAGATATCGAGGCGCCCCGCCACTCGGAGCACGACACGTGCCACGTACGGCCCTGGGGATAAGCTGAGGCGATAGCTCTACTTCAGATCTGCCACGTGGCCCACCTTCAACGGTCGAGATTGGCCGACGCCATCTATAAAACAGAGAGAGGGGGAAACGATTGAGGGCTCCTGCTTTCGAATTTCAAAAACTCCTTTCGTTCTTCATCTTCGAGCACTCGCCGCCAATCAACACTTCATCGGATCTCCGGTGATTTTTTTCTTAGGTACTTTCTTCGATCTCTATCAGACGACTTCATCCGAATCTTCTTCCTCTACTAAACACACAGAGAAGCACTTCGACGAGTTTGAGGATGTTAGCTCTGAGGGGACGGAGGAACAGACGGTGTCGACGGATGTGGCGGAGTCTTGACCGGAGGAGCGGGAAGCAGCCCCCGTCGTCCCCACGACGTCAACGGTCCCTAAGAAAACCAAAAAGAAGGGCTCAGGGCCGACCGTTGGCGTAGTTAAAACAGTTGTTCTAGCGGAGATCCTGGTCATAAAACCTAAGACAAAGAATATCAACCGCACCAAAATTCGTTCCAAGTATATCCGGCCACTCAATGAAGTTCACCTCCCCACCTCTGATGAACGGGTCTGTTCGTCCAGGGACAACGAAGTTGGGGTCTATTTTTTGACCTTCAAGCTCGGACTTCGGTTTTCGCTCCACACCTTCCTCCTGCATATGCTAAACTTCCTCGAGCTTGCGATCTTCCAACTGATGCTGAACTCGATCATCGCCATGGTCGGGTTCCTTGTGTTGGAAGCAACGATCTAGGATCTTGGTTTAATGATGACAAACGTGTCGTTATATCTAATGTGTGTGCTTAGTGTGTTTCAGGATTGGCGAAACGATATATTTTCACTATTTGGAGAAATTGCTATTCGTATAGCTATTTGGGAGTGAGAGGGATTGCTTTGCACAAAGCAATGAAGCCTTGGTCAATATTCTATGAGATGGATAGAGAGAGGGTATTCTATCCAGTCTAGGACTTCATTGTGCATCTCCTAGACATACCCTAGTTGTTAATTATCCTCTTAGCCAAAGCCTTGATTCAATATGACCAAGTCAATGGGAAACTTTCCTAGCCTTAATCCTTCCATGCCTCAAGCCACAAGCCATCCAAGAGTTTAATGTTCTAGCCATCTTGATGGACCAAGTCAACATGGACCAAGTCTCTATCCATCCTAGCCGCAATGTTCTTAGCCGCATTACCCTCAAACCCTAGTTCTATTGGTATATAAACCCTTCATTTTATTGTTCTAGGGTTGGCGAAAAATTCCAAGAGAGAAGTCGGCTAAATCGAGAGAGAGAGAGAGAGAGAGAGAGAGAGAGAGAGAGAGAGAGAGAGAGAGAGAGAGAGAGAGAGAGAGAGAGAACTCCCAAGTCTTTCGAGCCCATCATCAAGGAGTTCCACATAGATCATCTTCTCCCTCGAGAGAGCTCCACGCAAGTCATCGAAAAATTCGAAGGGGACACAGTTGAGTCGCCATCGGAGATCGTGCGTCACAGTCGAAGCCGCTGCCACAGTTGAACGTCCACACAAGCGCCCCACTCGACTGCTGATTCGCTGTGCCCATCAAGCTGCCGACCGAGAGGAGCCTCGCACGCAATGCTCTGACGACCGACGATTGCCGCTGCTGCCCGAAGTCAAGTCGTCGCCATCGTCGTGTGCCAAGCTTCCACCGTCGCCAGTCGTCGTTGCCGTATCATCGGCGACGCTGTCGAAGAAGAAGTCGACGCCATCTTCGTTGCTACCCTAGTTCGAAACGAAGAGATCCACAACACCGTCGACGAAGCTGCAGTAGGAGAACTCGCCTTCATGAAGCTGTCGCTCGCTGTTCCTCGAAGAGACTTACGCCACCGAAGCGATAAGCCGGAGACCGCCTCTGCTTGAACGTCGCCGTCGCCACTGGGTCGACCAGAGAAGCCATTGTCAAAGCACTGCACGAAGCTCGCCGTTGTTGAAGACGAGGACGTCGCTCTCGCTGCCGCTGCATGTAAAAGCCGCTGACGTGGAGGCTTCAGCGTGAAATCGAACGAAGAGATCGCAGCTGATCGTGGAAATTAAACCAACGGCACAGATCGAAGCTTTGTTGACGTGTGCATCCCCCCGTGCGAAAACGAAGTAAATCAAAGCTGCTGATGTGGCTTGGTTTATTAAGGAAATTTCTGAGCGCACAGTCTGATTATAATTCAGTTTGAACTGCAACTGCTATACGTACAGACCAATGTACAACTTGACATCCAGGAGTCGGATCGAGACACCATTTGCATCAGATTGGAGCTGATGACGTGCTGATTGACAAAGACGCCTACACAGACACGAACTGAGCATTTCTAAACCATTAACCCTTTTATTCGTGTCTTAGTGTAACGTTCTATGTAGGGGAAACTTTACCTATATTTTGTGACTATTTTGGGACTTGTCTGGTTGGGGCTAGACAAGTGGGACCCATCTAGTTTGGGACTAGCTGGTAGAAAGCGTTACTAGGATTGATAGTGAGAGAAAACACAGTGAGTGGGGTACTGAGGCCTGGCGAGTGTAGAGACGTAGAGGGTGCTCTGAGCGTGCTCTAACTTGTGGTTTTGTACCTATTGCATTATTCAATACTAATATCTGCTTTGGGGGCTAGATGTAGGTCGAAGGGTCGACCGAACCAGGGTAAATCTGTTGTGTACTCTGTGTTGCTTTTTATTTACCCTGCTGTTTGCTATATCTACGTGAGTTTGTTCGTGGGTTGCACGAATTATTTTATAAGCCTATTGACCCCCCCTCTAGGCTAGGATCCAGATCCAACAAGTGGTATCAAAGCAGGTTTTAGGATCTAGCCTAGGTTTGACCATGGATCACATTGATAGTGCTTTGGCCGAGGGTCAGTCTATTTCACGTCCACTAGATTTAATGGAGTAGATTATGCTTATTGGAAAAATCGTATGAGAATCTACTTGATTTCTATTGATTATAAAGCTTGGCAAATTATTGAAAAAGGCTACAAACCACCTGTTATTAAAATTGAAAATACTGAGATGCTTAAACCTGATGATAAATGGGATGATAATGATTGGAAGCTTTACTCTCTTAATGCTAAAGCTATGAATGCTCTCATTTGTTCATTGGATAAATCTGAAATCAATCGTATCTCACATTGTCTAACTGCGTAGGAAATATGGCATACATTGGAGGTGACGCACGAGGGAACGTCACAGGTGAATGAGTCTAGACTTGCACTTCTGAGCACAGAGTACGAGGGATTTCACATGCTACCATCGGAGACCATATCAGAGATGTTTGCGAGGTTCACCAACATTGTCTACAAGTCTAGCTCGCTCGGTAAGCCATATTCTAGCCTTGAGCAGGTGAGAAAGATATTAAGAGCACTGCCAAGCTCTTTCAGGCCTAAAGTCACTGCCATCCAAGAAGCGAAAGATCTGTCATAGACGAGGGTCGAAAACTTGATAGGTAATTTAATGTCTCACGAGCTTGAATTGTAAAATATTGATGAAAGAGAGAAACCTGAGGAAAAGGAGAAAGCTACAAAGCCACTTTCTCTTAAAGCTAGCGAAAGTGAAGATGATGATAAGGATATTGTACTAATGGTCAGAAATTTCAGAAATTATGTCCAGACCAAGCAAGGAAGAACAGAAATGGCACCCAGGTTTAATCGCTCTAACTTTTTTCAGTCTTCTAAGCAAACTTATGATCAGAATGCTACTAATAGAATGACTTGTTTTAAATGCAAGAAAAGAGGACATCGAATGAGGGATTGCCCACATGAGACAGCTCAGGTCGCTAAAGAAAAAAGAAAATCTAAGGTGCTAACTTGGGATATGGATAGCGAAGCTGAGAGTGATGAGGATGATCATGAAGCCCACTCATGCATGGCATTGATGGGAATACACGATGAGGTAATTTCTGGTAGTAAAACTGAACTCCTTACTCTTTGTAAAGAAATGCAAGATAAAATAGTAGAGCTTGAATCCACTATAGATTATTATCAAAATGAGAACTTTGAAATGTAACAATCTGAATATGATATGTCTAAGGAGATTGAAAAACTGAAAACTGAAATTATTGCTCGTGACTCTACTATTGACACATTGAAAAAGGAAAAATCAAGTTTTAATGATGAAGCACCTTGTCTTTTGTGCCCTTCATTGTTAAACAATATTAGCATGTTAAAACAAGACATATTAAAGCTTGAAGCTGAAAAAGACTATGTGATAAGAGAGCTTAATGATAAATTTTGCATGCTAGATAATGATTTTAAAAGAAAAACTATTGAGTTTGAAAAGAAGGAAAAGGAAAACAAAATAGCTTTTATAAGTAAATGCACGTTGCTTGTGGAAGAAAATAAACATTTAAAAACCAAAGTTTCTAGTCTTGAATTGTCGTTAAGAAAGTTTTCAATGGGTAAACACTCATTGGATACCATAATTGAAAACCAATTATATGGCAATAATAGAAGAGGACTTGGGTTTGGTTTGAAAAACGTTGAAAAGCCAAAATTCAAGAAATTCCACAATGTAACCTCTATTGTAAAGAACATATATGCAAAGTGCTTTACTTGTGATAGTGTAGGTCACACATCATATTATTGTAAATTTAGGAACACAAATATCAAGTTTAAACAAGTGTGGATTCCTAAAACAATACTGGCTAACACTAGTGGACCTTGTTGGGTTTCAAGGTCACACTTAACACCTTTCATGTAGGTGTGGATGGAATTTTGGCGTGGAGCAATAAACTCAATGTCTCATTCTTTTAGCTCCTTCGTCAAATAGCGACGAGAAGATATAATTTTTATCCCTCTTTGCATTTCATTGCATACCTTCATAGATTGTTTTGTGTGCTTGATTTATTTTTGTTTGTGTGCTTGTTTGCATGATTTTTAATGTTTTTATTTCTGCAATTTTTTTTAAAATAATGAGCTTAAAAGAACACCCTTTATGATTTATCTTAAGTGGTATTGTATGAATGCTCAAATCTATCCCTTGTAGAAGTTAATTCATTATTCTTGTAGCTACATGAACATGTTGTTATCTTTTTAGTAGCCATGACATGTCTCAAAAATTTCAAATTTGACTTCTACAGCTACATTTGCACTTTCACGAAATATTAGACTTTTAGTACTTTTGGAGATTCTTTTGAAGAACAATGGAAATTGAATGTAGGAATGATTAATTTCTGAATTTTCTAAGGGATATGATGTGTTTAGCCATGAATAAAAATTGAGCCCAAAAGAATTGCAAATGAAAAAAAATGAAAATTGCTCCGTATGAAAAATGGATACACTTCATGGCTAATACACAACCCACGAGTATCCAACTTATGCTACATGGGTAATCATTAGTGTTAGTGTATACAACTCGTCAAGCAATGCCACCCCACATTTAAAAGTCATTTTAGGCCATGTTTTGGGGTTTGGTAACTTGAACTCATCTTTGATGAGGTGGGAAAAATCAATCCTAGTGATATTCATGAAAATTGGAAAATGTGGATTAATTTGGTTGATTTTCTTAAATTGAATCTCCCTTAGTACTTTATTGTCTATATCATTACACTTACACAAAGGTGGAGAAGTCTTATTATGAAATTCTATGAGCTTGAATTGTTTACTATTTAGAAAACTCATGCAATTGCAAGTTACAATTTATAATGGTTTATTTTTGCATGAGATATTTTTTGTGACTTCGTTAGCCCACTTTTGATGATAATAAAGGGGGAGAAAGAAAGATTTGTGTTGTTGGTATTTGTTGTCAGTATTATTTGTTGAAGGGGGAGCTTGAAAAATAATGTTGAAAGGGGAGCGTTGAATATATATAAAGAGGGGGAGCTTGAGAGAAGGGGGAGCATGCTTGTTTCTATATGATACATTGTTTGTTGTGCATGCTTTGTAATGCTTGTATGTCTTATTCCATATTCCATACATCATACTGCATTACACCCTTCAACACACTTCACACACCCATATTTATTGCTCAAATCTTTTATGGGTCTGTCATCACCAAAAGGGGAAGATTGTTGGAAGCAACGATCTAGGATTTTGGTTTGATGATGACAAACGTGTCGTTATATCTAATGTGTGTGCTTAGTGTGTTTCAGGATTGGCGAAACGATATATTTTCATTATTTGGAGAAATTGCTATTCGTATAGCTATTTGGGAGTGAGAGGGATTGCTTTGCACAAAGCAATGAAGCCTTGGTCAATATTCTATGAGATGGATAGAGAGAGGGTATTCTATCCAGTCTAGGACTTCATTGTGCATCTCCTAGACATACCCTAGTTGTTAATTATCCTCTTAGCCAAAGCCTTGATTCAATATGACCAAGTCAATGGGAAACTTTCCTAGCCTTAATCCTTCCATGCCTCAAGCCACAAGCCATCCAAGAGTTTAACAATGTTCTAGCCATCTTGATGGACCAAGTCAACATGAACCAAGTCTCTATCCATCCTAGCCGCAATGTTCTTAACAGCATTACCCTCAAACCCTAGTTCTATTGGTATATAAACCCTTCATCATATTGTTCTAGGGTTGGCGGAAAATTCCAAGAGAGAAGTCGGCTAAATCGAGAGAGAGAGAGAGAGAGAGAGAGAGAGAGAGAGAGAGAGAGAGAGAGAGAGAGAGAGAGAGAACTCCCATGTCTTTCGAAGCCCATCATCGAGGAGTTCCACATAGATCATCTTCTCCCTCGAGAGAGCTCCACGCAAGTCATCGGAAAAGTCGAAGGGGACACAGTTGAGTCGCCATCGGAGATCGTGCGTCACCGTCGAAGCCGCTGCCACAGTCGAATGTCCACACAAGCGCCCCGCTCGACTGCTGATTCGCTATGCCCATCAAGCTGTCGACCGAGAGGAGCCTCGCACCCAATGCTCTGACGACCGACGATTGTCGCTGCTGCCTGAAGTCGAGTCGTCGCCATCGTCGTGTGCCAAGCCGCCACCGTCGCCAGTCGTCGTTGTCGTATCATCGGCGACGTTGTCGAAGAAGAAGTCGACGCCATCTCTGTTGCTACCCTAGTTCGAAATGAATAGATCCACTACGCCGTCGATGAAGCTGCAGTCGAAGAACTCACCTTCGTGAAGCTGTCGCTCGCCGTTCCTCGAAGAGACTTACGCCACCGAAGCGAGAAGCCGGAGACCGCCTCTGCTTGAACGTCGCCGTCACCACTGGGTTAACCGGAGAAGCCATTGTCGAAGCACTGCACGAAGCTTGCCACTGTTGAAGACAAGGACGTCGCTCTCGCTGTCGCTGCATGTAAAAGCCACTGACGTGGAGGCTTCAGCATGAAATCAAACGAAGAGATCGCAGCTGCTTGTGGAAATTAAACCAACGGCGCAGATATAAGCTTTACTGATGTGTGCATCCCCCCCGTGCGAAAACGAAGTAAATCAAAGCTGCTGACGTGGCTTGGTTTATTAAGGAAATTGCTAAGCGTACAGTTCGATTATAATTCAGTTTGAACTGCAACTGCTATACGTACAGTCCAGTGTGTAACTTGACATTCAGGAGTCGGATCGAGATACCGTTTGCGTCAGATTGGAGCTGACCACGTGCTGATTGACAGAGACGCCTACACGGACACGAATTGAGCATTTCTAAACCCTTAACTCTTTTATTCGTGTCTTAGTGTAACGTTCTCTGTAGGGGAAACTTTACCTATATTTTATGAATATTTTAGGACTTCTCTGGTTGGGGCTTGACAAGTGGGACCCAGCTAGTTTGGGACTGGCTGGTAGAAAGCGTTACTAGGATTGATAGTGAGAGAAAACACAGTGAGTGGGGTACTGAGAGCCCGGCGAGTGTAGAGACGTAGAGGGTGCTCTGAGCGTGCTCTAACTTGTGGTTTTGTACCTATTGCACTATTCAATACTAGTATCTGCTTTGGGTGCTGGATGTAGGTCGAATGGTCGACCGAACCAGGGTAAATCTGTTGTGTACTCTGTGTTGCTTTTTATTTACCATGCTGTTTGCTATATCTGCGTGAGTTTGTTCGTGGGTTGCACGAATTATTTTATCAGCCTATTCACCCCCCTCTAGGCTAGGATCCATATCCAACACCTTTTTCTCTGCTTCGGTAGTGGCAGAAGTCTGACCCCGCTGATGTTTCGGTATTTCTTCGAACCGAAGTAGAGAGGAGTGTATTATTATGTCAGTGCGAGGAATGATCGGCATCTCGTTCTTGATTTGCCGAGTAAAGTGAGGGAGTGGAAGGAAAGGTTCGTTTTTACCTCGATGCCGGTGGACCTGACTCTGCGGTCGAACGGGGGGAGGTTGAATCCCCAAGCGAACAAGGAGATGACTCTGCAGGGCAAGATCTGGAGAACTCTAAGATCTTGATGGAGATCCCCCACGAGCTCCGAAAACATGCGAAGCTGGTCAAGGAAGACCAGATCACCCTCCATATCTGGCCCAAAGGTACTGCGATCTAAGCGACCTTCTTCATATTTGCTTATCATGATCTCTTTTCTTTTTGCAGGTGCGGCCATGAGTCTGTCGAGAGATGAGCTGGTGAGGATGGCCATGGAGAAGCCATTGACCGAGGAGCCGACGCTCAAGGAACATGCATCCAAGGTTAAAGGCAAGGCACGGGGGGGGGGGGTCTAAGTGCTTGCCGAAGAAAGCCGGGCAGCAGTGGAGCCTGGAAGAGGCGTCCACTGTGTGGGCTGAGGAGGAGGAGCGGAGCAAGAGACCGAAGAAGAAGACATCCACCGTAATCGCTCCTCCTCCAGTACGAGCGAGGCCGCATCAGGCAGCTTTGTCGACCTCGATGCTATCGAGGAGCCGGTGGCCGATCTGACGATCGCCATGCCTTAGGGCCCGTCGACCCATGTCAAAGCTACAGGGGTCGAGTGTTAGCCCTTTGGATGCCCCTCTTGGGAGTAGGGGAAGCCAGACGCGAGGACACCGGGGCATCCAAGCTGCAAGGCAGCACTCGCCTGCTTCAAAGCAAAGAAGGCCGAGGTCCTGGCAATTCCGAAGATCGAGCTTTCTGGGCCATGCTACCCGGTGGGTGCCCAGGAATTGTTGTTCGAGGATGCCAGGGTTACGGCACATCTGGCAAAGAACAGTCTATTGCCCATGGACCGGGAGTCCCTATACAATGTTGGTGTCGAGTGCCTCTGCGATACGGTAATTTGGCGCATCATGCAGGATCGTTGCTCTCCCTACTTATGTTGCCGGTCTGTATTCTTTTATGCAGCCTCATATATTCTGTTCCTTCTATAGGCTGTGGCGGCGATGACGTCCTTGCAGTGCCACACTAACGTGACCATGCTCAAGGCGACGATCGGGCAAAAGAAGACGGAGCTTAAGGCGGCCACCAATGAGCTACAAAAGAAGGAAGCCGAACTCAAGGAGGTCGTTGGAAGAAGTTTGCAGGTTCTATGCGACTCAGAAGGGGGAGATGTAGAAGCGGTATAAAATCTTGGAGGAGCTGGCACGACAGCTTCAGGAGGCGGAGGCCCGAAGGGTCGCTCTGAAGAACACCCATGCTATGGAGGTGTAGGCAAAGGGGCAGGAGATCGCCGAGCTCACGCGTCAGGTGGCAGAGCTGAAGAAGATCGATCCTGAGGCCATGAAGGGGGAGGCTGTCTACAAATACCAGATGGACGAGCTCCTTCCCATCATGAAGGATGTGCAGGCCAAGAGCAAGCGGGAGGGTTGGCAGGCTGGCCTCAAGAGGGCGGAGAAGAGGTTAAAGAGGATGCATCCCGAGCTAGAGGTCGAATTCTCTTTGTTGTTGATAGATTCGGATGCCAAGGAAGAGGAGGTAGTCAGGGAAGCAGGAGGTTCGTCGGCCGGTGATCAAGCGGCTGGTGATGTAGGCGACCAAGGGCAGGTCGTGGCGACGGAACTAGTGTGGAGCGAGGCAGAGAAACAATCGAAGGGGCAGGAGGAGGTCGGTGACCGAGTTGCGGTGCCATAGTTAGCTGTTGGGGGGAGCATATGTAGGGCCGATCTTGGGGCCATGCTTAGGACTTGTATATATATTTCTTTAAAAGAAAATAGGTGTAACTATTTTCAAGTTAATGAAATATATCATCTTTGAGGTAGTTCGCTTGTACGATGCATCCTGACTGAGTAAATTACTTGTTTGTACTTGTATGCACTTGTATGCCCCAACTTTCTACTTGGAGGAGCCTAGGAGCGAGGAGAAGTGGAATGTTGTAGAATTTGGATGTGATTGAGTTGGCGAAGCTCTTTGTAGAGATAGATAGCCTCCAGGGTCTTTTGAGGGTACTGCACGTGGCCTGCCCTAGATCTTTGTATGGTGCAAAGTAGCTCGTTTCCTTCCTCAGTTTGGTTAGCGACGTTCCACATGCTATGGGTAGCTGCATCGTGACCTGCCCCGGAGGTCTTTGAGAGGGCGGGTATTGGGCCGTCACCTACCCCGCGTCCTTTGTAATCAGACGAGTATTAGGCCATCGCCTACCCCGTATTTACGCTCCGATTTGGGTGGCGAACTGCCCCAGAGGTTTTTAAGAGTGCGGGTATAGATGGGCCGTAGCCGAACCTGCATTTATCACTCTGGTTTGGATGGATAACTGCCCCGGAGGTCTTCCTGAGAACGAGGTCAGGACCGTAGCCTCTCCGTCGTGCCCCTTTCCGGTTTGGTTAGCGAAGTCCGACACGCTATAGGTAGCGGCATCACGACCTGCCCCAGAAGTCTTTGAGAGGGCAGGTATTGGGTCGTCGCCTACCCCGCATCCTCTGTAATCGGATGGGTATTGGGCCGTCGCCTACCCAGCATTTTCGCTCCGGTTTGGATGGCGAACTGCCCCGGAGGTCTTCAAGAATGCAGGTATAGATGGGCCGTAGCCGTACCCGCATTTATCACTCCGGTTTCGATGGAAAACTGCTCCAGAGGTCTTCTTGAGGAGGAGGTTGGAGCCGTAGCCCCTCTGTCATGCCCCTGTCCGCTTTGGTTAGAGAAGTCCGGCACGCTATGGGTAGCTGCACCGCGACCTGCCCTGAAAATCTTTGAGAGGGAGGGTATTTGGCCGTCGCCTACCCCGCATCCTCTGTAATCGGACAGGTATTGGGCAGTTGCCTACCCCACATTTTCGTTCTGGTTCGGATGGAAAACTGCCCCGGAGGTCTTCAAGAATGCGGGTATAGATGGGCCGTAGCTGGCCCCTCATTTATCACTCCGGTTTGGATGGCGAACTGCCCCAGAGGTCTTCCTGAGGACGAGGTCGGGGCTGTAGCCCCTCCATCATGCCCCTGTCCAGTTTGGTTAGCGAAGTCTGACATGCTGTGGGTAGTTGCACCGCAACCTGCCCCGAAAGTCTTTGAGAGGATGGGTATTGGGCCGTTGCCTACCCCGCATCCTCTGTAATTGGATGGGTATTGGGCCATCGCCTACTCCGTATTTTCGCTCCGGTTCGGGTGGCGAACTGCCCCAGAGGTCTTCAAGAGTGCATGCATAGATGGGCCGTAGCTGACCCCGCATTTATCACTCTTGTTTGTGTGGCGGGCTATAATTTTAGTTCGCATAATACGTACGTATAAACGAAAACACATGAGTTTACTTGTAGTGAGTTAGCCTGCTCCGATGATTAAGGCGACCTTTATGGAGGCACTTTCTATCTTGGAGGGGATCTGAAACTTTCATTCAAACAATACATTGTTTGTACAAATATAAAATTACAAATTTTATTGATAGTACTTGAGTAAGTGTTGGGCGCATTCCACAGATGCGCTAGTTCTTCACCCTCCATGATCGCCAAAATGTAGGTTGCAGGTCCTACAACGTCCGCTACTTTGTAGGGGCCCTCCCATTTGACGGAGAGATTTCTGTGGCGGTCGACCTCAGGCTTGAAGGTGGCGTCCCTGAGGACGAGGTTGCCGACTCTGAAGCTTTGCTTCTTCACCCGAGAATTGTAGTACCTTGCCATCCTTTGGCTGTGCTTGATAAGACATGTTAGAGCACGATCCCTTACCTCATCGAGAAGTTCAGTGTTAAGGTCAAGGCTATCTTCATTCGCTTGTTCATCGAAGTACTAGAGGCGAGAGAATGTTCGTCGACCTCCACCGGGACGACGATTTCTACCCCATAAGCTAGCATGAAGGGGCTCTCGCCAGTTGAAGCTTTGTAGGTAGTGCGATAAGACCAAAGGATGCTGGGTAGCTCTTCAGGCCAAGATCCAGGAGCGTCGCTGGCCTTCTTCTTCAAGGGTTCGAGGATGCACTTGTTTGCTGCATCGGCCATGCCATTGCACTGCGGGTGCGCTACTGAGGCGAAGTGGAGCTTGACACCCCAATCCGAGCAGAATTCTCTGAAGTCTGTGGAGTCGAACTGTGTCCTGTTGTCTGTCACAATGGAGCGGGGTATCCCGAAGTGGCATATGATAGACTTCCAGACGAAGTTCTTCATGTCTTTTGAGATAATGCACACTAGGGGCTCCGCTTCGATCCACTTGGTGAAGTAATCGACGGCGACAACTACAAACTTCCTCCCTCCGACTTCCATTGGGAACGGTCCGAGGATGTCGAGGCCCCACTTGGAAAATGGAACCATGCTAAGAATTGGAACCGGGCTGAGAATTAGGATCAGGCGGTGACGTGCGTTTATATTTCATATATTTACGCACGTTTTCTTCCGTGTTTTTCCGTATTTTACCGCCGTCTTTTATTCGTTTTCTCGTGTTTTCTTGTGTTTTCTTGTTTTCTTTCACTTTTCCGTGTTTTTCTTGTTTTGCAGGAGTTCACTGGCATTTGGGGGCATAAAACGATGATATCATGTGTCCCCGGAGCAACAGGAGGAGTCATGCATGATCCAGGGGGTCAAATGACGAAGATTGCATCTTTCAGCCCCTCACCTGGTCGGTTGGTCATCTCCAATCGATCGGGTGATGCACGCGTGCACCACCCGGACGCAGCTTGGAGCTCACGAGAAGTCACCCGGTCGGTTCAGTGACCGGGTCAAAAGCTCAAAGTCTCTGGAATTCGGAGCTGAATTGCCAACCGATCGGGTGACCTTCACCCGATCGGTTCACCTGTAGCTGAATTTCAACAGCTGAGACACGAAGTTCCAACCGGTCTCCTCACCCGGTCCGCACCAAGATCCAACCGGTCAGCACCAAGATCCAACCGACCTCCTCCAAGATCCAACCGACCGGTTCATCCTGACCAGGTGAAACCCCGCTTTGCGCTGTAATTTTGTGAAGCGGCTCACCCGACCGGTTGACTTGTCAACCGATCGGGTGATGTCGTTTTCTATAAATAGAACCCTAGGTTTCCCAGATTCGGGAGTTGGTTATTTTTTACTGTTTTCTTCATTTTGTGACGGCTGTAATTTTCCAGTTTTTGTAAGTTTTCGGATCTTTGTAAAACTTTAGTATTATCTTAATTGCTTTACTACCATTGCATTTCTATTATCTGATTATGATTTTAACGGTTCATTTTCGTTTAGATCGCTTTTTAATGAATATTTGTGAGTAGTTCCCAAATCTGGGATTTTGGCGGAAACCCCTTCGGGGGCTCTTCTCGATACGTCCATAGGGTTAGGAAATCGATAGGGATTAGGAATCTAACGGTTACGCGGTGTGTTTTATTGTCATCGGCGGGAAAAAGACCGCCTTTGACAGTTGGGCCAAGGGGGAATAAACTTGGCGGTTGACTCCCTAGCCATAGCTCACGCCCTTAGCGTAGACATCGAATCCTAGCGTGCGGGAGCGGCAGGATGAGACGTTGGGAGTTATCGTTGCGTGCTTAGTGCTCCCGGAGTCGATCAATGTTAATGGACACGGGAGTGCCCACTGATCGAACCCGGAAAGTCCGGCGTATCATCCTGGGCACCGACCGGAATATCGGGCCCATGGGATGCCGGTACCACTTTCAGAGGCAACGTCTCACCATTAGACCCTAATTCCGATCGCCATCCTACCCGTATGCCGTATCGGCGAGAGTCGCTCGTTGGGGTCGAAACCAAAGTCCCGGGTTTTTCCTTCATATTGTCTACACCTTGCATTCCTTTACTGTGACAACCCATCATTCGATCCGGGCTAGCTCGCCCACGGGGCGATTTTGATCCTCTTTGACACAAGCACATCCACGCCTCCCTGTGTTCGATCCCCAAGCCACACTACAACACCGTGCGCTTGCGGTTACAAATATTTAGATTTTCCACGCCCCCGTTCGCATCATTGCACACATCCGGCGCGCAAGAGTCGCGCCCGGCGTGGCACCGGTCAAGTTTATGGCGCCGTTGCCGGGGAGGCAATGTGCTTGTTATTTTTGGATCTCATGAACCATAGTGTCTAGCTCTTATCCCTACCTCGCGATAATTTTCGCATTCTTCTTTTTCCTTTTCATTTTCTTATTTTTATTTTTATTTTTATTTTTATTTCTTATCTTATCTGTTTCTTTCCCACTTGTCGCTTCACGGGTGTTTGTTGTTTTTCATGCGCAGGAGTTCAAGAAGTCTCGACGACTTGATCCCCGTTGATCCAGAGATAAACGCCACCCTTAGGCGTTTGGCCGCCGAGAAGCGAAGAAGAGAGGATCCTGAAGCCATGGGGGAGAACACCCCGCCTCACAAGTCCCTGTTAGAGTACTCGATGCCTTCCATCGAGTCCACCTCCGCCATCCGTCCTCCAGCTATTACGGCCCAAAGATTCGAGCTTAAGCCATCTTTGGTGACGTGGATCCAGCAGGATCAGTTTTCGGGTGCACCCATGGAGAGCCCAATCGAGCATCTAGACTCCTTCTTGGAGAAATGTGACACCTTCCGGATTAACGGTGTCACAACTGAGGCGATCCGACTGAAGCTGTTCCCCTTCTCCTTGCGAGATAAAGCCAAGCTGTGGCTTAGGGGGAAAGACCCGAATACGTTCAACACCTGGGAGAAGCTCTCAAATGCTTTCCTGACGAAGTTCTTTCCCCCGGGGAAGACCATGAAGCTGAGGAGTGAGATCTCCTCCTTCTCCCAGGCCAGCCACGAGTCCTTGCATGAGGCTTGGACAAGATACAAGGAGATGCAGAGAAGATGTCCCCACCATGAGCTCCCCAAGTGGCAGATCATAAATCTGTTTTATAATGTGTTGAGGGATGATTTAAAATCTTCCATGGACGCTGCGGCTGGAGGGTCCTTCATGTCGAGAAGCGAAGAAGATGCCGGATAGATTCTTGAAAATATGGCATCCAACAATGAACGGTGGTGTGACGAGAGAGCCACACCAAGATCTGGGGGCATCCATAGAGTGGAAGACGTCGACAAATTGTCAAGAAAGTTTGACTTGCTGTTAACCCAGATCTCCGCATTGATGGTAGGCGCCGATGGCGTCGGTTCACAACAGATTGCCGCGGTAGAATTCGAAGTTTTTGGAGAGTTCAACGGTGGTGACATCTCACCACCGTTGGATCAGGCGAGTGCATTGTTTTACAATCCTACAGGGAATGCGCCATTTCCACCACGAACCAACTCAAACCCGGCCTACTCTCCCAACAGCTGGAATCATCCGAACCTCAGTTACCGGGCACCTTACCAACAACCGGCTCAATAACAACAGCAGATATATCAGCCGGCTAGGCCCCAGCAGCAGTTTCAGCATCAGCAATTTCAACAGCAACAACCTCCACCGCAGTATCAACAGTATGCTCCTAGGAATCAGCAGCCCACCCAGCAGCAATACGGCCAGCAGAGGGCCATTTCTCCAGTTGAGTCCCTCCTGACTCAATACATCGCCAATCAGGAGAAAATAAATCTGAAAGCTGGAGATGGGACAAAGAGTTCTCACTGATCAGGTGACCCAGCTGGGGTTGCAAGTGGCTAACCTTCAGAGACCGCAGAATCTTTTACCTCCACAGCCTGAGGTGAACCCGAGGGGGGTAAATCGGACCTTGGCACTCACACATGAGCATGAGAACGTGTCCGCCATCGTCTTGAGGAGTGGAACTCAAATACCTACGAGAGAGCCCCCCAAAGGACCGGAAGCACCGTTGGTCGTGGAACGACTAGCTGAGAAATTAAATGACGACGGTGCTTCGTCACCCAAGACAACTACTCCGGAGGGAGTTCATAGAGAGGAGAAGAAGAAGGATGAGGAAGGGAACCCAAGAGTGTTCAAGCCCGTTGTGCCTTTCCCACAACGGCTTGCCAAAGCCAAAATCGATGAGAAATATGGAAAATTCTTTTCCATGGTGAAAGATATGAGCTTACAAATCCCCTTCCTCGAGGCCATCGAGACAATTCCCTCATATGCCAAATTTCTGAAAGACTTGGTGACACATGGATCTAGAAAAGAGAAGGTCGTGTTAACGGCGGAGTGCAGCGCACTTATTCAGCGCGCAAATCCGCCCAAGCTCAAGGACCCCGGAAGTTTCTCCATCCCTTGCTCTATTGGGGAAGTGCAAATTCAGAGGGCGCTCGTCGATCTAGGCACGAGCGTCAGCTTAATGCCCCTATCACTGTACAAGAGAATAGGGATGGGAGACTAAGAGCCCACCGGCATGACATTACAACTTGCTGACCGTTCGGTCAAGTATCCGGTAGGAGTAGTGGACGACCTCCCCGTCGATGTGAAGGGAGTACATGTATCGGTTGATTTTGTTGTGATGGACATGCCGGAAGACAAGCATACCCCGATTATTCTTGGACGACCCTTTATGGCAACTGCCGGAGTGTTGATAGACGTGAAGAATGGGAAGCTTTCCCTCAATGTGGGCCAAGAAAGAGTCGAATTTGACTTAGGCTTGTCGATGAAGCATCCAAATCCCCCGGACGATCCGAGTATCAGTATGCTGGAGAATGAAGAAGATAGAGCTGTTGAAACAAGTGCCTGGGAAGTGCTCTCAAGGAATCCCCCCGATAGCTTGGGGGACCTTGGAGAACAAGTTGGCTCCCCAAAGAATGAAGTTTCTAATGAGGCGGTCGCGCGACATGTGATCCCTCCCGGATTCCCTAAGTCTCCTCCCATGAGGAGAAAAGGAAAAGAACTCATGGACCTCACCGGTGATGAGGTCCGGATCCTGAAAAAGATGGCGGTAGACGCCAATTTGAGGGAGAAGCCCCCGGATCCTGTAGACAAGGGGAGGGTAGTTGAGCAAATCTTTTTACAGCCGCCGACTACACCAATAGCCACAACATCTGGAGCTGAAGAGATGCCAGATTTTGGGCACCACCCGTATCGCCCACCATGAACATCATCAACGGGCGTCGAGATAAACGACGTTAAACAAAAGCGCTTCATGGGAGGCAACCCATGCTCTGAACTTTTACTTCCGCTTTTTAGGACTTTTTCTACTTTATTTTATCTATTTTTATAAATAAATCCAGCCGCAACAACTTCTGTCGTGAAACTTAGGTGATTTTTGGGTTTTTGCAGAAAACAAGGCCCCAATCGACCGGGTGATAACTCACCCGATCGGTTGGGATGTATCAGCTAATAGCCGTGTCTGTCACCAAATGAACCGATCGGGTGGAGAAAGAACAGACCGGGTGAACAGACCGGGTGACCTGGGGAAATTCTCGGGAAAATTTCAGAATTTGTCAATCGACCGGGTGACAAAAATGCGAGACCGATTGAGGGACCGGGTGAGAAACTCTGAGTTCTCGGGAAAATGTGTGGAGCGACGAACCGATCGGTTGAGTTCTCAACCGATCGGGTCGCCTGTAGCGTTTCTTCAGCCAAACTTTTCGACCACGAAGTCAACCGGTCGGGTGATAACTCACCCGACCGGGTCGACTTAAATCCCTATAAATAGCCGTCGCCGCCCGTTCGTTCTGCCCTCGCCATTTTCGAATCCCAGACCGACGTTTCGCCTCCTCGTCTTGCGCCTGACCTCGTTCTTCCCCTAAATCAACCCCAATCGACCCCCTATCTCCCTATCCATCTCTCCATCGATTTCTCTCCATTCTCCTCGATTCCACCCGCCCACAAAACCCTAACTTTCACTCATCCTCCCCAAATTTCGAAACTTGCTGAAGAAATTGCCGCGGCTTCACAACGTGCTCCTATCGAGTAGCATCGGGGCGTCTACGAGCAACGATCTTCATCTCATTTGGGTAAACTCGCTCCTTAGCTCAATTTTAATTTTGCCCCAAATACTCCATTTGCTCGTTGGTCGTGTTTGTGTTTATTCATTGTATTTTGCATACTCACGCACACACACGACTCCCGCATAATCCCTCCCCGCCGTGTTAAGCCCACCGATGCCAGCTCTTCCAACCCTAGGCCCACCCGTCGTGCTCGTCGCACACAACCCCCCGCTCAACCCACCACCACCAATCCATCTACCACCCCACTCACCGCTCCCCCGCCTTACGTTGACGATCCCAAATACGGGATGCAATTTCAAGACGACGACGAAGCCGACCGATTCACGGCCATGATCCTCTTAGCTGGACAGAGCGGTCAGATAACTCAGGAGTCCGTCGACCGAGACATCCCCTTCCTTCAAAGTTTCATTCGCCACATCCGTGAAGACCCACCCGATGTCTCCGAGCTCCACATTCCACTGTTGGATATGGACGACATAAATACACCCATGAGGGGATGTATGAGGGTATACAGACCTCAGATGTCGCGTGCACGAAGGCGTGCGCGAAGGGAACCTTTTCTCGTGTGAAAAGGACCACTCGATAAGTGGAAAAAGCCACTCGATAAGTGGAAAAAGCCACTTTATAAGTGCAAAATGGCACTTGATAAGTGGATAAAGAAGAAGATAAATGAATGTGCTAATATAGGCTAATAAGCTTATAATTGGTTATTTCCTACAATAACCACCCCTAAAGCCTATAAATAGGACCCAAGGGTAAGGCATTCATTCACACTTTCCATGCCATAAGTTTGCATAAGGCATCTTATGTTCTTCTTCTCCCTTCCTTAAAAATCCTCTTCTAGTTAGAGATTTAGGCGGTGAAACTCTGCTTCGATCCTCCGTGACGAAGTATCGACCGTTGTGGCGAATCCGAGGGCGAAGTTCCGAGATTACCGTGCCGCGTACGCAAGCGTAAGTCTCAACTTCATTTATCGATCCTAACGTTGTTTTGACAGGATCCTACATTGGTATCGGAGCCATACGGGTTCGCCCCGGTCAAACCGCTGCCCCGTCGAACCGATGAACGAGGCGTTGTCTTTTTCACGAATGGGTATCCTACCATTACGGATATGGTAGGAACGCTTCGTGACGGAGAGAACGCAGCGGTTGTTCTTTTCACGTTAGGGTCTCTTACCATTACTGATATGGCAGGAACTCTCCGTGACGGGAAGAACCGACCGTTCACGTCGTCAAGCTCGCACTCTTCATGGATGCCGAGTCTCCATTCATAGGGAATGTGAACTCTCTTCATGTGGAGCGCGTAGTTTACGAACTTTAAAGTGTGTTATTTTTCATTTTTGGCACACGGCCATTAGAGAATAACTACTTTCTCGACGAACGGGTGCTTCATCGACGAACGAGTGCTTCATCAAGGAAGATGATGGTAGTTATCTACATCGGAGAAGATGACTTTTGGTGCATGATCACCATGGCCAAATGGGCTATGGAGCCAACGTATCCCCCCTACTCATGCGGAGGGGGTTGGCTACGGCCAAAAACCACCACGACCACCCCGTCGAGGGGGAGGAGTGCATACGGCCACCCCATGCAAGTGGGGAGACCGGCCATGGCCAAAGGGCCATGGCCGGCCTAGGCCAAAAGGCCATGGCCGGGCCATGGCAGGCCGGCCCTGGCCGGGCCATGGCAGGCCGGCCCTGGCCGTCCATGGCCATGGCCGGCCGGCCCCGGCCCCGGCCCCGGCCAGGGCCAGGGAGCCCTGGCCGTGGCCAAGGCCAGGCCTGGTCGAGACCAGGCCAGGGCCAGGGGGCCCTGGCCGGCCCTGGCAGTGGCCAGGGCCGGTGCGCTGGCCTCTGCCAGGGCCTGGCCGGCCAGGGCAGAGGCCCTGGCCAAGGGGGTGCCAAATAACTGATTGGTCGGTATTGGTCGACCAATTCGGGATTATTGGTCGACCAATTTAGCCAGAGGCCTTGACAATGGTTTCGGCCCCGGCAACCTACAAGCCTAGCCCATACGGGGCCGACGGTAGTCATCTGCGGCAAAATTCTCCAATAAGGGGGGAACGCCTGGATCCATACGGGAGCCGGCGACGATGGCTTGCAGAAAAATCCCCAAAGGGGGATCCGGCCTTGGTACAAGTACGAATTATCCCGGCAAATGGCCAGGGATTACCGTACATTTCACTAGTATCATAAGGGTACTAAGTTGGAATATCGCATTTTTTTTCCCAAGGGGGGATCCGGCTTTGGCCAAGTTGCGATAGCAACTCTCACTTCAAAAGGAAGATGAATTCGGCCTTGCCACTGCACGACCCCGATAATGGCCGGGGAAATTGTCGAAATGTTTTGGCTATAACACCCTATAATGGGGTATAGGCCTTGCAAAATACGTTTGCAAAATGCATTTGAAAAATACGTTTTCAAAATACTGCAAAATACGTTTGCAAAATATTTTTTGAAAAATACGTTTTCAAAAACACTTTTCCGCTGCGAAGTACTATAAGAGTACTATCGTTTGATAAGTGAGGGGAAATATTGAAGCATTGTTCTAGATGGTGATTGGAATCGCAGAAACCTTTTCGATTCTATAACAACATCTTCAATATTTTTCGAAAGTAACTTATCAAATTATAAATATCATTCCAAGTGGGAGTTGAATTTAGAACTATCCAAATGGGATATTCTATTATCACTTCAAATGGGAATTATATTTTAAGAAATTTTCAATGCAATGTTTTTGATCAAACCTTTGGTTTTGTGTCTTTTGCAGCATTTTAAAAGTAAAATGTCTTCTGCTTCAAAGAATATCGTCGCTGAGTTAAACAGAGGTGAAAAACTCAACGGCGATAATTACAAACTTTGGTCCATCAAGATACAATACGTTTTAGAGGAGCAAGAAGTTCTCGAAACTCTAAAGAACGTAATGATTGAACCCGAGTTGGGCACTACGGCCCAATACAGACGAGACAAGGAAGCTTTTGATGCTTGGTCTCGGAAGAATAAGATAGCTCGCATTACGTTATTGAGCAGTATGGCCGATGACATAATGCGCATCTTCCGAGAGCATGACCTAGCCATGGACATATGGTCCAAGCTAGAGGATAAGTTTGGTGGCACATCGGGGTCAAAACTTCGTGCCTTAACTATAAGATTTGATTCATACAAGAAACGTCCAGATCATTCCATGTGGAAACATCTGCGACACATGGCAAATCAAATCTCAGAGTTAAAGGACGCATGTCATGTGCTCACTGATGAGCAACAAATCCAAGCAGTCATACGTTCCCTACCAAATGGGTGGGACCAAATGAAGATGCATCTCACTCATAATGAGAGCATCAAGACCTTCAGTGATGTTTCCAAGCACCTCGAATTAGAGGAAGAGCGGCTTGCGGCTGCCAAGCCTAGTGCAGAAGTGCACATGGTTGCTAGTTCCTCACTGGGGGAAAGAAATAGAAAGATCATTCGAAGTCTACTAATGAACGTAATAAGCAACCAGAGTCTACCAAGAAACCCAAACATAAGAGTGGGCACAAGAAATGGCACAAGAAGAAAGACTTGAAGAGGAACAAGTGCTTCAAGTGCAACAAGTTCGGTCACTATGCTCGTTCGTGTACGAGTGGAAGTGACGAGGTAACTTGTAATACTAGTTACATATGTGTTTCTAGTTCAATATTTCTTGTGGAATCTAATCCATTTTGGATAATTGATTCAGGTGCCACCGACCACATAGCAAGGGATAGATGGTCCTTCGTGGAGTATCACCGGATACCCCAAGGAACGAAGTGGATCTATGTAGGAAACAACACACGTGTTGAAGTGAAAGGCGTTGGGACTTGCAAGCTAGTCTTGGACAACGGCCGCACTCTCCTACTTCATGATGTCCTCTTCGCTCCAGATATTCGAAGGAATATTATATATGTGGTCGTGTTGATGGATCATGGTAATAGCTGGTTCTTTCAGAATTGTAAAGTGGACTTGTTTTGTAATAATTCCTTTATTGGTACTGGGTTTGTATTTAAAGGATTTATTGTAATAAGTACAATGTATAATTCCTCGTGTAATGAAAATTTCCTTATTACAAATTCTAAGACTTATGAGTCTGATGTGATTTGTTGGCACGCAAAGCTTGGTCATATTGGACCAACGCGTATGGATAGACTTGCCAAACGTGGCCTTCTATCCAATGTTTCAAAGGTTAAAATGTCGACCTGCGAACATTGCCTAGTGGGGAAATCTTGTCGCAAGCTGTTTGGAACCGGCACAAAGGCCGAGGTTCCATTACAGCTTATCCATTCGGACATATGTGGTCCGATGAATGTCAAGACAAGACGCGGGAAGTCCTATTTCATCACTTTTATTGATGATTTCACCCGATTCGGACATATCTATTTGATATCCCACAAAAGTGAAGCATTGGCTTGCTTTAAAAACTATATGAGTTTAGTGGAGAATCAATTAGATCGAAAGATTAAGGTCTTGCGAACCGATAGGGGCGGTGAATATCAATCAACAAGTTTTAAGGAACTTTGTGATGAAAAAGGCAAAGTACATCAGGTAACTATGCCTTATACTCCTCAACAAAACGGTGTTGCAGAAAGGAGAAATAGGACTTTAATGGAAATGGTCCGTTCAATGATGGCACAAGCTAACTTGCCAATCACCTTTTGGGGTGATGCATTATTGACGGCCGCTTTCATTTTAAACCGCGTACCCTCGAAATCAGTTAACTCCACTCCTTATGAGTTGTGGAACCAAAGGTGTCCTGACTTAAACATTTTGAAACCTTGGGGTTGTGCATCCTACGCACATATTTCCTCCCATAAGTATGGCAAACTTGGGCCAAGGGGAAGGAAATGTATCTTTATACGATACGCAGAAAACTCCAAAGGTTATGTTTTTGTTAGTCAGGAAGACAATGGTGGGCTAATTGAGTTTGAGTCGAGGGATGTCACTTTCTTGGAAAACGAGTTTCCAAGACATGGGGAGATAAGTCAGGACTTTCTCTATTTGAGATTTATGATCAAGAAGGATTACCTCATTCGAGTGGGAGAATTCTTGGTGAAAACGAAAATACGTTTCAACCTTCACCAATGGATTATACGAATGACGATTATCCTATTCCATACGGGAATAATGATCCAAGTGAGAGCAATTCTAACGACATTCCAAGTGGGAGTGATATTAGAATTGATCTAAATTCGAGTCAACAAGGACTTGAAGAATCTCAAATACGACGTAGTAGTCATACAAGGTTGGCTCCTCTAAGATTTGAGGATGAATTTCCGCAAACCTTTATGACTTTACTACAAGAAGATGACGAACCTGCTACTTTCAAACAGGCCGTATCTTGCCCTGCTAAAGACAAATGGATGGAAGCGATGCAAGAGGAGTTAGAATCCATAAAATTTAACCAAGTCTGGGACTTAGTTGACTTACCCAGAGGACGTAGAGCTATTGGGAACAAATGAGTTCTCAAGATCAAGCATAAGGCTGATGGCTCTATTGACAGATATAAAGCTCGCCTTGTCGCAAAAGGTTTTACGCAACAGGAAGGGATAGACTACGAAGAGACCTTCTCACTTGTTGTTCGTTTTACCTCGATTCGCCTGATTCTGGCATTGGTAGCTTGCTTAGACCTCGAATTACATCAAATGGATGTAAAGATTGCCTTTCTCAATGGAGAATTGGATGAGGAGATCTATATGGAACAACCAACAGGGTTTGTAAAAGAAGGAAACGAACATAAGGTTTGTAGACTTCTTAAATCCATATATGGTCTTAAACAATCCTCGAGGCAATGGTATATACGATTTCAAGAAGTTGTCTTATCAAATGGTTTTACCATGCTTGATGAAGATAACTGCGTATATATCAAGAGGATTAAAAGCAAGTATGTTATCATGTCTCTATATGTAGATGACATTTTAATAGCCGGAAATGACAAGGGCTTTGTGATGGATATCAAGGCTTGGCTTTCATCAATTTTTGAGATGAAAGACATGGGAGAAGCCTCATATATCCTTGGAGTTAAGATTTCAAGGAATCGTTCGAAGAAACTTCTTTCTCTTTCACAGGAGACTTATATAAAGAAGGTTCTAGAACGATTTAATATGCAGGACTGCAAGTCCATTGATACTCCTATAAGCAAAAGCGATAATTTATGTCTGAAATCATGTCCTAAGAACCAAAAGGAGAAAGATATTATGGAAAAAGTTCCATATTCCAGTGCAGTTGGTAGTCTTATGTACGCTATGATGTGTACAAGACCGGACATCTGTTTTGCCGTTGGAATGGTAAGTCGTTACCAATCCAACCCAGGGCAAGTACACTGGAAAGAGGTTAAGAGGATAATGCGGTATCTCAAAGGAATTGCAGACTTTGCTTTATGCTATCAAGGAAATGCCTTGAGGCTCGAAGGCTACACTGATGCTGATTGGGCGGGTGATCTCGATGAGCGACGATCGACCTCAGGATATGTTTTTCTACTTGGATCTGGTGCAATATCCTGGAGTAGCAAGAAACAATCCTGCATCGCACTTTCAACTATGGAAGCCGAGTTTGTAGCATTTAGCAGGCAGTCCAAGAGGCTGTTTGGCTTAGGAAATTCTTAGACACGCTAATTGATGCAAGTGACTCAGGTGCTGTACCTATACACAGCGACAGTCAAGCATCTATAGCTTATGTCAAAGATCCTAAATTTCATTGTAAGACCAAACACATTGATATCCGCTACAAATTTGCAAAAGACTATGATAAGACCAAGAAGGTGGACATAAGGTACATATCTACGCATGAGATGATAGCGGATCCGCTCACGAAGGCGATATCCAGAGATGTGTTTTACAAACACTTATCATCCCAAGGATTGCGTAAGAGCTGAGTTGTACCAATGTAAATTCCCATGTCTGTAAATGATCAAATTTAATAAAAGAATATGTTCTTTTTCAAACATTGCATATGAATTTCTTGAGAAATGTTTGTGTACATTTTTGAAATCTCAGCTATACATTCTAGTATGTCGGACAGATTGAGGTTGGCTCTCTCACATGAGCAACCGCCTTATTCTATCAGACGGATAGAATAGAGATGAGACCTGTTTAAAGTCAAAATCATCAGACGGATGATTTAGAGTCATGACTTAAACAAAATGGTCGCATGAAAGATCTGCATCATATGGATGCTTACAGAAGATCTAAGAGGATTTTGAAATCCTATCTGTCTAAATGCGGGATGTGAGTCCAAAGGATTATTTGAGTAGAAAAAGGGACTCAAAGTCAGACATTGTGGTGTCTGATCATCATCCTTACAACATCATTGAGACATACACTCCCTGGGAAAGGAGCGATGTTGTAATACGTATTCATACTACGTATGCATTTTTTGACCATTGGGTTAGAATAGTAAATAAGTTTACTATTATGTGAGACCCAAAGACCACATGGGTCTTAATTCATTACCCTTATGGACTCTAATTGGTTCCTTTAGATTTGACCGGGTGATTGCTATCTTAGCATGTTACTTATGGACTATGGTTAATTCGGTCCGGCGGGGCATGTTAGAAAAGCAAGTCAAGTCAAGATCGAAAGGATCGCAAGAAGAGGAAGATTAATTTCGCATTCACATTTAGACTTTAAAGATTCAAAGCTGGCCAGCCAATTGCAATCCAGATGGGATTCAATTGTTGAATATAAAGTATAAGAAATGTGAAGAAATAATCTAGGGTAAAGCATGCGTTGATCTACTCAACTTTGCACCTCGAGGAGTGTTGTGTATCTCTAACAAGTGCACAACAGCGGACTCTATGCGCATGACGGTCACACGGCCTATTTCTCGGTATGACAAACAGAAGAGTTAAAGGAAAATATGTTTCCTTACAATCCTCTCAAGTGTGAGTGGGAGATGTTGGATATGGACGGCATAAATACACCCATGAGGGGATGTATGAGGGTATACGGACCTCAGATGTCGCGTGCACGAAGGCGTGCGCGAAGGGAACCTTTTCTCGTGTGAAAAGGACCACTCGATAAGTGGAAAAAGCCACTCGATAAGTGGAAAAAGCCACTTTATAAGTGCCAAATGGCACTTGATAAGTGGATAAAGAAGAAGATAAATGAATGTGTTAATATAGGCTAATAAGCTTATAATTGGTTATTTCCTACAATAACCACCCCTAAAGCCTATAAATAGGACCCAAGGGCAAGGCATTCATTCACACTTTCCATGCCATAAGTTTGCATAAGGCATCTTATGTTCGTCTTCTCCCTTTCATTAAAAATCCTCTTCTAGTTAGAGATTTAGGCGGTGAAACTCTGCTTCGATCCTCCGTGACGAAGTATCGACCGTTGTGGCGAATCCGAGGGCGAAGTTCCGAGATTACCGTGCCGCGTACGCAAGCGTAAGTCTCAACTTCATTTATCGATCCTAACGTTGTTTTGACAGGATCCTACATCCACCCCCCACGACTCTTGGTCCCCAGCACAGGTCCCCATCACCACCCCCAGAGGGTGGTGCCCCTGCTTGATTTTTCCCTTCCCGCTTTTGTCCCCCCTATGTTTGTGCCCATCTGTCTTTGTGGGGCCCTGCTTTGTCACTGTCAGGGGGAGGACCCATTCACGTGTCGCATCACTTCCTTTTTATTTCTATTTCTTTTCTCTCTATTTTTTCTGACATCCCCCTTGCATATTTCTGCACTTTCACATTCATATTTCATTGCTAGCATTGTCATGACTAGCTTGGGGGAAGTCTATTTTGCTGTGTTGTCGTGTTTTATTTTCTTTGTGTGTGAGTGCTTGTTTTACTTTTTGTCGTGTCGTGTCGTGTGGGTTGATCGTGTCGTGTCGTGTCGTCTAGTTTGTTCATTTTCCTTCTTTCTTTTTCTATTTTCGTGTCGTGTGGTTTGATTTTGATTTTTCTTTATTTTCAGTTTCGTATCTGTGTTTTTCATTTCTTTTTGTGTCGGTACGTATTCCCCCCCATTTTCATTGCCCTCCCGTACTCACTCTTATTGCATTGAGGGCAATGCGAGCTTCAGCTTGGGGGAGTCGCACTTTGTGCGTCATTTGAGTCTTTCTTTTTCGTTTTGTGTCGTTTTCATCGTGTTTTTAATTTTTCTTTTCTTCTTTTTATCTCTTTCTCCTAGAGATGAACCCTATGATGAATTGTCACAAAATCACACACACCTAGCATAGCATCGATAATCACACTCACTAACCCTAGGATATCGAGTCCCCTACATTTCACGCATCGTGGGTCCACATAGCTTTTTTGTGAGTCGTGTGTCGTTCCTAGCCGTGTGGTGTGATTCTACTTTGTGATTTACTTTATATACCTGTCCAGGAATGACCCCTAGATTACCATGTTTTGATATGAATATGCGGTACTTATTTCTACTGTCTGCTTCTTTTGCATGCTATATATATCGTACGCTTCATTTCGCATGTGTCGGGATTCCACAATTATGGACTAGGATAACCCATTTAGCCCATGCTCTAATTAGCGAGAATAGATTCCTTTGCCCAAGTGTGTAGATTCTGATTTCTTTTTTATTTTACTTGGTGCAAATCCCCTCGTCGTGTACCGTTCTCCCACTTGGGAGAGTGCACATGTGTATAGCCAAAAATCCAAAAAAAAAGAGAAAAGAAAAGAAAAAAACCAAAAAGAAAAGAAAAGAAAAAATTGTATAGCCAAAAATCCAAAAAAATTCACAAAAACCCAAAACCCAAAAAAATTCCCGTGTGAATATTTTCCTACTTGCCGAGAACAAAGGGAAGCCGAGAATTTGCACCGAGTGTTCTTCTCCACATCATCTCAACCCCCTCGGTTTCGAAAACACTTGGCTTAGGAAAATTTTTAGCTATTATCTAGGCTATATGGTACGATTCCCTTAACCCTAGTTGTGGAGTCCCCGACGCATGATATGTTTCGATTCTCTCTATTCTCATGCATGCTTGAACTATATATTCGCCGCTTTATTCAATTCGAATCGATTATTTGGGTCATTCCTGGGTTTGTGTATATCGAGCTTTATTGCACATCGTAGATAGTGACACCGTCTGCTAGCACACGACCACACTCACTCGCGCTTCACCGCGTGGGCCCACGGCACTTGTTTGGACTCGTATTCCTAGGTTTAGTGATGTGATTTGGCGTTTGCTTGCTTGGTGTGTCGTGTTTGATTTTGTTGGCCCTGACGGTCGATATAGGATATATAGTTTTCTTTTTCTCTCTTTTTCTCTATTTTCTCCCTCCGAGCTCCTACTCTCACTCGTCTTCCTAGAGGACGAGGAAGAGTTCAGCTTGGGGGATTTTGACGTGCGTTTATATTTCATATATTTACGCACGGTTTCTTCCGTGTTTTTCCGTATTTTACCGCCGTCTTTTATTCGTTTTCTCGTGTTTTCTTGTGTTTTCTTGTTTTCTTTCACTTTTCCGTGTTTTTCGTGTTTTGTAGGAGTTCACTGGCATTTGGGGCATACAACGATGATATCATGTGTCCCCGGAGCAACGGGAGGAGTCACGCGTGATCCAGGGGGTCAAACGACGAAGATTGCATCTTTCAGCCCCTCACCCGGTCGGTTGGTCATCTCCAACCGATCGGGTGATGCACGCGTGCACCACCCGGACGCAGCTTGGAGCTCACGAGAAGACACCCGGTCGGTTCAGTGACCAGGTCAAAAGCTCAAAGTCTCTGGAATTCGGAGTTGAATTGCCAACCGATCGGGTGACCTTCACCCGATCGGTTCACCAGTAGCTGAATTTCAACAGCCGAGACACGAAGTTCCAACCGGTCTCCTCACCCGGTCCGCACCAAGATCCAACCGGTCAGCACCAAGATCCAACCGACCTCCTCCAAGATCCAACCGATCGGTTCATCCTGACCGGGTGAAACCCCGCTTTGCACTGTAATTTTGTGAAGCGGCTCACCTGACCGGTTGACTTGTCAACCGATCGGGTGATCTATAAATAGAACCCTAGGTTTCCCAGATTCGGGAGTTGGTTATTTTTTACTGTTTTCTTCATTTTGTGACGGCTGTAATTTTCCAGTTTTTGTAAGTTTTCGGATCTTTGTAAAACTTTTGTATTATCTTAATTGCTTTACTACCATTGCATTTCTATTGTCTGATTATGATTTTAACGGTTCATTTTCGTTTAGATCGTTTTTTAATGAATATTTGTGAGTAGTTCCCAAATCTGGGATTTTGGCGGAAACCCCTTCGGGGGCTCTTCCCGATGCGTCCATAGGGTTAGGAAATCGATAGGGATTAGGAATCTAACGGTTACGCGGGGTGTTTTATTGTCATCGGTGGGAAAAAGACCGCCTTTGACCGTTGGGCCAAGGGGGAATAAACTTGGCGGTTGACTCCCTAGCCATAGCTCACACCCTTAGCGTAGACGCTGAATCCTAGCGCGCGGGAGCGGCAGGATGAGACGTTGGGAGTTATCGTTGCGTGCTTAGTGCTCCCGGAGTCGATCAGTGTTAATGGACACGTGAGTGCCCACTGATCGAACCCGGGAAGTCCGGCGTATCATCCTGGGCACCAACCGGAATATCGGGCCCATGGGATGCCGGTAACACTTTCAGAGGCAACGTCTCACCATTAGACCCTAATTCCGATCACCATCCTACCCGTATGCCGTATCGGCGAGAGTCGCTCGTTGGGGTCGAAACCAAAGTCTCGGGTTTTTCCTTCATATTGTCTACACCTTGCATTCCTTTACCGTGACAACCCATCATTCGATCCGGGCTAGCTCGCCCACGGGGCGATTTTGATCCTCTTTGACACAAGCACATCCACGCCTCCATGTGTTCGACCCCCAAGCCACACTACAACACCGTGCGCTTGCAGTTACAAATATTTAGATTTCCCACGCCCCCGTTCGCATCTTGCACACATCCAGCGCGCAAGAGCCGCGCCCGACGGGGCATCGGTCAGGCGGGAGGAGCCTTGGTATGCTTGAAGAATTTCTGGCACTCCTCGAACCGCTTGACAAAGTTGATTGCATCATTCAGCATATTCGGCCAATAGTAGCACTGCCGGACTGCCTTATGTGCCAGGGTGCGGCCACCATGATGATTCCCGTAGAATCCTTCATGTATTTCACGGGTGACCTCCTCAGCTCTTCTCGGCCCAAGACACTTTAAGTAGGGCAATACGTCGTTCTTCATGCGACACTTTCGGTAAAGTATGTTGCCGAAGATCACGAACGATAAAGCTCATCTCTTGGTCTTCCGCGCCTCCAGCCTATCCTCTAGTAGGGCTCCGGTCTTCAGGTAGGTGATGATCGGGCTCATCCACGATGGCTCTTGGTCGACGCACATCAATTCGCCCTCCTTAATGCTGGATGTCAACAAGTTCTCAATATAGATGTCTTTCCCAATCTCTGCCGGAGAAGACGAAGTCAGCTTTGAGAGGGCATTGGCACGGAGGTTATTCGACATTGGAAGATGTTGGACCGCCGCTTTCCTGAATTTGAGGAGTTCAGCTGGGGTGCACTTCAGGTACCACTTCATCAGTTCCTCCCTTGCCTCGAAGCTTCCTTCAATTTGCTGGACGAACAGCCTCGAGTCGTTGATCAACAGCACATTCGTCGCTCCAAGCGCCCGACAGAGCTTTAGGCCATTGAGGGTGGCCTCGTACTCCGTCACATTGTTGGTCGCCGAGAAATTGAAGTTGAGGGTGTACTCCAATAGGCTCCCCTCCGGAGTCTCTGTTACAATGCCGGATCTGCTCCCTGATGCTGTGGCCGATCCATCGATGTGGATGACCTACTACTCGTCGTCGGACTGGGTGTAAGTAAAGGGAGGACTTTCGACGGCGAACTGCTTGGGTGCCGCACCCAGGCGACCGTTGGGCGGGGCCTCGCCATTCTCTCCCATGGTGCACTCCGCCACGAAGTCCGCTAGTGCTTGCCCCGTAATCGCTGCCCTTGGTTTGTAGATAATGTCGAACTCGCTGAGCTCGATACTCCAATTCAGCATTTGGCCTGACCTCTCCAACCTCCTCAAGTTCTTTTCCAGCGTCGAATTTGTGTAGACGACGATAGTGTGTGCCTGGAAGTAGGGTCAGAGCTTCCTTGCCGTCAGAACCAGGCATCACGTAATCTTCTCGATGGGGTCATAGCGGGTCTCCGCATCTCAGAGCACCCAACTGGTATAGTAGACTGGCCTCTGGATGCCCCGTCATCATTCACTAGGACCAAGCTTATAGCTTCCTCAGTTGTGGCAAGGTAGAGGACGAGCTGCTCTCCTTCTTCGGGCTTTACAAGCAGCGGCTGGATTTGCAGGTAGGCCTTCAGCTCGCCGAAAGCTTTTGCGCAGGAGTCGTCCCACTCCACCACCTTCCTTATGCCCTTCCTCTCAGCGAGGGCTTTCCGAAGAATCTTGAAGAATGGGAGTGACCTTTCTGCAGACTTCGACAGGAATCTTCCCAGCACGATGATCCGTCCATTCAGCCTCTGCAAGTCCCAGATCATCATTGGCTCCGTTATGTTGGTGAGGGCGACAATCTTGTCGGGGTTGGCCTCAATTTCTTGCTTGGTGATCATGAAGCCAAGGAACTTCCCCGACTCAACACCAAATATGAATTTTACTGGGTTGAGCTGCAGGTTGTAGCGCTGCACCTTTTGGAATGTCTCCTCCAGGTCGACAAGATGATCTTCGACCCTCTTCGATTTCACCAACATGTCGTCGATGTAGACCTCCAGATTCCTGCCGACTTGGGGATGGAAGATTTTGTCGACTATCCGTTGGTAGGTTGCTCTGGCGTTCTTGAGTCTGAACGACATTTTGGTGTAGCAAAATGTCCCCCGGTCCGTGATGAACACCGTCTTCTCCTTATCATATGTCGCCATCTGTATTTGGTTGTAGCCTGAAAAGGCATCCATAAAAGTTAGAAGTTAATACCTTGAGGCATTGTCCACCAAATAGTCGATCCTTGGTAGTGGGGAACTATCATTTGGGTAGACTTTGTTGAGGTCGGTGAAGTCCACTCATATTTGCCATTTATCGCTGGGCTTCTTCACCATCACCACTTTGGTGAGCCAGTCAGGATAGCTCACCTTTCTGATGAATCCGGCTTCAAGGAGCTGCTTCACCTCTTCGCCCGCTATCCGTGCTTTCTCTCCCCCAGCGCTCTGCTTCTTCTGTCGAATCGGGTGGGCTTCATTGTCGACATGCAGCTCATTGGCGATCACTGCCTTATCGACTATAGGCATGTCTGAGGGTGACCATGCGAAGACGTCAGCATTTGCCCTGAGGAGGTCGATCAGCCCTGCCCTTAGCTTCGCGGTTAACTTCGTGCCAATCGATACAGTTTTGTTCGCCTTCTCCGTCAGTATCACCTCCTCTATGCCCTCCATCGGGGTTGATTGCTGATGTTCCAAGTCCTCCCGACCGTCAAGGAGTTCGGCCGACAGGGCTTGCTCGGACTGCTTATGTTTGGTGGAGCCGACGTAGCAGCTTCGCGAGAGCCTCTGGCTTCCTCTCACTTGTCTAACCTCATATAGAGTCTGGAACTTTATCATGTGGTGCAGCAGCTAGGGGAGAGCTTCGATGGCGGTCATGTAATGCCACCCTATGATGCCATTGAACACCGAGGGGACGGCGACGATGACGAACTGCGTCATTCGTATGACAATCCTTGGCCTCTCTCCCAGGGTGACAGGCAGATCGATCAATCCGACAATGGGCACCGAATGGCGAGCGAAGTCGACAATCGGGCCCAAGCATTGTTTTAAGTCCGGCTCGCCCAGTCCTATCTTCTGGATCGTAGACAAAAACAGTATGTCGCATGAGCTGCCGGTGTCGACCAAGAGTCTGCTCATAATGGCCGGCCCGATGAGTGCTTCGATGATGATGGCATCATCATGTGGCAGCTCGATCCCCTCCAGGTCGTCGTTGGAGAAGGAGATGGGGGGTGGAGCTACCCTTCTTTGCTTCGCCCCTTCGCCAGCGCTCGCCATCATGACTTACCTCGCGTAACTCTTCCTTTGCGACACCGAGGTTCCATCCGAGACCGGCCCACCGCATATCACATCTATGCGCATGATCGGACCAGTGATAGGATGGGCGGCTTGTTCGGTATTCTGGGCCTACCGGGTAGGTTCCGCTGGAGTTCCCCCTTCTCTCCTCTGGCCGCCTTGATCGATGAACCTCTGAAGGTGGCCGCCCTGGATTAGTCGTTCTATGTCCTTCTTCAGAACAAATCATTCGTCGGTGTAGTGGCCATGGTCATGGTGGTATCGACAGTATTTCTGTGCATTGCGCGTGTTCGGCTTTGCCCTTATCTCTTGGGACAGATCTCTGAGAAGTCCGCCCGTTTTGGCCGCTGCCATCACTTCGGCCTGCAGGGCATTGAGCCTTGTATAATGCACCTCCTCCACCGATCTTTCGGGTCCGTTACTCGGGGCAGGGTTCCTTGGAGCGAGGACCCCCTTAGAGGTCCGAGGCGATCCTGCCCTCGAGGGCCTCCCTGGTCGTGCCCTCGGGGGCGATCTTGATCTTGCCCTCGGGGGCGGTCATCCTGCCTCGGCCTAGGTGGAGGCCGGGGTTCAACTCTGGGTCGCTCGGTGGTGGTAACTACTTTCTTCACCCCAACGACTGCTCAATGAGCATGAACTTGTCCGCTCTGGAGAAGAGAGCATCGAGGTCCATTGGCGGGTCGTGGAGTAGGGATTTGTGTAGACTGCGATTGGTGAGCCCCTTCTTGAAGGCTACCATGGCGAGCTCATCTCCGTTGCTCGTCACGCTAAGGCGCTCTTCATTGAAGCGCCACTGGAACCTTTGGAGGGTCTCCCTTTTTCCTGGACTATCGTAAATAGATAGTCAGGGGCCCTCTTACTTCTTCGCCCTGCACAAAATTGCATACGAAACTTGTGGGACAGATCGCCAAAGGAGTCAATTGATCTGTCTGGAAAGTCGTTGTACCATTCCACGGCGGACTTCTCTAGAGTCGTCTAGAAGGCATGACGGAGGAGCTCGTCGTCTGCTCCTTGGATCTCTATCACCCCCCTATAGCACTGAACGTGTTTGAGTGGATCGTCCGAGCCGTCGTATAATTCAAGCTGGGGTAGCTTGAACCTATGCGGTATCGGGATTGATATCACCCTTCGCGTCAGTGGGTTGGCTTCTTCGGGGTGTATGGGGGATGCTGGCGACCTTCGTGCGACATCCCGACCGCCTCGGAGCTCTTGCCTGTGGTTGGAACCCCCGGATGAGCCACCTCGGTGCTCTGAGAGTCCCTTCTATGTGCCCTGGGGATTGGGCTTCACTCGTGGCTCTGCCCCCGCCGGTCATTGCACCTAGGAGAGAGGCGCTCAGCCCAAGGTGGGCTTCGGCCTTGATGGGGGCGCCCTTCGTGCCTTGGGCTTGGCGATCTTCTGCAAGAGCGGCTCTCCACAGCTTGATCTTGCAGGATGTGCTCCCGCACTATCTCGATCGATGCATAGGGGATTCCCAAGCTCCCCTGCTGGATCCTTTCCCTCGTAGCGACAATGTAACATCGCTGTCAGACAGCTGCTTCTTCATCAAGCTATCTTTGTATCGTGGCCTCATCCTCGTCGAACCGTCTCTGCCTTGCGGTCGCCTCTTCATCATAGAGACGCCTCTACAGAGAAGCTAATTCCTTTTCATCAAAGCACCTCCTCCGAGCGGCTGCTTCTTCATTGAATTCAGGGAGGAGGTTCTGCCTCACATTGAGAGGTATGGAGGGTCCTGACGTTAGAGGCCTCCTCGCAGATTTCACCGCAGCCATGTCCTTCATCACTTTGTCGAAGATCTCAAAGCTTTGATAGACGCCACGTACTGCGGCCTCGATGATAGCATCTGGCCCCTCAAGGGGCGCATCTCTTTGGGGGACCTCCTAGGAGAGGGGGCCTCCTTGAGCATTGACTGTTTACCGCTACGATGACTGCGATGACTTTATGTGGGGTCGGTCATGGATACCCTTCTTCCCATAGACAACACCAAATGTTGCAGGGTAAAATCCGCTGACACTGAATTTATATTGAAATGGGAATCACGGTTACAATGATTACAAGTTTTGGGGAATAGACGAGGCTACTGCTGATTGGAAGATGCTTTGTAGATGGAAATCTCAAGGCCACCTGTCAATCGGAGTAGGTCGCCCATCTATTGGAGTAGTTTGCCATGTGTTGCTTTGATTACCGGTGATTGGGCGAGCTTCCTGCAAGGAGAACAACTCATCAGAAAGGCTCGGTTGGCTATCAACCGAGAGCCTCTCCGATGCTAAAGTCAGTTGGTGACTATTTGGAGAATGTCAGGCACGCGTGGCGATCTTAGAGGCAGATCGGTGCTTGCATGACGAACTAGTGTGGAAGGCACGAATATGTGGAGGATATTCGTCCTTGGATATAAGTAGATGTGTTCGGATTTGTTACAGATTAGCCAGCCCCCTTTCTTGCTGGAGGAGAGGGGGTATTTATAGGCTGTTGGAGTCGATTGCTTTAGCTGAGCTGACGGTGTCAGGGCGTCAGGGGTTCGACCGAGGATGTCAGAGCCGAACATGTCAGGTGCGCTTTTATCAGGCTGTCAGAGTCGTAAAATGTCATGCATGCTTTTGTCAGGCTGTCTGGCGGTAAAACGGCTAGGTGTTCTTTTGTCAGACTGTCATGCACCGAAGCAGCCAGATGCGCTTTTGTCAGACTTGTCTGTAGTGAAATTGGCAATGATACTAGTGGCGGGTCGCCTTCCACATTGGGTGGACTGCTTCTGGGTGGAGAGGTAGGCGAGCTGCCTCTGGAGCGAGCTGGTGTAGATCGTGCATGATCAGCCAGAGGGTTCTTCTCTTTGGTTCGGTTGACAAGTTTGCCGCTCTACAAGTGCGGGCTGCTCTAAGCCCCTACGAGCTTCTCCAAGCATTGGCGAACTAGGCCTCATGTCACGCCCCGCTTCCCAAAATGGACGGAAGCGAAACGTGACGAGGCCCGCTTAAGCCAGAGCTTTAGAAGCTCGGACCCAATAAGCGTATGTAGAGGTGCCATTTTAAAAGAATTTCAGGTTCTTGCATTTAATATAGTTCGAAACAACAAAAGTACAGAAAGGAAGTTGCATTCATTAAATAGAGATATAATATCCAACTGGTACAAAGTCTGAAAGAAGCCTAAGCGTGGCAACAAACTATCTAAAAGAAAACTGAAAGTAGTAACATCTGAAAGTGACGACTAAAAGACCTCAAGGTCTGGTCCTTGTCAAGCACGTACTCTGGGTCGACGTCCTCGGCCCCTCGTGCTCCAGTGAGTTTGCCTCGTCCACGAACTCTGGCTGAACACCTGACGTACAGCACCCAAGAAAAAGGAACTGTACGTCAGGTAAAGTCTACAAGATGGGTTAGACTTTACTGCAAGTGCACCGAACTTTAAACAACGGTTTACTGGTTGATTAACATGCTGAGGTTCTTTTACAAAACAGTTTACTGGTTGATTAGCATGCTGTGGTTATAACAGGGTAACACAACATGAAGTAACGTAGCAGGAAAGTAAGACTGGACAAGTAGTAGTCGTAGCGTGTGCTACCAACTACGGGGACTAACCTACAGGTGTCAAGACAAGTCGGGACGTGACGGGACAAGACAGGACAAACAGGACGGGACAAGACAAGACAAGTGTGACACGAAGGGTTCACGCCTTACGGTTCGAGGGGGATCAGACCCTCTTGCCGTGCGCACGCTCAACCCTACCCCAACCCAGGAACTCAGGACAAGAACTACATGGATCACTTCCACTAGGGAAGCATCCGAAACGCCCGAAGGCTTTTTGTATAACAGGGATCACTTCCGCAAGGAAAGCATCCGAAACGCCCGAAGGCTTTTTGTGTAACAGGGATCACTTCCGCTAGGAAAGCATCCGAAACGCCCGAAGGCTTTTTGTGTAACAGGGATCACTTCCGCTAGGAAAGCATCCGAAACGCCCGAAGGCTTTTTGTATAACAGGGATCACTTCCGCAAGGAAAGCATCCGAAACGCCCGCAGGCTTTTTGTATCACGGGGATCACTCTCGCATGGAGAGCATCCGAAACGCCCGAAGGTTTTTTGTATAACAGTCACGGGGATCACTCTCGCATGGTGAGCATCCGAAACGCCCGAAGGCTTTTTGTGTAACAGGGACAGGACATGACAAGTGTAAGGAATTGTTATTCTAGGGTGTCCACACGCACGCACACACAAGATAGCCCTACAGTGTCAAAAAGTTGTTATTTGTCGAGCTTAGACTTCGTCGTCAAGTCTAAGTCGTCAGGGGCGTCCCGGACGCTATCATTTCACGTCTGGTTCTCATCACACACAATCTAACAGTCTACAAACTAGAGCTAAGGCACGGTCAAAACGCAAGTGGTACACTTGCCTGCGGTGGCGAGCGTGTCGTCCGTCCGGGGCGTCTCATCCAGGCGTCTCGTCTGCGGTCGTCCGTTTGAAACAGGTCACGGCGACAGTGTCAGGTCGCGATTTTCCATCAAGTCCTATTAGGGTTTGTGTCTAGGTTGCGGGACTATCCTATTCGTCAAAGTCACGTTTTGATGTTTGTTCAACCTAGATCGACCACTACCCTATGTGCACAGAAAAGTAATTGTCCGATTGTCGATTTCTACAGTGAGCAGCGTTTTACTGGCGCAGAAAATAAATTTAGTTACAGTTGTCCGATTTTAGTTAGGTTTTCAGTTCGCTACAGTGGGGGTTTGCTACGAGTTAGGGGTACCAACCTGAATGATGTCCACGCGTAAATCTGGCGTCAGGTCTGAAAACAGTGGCGGTGCTCGTGTCCCTGACTGCGGGTAGCGTAGTGGAGGTCGTCTCGGAATCGCCTCAGGATTGTGACAGCTGCGGGTAGCGCAGTGAAGAGGGAATCGTCAGGTCCCAGACGGTCGCAAGGGGCGTACTTCATTATCTTATTATTGGTTCTCTTGATGGCCTATGGGTTCTTTTTGACGGATCTCCAACCCATTCTCTTCTTCTCTCATGCCAAGACAAAGCATCTAGAACACAATTGACAAACATCGGTCTTCAGCTTCAAATGATAATGCATCCATTTTTGAAGGAAGAGTACAAGAAAGAAAACATGATTGATAAATAATACAGTAGAGGCATTTTTCCCTTGTAGCTTTGTTCCCTTCATTGACAGTAGGAGGGCATGAAGACAGGTGTGTATCAAGGGATGGAGATATGCTAACGTCGTTTCCATGGCCTCTGGACTTGTTGACCATTGCCTTCCTCTACGCCTTGATGATTTGACCAAAAGTTCCTCCTTTAAGGTGCTTTTCAAGCTCTATCTGGTACTTGGATAGACCTCCGACACCACAACTGCCCCCATAAAATCCACGAGAAAAACATCTTCAATAGGACGATCCATTTAACATAACCAAAAGAGAAAGTTGTCCAAAGAAATAGGACGATGTAGCACTTCCAATCAGTGAGCGAGCAGCCCCTTACCTTCCCTGCGTGTGTCGAGGGGGAGGAGGTGGTACGACGCTCGGGGAAGCCACGAGGGTGACGGCGAAAGGAGATGGGGTGCGGTTGCGGAGAGAGCGCAGGCGAGGCAATCGGAGTCGAGGAGGGAGGCCGCGGATTCGGGGGATCTGCACCGGCGATCGGGCGGTTGGGGCTCGAAGGCGCCGGAGCGGCATCGTGCGGAGGCGGCGGGCTGCGCTGAGAGGGGAAGGCGGCGCTCTGCAGCGACGGATCGGGAACGCGGAAGGCGGCGGCGGCGGATGGGAGTTCATAGCCGCTGGCTGCTGTGGTTCGTTGACGGATGTAGGTGTCGGAGCAGCGAGTAGCGGCGGTCAGAGGGGGCTGCGGTAGGCGGCGAAGTGCGGTCGTCGGCGGGAGAGAGGGTGAGGGGAGATCGCGAGTACGGCGTCGTCGTCGTCGAAAATCGAGGCGGGAATGCTTCACCGTGGAGGGGGACTTGCGGGCTGCGGCGGCGCCTTGCCGTGAGCTCGAGGGAGGAGAGGGGACCGGGTCAGCGGCCGTGAGGAGGCCGGCGGCGAGATTCCGCCGTTGATGTGGGTTATCGGGGAGAGAGAGGGGAAGAAAAATTGGGGATTTGATTGGGGGGCCGGCGGCTGCGGGATTTGTGAATTTAGTTTAGGGTTTGAGTTTTTGTTTTAGGGTTAAAAATAGTATTAATATAATAGGAATAATTGATATCTACCTATTAGGTTATAGCTAGGAGGGGGATTGACAAAGAGGTGAAGGGTGTACAAGTACGGGGAAAACTAGGGGAGAATAGAAGAAGCAGTTTAGGAAATATTTAAAACAGGTTTGATAAGAGATTTAGCCAGATTTGGCTAACGAATTTGAATTTTGAATTTGATCAGGGCAAATCAACGGTCCAGATTTCTCCGAGCGATATCTCTCAAACCGGGCGTCGGAAAAATAATCCGAAAATACCGGGACGATCGTAGAGACGAGACGCACAGATCTATGGAGCCCGATCGTGTGTAACGTCTACCGAGAATTTACGTAAAATTGGAAACGGCGTTTTTGAGTCAAATGACTAAAACGCCCCTATCGTCCAAAGTCGTTTTGCAAGAAAACGAGCAGTGAAAAGACGTTCCCAAATATTACTATAAAATTCTACACCCCAAAACGATCGCAACAGCATATCACATCGCATATGCCGGAGCTCAGAAATGGCCAAAATAAAATACGTGCATGTCAAGGCACGTGCACGCAGAATCTACGAACGGTCAGAAAGCGGCCGTTACATTCTACCCACCTTAGAAATGATTCCGCCCTCGGAATCACTCACACTAATAATAATATTACCCATATAACCTTATACCTGCAACTATCATATCTACTCATAAAGATTTCTAATCCTGTAACCTCGAACAATGTTCCTCAATAATCCATCATAATCCATCTTTTCACTGGACAATGCCACGACTAAACTCACCTCTTAATTCTTAACGATAGACCCATCACTACTGTTCAAATTTCCAACTCCAACTCCTCACCAAAGATTAATAATCATATTCACATACTATACCACTCCACTAAACCTCATTGCTCAAAACAATCTTCTAAACTCTTGATCTCTTTCCAATATTTATCAATCGATGAAAAGGAATTTTTTTTGTCGATCACCAATCTAAGACAACACTTTGTCTATCTTATAACACCTTTCACAAATCAACAATCGTCGTGTCCTCAATACATTCCGTGTCATATCTTCCCATAAATTTATCCGCCAAATAATTGAACTATCAAAAATCGCATCTCCTCCTACTTATTATAATTATTTTCAACTAATATTAAATCCGACAACCTAACCATCCGTTTATCTCGACACGTCGTGTTATTCCCAATGTCTTCTCATGTCAACTTAACAATCAAATCTCGATGCTAATAAAAGCTCTACTCAATCTCATAATCACCCTAACTCCTACCATACTCTGTAGTTACTCCTATCTACCACCCGTCTAAGACTCAAGTCTGATAGTTCTCATCTTCACGCATATAATCTCATTCAACCAGAATTCTACATTGAGTCCGTATCACATCGGTATTATAAATAAGTTTTGGACAGCTCATCTTCTCATCCGAAAGAAATCTATTCCAATATCCTATTGTTCCGAAATCGGTTAATCATCACATCTCTCCCTGAGTCTACCCGCAACAAAAATCCTACCACAATAATAGCTAGTCCCAAAACCATAACAACCATAACAACCATAACATAACATTCCAAAATGGAGAGAGAGAAGAGAAAGGGAAACTTAAAACCAGGGAAATATTTTAAAACATTTGGAAAAACGTGTGGTGTTTCGGTAATGGATGAGGGAGGATAAGTGATTTGTGATCTTGTGAGCTAGTTCCAAAAACTTTAAAGGTTTGGTTCAAAAGAAAACAAAGTTTTGATACAATCACATTCAGTTAAAGTTAAGCTATTCTATAATCGCGAAAAACTACGTCTAAGGAAATTGCCTGCTATGACCCTATTCACATACGTATGAGTACCGTCATTCAAGCAACTTCAAGCATACCATGGTTAACACTGAGTACACATTCAAGACACAAAAGGCAATCATCGGGATCCTAAAGAACACACATTCATACAGGTCTATGCACTCTACCTATGCTCAACCACCACGACGACATCACCTACCAAAGGACCTATTCCTAAACCAGAGACAACGTAGACAACTACAAGGACTAATGTCTACACTAGCTAAAGAAAACAGAAGCCAGGAGTGTAACGAAATGAATCGGAAGGAACGAGTTCAAACAAGGCGAGATAAGGAGGTAGTTGGATGGGTGTGACGAAAATATTCCTCAAAATAATTAGATAGATGGAAAGAGAATTATGTGTAAAATATGATATCATATACTTTTATAATTATAAAAATATGTGGGGAAAGGTGAACGGATCATTATCATTTGGAAAAGAGTTAGATGAAGAAAAAAAAAAGTAGGATGAGGTAGCGATTGGTTTGCAAATGAAAAACAAATAAATAAATAAGTTATACAATTTTTTTTTGTTTTTTGTTTTTTGAAATGTGATCACGATGATCATAGAATTGATATTTATAAAAATTTGAAGTCCCCTTTAGTCTAGGAAAAAGTATGTAAGGTAAGTGGTTAGAAATAAATTTTGTAGTCTAGAAAAATAATAATATATATGTTGAATTATCAAAAGATAACAAGGTTTTAAAAAAAACTAAAATACGGAAGGTACCGGTTAGAAATAATTACTAGATAATAACTTGAAAATCTAAAACTAAGAGAGTTTTATAATCCGAGGAGGAATTTTTTTTAATTTAACCGAAAAGCAAGAAATTTTAATTATATAAGAAAGATTTTTTTTTTTCAAGGAATTGAAACTGGGGAAGGAATTCGAAAAATATAATATAAAAAAAAAATTCTTTAGAAAGATCGGGAGGCTGAATGGAAAAAGATGAACCATGAAAAGCCACGGTGGAATCCTACGGTCATTGACGCAGAAGGGTAATGATCTGAGAGACGCTAGAAGTCAGGGGTCCTAGTTATCGGGTCGTCTAAAGATTAGGATAACTCAGCTCTAAGACTTCCTAATGAGCTAGACTGTAAGCAGGATCTAAGGGAAAAGTTCCTAAGAGAATCGAGGTTACGTTCCGCTGGGCCCGAAGTCGATGGAGCTGGGCGAGCGACTAAACTAAAAGAAGGACTCTAGAAATCTAATACGATCAGAATCAAATGGGGATGCTAAGATAGTCTAGGACGAGGACGACTCGATCTTAACCAAGGCGTCCGACTATCAACCTGGGACGTCTACCTAAGTCTTCCTACTATCTAAGACTGGGAAACTAATTCAGACTTGTACGTGGATATTAAATGAATGCGGTACTCTTATTGTTCCGAACTTTTGCATGGACCTGCATGGGCCACCACTAAAACCTGTCACGCCCCTCTTCCCAAAATGGACGGAAGCGAAACGTGACGAGGCCCGCTTAGGCCAGAGCTTTAGAAGCTCGGACCCAATAAGCGTCTGTAGAGGTACCATTTTAAAAGAATTTCAGGTTCTTGCATTTAATATAGTTCGAAACAACAAAAGTACAGAAAGGAAGTTGCATTCATTAAATAGAGATATAATATCCAACTGGTACAAAGTCTGAAAGAAGCCTAAGCGTGGCAACAAACTATCTAAAAGAAAACTGAAAGTAGTAACATCTGAAAGTGACGACTAAAAGACCTCAAGGTCTGGTCCTTGTCAAGCACGTACTCTGGGTCGACGTCCTCGGCCCCTCGTGCTCCAGTGAGTCTGCCTCGTCCACGAACTCTGGCTGAACACCTGACATACAGCACCCAAGAAAAAGGAACTGTACGTCAGGTAAAGTCTACAAGATGGGTTAGACTTTACTGCAAGTGCACCGAACTTTAAACAACGGTTTACTGGTTGATTAACATGCTGAGGTTCTTTTACAAAACAGTTTACTGGTTGATTAGCATGCTGTGGTTATAACAGGGTAACACAACAGGAAGTAACGTAGCAGGAAAGTAAGACGGGACAAGTAGTAGTCGTAGCGTGTGCTACCAACTACGGGGACTAACCTACAGGTGTCAAGACAAGTCGGGACGTGACGGGACAAGACAGGACAAACAGGACGGGACAAGACAAGACAAGTGTGACACGAAGGGTTCACGCCTTACGGTTCGAGGGGGATCAGACCCTCTTGCCGTGCGCACGCTCAACCCTACCCCAACCCAGGAACTCAGGACAAGAAGTACATGGATCACTTCCGCTAGGGAAGCATCCGAAACGCCCGAAGGCTTTTTGTATAACAGGGATCACTTCCGCAAGGAAAGCATCTGAAACGCCTGAAGGCTTTTTGTGTAACAGGGATCACTTCCGCTAGGAAAGCATCCGAAACGCCCGAAGGCTTTTTGTGTAACAGGGATCACTTCCGCTAGGAAAGCATCCGAAACGCCCGAAGGCTTTTTGTATAACAGGGATCACTTCCGCAAGGAAAGCATCCGAAACGCCCGCAGGCTTTTTGTATCACGGGGATCACTCTCACATGGAGAGCATCAGAAACGCCCGAAGGCTTTTTGTATAACAGTCACGGGGATCACTCTCGTATGGAGAGCATCCGAAACGCCCGAAGGCTTTTTGTGTAACAGGGACAGGACATGACAAGTGTAAGGAATTGTTATTCTAGGGTGTCCACACGCACGCACAAACAAGATAGCCCTACAGTGTCAAAAAGTTGTTATTTGTCGAGCTTAGACTTCGTCGTCAAGTCTAAGTCGTCAGGGGCGTCCCAGACGCTATCATTTCACGTCCGGTTCTCATCACACACAATCTAACAGTTCTACAAACTAGAGCTAAGGCACGGTCAAAACGCAAGTGGTACACTTGCCTGCGGTGGCGAGTGTGTCGTCCGTCCGGGGCGTCTCATCCAGGCGTCTCGCCTGCGGTCGTCCGTCTGAATCAGGTCACGGCGACAGTGTCAGGTCGCGATTTTCCATCAAGTCCTATTAGGGTTTGTGTCTAGGTTGCGGGACTATCCTATTCGTCAAAGTCACGTTTTGATGTTTGTTCAACCTAGATCGACCACTACCCTATGTGCACAGAAAAGTAATTGTCAGATTGTCGATTTCTACAGTGAGCAGCGTTTTACTGGCGCAGAAAATAAATTTAGTTACAGTTGTCCGATTTTAGTTAGGTTTTCAGTTCGCTACAGTGGGGGTTTGCTACGAGTTAGGGGTACCAACCTGAATGATGTCCACGCGTAAATCTGGCGTCAGGTCTGAAAACAGTGGCGGTGCTCGTGTCCCTGACTGCGGGTAGCGCAGTGGAGGTCGTCTCGGAATCGCCTCAGGATTGTGACAGCTGCGGGTAGCGCAGTGAAGAGGGAATCGTCAGGTCCCAGACGGTCGCAAGGGGCGTACTTCATTATCTTATTATTGGTTCTCTTGATGGCCTATGGGTTCTTTTTGACGGATCTCCAACCCATTCTCTTCTTCTCTCATGCCAAGACAAAGCATCTAGAACACAATTGACAAACATCGGTCTTCAGCTTCAAATGATAATGCATCCATTTTTGAAGGAAGAGTACAAGAAAGAAAACATGATTGATAAATAATACAGTAGAGGCATTTTTCCCTTGTAGCTTTGTTCCCTTCATTGACAGTAGGAGGGCATGAAGACAGGTGTGTATCAAGGGATGGAGATATGCTAACGTCGTTTCCATGGCCTCTGGACTTGTTGACCATTGCCTTCCTCTACGCCTTGATGATTTGACCAAAGGTTCCTCCTTTAAGGTGCTTTTCAAGCTCTATCTGGTACTTGGATAGACCTCCGACACCACAACTGCCCCCATAAAATCCACGAGAAAAACATCTTCAATAGGACGATCCATTTAACATAACCAAAAGAGAAAGTTGTCCAAAGAAATAGGACGATGTAGCACTTCCAATCAGTGAGCGAGCAGCCCCTTACCTTCCCTGCGTGTGTCGAGGGGGAGGAGGTGGTACGGCGCTCAGGGAAAGCCACGAGGGTGACGGCGAAAGGAGATGGGGTGCGGTTGCGGAGAGAGCACAGGCGATGCGATCGGAGTAGAGGAGGGAGGCCGCGGATTCGGGGGATCTGCACCGGCGATCGGGCGGTTGGGGCTCGAAGGCGCTGGAGCGGAATCGTGCGGAGGCGGCGGGCTGCGCTGAGAGGGGAAGGCGGCGCTCTGCAGCGACGGATCGGGAACGCGGAAGGCGGCGGCGGCGGATGGGAGTTCACAGCCACGGGCTGCTGTGGTTCGTCGACGGATGCAGGTGTCGGAGCAGCGAGTAGCGGCGGTCGGAGGGGGCTGCGGTAGGCGGCGAAGTGCGGTCGCCGGCGGGAGAGAGGGTGAGGGGAGATCGCGAGTACGACGACGTCGTCGTCGAAAATCGAGGCGGGAACGCTTCACCGTGGAGGGGGACTTGCGGGCTGCGGCGGTGCCTTGCCGTGAGCTCGAGGGAGGAGAGGGGACCGGGTCAGCGGCCGTGAGGAGGCCGGCGGCGAGATTCCGCCGTTGATGTGGGTTATCGGGGAGAGAGAGGGGAAGAAAAATTGGGGATTTGATTGGGGGGCCGGCGGCTGCGGGATTTGTGAATTTAGTTTAGGGTTTGAGTTTTTGTTTTAGGGTTAAAAATAGTATTAATATAATAGGAATAATTGATATCTACCTATTAGGTTATAGCTAGGAGGGGGATTGACAAAGAGGTGAAGGGTGTACAAGTAGGGGGAAAACTAGGGGAGAATAGAAGAATCAGTTTAGGAAATATTTAAAACAGGTTTGATAAGGGATTTAGCCAGATTTGGCTAACGAATTTGAATTTTGAATCTGATCAGGGCAAATCAACGGTCCAGATTTCTCCGAGCGATATCTCTCAAACCGGGCGTCGGAAAAATAATCCGAAAATACCGGGACGATCGTAGAGACGAGACGCACAGATCTATGGAGCCCGATCGTGCGTAACGTCTACCGAGAATTTACGTAAAATTGGAAACGGCGTTTTTGAGTCAAATGACTAAAACGCCCCTATCGTCCAAAGTCGTTTTGCAAGAAAACGAGCAGTGAAAAGACGTTCCCAAATATTACTATAAAATTCTACACCCCAAAACGGTCGCAACAGCATATCACATCACATATGCCGGAGCTCAGAAATGGCCAAAATAAAATACGTGCACGTCAAGGCACGTGCACGCAGAATCTACGAACGGTCGGAAAGCGGCCGTTACACCTCATTGTGGAGATTCGTCGTGCGATGACTTGGGCATTGATCATACGAGCCTAGATTGACTGGACTGATCTTGAGGTCGTAACAATAGGTATACTGGGGTAGGTGACCCAATTGAACACCTTGAGACGTACATCGAGTACATGGAGTCAAAGGGTCATTCTGCAGACCTAAAGTGCAGGGCCTTCCCAAGCTGACTAACTAGGGTGGCCCGACTGTGGTTTTAAAACTTCCTAAGGGGTCGGTCAACTCTTTCACCAATCTCTGCAAGAGGTTCCTCTCCCACTTCATTGCCTAAAAAGTGACAAAGTGATACACAAGGTCCCTGGATTCCACCAAGCAAAGGCCAGATGAGTCTAATAGGGCTTTCCTGGTTCGCTTCAACAGAGCCAACATGAGATAGACGTTTGCCCTGATGACATCGACGAGATGGCACTTTAGTCAGGCATTCAGGACGGGTCTGATCGGAAGTTCGAGATCTGCAAGCAGCGGTCTCAGACCTTCGCTGACCTGGTAAGCCGGATCAACATATTCATCGCAATAGAGGAGGCATGTGTTCAGTTCATGACAGGCCAAGGGTCCTCTAGGGAGAGATCCGACCTCGATCATGATGCCTCCTACTAGCGTCCCAAATTGGAGAGGTGCATAGTGTAGGAAGACGTATGCCCTTGAGGCATTTATCCTAAGATAATCATCTCGTTCTAATAATTATATAGTATTAATTGTCCTAAGTATGAATTCGTAGTATCATATACTTAGATAATTTCCTTAGAGTTAAAGTCAGGTCATTATATATCCAGATGTAGATCTCGATTATTAGAGGTTAGTGACCGATTAGAAACTTAAGTCTTAAACGGTTCATGGACATAGATGTGTCGAGAATAGGATATCGACACATCGGTTAGACCATTGTGTCTTTGTCTTACCTTAAGATAATGATGATCTCATAGTCATTCGACTTGGCGAAGTTGGAGACGAGACACAAGTGCTCATTAGAGAATGAGTTCACTGAGCGACCAACTTAGAGTTATTAAATGGTTAAGCTTTAACTAGACTGTCAATAATAACTCTAGAGTGATGATAAGCTAGCTGGTCCTTAAGACCTGAAGTCATCAATACGAACCTGTGAATGGATAGTGTCACATAGATCTATGATCTAGCTTCGAGGCTCGGCCTACTGAAAGATATTAGGTTGGGTGACACCTGAAGCTCATGAGGGAAGTAGATGACTAAGATGGGATTCTTCTCTTCTGTTAAAGGGAAGTTAGTGTCACTGGATCAGTACGGTCTTTGTATTAATCCTCAACCAGGGTACGTTGTAGGATGTATAACGTGAATACAACAAGGACAGCTGTATACTAACCGATGCTGGCTAGTGGGGTTGACGGTAAACCATACCCTAAGCCATGCAGAGACACAGTCTTGACGAAGGGACTAAAACTGTGGAATTCATCACTGACATAGTCAGAGTGATCCCAACGACACGTTCATCATTGGGTCGATCATGTAAGTACAATTCTGAAACAGGGATGACACCTGCTGCTCGTGGTTACCGTCGTCTAGGGGTTTCGATCCCCAACCTGTAGTAGGGTCAGGCTGTAGGGTCTCACACCGAGTAGTATCCATGTCTTAGTAATAGAAAGAATGTTAAGAGGAATTCATTCGATGAAATGGAATAATTAAGTCCATAAGTTAGTTGCGTGTTCAAGTTTAATAGGGGACAAATTTTGCATGTGATGCAAACTAGATTAAATTTTTCGTGAATTGTTCACGATAATATTTAGTGGAATAAACACATTGGAAAGGTTACCTGGATGACGGGATCATCCCGGCCTAAACGCAGGTTCAAACCGCATCAAAAACGGAGCTCAAATGAGCCCAGAAAGTCGAAAACAGAAGAGAAGCACCAAAGTGGGTCAGACACACTTTGGGGGAGACAAACCCACAAGGGAGGTAGGCAGACCCGCTTCCGAAGCGGGGCCTGCTCACTAAGGCGGGTGGGTGCGCCTACTTTAGAAGTAGGCGGCACGCTCCTGGCGCACCCGCAAGCTTAGCGGGCGTGCCCGCAAGCTTAGCGGGCGCGCCCACAACTTAAGTTGTTTTTGCTAGGGGTTTTTGAAACCCTTGATGGCTACGAAAGTGTGACTTTTTGCCCAACTTTGGGCAATTGTTTGAGGGGTCAAACAAAGTCGGAATTCATCGCCGTTCGTTCCTACGTGTTCACCGTTCGTTCCTACGTGTTCACCATTCGAAGCTCTTCGAAATGATAATTTGTATCGTCTCTAAAGCTCAATAGTGAGGGAGAATTAATTGGTTGAATTTGCCTTTGTGAAAGCCTTACTAACTTCATTAACTCAATTAAAATATCTTTTTAATTTAAGTTTGTCCTACATTGCTCGTGATGAAAAGGGAGGAGCCGACTCCCTATATAAATTGGGGTGCCCCCCTCTTCGTTGAAAAACACACCAAGTGAACGATTCGAGAAGCTCCTGACTTTTGAGCACGCTCGATCGTAGACTTAAAAATTCCTCTCCTCTTTTTCTTCCAATCCTCCCGTCGGGTCCTAGCAAGACTACGAGGAGATTTGGATCGGATCCAGACGTCTTTGACACGGGTCTGCTCAAGTGAAACTTTCTTCGACAAGTGATCGGCTCAGAGGCGGCTCAGGTAGATCGGTTCAAAGGCGCAAGGCGGCTCGGCTACAAGGAGCGTAAGAAAGTGGTGCTGTACATCTTGACTGTCCCAAGGCCAAGATTCCACGGGTATGTTAGTTAGTAGTTTTTAAGAATAATTTTAATAATGTCGCAGTAGGCTAGATCCCTCTTGGGGGTGGTCAGATCCACCCCAAGTCGGCATAGATCTTGGCGAGATCTTGGCGAGCCTTAGGGTTCGCTAAAATGTTTAGCAAGTTTATGTTTTTCCGCTGTGCGTGTTTTCACCTCTGTTGTCCGTTCGACGTAGGATGGGCACAGATCTGAGCCATAAGGGTCTGCCAAAACCCTTCAGTGGTATCAGAGCCTAGGTTTGCATGATCTTAAACTGCGATGTTATTTTAATTATTAAAATTGCTCACTTTATGTCATAATGATTTTAAATTTATTTGATAACGTTAAAATAAGTATGAACCCTTCTTTAAATGTTTTAAAAAATTGTTTTAATAGCATGGAAATTTTAAGAGACATTTTAACTTTTATGTGATAAAGTTTATATTAGCATCTTATGATTAAATGCCTTTAAAAATTATTTTATGAGATAAAATACTTTTAGTAAGCATTCAAAATGTTTTAATGATTCTAAATACGAAGGTTTAATATTACAAATTATTTGAAGATTTTTATGAAACCGACATTTTATTAGATAAAATGTTTTAAGTTTTTAAAATCAAATCCTTTTAATTTAAGTGTTAAATTTTAATTAGAGCATGTTAATTATTTATTTGATAGATATTTTAACTTGCATGTTCTATTTTAATGTCACATAGTTGAACCTTATTTTTATGCGATAAAATTAGTTGTTTGTTGATTAATGGACATGATGAATTATTTAATTATTCATGAACCCCTTTGGTTAGCCATTAATTCATTAAATATTTATAAGATGAAATTTTAAAATGTGACATGCTATGTTTTTAATGAACACTTACAACATTTAAACCTAATTTCCGATTAGGGTAGTCCTCTTTAATTGACGATTATTATTTTAATCGTTTCAATAATAATTCTCTTTTAATGATTACTATTTCAAATGTTGTAATTAATTTATTAAAATCCTAATATAGATTAGGGTAGCACGATGAACGAACATACCTTATAGTTGATATGGATCTAATAAAAGCTATTAAACAAATCCATAAAATTTCGAATTTTAAGGATCCACTAGTTGATAAGGATTAACTAGTATTAATAAAAGCTTTTTAGTTGATGGACGAACATAAGATTGATAAGTCTCCTTCAATGGATCATGATGTCGGTCAATGTGCTTGGCTAAATTTGCTGGATCACCCTAGCTAGACTAGGTGTTAAGTGGTTCTGGCTTAGTCAATTTCCTGGACGCGTCCGCTGGACCGCAAGGAGTCGAATCATTACTATATAAGTCCATCGACTATACCTAAGTCAAATACGATAATAATCTTGCATAACCCTCCTTGTTTTAGGAGTTGGTAACTGTATGACCCATGTTCCAGTTGTTGAGCTACACTCAAGCTGTGACATGACAACCTTATAGAAACCGACTTCTTAAATACATATGACGAGATCTTGACTTGACCCAAACCGTCGTATCGTGAATACATCGAGCACCGGGGTAGGTTGAGCCATTGATGTAGTCTAGACTTAAACCCAAACCGTCTTGTCGTGAATACACTGAGCGTCGACGTAAGTTGAGCCATTGATGTAAGTTTAGTCCTGACCCAAAGTGACGTGTCGTGAATACACCGAGCGGCAGCGTAAGTCAGGCTGGACGCGAAAATAAGGGTCTGACTAGGCTAGTCATTGTGATTTGGATGAGCACACTCATGATCATAAATGACTATGGGTAAAACTTATAGGAAAGCATATTTTATATGATTGATGAAGAGTTCGTCTACCGACTGCAGAGTCGGACAACTTGTTGAGCTACACTCAAGGTTGTCAGACTCGGGGTAGTCGGATCCCTCTCCCACAAATATTTTAATATAATAAATTGTTTATTATTGTGGCTTTAATTCTTAAAATTAGTGGGAGAATATAGTTTAATAAAAACCATTTAAACTGTACAATAAACATATGCTAATTAGATATCTATTTAAATGCAGAATGGAGTCGGGTCTGAAGTACATGATTGAAAAGAACATGCTTGACGTGACTAACTATAAAGATTGGTGAAGGAATATTAAGTTTGTCCTCTCATTAGCTGGGATAAGATACGTGCTGCTCGAGGACGCTCCGAACAAGTCTGACGTAGATGCAACTCACGAAGAAAAGGAAGTCTATAAGTAGTACCAGAGGGATGCCGAGAAGGCTAGGTGCCTTACTCTGGCTTCAATGAACAACGACCTGCAAAGGAAGCACGGACATTTAGATGTTCAAAGCATGCTTCTGAATGCAGAGGAGTTGTATGGCAAGCGGTCAAGAGCTGCCAAGTTTGAAGCCATGAGCAACTTTTGGGGAACTAAGATGGAGAGAGGCCCCGTGCAAGATCATGTCATTAAGATGATCGGGTACGTGGAAGATGCTGCCCAGTTGGGTTTTGTCCTCGATAATGAGATGACCGTGGACATCATCCTAAAATCTTTAACCCCAGACTTCAAACAATTCATTACTGGTTTCATCATAAACAATATTGAAACAGATCTTCCTAGTCTCCTCAACATGCTTAGGCAGTTTGAGGAGATCGAGAAGAAACCGACTGTGTTGGTTGTTGGCTCTGCTTCTTCACACCAGCCGAAAGGCAAAGGTAAGAAAAGGCAGGTTCCACAACCAGCCAAGGTGAAGAAGGGGAAGAAGACAAAGGTGGCTCCATTGAAATCCAAATGTTTTCACTGCCACAAGATCGGCCACTGGAAGAGGAACTGCAAGGTGTACCTTGCAGAAAAGAAAAAGGGCCATACTGATGCCTCTACCTCAGGTACACAATTCCTTTTTTAATAACGCTTAAAATTTCCATAAATGCTTTGTTACATGGTATGAGATACTAAGACATCTGTGTATTGTATATAGATGGCTGATAGCAAAGCAGAGGATGGAAGAAGCTCCATGGATGGTCGGCATCGGAGTAATGGTTGCTGCTTGGGCCGTACAAGGACTTCGAGAGATATGATGAAGAAGTAATCGATATTTTTCTTATTTTGAATAAAATGTATCGATGCTTGGTTTAAAACAATGATTGCGTGTTAATCACTCAATGTTTATGTCACGACCCGCTTCCCTAAAATGGAGGCGAGACGTGAGAAGGTCCGCTCAAGCGTGGAGCTGTGAAGCCTCACGCCTGATAAGCGTAAATTTAGTATAAGCAGGTCCCTATAATTGCAAACGAAACAACAACAACAATAATAATAATATGAGACGGATATAAAATACCAATCCCACAGTTTGTCCACAAAATATTCAACATCACAGAAAAGCCACCAGGCTAAAAGAAAGAGTCTAAAGGCCCAGAACAAGGCCAAACAAAAGACAAATATAACAGAGTATCAAACTAGGTGCCACGCACAGACAACCCAAAAGATCTAACAAAACTAGATGTGGACACTAAGACTGATCTCCAGTGTCTACGAAGTCCTCGTCCAACACGGGCGCAAGCTCGGCGTCTGCAAACACCTCACCCTCAGCAAGTAACTCGGGCTCAAGGTCTAACATGCGTCACCCAAAAGAGAAAGGGGCACATGTCAGCAAGTCTGAAAGACTTGAGCAAGGAAACTGAAGTAACTAACAACCTAGCACTTATATAATATTAAGCAATGACATGGCAGTTAAGTATGATGCAACAGTTTAAAGGAAGAGACAAGCACGCACGATGTAGCAAAAGCTACCAAATCACTAATTCACGAATCACTTATCACTATTTTCACTTATCACTGTTATCATTGAAACACTAGAGATTTCGCCTGCTGGCCGGAGTGGCGGATCAGGCCAACTCGGGGCTCAGGTGGCCGCTTATCTCTTACCCCACCCATATGTGTCGAGCGTTGGGATTTCCAACTCACTGAGCTCGCTTCTGGATCACGAGCCAGGAAGTGTATTTGGCATAGGGGTGCACCTAGCCGGTATCCGAGCGTTGGGGTTTCCAACTACAGGGCTCGCTTCTGGAACACGAGCCAGGAATATAATGTTGTAGCGTGTGCTACGCAATCACGATAAATAATCACTATGTAATGACATGAACAGATATTTGCGTACCGTTAATTGAAATTAAACGTGACATACAAGCATGATGTAGGTGACGGACCAAGCTTCGTTGTCAAGCTAGGTCAATGGCGTCTAGACGGCTATCCTTTCACCGTCTAGTCTCTTTTATGCTAAAGCAAGGGAAATGGCCTAAGACATGGCCTAAATCAAGGGATGCAAGTTTCACTTGCCTGATACCGGGGTTGACGAGCAATGAAGATCGTCACAAGCTAAATACGGAATAGATCGCTGTTATGGCAAAACAATCATTAGAACAATGATTCTAAATCGATTTCTTATTAGAATCCTAACTTTCTAATAATCCATTTTATTAGGGTTTCACACATGTCAATGGGGGTTATGCTAAAACTAAAGGAATCGAGTATTACCGTGAAGAGGCGGAGGATCGATGCCGAGCAACCACGGCAACGGAAGAACGATCCGGCTCAGATCTGGAAATGAGGGAAAAATCTGGAGAAATGGGTTTGGAGGTGGATTTTAGGGGTTTGATGAGGGTTTGGGGAAGATGAGAGATGGGTTGTGACAAGGGAGGGTTTGGATGATGGAGGATGAGCTTGGGATGAAGGAATAATGGCTTGAGGGAGATGGGGGCTCAAGGGGGAGAAATTAGGGTTTTGGGTCGAGTGGAGGAAGAAGAAAACGTTTGGGAGGGGTATTTATAGGATGGGCTGGCGGCTGCCCAGAAATTATGGTTTTAACACAGATTAGTCGGTCAAAGAGCAACCACTGACCGACTAGTTTGACATCTAGTCGGTCGGTCAACCAACGCAGACCGACTAAGTGTAAACAGTAACTTCTGAACGAAAATAGGATTTAGATTTAGTCGGTCGAAGAACAAATACTGACCGACTAGTTTGACATCTAGTCGGTCGATGAACGTTCTTAGACCGACTAAGAGTGAACAATATTGATACCAAAAATTGGTTGAAGAGTTAGTCGGTTAAAGAAGCATTGCTGACCGACTAGTTTGCAACCTAGTCGGTCAACCAACGTTCTTAGACCGACTAACGATAAACAGTAACTCCTGAATAGTTTAGAAAGCCAACTAGTCGGTTCAAGAAGGATTGTCGACCGACTGGATCGTCATCTAGTCGGTCGGTGCCCCTTCTTACACCGGCTAATAAGCACCAAAAGTTCCGATACGGAGCGCGGAGCTCCGGGATCGATTCCTAAGACTCCTAGGCTTGATCTAATAGTAAGATACGACCGTTATGAAGCCCGTCACGAATGACTTACTCCGAAATCGACGATCCTAAGGAAGAAACGAGAAAACACGACGAAACGATCGAAAATGAAAGTTACGGAGACGAAAACCACACATGAGAAGAAATTCCACCAAAACATATATTATAATATAATAAATCTAGATACATGAAAACCAGTCGTTACATCCTCCCCAACTTAAGAAAAATTCCGTCCTCGAAATTTCCAAACACTCACGTGTCCGGAAACAAAAGTGGGAAACGCTCTCGCATCTCATCTTCTCTCTCCCAAGTAGACTCTCCCGGCGAACCGTGCCGCCACATCACTCTAACAAGATCGACGACCTTGTTTTGAAGTGACTTCTGACGCCTGTCCAGAATCTGCACTGGATGCTGGTCATACGTCAAATCTGGGCGAACGACGATCTCTGAGAAATCCACGGCATGAGACGGATCGCTGATGTATCGACGAAGCTGCGACACATGGAAAACATCATGGACTCCTTCCAAAGATGGCGGTAAGGCTAAGCGATAAGCTACTTCATCGACCCTCTCCAAAACATCAAATGGTCCAATGTATCGCGGGCTCAACTTCCCTCGCTTCCCAAAACGAATCACCCCACGATTCGGGGAAATCCTCAGAAACACATGATCGCCCGGCTGAAACTCCAAAGGACGACGATTAGCATCCGCCCAATGCTTAAAACGGTCCTGAGCAATCCTCAACCTCTCCTGAATATTCCTGACGATATCCACGGCCTCCACGATCATCTCAGGTCCCAACAACTCCCGATCACCAACGTCATCCCAACTCAATGGTGATCGACAATTCCTCCCATAAAGAGCGGCGAAAGGCGCCATGCCAATACTCGCCTGGAAGCTGTTGTTGTAAGAAAACTTCACCAAATGTAGATGGTCCTCCCACGAACCCTTGAAATCCAACATGCACGCTCTCAGCATGTCCTCCAAAATCTGAATCGTCCTCTCGGACTGGCCATCCGTCTGCGGATGGTACGCCGTGCTGAAACTCAGACGCGTACCCAAGCTCTTCTGCAAACTCTGCCAGAACTGAGATGTGAATCTCGTGTCTCTGTCCGACACGATACTCACGGGGACTCCGTGAAGTCGCACGACCTCCTGCACGATTCACGTTACATCACTATCCAAACTAGGAAAAGGACATAAAACGGAGAGTAAAAGAATTTTACCTCCATATATCTCCTTGCTAGCGCCTCAGTGGACTGTCCCACTCAGAATGGAATAAAGTGTGCGGATTTGGTCAATCGATCTACGATCACCCAAATCGCGTCATTCTGCTTCGGACTCCGAGGTAGTCCAGTCACGAAATCCATAGTGATGTGTTGCCACTTCCACTCCGGAATCGGAAGCGGTTGTAGCAACCCGGCCGTACGCTGATGCTCCGCCTTCACTTGCTGGTAAACCAAGCACTTGGCCACACTCCGAGCCACACTCCTTTTCATGCCATACCACCAATAATTCAGACGAAGATCCTGATACATCTTGGTGCCACCAGGATGCACAGAATACGGCGAACTGTGCGCCTCCACCATCAACTCCTCTCTAATATCCCCAGCTGGCACACACAACCTGGCTCCAAATCTCAGCGAGCCATCCTCATGAATCAAAAATTCAGTCCGCAGACCTGCTTCCACCTGCCCTCAGATCCTTACCAATTTCGGATCTCCGGCCTGACTCGCCTTAATCCGATCCACGATCGTCGACTGTACCTGCATGTACATCAATGATGAATCCTTCCCAGGAAGGACAATCTCCACACCAGACTCGCAAAAATCCAGCTGCAATCTCCACTGCGAGGTCAACATCATCACCACGGGAAGCCTACTCAAAGCATCTGGAACCACATTCACCTTGCCAGGGTGATACTGCAACTCAATCTCATAATCCGCCATAAGCTCCAACCATCGACGCTGTCGCATGTTTAGCTCCTTCTGAGTAAAAATATACTTCAAGCTTTTGTGATCGGTGAAGATTTTCACTTTCTCACTCAGCAAGAAGTGCCTCCAAATCTTAAGAGCAAACACAACGGCAGCCAACTCCAAATCATGCGTCGGGTAATTCTTCTCATGAACCTTGAGCTGACGAGATGCATACGCCACAACGTGCCCGTGCTGATGCAACACACAACCGAGACCCTTGCCAGAAGCATCGTAAAAGATCTCAAATCCACCGCTGCGATCAGGCACAACAAGAATAGGGGCAGTCGTCAAACGCTCTCTCAGAACATCAAAAGCACTCTCACAATCACCCGACCAAACAAAAGGTACATCCTTCCATGTCAACCTGGTCATCGGCTCGGCAATACGAGAAAAGTCCTTAATGAAACGACGATAATATCCCGCCAAACCAAGGAAACTCCGAATCTCAGACACAGACGACGGAACAGGCCACTCTCTGATGACCCTAATTTTCTCGGGATCCACAGAAATACCATCTCCAGTCACCACATGCCCCAGAAAAGCAACTCTATCCAGCCAAAACTCGCACTTCGAAAACTTAGCATACAACCGATGCTTCCTCAAAATCTCCAACACCGTCCTCAAGTGCGAGGCATGCTCTTCCTCCGACTTCGAATAGATCAGAATGTCGTCAATAAAGATAACGACAAACTTATCCAAAAAGTCGTAGAAAATCAGGTTCATCAGATTCATGAAAACTGCGGGCGCGTTAGTTACGCCGAAAGGCATAACCACAAACTCATAGTGTCCATACTTCGTCCTGAACGCTGTCTTCGGAACATCTCCCTTCTTCACCTTCAACTGATGGTAACCACTCCTCAAATCCAATTTAGAAAACACCCTCGAACCTCCAAGCTGATCAAAAATATCATCGATGCGAGGCAACAGGTATTTATTCTTGATGGTCACCGCATTCAACTCCCGATAGTCCACGCACATACGACGCGAACCATCCTTCTTCTTTACCAACAACACCGGTGCTCCCCACGGAGACACACTAGGATTGATATAACCCTTCTACAAAAGCTCATCCAACTGCTTCCGCAACTCTTCCAATTCTGCAGGTGCCATACGATACGGCGCCTTCGAAATCGGCTGCGCTCCTGGGACAAGATCAATAGAAAATTCTAGAGCTCGATCAGGTGGCAAACCAGACATCTCCTCGGGGAAGACGTCGCCAAAATCTCGCACCACAGCTGGCCACCCCATCTCCATCTGCATAGCCACAACTCCCACCGGCTTGGCCCAAAATCTGACAGGACCAAGCGAACTGCTACCACGACTGAACTCAAATACTGGATGTCCGGGAATCTCGAACAACACCTTCTTCCTCCTGCAGTCGATCGTAGCATAGAAGCTCGCAAGCCAATCCATCCCAAAGACCGCATCGTAGTTGGTGATGTTGTGGACAATAAAATCAGCATAAAGCTCATGTCCACAAACCACCACGGAGCAAGGACTGCACCCACGATGCATCGTGTCTACTCCATTCCCTGTAACGATGTTCCAACTCTTGGAGAGAGGGGACGTCGACAAGGAATGCTTCTCCACGAAGCTCTGGGCCAAAATACACATCGACGCACCTGAGTCAAAGAGGACTCGGGCAGGGAACGTGCAAACCAAAACCACACCTAACAAACAGTCTAATCAATCAAATCTTACTCTAGCAACATTCATACACATGCAACCAACATAATTTAACAATCAACTAATTTAGGAAGGAACAACTAGATCGAAAGTTACCTGCAATGACCTCATCCATGGCCAAAACCTCCTCCTCGGTCATCAGAAATGCCTGCCTCCTTGGCGGAACAGCCTGCCGAAAAGCATGCCCTTGCGGAACAAGGGGTACCCCACGACCAGCGGGCACCGGGGCTCTCTGCTGCAACGGCGGGGCAGCAATATGTGTCCTCCAAGGTTGCTTCAACTTCGGGCACTCCCTGAGAGCATGGGCGGGATCTCCACAGGCAATACATTGCCCCAAGAACATCCTACACGATTCCTTGATATGGCCCTCCTTGCCACAGAAATGGCAAGTCCTCCGAACAGGCCCTACTGGCCTCTTAAACTGAACAGGCTGGTTCGGCCTGAATCCAGGTCTAACCACAGCTCTCGCCTGTTCCACAGGCCTCTTCCCAGCACCAACAATAGACCCCCTCCTCTGGTTCACGAGCAGCTCCTGCCTCTTGGCTGCTACTAAAACCTTCTGATAAGATTCCCGGTCAGAAGAGGTCACAAAACTCTGGAGCTCCGAAGCAAGTCCCTGTAGGAACCTCTGAGCTCTCTCCTCAGCGTCCTGCACCATCTTCGGTGCAAACCGACTCAGTCTCATGAACTCTTGGTGATATCGGTCCACCGACGAGCTTCCTTGCTTCAAATCGATAAAACGCTGCAGCATCTCTTCCCTGGCAGCTTTCGGGAAGAACTCACCATCAAATCTGGCCTTGAAGGTAGCCCAGACGATCGGCTCTTCCAACATCTTCTCTTCAGCATCCCACCAATTCCTGGCGTTATCCCTCAGCTGGCGCTTCGCCAAGTCAACCCAACTAACTTCGTTGACCTTGGACATCTTCAGATTGTCCTCGATATTCCTCATCCATTCATCAGCAGCTAGTGGACCTTCGGTTCCATCAAAATATGCAGGACCCAGCTCTCTGAACTGCTTCGCCCTGGGCTCAGGGCGAGGGGCTTCCACCACCCGAGCAGCTCGAGCCACCAGAGCATTCTGTACCTACAGAAGCACACCCTGCTGAACCTGCATCATCTGCAACATCATCCGCATCATCTCTCCATTAGTGGGCTCCCGCTCAGGCTCCTCGGTATGAGGGGGCGCACCACTACCACCACCACGGGTGATTCGCCTTCCTGCCATCTAATGACACAGAAAACGAACAATTAGACTCATATCTTAGGGCTCAGATGTCGAACTTATTTGTTGGACAACTTTGTATTATTATCGTTATCTCGATAATTGCAGTTACAGAAGAACCTGCATGGGCCACCACTAAAACCTGTCACGACCCGCTTCCCTAAAATGGAGGCGAGACGTGAGAAGGTCCGCTCAAGCGTGGAGCTGTGAAGCCTCACGCCTGATAAGCGTAAATTTAGTATAAGCAGGTCCCTGTAATTGCAAACGAAACAACAACAACAATAATAATAATATGAGACGGATATAAAATACCAATCCCACAGTTTGTCCACAAAATATTCAACATCCAGAAAAGCCATCAGGCTAAAAGAAAGAGTCTAAAGGCCCAGAACAAGGCCAAACAAAAGACAAATATAACAGAGTATCAAACTAGGTGCCACGCACCGACAACCCAAAAGATCTAACAAAACTAGACGTGGACACTAAGACTGATCTCCAGTGTCTACGAAGTCCTCGTCCAACACGAGCGCAAGCTCGGTGTCCGCAAACACCTCACCCTCAGTAAGTAACTCGGGCTCAAGGTCTAACATGCGTCACCCAAAAGAGAAAGGGGCACATGTCAGCAAGTCTGAAAGACTTGAGCAAGGAAACTGAAGTAACTAACAACCTAGCACTTATATAATATTAAGCAATGACATGGCAGTTAAGTATGATGCAACAGTTTAAAGGAAGAGACAAGCACGCACGATGTAGCAAAAGCTACCAAATCACTAATTCACGAATCACTTATCACTATTTTCACTTATCACTGTTATCATTGAAACACTAGAGATTTCGCCTGCTGGCCGGAGTGGCGGATCAGGCCAACTCGGGGCTCAGGTGGCCGCTTATCTCTTACCCCACCCATATGTTTCGAGCGTTGGGATTTCCAACTCACTGAGCTCGCTTCTGGATCACGAGCCAGGAAGTGTATTTGGCATAGGGGTGCACCTAGCCGGTATCCGAGCGTTGGGGTTTCCAACTACAGGGCTCGCTTCTGGAACACGAGCCAGGAATATAATGTTGTAGCGTGTGCTACGCAATCACGATAAATAATCACTATGCAATGACATGAACAGATATTTGCGTACCGTTAATTGAAATTAAACGTGACATACACGCATGATGCAGGTGACGGACCAAGCTTCGTTGTCAAGCTAGGTAAATGGCGTCTAGACGGCTATCCTTTCACCGTCTAGTCTCTTTTACGCTAAAGCAAGGGAAATGGCCTAAGACATGGCCTAAATCAAGGGATGCAAGTTTCACTTGCCTGATACCGGGGTTGACGAGCAATGAAGATCGTCACAAGCTAAATACGGAATAGATCGCTGTTATGGCAAAACAATCATTAGAACAATGATTCTAAATCGATTTCTTATTAGAATCCTAACTTTCTAATAATCCATTTTATTAGGGTTTCACACATGTCAATGGGGGTTATGCTAAAACTAAAGGAATCGAGTATTACCGTGAAGAGGCGGAGGATCGATGCCGAGCAACCACGGCAATAGAAGAACGATCCGGCTCAGATCTAGAAATGAGGGAAAAATCTGGAGAAATGGGTTTGGAGGTGGATTTTAGGGGTTTGATGAGGGTTTGGGGAAGATGAGAGATGGGTTGTGACAAGGGAGGGTTTGGATGATGGAGGATGAGCTTGGGATGAAGGAATAATGGCTTGAGGGAGATGGGGGCTCAAGGGGGAGAAATTAGGGTTTTGGGTCGAGTGGAGGAAGAAGAAAACATTTGGGAGGGGTATTTATAGGATGGGCTGGCGGCTGCCCAGAAATTATGGTTTTAACACAGATTAGTCGGTCAAAGAGCAACCACTGACCGACTAGTTTGACATCTAGTCGGTCGGTCAACCAACGCAGACCGACTAAGTGTAAACAGTAACTTCTGAACGAAAGTAGGATTTAGATTTGGTCGGTCGAAGAACAAATACTGACCGACTAGTTTGACATCTAGTCGGTCGATGAACGTTCTTAGACCGACTAAGAGTGAACAATATTGATACCAAAAATTGGTTGAAGAGTTAGTCGGTTAAAGAAGCATTGCTGACCGACTAGTTTGCAACCTAGTCGGTCAACCAACGTTCTTAGACCGACTAACGATAAACAGTAACTCCTGAATAGTTTAGAAAGCCAACTAGTCGGTTCAAGAAGGATTGCCGACCGACTGGATCGTCATCTAGTCGGTCGGTGCCCCTTCTTACACCGGCTAATAAGCACCAAAAGTTCCGATACGGAGCGCGGAGCTCCGGGATCGATTCCTAAGACTCCTAGGCTTGATCTAATAGTAAGATACGACCGTTATGAAGCCCGTCACGAATGACTTACTCTGAAATCGATGATCCTAAGGAAGAAACGAGAAAACACGACGAAACGATCGAAAATGAAAGTTACGGAGACGAAAACCACACATGAGAAGAAATTCCACCAAAACATATATTATAATATAATAAATCCAGATACATGAAAACCAGTCGTTACAGTTTATATTTGATAAACAAGTTTGATTCAATGTTATTGAATCCAATGTTGAAATATATCTTGAAAATGTGCTTTGATAAAATTGCGATTTATTGTGAATGTCTAATTGTTGTGGATTAGACTGTCTGTGTTGGTATGCATAAATTCTTGAGTTGTCATGCAGAGCTTCTGACTCAATTTGATTGTTTTAGATTTGACGATATATTATAGCCAATCAATAATTACATGTAGGTTCCAGGAGCGTAAAATTGGATATGATCCAAATTATATGCAAGTTAAGATTAATTGTCAATTAAACTACATTTGATACTTTAAAAGAAAAAGATTAAATGTAGTAAAAGGAAAGTACAGTGTTGGATGTTTGACTAGTAAGTCAACATCAAGACTCCTATAAACGGGTCTTGATATGACTCATTCGTCAAATCCACCTGACACTCGTATATTCCTATTCAGCCCTTATGAAATGGTTATACTTACTAAATAGTCTAAATATGATTTAGATACTTTAGTAAAAGTATTTAACCAGATAGTTCTCAAAGTCAGTGGGAGCTGGTATATAACTTAGTTCCGTCCCGAACTAAGTAAAAGTTTTCCAACTTATTAAATCGTCTATATGCGACATTAAATCAAAATAGTTTTGATTGTGTCAAGCATATATAGACTTCTGGTGTCACTTATGTGCCAGACATAATTGACACAAAAATAATTGGAATGAGCCATGACTGACTTATAGAAACGACATATTGTATGAGCTAAATTAGTAGCCATACAAAAGGAAAAATTGTTGGATAGGATCCAAAGCAATTTCAAAGGATCAACCTGGTGTGATCAAATGATGTATATATAAGACTCCATTAAAAGGTACAATAGATTCACGTTAGCGGATCCATGCTTAGGTTTGACATATGAATGTCCAGTGTGACTGATATGCTATAGCGGTATAAGATACAGAGATAAATAACCTAAGTGCAAGTGGGAGATGTAGGAAGACGTATGCCCTTGAGGCATTTATCCTAAGATAATCATTTCGTTCTAATAATTATATGGTATTAATTGTCCTAAGTATGAATTCATAGGATCATATACTTAGATAATTTCCTTAGACTTAAAGTCAGGTCATTACGTATCCAGATGTAGATCTCGCTTATGAGAAGTTAGTGACCGATTAGAAACTTAAGTCTTAAACGGTTCATGGTCATAGATGTGTTGAGAATAGGATATCGACACATCGGTTAGACCATTTTATCTTTGTCTTACCTTAGGGTAATGATGATCTCATAGTCATTCGACTTGGCGAAGTCGGAGACGAGACACAGGTGCTTATAAGAGAATGAGTTCACTGAATGACCAATTTAGAGTTATTAAATGGTTAAGCTTTAATTAGACTGTGAATAATAACTCTAGAGTGATGATAGGCTAGCTGGTCCTTAAGACCCGAAGTCATCAGTACGAACTGTGAATGGATAGTGTCACTTAGATCTATGATCTAGCTTCGAGGCTCGGCCTGCTGAAAGATCTTAGGTTGGGTGACACCTGAAGCTCACGAGGGAAGTAAATGACTAAGATTGGATTCGTCTCTTCCGTTAAAGGGAAGTTAGTGTCACTGGATCATTACGGTCTTTGTATTAATCCTCGACCAGGGTATGTTGTAGGATGTATAACGTGAATACAATAATGACCGACGTATACTGACCGATGCTGGCTAGTGGGGTTTACAATAAACCATACCCAGGCCATGCAGAGACAAGTCTTGATGAAGGGACTAAAACTGTGGAATTCATCACTAACACAGTCAGAGTGATCCCAACGATATGTTCATCATTGGGTCGATCACATAAGTACGATTCTGAAAAGGGACGGTGCCTGCTGCTCGTGGTTACCGTCGTCTAGGGGTTTCGATCCCCAACCTGTAGTAGGGTCAGACTGTATGGTCTCACACCGAGTAGTATCCATGTCTTAGTAATATGAAGAACGTTAAGTGGAATTCATTCGATGAAATGGAATAATTAAGTCCACAAGTTAGTTTGGAGTTCAAGTTTAATAGGGGACAAATTTTGCATGTGATGTAAACTAGATTAAATTTTTCGTGAATTTTTTAAGACAATAATTAACGGAATAAACGCATTGGAAAGGTTACCTAGATAACGGGATCTTTTCGCTCTAAACGCAGGTTCAAACCGCATCAAAAACGGAGCTCAAATGAGCCCAAAAAGTCGAAAACAGCAGAGAAGCGCCAAAGTGGGTCAGACCCACTTTAGGGGAGACAAACCCGCAAGGAAACAGGCGCACCCGCTTCCGAAGTGGGGCCTGCCCGCTAAGGTGGGCAGGCGCACCCGCTTAAGAAGCGGGCACACCCGCTGTCGCCAGCAGGCGCCAGCCCGCTTGGCGGGCTGGGGCGCCCACTCGGGCAGCGGGCACCAGCCCGCTTGGCAGGCTGGAGCGCCTGCTCAAGCAGCAGGCACTGGACTGCTGAGCAGGCCGAGCATCCCTTGTGAGCGTGTGGGCCTGCCCGCTAAGCGGGCAAGCGCGCTCGGTCCGGGCGCCCGCTCCGGGCACACCCATTGCTCTTGGCAGGCGTGCCTGCTAGCTTAGCAGGCGCGTCCATAACTTAAGTTGTTTTTTGCTAGGTGTTTTTGAAACCCTTGATGGCTACGAAAGTGTGACTTTTTGCCCAACTTTGGGTGATTGTTTGAGGGGTCAAACGAAGTCGGAATTCGTCGCCGTTCGTTCATATGTGTTCACCATTTGAAGCTCTTCGAAATGATAACTTGTATCATCTCTAAAGCTCAATGGTGAGGGAGAATTAATCGGTTGAAGTTTGCCTTTGTGAAAGGCATACTAACTTCATTAACTCAATTAAAATCTCTTTTTAATTTAAGTTTGTCCCACATTTCCCGTGACGAAAAGAGAGGAGCCGACTCCCTATATAAAAAGGGGTGCCCCCTCTTCGTTGAAAAACACACTAAGTGAACGATTCGAGAAGCTCCTGACTTTTGAGCACGCTCGATCGTCGACTTAAATGTTCCTCTCCTCTTTTTTCCTATCCGCCCGTCGGGTCCTAGCAAGACTACGAGAATGTTTGGATCGGATCCAGACGTCTTTGACACGGGTCTGATCAAGTGAAACTTTCTTCGGTAAGTGATCAGTTTGGAGGCGGCTCGGGTAGATCGGTTTGAAGGCGCAAGGCGGCTCGGCTACAAGGAGCGTAAGAAGGTGGTGCGGTACATCTTGCCTGTCCCAAGGCCAAGATTCCGGGTATGTTAGTTAGTAGTTTTTTAGAATAATTTTAATAATGTCGCAGTAGGCCAGATCCCTATTGGGGTGGTCAGATTCACCTCAAGTCGGCATAGATCTTGGCAAGGTTCTGGCTCGCCTTAGGGTTCGCTAAAATGTTTATCATGTTTATGTTTTTCTGATGTGCATGTTTTCACCTCTGTTGTCTGTTTGACGTAGGATGGGCACAGATCTGAGCCCTATGGGTCTGCCTAAACCTTCACGTAGAGCCCCATAAGAGACTAGACAAAGATCCAGATCCCCTAAGGCATGGGTTCATAGTGAAGGGTTTTTCAGGGACCCTTAGGGCACAAAAACTCTATGCCCGTCCTAAGTCGGACGGAACATAGACAGATAAGCAGCGGAAAAATAAACATGTTAATCTAACTAACATTTAACTCTAAGGTCCAAGACCCTAATCCAAGATCTATGCCGACTTGGGATGGGTCTGACCATCCCAAGAAGGATCTAGCCTACTGCGATTAAATTTAAACTAATGCTTAATTAAACACATACCCGGAATCTCAGCCCTGGGGCAGGCGAGATGTTCCACACCGTCTTCCGAGCCTCTCCCGTCCCACACTGAGCCGCTCCTCGAACCGCTCCTTGAACCGCTCCTCGACCCGCTCCGCAGCCCGAGGCGATCAATCCCGTGTCGCCGAGCCAACCAACCGCCGAAGAAAGTTTCACGCGAGTGAAACCTCCGCCTAGATTTCGGATCTGAATCCGAACTCCTTCGCGGCTTTGCTAGAGCCCTTAGGAGCAAGACAAAAATTTATAGGGAGATGAGAAATATTAATTTAAACTTAGATCCGAGCGTGCTCCAACATTTACGAAAGCCGCTCAGATCTAGAGCTTGGGACGAGTTTTGAGGAGGAGAGCAAACCCCTATTTATATAGGCGGCTGACTGCTCCCATTCCCTCAAAATCCGATGTGGGACTAATTTAGAGTTAATTAAATTCAATTTAGTTTTCCCTTCACAAAGTGCAAACTTCCGTGAATTTTAACTCCCTCACCGTTGAACTTCAGGATTGATACAACCTATCAATTCGAAGGGTGTTCAACGATGAACGCATAGGAAAAAACCGTTCGTCAATCGGAGTTCGTTTGACCCTCCAATTGACCGCTCAAAGTTCAGCCCATGGCTAGTTTTTCACAAAAACTGAGCCGTCAAATGAATCTGCCCTAAGTACAGAAAAACAGCATTAAGTGGGACCCACCTGACCAGCTGGGTGAGCCCAGACCAGGCTGGACGCCTGGTCTGGGCGCACCCAGGCTGGTGCGCCCAGCCTGGGCGCCTGGCCCAGGCCAGGGCGCCTGGCCCGGGCCTGGGCCAGGCGCCCATGGCGCCTGGGCAGGCCCGCCTGGGCGCAGGCCCAGGGGCCCAGCACCTGGGCCTGAGCCCAGGTGCTTGGGCTGGCGTCCTGGCTCAGCCAGGTCTGGCCAGGTGCCCAGGTCTGACCTGGGTCAGCCTGGTCTGATCCGGTCTGATCTGTTTGGCTGTTTTTGGCGTATCTTGAGCATCTGGCGTCCGATTTGGACGCCGTTCGAACCTGGGTGTAGACCGGGACATTCCCGTCTTACCCGTGAGTTTTTCCTTACGTTTATTATTAAATATTGTTTTAAACTATTTAAAACACATTTAATCTATTTTGCATCATATGCAATTTAGTCCCTATCTAAGCTTAAATTATCATTTGCATCAAATACAAATGATCTGAGGGCATATTTCCCTACATCTCCCACTTGCACTCAGGATCATTTATCCCGAATGCTGGAGATTATTGCAAACATCTTTTGCAATATTTTATCCCTTGCATCAAATGCAAATTATTCTCCCTAATTAATTTCTACCTATTACTAGACGAAGGTCACACTCTGTGTGAGACCCTACAGCCTGACCCTTACAACAGGTTGGGCTCGAAGCCCTATACGGCAGTGACCACGAGCAGTGGTTGCCGTCTCTGCTTCAGGAATCATCATTATGTGGTTGACTCATTGACATAAGTATTGTCGGGACCACCCTGACTGTTTCCGTGATGAATTCCGCAGTTATAGTCTTTTCGTCTAAACTATGTCGTATAGATCAAGTCTAGGGTACGGTAAAACTGTCAACCCCAATAACTTGACTCCGGTTAGTTTCTATCGATCTTTTAGTCAAAAATGTTGGACTTCTTCCAACATACTCTGGCCAGAGTTTTTACTAAAGACCGAACTAACCCTACGACACTAACTCCCATTGACCGGGAGAGACGGATTCTCTCTTGGTCATTACTCTCCTCATACGCTTCAAGTGTCACCCAATCAAAGACCTTTCGACAGGCCTTGCCTCGAAGCTAGGTCATTTGATCTAAGTGGCACAGTTCATGCACAGGTTCGTCAAAATGACCTCAAGTCAAAAGACCAACTAGACTATCATCACTCAGAGTCATCATTGATAGATTGGTCAATATAACCATATGATAACTCTTGTGGATCGTTCAGTGAACTCATTCTCTAATAAGCACCAGTGTCTCGTCTACGACTTCGCCAAGTCAAGCGATCATGAGATCATCGCCACCGCTAAACGGTGAAGACTAAGACACAATGGTCTATCCGATGTTTCGATATCCTTGTCTCGAAACATCTACGACCACGAACCCTTTTAGACTTATGCTACAGACGGTCAAATATTTCTCCATGATCGAGATACTCATCTCGATACATGTTTGACCTTGCATAAAGTCTCAGGACTTTACCTAAGTTAATATCTAATGTTAACTACATTATAACATAACTTTAGATAAATTATTACCAAACAACTTACTGTTATTTCGAACAAGATGTTTGTGCTATTCACACATGAAGATAGATAGCCTCGAGGGTATCATCTCTCAACATCTCCCACTTGCACTCAGGCCTATTTATCACGGTATCTAATACCGTTTTTACACATAAGTTTTCCCGACTTTATGTGGTAGAGCCTTCGTGAGTGGATCTGCTAAAACCGTCTACACTATAGACTTAAGGAGTTTCTATGTTCATATTAGACCAACCATTTGAATCTCATTCAAATAATTCATTTGGTCTGTCGGAATCCATAACATTTTATTTATTTGGATCTTATCCAGTTCATCGTACCTACGATAATAATCTTAAATTAGTTAATGGTCATAAATGGCTCATATCTATTTCTGATAAAGTATCAAACTCTTTTGATCACTTCATCAAAATATATATGTTCCATCCCTTTGATGCCTCACATGTAATTTACATGCTCCCACTGACCTTGAAAACTATCTGGCTAATTCATATAAGTTGGTCTGTCTAAATCATATTTAGAAAAACGAACTTGTAAGTGAATGCTCCAATTTTCATGGTCAACTTAAGCGTTTACATCGAGTTTGGTCCGAGTAGTTCTGTACACATCTGCTGGTGGAAAAACGGTTTCATTATAATCCGTTTTATAGGAATTAGTATGGAAAAAACCGTTCTCGACCAACATGATTGCACTTCACTATATTCCTTTCTGCACCAATCTTTCAACTTTAAAGATTTACTTGCAGAAAGTGAGGAAACATTTTCCTTGTGCACGTAAACTAAATTCCAAAATTTATTTACGCACACGGACCTATTCTGATTGCATCAAGTTTTTAAATTGGAGTTACTACTCCGAATTTCATCCCGGAAGTTGACTAAGTCATCATCAGTTATGATGTTTAACTCGACTCTTCGTCTCACGAAATTCGAGTAATTATACAACTTCCTAATGATTGATTTAATGAATATCTTATTGATAATGTCCTCACAGAACATTATCAAAACCTAGGCATTAATATCTGGGACTTAAACCAGAAGGAGGACTTAACTCAGAGTCACTTACAATGGATCACACCAAGTCTAACTAAGTGTGATTCATACCTTTTGACACACGGATGTGTTAACAGACTTGACCTGAGAGAAAATCACATTTTCTTTTAATTACGCAAGATTTAATGTAGCTAAGTATTTGACCATTCGATCTAATCGAATCAGTTTAAATACTTTAGTCATTTCGTTCTTTATTTTATCAGACTTGTGTTTCATCAAGAACATGTGTCTTAATAAAATATACGAATAACTTAATTTGGTTAATCTAGACTCGGGTTCATCAGTATGTACCAGACTGAGTTCGACAATTCATTCTCCCACTGTCTTACAGATGGGTTTCGGCCATTCTATCTAAGAGGATAAGGCTCACAAGTGTCCGCAGACTTCATAATACGAGAGGTCAGACGCCTCTTTATGTGACTTGTGAAGCTTAGTCTCTCGATACGGCCTAGTCTATTTTTCCATACAAGTTTGCTACTATCTTGAGTATTTATATATATTAACATTTAATATATATATTATCGTTATACATAAATTACTGACGCAAAACATTGCTTCAGAAGCAAGGTGACGACATTCGTCAAATTGTGTTAGACGTCTTTTGTATAACAATAATTATAAAATCGTGACATCAAAATATGTCACATTTTCATTTCCTCCTGCTTATGACTTTACTAATGATAAATTAAACTATTAAATTCGATTGACTTTCCGGAGTGCCTTCTTCCTTTTCTAAATCACATTTAGATATAAACATAAATAAATAGCTATGCAAGCATCTTATGTATCCAAACGCCTGAGAGGTGCAATCTTAACTGTAGCTCAAGTAGTTGCTTGTCTCAAGATCCGGTTGGGATACATAGTCTTGCACCGCTCATGCACTCGTATTCGACTCAAACAGTTTGATCGAATTCTCGAACTTTGCGGATGAAAATTGTTTGTCCATACAACCTTGAGGGTAGCTCGACAAGTTGTAGGGAGAAACATATTTCGAATATCATATATGTTCAAGCTGCCTCATATAGAGACAGGTGACATGTAGCGTGAATTTATTTGTTGGACCCAGAACTTAATGAAATCGTATTTCTTAAGTCTGTTCTTTAGAAGGTCATTTTAATGTCAACGAGAATATAGTTTAATCCTATCAATTAGAATTTAACTTGATATTCAATTAATCAACCTATTTGACCAATTAACTAATTCCATTAAAAAATTATATTTTGATTCCTTCGGTAAACATAGTCTTGCCCTAGTTTTGGCATATGTTCAAAATGAAATATATGTAGAATGGCTTTTATCTATCTATATCCTCCCACTATTTTTACGATCGTTTCAAAGCTTAATAACGAAAAATTTAATCAAATTAAAATTAATGGGTAATAGGTCCAATCACCTTGAGCCTAACAACCTTGAGGGTTGCTCAACAAGTTGCTTAACTCTGCGATCGGAAGATGACTCTTCATCGATCATATCAGATATAACCCTCTTAATCGATTTTTACCCCTAGCCATTTGTAATCATGAGGGTGCTCATCCAAATCTTAATGTCTAGTCTAGTCAGACCCTTGTTTTCGTGTCTAGCCTGACTTGCTCCGGCGCTCGGGGTATTCACGACACGTCGGTTTGGGTCAGGACTTAGACTACATCTAGTCAGACTACATCATTGACTTAACTTACGCCGGCGCACGGGGTACGAGACGACGGTTTGGGTCAGTCAAGATTTCATCTTATGTATTTAAGGAGTTGGTTTCTACAGGGTTGCCATGTCACAGCTTGAGGGTATCTCAACAACTGTAACACGGATCCTATAGTAACTAACCCCTAAAACAAGGAGGGCTACGGCTAATCTTGAAAAAGATTATTAACGTATTTGACTTAGATATAGTCCAGGGTGTCATACAATCATGATTCGCGACATTGATGTCCAGTGGAACACAGCCAGGGAATTGACTAAGCCAGGATCACTAACCCTTAAAGGGTGATCCAAAACTCTTAGCCAAACACATTGACTGGATCATGGTCCATTGAATGAAGCTTGTCATTTTTGTATGTGTGCCATAGACTAAATAGCTTTTATTAACAACTAATTAATCCTAACAACTAGTTGCATCCTTAAATTCAAAATTTTAGGATTTGTTTAATAACTTTTAATTAAGACCTTATTGTTGGATATTGGACTCCCCGGATTTGGTTTTGGATGATGAAAAAACATAAATATTTCATGAACTAACACTTTGTGAGCGCAGTTATGGAGATCGTCGCCAAACTTATATGAACATCCAAAGCGACGTCTCAAGACTTCTCAAAGCGCGTGATCGTATGCCTAAAGCTTCGTTGAAGCTCAAGGACCAATTTAGAAGTCATGAAGATTCGATTGAAGCTTTTGAAGATGGTTCGTCATAGTTTATTTATGTCTTCTAGCTTCATTTTCGTAGAATGTTAAGCCTTGAGTAGGTCTTACGTTTTAATCTTCATAACGCTCATATCTTAGATCTAGGATCTTAGTAGAAGTCCATACGAACTTTCCCGAAGCTTTGCGCTTCGATTCGCGACTTCTTGTGCATGTTAGTTGGTTCAAGAAGAAGAACCAACCGACTAGATGGTGATCTAGTCGGTCGGAAAATCTTCTTGGACCGACTAGTTTGCCTTCTCAATTCATAGCTCTTTACTGTTTACAGTTAGTCGGTCTACGTTGACTCACCGACCGACTAGTTGGTGAACTAGTCGGTCAGTGATCCTTCCTAGACCGACTAGTTGAGCTTCTACTGTACATGCCTAGTTACTGTTTATCGTTAGTCGGTCAAAGAACGTTTGGAGACCGACTAGTTGATGAACTAGTCGGTCAACATTTGTTCTTAGACCGACTAATTCAATTTGTTCTCAGACTATTTGTTTTATCTCTTAGTCGGTCTAAGTTCACTCGCCGACCGACTAGTTGTGAAACTAGTCGGTTGGCAAGTGTTCTTTGACCGACTAGTTCTGTTAGTCTGAACTTCGACCTATTCAATGTTCACCTCTTAGTCGGTTCATGTTGATTGACCGACCGACTAGTTGATGAACTAGTCGGTCAGTGGTTGTTCTTTGACCGACTAGTTTGGTTCAGAATAGAGCCGTTGGAGCTTTAATTGAAACGTTTTTCTCTCTCTCTTTCCTCTAACCTATAAATACTTGGTGTGCTGCATTCATTGCACTCAAGGCTGATATTAAGAGAAGTTTAGAGATCAAAGAGAAAGCATTCAATCTCATTCAAAGCTCATTCATTCCATTCAAGAATCTCTCCCTCACTCTTATTTCAAAAGAGAGATTCATTGATTGTGAGCCTTCCAAGCCAAGTGCTTGATCCAAGGTCACAAACATCCACCTAGGACTCCATTGCTGGTCATCTACTTGGAGCTAAGGTTTGGTGCCTCTTCATCTTTCCCAAAATCCGTTTTGCCCTAAATCGTAAGTTTTATTCAAGGCATAGGATTTTGTCGGTAAGCAATTTCGTATTTCATTTACTTTCATATTGTAAGTGTTTTACTCTCGGTTGTGAGAGTTTGTTTGTGATCCCGGGTTGTGGGAGTCACAATTTTCATTTGTGTATGATTTGACTTGTGAAGGCTTTTCACAAGTATTTCATAGTGGAAATCTTGAGTTAGGGTTTCTAACTCAAGTATCCGGAGGGGATCCGGGTGGTTGGGACGTAGGATCACCGGGAACAAGTCGGGGAGACTTGGGTGGATCCGAACCCGTTAAATTGCTTGTTTGTGATTGTTTGTCTTTGTTGTCTAATATTTACATTTCCGCATTTCCGCATTATTGGTAGAGATTGCAAGATAATTAGGAATTATCCTCTTAATTATTTTAAAGTACTATTCACCCCCCTCTAGTACTTGTGCAGTAGCTTAGCAGGGCATTACATTTGGTATCAAAGCCAAGTCTATAGCTATGTCTGCCAATGAAAACAAGACCGTTCGTCCACCTTCCGACTATAGCACCTTCAAGAACCGTGAAGGAGCTTCTTCGGTAATGGAAGGACACTCCTCAACGAGGCCTCCCTTATTCAATGGTACCAACTACGGGTACTGGAAATACCGGATGGAAACTTTCCTCTGGAGTGCTTCACTATGGAGGACCACAATGAAGGAGTATGTCGAGCCCGCCGAAGAATATTTCGAGAAGTGGACTCCCGCGGAGATCGCCGCGGAGGTAAGCAATGCCAAGGCAATGAACGCCTTGCAATGTGCTTTGGAGCCCGAGGATTTTAACAAGATATGCACATGTAAGAGTGCATATAAAATATGGAACGCCCTCCTCATCTTGCATGAAGGAACTAGTAGGGTAAGAGACTCTAAACTCGTTGTAGTTAATAAATATTACGAGCTATTTCATATGCTATAGGGTGAGAAGATGAAGGAGTACTATGCTCGCTTCGTCGACATCACAAACGAGTTGGAGGCTCTCGGTAAGACCTACACCCAAAAGGAGAAAGTCTCAAAGATCATCGATGGACTTCCTTCTTGTTGGGAGAAACGTACCTTCGCCATCGAGGAAGGTAATGACATGAAAACTTATACCGTTGTTCAACTAATGGGTACCTTAATCTCGTATGAGGTACGTAAGGATTCCAAGCTAAAGTTGCAGGACAAGATGAAGTCCTACTTGAAGCAAGACAAGCCAAAGAAGAAGGCGATTGCTTTCAAGGCCGCTCCATCCACATCCACATCGACCGATGATGAAGACTCAGAAGACGAGTTGGACTTGGAGTCCATGGCACTCATGGCAAAGAAGTTCAACCAGTTCTTCCGGAAAGGTAACTTCAAAAATAAATCGAAGTTTAGTTCTACTAACGCCTCCTCTCCTTTGTGTTTCAAATGCAACAAGCCAGGACACATGAAAGAGGAGTGTCCTCAAAATAAGCAAAAGGAGAAGTGGAAGGCACCAAAGTTCGACAAGTCCAAGAAGTACAAGAAAGGGTACAAAAAGGGGCTTGTCGGGACATTCACCGACTCCGATGATTCCTCAAGCGGAGAGTCAGACGATGAGCAAGTGGAGCAAGCACACATGTGCTTCATGGCACGAGAGGAGCAAGATAAAGATTCCTCTTCCGATGATAGCGACAACGAAGGCGATGAGGTAACCATGGATGACCTTAGAAATGCTAATGAGCAATTATGGTCTAAATACACTAAATTAGTTAATAGATATACTAAGGTAAAAGATGATTTAGCTAGCATCCAAACCTCGCCTAAAACTATCATCACCAACAACGACACCGTTGTTGAAGAGTTGAAAAATGAGATTGTAAATCTCAAGTCTCAACTTGAACATGTTAGCATTGAGGATCCGGAGGAACACAAGATAGCAGATTTGACTTCTCAAAACTCGACTTTGAGTATTGAGAATGAAAATCTCAAATCGCGTGTTTATGTGCTCACATCGCAAGTATACACTTTGGATGCTTCTATGCGTTCTCTCACCAAGAAATATGAGAACACATTAGGCCGAATTAATAAATTCAACAAGGGTAAGGACCATTTGGACAAAATCATAAATGACTTACTTCCGACCAATCACCACATTGGCTTGGGGTATACGATGGGAAGTTCATCCAAATCGGCCACTACCTTTGTTAGGCCAACTTCCGATGCCTCAACGAGTTGTAGCAAACACTCTATTGGTAGTTCATCTACCAATGGTGCTTCCACCTCGTACACACCTTCTTTTGGAAAGAAACCCACTTTGGGTGGACCTCCAAAGAAGGGTCATGCCTACATGTACATGAATACCATGCCGCGTAGGAACACACGTCCTACTCCACCGGCTCACACATATGATGATTTCTATGCACCACATCCACGGGCACGTGCACACCATGTGAGACATCCTCACGCACGTGTTCCCCCACATGCATATGTTCACCCACATCATCGTATGAATAATTATCCACATGCACCATTTCATCATGTTCCTTATGCCTATCCACGACATGCATCACGTAGAAATCAAGAACGCATGCATGCACCCAATAGGATGAGGGCTCCTAAAATCTTCACTATTTGGAGCCCAAAGGACACAAGCATGGATGAAAAACAAGTTTACATGAATGATTATTTTATGAATGTAGTGGATAATGATAATTATGTGTGGGAAGTCTACGTCCAATTGGACTTGGCTTCCAAAGGTCTAATCTTTTGGACGCAATGACCTTGGGTACCATGATACGATATTTTCTATCTTTAGGTACTCAAGGAAAAGAAAAAGAATAGGAGCAACAAATCCAAATTTGGCTCCAAGAACAATTGGATACTCGATAGCGGGTGTTCAAAACACATGACGGGTGACGCTCAATTGCTCTCCGGAGTGGTGCCCATCGCAAATGGGAACCGGGTAGTCTTTGGAGGCAACGAGAGCGGAACCATCATAGGTGTTGAAAAAGTGGGTAATCCTTCTAAACCTCTTATAAGTGATGTTTACCTTGTTAAAGGATTAAACCACAATCTCATTTCAATAAGCCAACTTTGTGACAAAGGTTACAAAGTTAGCTTTGCGAAAGGAATGTGCCATATTTTAAGAAAAGATAATAATGATTTATTGTTTTCCGGCACACGCCATAAGGATATATATATATATATATCCTAGATCTTCCAAGATCACATGAACAATGTCTCATTGCCAACACAAGTGAACAACACTTATGGCATCGACGTTTTGGTCATGTGAACTTTGGAACACTATTTAAGCTTTCCAAGTTAAATTCTATTAGAGGCTTCCCTAAGCTTGTCTTTCAAAAGAAAAGCTTTTGTGACTCGTGTCAACGAGGCAAGCTTCCAAAATCGTCTTTTAAACCTAAGAAAAGCATTTCTTCTAAGCGGCCACTAGAGCTATTACATCTAGATTTATTTAGGCCAACTAGAGTTGCTTCATTAGGAAATGCATGATATGGACTTGTCATCGTTGATGACTTTTCTAGGTTTACTTGGATATTTTCATTAAGTAATAAAAATGATGCTTTTGAAAACTTCACAATATTTGTCAAGAAAGTACAAAATCTCATTGGAACCACCATTGTCACTATTCGTAGTGATCATGGAGGGCAATTTGAGAATGAGTCTTTTGAGAACTTTTGTGATGAAGTTGGTATTACTCACACCTTCTCTTTCCCTCATGCACCTCCTCAAAATGGTGTAGTTGAGAGAAAGAATAGGACGCTAGTGGAGTGTGCTCGCACTATGCTTGATGATAGCCAACTTGGCCAACAATTTTGGGCGGAAGCGGTACATACCACTTGCTATGTGTTTAATAGAATACTTTTGAGGCCCGGCACTAAACAAACTTGTTATGAATTGTTGTTTGGTAGATTGCCTCAAGTTAAACATTTTCGTGTTTTTGGTTCAAAATGTTTTATTAAGAACATGTATGGTAGTTTGGACAAATTCGATCCAAGATCCGATGAGGAGATTTTTGTTGGATATTCCTCACGTAGCAAAGCCTACCGGATATACAACAAACGAACCTCAACGATCGACGAATCACTTCATGTTTCATTTAATGAAGGATTTGTCCCGACTAGAATTACTAATGATGACGACTCCATGGATGTCTTATGTGATTCAATTGGTAAATCTAATTCTTCTAATTCTAATGATTCTATTGATACTAACCCGACTAATGAAGTTTTTGAGAATGTTCCTAGTGATCTGGGAATTCCCAAACGGCTTCATACCGTTCATGACCATCCTCATGAGCAAGTCATTGGCAATATTCATGATAGTGTCAAGACGAGATCGCAAGTGAACTACTTCGCTCATTGTGCCTTTGCCTCCTCGATAGAGCCAAAGAATATTAATGAAGCGTGCGAAGATGGTGCTTGGACCTTAGACATGGAGGAGGAACTCATTCAATTCGAGAGGAATGAGGTTTGGGAGCTTGTTCCATTGCCATCGAAGAACCACACCGTCATAGGGACAAAGTGGATCTTCAAGAACAAGACCGACGAAAACCAAATCGTCGTCCGGAACAAATCTCGGTTAGTAGCTCAAGGCTATCGGCAAGAGGAAGGTATCGATTTCGAAGAATCCGTTTGCTCCGGTAGCTAGATTAGAATCAATTAGATTATTGTTATCTTTTGCATGCCATAAAGATTTTAAACTCTTTCAAATGGATGTTAAAAGTGCGTTTTTAAACGGAGATGTTGTTGAGGAAGTTCATGTTTCTCAACCTCCGGGTTTTATAAATGAAAAATTTCCAAATCATGTTTTCAAACTTAAGAAAGCACTTTACGGTTTGAGACAAGCTCCTCGAGCTTGGTATGACCGTCTAAAGAATTTTCTTTTGGATTTGGGTTTTAAAATGGGAGAAGTTGATTCCACATTATTTGTTAAGTATTCAAACAATGATATAATTTTAGTTCAAATTTATGTTGATGATATCATTTTCGGTGCTAATAACTTTGCTCTTTGTGAAGAGTTTTCTAATGTGATGAAGGATCAATTTGAGATGAGCCACATGGGTGAGCTCAAATATTTCTTAGGTCTCCAAATTCGCCAAATGAACGATGCAATCTTCATCCACCAAACGAAGTATACGGTGGAGTTGCTAAAGCGATTTGGAATGGAGAATGCCTCCGGGAAGAAGACTCCAATGAGCACGACTACACATCTTGATAAAGATGCGGGCGGAAAAGATATATACATTCGTCTATATCGAGGTATGATAGGTAGTTTACTATATCTTACCGCAAGTAGGCCCGATATTATGTTTGCCGTATGTGTATGTGATCGTAATCAGTCTCAACATAAGGAATCACACTTAGTAGCGGTAAAACGTATTTTCCGTTATCTAAGTTACACACTTGATTTTGGATTACTTTATCCAAAATCTAGCACGTATGAGTTAATCTCATATAGTGACATAGATTATGCGGGCTGCAAATCCGACAGGAAAAGTACTAGTGGCACTTGCCATTTTATCGGAAATTCTCTTGTCTCTTGGTTTTCCAAGAAGCAGAATTCCGTATCACTTTCAACCACCGAGGCGGAATATATTGCCGTTGGTGCCGCGTGTGCTCAAGTTATTTGGATGAGACACACACTTAAAGACTTTGGTATAAACTGTGATACTTGCCCTATCATGGTAGACAACCAAAGTGCAATATGTCTCTTTAAGAACCCGGTACACCATTCCCGTTCTAAACACATAGATGTCCGACACCGTTTCTTAGATGATCATGTTGCTAAAAAGGACATCATATTAGTGTACGTTGAAACCCAGAAGCAAATCGCCGATATTTTCACGAAACCCTAAAGGAAGACTCCTTTGTGCGGTTAAGTCGAGAATTGGGGATTATGGGTGAATCCGAGATTTAGGATTCATATGTTCAATAATCTTGCATGCTATTCAATTTCATTATTTTTGCACATTTTTGCACATGCTAGATTTATTGGAATTTTCTGGATTTTAGTTGAATTTTCGGAATTTATGCTCGATTTGTTCATAAACGTCAAATTTAAGATTTTCGATTTTTAATGGGGTGGTATAATGATTAGTGAGTGTTTTACGATGTTTCGTCCAAGTGCGATTAGGAGAGAACTCAAAATTTCTAATTTTCAAAATTTTGAACTCTGTTAGTCGGTTCATGTTCATTGACCGACCGACTAGATCAGCATCTAGTCGGTCAGTGAATGAACTCAGACCAACTAACTCAAGCCCTAAACTTTGGCTTCAGTTACTGTTTGCAATTAGTCGGTTCAAGCTCATTGACCGACCGACTAGATCATCATCTAGTCGGTCAGTGCTTGAACTGTGACCGACTAATTGCATCGGGGACTGCTTGGTCTTTTCGCATTCCGATCGACGTAAACTCATTTTGATCCGACTAAATCCTATTCTAGTCGGTTCTTTTCTCTCTCCCAGCTCAAAACCCCCCGAGCCCGTTCGACTTCCCCTTCTCCCTCCGTCGATTCCGATCACTTTTCCGGCCATCTCTCCGACCAATTCCGGCCGCCGATCAACCCTCTCCTCCTTCCGACCTAGGTATACCATCTCTTCAGCTGTTTAGGGTTCTAGGGTTAGGGTTTCTTGCGATTTCAGTTCTCCTAGGGTTTGTCTAGGGTTCTAGAATTAGATTTCTTGTGTTGATTCGTGCTTTGTCTCGTCACGCTTATGGCAAAGACAAGGATCCCGATCCGACCCTCGAGCCCGTCCCCTATGACCGTTGATTCACCTCCTAGGGAACCCTCGCAACCCAAACGCCGATCTAAATCAACCCACCCTTCGTCGTCTTCGCCTCCTCTCAAGAAGAAGAGGACGACGACCGCCAAGCCTAGAGCCCAATCTCAGTCTCAACCCAAGCCAAAACCCAAGCCTAAGAAGCAGACTGTGTCTCCCTCCTCTTTCCGTACACCCACTCCCGGTGCTTCGGAATCCGACACCGAGTACATCCCTGAGACCGAGGCTACCCATAGGGATCCTACTCCTCCACCCCATACTTCCATACGTCAGCCTAAGGGAAAGGGTCCGATGCCAGTTGGCGGTGTCGATATCTCTTTATGTCGCGACGACCCGATGTGTCTCGCGGCATATAACCGTATCGAACACTGTCTGCTGCTTCTGGAGCATTTCGTGCAGTTTTCTGACTTCCCAGGCCTTGCTGATCTTCTGTCGTCTAGGGTTCTTATCGATTATCTTCGATATGACCCTAAGGCGAATCCACATCCCTATCCTCAGCTTGTCAAACTTTTCTACGCCAACCGTGTCTGGGGTCAGTACGACGAGACCCACACCATTGAGACGACTGTCTTAGGGACACGGATTGTCCTCACGGCAGAAATCTTAGGGGAGTTGATTGGTTTCTTCTCGTCTGGCCTTCTCCCTTCCGATATCTCCGTCGATGACATCTCTTCCCTTAACCAGGTCATACTTTCTGAGATCTTTCATGAGATTCCTCCTGCCATGATTGGCGTGCCCTCGAAGTCTTTCAAGCCTAATGGCTGGGTCCTAAATCTGATCTTGAAGTCGTGCCTCCTCCTGAAGTACGGCTCCTCTTCTTTTCCTTCCCAGCCATTCCTCAAGCTCATTTATGCCATCTTCATGGGGAGCGAGATTAACTGGGCTCGGATCATTCTCGATAAGATGGATTCTTTCAAGTGTATCCGGAAGTCCACGAAGTCTGCTCATATCCCATATCCATGCCTGTTGACACTTGTCTTCCGTCACTTTCATGTTTCTCTGCCCCGTGATGATGAGCGTCCCCTCAGTCCCCCTCTGAATGCGACGGCCGTCAAGAAGTCTCTTGCGGCGCTTTGTCACGTTCAGAGGATGACCCCCTCTGCTTCAGCGTCTGATTTAGCCTCAGCTGCTCCTGCTCCCTCTACCACTCTTGATGAGCTCGCTCGTTCGGTGAGACGTATGGAGTCTCGTTATGCTCATACTGAGGAGATACTTTCTCGTATCGCTTCTCGTTTGGGCATTGAGATCCCTCCGTCAGTTTTTGACGAGGAGGAGTTGGATGAGGATGAGATTGAGGAGCTTATTCGTGTTGCTACTCGTGCCCCTGGGGCACTTTTGGTGCTGCTGCTTCTTCTGCTGGTGACCCTGAGAGCACACCTGGTCCCACCATACCTGCGGTGGATACTTCTTCTGGTGTTCCCGAGGCCACTACCGTTGCTGCTCCAGAGATCATCACTCCTGTCGTGCCAGAGATTTCCACTCCCGTCGCTCCTGTTGACACACCTGCCATTCCAGTGACCACTCCTGTTGCAGAGCCTGATGCTGCTGCAGATCCTCTCGCTTCCTCCTGAGCTTCTCTGAGGACTCTCCTAGTGCACTTTGGATGATAGATCTTATAGTGAGAGTGTGGGTTAGGATAGTGTGGGTGGTTATGATTTTTGGATCGTTTTGATGTATTTTGTTGTATCTCATATGATGTTATGAGATTTTTGTATGTAGTGTGATACTCTGATATCAGCTGTGTGATATGATGTATTTTGTGCCTCGATCGTTGGATCGCTTATGTATGTTGTCGATGTATCATTTTGATGTACTCTTGCCTCATATATATATATATATATATATATATATATATATATATATATATATATATATATATATACATCGATGTTCACATTTATTCTCTTGTGCACATTATATTCTTTTTTATGTCTCTGATGTTTGATATCGTCGCTCGACGATAATAACTTGGTTAAATAGAAATTATTTCTATGGAAACATAGAATTGTTTTCCATGCACTAAATTAACCAAGAATGTTGATATTGGAGAGTATATTCCATAACTCAATCCGTAAAATTGATTTGAGTTTTTGATGATTTTATTTATCGATTTTCGACTTTGGTCTCATTGACACGCTTTGATTTTATTCGTATTTCCTTTGGTGTCATTTGGACCGTGGTCGTATTCTACGACTCCCGTGCTTTTATTTGAAGCCATTATTGTTGTCGTTGATCTCCTCCCGCTCTTTTTCTAATGCCAATGGGGGAGAGATATAATAATGACGATGAGCTAAATGATAATTTAAAGCATTTTTCCAAGAATCTAATTTGATATGTTAGATTCAGGGGGAGTTAAGATATATAAATGGATTTTCAAATACGATATTTCAATAATCGATTCACATTTTATACGTTACTCGTCTGCTTGATGCGTATGATTAATATATATCTTGGAACTAACGTGTCATCAATGCAGGGGGAGTAAGTAAATTTCATTTGAATCATTATTTTTGATTATTATTTATGTTGGTTTTTCATCACCAAAAAGGGGGAGAATATTGGATATTGGACTCTCCGGATTTGGTTTTGGATGATGAACAAACATAAATATATCGTGAACTAACACTTTGTGAGCGCAGTTATGGAGATCGTCGCCAAACTTATATGAACATTCAAAGCGATGTCTCAAGACTTCTCAAAGCGCATGATTGTATGCCTAAAGCTTCGTTGAAGCTCAAGGACCAATTTAGAAGTCATGAAGATTCGATTGAAGCTTTTGAAGACGGTTCGTCATAGTTTATTTATGTCTTCTAGCTTCATTTTCGTAGAATGTTAAGCCTTGAGTAGGTCTTACGTTTTAATCTTCATAACGCTCATATCTTAGATCTAGGATCTTAGTAGAAGTCTATACGAACTTTCCCGAAGCTTTGCGCATCGATTCGCGACTTCTTGTGCATGTTAGTTGGTTCAAGAAGAAGAACCAACCGACTAGATGGTGATCTAGTCGGTCGGAAAAGCTTCTTGGACCGACTAGTTTGCCTTCTCAATTCATAGCTCTTTACTGTTTACAGTTAGTCGGTCTACGTTGACTCACCGACCGACTAGTTGGTGAACTAGTCGGTCAGTGATCCTTCTTAGACCGACTAGTTGAGCTTCTACTGTACATGCCTAGTTACTGTTTATCGTTAGTCGGTCAAAGAACGTTTGGCGACCGACTAGTTGATGAACTAGTCGGTCAACATTTGTTCTTAGACCGACTAATTCAATTTGTTCTCAGACTATTTGTTTTATCTCTTAGTCGGTCTAAGTTCACTCACCGACCGACTAGTTGTGAAACTAGTCGGTTGGCAAGTGTTCTTTGACCGACTAGTTCTGTTAGTCTGAACTTCGACCTATTCACTATTCACCTCTTAGTCGGTTCATGTTGATTGACCGACCGACTAGTTGATGAACTAGTCGGTTAGTGGTTGTTCTTTGACCGACTAGTTTGGTTCAGAATAGAGCCGTTGGAGCTTTAATTGAAACATTTTTCTCTCTCTCTTTCCTCTAACCTATAAATACTTGGTGTGCTGCATTCATTGCACTCAAGGCTGATATTAAGAGAAGTTTAGATATCAAAGAGAAAGCATTCAATCTCATTCAAAGCTCATTCATTCCATTCAAGAATCTCTCCCTCACTCTTATTTCAAAAGAGAGATTCATTGATTGTGAGCCTTCCAAGCCAAGTGCTTGATCCAAGGTCACCAACATCCACCTAGGACTCCATTGCTGGTCATCTACTTGGAGCTAGGGTTTGGTGCCTCTTCATCTTCCCCAAAATCCGTTTTGCCCTAAATCGTAAGTTTTACTCAAGGCATAGGATTTTGTCGGTAAGCAATTTCGTATTTCATTTACTTTCATATTGTAAGTGTTTTACTCTCGGTTGTGAGAGTTTGTTTGTGAGCCCGGGTTGTGGGAGTCACAATTTTCATTTGTGTATGATTTGACTTGTGAAGGTTTTTCACAAGTATTTCATAGTGGAAATCTTGAGTTAGGGTTTCTAACTCAAGTATCCGGATGGGATCCGGGTGGTTGGGACGTAGGATCACTGGGAACAAGTCGGGGAGACTTGGGTGGATCCGAACCCGTTAAATTTCTTGTTTGCGATTGTTTGTCTTTGTTGTCTAATATTTATATTTCCGTATTTCCGCATTATTGGTAGAGATTGCAAGATAATTAGGAATTATCCTCTTAATTATTTTAAAGTACTATTCACCGCCCCCTCTAGTACTTGTGCAGTAGCTTAGCAGGGCATTACACTTATCAACTATAAGGTTCACGTGCTATCCTAATCGTTATTAGGATTTTAATAAACTTTATTAACAACGCAAAAAGCGAAGTCCTTTAATGAGAATTAATTATAACAATTAGAATTAAGATTCATTAAAAGGACTACCATAATCATGAATTATGTCTTAAAGGGTTGTTAAAAGTTTTATTAAAACATAGCATGTCATTAAAAGTTTTATTAACCATGCGGGAGGGCTCCGGAAACCTCGGAGGCGATCCATCTTTCACGGCGGCGGCTGGCCCGGATAATGGTACGGTGGTCTCTCAGATGAGATCAGCGGGGAAGGGAGTATTTATTCACGAAGGGGCAACTGGTTCGGGACAGCCTGTGCGGACTTCGGAGAACATTGACTTTGGCCAGAGGGAAAAGGGGAAGGGGCCGATTAAAGACTCAGGTTGGCAGGAGGTCAGAAGAAGGAGAGGGCGATCTCCTCCGGCGCAGGTGAAGACTGTGTGGGGATCTCATGGGCGGGCGATAAGGGATCGGCGTTTCAATGATGGCCATGTTCCGCAGGCTAATGGGAAACTTCCTGCATCCCGGGTGTTTGATAAAATCCCTCTTAGACCAAATGTCCCAATAACTATTAATACAAGCATTGAGAAACGTTCATGGATTGATGTTTGCTCTGATCGGAGATCCTATGGTGAGGGATTGGCTATGAATCTTGTTCCACCCAAGATTTCTGAGGAGGGGGTTCCCAGAGCGAGGGTGACTGGAGATTTGGTTGTGCGAGGGGCTCAGAGATGGAAACATACTCTTGTTGGTTATGTACTTGGAGATGTCCCCTACTATGGCCAGATTATTGCCTGGTTGGAGAGGCTTTGGAGATTGAAGAAGAGGGTTCAGGTTTATAGCAAGGACAACGGCTTTTTCTACTTCAGATTTGAGTCGCCAGATGACTGTGAGAGGATACTAAAAGGGGGGCCATGGCTCTTTGATGGCAGGTTGGTTGTGCTGAAAAAATGGAGCCTCAATCTGCGCCATGATCGTGACATCCTTACTGCTGTGCCAGTCTGGGTCCAGTTCCATGGAGTGCCGTTATATATGTGGAATCTTGAGTCCCTTAATATTATTGCCTCTGTTATTGGTACCCCTATATGTCTTGATCGCTCGACTGCCAACCTAGAGAGGATATCCTATGCTCGGTGTCTCATTGAGGTGGAAGCCTCTATACCACTGCGGAAAAGTGTTGAGGTGGAGTTAGACGAAGGGGTTATAATCATTATTGAGGCGAAGTATGAAGGGGAGCCACCTCGATGTAGCAAATGCGTGTGCTTTGGGCACACTGATGACCAATGCCCTGTAGCTAAAGAGCAACCTTCAATCCAAGGAGAAGCCGTGAGGCAGGGTCTAGGGGGCGAGGTAACATTGCCTAATGACACCCCTGCCGTTAGCATTGACCCTCCTCCTGTGGGTACAACCAGTGCTAATTCCCCTGTTAGCCATAATGGCGTTTCTGAGGTTAATTCAAATGACAGGACACATGGTAGTCCTGTTCTGGCCACGGCTGTTATTGACACGGGGTACATTCCGGCTGCCGATCGAGAGAAGGCAGAGGCGGGGATCATTCAGGTGAATACCGCTCCTGTAACTCAAATACTTCCTTCCTCAATGGAGGCTCCTATCTGTGATTCGAATGGACTGGGGAATATACCGGACTTGCCTTCTATTTTAGAGGACAAGCTGGAGGATGATCTGGACATAGTGCCTCCTGTGCTTGCTGTCGATAACCCCGCTTGGGTGGCTGAGGAAATGAGCAGTTTGAAGATTGCTGAGGAGTCCAAGAAGCTAAAGAAGAAACCGGATTCCCAGCCTGATAATAGTACTCGCCGGAGCTCCAGGATTCAGGGGAGCACGTCAAAACCTTCTGTTTCCTAATGACGGTGCTCATATGGAATGCCCGTGGGTTGAACAACCCCATTCGTCGTAGAGATTTGCGTTCCAGATTGAATTCTTTAAAACCCTCAGTAATAATTCTTTTGGAAACTAAACTAAAGGCCACTGTGGATCTTAATAAATTGGGTATTCCTACACATTGGTCTTCCGTCAATAATTTCCACCTTCATCCGGGTGGCCGGATTCTTATAGCCTTTGATACTGCAGTCTGGAGTTCTTGTGTTTGCTCCTCTTCGAGTCAGCATGTCACTGCATCATTCATCAACTCGGGGGGTTTTTCTTGTGCAATTACTGCTGTGTATGGACTCAACACCATTCGGGAAAGACTGGAGCTGTGGAAGCACTTAAAATATGATGCTCTATCTCTTGGTGGTGTAGCGTGGATGATAGGAGGGGATTTTAATACTGTCCTACAGGCTTCCGACAAGAAGGGTGGGAGGAAGGTGGAAGAAAAATTCCTCCAGGATTTCAATGAATGTATTAGTTCAATGAATCTTGCTGAGCTCAAGAGCACTGGAGTCAAACTCAGCTGGTGTAATAGACGCGTCGGGATTGGCCGCATATATGCTCGTCTTGATCGGGTTTTTGTGAGCGGTAAATGGCTTTCTACTCTATCCGATTCATATATGGAGTACTTGGATCCACACACTAGTGATCATTCTCCCATGCTTATTCGGCTTCACCCTCAGGTATACTCTGAACCAAAACCCTTCAGATTTTTCAATTACTGGTCCAAATGCCCTGGTATATCTGAGATCATCTCAAAAACCTGGGGTTGCTACATTGCGGGGTCTCCAATGTATTGTGTGGCCCAAAAATTAAGGAAGCTAAAGCCATCGATAAGGTCCTGGTCTAAAATGTATCATGCCACTCAACTGGTTAACTCTTGCCGCTCAAATCTCGAATCTATCAGGAACAATCCTCTTCTTTATTCTGATGCTTCTTTGCAAGGGCAGGAAAATGCTATCCTTAAAGACTTAGCGAATGCGTTGAGTCTTGAGGAGGATATGTTACGCCAGAAAAGTAGGCAAGACTGGATGTCCCTGGGGGATCGCAACACAAAATTTTTCTATAATTCTGTAAAATCAAGGGAAAGTACCAACAGTTTGCGACACTTTGTGGATGCGGCTGGAAATCAGGATGGGACACTGGACGGCCTTAAGAATGATGCTATTCATTATTATATTGGGTTATATAACCAGAATCACTATATGACAACCTTCCCTCCTATTACTCCAAAACGCATTCTTACCATGGATGCAGCTGCCTGGCTGACCAGAAGAATTTCCACTGCGGAGATCAGGAAAGTTGTTTTTCAGATGGGTCCAGATAAGGCTCCAGGGCCAGATGGTTTTAATGGCCACTTTTTTCAGCATTATTGGCATATTGTAGGTGATGATGTTTCTGCTGCTATTCAGTCTTTTTTCACTTCTGGCATTCTCTTAAGACAGCTTAATCACACCAATTTGACCCTGGTCCCTAAGAATGCTAATGCTACATCTATTGGGGATTATAGGCCTATTGCCTGTTGCAACTTCTTATATAAGATCATCAGCAAGATCATTTGCAATAGGCTTAAGGTGGTGATTCTTGACCTGATTTCACCTAATCAGGCGGCGTTCCTTAAAGGTCGCCTGTTATCAGATTGTACTCTTGTGGCCCACGAGCAGATAAGGGACTTCAGTATTCCTATGGGGAGTAGGGCTTGTCTGAAGCTTGATCTGAGGAAGGCTTTTGATAGTGTCAACAGGGAGTTTATCCTTTACTTTCTAAGCCAAATGGGATTTCCTAATGCTTTTATTGGGTGGATCAGGGAATGTATTACCTCCCCCACATTTTCGGTGATGATAAAGGGTTCGCCTGTGGGTTATTTTGATGGTAACAGAGGGATCAGGCAAGGTGACCCTCTTTCTCCGTTCTTGTTTGTTATTGTAATGGAAGCGTTCTCCATCCTGGTTTCTAAATCTATTCTAAGTGGTGACCTCCAACCTATGAAGCGATCTGGCACCATCTCCCACCTGTTATTTGCTGACGACCTCTTAGTTTTCTGCAGAGCTAATCAAAAATCATTCAGATGCATCAGGAGATTGTTGAATGTATTTAAGGATTACACAGGGCTCCAGGTAAATTGGGAAAAGAGCTCTGCTATATTCAGTAAGGGGACAAGGAATAAATCTGAGCTGGCCGATTACTTGGGTATTAATATTTCCACGACTATTACCACTTACCTGGGCTTGCCTTTATCTTCCAAGTATCCTAAGACCCCTATGTTCAGTAGACTGGTGGATAAGTGTAGGAAGAGACTAATGGGATGGACGTCAAAGATGTTATCTATCTCTGGCAGGATCGAGCTTGTTAGAACTGTTATTTATGGGATGGTTGCCTTTTGGATGCAAGCATTCCGGTTGCCCTACTCTATTGTCCGAACTATTTCATCCATTTGCAGAAGATTTATATTGGGTCCATCTCGGGTTTGGGCATGGGAGGATATCTGTGCCCCCAAATCCGAAGGGGGTGTGGGCCTCAGGTTACTGGAGGACCTTAATGTGGCATCGGGGGTTCGGCTAACATGGAGATTTCTAAATTCTAATAGCTTGTGGGCGAAGTATATGAATAGCAAATATATGGAGAATGGAGGTTTTTTTGCAGCTAGAGGAATGCTATCCCATTCGGGTACATGGAAGCATATGCTAAAGTGTCGAACCGTCTCCCAATTGCTTATCAGGAGAGTGGTTAAAGATGGGCACTCTACCCTCTTCTGGCATGATTTCTGGCTTGATTGTGGGCCCCTTAAAAACTTGGGGCCCATACCCATTGCCTCCTCTATGAAGAAGGTGAGTGAATACTGGAGCAATGATACTTGGGTGGACAGCCCGGAAATTGCCCATATCCGGCCATATCTATCCAATGTTTTAATCACCCAGGGTGCAGACCGCTGGACCTGGGCGCCGTCCTCCTCCAGGTCGGTTTCTTCACACACGGGAGATGTGGATACTTTCAGATTTAAGGAAGCTTGGGAGGGTGTTCGAGTCAAAGGTACCCCTTTTCGTTTTGAAAAGTTAGTTTGGTTTCCTGGACATATTCCAAAAATGTCACTTTGTCTCCTTCGTGCCTTTAAGGGCAAGCTCCTAACCAGGGACATCATTAGAAAATGGGGTGTTAATACCACGTTGGATTGTGTTCTTTGTGGTGGTGGTAATGAAGAAAATTTATCCCATTTGTTCTTTGATTGTGCCTATTCCAGCTACATCCTTAAAAGGAGTTTATTGAAGCTTAATATTGGGAGCCAGATCGTTCCAACTCTCCCTGAGGTTGGGAACTACTACCTAGCTCATTTTAGAGGTAAAAGTGCATTGACCAGGCTTGCAAAAACAACTTTATCAGCACTTGTATGGCATATTTGGCGGGAACGGAATAGGCGAATCTTTGAAGATAAAAGTAAAGGGAGTACAGTCCTCTTTGAGGAGATGGCAGCAGATATTAGAGTGGCATTGAGAGATCTGGATACTACTACTGAAGAGGAGGCATCGGTGTTTGCTAACTGGGAGTTCAGAGATATGGGATGATGATTTTGTTTAAAATTGTGAAACATTTTTTTGATTCATGGATGTGTTAGGGTGGGATTTCCTTATTGAAGAGTGACGGCGCTTGTGCCCTATCCTCTTTGTAATGAAACCTCACGCCTATAGACTTAATATCTTGTACTCTGTAATTATTTACATCTCAATAAAGACTAACTAGCTTCTCCAAAAAAAAAATAAAATTCAAGTAATAAATTTTAATCATTTCTTAATGGCTAACCTAAAGGGTTGTCTTATGTTATCAAATAAGGGACAAGATTATGCATAGCCATTAACATAAGATTTCACTAATTTTATTGCATAAAATAAAAGTGTACAACTATTTAACAATTTAAATAGAACAATGTCTATCACATAAACAATTTTAGCATGCAAACATAAATTTAACATTTAAATTTAAAATATGATTTTAAAATATTTTATTTTTATCTCATAAAAACTTGTTTTTAAAATCACAAATTTGCATGCTACTTTAAAAAATTTATCGCATAAAAATTTTAACCTGTAAAATCAGTTTTAAAATATCTCATAAAATTAAAACATCATTTTAAAAACTTTCATGCTTAAAAATTTATCATATAAAATTTTTAGGCATTTTAAACTTATCGATTAAATTTTAAAAAATTTAAAATTAGTTTTAAAAATATCACATAAATTTTAAAACGTCATTAAAAAAATTTCCATGTTCAAAATTTATCAAATAGAATTTTTGAACATCTAAAACATTTTTGAAAATTATCTCATAACTTTAAAAACATTTTTTTTAAAAGTATTTAAAAGCATTTTAAAGTTTAATAATAATCGCAGGCTAGATCGTTACGCAGACCTACGCTCTGATACCACTGAAGGGTTTTTCAGGGACCCTTAGGGCACAAAAACTCTATGCCCGTCCTAAGTCGGACGGAACATAGACAGATAAGCAGCGGAAAAATAAACATGTTAATCTAATTAACATTTAACCCTAAGGTCCAAGACCCTAATCCAAGATCTATGCCGACTTGGGATGGGTCTGACCATCCCAAGAAGGATCTAGCCTACTGCGATTAAATTTAAACTAATGCTTAATTAAACACATACCCGGAATCTCAGCCCTGGGGCAGGCGAGATGTTCCGCACCGTCTTCCGAGCCGCTCCCGTCCCACGCCGAGCCGCTCCTCGAACCGCTCCCCGAACCGCTCCTCGAATCGCTCCGCATCCCGAGGCGATCAATCCCGTGTCGCCGATCCAACCAACCGCCGAAGAAAGTTTCACGCGAGTGAAACCTCCGCCTAGATTTCGGATCTGAATCCGAACTCCTTCGCGGCTTTGCTAGAGCCCTTAGGAGCAAGACAAAAATTTATAGGGAGATGAGAAATATTAATTTAAACTTAGATCCGAGCGTGCTCCAACATTTACGAGAGCCGCTCAGATCTAGAGCTTGGGACGAGTTTTGAGGAGGAGAGTAGACCCCTATTTATATAGGCGGCTGACTGCTCCCCTTCCCTCAAAATCCGATGTGGGACTAATTTAGAGTTAATTAAATTCAATTTAGTTTGCCCTTAACAAAATGCAAACTTCCGTGAATTTTAACTCCCTCACCATTGAACTTCAGGATTGATACAACCTATCAATTCGAAGGGTGTTCAACGGTGAACGCATAGGAAAAAACCGTTCGTCAATCGGAGTTCGTTTGACCCTCCAATTGACCGCTCAAAGTTCAGCCCATGGCTAGTTTTTCACAAAAACTGAGCCGTCAAATGAATCTGCCCTAAGTGCAGAAAAACAGCATTAAGTGGGACCCACCTGACCAGCTGGGTGAGCCCAGACCAGGCTGGACGCCTGGTCTGGGCGCACCCAGGCTGGTGCGCCCAGCCTGGGCGCCTGGCCCAGGCCAGGGTGCCTGGCCCGGGCCTGGGCCAGGCGCCTAGGCGCCCAGGGCGGCCCGCCTGGGCCAGGCCCAGGCGCCCGGCGCCTGGGCCATTGCCCAGGCACCCAGGGCGCCTGGGCGCCCGGCGCCTGGGCCAGGCCCAGGCGCCCGATGCCTGGGCGGGCCCAAGCGCTCAGGCCGCCTGGGCGGGCCCGCCTGGGCGCAGGCCCAGGCGCCCAGCGCCTGGGCCTGAGCCCAGGCACCTGGGCTGGCGTCCTGGCTCAGCCAGGTCTGGCCAGGCGCCCAGGTCTGACCTGGGTCAGCCTGGTCTGATCTGTTTGGCTGTTTTTGGTGTATCTTGAGCATCTGGCGTCCGATTTGGACGCCGTTCAAACCTGGGCGTAGACCGGGACATTCCCGTCTTACCCGTGAGTTTTTCCTTATGTTTATTATTAAATATTGTTTCAAACTATTTAAAACACATTTAATCTATTTTGCATCATATGCAATTTAGTCCCTATCTAAGCTTAAATTATCATTTGCATCAAATACACATGATCTGAGGGCATATTTCCCTACACATAGTGCCCTGTCAGCCGCACCATCAAAGATCCTTACAGAGCGATAAATGGGTTTGCTTCTCCATGCCCTTGGGTAGACCATCCCATCACAGACAGATCCAAGTACTATGATTTTTATAATGGGCACGGACATGATACCGACAACTACAAGGTCCTCTGGGAGCAGATTAAGCATCTCATCCACAAGGGATGACTCCATGAGTTCAAAGCTCTAGAGCAAGGCCGAGCTGGTGGTCCTCAGGAAAAGGCAAGGGCATCATCAGTTTGTCTAATGTCATTAATTTGTTCTTTGGACCCATCACCATTGTGGGCTGCAACCTAGCCCAGTGATCTAACCCAGTGCAGAAGAACCATGCTCATCAAGTACACACCCTTCCAATCGATCTTGACTCTACCATCACAGATCGAACCTTGAAGCAGCTCAAGCTCTCTGAGGAACCTTTCCTCTTTATAGAGGCCGATGCCAAACGGGTTCATCAGCCCCACACTGATGCCATTATCATTAATCTATATATCACCAAATGCAAAGTTTGGTGCATCCTCATTCACAATAGAAGCGCAGTCGATATCCTCTACCTGGATACATTTCAGAAGTTGAGGATATTGGGCAACGTCATATAGCCTATCCATACTAGTCTGTCTAGTTTCACATGCACCCAAGTTGTCTCAGAGGGGATGGTCTCCCTCCAAGTGGAGTTCGGCATGCCACCCTGCCACCAAGTGTGCAACGCCAACTTCCTAGTGGTCCACTATCGTGGTGCTTTCAATACTATCATATTGTGACCGACCCTCAATGCTATGTAGGTAGTGACCTCCACATACCATCTATTGGTGAAGTTTCACACCTTTCACTAAGTTGGCGTGCTTGAAGGGATTCAGTCAGAAGCCATGAAGTATATGCTCCTAGCTCACAAGGTGGTAACCTTACACTCGATGCAAACCGTTGGCAGATCGGATACCTTTCAACCTTCTTTTACCCCTGATTAGCCTAAGAGGAAGCTCTATCCTCATCCATATTAGATGAGCTCAATCCTTGAGGTGGTTTGGAATGTGAAGCCCCGATGGAGGCAGTTTTGCAGCAGTCTACTGGTCCTCTACAGTTTTAAGTCATTCCTGGTCAGCCTTAGGGTAGAGCTCAGGCCTCACCCCTAACAGATCAACGAGGTACATGCTCCTTGATGATGTCCTCTACAAGACAAGTCACTCTTTCCCCTACTGATATACCTCCGTGAGCAGGAGATCCAACCGGTGATGAAAGAGATGTTGGATATTGGCCTTTAAGCCCAATATAGTTTTGATGATGATCATTACATTATGTGCTAACTAATGTCTCAAAGTGTTTTAGTCTCAGATAATTAACATTTATTACATCAAGGGGAGACAACACCGTTGGTGATGGGTTGATGGACTTAAGGCATGGAGCAATGGAATATTGAAGACATGAAGAACCATGTATCTCATTGTAGATTTTTATTGATTCTTTATGTATTTTTTTCTCTTTCTTTAGTACAATATTTGCATGCCTTAATTAGATGGACACACATTCATTCATGTCTACTTCCATCTTAGTAATCCATAGGATTTGCATAGAACCCATCCCAATAGGTTCATTGGCCAAAACACTTTAGATTGTGTTTTCGGCCTTTGACCAGACGTCTGGAAAACCTTCACTAGATGTTTGTCATATCCCTTTTAAGTTGGCCAAAACCTAGGGTTTGATCAGCCATCTGAAGTTCAAATATCTGGAGTCTACATAGTAGTACATGCGTCTGGGCGATGAACTCCAGTCGACTTAACAACGTGTTCTTGTTTTCATGACTTTCTCTCGTTTTAACCCACTTATGTCCAGCAGTCAAAAGAAGACTTTCCAGATGACTAAACAGTGCATCATCTATCTGACAAGTGTTATTTAGACGTCTGTTTGCTTGGAGATTGGTTTTCATTTCTTGCATAAGCCATCTCATGTCAGCAGTCTGATGAAGGAGTACCAGACGACTGCACAGTTTATCAGCCATCTAGTAGCCATTCTCTAGACGTCTGGTCGCTAGGAAATCTGCCTGTTTATTACCGTTAGACTGCACTTTGAGTTGATGTTTCTTAGTTTTTGTGCCTGATTGAGAGAGTATTTATACACCTTTGTGAGGAAGTTTTTGGCAGCAATTCACACATAATAAAGATTCATTCTTGAGCAAAAAACTTAGAGAAAAGCTTTCAACTCTCTTCGTCTCTCTCAAACCCTTAAAGCTTCTTTGATGTTGGTTTGAACTCCAAGCTCAAGGGAAGTCCACTAGTGCATCAAGCTTCATTCTAGCACATGACATCAATCTTTCTTTGCCTCTGCACTTCAAGGCAGTAATTATATTTAATCATGGCAATAGGAAGATTGTAATTTCTATTTTGTTTCATTTGGAAACCTAGCTTCTGGGTTGTGGAAGTGTTTTCTCTAGAAAGAGATGTGTGGCCCTTGGAATAGATAGTGAGTACTTGGAAAAGTGTGTAGCTCTTGGAAAAGAGTGTGTGAGTTGTATCTCGGAAGAGATTGTTTGCTCTGCCTTGGAAAATTCTTTATAGTGGAAAATCGACAAGCCTCTAGAAAGAGGTGGGAATGGAGTAGGCATTTGCCGAACCAGGATACATCGTTGTCTTTGCGATTGTTGTTTATGTGCTTACCAATTTTGCTAATTGTCTTGCTTTACTTCTGCATTTGCAAGTATTTTATAATTAGCATTTTATTTGCCATTACACTATTCACCCTCTTTAGTGTATGTCTTGCCTAGTAGTGCATGTGTTTAGGCATCTCCCAGATATCAGAGCCTGGTTGAAGCACTCTAGGAACAATGTCATCGGGTCCCTCATTGAGCTTTCATGAAGAAGGTCAATCAATCACCAAACCACCCTTCTTCAGTGGAACGAATTATCCTTATTGGAGTAGAAGATGATGATTTGGTTGAGAGGCCAAGATCTCTGGGATGTCATCAAAGAGGAATAGGTGGAGATCACAAAGCCTGTGAAGCAGAGAACGAAGGTGGAGAAGGAGGCCATCAAGTACAATGCCAAGGTGATGACGACTTTCTATTGTGCTGTAGATCCAAATGAGTTCAATCGCATATCAACATGTAAATTTGCGAATGAAATTTGGCATATGTTCTAAGTCACCCACGAAGGAACATCAAAGGTAAAACAAACTAAAATTAGTATTTTTGGTTCTACATATGAGCTTTTCAAGATGCAGGAAGGAGAAGACATTAAAGGGATGTTCACCCGGTTCATGGAGATTGTGAACGCACTTTGTCACGCCCTGCTTCCTATTGTACTTGGAAGCGAGGATGCGAGCGGGTCCGCATGTGCTTAAAGCAAAGAAGAGATACTTTTATTCATTTCTTTCTTCTTTTATTTAAGCACAATAAGCGTTTGATTAGTTGAGCAGGTTCTTGCATGCAAATATTCTCAGAACATCATAAAAATTCATTTCACTTTATTCCAGAGTTTTCAAAATGAGTACACAAGTAGTTAGGCCTAGCATGGCAGTACAATCTGCAGAAATCAAATACACCTAAAAGATAACAAGTACAACTAATAAAATAAGAACTAAGAGCAGTTCTCTCTCTATTCTTCAGTAGGAGGACCTTAGCGTCCTCGTAACTGTGGTCAGCAGGGTCGTCCTCCAAGGTAAGATCCTCAGAAGTAGGGTCCTCGATGTAATCAGACTCTGAACCTAACATATATTTCACAATACATTGAAATATATGTCAGCGAATAGCTCGACAAGATATTTAAAGTAATGAAATAAGGAACAACTTGGAAAGAACTAAAGAGCGTTAGTACACAATTATGAGTAATGAATGCATAAAGTAAGGGATGAGCATATATGAATTGCAGTTCAAAAAGTAAAGCAGTTGCAAGTTGAGTATTTCAATTATTTGTGCTTGTGATAAGTCCATGTTCGGGTGGGTAGTATGTTCTTGATGCACCCTTTCATCGGGGGTTTACTGTGACGCTTCTTGCCATCCCTAATCTGGAAAATGGCCAAGATGCTTGCCTCCATTAGTGTGGTATAGAGGTAGCCGTAAGGTGATCAAGCTACATCTACGAACCCTACTATAATGGACCAACCCCACCCAAGTGTCATAACTAGTCATCGACTAGTTTCCTTTCCATCTATAATCGATGGGTTTTCATTTATGTTTCGAGGGTTGTGTCCTACCCTCTGTTTAGTTTGGTTCAATTTGATGACAAGCAGAGAAAAGTTATTCTTTTACCAAAGAAACATTAACACGAAATGTCCATTTTTAATCAGTTGTAACAGGCATAGTAAGAGCATGTTGTTTAGTTACTAAGTTGACGAGCATGTTCAAACTGAGATTTTAGCACTAGTTTAAGCAGTTTGTCACAAATTCAATTATAGTAAAATACTTGTCTGGAGGCAATGGTGGATGTCATGGTGATTGCGACGGAAGGTGTGATTTATCTGTGTCATATAGATTCGCGTGTGAGGCTAACCGTTTTAACTTAACAGAATCATATTAATATGGCACAAGTTTATATCGTGCTAAACTATTAAAACTAACTTACACATTGTGTTATGTTTTACTAATTTATACTAACATATTCATACTAACAGAATTAACAGAATTCATATTATAAACTAATATTATTGAATTAATGTTATAAACTAACATTATTATAACTAACATGCTAATGTATTTTATCCCATGCTTATTAACAGAACTAACACTATCAAACTAATATACTCATTTTAAATAGGATTCATATTATAACTTTAATATTACTAACTAATGTATATACTAACCGTATTAACAACTCACAATATAACTAAAATTAACAAACTGCTTACAGATTCTAACAAATACTATGAAACTAATATTATTAACCCAATCTTATACTAACATGATATTTAAATAGACATGCTATTATAACAAGACTAATATTAACAACAAATATTTTAGAAACTTACGTGTCTTGTGTCTTGGGTGTGCTTGCAGGTCGAAGATGGCGGCGCGTGGATGAGCGCACGGCGACGAACTACGTGGATATAGGCTTCGCTGCAGGCGAGCTCTTCGGTGAGGGGTTGGACGGAGATGGCATGGAGTAGGGCACGTTGGTGAGGTGCTGGGCTGCTGTCGCCGGGGTTGTGGGTGATGGGCGTGGCGGTGCGCTGCAGGCGAGGTCGTTGACAACGGGGCTTGGGGTTGTTGCGGCGGTGAGGTGCGGAGATGCTTCAGATGGAGGAAGGAGCGCGGGGCTGCTAGGATTTTATGGGGGAGGGATGTGTGAGGCTGAGATATGGCTGGAGTTTGGTGCGGGGTTGAGGATGATCGGAGATATGGCCGGAGTACATCGAAGAGAGGGGTGAAGGGGTCGGAGTTGAGGCTGCACGGTGAGGCACTGTGAGTATGGATCGGAGGGGAGAGGTGAGCTGCTAGGGTTTTTGGAGAGGGATGTGTGCGCTGGGTAGAGAAGTCTTAAGGTTTTTTTGTTTTGATTTATTTGTAGGGCTGCGTGTGTGTGAGTTGTTGGGTTAGGGTTTTGTGTTAAAATTGGAAATGTTTTTGTTAAAATTAGAATGGTTTAAAGCTTAGAATAAATGGAAAGAACAAGAAATTTAATTGCAATTAGAGTAGTGATTCATTATCATTTAAAATGGGTAAAAGTCTCCTATATGAATATGGAAGGGGATTTTGAATTTGAATTTGAATTTGAAAAAAATTATATAATGAATTCATATAATAATAGATTTACATATAATTGTAGCTAATTAAAATACGTATATAAGTGTATAAGGCTAATTAAAATATGTACGTAAACTGAATACTTACAAGATACTGAAGATCACAAGACAAAAGATAAAATACGTGCAAAATACGTATTATTAAATACCGACCGTTACATTCTACCCACCTTAATAACAATTCCGTCCTCGGAATTCTTATCAACAAGGAAGTAGGAAACAAATAAGGATAACGCTCTTGCATTTCATCTTTCCGCTCCCAGGTGGATTCCCCAGGTGAGTCGTGATGCCACATCACTCTCACGAGCTTGATGAACTTATTCCTGAGCATCTTCTGACGTTGATCTAAGATCTGCACCGGCTGTTGCTCATATGTCAGGTCTGGTCGAATTGTAATATCTGAGTAATCGACAGCGTGTGATGGGTCGCTGATGTAACGACGCATCTGAGATACATGGAAAACATCATGTACTCCTTCCAATGTAGGCGGTAGTGCTAGACGATACGCTACTTCTCCAACTCGCTCTAGAACATCGAAGGGTCCAATGAATCTCGGGCTAAGCTTCCCTCGTCTCCCAAAACGTATCACTTCTCGGTTTGGGGATATCTTCAGGAAAACATGATCTCCTGGTTGAAACTCTAAGTGACGACGCTGTGCATCAGCCCAATGCTTGTACCGATCTTGCGTAATACATAGCTTGTCCTTGATATTACGCATTATGTCCACTGCTTGTGTACTCATTTTGAAGCCCTAGGAAAGGTCATTTCGATGGATGATAGAGTGAAGAAGGTCTTGTCATCTTTACACCAGAATGGGAGTCCAAGGCCAACGATATCGAGGAGTTAAATCATTTGAGCACATATACCGTTGAGGATTGCTTCGAGAATTTAATGGCATATGAAGTGCAACTTCAACACACGATGGATTGCATTCAACCTCAAAACTCCATGTTCAATGAGAGGCCTAAGCCAAAGGGGATCACTTTCAAAGCCACATAGGACAAAATTAAGTCAAGGAAGAAGTTCAAACGCCCCACTAGCGAGGATGAAGGCGATGATTAGAAGAGTGAGGTCAATGGAGATATTGTGGAGCTTGCACAACAACTCATGAAATTCATGAAGATATCTCAAGGTAAGGATTTGTTAAAGTTTGCAAAAAGTCTAACAAATCCATTACTTGTTATAAGTGTCAGGGAATATGACACATTTTAATCGATTGCCTTAACAAAAACAGACAAAGTATAGGAAAAAAAGGAAAAAAGTATTATCCGGCCAAGTACAAGCCAAAGAAGAATCGAGCCTTGATTGGAACTTGGGATGATTCGTCATCATTTGATAGCTCAAGTGATGAAGAAGATGAGTGTGGAAAGACAAATAAGGAAGTCAATCTATGCTTCATAATGATGGACACCACAATTTGCTCGTGCTCAACCGATAAGGAAGTGGAAGAGTTGGTCACCTCAAAGGATGCCATCCCTACTACAATCAAAGTTGGTGGCATGAATGAAAGGACCAATTCTGAAGCACCCACCGAGCATGTGGAATTTATGGCGTTTGAGGACAATGAATCATCTTCAAGCTCAAGTTGAAGCTCTAATGAGGATGAAGAAGAGGAGGAGCTCGAGCTATCCAACGAGGAGCTTAATTTCCGCAATAATGAGTTCGCTAAAGGTATAAACAAACTCATGCTTCCTTACTCTTCATTGCAAGCTAAATTCGATGCTGCTATGTTTAAATTGCATGATTTTGAGGCATCTAGTGTTATTTCTCCTACTTTTACTAGCAAAAATGATAATGCCTTGCATGTATGTGACATTAGTGAGAGAGACACATTGCTCTCTCAAGTTAAGGAATTGAACAAACTAAATGAAGATTTGAAAGTACAAAACCTTAGCTTAGAAGCTCGCAATCAACAACTTTTGTTGAGATGCGAAGAGGAATCCCTTATGTTCAAAAGCTTCGTTAATTTTGGGTATTCACTCTACAATTTACTTGGAAAACAACATCCAACAAATCATTGATGGGGTTTAGGTTTTGAGCCAAATTGGGTATCGAAACAAAGCTCTTCATCTTCTTTTGGCGTCAAATCAAGACCTATTGCTAAAGCACCAAAGAAGAACCACCAAGCTTTCTTATATAACAACAACCCTCATAAGAAGCATGTAATACAGATACAGGAAAATGATAATGCATCATCTTATGCCAATAGGCAAGCCCCTCATTATTTGCATGCCAAGAAATTTTTTTCTACACATATGCATGCAATATCCACCCATGTTGCTAATGCAATACCTTTACCTAGGAAATCCATGAGTCTTTGGATTCCTACTAATGTTAGTGTGCAAGAGAGGGATAGTTATATTAACTCTTTAGTAAGGGATGTGATCACCTCGTGTAATTATATAAGGAAATCAAACTACTCTTGTGTTTAGTGCCCTAATGCTTAGGTTCCCCACACATTATGCTTGACTGCATGGGTATTGTGCATGTATGTTTATATTTATTGCATACACATCATATGTGCGGGGTTTTTATTCATGTTTTTGAAAATTCTTTCAAACATTTCATGAAAATGGGACCTATGGGGATTTCTTTGTCATATGTGCTCTTTTTGACCATGTATATGACATATGGAGAGATTTTATGCTATATATTTCAAATTAATTTGAAGCATATTTTCGTCTCCTTGATGATTTTGAAATATTTCCAAACATTGTTGGATATTGTTTCAATTTCATCTTGACTTTGTTTAATTGATATGATTATATTCTTTATAAAAATTTCATGTATCAATGTACTTGTGCTTGATGTGTTATATCAATGCATTAATACACCTTTTGACCCATGACTCCATTTTTGTATTTAGCTCATTGAGTCAAAGTTTGACATATTCTATGATCTAGAGGGAGCATGTTATAGTAAATTGATACCTACTTTAAATTGTTTATTTGGTATCATACATATCTTTGTCTCATACCATTTGTCTTATTTTATGGAGAGAGTGTTTTGGGTACAACGATTCATGATTTATTTTTTGATGATAACAAACCTTCATGAATATTATTGATGGGTTTGTTAAGTGTTTTTAGGTCCAAATAAACACAACAAATATAGTGGCAAATGTGTGAATATGTTTAAGTGGCAAGCATGTAATTTATGGGCAATGGCAATGGTGTAAATATGCAAAAGATGGAGAGATGGAAAACTTGTGATTAAATGGGATTTGACTTGGTTAACATCTTCTACAAATTACATGGAGGGATAAGGAGATGAGATGAGATGAGATTTGATTGAAGATTTGATTGAAAAATTAAAGATCAAGTGTTCTAATTGAAGAGAACTTCCTATCCTCTATAAAAGGAGAAGACCCTTCTTGGAGAAACATCCCATTGCATCTCATTGAGCCAAAAATCTTCAAAGATCAATCCTCCTCCTCCTTGGCTGAATTCCTCTCCTCCAAGCTTCAAAGAGATCATCAAATTCATGGAAGGAGGCGTTCTACAGACGACGCTGAAGTGCAAAAATTTCTCCACAGAGCTTTGATCAACGAACCGTTTGTGCTAGGACGATCAAAACTCAACGCTCTACAATATGGTGATATTATTCTAATTTTAATCTCTGTATTAAATTAGTGGTAGTTATTTTAGCATGAGTTGTATTCTGAATAGCTTCATAATCTTCATCTCCAAGCATCAAGCAATCAACCAAGCATCAAAGGATCATATAGCTCTCGGCCAAGGATCTCCATCACCAAGCAACTCAAGAAAGGAGGCACATAAATGCATCAAGTCATCTCCTACAATGATCTCAAACCAAAGCTTCTTCAAACTCTCCAAGCGACGCACTCCAAAGATCTGATAATTTATCTTCACAAGAGCAATCAAATCGACCCTTTCTTATTTTTTTCTCGAAGAGGACGAGCTCACGATTCCAACGAGTATTTATCCGAAATTTTCTGAGCTCGGGACGACTTTCTGCATTTTCTGGAAGACGGTGTATCTGATTTCTTTATGCACACACTACTGCCGATTTTGCAGAATAGATAATTGATTTACACATAGACCACATTCAAGCAGATTTACGCATCCAACTTCAGAGGGCTATATCTTTTGATCCAGACATCGGATTGACACACCGTTTGCCCCAGCGCGAAGCTGACGATGTGCTGATCGACAAGGACTATCCAAACATCATAAACTGAGAACTCTAATCTCTTTATCTTATTTATATTTGTGATAGTGTTGGTAGATCTTTGTAGTAGGTTTGAGTTTTCGTTTTTGGGGGTTTTTGGGCACTCTTGATTAGTTGGGTCTAGTCAAGAGTAAAGTATTTGTTAGGATAGTAGTGTTCGATATTTTGGGGAGTGAGATATAAACTTGATGAGCTGAGTGTTAGGGCACGAAGTTCCGGGTGTTTGTATCTTGATATTATTATTCTAGTGATTACTTTGGGACTGGAGTAGGTTGTTGGGGCGACCAAACCAGGGTAAATATTACGTGCACTTTGTATTTGCTTCCAATTTATTATCTCTGCACCATATTTGATCTGTGACTGTCTGATTGAGTAGGCTTAATTTTTATATTCACGAAAATATTTTATAAGCATATTCAACCTCCTCTAGGCTTAGATCACGATCCAACAAGTGGTATCAGAGCAGGTTAGAGGATCTAGTCTAGAAATCATGAATACCCCAGAATTAGTTTTTGCTGAAGGCATCTCTATAGATGGACCCCATGTGTTTAATGTGCATGATTATATTTACTGGAAGGCTAGGATGAAAGTTTATTTGTTATCCGTAGATTTTGATACTTGGCACATTATTGAAAACAGATATACTAAGATTTCTAAGCATGAAAGTAATTGGAATTTGGATGGGAGAAATGTATGTGCTCTGAATGCTAAAGCAATGAGTATTTTGTTTTGTGGTTTAGATAGAAAAATATTTAATCATATTTCTCATTGCTCTTCTGTGCATGATATATGCAGGACTTTGGAGATGACATATGGAAACGATCAATCTTTCGGTGATCAAACTTCAAGTAATGGGAAGAGGCCACACAATAAGAAGAACCGAAAGGGAAGAAAAGTTCTTTTAAATAAAGATGATGCTCATATGTCTAAAAATATCGTTGGTGATTCTAATAATGAGATTATTTGCCAAAATTGCAGGAAATTCAGGCACACCAAAGTGGATTGTCCATTGGTGAAGAAAGAAAAATATAATGATAAGAAGAAACCTTTGGGGGTTACATGGGATGATGACAACGAGGATGAACCTCAAGATAAGTTTGTGCATTCCTCTTTGTGTTTGATTGGGAAAATTGATAGGAAGAAAACTAAGGTACAAAAATATTCTAAATTTGAGCTTGTAAATATATGTGAGAATATGCATGCTGAAATTGTTAAGCTAGGATCTACTGTTGAGTATCTTAGGGATGTAAACTTTGAATTACAACATGAGAACTACAACATGTCTCTAGACGATGAAAAACTGAAAACTGAAAATAATACACTTATGGCCACTCTTGCAAAGATTAAAAAGCAACCTCCCATTATGCATGAGACCTTAAAGTGTGATGTTTGTCCTAAGCTAGATACTGAAAACAAAGCATGCAAAGAAAACATGATTATATTAGAATTAGAAAACAAAGAGCATAAAGAGAAATTGATCAAGATTGAGACTAAAAATTAAAATCTTAAGGGAAAATCCATTGAATAGAGAAGAAAGCTGAAAATTTGAAAAATAACGAAGAGAAAAATAAGAAAGCTTTCATTAGTAAATGCACCTTGCTTGTGAACGACAATATTTATTTGAAATCCAAAGTCACGGACCTAGAATTGACCATAAAGAAATTTGGTGTTGGAAAACATTCTTTGGATATAATTCTTGGACACCAAATATATGGTAACAAAAGGCGAGGACTTGGATATGGATTGAAACATGTTGAAAAGCCCAAAAATCAGAGAGTTCACAATGAGACTACGAAAGGTAGAAATATTCATGCGAAGTGCTTTCCTTATGGATTGTTGGTCATACTTCTCATCATTACTTTTATAGGAACAATAACATAAAGTTTAAACAAATATAAGTTCCTAAAAGTACAATAACTAACATTAGTGGACCTTGTTGGATTCCAAGGTCACACATAACATCTTCCGTGTAGCTAAGATGGAGGGATACAGAACTATGGATTTGACGTCGCATTTCATTGAAGTTCTTTGGCCAAACGACAACGCGAAGGTATGATTTCTTGGTTGAGCTTAATGTATACCTTCATAAGACATTTGGGTGTGTTTGTCATTTTCTTTGATTTTTGGTGTATTTCTTTTTTGCGTGATTTTTTTGTGTGATAATTTTTTTTGAAAACCCATAAAAATTGGAAAAATGTAAAAGAAACAAAAAAATTTGCAAAACTTAAAAAAAAATTAAAAAGTGCAAAATTATAAAGATTGGGCTTAGTGATTATCTTTCTTTTTTATTATCAAAATTGCACTTTGAATGATGTTTATATACATGTTGAAATCTTGCATTATTGTCGTGACAATAATTGCATATTAGACTTTCTAAATAATCATGACATGGTCAATAAATTGAATAACTTGATTTCTACATCTTCACCTTACACTTTCATGGGATTAATTGTTCCTGTACATATGGAATTGTTTTCATGAAATATGGGAAAGTGGTAGTAGGTGGATGAATTAAGAAATATTGAAAAACATATTACTCTACGCTATATGAAGTATCTTGCCTTGGATGAAAATTAAAGCTCATGAAAAGAAAAAATAATATGGTGAAATAATAATAATGCATATTTGAAAAAAGAGATTCGTATGAAAAATGGATACGGTCCATGGAAATGATACAACCCACAGATATCCAACTTATGCTTTAAGTTAAATCTTCAACGTTGGTGTTATATGTGTCAAGCAATGCTACCCCTCGTCTAAGAGTCCTTATAGGCTATGTATGTGTGTTGGTAACTTGAACTTATGCTTCATGAGGTGGGAAAACTCGATCCTAGAAGAGTTTATGTTATATGGATAGTTGGTTTGATATGGTTGATTTTCATGAAACCTCTCCATATGCACTTTAATTTTTGATCATCACACGCGCACGAAAATGTTTTAATCAATGTTATGAAAATAATTGAATATCAAGTGCTTGTTTTTAATTGTCTTAATGTTATCATATGTCTTGATTAATAATGTTTTTCTTTTACATTGCATATGACATGGATTTCATACGTGTTTTTTTTGATGATAACAAAAGGGGGAGAAAATGTGATAGATTTGATCATGACAAGTATATTGATAGGGGGAGCAACTTGATAAGGGGAGCATGTCAATAGGCGAAGCACTTGCATATGTATTATTTATATCGTGTTGACATGTATCACCACACTTCACAAACAAATATCACGATGACATATTGAGCATATTGATCAAATCTTAATTACGGTTTTTCATCATCAAAAGGGGGAGATTGTTGGATACAACAGTGTTAGATACAACGATCCATGATTTCTTGTTTGATGATAACAAACCTTCATGAATATTTTTGATGTGTTTGTTCAATGTTTTCAGGTCTAAATAAACATGGTGAACATAGTGGCAACCTTGTGAATATATTTAAGTGGCAAACATGTAATTTATGGGCAATGACAATGGTGTAAATATGCAAGAGGTGGAGAGGTGGAAAACTTGTATTAAATGGGATTTGACTTGGTCAACATCTTCTACAAATTACATGGAGGGATAAGGAGATGAGATGAGATGAGATAAGATTTGATTGAAGATTTGATTGAAAAATTAAAGATCAAGTGTTCTAATTGAAGAGAATTTCCTATCCTTTATTAAAGGAGAAGACCACTCTCTTGGAAAAACATCCCATTGCATCCTATTGAGCCAAAAAGCTTCAAAGAGCAATCCTCCTCCTCCTTGGCCGAATTCCTCTCCTCCAAGCTTCAAAGAGATCATCAAATTCGTGGAAGGAGTTCTACATACGACGCTTAAAAGTGTATAACTTTCTCCACAGTGCTCGGATCGACGAACCGTTTGTGCCAGGATGATTACAACTTAGCACTATACAATATGGTGATATTATTCTAATTTTAATCTCTAAATAGCTTCATAATCTTCATCTCCAAGATTCAAGCAATCAACCAAGCATCAAAGAATCATATAGCTCTCGGCCAAGGATTTCCATCACCAAGCAACTCAAGCAAGGAGGCACATACAAGCATCAAGTCATCTCCTATAAAGATCTCAAGCCAAAGCTTCTTCAAACTCCCCAAGTGACGCACTCCAAAGATCTGAGAATTTCTCTCCACAAGAGCAATCAAATCAACCCTTTCTTATTTTTTTTGTCGAAAAGTATGAGCTCACAATTCAAACGAGTATTTATTCAGATTTTTTTGAGCTCGGTGCAATTTACTGCATTTTCTAGAGACATGGTATCTGATTACTTTACGCACAGACTGTTGTCGATTCTACAGAATAGAGAATTGATTTACACACAGACCAGATTTAGGCATATTTACGCATCGAATTTTGGAGGGCTATATCTTCTGATCCAGGGATTGACACATCGTTTATGCCAGTGCAAAGCTGACGACGTGATAATCGACAAGGACTATCCAAACATCACAAACTGAGCACTCTAAACTCTTTATCTTATTCATATTTGTGATAGTGTTGGTAGATCTTTATAGTAGGTTAGAGTTTTCGTTTTTGCGGTTCTTTAGGGACTCTTGATTGGTTGAGGCTTGTCAATAGTAAAGCTTTTGCTAGGATAGTAGTGTTCGCACTTTAGGGAGTGAGATATAAACTTGGTGAGTTGAGTGTTAGGGCACAAAGTTCCGGGTGTTTGTACTTGACATTATTTTTCTAGTGATTACTTTGGGGCTGGAGTAGGTCGTTGGGGCGACCGAATCAGGGTAAATATTGAGTGCACTCTGTGTTTGCTTCCGCATTATTATCTCTGCACCATATTTGCTCTGTGACTATCTGATTAAGTAAGCATAATTTTTATATTCGCGAAAGTCTTTTATAAGCCTATTCACCCCCCCTCTAGGCTTAGATCACGATCTAATAGAGAGAGGTGATTATGCGAGAGAGTCTATGGGAAGAGAGTCCTCCATGTCCATCTTCTCTCTGTCCACCTTTTTGACAATGACAAGGAGGAGAGAGAAGTGATTATATAAAAATATGATGCTTACATGCATGATTTAACTCATTTAGCATGTTTTTACATAATGCCTATTATATGTATTCTTCCTTCATTTCAACTCAATCGGTATTTCAATTGATTTCATTTGGTATGCATATAAGTAGGGAAGGATTAGTTTGTTTTTAATGTTTATTTTTACATAATGAGTGTCATCATAAAAAAAGAGAGATTGTTGGATATTGGCCTTTACGCCCAATATAGTTTTGATGCTGATCACCACATTATGTGAGAACTAATGTCTCAAAGTGTTTTAGTCTCAGATAATTAACATTGATTACATCAAGGGGGAGACAAAACATTTGGTGATGGGTTGATGGACTCAAGGCTTGGAGCAATGGAACATTGAAGACATGAAGAATCATGTATCTCATTATAAATCTTTTCTTTATGTATTTTTGATCTTTCTTTAGTAGAATATTTGTATGCCTTGATTAGATGGACAGACACATTCATTCATGTCTATTTTCATCTTAGTAATTCATAGGATCTTCATAGAACCCATCCCAATAGGTTCATTGGCCAAAGCACTACAAGACGTCTGGAACACCTTCACTAGACGTCTGGCGTATCCATTTTGAGTTGGCCAATACCTAGGGTTTGATCAGCTATTGAAAGTTCAAAGACCAGGTGTCAGCACAGTGGTATAGGCACCTGGGCGATGAACTCCAATCGACTTAACAATAGGTTCTTGTTTTCATGACTTTCTGTCTTTTTAACCCACTTATGTCCAGCCGTCTGAAGAAGACTTGCCAGACGACTGAACAGTGCATCAGCCGTAGGACAAGTATTCTTCAGACTTCTGTTTGCTTGGAGATTGGTTTTCATTTCTTGCATAAGCCATCTCATGTCAGCCGTTTGATGAAGGAGTACCAGACGTCTGCACAGTTTATCAGCCATTTAGTAACCGTTCTCCAGACGTCTGGTCGCTTGGAAATCTGCACGTTTATTGCCGTTAGACTGCAGTTTGATTGATCGTTTTCTTGGTTTTTGTGCCCGATTGAGAGATTATTTATACACAGGGAGTTTTTAGCAGCAATTCACACATAATAGTGATTCTTTCAAGTCTCTACTAGTGCATCAAGCTTCATTCTAATACGTGGACATCAATCTTTCTTTGGCTATGCACTTCACGATAGTAAGTATATTTAATCAAGGCAATAGAAAGATTGTAATTTCTATTTTGTTTCATTTGAAAACCTTGCTTTTGGGTTATGGAAGTGTTCTATCTGGAAAGAGAGGTGTAGCCCTTGGAATAGGGTAAGCTACCTTGGAATAGATAGTGAGCACTTGGAAAAGTGTGTGGCTCTTGGAAAAGAGTGTGAGTTGTATCTTGGAAGAGATTGTATGCTCTGCCTTGGAAAAGGCTTTATAGTGGAAAATTCACAAGACTTTGGAAAGAGTGTGGGACTAGAGTAGGCATTTTCCGAACCAGGATACATCGTTGTCTTTGCACTTGTTGTTTGTGTGCTTATGAATTTTGCTAATTGTCTTGCTTTAATTCTGCATTTGCAAGTATTTTATTATTAACATTTTATTTGCCATTACGCTATTCACCCACTCTAGTGTGTGTCTTGCCTAGTAGTGCAGGTGTTTATGCATATCCCAGAGCCTACAAGAGATACATGAAAGTGTGTGCGGAAACCATTACAAAAGAAAATTCCTCATGCACAAGAAGAACATCAAGTCCTACGTCTAATGGTGCGATGCCTGCTTGCGTTTCTCCAACATCTCGAGGCTGCATCTGGAGGAGCTGGCCTCCAGCACCCATGTCTGGACATTTGCAAAATATGGAATTGATCTCATTGGACCCTTGCATAGGGAAGAGTAGGAGCTACTTATGCTATAGTAGTTATCGACCACTACACGAAATGGGTGGAAACTGGTCCACTCTCTTCCCTAAAGGAATCCAAGATCACCGTCTTTATTTGGAAGGAGGTGATATGCCGGTTCCACACTCCATTGTCACTAGTTCGATAATCCCAACGTTAAGCGAAGTGTGGGTAATATGTCATCCACCAGTTCTCCACCCTTGCTCACCAACAGGAAAATGACGAGGTCGAGGCAATGAACAAAGATATCAAGAAAATGCTCAAAAGGAAGCTCTGTACCAGGAAAGGAGCTTGGGTCAAGCAACTCCCCTATGTACTCCGGGAATACCACACCACTAGATTGAACATCACAGCTGAGAATCCCTTCATCCTAACCTTCGGAGTCGATGCAGTGGCTCACGTTGAGGTGGCTATCCCAACCTTTCGGGTGAGGAACTTCGATGAAACTTCCAACAGTCGGGCTCTGTCATTAGGGCAAGACCTTGCTGAGGAAAGAAGAGACACAACCCCGATCCAAGCCAATTCCTACAATCAAGTTTTGGCTCGGTACTACAAGAAAAAGGTCAGGGTCAGACGCTTCCAAAAGAAAGATCTGGTCCTAAGACGGACCATCCACACATGAGATAGGATCGAGAAGAGTAAGCAACTGCTGGGGCTAAACTGGGATGAGACCTACCGCATTTGAGAGGTCCTCAACTCAGGGGTCTTCCAGCTCGAGACCATGGAGGATGTTCTGATCAAGAATCTATACAGAGCACCTCCTGAAGTACTATCCCTAACCATCCACAAACTGTCGATCTCAATAAGGCGCTCTGATCAATGTACTTAACACAAGTTTAATAAAAATAACTTCCTGAGCTCCAAAAGTTATGCAAATTCTTCTTGCTTATTCCCCAGCCCAAGCTGGGCCACACGTCCCTGGTTGTGATGATACAAAGACCCCAGCTTTGGCTGAGGCATCAGCTGGTCTAACCCCATAAGTCATTGTTCCAACACTTAGCATTTGACTCAGGTCATGCTAAGTCCAAAATGCCTATAGCCCGGGTCAGAGCCATTACTGATGAGACTCCCTAAAGGGTCCTAGCTCTGACCTCTGGCACTAGACCCTCGGCTGTGCCACATCCAAACTCCACTGGACTCCCCAGAGGGTCCTAATGCCAACCTCAGGCACTCAACCTTCGGTTGTGCTACATCTAAACTCCACTGTCGGGACTCCACAGAGGGTCGCAACATCGACTTCTGGCACTCGAAATTCGATTATTATAATCCAACCTCCACTGGCAAGATTTCCCAGAGGGTCCCATCACCGACATCTGGTACTTGATTCTCGATCATGTCATGTCCAAACTCCAATGGCAAGACTCCTTAGAAGGTCCCATCATTGACCTTTGACACTCGAGCCTCGATCTGCTACATCCAAACTCCACTGGAAACACTCCCTAGATGGTCCCAGCACTGACCTCTAGCACTCGACCTTCAAACGTGCTATGTACAAACTCTATTGGTGAGACCTTCCCAGCACCGATCTCTAGCAATCGACTCTTAATCGTGCCATGTTCAAGCTAAGCCCACAGCCCAAGCTGGGGCTCCCACTGGCACCAACCACAGGGTTATTGCATAGACAAACATCACTCGGCTCGGGTCGTGCTGCCTTCAACAAATCCCCTAGCCTAAGCTGGTGCCCTTGCTAGCATCAACCTCAGGTTCCAACACATGCAAGCAGCACTAGGCTCAAGTCATCCTGTAGTCACTAAATCCTTCAGGCCAGACTGGGGCTCATGCTATTACAACTACAATCTCCCATAGGTGGCACCCAACTCTGGTCATACCCAGCAATCCTACGGTGTAGACGAGAGCCTATTGATACGACCTCATGGCTTGATCTAACCTTAAGGCTTTGAGCTGATGTCGTAACTGAACAAGGCCAGAGCTGCGGACTCCCTCCCACTCAAAAGACTAAGTGGCCAACACATACTCAACAATGCACACTCAGTGTCTAGTGGTAAATAGTGACTCTAGTATTAGTCTCTTGAGTTCTAGATAGAGATCAATACGCTTGTAAGCACAACAGTTTATCAAGCCACATACATAGTCAGACGTTCGAGGTAAAAGTAAAAGAAGAAGTGAGAAAGTTGGAAAAATTTTCATCCCAATTTCTTCATTTTAAAAAAGTTCTTTATTCAATTCAAAAAAAAATCTTCTACAAAGTTCAGTCACTCTACGTGATGTACAAGTAAAAGAAAAGAACAAAAAACAAAGAACTACAGATTCCACATCGAGACAGACTTCTCAACAGACTTCTCCTCCACAATGGGCTCCTCGCCCTAAGGAGCTTGGTTAGGAGCTTCACCATCTACAACAACAGAGGGTTTAGCAGTGGTAGAAGTCTCTGTAGCAGAGGCAAATGCATCAGGCTTAGCCATCAAGAAAGACAAGAGATCAACATGAGTAGGGTGCATCTCCAAGAATGCGTCTATCACATACTACACCCCAGCTGCAAAGGCGACATTAGCTCGAGCATTTGCCACTATCAGCTTAATGCAATGAGCCCTGGCCACCTTAGTTTCCTGGACTCGATCATTTGTTAACTCAGCGTGATGGGCCTTGGCCGCTTAGACTACCTACTCCTGAAAGCCCTGCCTGGTCTTTTCTAGCTCTAGCTATGGCTCGGAGACCCGACTATCCTTCTCCTACATATACTTTGTGGGGTGAGAGATGGCCTCTGCAGACTCTGGTACTCCTTTCTCAGATCAACATCCTTCTCCTCTGACCATTGCAGTAGGACCCTCACATCCTAGAGTTTGAGGTCTAGGGAGCATGCCAGCTTGGCCTGTACACTTAGCTCCATATTTACCTTCTACTGCCTCTGGAGCTCTGCCCTTAACCTCTCGAGCTCTAATTTAGTAGCGTGAGCCTGCACGGAGAGCTTCGACCTCTGCTCCTACCGTGGCTAACTCTCGCAGTGACTGGATCTCCTGAGTCAGAGCTTGGGCTTACCCTTTCCATTAACTATAAATGTGGAAGAAGTGGTCCAATACTTCTTGAGCCTGTGCAAGAGACAAAACAAAGATGTTAAAGCTTGAGCTCGGAACCTTGCTATATTTTACAAAGGAATAGCATACCTTTCCCATTTGTGTCAGAGCCTTGACGAATCCCTCAGCAACAATGTCGAGAAGACCACTCTCCTTTCTTGTCTCCTCGACCACAAGGGTGAGCGTCTGCTACCAGATGGCCGACGTCCTCATCTTCGAGCTCTCATCAAGATCGAAAGCTCCTATTGGTCATGCCTCAGGGTGAGGTGAGCTCGAGGCTTGGTGGGCCTCCTGCCAAGCAACCACAACCTTAGCCTTTTTTGCTGGAGCTCAATGGCATTGGGGAGAGCAGACTTCCCGTGTGACAGCTCGGGAGATACCTTTTCCATTTCCATCCTCTTCCTCCTCACCAGGGGGATGTTATCATCTTCGTCCTCCTCCTCCAAATCGATGTGGATTACCAGAGGAGCCCTTGCAACTTCATCCCCAATATGTGGGGTAGGGGCAGCTCATCTCTGTGGGTCACGGTGGAGGTATGCTCAACCAGGGGCCTTGAAGTCCCTAATACATCTACCGATGGCGGAGTTGTAAGAGCCAGGAGCTATATCCCTTGGGAGATAGATGCGAGGTCTTCTCCCTCAAGACATGCAATGTGTCTTTGCTCACAAAAAGTCAGATATGCTTGATCCCTGTAGAGAGGGTTCAAGTTACTGCTCCCCAGCTATGCAAAAAGAAAACAAGGGAGATATTAGCAACATGATGAGAAGTTCAAATTTCCAACTTCTAGGCTGTTACTCGCCAGTAGCAAGAGGAGTCTCACTGAGCTCACTGTCCATCTTAGCTGACATCTCTTGCAGCTCTTGGATCGGTAGTTCTGACAATAACCCATTATGGGACCTTGCAACAGTTCAGCTCGTTCTTCCTGGCCATCTTTAGGATGATGTCAGGATCCCACTTGCAGGGCCACCCAAATTGACATGGCACTCGCTCTTCAGCTATGACATGGCCCTCTTCGGAGCTCTCCCAACTCCCAGTGGCCCAAAACCAATTCTTCCAACTCTTGTTCATTGACAGCTTCTCCTTAAAATCCTCGAGGCCCTAGCTCAGATGCAGAGATAATACTGAGTGTCCATAGACTTCTTCAATTCAAACACCCCATGAACCGTCTCGACGGATAAGCACCCCTTGCAATTAGAGGAAAACATCATAGCAGAGGAAACTATGCTCGTGAATCTGTTGGGGACTAGCTGGCATGGTGCCAGATTGGAGAGGTAGAGGAAGTACCGAGTACGTCACTTGAATAGGAGGTAGATTCTTGCCTTCAGGTGCATATAGCTCAGTTCAATTACACTCGAAGTTGGATGATCAGGTGTACTCTTAAGTCGTAAGGGAAGCACTAGTCAACCGAGTGAGGGATGTGGTAACTCAGCCTAAACAACTCCAGGTTGCTTTCCTTCACCTTGGACTTGAACTTATCATCCCAGAGCGTCGACATTCTCTCCCGAGCTATTTTTCCTCCTTTACCGCAGAGGCCTGCAACTCTGGTCGCATCGAGGACATTTAGGTCTTTGGAAGGGGAAACCCCCGATGGCCCTGTATAAGCGTGATGACCATACGAATAGCCCATCAGTGGTTAGGTAGGCAGATGTCTCTGGGGGTAATTGGGGTGACATGTTGGATGGGGGTAGATAATTTGGCCCCATGGGTCCGAGCCCTACGAAAGCGAGCTGGCAGCCACATTGCTACAGACTAGGATTACAAGGCTACCTAACTCAGATTCCACCACATTTTTGCCTCTCCCATCAAGGGTCTGGCCACCCTCTCCACTAATGGAGACCTCAATGGGATAGTGCAATGGTGAATATCTAGTCAACGGTGCATAGTTCTTAGAACAGGTGGCTTAGGCGTCAATGGTTTCTAACATGATTCTTGGAGAAATGGGAGAAGAAATAAAGAAGTAAGAAGAAGTAGTGGTCTAGGAAAGGAGATTTACCGTTTCTAATGTGTAATCGGTGATTACCAAGGAAGTCAAAAAAATCGGGAGTGCGACGAAAAAATTAGGCAATAATTTTGGGTCCAAGTACGTCCAACCGTGTCCTCCATCGTCCTTTTTTACTTTCCCTAGGTGGGACTGGTGGGAGACAATCGTGGCCATCCAATCCCCATGATCGTGTTGAGCCAGTCATAGCTGTCCGATCCCCACAAGGCACACTAGGCACATGCTAACCGCAGCCACTCGATCTTCGCAATCGACCAACTTTTGCATGTTATAATGCATACAAATCAAACTCTACCAAATCAGCAATGATCGTTCTTCAAGACCGGGGCCTGTCTCTTTGGGGTTTAGGAAGAAATACAATCACATCACACTATCTTTTCGATTGCCAAGAGATGGCACCCAGGTCAGCAAGACATGATGAGTATGTTCTCTCCTTAGATGTTGCCTTAGATGCTACATTTCGAAGCAAGTTGGGTCGATCAAATGAGGCTGATTGATTCCATGACTCTTTGGCTCAATTTCAATTTTGTCTTCTCGCCTCTCTATGTCCGACCTTAGAGGTGCAGTCAAGGTCAGTGGTGTCAAGCCAAAAGACGAGAGGCCATTGTAGATAACATTTGATTGTGGCCCATCAATGATGGGGTCCGGCCAAGTCCGACTGTTAGGACTTACAATGTGTGGGCCTTCCACATCCTCAACAGTTGACTACCAGACTTAACCCGAGAGGTTAGCCTGGCCAAGTCCACATCAGGACTCTGCTCGGATGACCTCGGCACCCGATGTCAACTCTTTAGCAGCTATGCCCTACATAGACGACCTCCACAAGGTGGACTCCTTAACAGCTACGCCCTACACAAACGAACTCCATAAGGTCGGCGCCTTTAATAAGTACTCTATAAGGACGACCTGTACAAGGTCAGCTCCTTCAGCAGCCATGCTCTATGGGAACGACCTCCATGAGGTCGGCTCCCTAAACAATGACAGCTCTGTAAGGATGACCTCAGCGAGTTAGGGGCCCATAGGATGACCTCAGTGCTATGCACCCGAGGCCAGTTCCTTCATGATGACCTCAGCAGTACACACCTGAGGTTAACTCTTTCTTGGACAACCTCGGTGATATGCACATTTTGGCTCTTTCTAAGACAACCTCGGTGATATGCACATGAGGTTGGCTCCTTCAGGGGACATCCATGGTAAATGCCTGAGGTCGGCTCAGGAGGACATCAGTGGTACTTGCCTGAGGTCGGCTCCTTCAAGATGACCTCAGTGGTACACACCTGAGGTAGGCTCCTTCGACTGCATCATCCAAGGGTTTGCCTGCCTGACAGGTTATCCTTCATAAATTGTTCTCGCAATCAGGTGGCATGATCTTTGGCGATCCCATCTCCAGATTGTTATGAACGAAAAACCAGTTAGATCCATCAACTGCGTAATGAGCAGAAAGCCTAATCTGGAATTCAGTGAGTATCCTTTCTTATCCATTTATTGCACAATCTAAGGAGTCGGTTATATGTGGAAGATCTGGGATATCCATATCTCCCCCTTACGTGGCATAACCGACCCTCGGCATTACAAAAGTAGCATACTATCTCCTTCACGAGGTACACAATCTATAACACTCAACGACAACTACACACACACACGTCCTCCTGTTCAGAAGAACTGACTTTAGCATCAAAGTCGAATCGTAGGACCACCCGCTCCATTTCCTAAACACTGTCTGGGCCATCTGTTGTGAAGATTCACATATCAACAGCTAGTGTGAAATCCTTGCATCAACATTTACCAAAACTACCAAATACTTTGATTTTTTTTCTTTAAAATATCTACCATTTGTAAATTAAATTTAATTAGAAACTTTGTCGAAACATTTTTTCTGTTCATGAAAACTAGCATATACAATTAAAGTTTTTGTTAACATTACCATATACAATTAAGATAATTATGTATATGATCAGCATGTGATTTTCCTATGCGAACGCACATACATAATTCTATTTAGGTTATTATTATTATTATTGGGATTTTTTTTACACATCATGGACGATCACCACACTAAAAGTGAAGTGAATCTAACGTTATTTTACACTTGATCTAACTGTTGCAAGTTTAATGGTTTCAGAACAATAATTGTTTTTGCAACGGATGGATCACGAGTCAAGTATCCCTAGAGTTCACCAATAGTTGGAATTTTGAGGTTTTGGAATGTGTACATCAACATAGAAAAAAATGCAAGTTTTTGCATTTTATGTCGCTGACAGCACATGAAATTTTCAACGGTGTTAGCGCATATCGAGTTTATTCTAATATTAAAGCTATTTAATATACTTTTGAAAAGTAATAAAAATAGCCATAAATGATTTATAACAGCAAACTTTTTTATAATTAACTTTAATTTTGAAAATTTGAAAGTTGAAGATAGTTTAACAAGGTAGCTCCATTGTACTAATTTCTTCAGAGAGTAGCTTAACTAACATGAAAAGCTCACGGACACATGTCAGCACAATGCAACACAACATTGAACAAACATAAATGTACATATTTAAGCTGCTGGCCAACCATATCTAATAATTAACCACCATATTTCATTTAAAAAATTAAACCCCAAAACACGAGGAAATCTCTTAATTTCAATGGCAATCTTTCCATTAACAGGAAACACAAATTCACAAATACGAGGGTACTAGCACAACAAAAGCAACTCAAACCAAATCTGATTTCACAGGCAAAAGCTGATTGAACTTGTGAATAGTATGGATCAAGATCACAAAATAGGTCGCCACGCCAATGAATCCGCATATCATCGATACCATCACCTGGTCGCAGAACTTGTGGACCTGGCCGCAGATCGGCAGCCAGCCGGCGTGCCGATTTCCGTGCTTCCCAACCTGAGCTATCGCCGATGAGGCCGATATAGCAGCAGTCAGCAGCATTGTGATCGCCTGAATCCAGCAGCAACGGATCACGAAAACAAACAAGTGTAACTGATCAGACTCTTTGCAAATCGCTTGATAGTTTCATGTAATGCCATATTAGTTTTAAGTTTACCATGTCGAACGCTAGGATTAGTCTTGAGAGATGGCTTGCCGGCGGAACAAAGAGAGCGAGCATGCTGTATGCAGCTCCGATGGAATTGGCAATCACAAAGAACCTGCATTTGTCATGAAAATTTTGTAACTACAGTATCATATGTATCATATATATCATATGACATATGAGAGATCTTTCATATATGATGACTTGGTCCATTCTTCTTCACAAAGAGGGGCTTACTTAAAGGCAGGAGTATGCTGAAACTTGGCATTCAGAGTGAGGTTGTAGAAGGTGGTGGACTCGTGGCTCGTAGCCATGACGATGGTAGCGGTGGTGGTGGCCGCGAGCGCCAGAAGCCGGAGAGCAAGGGCACAGGCCCTAGAAGACTTCTCCATCTTTCAAAAGAGCAAGAAAGAGGGATGAGAATCAAGTGCTTAGGGCTTGGTGCTAAGCCTTTAACAAGTCATCTCTGAGAGGGGGTAGATTGGGGGGTTAAACAATAGGGTGTAGGGTGGGTGGGAAAAAGAGCAAGAAAACATGTGTGTTTGGAGGGCAGAGCCTGATATTGGTAACCTGTTCTTGGTCAGATGTTGACAAACTTCAACTGTCAGTACCTACATTGCTCCCTTCCTGATGATCATATCAAAGATCCTTTTAATTATTGGTTTTATTTTGTTTTCAGACCCATGAAGGAAAGTGGTGGTGATTGATGGGTAATTTAGCTGCTCATACTCAGCCTCTTAGGATTCATTATGTCACCATGTTGGATACTTGTGTGTCATTGTGATTGCGTGCACGTGTGATGCTGTATGTTGATGCCAGACTTGGTCTCTTCTTGTCCAGCAACACCCATGGCAGGTTATTGGAGAAAGAGTAGTCAAGCTGGAATTTGCGCTGTGGTATTGTTTTAGCGATTTGAACTTTAGTTGCTCTGATATCATATCATATTGAGTCCCTTTCAATACATCGAGCCTTTAAAGTTGTGAATGGATTGAGTGTGCTGAAGGCATGTACCTTGGGCCTTTTGAGTTGAACACATGGGGTGTAGGCTTTAAAATTTTATTAATGTTAGGTTGATTTTCTATTGCTATAAGTTGGCATTAGGGGCACTAGTTCTGGAGAGTTCAGGTTGTGGAATCAGAACAGTTTATGAACATTTTGAGCAGTCATGTTGTATGTTATGTTGCAACATAATGTTCAACATATGGGATCTAGAATATTGGTTCGTATGCAGAAACGCTGCTTTGGTCTACAGATCTGTTGTGGTGATCTCAGATTTGATTTATAGCCTAGGATCTCGGGGGTTTCTGCATTGGTCGATGAAATATCTTGGTGAGATTTTTTTGTTCATTGTTGCCCGAATTAGCTCCTTGATTGATGGGAGGAGGAAATATTTGCTGAGAATATTTGGGAATATAGTTAGTTCCTTAATTGGTGGGAGGAAATATTTGCTGAGATTTATTGGTTCTATTTTCCAGAAATAGATCCTTATTTTATGGAAAAATATCCGCATGAGATTTGGTTAAATCAGTTTACCCGAAATGGTTAAACGACTCCTCCGAAATGGTTAAATGACTCATTGATCTATGAGATTTCTTATCCGAAGTGATTCTAGATATATTAGCGGAATATCTGCATTAAAGAGGAAGTTATTTACCCGAAAATAGTGGTTACAAGATCTGCTGAAGATATGTGGCGGTTGAAGATTTTATACCTGAATGGTTTCAGATCTTGTATTATTGTTTAGATCTTCTTCAGATATTCTGTTGTATGCTGGTATTCATACGATTTGCTGACAATGTGATTGAAGGCATCAATCCACAAATATGGTATGCAAGATCTTATTTATTGGCCATGTTATATAATATGTTGAACGTTATGGTACAACATGAGGTCCAACATGCTGTGTCAGAAGGCTGGAATCGAATGATAGACTTCAGTGATTATCTGAGGTGGATTACTCCAGATCTTTCGATAATCTCTTTTAGGCATTCAGGTTTATACTGTTATGTTGAAGAATCGTTGAAGCTTCATTTGGAAGGTGAAGCTTCATTTGGAAGGTGTTATATCCTAGATTTGATTGAAGATTCTGTTGGAGAAATATTGGCCCGCAAATATTGGTTGAAAGATCTTGTTGAAGATATTGCGGAACCACTTGCCCGAAGTGATTCCTTAATTTATGGGCTGCCGATCTACATGGAATTTTTTCAAGCGACCTTCCATATCTACTCCGTGATTGAGGGGGAGCGGTTTATTGAAGGGGCGTGCGATTTTACGACTAGGGTACGGCTTTTACAAAAGTAGATAAAAGAACTCCGGGAGGGAGGCCGACGGATACGCACGTAAGGATCAAGGGAGTTGATCTAGTCGGTTGTGCAAGGGGATCTTGTATGCAATGGGATCTTTCATAGTTACTCCACGGGGTTGATTGAGATCACCCCTCGCGGTTTGTATTAAGGGGGAATATGCTTCTCCTAGTATATATTTGATATCTGTGATTGTGATCATTATTTATTATAGTGGAGTAATCTAATTTTTTGGGCGTGGCCCCTCAGATGTAGGTGTGCGCACCGAACTGCGTTACCAAGTTTTGGTTGTCGTTGCTTAGTTTTTATGCTTAATCATTATGTTTAATTGATTAATCACTACGTACTGAATCACAATTGGTATCAAAGCGCAGGTCACCCGTGTTACTTTGTTATCAAAGAGGGTGTGATCTTGTATTTCAGTACTTGAATCATGACTACACGAGAAGGTGCCTCCGTTGTTCGTCCTCCATTGCTCATTGGTACAAACTACACTTACTGGAAGTCTTGGATGCGTGCATTCATTAAGTCCCTTGATGAGAAGGCATGGATCGCTCTCATTGAAGGATGGACACCACCGATCGAAATTGATGAAGATGGCAAAGAACACCTCAAGCCGGCAAGAGACTGGAGTCGGATTGAAGAAAATGAGGCCTTGTGCAATTCTAAAGCAATTAATGCTATTTTTTCTGCTGTCGACGAAGAGCAGTTTAAGCCGATCTCCACGTGTGAGTATGCCAAAGAAGCATGGGATATTCTTCAGAATGTTCATGAAGGAACGAGTACGGAAAAACTTCCAAACTCTAGATGCTTGCATCTCAGTTTGAAAATCTTAGGATGAAAGATGAAGAGACCGTAGCTGAATTCAATGGGAGGCTAAGAGACATAACTAATCAGGCCTTCTAACTTGGCAAAAAATACTCTCAAAAGAAGCTGGTCGAGAAAACCTTGAGATCCCTTCCAGACAAGTTCACGTCGAAAATTGCAGCTATTGAGGAAATGAGGAACACATCCACTATGAGACTGGATAAGCTCATGGTGTCACTTCAGACCTATGAAATGAATTTGAAGCAAAACAAAAGGGACAAAGAGGTGGCACTAAAGGTAGAAACTTGTGAAGCACCTAAATCTGATTATGAGTCAGAACTTGATGACGACATCGCATCGCTGACCAAGAATTTCAGTAGAATGATGAGAAAGATCAGCAACAAGTGTCAGAACTTCAAATCTGTCAACAAGATGTACGACCAAATCTTCCCACTGCTGAAAAGACCACCAGCCATCCTACTCAAAGGTATGAGTCAAAGAACAAAGGCAAAGAGATACAATACAGAGAATGTGAGGGTTTTGGTCACATACAAGCCGAATGTGCCAATACCCTCAAGAAGCAGAAAGGGAAATCTTTAGCAAGCACCTGGAGTGACGATAATCCGAAGGTAGAGCTGGAGTTGAGGACATAACCAGTAACTATGTTGCATTTACAGCCATCCTGGAAGGACAATCAGATAGTGACACTCATAGTCATTGTTGGATCAGATGTTGCAACATCAGGAACAACATTTGGCAACAAACTAGCTAATGTCTGACAAAATGTTGCAACATTAAGTACAACATCCTGCAATAAATTTGAGTCTGAAGTTGATAGCGATGAGGAAGTTAGTGATGATATCCGAAAAGCATACCAGATGATGTTTAAGAAGTGGATGCAACTCTGCAATTTCAACAAAGTCCTGAAGGAGGAGAATGAAAGACTGAAGAAAGAGAAGGAGGAGGTCAAAACCAAATGTCTAAAAGTTGAGAAAAACTGTAGAAAATTGGAAAGCAACTTCAGAAATGTTCTTCTCAGGGCAAAGAAAGATGAATGCACATTGGATAAGTGGAATTCTGGAAAAGCAAAGCTGGATGATATCGTGAACAAGTGTAAGATTTCAGGAGATCGCACCGGAGTGGGATACAATAGAGGAGCTTTCTATAATGTGTCTGCTGAAAGAAGAAGTCAAGTTACCAAGGAACTTGAAAGAATGGGTCAGCACAAGGGCCATGATCAGAAGAAGCAGCAGACCCGAGGGATAAAAGGTGATCGTTCTGTGTGCAGTTACTGCAAGTTCATAGGTCATACTGAGAGAAACTGCTTCAGTCGTATGCGACATTGGTTAGAAGGAAGAAATGTTAGACACCCTGATATGAAGATGAAGAAGCAATGTGTCAGGAAGTCCAAATTATACAGCCTGAACACTACAGTTTCAGAGAAAACACCTCATGTTGTGACTGATGTTGCAACATTAGATACAACACAAAACGATGTTGCTGTAGATGTTATGACACCAGACTTGACATATCCTCTCAACAATCTATGTGATCAACCTGCACCAAATTCTTATGAATCTTCCTCCAGAATTATCAGAGTGCTATCTTGCCGCTCTGCTCACTGCTCTTCCTCTGTCAGTGCCATCGGATCGTCGCATGTACCCTCTCCAGCACGGCAATCTACCGCCGTTCAATCTTTCGCGGCCTCTTCACATATACCGACTGACTTCCCCAAAGTTTGTCCACTTCTTAGCCATTTCTACCGCATCCACATCTCTAAATTTTGACATACAGACCACTGAAGCTTCTCTGTCAACACCGCCAATGTTTTCAATTCTCCAGCTACTTTTCGGCCTCTTAGAGCTTGACTTCTACTCTGGATTTCGTTTCATTTTTGTAGCCTTCTATCAGATGTGAGATCCGTTGGAAACCCGCAATCCAGGTGTGCATTCGAATCCTCCTCATCCATGTCTTATCTCTCAGCAACTATTGCTTAAGAAACCGTATGTAGTGGATGTCTTGTCTGAGGTGATCTCTGCTCGGATTAGTACTAGTAAGTGGGAGAGTGTGCTTTGGCTTATGGTGGCTCAAAGGGGGAGAAATATGCTTGGTTGGTGCCCGTGCTTTGGGTTGTGTAACATAATGCCAAAGGGGGAGATTGTTAGGTTAATTTTCTATTGATATAAGTTGGCATTAGTGGCACTAGTTCTGGAGAGTTCAGGTTGCAGAATTATAACAGTTTATGACCATTTTGAACAGTCATGTTGTATGTTATGTTGCAACATAATGTTCAATATACGGGATCTGGAATATTGGTTCGTATGCAGAAACGCTGCTTTGGTCTATAGATCTGTTGTGGTGATCTTAGATCTGATTTGTAGCCTAGGATCACGGAGGTTTTTGCATTGGTCGATGAAATATCTTGGTGAGATTTTTCTATTCCTTGTTACCCGAATTAGCTCCTTGATTGATGGGAGGAGGAAATATTTGCTGAGAATATTTGGGAATATAGTTAGTTCCTTAATTGGTGGGAGGAAATATTTGCTGAGATTTATTGGTTCTATTTTCCAGAAATAAATCCTTATTTTATGGAAAAATATCCGCATGAGATTTGGTTAAATCAGTTTACCCGAAATGGTTAAATGACTTCTCCGAAATGGTTAAATGACTCCTTGATCTATAGGATTTCTTATCCGAAGTGATCCTAGATATATTGGCGAAATATCTGCATTAAAGATGAAGTTATTTACCCGAAAATAGTGGTTACAAGATCTGCTGAAGATATGTGCGGTTGAAGATTTTATATCTGAATGGTTTCAGATCTTGTATTATTGTTTAGATCTGCTCCAGATATCCTGTTGTATGCTGGTATGCATATGATTTGCTGACAATGTGATTGAAGGCATCAATCTGCAAATATGGTATGCAAGATCTTATTTATTGGCCATGTTGTATGATATGTTGATCGTTATGGTACACATGAGGTCCAACATACTGTGTCAGAAGGCTGGAATCGAATGACAGACTTCAGTGATTATCTAAGGTGGATTACTCCAGATCTTTCGATAATCTCTTTTAGGCATTCAGGTTTATACTGCTATGTTGAAGAATCGTTGAAGCTTCATTTGGAAGGTGTTATATCCTAGCTTTGATTGAAGATTCTGTTGGAGAAATATTGGCCTGCAAATATTGGTTGAAAGATCTTGTTGAAGATATTGCGGAACCACTTGCCCGAAGTGATTCCTTAATTTGTGGGCTGCCGATCTGCACGGGATTTTTTCAAGCGACCTTCCATATCTACTCCGTGATTGAGGGGGCGCGGTGTATTGAAGGGGCGTGCGGTTTTGCAGCTTGGGTATGGCTTTTGCGAAAGTTGATAAAAGAACTCTGGGAGGGAGGCCAACGGCTACGCACGTAGGGATCACTTGCCCGAAGTGATTCCTTTTTGCTTCCTCGTCAATTCCTTCGACGCCCTTATTCTTTCACTCATCCTCCAGTGTCATTAACTCTCCGATATGATCATGAGCGATGCTCCGGCATGCGTGCAAGTCTTCTAGGCTCCAAATTGTACCCGATTGCTACATATCTCCCGAAATCAGACGAAAAACAAGAAATAGTGAAAAGTATCGAACCATCTTCAAATAATTATGAAAATCGCGATATGAGAAATTGAAATGGCATGCAAATATGCAGAAAAAGGTGTAAGATATGAGCCTATTAAAATCTCCCAAGCTTACTCGTCCTCGAGGAAGATGAGTAGAAAGGCAAACTTGGCGAATAAAAATAAAGAAAAGGGATGAGCGAAAAAGAAGATGAAGAGGTGAAGATGCTAGATCATTCTCTCAGAACTTGGAGTTGCAAACCCACATAGTACGACCAATGAATATAATCATGCTAAAGATTTTCACTTCGATACCATTTCATATAGGTGCTTTTGATAAAAAAACTAAGAACGTCGAAAATCATATGAAACATGAAATCATTTTAGAATCAACATCGTCAAGGTGCATGTAAAACGATATACACAATCATATATCACACAGTTTTCAATTGACCGCTTTACTTGGAGTATAAGAGATATCACACATTTCAAATCAATAAGAATAGAAAAAGATGGGTTTCATGAATTTCATGCCAATATTCAATTCATGGATGTTGTTATACTCTAAGTAGTCTTCCTAAGTATCAAAAATTGCTTAGCTTAGGTTGTTATGCACATATAGGTAGTCACTCTCTCACACATCATTGGATCCCCTCCCCCAAGCTTACCTATAAGTGTGGTAGCATCAAATATGTAAATACATCTTTTTTCCCAAATTTTTGTGGCTCCAAGGAAGAATAAGAAGAAAGAAAAGAGGAAAGATGGGATTGAGTATGTACAATGGAACTTCCATTTTCTTTCTTTTCTGTTTTTTCTTTATTTTATACACAAGAACAATCCCAACTAAGATAAAAGTATATGAATATATATATATATATATATATATATATATATATATATATATATATATATATATATTGAAAAGTTAGTGAATTCTTTATTGATGGTAACGAAAAAATTACAATACTATAGTGAATAGGCATGAGGTTTCAATATAAAGAGGAGAGGGCACAAGCGCCATCACTCTTTAATATTGATTCCCCACCCAAATTCAATCTATACAATGATGTACATGCAAAACGATAACACAAAGAAGATGTTATCCCATATCTCTGAATTCCCAATTGGAGAATGCATTGGCCTCCTCTACAGTAGCTGGTTCACAATCTCTCATTACCACCCTGATATCTGCTGAAATCTCCTCAAATAGGACGGTGTTTCCTCTGCTGATATCTTCAAAGATTCTTCTATTCCGCTCCTGACGTGTGCCACACTGGCGGTGGGCCGCGCGGCACGGGGGTTTAGATATTTGTAACCGCAAGCGCACGGTGTTGTAGTGTGGCTTGGGGGTCGAACACAGGGAGGCTAGGATGTGCTTGTGTCAAGGAGGACCAAAATCACCCCGTGGGAGAGCTAGCCCGAATCGGTAAATGGTTGTCACGAAAAGGAATGAAAGGTATGAACAATAAGAAAATAAACCCGGGACTTTGGTTTCCACTCCAACGAGCGACTCTCGCCGATACGGCCTACGGGTAGGATAGCGATCGGAATTAGGGTCTAATGGTGAGACGTTGCCTCCGAAAGTGGTACCGGCATCCCATGGGCCTGATATTCTGATCGGTGCCCATGATGATACACCGGACTTCTCGGATTCGATCAGTGGGCACTCCCGTGTCCATTAACACTGATCGATTCCGGGAGCACTAAGCTCGCAACGATAACTCCCAACGTCTCATCCTGTCGCTCCCGCGTGCTAGGATTCGGTGTCTACGCTAAGGGCGTGAGCTATGGCTAGGGAGTCAACCGCCAAGTTTATTCCCCCTTGGCCCAATGGTCAAAGGCGGTCTTTTTCCCGCCGATGACAATGAAACACCCCGCGTAACCGTTAGATTCCTAATCCCTATCGATTTCCTAACCCTATGGACGCATCGGGAAGAGCCCCCGAAGGGGTTTCCACCAAAATCCCAGATTTGGGAACTACTCACAAAAATTCATTAAAAAGCGATCTAAATGAAAATGAACCGTTGGAATCATAATCAGACGATTGGAATGCGGAAGTAATAGAGTAATTAAGACAATACTAAAATTTGAGAAAGATCCGAAAACTTACAAAAGAACAGTAATTACAGCCGTCACAATAGGAGAAAACAGTAAAAACTAGCAGCTCTCCCGTTTCTGGAACCCTAGGGGTTCTATTTATAGACTCTCGTATCACCTGATCGGTTGACAAGTCAACCGATCGGGTGATCCGTTACAGATAATAACAGAAAACGGCGAACTTTCACCCGGTCATATCAACTGGTCGGTTGAGTTCTTGGAGTGACCGGTTGGATCTTGGCGACATCGGGTGAAGTGATCGGTTGGGTGCCCGTGTCTTCGGCTCTTCAGCATCAGCTACAGATGAACCGATCGGGTGAGAGTCACCCGATCGGTTGGAATTTGGCTCGAGAAGACAGAGAGTTGGCCCCAGTTGAACCGGCCTGTGAACCGGTCGGGTGACTTCCACTTGAGCTCCGGCTGAGACCGGGTGGTGCACGCGTGCATCACCCGATCGGTTGGAGATGACCAACCGACCGGGTGAGGGGCTGAAAGATGTATTCTTTGACGTTTGACCCCCTGGATCACGCGTGACTCCTCCCGTTGCTCCGGGGACATGAGATATCGTCGTTAAACGTCCCCTACGCGGTCAATCTCCTGCAAACATGGAGAAACAAACAAAAGTGAAAGAAAACGAGAAAATACGAGAAAATGAATAGAAGACGGCGAAAAACACGGAGAAACACAAAAGAAAACGTGCGTGAATATATGAAATATAAATGCACGTCAAAATCCCCCAAGCTGAACTCTTCCTCGTCCTCGAGGAAGACGAGTGAGAGTAGGAGCTCGGAGGGGTAAGATAGAGAGAAAGAGAGAAAAAGAAAACTCTAAATCCTAGATCGTCCGTCAGAGCCAACAAAATCAAAAACGACACACCAAGCAAGCAAACGTCAAATCACATCACTAAACCTCGGAAAACGAGTCCCAATAAGTGTCGTGGGCCCACGCGGTGAAGCCCGTGTGAGTGCGGTCGTGTGCTAGCAAATGGTGTCGCTTTCTACAATGTGCTATGAGCTCATATACGCAAATCCAGGAAATGACCCAAATAACGATTCGAATTTGAAATTGCGGTGAATATTAGTTTGAGCATGCATGAGAAGAGTATAAGAAGTGAAACGTATCATGCGTCGGGGACTCCACAACTAGGGTTAAGGAAATCACACCACTATAGCCTAGATACTAGCTAAAAAGTTCCTAAGCCAAGTGTTTTCGAAAACGATGGGGGTTGAGATGATGTGGAGTAGAACACTCGCTGCAAATTCTCGCCTTCCCTTTATTCTCGGTAGGTAGGAAAAATATTCACACTAGATATTTTTTTTTGGGTTTTGGGTATTTGTATTTTTTTTGGCTTTTTGGCTATATAAAATTCTTCTTTTCTTTTCTTTTTGGGTTTTTCTTTTCTTTTCTGTTTTTTTTTTTTGGATTTTTGGGTTTTTGGCTATACACATGTGTACTCTCCCAAGTGGGAGAACGGTACACGACGAGGGGATTTGCACCAAGTAAAACAAAAAAGAAGTCGAAATCTAAACACTTGGGCAAAGGAAACTATTCTCGCTAGATAGAGCATAGGCTAAATGGGTTATCCTAGTCCTTAATTGTCCCCGGCAACGGCGCCAAAAACTTGACCGGCGCCCCATTTACGGTTTGGGCGCGGTGTCGTTTTACCGCAAGTGCACGGTTAGTGTAGGGTGCGGGTTTATCGAACTCAGGGAGGTGGATGGCTTAAGTGGCTACTAGCCTCGCCTAGGTCGTGTGCTAGCTACGCGGATGATATGGGTGGAAGCGTAGAAATAAAAGAAAGAAATAAAAAGACACAAAATGAATCCCCGCTAACACGGGCTAGAGCACTCATGACACTTGGCATTTGACTTGACCCAGGGTGAGACATTGCCCCAAAAGGTGGTACCTAGCGTCCATGGCCCGATATTCCGGTCGGTGCCAAGCACGCTAGGCCTACCCGGTTCCGGACGGTGGGCATTCCCATGTCCATTAACACCTTCCGCAACCGGGAGCATTAAGGCCACAATGATATCTCCCAACACTTCGTCCAAGCCGCTCCCACGCGCGAGGACTCGATGTCAACGCTCGGGGCGTGAGCTATGGCTAGGGAGTCAACCGCCAAGTTTATTCCCCCTTGGCCCGACGGTCAGAGGCGGTCTTTCTCCCGCCAATGACAATGAAACACCCCCGCGTAACCCTAATGGCCAAATAGGTCAAATATGATTTCTAGTAATACATCGAAGCGGATCTTGATAGGTCAAGCACCGGACCCCAATCCCCAACACATCTAGTGTGTTGCCATACGAATTGGACCCAGATTGCTAGAAATCCCCTTTGACGCATTTCATCGAACACGTGCCATGCAACCAAGTCAAATGAAACAACCAAGCATCAATCCTACCCTAAACCGTATTAGGGTTCATCAATACTACTCCATGATGAAAAACATATAAACAAACAGCACAAAAGACATACAAACATTCATCATGAAGCAAAAGAAACACAATACAAAATAATGGAGAAAAAGAAAGGAAAATACTTATCTTGAGTTGAATCGTCAATCCAATGCAAGACTTATTGAACAAAAGCCCTAATCTAAACTAACCTAGAACTCACATGAGAAGGGGGGGGGCAAAAAGCCCTAAAAACTCCAGGATATCCCCCTCAAGTCGGCCAGCCTCGTGTATTTATAGCCCCACTTCGGAACCCTAATGGTTCGGGTCCAAACCCGCAGAAAAAACGCCACCCGATCGGTTGACAAGTCAACCGATCGGGTAATCCGTTACAAATAATAAACAGAAAACGGCGGAGCTTCACCCGGTCATATGAACCGGTCGGTTGAGTTCTTGGGGTGACCGGTTGGATCTTGGCACCATCGGGTGAAGGGATCGGTTGGGTGCCCGTGTCTCGACTCCTCAGCATCAGCTACAGATGAACCGATCGGGTGAGAGTCACCCGATCGGTTGGAATTTGGCTTGAAAAGACAGAGAGTTGGCCCCGTTGAACCGGCCTGTGAACCGGTCGGGTGACTTCCACTTGAGCTCCGGCTGAGACCGGGTGGTGCACGCGTGCATCACTCGATCGGTTGGAGATGACCAACCGACCGGGTGAGGGGCTGAAAGATGTAATCTTCGTCGTTTGACCCCCTGGATCATGCGTGACTCCTCCCGTTGCTCCGGGGACTTGAGATGTCATCGTTAAACGTCCCAAATACTGTAAATTCCTGCAAATATACAAAAAACATGGAAAAGTGAAAGAAAACAAGAAAATACAAGAAAACAAATAAAAGACGGCGGAAAATACGGAGAAACACGGAAGAGAACACGCACAAATATATGAAATATAAACACACGTCAAAATCCCCCAAGCTGAACTCGTCCTCGTCCTCGAGGAAGACGAGTGAGAGTAGGAGCTCGGAGGGAGAAAATAGAGAGAAGGAGAGAAAAAGAGAACTCTATATCCTAGATCGCCCGTAAGGGCCAACAAAATCAAACACGCCACACGAAGCAAGCATACGACAAAACACAACACTAAACCAAGGAACGTGAGTCTAAACAAGTGCCGTGGGCCCACGCGGTGAAGCGCGAGTGAGCGTGGTCGTGTGCTAGCAAACGGTATCACTATCTACATTGTGCAATAAAGCTCCACATACACATACCCAAAGAAAGACCCAAATATCGATTCAATTTGAAATTGTGGTGAATATTAGCTCAAGCATGCATGAGAAGAGTATAAGAATAGAAGCGTATCATGCATCGGGGACTCCACAGCTAGGGACTAGGAAATCACCACACTATTGCCTAGGTAATCGCTAGAAGGTCCCTATGCCAAGTGTTTTCGAAAACGACGGAGGTTGAGAAGATGTGGAGTAGAACACTCAGTGCAAATTCTCGCCTTCCCCTTATTCACGGCAAGTAGGAAAATATTCACACTGGAATTTTTTTTTGGGTTTTGGGTATTTGTATTTTTTTGGATTTTGGGCTATACAAAATTTTTCTTTTCATTTCTCATCTTTTTGGGTTTTTCTTTTCTTTTCTCCCTTTTTTGGGATTTTTGGGAATTGGGATATTTACATGTGTACTCTCCCAAGTGGGAGAATGGTACACGACGAGGGGATTTGCACCAAGTAGAATAAAAATGAAATCGGATTCTAAACACTTGGACAAAGGAGATATTTCTCGCTAATCAGAGCATAGGCTAAATGGGTTATCCTAGTCCTTGTTTGTGGAATCCCGACACATGCGAATTGAAATGTACGATATAAATATAGCATGCATATAGAAGCAGATAGTAGAAGCAAATACCACATATTCAAATCGAAGCATGATAATCTAGGGGTCAACTAAGGATAGGTATATAAAACATAATCACAAGGTAGAAGCACACCAAACAGCTAGGCACGACGCACGACTCACAAAAAGATAAGTGGACCCGCGATGCATGAAATGCAAGAGGACTCGATATCCTAGGGTTAGTGAATGTGATTATCGAAGCTGTGCAAGGTGCGCATGTGATTTTCGTGGCAATTCATCATAGGGTTCATCTCTAGGAGAAAGAGATAAAAAGAAGAAAAGAAAAAGAAAAAGAAAAACACGGAGAAAAACGACTCAAATAACGAAGAAAAAGAGACAAATGACGCACGAAGTGCGACTCCCCCAAGCTGAAACTTGCATTGTCCTCAATGCAATAGTAGTGAATACGGGAGGGCAATGAAAATGGGGGGAGTTACGCACCGACACAAAAAATGAAAAACACGAAAAACACACGAGCGAAACTAAAAAATAAAGAAAAAGAAACACTCAAATAAAAGATATAAAACACAACGAAGGACTCAAAGACACAAACACACGACAACGACACACGAAAACATGCACACAAAAGTCGATTTCCCCCAAGCTGAACATGACAATGCTAGCAAAATGATATGATCAATGTGATGCAGAAATATGCTAGGGGAAAATCGGAAAAGAAAGAAATCAGAATGCAGGAGAGACAGTCTGCTCGTTCTCCTCGGAAGAGGATGTGGGGTGAAATGATAGAAGGGCACGACATGAAGGGTTATTAAGATGCAAAAACAAACCCTAGATACGCTCCCCTCGCTAATGAGAGGAGATGAGATTATTCAAATCTAAACTAGAAAGCGGTAAATTTTTACACTACTGGATTAGGATACACCTGAGCATAGGCGGGTCCAAGATCTGGAGTGGGGCAGGTAGCTGCTCTAACTGCTCCTTCTGTGGCTCCGCCAGAAGCGCTGTGCCACGTGTGCCAATGGACCCAAGCAATGCACCTCCAAGCATCCCTCGTAGGTGTCCACCTGTGACCTGCAAAGGACGAGGTGCATTAGTCCATGGCAAGAAATCATTTCCCAAAATAAATGTATCCCAGAGATAGTCGCCGACAAATGATGGTAAAATATATGAAATGTGGCAAACACTCCCTGAAAATGGTATGCTATCCTCTGTGCTAGCGACGATCAAATCCCCGCTCTCCATGTGAAGTTGCTCTCCAGGTGGTGACACACCACAGCATACCTCAAGGGAAGTCGATCCTGTGTCCTGCAAGAGATATGGTGTGTCAAAAATATATAAGTTTAAAGGAATAGGACGTGAAAAGCGAGACTTAAATGTGGAGTGAGAGTGAGTATGAAAATCTCCCTGAATAGGGGCAATATGCTTAAGTAGATGCTCAGCCGCAGAAGAAGTGGAGCGTGACTGTAGATGTAGATGTGGCTCGGGCTCCATGAAGTGGATGATCGTATCCAAGCCCTCATGCACATCCTCCTAGACGATACGCTCATGCTCCACCATCTGCCGGATGTCCTGAATGACATCCTCATGGTTGACCACCGACCAAGGAGGAAGCTGTGACATAGATGGCTCTGGAGGTGGATGTGGAGCGGACCCCTCGTATGTGGTCGTGGTGTCCTCGTCCTCACGCACATCCTCCTCGCCGGTATGCATAATCTCTGTGGTCTCCTCGGTGCTCTCATAGGACTCATATGGGGTATCCAAATAAAAAGGAAAAGTCTCTCCCACAGATCCTAGAGAAATCTCCCCATCCTCACTATCGTCATCAAAAAATGCTTCGTCATCCAAGTGGTAGTGTGGGAAAATTGGGGCATGATCACTCCTTATTTTACACCTTTTTTCCGCATATTTGCATGCCATTTAGATCGCCCAAATCATGTTTTTCACGATATATCGACGATATTGCGATGCTTTTCACGATTTGTTGTTTTTGTCGCATTTCAGGTGATTTGGCGCGATTTGGAGTGATCTCGAGATGCGCTTACTCTAGACGGTCACCAACGACCTCCCCGAGGGGTATTTTGCTGTTGGAGAGGAGCGGAAGAAGAATGGACGTCGCAGGAGCGACGAGGAGGTCAAAATAAGCAGATTGGGCATTTTTTGTGTCCCACTCGGCCGAGTGGAGGAGCCACTCGGCCGACCAGCGAGACACTGCTCGGCCGGCCAGAACAGACACGATTTACATGTGCACTCGGCCGAGCACCAGAGACCACATCGGCCGAGTGGATAATCCCGTCCGCCCGAGTGGCGCCCAGACGAAGCCCTTCCAAAACATCGAAGTTACTGTTTTTCGGCTGCCTGAACTTCAGAAGACCCACTCGGCTGAGTGGATAATCCCGTCCGCCCGAGTGCAGTGAAGTCATCGGCCGAGTGACGACAACTCACTCGGCCGAGCCGCCCCCGAAGTAGAGACCCCTGAAGGCCCTGACTTACTGGAAAATTACAGGGTTTCTCACTCGGCCGAGCGACTTTCGTCACTCGGCCGAGTGCGATGCGCTGCCTGTAGCGAAAACTGCGGAAAACAGGCTGTGCAGGGGTATTTTGGTCACGATTTTTGGACGATTTTTGGGGCTATTTAAGCCCTGTTTTTACCCTAGTTTTGAGAGCTCTCTCTTAGATTTTTTGCAGCTTTTTAGATTAGTTTTTTTTAGCTTTATTCTTGTGATTGGAGAAGGAGCAAAACTTGGATTTTTGTTGGATTAATTGAAGAACTACATTGGTTTGCATCTCTTTTCCCTAAAAATTCTATTTTTATTGTTTATATCATTGTTGTGATGAATTTCATTGCTTATTTCAACGATTATTTTTGTGATCTTGCTATGATATGTGAGTAGTCTCCACGTCTTGGGGCGTGGGGATGAACCCTACAAGCCCACTTTCATATTTGTGATGAATTGGTGGAAATTGAGCTAGAATTGCTATTAGGGATTAGATTGGGATCAATTTACTACGGATGGCTAGGTATTCATATCAATTGGGATTTGCAAGTTATTGGATCCCAATTTGATAGGAAGCCCTAGAAATCCGAATTGGGTTGGAGTCGGATTTTTCGAAGTATCAGTTTGCAAGAGATTGGACCGATACTAGGATTCCCGGTTGCAATTCTATACCGATACCCATTTGCAAGAGATTGGACGGGTAGGAACTATCCTAATCTAGATCGTGGACCGAGTTTGCAAGAGATTGGGCTCGGTGCGTGATCGGACGATGATGTTGATCCTAATGCTAGCTTCCCTAGGGTATGGTTTGCAAGAGATTGGACCCGACCCTAGGATAGCTATAGACCGGCAACATCGCGAGAGCGTGAGCTTGGTTCTACATTCAGTTGCAACTAGTTCATCCGAATTCTCATTCTAGCAATTTTGATACCGATGAACCACATTTATGAAGTATGGTGTGTAGCGGGGATTCCCCATTCCCTAGACGTTCTTTATTTGATTTGATATTTCGCACATTTGTCTGACGATTGTGACAGGATCGCCAAAGGCAAAATTCTCTTCTTAAATAGCCAGGTTGATCGGAGCAAGCACAGTCATTCGTCCTCCCTGTGTTCGATATCCCGCTCGCTGCTACACCGTGCACTTGCGGTAAAACTACAACCGTTCTTTTGGGTCACGTCCCGGAGCGATCAAGTTTTTGGCGCCGTTGTCGGGGAGGCGATTGCGTTTGATTCTTTCTCACCCTAGCTATTCTTTTATTATTATTATTATTATCATTATTTTTATTTCTTATCTCTTACCTAACCCTTCCACGGTACTAATCATTTCTTTGAAACTCTGTTTCCCCTGTGCATGTACACGAGATCTACGGCGGACCCTGAAGCTTTATTATTTGATCCCGAGATCGAACGTACCGCGCGGAGACTTAGAGCGGAAAGAAGACAAGATCCGGAAGGGAGGTATATGACTAACCCGGAAACTCCTGAAGAATTGGCAGCAAGGATGGCGAGGATAATTTCTATTCGCGATAGGCTTCGGCCTAAGACCTCTTCTACTACCTCGTCCATTGCCGTGCCGCAGTTGGCGGCTGACAAGAACTTCGAGGTTAAGACTGGATTGGTGGTTTTGATGCAACAAGACCCATTTCATGGAAACGCCCATGAGAACCCCCACTACCACATCCAATTATTCTTGTCAAAGTGCGCCACATTCCAGATGCCGGGGGTCTCCATCGATGCTATCAGACTGCGTCTCTTCCCCTTCACGCTTAAGGACAAGGCACTCTATTGGTTGAGGACGCAGGCTGACGGAGTCTTCACCACTTGGGACTAGTTGGCGAGTGCATTTATTGATAAATTCTATCCGCCATCCAAGACGGTGAAGATCCGGAGCGCTCTCATGTCCTTCAAGCAAGGACCACAGGAGACGCTCTATGAAGCTTGGGAGCGTTTTAAGGATTTGCAGCATCAATGCCCGCACCACAGTATAGAAGATTAGGAGCTAGTTCATAGCTTCTATAACGGTCTCCAACCGGGGACCAAACAAATTATTGATGCCGCGGCGAATGGTGCTATCTTGTCAAAGACTCCCGAGGAAGCTACTTGACCGGCGCCCCGTTTACGGTTTGGGCGCGGTGTCGTTTTACCGCAAGTGCACGGTTAGTGTAGGGTGCGGGTATATCGAACACAGGGAGGTGGATGGCTTGAGTGGCTACTAGCCTCGCCTAGGTCGTGTGCTAGCTACGCGGATGATCTGGGTGGAAGTGTAGAAATAAAAGAAAGAAATGAAAATGACACGAAATGAATCCCCGCTAACACGGGCTAGAGCACTCATGACACTTGGCATTTGACTTGATCCAGGGTGAGACATTGCCCCGAAAGGTGGTACCTAGCGTCCATTGCCCGATATTCCGGTCGGTGCCAAGCACGCTAGGCCTACCCGGTTCCGGACGGTGGGCACTCCCGTGTCCATAAACACCTTCCGCAACCGGGAGCATTAAGGACACAATGATATCTCCTAACACTTCGTCCAAGCCGCTCCCGCGCGCGAGGACTCGATGTCTACGCTGGGGGCGTGAGCTATGGCTAGGGGGTCAACCGTCAAGTTTATTCCCCCTCGGCCCGACGGTCAAAGGCGATCTTTTTCCCGCCGATGACAATGAAACACCCCCGCGTAACCCTAATGGCCAAATAGGTCAAATGTGATTTCTAGCAATACATCGAAGCGGATCTTGACAGGACAAGCACCGGACCCCAATCCCCAACACATCTAGTGTGTTGCCGTACGAATTGGACCCAGATTGCTAGAAATCCCCATTGACACATTTCATCGAACACGTGCCATGCAATCAAGTCTAATGTAAATTTCCAAGCAACAATCCTACCCTAACCCGTATTAGGGTTCATTAATACTACTCCATGATGAAAAACATATAGACAAACAACTCAAAACACACACAAACATTCATCATGGAGCAAAAGAAATACAACACAAAAAAATGGAGAACAGGAGAAAGAAATACTTATCTTGAGTGAATCGTTGATCCCATACAAGACTTATTGAACAAAATACCTAATCTAAAACTAACCTAGAACTCCCAAGAAAAGGGGGGCAAAAGCCCTAAAAAACTGAGAAGAGATCCCCCTTCAGTCGGCCAACTTCGAGTATTTATAGCCCCACTTCGAAACCCTAATGGTTCGGGTCCAAACCCGCAGGAAAAGCGCCACCCGATCGGTTGACAAGTCAACCGATCGGGTGATCTGTTACAAATAGTAAACAGAAAACGGCGGAGCTTCAACCGGTCAGATGAACCGGTCGGTTGAGTTCTTGGGGTGACCGGTTGGATCTTGGAGCCGTCGGGTGAAGCGATCGGTTGGACGCCCGTGTCTTCAGCTCTTCAACATCAGCTACAGATGAACCGATCGGGTGAGAGTCACCCGATCGGTTGGCGTTTTCCTTCGAGAAAACAGAGAACAGCCCCCGCTGAACCGGTCTGTGAACCGGTCGGGTGACTTCTTTGTGAGCTGCGGCAGAGACCGGGTGGTGCACGCGTGCATCACCCGATCGGTTGGAGCTGACCAACCGACCGGGTGAGGGGCTGGAAGATGAATTCTTTGGCGTTTGACCTCCTGGATCACGCGTGACTCCTCCCGTTGCTCTGGGGACACATGATATCATCGTTTCGCGTCCCAAATGCCAGCAAACTCCTGCAAAACACAGAAAATATGGAAAAGTGAAAGAAAACAAGAAGATACAAGAAAACACGAGAGAACGAATAAAAGACGGCGGTAAAATACGGGAAAACACGGAAGAAAACGTGCGCGAATATATGAAATATAAACGCACGTCAAAATCTCCCAAGCTGAACCCTTCCTCGTCCTCGAGGAAGACGAGCGAGAGTAGGAGCTCGGAGGGAGAAAATAGAGAGAAAGAGAGAAAAAGAAAACTCTATATCCTAGATCACCCGTTAGGGCCAACAAAATCAAAAATGACACACCAAGCAAGCGAACGCCAAATCACATCAATAAACCAAGGAATACGAGTCCAGACGAGTGCCGTGGGCCCACGCGGTGAAGCGCGAGTGAGTGCGGTCGTGTGCTAGCAGACGGTGTCACTATCTACGATGTGCAATAAAGCTCCATATACACGTACCCAAAGAAAGACCCAAATATCGATTCGATTCGAATAAAGCGGTGAATATATTGCTCAAGCATGCATGAGAATAGAGAGAGAATCGAAACATATCATGCGTTAGGGACTCTACAACTAGGGTTAAGGAATTCACCACACTATAGCCTAGATAATAGCTAAAAAGTTCCTAAGCCAAGTATTTTCGAAAACGATGGGGGTTGAGATGATGTGGAGAAGAACACTCGGTGCAAATTCTCGCCTTCCCTTTATTCTCGACAAGTAGGAAAATATTCACACGGGAATTTTTGGGTTTTGGGTATTTGTATTTTTTTTTGGATTTTTTTTTGGCTATACATATATTTTTTTTCTTTTCTCTTTGGGTTTTTCTTTTCTTTTCTCCTTTTTTTTGGATTTTTGGATATTGGGATATATACATGTGTACTCTCCCAAGTGGGAGAACGATACACGACGAGGGGATTTGCACCAAGTAAAACAAAAAAGAAATCGGAATCTAAACACTTGGGCAAAGGAAACTATTCTCGCTAATTAGAGCATGTGCTAAATGGGTTATCCTAGTCCTTAGTTGTGGAATCCCGACACATGCGAAATGAAGTACACGATATATATATAGCATCCAGAAGCAGACAGGGAAAATAAATTCCGCATATTCAAATCGAAGCATGATAATCTAGGGGTCATCCAAGGGTAGGTATATAAAACAACATCACAAAATAGAAGCACACTATAAGCTAGATACGACACACGACTCACATAAAAGCAAAGTGGACCCACGAAGCGTGAAATGCAATGGGATTCGGCTTCCAAGAGTTAGTGAGTGTGATTATCTAGGCCATACTAGGTGTGTGTGCAGTTTGTGGCAATTCATCATATAGGGTCATCTCTAGGAGGGAGGACAAAAGAAGAGAAGAAAAAGAAAAAAAAGAAAAAGACGGAGAAAAACGACTCAAATAGCGAAGAAAAAGGGACAAATGACGCACGAAGTGCGACTCCCCCAAGCTAAAACTTGCATTGTCCTCAATGCAATAGTAGTGAATACGGGAGGGCAATGAAAATGGGGGGGAGTTGTGCACCGACACAAAAAATGAAAAAACACGAAAAACACATGAGCGAAACTAAAAAATAAGACACACGAAAACATGCACACAAATCGATTTCCCCCAAGCTGAACATGACAATGCTAGCAAAATGATATGATCAATGTGATGCAGAAATATGCTCGGGGAAAATCGGAAAAGAAAGAAATCAGAATGCAGGAGAGACAGTCTGCTCGTTCTCCTCTGAAGAGGATGTGGGGTGAAATGATAGAAGGGCACGACATGAAGGGTTATTATGATGCAAAAGCAAATCCTAGATACGCTCCCCTTGCTAATGAGAGGAGACGAGATTATTCAAATCTAAACTAGAAAGCGGTAAATTTTTACACTACTGGATTAGGATACACCTGAGCATAGGCGGATCCAAAATCTGGAGTGGGGCAGGTAGCTACTCTAACTGCTCCTTCTGTGGCTCCGCCAGAAGCGCTGTGCCACGTGTGCCAATGGACCCAAGCAATGCACCTCCAAGCATCCCTCGTAGGTGTCCACCTGTGACCTGCAAAGGACGAGGTGCATTAGTCCATGGCAAAAAATCTTTCCCCAAAATAAAAGTATCCCAGAGATAATCGTCAAAATAAGATTGAAAAATAGTGAAAGTGTGACGAATACTCCCTGAGAATGGGTCGCTATCCTCTATACTAGTGACGACCAAATCCTTACTCTCCATGAGAAGTGGCTCTCCAGGTGGTGACACACCGCAGCATACCTCAGGGGAAGTAGATCCTGTGTCCTGCGAGAGATATGGTATGTCAAATATATACGAGTCTAAAGAAATAGGAAGTGAAAAGCGAGACTCAAAAGTGGAGTGAGAGTGAGTATGAAAATCTCCCTGAATATGGTCAATATGCTCAAGTAGATGCTCAGCCGCAGAAGAAGTGGAGCGTGACGGTAGAGGTAGATGTGGCTCGGGCTCCATGAAGTGGACGATCGTATCCAAGCCCTCATGCACATCCTCCTCGACGATATGCTCATGCTTCTCCATCTGCTCGATGTCCTGAATGACATCCTCATGGTTGACCACCGACCAAGGAGGAAGCTGTGACAGAGATGGCTGTGGAGGTGGATGTGGAGCGGACCCCTCGTATGTGGTCGTGGTGTCGTCGTCCTCACGCACATCCTCCTCGCCGGTATGCATAAGCTCTGTGGTCTCCTCGGTGCTCTCATAGGACTCATATGGGGTATCCAAATAGAGATGACAAGTCTCTCCCACAGATCCTAGAGAAATCTCCACATCCTCACTATCATCATCAAAAAATGCTTCGTCATCCAAGTGGTAGTGTGGGAAAATTGGGGCATCGGTATGAGATGTGTCTATTGTGGCCGACGGCATGGTAGTCTCAACCATGAAAGTAGGTATATCCTCTCCTTCATCCACTCTCTTTGGCGTAGTCTCGGTAATTGGTGACATCACGTTTTGTAAGAATTGGCCTTGATTAAACAAGGCACCTTCAAGGAGAGATACGAGACTTGATTCTTCTTGTGGTGGTGGAGGGATATAAGGCTGAGGAAATGGATGGGAGGTGTTTGGGTTATGGTTGTGGGAAAATGTATGGCCTTGGTGTGGGGGAAGGCTCTCAAGGCAATCATAATACACGTGCCCCGCCATCCCACAAGTCTCACAAACCAAATATGAATAGGGATTGTAGCCTCTCATCTGAGCATCAAAATTTGATCTCCACATGGTTACACCAAAGATACCTGGACAACAAAAATAAGAAAACTAGAGAGGAGCGTCAATAGCACAAGAAAGTAACAAAAAGATAATATAACAGTGGGGGAAAAATTTCTTGGTTATTGAATATATTTTTTTTTATATATAAAAAGAAAAAGAAATTTTTGTGTTTTTATGCGTAGACTAACGAACCCAAGCTAAGCTAATATCAAACCGAACGCCTCCCCGGCAACGGCGCCAAGAACTTGACCGGCGCCCCGTTTACGGTTTGGGCGCGGTGTCGTTTTACCGCAAGTGCACGGTTAGTGTAGGGTGCGGGTATATCGAACACAGGGAGGTGGATGGCTTGAGTGGCTACTAGCCTCGCCTAGGTCGTGTGCTAGCTACGCGGATGATATAGGTGGAAGTGTAGAAATAAAAGAAAGAAATGAAAATGACACGAAATGAATCCCCGCTAACACGGGCTAGAGCACTCATGACACTTGGCATTTGACTTGATCCAGGGTGAGACATTGCCCCGAAAGGTGGTACCTAGCGTCCATGGCCCGATATTCCGGTCGGTGCCAAGCACGCTAGGCCTACCCGGTTCCGGACGGTGGGCACTCCCGTGTCCATAAACACCTTCCGCAACCGGGAGCATTAAGGCCACAATGATATCTCCCAACACTTCGTCCAAGCCGCTCCCGCGCGCGAGGACTCGATGTCTACGCTGGGGGCGTGAGCTATGGCTAGGGGGTCAACTGCCAAGTTTATTCCCCCTCGGCCTGACGGTCAAAGGCGATCTTTTTCCCGCCGATGACAATGAAACACCCCCGCGTAACCCTAATGGCCAAATAGGTCAAATGTGATTTCTAGCAATACATCGAAGCGGATCTTGACAGGACAAGCACCGGACCCCAATCCCCAACACATCTAGTGTGTTGCCATACGAATTGGACCCAGATTGCTAGAAATCCCCATTGACACATTTCATCGAACACGTGCCATGCAATCAAGTCTAATGTAAATTTCCAAGCAACAATCCTACCCTAACCCGTATTAGGGTTCATCAATACTACTCCATGATGAAAAACATATAGACAAACAACTCAAAACACACACAAACATTCATCATGGAGCAAAAGAAATACAACACAAAAAAATGGAGAACAGGAGAAAGAAATACTTATCTTAAGTGAATCGTTGATCCCATACAAGACTTATTGAACAAAATACCTAATCTAAAACTAACCTAGAACTCCCAAGAAAAGGGGGGCAAAAGCCCTAAAAAACTGAGAAGAGATCCCCCTTCAGTCGGCCAACTTCGAGTATTTATAGCCCCACTTCGAAACCCTAATGGTTCGGGTCCAAACCCGCAGGAAAAGCGCCACCTGATCGGTTGACAAGTCAACCGATCGGGTGATCTGTTACAAATAGTAAACAGAAAACGGCGGAGCTTCAACCGGTCAGATGAACCGGTCGGTTGAGTTCTTGGGGTGACCGGTTGGATCTTGGAGCCGTCGGGTGAAGCGATCGGTTGGACGCCCGTGTCTTCAGCTCTTCAACATCAGCTACAGATGAACCGATCGGGTGAGAGTCACCCGATCGGTTGGCGTTTTGCTTCGAGAAAACAGAGAACAGCCCCCGCTGAACCGGTCTGTGAACCGGTCGGGTGACTTCTTTGTGAGCTGCGGCAGAGACCGGGTGGTGCACGCGTGCATCACCCGATCGGTTGGAGCTGACCAACCGACCGGGTGACGGGCTGGAAGATGAATTCTTTGGCGTTTGACCTCTTGGATCATGCGTGACTCCTCCCGTTGCTCTGGGGACACATGATATCATCGTTTCGCGTCCCAAATGCCAGTAAACTCCTGCAAAACACAGAAAATATGGAAAAGTGAAAGAAAACAAGAAGATACAAGAAAACACGAGAGAACGAATAAAAGACGACGGTAAAATACGGAAAAACACGGAAGAAAACGTGCGCGAATATATGAAATATAAACGCTCGTCACTACGGCCCTAATTGAGGAGATTGCCTCAAATAACCAACAATGGGGCGATGAGCGAGGACACTCTACGTCCTCCTTAAAGCCAACTAGCATCTACGAGGCAAAGGCCGTAGCGGAGCTTACGAGCAAGTTTGATTCTCTCCACAAGGTAGTGGAGAGATTGGAGAAGTTCATCACGGAGCCCCAAGGGACCCCTTCCACCTCCGCGCCGACGAACCAAATGTGTGATTGGCAAGACCAATCTCAAGCCATGTACTCGGGAGGAGAGCAAGTAGAAGGATCCTTGGAGCAAGTACAATATGTTGCGGGGAACCAAGGGTATTGGGCCAATCCAGCCACAAGAAATCATCCCGGATTCTCTTACGCCAATAATGAAGGAGCTTTGAACCCGCCACAACAACCACCTCAACAAGCTCGACCACCACCACCCCAACAACAACACTATCCACCGAGGGGGCCTCCGCAACAAAACTTTCAACCAAAGCAACAAGTTCCACCATATAGGCCTCCCGGATACAACCAAGGGTGGAGGAATCAAAATCAAAACCCTCCACAAGCTCCACAACGATCCGACTTCGAAACTAGAGTGGAGGCGTTCATGGTCGAGCAAAATAAGGTAAATGCTAGCTTGAAGGCGGGGCAAGACTCCCTTAATACCGTTGTGGCTCAAATATCGGAGCAATTGGCGTTGCTCAATCGGAACACTCAAAGATTGCCGGCGCAACCGGAGCAAAACCCACGGGGCAACACGGGCCACATCAATGCCGTAGTTGCCGTTACTACTAGAGGCGGGAAGGACACCACCCCCGCCATGATCCCTATTGAGGAGCCCGTGGAGGAAAGCTTGGAGCCAATTGAGCCGATAGTTGAAGTTGAAAAGGAGAAGGAGCCACAAGACAAAGAGAAATCTAGAGCGGAGCAATTGATTGAGGAAAGGCGCTTCATGCCACCGGTCCCATTCCCCCAAAGGCTCGCTAGAGCGAAAATGGAGAAAAGGCTAGCAAAATTTCTCGAGTACCTAAGAGGAATTAGCCTTAATATTCCCTTCCTTGACGCCATCGTCGAGATCCCCACGTATGCTAAATTTTTGAAGGACTTGATCTCGGGGAGGAAAAGGAAGGAGAAGATCATGCTAGCCGAGGAGGGCTCTTGGTTCACCAAGAGAGAGAAGGAGCCGTCAAAATTTAAAGATCTGGGGAGTTTTCGGATTCCTTGCACTTTGGGCGGCGTTCCTCTTCAAAAGGCGTTGGTTGATCTTGGTGCTAGTGTGAGCCTCATACCTCTCTCCATGTTCTTAAGGCTAAACACCGGGACAAAGTTGAAACCCACCGACATGCGCATTCAATTAGCCGATGGACGGATAACAAGGCCGGTGGGGATTGCCGAAGACATACCGCTACAAGTCCCGGGGGGAATATGCTTGCCATGTGACTTCGTGATCATGGATGTTAAGGAGGAGGGAGACACTTCGTTGATACTTGGGCGCCCGTTCCTAGCCACCGCCGGAGTCATCGTCGACGTGCGCGAAGGTACCCTAACTTTAAACGTCGGAAACATCGAGGTGGAGATCCACATTCCTAAGGCCATGAAGCACATGCCTTATCATGAGGAACTTGACTACATGGACCTCCTTGATGAGGTGATTGAAGAGGCGATTCCTCACTCAATTGGCGCTCTTTTTGACGAAGATTTTGAGGAAGGCCCGGATTTGGGCCACGATGAGAAGAAAAATGATTCCCCCGACCTCTCCGCTGAAGATGATGAAGGCGACGCTGATGTCGCAAGGATTCGAGAGCTCTGCAAGCTCTCGAAACTAAAGTCTCCAAAGAAAGCTCCGCCAGTACGGAAATCGGCATCACCGGTTAAGCCGTTGACCGGAGCAAATGCTAGCTTGGGGGAGCCTCCCCCCAACACTATTCGAGACGAGAGACCACCGCGGGAGAACACTGCGTCGCAACTTCCCAATCCAAGCGTTCTCCCCGGAAAGTTTGATGGGTGCATCTCATATGCACCAAACATCCCGCATTGATTGAAAATTATAGGGGGTCGAGCTCATGACCTTAAACGAGCGCTTGTCGGGAGGCAACCCGACGGTTTTTGCTTTATTTTTACTTTTCCTTTGTTTTCATTTTAGAAATTTTTTTTAGTGTTTTGAGTCGTTCGCCCAAAAATTTTGTGATAACGGGTCCTATTTTTCTTGACAGGAGAGGAGATAGGTAGATCCATCATGAGGAGGATGAACGAGACGACGAGGAGCGCCCCAAGAAGGCGCTCGATGCTTAGGAGGAAGATGGAATCGACTGGAGGAAGAAAGACGGAGTTTAGAGCCCAAACGAAGACAAACAGCAGAGATTAAGGCTCACTCGGCCGAGTATACTAGTCACTCGGCCGAGTACACAAGTTCGTCCGACCGAGCCGCTCACGAACGAGGGAAGTCTGCTGTACCCAACTCTCTGTTTATTTTCCTGATTTCAATATAACTGCTACTCGGCCGAGTACATATTCCCACTCGGCCGAGTAAAACGTATACCCTCCTAGGGCGAGTCTTGCCGAGTAGCTTGAGTCACTCGGCCGAATGGACTTACTCCACTCGGCCGAGGCTGGCAAAGCCACTCGGCCGAAGCGTAAGCGGGGAGGAAATTTTCATTGGGCCCGCTCGGCCGAGTGACCACGTCACTCGGCCGAGTCGTAACTTTTATTATAAAAGGAGCTGAGGGGGCGCATTTCTCGAAATCGCAAAATCCCCAAACCGCCCGACGCCTCAGCTCCCCTCGCCCAAACCCCCCTCGCTCGCGCCCATACTCAGCCGCCCGCGCCGCCGCTCGGCCCGCCACCGCCGGCCGACCACCGCCGCGACTCGCCCGAGTCGCCGCCGGCGGCAGCTGCTCCGGCCACCTCCGGTATCACCCCTATTGCCCGTTTTCTCCTCTTTTCGAGTATTTCTTGAGGATCCAAGTGCTAAACGCCCCCCTAACCCAAATCAATTCCTATATCTATCTATTATACCCCTAATGCTCCATACATTTTGATTATTACTCACTGATATCGCCTTTTCATGCGCAGGTTGCTTATTGGAGCTTAGGGGAGCCCAGGGGAGCTTCTACGGGCTGATCTGGACTTCGCGGAGGCGCTGACTTCGCACGCTTCCACTGCTTAGCACTCGCGACGTGTCGGGGTACACTCTTTCCACTCTTTTACACGCACCACACTTTTTTTCACTTTTCGGCACGCTCGGGGCCGATATGCCGCCCCGGACACGGCCGCGGTCGAAGAGAGCTTCCGCCAAGCGGAAGCGGTCGGATGATGCCGGCCCCTCCCACGAGTTGGAGGACTCTCCTCCACCGTCCCCCACACACCCCGCACACCCAGCACAGCCTGCAGGCCCCGCACACCCCGCACAGCCTGCAGTGCACCCACAGCCCGCACAGCCTCTCCCTGCCGACCCATAGCCACCACCACCGGCTCCACTGGTCGGGCCGCTCGGGATTACGTTCCGAGACGACGCACACTGCGTCGTCTTCGAGCGTATCTCCCAGTGCTCGATCGTACCCTCCAGGTTTGCACACCTCGCTGACCTAGGACGCCTGGGGGTACTAGAGGGGATGCTCACGTTGTACGACAACGTGGGCTGGTGAGATTTTCTGCAGGTGTCGGCGGATACTTTTACCCGCCCGACACTTGAGGTTTTGAGTTCGATCGCCCGGACCGAAGAGGGATGCTCATTCCGGTTCATGGATCGAGAGTGCCATGTCACTCTCGATATGATGAGAGCATTCTTCTCGTGGCCCGCTGTCCCCGGTGCCGATCGCGGTTACGGCCCCACCCATATCCCCCCACCTTCCTTCGACGCCGGTGCCTTCTGGGCCCGGATTACGGGCCACCACGCTGCCTTTGACCCTAGTAGGGCCAAGGCCTCGGCCATTGTCCACCCCTGCCTCCGCATAGCCCAGCGCCTCATGGCGACCACCTTTTTGGCCAGATATGAGCCGGGCACGATGTCTACGCCAGAGCTCTACATGCTCTATGCGATGACACGTCCCAGAGCTCTATCTAGGGATGGAGACGAGCTTGTCCCCGCCGTCGTGATCGACATTGCGGCTTGGTTTTTAGACCGCATCATTGTATCGGTGGGCGCTCGCTCACCGATATGCTGCGGCGGTCTGATCACCTTGCTTACCATGATGACCGGCGAGGACCTACCTGACGACTTGCGACGCGTCCCGGGCCCCACTTCTCTGTCGATAGACGTTATGGCCCGGATGAAGATGCTTCGTCCGCATGGTGAGCGTCACTGGGTCTGGTTGCACGGCCCTTACGGTGCCGACTACATGATTCTCCCGAGCCCTGCTCAGACTCAGATTGCACCAGCCCACGTCGACTGGCTCCCAGCGATGGATGTTCTCATCCCCGCTGCCTACGTGCTCGAGGCCGAGGAGGCCGAGCAGGCCCACGCTGCCCACGCTGCCTAGGCTGCCCCCGCAGACCCTGCTGCACACCCTGCCGAGCCTGCTGCCGACCCTGTGGACCCAGTGGCCACTCAGCCCATACCAGATGTTTCCGCTGCTCCTGACACCTCTGTCCCCACCTCTGTCAGTGTCACGAGTACCTCAGCTGAGCCCACTTCCACCACTTGCACCACTTCCGCGGCTGTCACCACTGTCACCACCACACCCACTACCACCGCTGGCCCTCTGTCTGCTGAGCCGATTTCCTCTGCCCCACCCGAGCGCCCGCCGACCGTAGTCGAGTGTGGAGAGCCCTCTGTCTCCACTGCCGCTGTATTTTCCGAGAGCGTCGTGGCGTCTGTCCACACTTCTGTGCCACTGACCTCTCTGGCCGCCTCGCTGCCACTTTTGCACACTTCTTTCGCTGCCGCTGCCTCCACTTCTCACCAGCCGGTGTCCCGGCCTCACACTAAGACCAGGCCCACATTTGCAGGCACGTCACCTTTTGTCCCCTTCCCTGCTGAGCCCGTTACATACTCCACTCACGTACGCCAGCCTCGCCCTGCACAGCCTAGACCGGTGCGTCCCTCTGCACCACCCCCGCCCGACACTGTACTGCAGAGCATACGTGCTCTTGAGTTGGCGGTGAGTGGTCTTAGAGGTGACCTTAGGACCCTGTCCTCCACCGTCTCTACGATGGCTGGACGCTTCGAGCTGATCCCCCAGATCCATTACTGTCTCACCCAGGTTCTGGAGCGTCTCCCACGCGTACCCCCACCCACCCAGCAGGTCCCCACACACACTTCCACACACACTAGACCTGTTTCCACTTCCACGCCCACCCCAGCTCAGCAGCCTACACCACCACCACCACCACCTCCGCCTCAGGACGGAGACGGCGCAGCACCACCTTCTTAGGCACCCTTGATGCCTTGATTTATTCCTGCCGTTGTGCTGCCCGTTTCTGCTGGGTCCTGTTGCACTATTTGTCCACCCCCTCCCCTCACTTATTATAGTATTCTCTTTTTTTTATCATATCTTCTTATATCTATTTTGGGAGAGAGGGAGAGTTTTTGGTGACACTTATATCTATGTATCGCTCCTACCTGTGCATGCATCATGTCCGCATCATATTTTCATTTATTTATTTTACCTTTTCATTTTTCCATGCATGCATCCTCACTTGCCCCTCCCATCGCTTGTCTCTCGGTGTGCCACACTTTGCACATTGGGGACACTGTGCCGTTTAGCTTGGGGGAGTGAGTTCTCACGTTCATTTTCGATTTGCCACCTTTATTTTTAGTTTTTCCACACCATTTTTTTCGCTTTTGCACTTATTTTTCATCACTTTTCTTTTATTTTACCATGCATCACGTTTTTCTTATTTTCCTGTGTGCCGCATTGCATAGTTCCTATTTTCCCTTTATCTTTATTTCTTTTTCATCTCATGCTAGAGATGACTTTTCTGTGATGATGACGACGTTGGATTTAGCTTATTCTATATGCATGCTATATTTGTCATGTCTTAGGTTTTATTTCAGATATCAGATGCTATGACTTGCTTTGCATTTAGAATAGTAACCCACACCTTTTTCCGCATGAAAATGGATGAAATTTTATTATTAGCTGAGTCTGAATATTCATATGTATGCTATCACAGAAAACACACCAAGATTCACGCATTGAATGCTTATATCTGGAGTACTGACTTTCTTTTCCTATATCACTTCTATAGGCATGAATTGTACACTTCACTTCAGGATGATTGAATGATGTTAGCTATGATAAATCTGGATTAGTTAGCTTTTTTGTGATCGAAACTGAGTAGATTAGATTACCCTGCTGAAGTTGTCGTGCATGTCTTATAGAGTGAACCGAGAGTTATTTTTATTTCTTTCTCCACAAATCTTGAACATCATTTCTCTACTTTTAAAATCATTGGTGAATCTCCCCTTAGTGATTCTATTTTATGGCATTTTCCCCCGCTACTAATTCCTAGCTCCAAATCTCTTATTCTAAAAAAAGAGAGAGAAAAACATTCTTGTACATCATTATCTCTCTCTGAGTTGGGATCGTTGTGTATATATTGCTTATTGCAAAGAAAAAAAACAAAAGAAAAAAAAGAGGAAAAATCCTCAATAAAAGATCCCATCTCACTTTCTTTCTTTCTTCTTTCTTTTCGTTGCTTTTGGAGCTATATATAAAAATGGGGATGTAAATATTTTTTTATGCCACCACGCTTATAGATAAGCTTGGGGGAGGGGATCCATTGATGTGTGAGAGAGTGACTACTTGACATTGCATGACAACCTAGGCTAAGTAATATTCTATACTCGGTGAGATTATTTTAGTTTTACGAAATCCAGAAATCTAAGCCTAGCGTTCATTTCATGAAATCCATACTTTTCTATTCTCTCTATTCTATAGTGTGATACTCTTATACTCCTAATAGAAAGTGTTCAATTGAAAAGTGTGTGATCTGTGATTTGTATACCGCTTTAAATGATTCAGACGACGTTAATTTTAAAATTATTCCGTTTTTCATGATCATATCGTTTTTCGTGGGTTTTCTATTTCTATTTGCACTATTATACTATGATATCAAAATAAAATTCTTTGACATGTATTCTTCATTCGGTGCATGCTATAAGAGTAAGTGAAACCCACGTCCTGAGAAAATGATTTAGTATCCTACCTCTTCGCTTCTTTCTTTCTTTATTTTCATTTCGTTTTCATTCTTCTTCGTTTTTTCATTTTTCCGTTTTTCGCCGTTTTCGTTTTCCGAATCCACCGGGTTCGCCTTTTACTTATCTTCCTCGAGGACGAGTAAGAGGCAAGCTTGGGGGATTTTGATCACTCCTTATTTTACACCTTTTTTCCGCATATTTGCATGCCATTTAGATCGCCCAAATCATGTTTTTCACGATATATCGACGATATTGCGATGCTTTTCACGATTTGTTGTTTTTGTCGCATTTCAGGTGATTTGGCGCGATTTGGAGTGATCTCGAGATGCGCTTACTCTAGACGGTCACCACCGACCTCCCTGAGGGGTATTTTGCTGTTGGAGAGGAGCGGAAGAAGAATGGACGTCGCAGGAGCGACGAGGAGGTCAAAATAAGCAGATTGGGCATTTTTTGTGTCCCACTCGACCGAGTGGAGGAGCCACTCGGCCGACCAGCGAGACACTGCTCGGCCGGCCAGAACAGACACGATTTACATGTGCACTCGGCCGAGCACCGGAGACCACATCGGCCGAGTGGATAATCCCGTCCGCCCGAGTGGCGCCCAGACGAAGCCCTTCCAAAACATCGAAGTTACTGTTTTTCGGCTGCCTGAACTTCAGAAGACCCACTCGGCCGAGTGGATAATCCCATCCGCCCGAGTGCAGTGAAGTCATCGGCCGAGTGACGACAACTCACTCGGCCGAGCCGCCCCCGAAGTAGAGACCCCTGAAGGCCCTCACTTACTGGAAAATTACAGGGCTTCTCACTCGGCCGAGCGATTTTTGTCACTCGGCCGAGTGCGATGCGCTGCCTGTAGCGAAAACTGCGGAAAACAGGCTGTGCAGGGGTATTTTGGTCACGATTTTTGGACGATTTTTGGGGCTATTTAAGCCCTGTTTTTACCCTAGTTTTGAGAGCTCTCTCTTAGATTTTTTGCAGCTTTTTAGATTAGTTTTTTTAGCTTTATTCTTGTGATTGGAGAAGGAGCAAAACTTGGATTTTTGTTGGATTAATTGAAGAACTACATTGGTTTGCATCTCTTTTCCCTAAAAATTCTATTTTTATTGTTTATATCATTGTTGTGATGAATTTCATTGCTTATTTCAACGATTATTTTTGTGATCTTGCTATGATATGTGAGTAGTCTCCACGTCTTGGGGCGTGGGGATGAACCCTACAAGCCCACTTTCATATTTGTGATGAATTGGTGGAAATTGAGCTAGAATTGCTATTAGGGATTAGATTGGGATCAATTTACTACGGATGGCTAGGTATTCATATCAATTGGGATTTGCAAGATATTGGATCCCAATTTGATAGGAAGCCCTAGAAATCCGAATTGGGTTGGAGTCGGATTTTTCGAAGTATCGGTTTGCAAGAGATTGGACCGATACTAGGATTCCCGGTTGCAATTCTATACCGATACCCGTTTGCAAGAGATTGGACGGGTAGGAACTATCCTAATCTAGATCGTGGACCGAGTTTGCAAGAGATTGGGCTCGGTGCGTGATCGGACGATGATGTTGATCCTAATGCTAGCTTCCCTAGGGTAGGGTTTGCAAGAGATTGGACCCGACCCTAGGATAGCTATAGACCGGCAACATCGCGAGAGCGTGAGCTTGGTTCTACATTCAGTTGCAACTAGTTCATCCGAATTCTCATTCTAGCAATTTTGATACCGATGAACCACATTTATGAAGTATGGTGTGTAGCGGGGATTCCCCATTCCCTAGACGTTCTTTATTTGATTTGATATTTCGCACATTTGTCTGACGATTGTGACAGGATCGCCAAAGGCAAAATTCTCTTCTTAAATAGCCAGGTTGATCGGAGCAAGCACAGTCATTCGTCCTCCCTGTGTTCGATATCCCGCTCGCTGCTACACCGTGCACTTGCGGTAAAACTACAACCGTTCTTTTGGGTCACGTCCCGGAGCGATCAGGGCATCGGCATGAGATGTGTCTATGGTGGCCGATGAGATGGTGGTCTCAACCATGAAAGTGGGTATATCCTCTCCTTCATCCCCTCTCCTCGGTGTCGGCTCGGTGTTTGGTACCATCAAGTTTTGTAATATTTGGCCTTTGTTAAACATGGCACTTTCAAGGAGAGAGCCTTGGTTAAACATGGCACTTTCAAGGAGAGACACGAGGCTTGATTCTTCTTGTGTTTGTGGAGGGGTATAAGGTTGAGGAAATGGATGGGAGGTGTTTGGGCTAAGGTTGTGGGAAAATGTTTGGCCTTGGAGTGGGGGGAGGCTCTCGAGCGTAAATGGGCAATCATAATACACATGCCCCGCCATCCCACAAGTCTCACAAACCACAACAGAATAAGGATTGTATCCTCCCATCTGAGCATCGAAATTTGATCTCCACATGGTTATATCAAAGATACCTGGACAACCAAAATAAGAAAACTAGAGAGGATCGTCAATAGTACAAGAAAATAACAAAAAGATAATATAATGGTGGGGGAAAAATTTCTTGGTTATTGAATATTTTTTTAAAAAAGAAAAAGAAATTTTTTGTGTTTTTATGCGTAGTCTAACGAACCCAAGCTAAGCTAATATCAAACCAAACGCCTCCCCGGCAACGGCGCCAAAAACTTGACCGTGTGCCACGCTGGCGGTGGGCCGCGCGGCACGGGGGTTTAGATATTTGTAACCGCAAGCGCACGGTGTTGTAGTGTGGCTTGGGGGTCGAACACAGGGAGGCTAGGATGTGCTTGTGTCAAGGAGGACCAAAATCACCCCGTGGGTGAGCTAGCCCGAATCGGTAAATGGTTGTCACGGAAAGGAATGAAAGGTATGAACAATAAGAAAATAAACCCGGGACTTTGGTTTCCACTCCAACGAGCGACTCTCGCCGATACGGCCTACGGGTAGGATAGCGATCGGAATTAGGTTCTAATGGTGAGACGTTGCCTCCGAAAGTGGTACCGGCATCCCATGGACCCGATATTCCGGTCGGTGCCCAGGATGATACACCGGACTTCCTGGATTCGATCAGTGGGCACTCCCGTGTCCATTAACACTGATCGATTCCGGGAGCACTAAGCTCGCAACGATAACTCCCAACGTCTCATCCTGCCGCTCCCGCGTGCTAGGATTCGGCGTCTACGCTAAGGGCGTGAGCTATGGCTAGGGAGTCAACCGCCAAGTTTATTCCCCCTTGGCCCAGAGGTCAAAGGCGGTCTTTTTCCCGCCGATGACAATGAAACACCCCGCGTAACCGTTAGATTCCTAATCCCTATTGATTTCCTAACCCTATGGACGCATCGGGAAGAGCCCCCAAAGGGGTTTCCACCAAAATCCCAGATTTGGGAACTACTCTCAAAAATTCATTAAAAAGCGATCTAAATGAAAATGAACCGTTGGAATCATAATCAGACGATTGGAATGCGGAAGTAATAGAGTAATTAAGACAATACTAAAATTTGAGAAAGATCCGAAAACTTACAAAAGAACAGTAATTACAGCCGTCACAATAGGAGAAAACAGTAAAAACTAGCAGCTCTCCTGTTTCTGGAACCCTAGGGGTTCTATTTATAGACTCTCGTATCACCCGATCAGTTGACAAGTCAACCGATCTGGTGATCCGTTACAGATAATAACAGAAAATGGCGAACTTTCACCCGGTCATATCAACCGGTCGGTTGAGTTCTTGGAGTGACCGGTTGGATCTTGGCGCCATCGGGTGAAGTGATCGGTTGTGTGCCCGTGTCTTCGGCTCTTCAGCATCTGCTACAGATGAATCGATCGGGTGAGATTCACCCGATCGGTTGAAATTTGGCTCGAGAAGACAGCGAGTTGGCCCCAGTTGAACCGGCCTGTGAACCGGTCGGGTGACTTCCACTTAAGCTCCGGCTGAGACCGGGTGGTGCACGCGTGCATCACCCGATCGGTTGGAGATGACCAACCGACCGGGTGAGGGGCTGAAAGATGTATTCTTTGACGTTTGACACCCTGGATCACGCGTGACTCCTCCCGTTGCTCCGGGGACTTGAGATATCGTCGTTAAACGTCCCCTATGCGGTCAATCTCCTGCAAACATGGAGAAACAAAGAAAAGTGAAAGAAAACGAGAAAATACGAGAAAACGAATAAAAGACGGCGAAAAACACGGAGAAACACAAAAGAAAACGTGCGTGAATATATGAAATATAAACGCACGTCAGCTCCCGCCAGACATGCCATACAATAGTAGCAAGAGTAGTTCTTACCAATAAACTCATAGCCTTCTTTCCCCCAAAATGCAATAGGAAGTATTCGCCCACTTTAGCAAGAGATGGTTCAATCTGATTCTTGATATTCAGCTTCAGCATGGCCCTGTCAAGTATGTATCTTGTATAGAAACAATTAAAGAACAGATGGCCTATATCTTCCATATTGTTATTTCCACAAAGAACGCAGTGTACATGAGTGTTTAATCCCCATCTGCAAATGATATCTCTGGTAAGAATCTTACCCTTGAAAGCTCTGAGGAGGGTTAGGGAAAATTTGGGAACATGGCCCGGGTACCAGATCAATTTATGAAACTGAAATGGGTTGCCTTGAAGCCGGACCCCATCCCAAGCTGCCTTAAACTGGAATTTCTCAATATGTTCAGGATCATTCAAAACCGGCTGCCTGTAATTCAAATTGGCCGGCCGGCAGCTCTTAGGCGCCCAGATCCATGTGTCCGACCCGAGAGAAATAGCCACCTTGGCGAGATGCGGCTTCACCTGGGCAAGCTCCGAAACATCTGCCCATTCTCCACAGTGCCAATAGTCATTCACAGTCTTCAAAGAGGAACCCGGAGGAACATGATATATATTTTTCAGCGGCCCACAATCAAGCCAATGGTCATGCCAAAATAGGGTGGATCGCCCATCTTTCACCTTTCTTCTGATGAGTTTTTGGGAAGCACTTCTACAATTCAACATGTGTTTCCATGTCCCTGATTGCAAGACTGTATCATTAGCCGCAAAGAACCCACCAACCGAGCCATATTTATCCCTCATTAGTCGCGCCCATAGGCTATTAGCAGTTAGAAATCTCCACGTCAGTCTGATGCCCGCCGCAACATTGAGGTCCTCCAATAACCGGATGCCCACCCCTCCCTCAGCCTTGGGGGTGCATAAATCATCCCACGCCCAAGCACGAGAAGAGCCTAAAATGAATCGCCTGCAAAGAGATGAGATCGTACGGACAATGGAAAAGGGCATACGGAAGGCTTGCATCCAAAATGCAACCATTCCGTAAATGACAGTTCTGACGAGCTCGATCCTCCCAGAGGTAGATAACAGTGAAGACGACCATCCCCTTAGCCTCTTTTTGCACTTGTCCACCAATCTACTGTACATCTGGGATTTGGGATACTTGGATGATAACGGTAGACCCAGATATGTTGTAATTGTTGTGGTGATGTTGATGCCCAGATAATCAGCTAGTGCCGTCTTGTTTTTTGTCCCTTTACTAAAGATAGCGGAACTCTTTCCCCAATTTACTTGGAGCCGTGTGTAAATATAAAACTCATGAAGCAAGGACCTGATGCTCATGAAAGATTTTTTAGTAGCTCTGCAGAACACTAACAGGTCATTGGCAAACAGAAGGTGGGATATTGAACACGAACGTCTCATAGGCTGGAGATCACCTTTAGTTAGGGCTTTAGAGACTAAGATGGAGAAGGCTTCTATGACTATCACAAACAAGTAAGGAGAAAGTGGGTCACCCTGTCTTATTCCCCTGTTGCCGTCAAAATATCCAACAGGTGAACCCTTTACCATAACGGAAAAAGTGGGGGTAGATATACATTCTCTGATCCATCCTATAAAAACATTAGGAAATCCCAACTGCCTCATGAAGTAGATTATAAAATCCCTATTAACGCTATCAAACGCTTTCCGAAGATCAAGCTTAAGGCAAGCCCTTCCTCCCATAGGGTTACTGAAGTCTCTAATCTGTTCGTGGGCTATTAGGGTGCAATCTGATAACAATCTCCCTTTAAGAAATGCAGCCTGGTTAGGGGAAATCAGCTCATGTATCACCACCTTAAGCCTATTGCAGATTATTTTGCTAATAATCTTATAAAACACATTGCAGCAGGCAATAGGCCTATAGTCAGAGAGGGTAGTAGCATTGGAATTCTTTGGAACAAGGGTAAGGTGGGTGTGGTTTAGCTGCCTCAGGATAGTGCCAGATGCGAAAAAGGACTTCACTGCCAAAGTGACATTATCTGCTACAAGGTACCAATAGTGTTGGAAGAAATGACCATTGAATCCGTCAGGCCCAGGAGCCTTATCAGGCCCGATCTTAAAAACAGTACTCTTAATCTCTTTGGAAGAGATCCTCCTAACCAGCCAGGTAGAAGCATCCTCTGTCAGGATACGCTTCGGGGTAAGGGTAGAGAAAGCACTCGCATAATGATTCTGATTATAAAGATCCACATAAAAGTCAAGGGCATCCTGCTTCAAATCATCATACGATCTATTCTGTCTTCCCAGGGCATCTATCAAGTGGCTCAGATTATTGTGACTTTCCCTTGACTTCATGGCATTATAAAAAAATTTTGTGTTGCGGTCTCCCAGGGAAATCCAATCCTGCCGACTTTTTTGGCGGTACATATCTTCCTCCAGACTTATAGAAGTATCCAGATCCTTAACCACAGAACGCTCAGTAGCTTGAAGAGAAGCATCCGAATGCAAGAGAGGATTATTACGGATTGATTCCAATTTGGCTCGTCCCGCATGTACGAGCTTTGAGGCATTATGGGAGATGGACCAGTTACGGAGAAGTGGTTTCAGCCTTTTAAGCTTTTGGGACACCCGGAACATTGGGGTGCCAACAACATACCCCGCCCAACTTTCCTCAATGATATTAGAGATCCCTGGACATTTGGACCAATAATTAAAGAACTTAAATGGCTTAGGGTCGGATTGTACCTGAGGGTGCAGCCATACCACCATAGGCGAATGGTCGCTAGTTTGAGGATCCATATACTCCAAGAATGAATCAGTAAGCTGATCTAACCATTCAGCGCTTACAAAAACCCGATCCAGCCGTGCTGAAATCCTCCCATTCCCCACACGGTTATTACACCAGCTTAGCTTGCATCCAATGCTTTTGAGCTCCTGAAGTCGACATGTGCTTATACAGTCGTTGAAGTCGGTGAGGAATTTTTCTTCAAGCCTCCTACCCCCACCTTCTCAGTGGATGTTAGCACACAGTTGAAGTCACCTCCTACCATCCATACCCCTTTATTCACCAATGCCGCATCATGCCTCAAAGAGGCCCATAACTCTTTTCTTTCCACCAATGTGTTTCGCCCATAAACTCCTATGACAAGACACGAGAAGCCGCCAATGTTGGTACATGACATCGTGATATGTTGATCCGTATCATTGAGGAGAGTTGCATTCCAAACACTAGGGTCGAAGCCCATCAATATCCGCCCAACAATAGATTTGTCAAAATTATTTAGAGTGACCCAAGACATGGGAAACAAAGATTTATTAGTAGGCAAGGGAGACTTTAACTTCGTCTCTAAAAGAATTATAGCCGAAGGCTTTATTGCTGCTAATCTATCTCGAAGATCCCTGCGCCGAACCTGGTTGTTCAGCCCCCGAGAATGTATATATATTCTTTTTGTGATTCATGGAGCTTATTCTTTTTAGCATGGGAAAGATGCAAATATAGGATTCACTAGTGGGAGATTCACCAAAAACTATAAGTATAGAAATGATGTTCAAGATATGTGGAGAAAGAAATATACATAACGCTCGGTTCACTCTTTGTATGTGCACAACAACTTCAGCATGGAAATTTAATCTACTCTATTTGATAACAAAAAAGTAAACTAATCCTATCATATCAAATGGAAATCATTCTTTCAATCTGGAAGTTCAAAGCACATTTCATGCAAAAAGACGTGATAACAGAAAGGCAAAGCAGTACTCCAAGTATACGCAATCAATGCGTGAAGCCTGGTGTGTTTTCTACGAAGGGTATACAATAATAGTTCCCAAACTCAGTTAATGCTAAAATTTCATCCAATTTCATATAATAAGCGATGGAAGTTCTTTTTCTCAAATGCATATCAATGTATCACATATGATATCAGAAATGAAAACGATAGCATGTCAAGAGAGTACGTGCATATGAGAAAACAAACACCAAGATATAGTCATCATAGATAATTCATCTCCAGCAAGGAAAGTAGGAGAAGTAAAGAAGAAAATAAAAGAAACTAACTATACGTGTGCAAGTCACTCCAAAAGTAAGAAAACGTGATGCATGGCAAGAAAATGAAAAAGTGAGTGAAAATGAGTAAAAAACGAAAAATAAAGGTGAAAAATAAAAGAAATAAAAATGCGTGTGTGAACACACTCCCCCAAGCTAAATATCACATTGTCCCCACGTGCTAAGTGTGGCATGAGGATGCATAAGATAGGGGACGGTGGGTGTGGTTGCATGCATGGTAAAAGGAAAAATATAGAAAGTAAAATATGACATGATATATGCAAATGATGGATGCAGCAGGCATGCAAATGATGGATGGATAATGCAAAATGGGTACAAAAATGTGGGCCAGAAGTGCACACTCTCCTCCAGACTGATATAGAGTATAGTGCCAAGCAAAAAGTGATCAAAACGTGCCGGCAAGCAAAATGGTGGAAAATGATGGGGCGAGAGGTACAACAGTAATATCATGGCAGGCATCTGGTGTGTGTGCCTAGACTGGTGGTGGAGCGCCAGCACCTCCCTGTGGTGGGGAAGGTGGTGGCGGTGGTGCAGGCTGCTGAAGGATGGGCCGGGGTGCTGGTGGTGGAGGATGTGACAGGCGTGCAAGGATCTGGTTCAGCGTGAGCTGAATACCAGGCAGAACGGTAACGCGTGCCTGCACAGAGCTAACAGTGGTGGCGAGAGCTCGAAAATCCGCTCTGAGCCCACTCACGCCCCCTCGACAGCACGGAGATGCTAGACAAGGGCGTCAGGAGCCGGAGCAGAGGGTCACACAAGAGGAGGTCGGGGATGATGCACACGGCCACCGTAAACGAGTGGGGCCACTAGTGGGTGTGGGTGAGGGGCGATGCTCTCTAAAAGACGCTCAATATCTGTGGGAGGCTGAGACGTATGAATGCTCACAGAAGTGTGAGCAACAGCAGAGGAGGATGAGGCAACGACTGAGGACGAGACATGCAGAGAGGTCGTGGACACAAAAGTGGGGACAGACGTCACGATACTCTCGGTGAAAATAGCGACATCGGAGACAGAAGGATCGATGATTGGGGAGGTCGTGAAAGCAACAAAAAATGACTCCCCAGGGGTCGAGAAATCGGGTGAGGATAGGGTCTCGATCGTCGAAACGAGGGAAGGCTCACCTCTCCTAAATGCAGCGGGGGTGGTGCTCTCAATGCTCATGTAAGAAATGGGATCAACACTTAAAGGCATAGAGGTGGTGATGGTGGTGGTGTTGATAGACACATTAACTGTGCTCCTGACACTGGCAGAGGTGTGGACAGAAGTGTCGGGGTCTAGAATCAGATCAGGTGCAGACTGTGGGATAGGAATCTTAGGGGTAAGAGGGCCGAGAAGGGGCTCCTGCTGGGCATCCTCGGGCTCGAGTACATAGGCAGCTGGGATGAGGAGCTCCATCTCTGGTCTCCACTTCCCACCTGCGGGTCCAATGTGGGTCCGAGTAGGGCTCGGAAGAACCATATAATCCACTAAAAATGGACCATGTAGCCAAACCCAGTGGTGCTGACCATGAGAACGCATCATCCTCATATGGGCCATAACATCTATACAAAGGGAAGTGGGCCCGTAGGTCGAAGAAAGCTAGCAGGGAGCTCAATCTCGAACATAGGAGCAAGCAAGGTGATCAGACTGCCACAACAAATCGTCGTCCTGGCAGTGACTGAGGAAATGATGCAGTCAAGATACCAGATGGCACTATCAATCTGAGTGGCGGGGACTAGGACGTCGTCGTTGCCCTCGAAGGCTATCTCTCTCATCATCACGTAGAGCATATAGAGCTCAAGCGTAGACATCGTCCCAGGCTCATACCTTGCAAGAATGGTGGTCGTCATAAGGCACTGAGCAATTCGTAGGCAAAGGTGGACGATAGAGGAGGCCTTGGCCTAGCTAGGGTCAAAGGGAAGTGGCGATCCCGTGATCAAGGTCAAGAATGCGTGTGCATCAAAGGAAGGAGGGGTGTGGTGCGTGGGACCAAAAGCGCGATCGGGGTAGGGGACATGGGGCCAATGGAAAAAGGCATGGAGCATATCGAGAGTGATCTTGCACTTCCGATCCATTAGGCGAAAAGTGTATCCCCTAGGAGTCATACAAATAGAACTCAAGACCTCGAGGGTCAGACAGACGTAGGTGTCCGTCGACACCGAAAGAAAATCACACCACCTCACATTGTCGTACAACTGGAGTAGCCCCTGAAATACCCCTAGGCGCTCAAGATCAGCTATGTGAGTGAACCTAGAGGGGACTATCGAACGATGGGAGAGCCTCTCAAATCTGGCACGGTGTGCGTCATATCTGAAAGTGATCCCCATCATGTCGATGGCCGTGACGGTCTGTACTGGTGGGGGTGGAATATGTGAAGTGGGAGGCGAAAGTGTGAGTGGTGGATGGCTAGGAGGCGGGGAGTCCGCTCTAGCGAAAGAAGGATCGGGGTCGTCAGTCTTCTTCCAATTGGAAGCGGGCTGTCGCGCATGAGACCTAGTTCATGGGGGCATCGTGATGCCTTGAGGTGCGCAGACAATCACAACGTGTCAAAAATAAAATAGGAAACGGGTGTACCAAGCACGATGCGACTCCTCGTAAGTGAACCGAAAGATGCCTTCCCTGCAGCTCCAAATCAGTGCTCGATCTCCCCCAAGCTATTCTGAAGCACAAAAACAAAGGATTAGCAATGAATATCAAATAATCGAGGGCTAGATCAAGAGAAATAGGCGTAAATAGGGTTCAATTTGGATTCGGGGCGGATTTGGGCTTACGAAATGGGAAATAGGAGAATTGGGGTGAATTTGGGCGTGGAGGGCTGTCGATCACCTGTCGACGGCGAGGGATGTGGCAGCAGAGTGGGCTTCGGCAACGACGGGGTCATGCCACTCGAGTGTGTGGGCGATGGCTCGGGCGAGTGGAGAGGGGCGTTCGGGTGAGTCGGGCGAGAGAGGGGAGGAATTAGGGAATTACTACTTTTTTGATCCGAGCAGCCACGATTTTCGAAGTAAATACTGTTAAGTTGATTGTGTCACTCAGCCGAGTGGAAATATTACTCGGTCGAGTCGCAAAATATTAGGATATTTCAAAGATTTGCGTTAGTCTCCGACTCGGCCGAGTAGGAACTATTACTCGGTCGAGTAGACAAAGTTACTCGACCGAGTAGATAGGCCACTCAGAGCATTTCAAGAGCTAAATGTGTCAAATTCACTCGGTCGAGTGACAAAGTCACTCGGCCGAGTGGCATATAATTTCCAGAGAGGGGTTTTCGAGACTTCCCTGTACAGTACCCTGCTCGGCCGAGTAGGGTCTTCACTCGGCCGAGTGGACAAGTCACTTGACAGAGTAGGCTGCTGTTTTTAGCTCCAGACTCTCTGTTTTTGCGACACTTTCTGTTTTCTTCTCTCTGTCAGTTTCTTCCTTCATTTGGTATTTAAGCACGCCCTTGGAGTGCTCTCCATCGCCATGGCCGTCCTCCGTTCATATGGTCTCCTATCATCTTTTTCTTGAAATGAAAACCGTAGCCCGTTGTCAGATTCTTCCTAGACTCTTGAATCTATAGGCTAATAAAGATCTAAGACAAAAAAGAAAGTAAAATTCAACTAAACACTAAGATAGAACTGTCGGGTTGCCTCCCGACAAGTTCTCGTTTAAAGCCTTGAGCTCGACCCCCTCAAGATATGACGTTTTAGCATGTGATATTCGGCGCATAGGAGATGCGCATGTCAAATTTTGCAGGGAGGCCTTAAGGGTTCAGGTGCGGTGCTAGTTCTTCCTTGGTCTTCCTAGTGTGCGTCTCCTCTCTAATGGTGTCGAGGGATGACTCCTCTAAGCTTGCATTCTTAGTATCTTTCTTCTTTCCCGGCGATTGAGGTGTTTTTGTCGGTAGTGCCTTCTCCCTTTGCTTCACCGTAGAGAGCTTACAGAGCTCTCTAATCCTCACGACATCAGCGTCGTTCTTTTCTTCATCGGTGAGCGTGATCAATTCTTCAATGGTAGGATCTGGTGGTTCTCCATTTGGGATGACGTCCTCGGTATTTGGGGCTCCATCGAGGCTCTCTGTGGTCAAGGCTCCAACGGCATAAGTCATGGCTTCATCTATTACTTCGTCAAGAAGGTCCACGTAGTCCGCCTCTTTCGGCCAAGGTCTTTGCTTCATGGTCTTGGGAAGATGGAATTCAACCGCTATGTCGCCAACGTTGAGAGACAACGTTCCTTCTCTCACATCAACTATGACTCTGGTGGTGCATAAGAAGGGGCGTCCAAGTATAAGCGATGTATCGCCCTCCTCTTTTATGTCCATGACGACAAAGTCACATGGTACACAAAGACCTCCCGGTATTTGAAGAGGCACGTTCTCGGCAATTTCCATTGGCTTAGTAATTTGCCCATCGGTGAGTTGGATCTTCATATTAGTGGCTTTGAGGTCGGTCCCCGTGTTGAGCTTCTTGAACATGGTGAGTGGCATGAGGCTTATGCTCGCTTCCAAGGCTACTAAGGCTTTTTGGAGGGGGACTCTGCCATGGGTGCATGGAATCCGATAGCTTCCGCGGTCTTTCATATTCTTTGGCATCCTCTCCTTGTTGGCGAACCAAGTTCCTTACTCGGCTAGCATAATCTTGTCCGTTCACTTCTTCCCTGTGATTAAGTCCTTAAGGAACTGGCGTACGACAGGATTTCAATTATCGCATCCAAGACTGTGATGTTTAGGCTAATCCCTTGTAAGTACTCCAGAAATTTGGTGAATGTCTTTTCCATCTTGGCCTTTGCCAACCGTTGAGGAAACGGTATTGGTGGTATGTAGGTTCGCTCCCTTTGAGGTTCATCTGCTTCAGATTTTCCGTCGTTATTTGCCGTCTTGGGGCTCTCTTCTTCATAAATTCGCTCCTATTCATCCGGAATATTCTCTCATGGGCTTTTAGCTCGAACCATAGCGGGAGTGGTATCCTTCCCGCCTCTTGTAGTAACCGCCACTACCGTATTTATGTGGCCGGTGTTGCTCCGGTTGAGCCGGCAATTGTTGTTGAACTTTGTTGAGCAAAGTAATTTGTTCGGTCAATTGTGCCACGATAGTATTGAGAGAATCTTGGCCCGTCGTCAATTTTGCATTGATCTTCTTTTGTTCGGCCATGAACTCCTCAACTCTAGCTTCGTGCTCAGATCTTGGTGGTACCGGTGGTGGGTTATGTGATCTCCATCCTTGATTATATCCAGGGGGTCTATAAGGCCCCGCTTGTTGCCTTGATGGATATTGTTGTTGTTAGGGGCGACCTTTATTGATACAGTTGTTGTTGTTGAGGAGGCCAGGCTTGTTATTGTTGCAGTGGTGGTTGTTGATGAGGGGGAGTCAAGGCTCCCTCGTTGTTGGCATAGGGAAATCCGGGGTGACCTTTGGTAGCCGTGTTCACCCAATAACCAATGTTTCTCCCACCGGCGACGTATTGCACTTTCTCCACGGCTCTTTCATTTTGCTTACTTCCAACAAACATGACTTCGTCTTGGTCTTGCCAATCACTTATGCTCCCTTCAGATGTCGGTGTGTTGGGCACTCTATATGACTCGCACATCCACTTTTCAATCCTTTCCACTACCTTGGAGAGAGAGTCAAACTTTGTGGTCAACTCGGCCACCGCCTTTGCTTTATAGATACTTGCCGGCTTCAATGATGATGATGATTGGCCCCTTTCATCAGCCAATTGCTGATTGTTGGAGGCCATCTCCTCTAGTAACGCCGTAGCATCTCCAGTGTCTTTGATAGAATCACTCCGTTGGCCGTGGCGTCAATTATCATCTTTGTGTCCGGATGCAATCCATTGTAGAAACTGTGAACAAGCTCCTAATCTTTGATGTTATGGTGGAGGCATTGATGTTAGAGATCTTTAAACTGCTCCCACGCTTCATAGATAGACTCTTGGGACACTGGTTTGAAAGACATTAATGAGTTTCTTATCTTCATGGTCTTGGATGGCGTGTAAAATTTGTTGACGAATGCACTCGCTAACTCGTCCCAAGTAGTGAATGTCTAGTGCGCTTGCGTCCTTAGCCAATATAAAGCTTTATCACGAAGAGTAAAAGGGAAGAGACGTAACTGGATAGCATCCTCCGGCACATTTGGCATCTGAAAAGTGGTGCACTTCGCCAAGAACATTTGTAGGTGATAATGCATGTTCTCTTGAGAATTCCCATGAAAGGGATCTTGTTGCATCAGAACGATAAGCCCCGTATTTAGTTCGAAGTTCTTGTCGACCGCCAACTCCGACATAAGTATGGAAGATATAGTAACCGAATCGTTAGGGGTAAGCCTATCCCAGATGAAGACAAGCCTAGCGGTCCACCATAATCACTCATCTCTAGTTTCCTCCACCATTTGATTCTCCTCTATAATTGATCTCTTTTCTGCTTTCAGTTTCTTTGTAGTGCGCTTGATCTCAGGATCAAATAGTATGTCTTCTTCGTATGCCTTTGATCTCGTGTTCATGCACAGAAAAAGAGAAACTAGAAATATTTGTCAGCACAATAGATGAATAGAAGAAAATAAAATAAAATAAAGAAAAATATCTAAGTAAAGAAAATAAATTACTGTCGCCTTTCCAGCAACGGCGCCAAAAACTTGATCGCCTCCGGATATACACCCGGAAAACAATGTACCTTTACTGCAAGTGCACGGTTAAGTGGCAAGCGGGTATCGAATCACAGGGAGGACTAATGACAATACTCTATTTTGGTTTATAACGGCCGCTTTCCGACTGTTCGTATTTCCTACGTGTACGCTTTTTTCGTACGCGTATTTTTTTGACTTCTTCTTGGATCCGGACTATTCGATGTGATATGTCGTTGTGACCGTAAGGAAGAGTAGTTATTGTGGGATTTTTAGTGAACGTCATTTCACGGGTCATTCTCCCACAAATCAGGTTTGATTGCAGAATTGTCGTAGCTTAGACTTAGTTGCCAGGATCGTTTTATTTTTAGTTCTTTTTTCATGGACCAAACATGCAATTGACCACCGTACCCCCGAGCCTCTCTTCGTCACGATCGTCCCAAAATTTTTTCCGTAATTTTCTGACACCTATAGCCCAACCAATTTACTAATCAAAATTCAAGCCCATTAAGTCTAATCAATTTCAAATTCAAATTGCTAATCAAATCATATGAGGATTTGTACGTATCATGAAATTTGATTCTGCCTCTACCCTCACCCAATATTTCCCTACTTTGTACACCTCTTCACTCACCCTCTCTCCTAGTCACCCCTTATTTATACCCTCTTTAAAACAATCTTTAGCAACATCTCATCTTTAGAAACCAACCAGCCCCAAGCCCTAACCTCTCACGCATGAACGTATCTTGGCCAACTTTTGCCTCTCCCTCCCGTCGCCGGCAGCCACCACCAGCACCCGACGCCCAGCCACCTCCGGCTACCTATGGTGACCAGTCCACCACCATCGGACTACCATCGAACCCCCTATCAACTGCAACTCCCTTCCTCACTTCTCTCATCTCTATCTACTCGAAATCCCCTTGAAACCTAGCCCTAGCAGCTGTTTTTAACAGATCTGTGCACTGTTCTTCAAAGTCGACGCCCGGCCATCCCGACCACTTCTGGCAACCACTCCACCACCATTAGGTCCCTCTTAAACCCCTTTAACTACTGCAAGTTCCCTTTGACTCCTCGGATCGCTGTTTTTCCGCTGCGACGCGCGACAACGACCGTTGTGCGAATCTGTCCTCTTCGTCTTCTCATGACCGCCCACCGCCGTGCGCTAACACCGTCGGCCACCCACCAGGCCGAGCAACCCCCACTGATCTCCTTCAATACCCGACAGCCCCCTTTGCTCCTTGGAGTTCACGGCATCGCTGAACTCGCGTGTTTTCCACGACGTTGCCACCGTCGTGAAGAATCGTTACATTACCCACAATGGGAGAGAGATCGCCATTTGCTCGCTGTTCGTGCCTCCATCTTGATGTCTGGAAGTGTCTTGCTGCACTACCCATGGCCGATATGTTGCAGATGATGCAGATCCATCTCCGTTTAGACCCGACGTCTTCTTTTCGATCGACGTCAAAAGGTTAGTCCTCTAACGCGTAGTAAGAACCCCCACTGTAGCAAATCGAAAACCTAATCTAAAAATCGTCAACAATAACTTAATTTCATTTCTGCTCATTTAAAACGTTGCAAAATATTAGACATCGACGAAGTACTGAATATCTGTGCACATAGGATAGATCGTCGACTAGGCTGAACCAAAACAAAAACTTGACTGTGACTGCTAGGATAGCCCCGTTGAACCTAGAAATGAACTCTAATAGGAATGATGAAAAACGTGTCCTGACACTGCCGTTGACCCGTTTCAGATGGACCCTCGCTGACGCACCACTTCGACGGGACACTCTGGACAGATGACACTCTCGCCACCGTAGGCAAGTGTTTTACACTTATGTTCTTACAACCATGTTTAGGCCTTACCCTTCTTAGAAAGTTAAAGAACATTTAAAGAGAACCGGACGTGAAATGATAGCGTCCGGGACCCCCTTGATAGCTTAGACTTGACGACGAAGTTTAAGCAAAAACAACAACTACAAGTGACACCATATGACTTATCTGTGTGTGCGTGTGTGTGGATACCCCTAGAATCAACAACAATAACAACTGCTATCATAGGTTTCATCTGTGTGTGCATGCGTGTGGACACCCTAGAACCACTTTACTCTTGCCATGCCATGAACATCTTGTACGTCATGTCTTACATAGCCTGCGGGCAATAAGACGCTCACCTAGCAGTGTTTGTGATCTTTGTTACAGAACACCTGCGGGAAGCTCGGCACTCACCTAGCAAAGTAAGTGTCCCAGCAGACCGAGAGGATAGAGGCACTCACCTAGCAGAGTGAGTGGTCCTATATAGTGGTACAGATTCACCTATGTGACGTTCGTCACTCACCTAGCAGAGCGAGAGATACGCTACAGACCGTGTGGATAGAGGCACTCACCTAGAAGAGTGAGTGGTCCGATATTGTCTTGTCTTGAGCACTCGGGTTTGGGGTAGGGTTGAGCGGTCGCATGGGGATAGGGTTTGATCCCCCTCAAACCGTAAGGCGTGAACTCTTCAAGTCACACATGTCTCGTCTCATCTTGTCTTGTCCTATCCCGTCTAGCTTAGTCCCGTAGTTGGTAGCACACGCTACGGCTAATGTCTGTCACGTTTACTTTTCCTGCACCGCTTTTACTTTCTACATAGTATAACAGCCATGTCAGAACCTCAGCATGTTAATCAACCAGTAAAATATTTCTCTTAATTACATAACACTTGCAGTAGAGTCTAACCCTCCCTTGTAGACTTTACCAGACGTACAGTTCCTTTTCTCTTGGGCGTTGTACGTCAGGTGTTGAGCCAGAGTATGCGGACGAGCCAGACCTACCTGAGTACGACCCGAGTGAGGACCAGTCTTAGTGGTTCATCAGTTGCTGACATTGGAGTTCCCGTTGTTCGTAGTTTGGGTGTATATCACTCTTTACTTCTGTTTTAGGTTGGGTGCGTAGCACCATTAATTTTCTGTCTGCAGGTGTTGCCATGCTGGGCATTACTTTTCTTTTTAGACTCTTGTACTTCTGGATATCTTGATGGAATAAAATGAATGCAAATTTCCTTTCGAGTACTTTATTATTATTGTTATGAACTTTTTAAATGCAAGGACCTACAAATCTTTAAATGGTATCCTTACAGACGCTTATTTGGTCTGAGCCTCACAGCTCTGGCTCATGCGGACATTCGTCACGTCTCGCTTCTGTTGTTTTGGGAAGCGGGGCCTGACAATTTTTAGTTGTGGCCCATGCAGGTTATGCAATTATAAAAGTTCGTAGCAATAGTACTACTCGCATTCACTTTTAACCTTCAGTTTATCTTGTACGAGTCTAATTTGGGTCTTCATTATCAATAGGAGGGCAGGAGGACACAATACCCGAGCTGGATCTTCAGCCGACGGGGCCTTAAATGGCCAAGGTGGCGAGTTTCGCCAATTTCTGGGCGTTGTGAGAGAGATGCTGGATGTGCAACATCAGTTGGTTCAGCAGTCCCACCGTGCAGCCCAGGCTCCTCCAGCTGCAACACCACCACCCCTGCCCGCGCCTTGATCTGCTCCTGGAGTGAAGCAGTTCAATGCGCTTCAGCCGAAAACATTTTCTGGGAAGGAAGGACCATTAGATGCGGATGAATGGATTCAGAGCACAGAAGAGAAGCTGGTAGCTGCGAAGATCCCTGAGGATACCATAGTTGAGATAGCGAAGATGCAGCTGGCTGAGAATGCTAGGAACTGGTGGCGCATTGAGGAGTGGCGTCTGCAAAAGTCAATGGAGTGGAAGACTTTCAAATCCATGTTCAGATAGAAGTATTTCCCCAAGGCTGCTAAGAGGGAGCTTTTGAGCTGATTTGTGAATCTGAAGCAGTGGGACATGACGGTTGATGAGTACGAGGCAGAATTCGAGATGCTCAGTATGTTTCAAAACCTTTTTGTTTCCTTTTAATCAAACCTCTAAATGTTTGGGATTAGCCCACAAAGTTCACAACCCACATATCTTTCCTCATCCAATACCACAACTCCACACGTTTTTCCAAATGTTTTAAAATATGTCATTGGCCTTAAACGTCCTTTCTTTTCTTTCCCTCTTCGGGAGTGTTAATTTTGATTGTTATGATTAGGGGTGGGCAAAAAACCTGTTTTCGATTCCGAACCCGAATCCGATTTCGAAAATTCGGACAAGTCAAATTCGGAACCAGATTCGAAACAAAAAGTGGCGACTGATTTTTAATCGGATGTGAATCGGAATGCAACGTAGAAGTCTGAAGTCCAGTCCGATTCCGAAACAAATGCGACATTAACTATCGCAACAACCACCCAATCACAACAAATCTTCAGGATAATCAGAAACGGCAGCGCCCACAAACATCTTATTTTGTACAGTGTTTCAAATCTAACCTATTTAAAGTACCACATCGTTAACAGTCTGACCGATGTGGGACAACACCTTCGATTTCATCTCATCCACACAGGCGCACCTAGAAAGGTAGCAAGAAAAAAAAAGGTCATGACTCCAAAGGCCCAACCTCCACCCCTCCTGACGTCAAAGAGCCCTCACAAATTTTATACTGAACTTTTCTAATTTAAAATTACTTTATCAAACTTCAGTTTTCTTTAAAATCAAGTTTAGTATTAAAACAATTTAATGTTTTTACTTTTTAATTTTCGAAATTTCTAACTACAATTTCAGTGAAGCTTCAAGAGAATTAAGAAATGTCTAATTAAATTTTTAGTGAATTTTGAAAGTTAATTTTATTTTTAAACCGTTTGAATTTTAATGAAATTCCGAGTGGGATTTTACTAAGTTGGATTTTACTTCTGAGTGGGATTTTACTTCTAGGATTCTACAAGCTTCAAGTTGATTTTATTTTTAAATTATAAGTGGGAATTTACTTCTCTTTTAAATTATGAGTGGGAATTTACTTCTCTGCTTCCAGGTCTCAAGTCCCCACATCATCCTCGTTTTGTCCCACATCGATCACACGTGAAACAAGATGTTCTTTATAATAGCTTTGTGAAAGAAGCCATTCAAAATCAGTTGTTACCCAGCCGCTTGCAGAATCGGAATCGGGCGCCATTGTATCGGAATCGGGATTCGGTTTCCTTTTCTTAATCTGATTTCAGAATCGGATTTATCTAATTCGGATCCGATATATCGAAATCGGTAAGCGGATCTAATATTTCTAACCGAATGGATTCGGATTCGGTTTCGGATTTCCCCAAAAAATTCGGGTTTGCCCGATGCCCACCCCTAGTTATAATATTGTTAGTACTAGCTATTATTGTTATTTTGTAATGTTTGCGGGTAGGCTTAAAGTGACATGAGATATGTTGTATCGGTGATTAGTTGATTTTGAATAACAAGGATATTAGATTAGATTTCTTTGGATGAGAAGAATGAGGTGTCCGAGACTTATCAATTTACTTTTAATTATACCAATGTGTGAAGGACTCAATAGAGAATTCTAGTTGGATGAAATTATATACAGGGAGATGAGAACTTAATCAGATCTGAGAACTTAGACGAGTGGTAGACAGGAGTAGCTAGGAAGGGATAATATGATTTAGAGTGATCATGAGAATGAGTAGAACATTTAAAGCATCAAGACTTGATTATTAAGTTGGGGGTGAGAAGACACTAGAGATAGCACGACGTGTTGAGACGAATGGGATGTTATGAAGATGGATTTTTAATATGATTAGGAGATTAGATGTTAAGGGTAAGGATAGATGTAGTTCGATGGTTCTTTGATTATGGAGAAAATTTATGAGTCATTATGATGGAGAATATATTGGGGACGAGATGATTATGGATTGGGTAGACGATAATGTGGATTTATAGTTAAGTGCTAAGATGGGATTCTAGTGGTAGCATTATTCAGTGGAGAGATGAGTTATGATGGATTACTTGAGAAATGATGTTTGAAGTTAAGGGATTAGCAATCATTATGTGTAGATATGGGAGTTGTAGGCATAAGTGTATATAGATATTATTACTATTAGTATAAGTGATTCCAAGGGCGGAATCATTTCTAAGTGGGTAGAATGTAACGGCCGCTTTCCAACCGTTCGTATTTCTTGCGTGTACGCTCTTTTCGTACGCGTATTTTTTGACTTCTTCTTGGATCCGGACAACGCGATGTGATATGTCGTTGTGACCGTAAGGAAGAGTAGTTATTGTGGGATTTTTAGTGAATGTCATTTCACGGGTCGTTCTTCCGCAAATCAGGTTTGATTGCAGAATCATCGTAGCTTAGACTTAGTTGCCGGGACCAAACGCGCGATTGACCACTGTACCTCCGAGCCTCTCTTCGTCACGGTCATCCCGATATTTTTTTCATAATTTTCTCACACCCATAGCCCAAACAATTCACTAATCAAAATTCAAGCCCATTATGCCTAATTAATTTCAAATTTAAATTGCTAATCAAATCATATGAGGATTTGTACGTATCATGAAATTTGATTCTGCCTCTACCCTCATCCAATATTTCCCTACTTTGTACACCTCCTCACTCACACTCTCTCCTAGTCACCCCTTATTTATACCCTCTTTAAAATAATCTTTAGCAACATATCATCTTTAGAAACCAACCAGCCCCAAGCCCTAACCTCTCACGCATGAACCCATCTTGGCTGCCTTTTGCCTCTCCCACTCGCCGCCGGTAGCCACCACCAGCACCCGACGCCCGGCCACCTCCGGCTACCTACGATGACTACTCTACCACCATCGGACTCCCATCGAACCCCCATATCAACTGCAACTCACCTTCCTCACTTCTCTCATCTCTATCTCCTCGAAATCCCCTTGAAACCAAGCCCTAGCGGCTGTTTTTGACAGTTCTGTGCACTGTTCTTCAACACCGATGCCTGGCCATCCCCGAACACTTCCGATGATCACTCCACCACTAGTAGATCCCTTTTGAACCCCTTTAACTACTGCAAGTTCTCTTTCGCTCATCGGATAGCTGTTTTTCTGCTACGAAGTCCGACAACGACCGTTGCACGAATCTGTCCTCTTCGCCTTCTCTCGGCCGTCCACCTTCGTACGCTGACGTCGTCAGACACCCACCAGGGACGAGCAACCCACACTGACCTCCTTCAATCCCTGACATCCCCCTTTGCTCCTAGGATTTTACGTGCGTCGTCGAACTCGCGTGTTTTTCCCCGACGTTGTCGCTGTCGTGAAGAATCGTTGCGCTACCCGCAACGGGAGAGAGATCACCATTTGCTCGCTGTTCGTGCCTCCACCTCGCTGTCCGAAAGTGTCTCGCTGTGCTACCCACGGTCGATATGTTGCAGACGATGCAGATCCATCGTCATTCAGACCCGACATCCGCTTTTCGATCGACATCAAAAGGTTAGTCCTCTAACGCGTAATAAGAATCCCCACTGTAGAAAATCAAAAACCTAATCTAAAAATCGTCAAAAATAACTAAATTTCATTTCTTCTTCTTTAAAACTTTGCAAAATATTAGACATCAATGAAGGACTGAATATCTGTGCACATAGGATAGATCGTCGACTAGGCTGAACCAAAACAATGACGTGACTGTGACTGCTAGGATAGCCCCGTTGAACCTAGAAATAAACTCTAATCGGAATGATGAAAAACATATCCTGACACTGGCGTTGACCTGTTTCAGACGGACCCTCGCTGACGCACCACTTCGACGGGATGCTCCGGACAGACGACGCTCTCGCCACCGCAGGCAAGTATTTACACTTGTGTTCTTACGGCCATGGTTAGGCCTTACCCTTCTTAGGAAGTTAAAGAACATTTAAAGAGAACCAGACGTGAAATGATAGAGTCCGGGACCCCCTTGACAGCTTAGACTTGACGACGAAGTCTAAGCACAAACACCAACTACAACTGACACCATATGACTTATCTGTGTGTGCGTGTGTGGATCCCCTAGAATCAACAACAACAACAACTGCTATCATAGGTTTCATCTGTGTGTGCGTGCGTGTGGACACCCTAGAACCACTTTACTCTAGCCATGCCATGAACTTCTTGCACGTCATGTCTTACATAGCCTGCGGGCAATAAGACGCTCACCTAGCAGAGTGGGTGATCTTTGTTACAGAACACCTGCGGGAAGCTCGGCACTCACCTAGCAGAGTAAGTGTCCCAGCAGACTGAGAGGATATAGGCACTCACCTAGCAGAGTGAGTGGTCCTATACAGTGGTACAGATTCACCTACGTGACGTTCGTCGCTCACCTAGCAGAGTGAGAGATACGCTATAGACTGTAGGGATAGTGGCACTCACCTAGAAGAGTGAGTGGTCCTATATTGTCTTGTCTTGAGCACTCGGGTTTGGGGTAGGGTTGAGCGGTTGCACGGGGAGAGGGTTTGATCCCCCTCTAACCGTAAGGCGTGAATCCTTCGAGTCACACATGTCTCGTCTCGTCTTGTCTTGTCCTGTCCCGTCTATCTTAGTCCTGTAGTCGGTAGCACATGCTATGGCTACTGTCTGTCACGTTTACTTTTCCTGCTTCACTTTTATTTTTTGCATAGTATAACTGTCATGTCAGAACCTCAGCATGTTAATCAACCAGTAAAATGTTGCTCTTAATTACATAACACTTGCATTAGAGTCTAACCCTCCCTTGTAGACTTTACCTGATGTATAGTTCCTTTTCTCTTGGGTGCTGTATGTCAGGTATTGAGCTAGAGTACGCAGATGAGCCAGACCTACCTGAGTACTTGGAGCCGGAGGACATTGACCCAGAGTACAACTCGAGTGGGGACCAGTCTTAGTGGTTCCTTAGTTGCTGACCTTGGAGTTTCTGTTGTTCATAGTTTGGGTGCGTTGCACTCCTTACTTCTGTTTTAGGTTGGGTGTGTAGCACCATTAATTTCCTTTCTGCAGATGTTGCCATGCTGGGCATTATTTTCCTTTTTAGACCCTTGTACTTCTGGATATCTTGATGGAATAAAATATTTCCTTTCGAGTACTTTATTATTATTGTTATGAACTTTTAAAATGCAAGGACATACAAATCTTTAAATGGTGTCCCTACAGACGCTTGTTGGGTCTGAGCCTCATAGCCCTGGCCCATGCGGACCTTCGTCACGTCTCGCTTCTGTCGTTTTGGACAGTGGGGCGTGACAGGTTTTAGTGGTGGCCCATGCAGGTTATGCAATTATAAAAGTTCATAGCAATAGTACTACTCGCATTCATTTTTAACATCCAGTTTATCTTGTACGAGTCTAATTAGGGTCTTCATTGTCAATATGATGGCAGTAGGACGCAATACCCGAGCCGGATCTTCAGTCGATGGGGCCTTAGATGGCCAAGGTGGTGAGTTTCGCCAATTTCTGGGCGTTATGAGAGAGATACTGGACATGCAGCATCAGTTGGTTCAGCAGTCCCACCGTGCTGCCCAGGCTCCTCCGACTGCACCACCGCCGCCCCGCCCGCACCTCGAGCTGCTCATGGAGTGAAGCAGTTCTATGAGCTTCAGCCGAAAACATTTTCTGGGAAGGAAGGGCCATTAGGTGTGGATGAATGGATTCAGAGCACAGAAGAGAAGCTGGTAGCTGCGAAGATCCCTGAGGATACCATAGTTGAGATAGTAAAGATGCAGCTGGCTGAGAATGCTAGGAACTGGTGGTGCATTGAGGAGAGGCGTCTGCAGAAGTCAATGGAGTGGAAGACTTTCATGTCCATGTTCAGATAGAAGTATTTCCCCAAGGCTGCTAAGAGGGAGCTTTTGAGCCGATTTATGAATCTGAAGCAGGGGGGACATGAAGGTTGATGAGTACGAGGCAGAATTCGAGATGCTCAGTCGATTCGCCTCGCACATGGTTAAGAATGAAGAGAACCGAGCTGATCGTTTTCGTCAGGGACTGCGTCCGAAGATTCAGGCTTTCATGTCCTCGACAGACTTTTCGACCATGGGAGCTGTGCTGAATACCGCCAGGAATCATGAGATCATATTACGTCTACCTGACCCTCCAGCTGGTGGAGGAAAGCGTCCCATGGAGTAGTACCGGCCACCAGCTAGGTCGGCGATGAGACCAGTTCAGTCAGTGCCTTTCAAGAGGCCAGGAGCACCTGCTCAGCATCAGATGAAGGGCCCATGCTTTTTCTGCGACAAGCAAGGGCATCAGCAGAACACTTGCAGGAAGAAGCTGGGTTTGTGTCTAGCATGTGGAGCTGCCATACACGCCGTTATAGATTGCCTGAAATCGCGTCATGCCATAGTCAGAGCGTCAGCTCCACTGCAGAGTAGAGGGGCTGCCCAGAAAGGAGCTATTGTTCATGGAGCTTATACCATGACGGCCAAGGATGGCGTCATTACAGGTAATTCCATAGACTTAGTCTTTCATATTATAGTTTAGCTTATTTTTGGTTGCTTATGTATGTTTCAAAAACTTTTTGTTTCCTTTTAATCAAACCTTCAAATGTTTGGGATTAGCCCACAAAGTTCATAACCCACCTATCTTCCCTCATCCAATACCACAACTCCACACGTTTTCCCAAATGTTTTAAAATATGTCATTGGCCTTAAACTTCCTTTCCTTTCTTTCCCTCTTCGGGAGTGTTAATATTGATTGTTATGATATTGTTAGTACTAGCTATTATTGTTATAGGGTTATGTTTGCGGGCGGGCTTAGAGTGAGATGAGATATGTTGTATCGGTGATTAGTTGATTTTGAATAACAAGGATATTAGATTAGATTTCTTTGGATGAGAAGAATAAGGCGTCCGAGACTTATCAATATACTTTTAATTATACCAATGCGTGAAGGACTCAATGGAAAATTCTGGTTGGTTGAAATTATATACAGGGAGATGAGAACTTAATCAGATCTGAGAACTTAGACGAGTGGTAGATAGGAGTGCTAGGAAGGGATAGTATGATTTAGAGTGATCATGAGAATGAGTAGAACATTTAAAGCATCAAGACTTGATTATTAAGTTGGGGTGAGAAGACATTGGAGATAGCATGACGTGTTGAGACGAATGGGATGTTATGAAGATGGATTTTTAGTATGATTAAGAGATTGGATGTTAAGGGTAAGGATAGATGTAGTTCGATGGTTCTTTGATTATGGTGAAAATTTATGAGTCGTTATGATGGAGAATATATTGGGGACGAGATGATTATGGATTGGGTAGACGATAATGTGGATTTATAGTTAAGTGCTAAGATGGGATTCTAGTGGTAGCATTATTCAGTGGAGAGACGAGTTATGATGGATTATTTGAGGAATGATGTTTGAAGTTAAGGGATTAGCAATCATTATGTGTAGATATGGGAGTTGTAGGAATAATTGTATATAGATATTATTACTATTAGTATAAGTGATTCCGATGGCGGAATCATTTCTAAGTGGGTAGAATGTAACGGCCGCTTTTCGACCGTTCGTATTTCCTGCGTGTACGCTCTTTTCGTACGCGTATTTTTTGACTTCTTCTTGGATCCGGACTATGCGATGTGATATGTCGTTGTGACCATAAGGAAGAGTAGTTATTGTGGGATTTTTAGTGAACGTCATTTCACGGGTCGTTATCCCACAAATCAGTTTTGATTGCAGAATCGTCATAGCTTAGACTTACTTGCCAGGATCATTTTATTTTAGTTCTTTTTCTGTGGACCAAACACGCGATTGATCACCGTACCCCCGAGCTTCTCTTCGTCACGGTCATCCCGATATTTTTTCGTAATTTTTTGACACTCCTAGCCCAACCAATTCACTAATCCAAATTCAAGCCTATTAAGCCTAATCAATTTCAAATTCAAATTGTTAATCAAATCATATGAGGATTTGTACGTATCATGAAATTTGATTCTTCCTCTACCCTCACCCAATATTTCCCTACTTTGTACACCTCCTCACTCACCCTCTCTCCTAGTCACCCCTTATTTATACCCTCTTTGAAACAATCTTTAGCAACATCTCATCTTTATAAACCAATCAGCCCCAAGCCCTAACCTCTCACGCATGAACCCATCTTGGCCGACTTTTGCCTCTCCCTCCTGCCGCCGGCAACCACCACCAGCACCCGACGCCCGGCCACCTCCAGCTACCTACGTCGACCACTCCACCACCATCGGACTCCCATCGAACCTCCTATCAACTGCAACTCACCTTCCTCACTTCTCTCATCTCTATCTCCTCGAAATCCCCTTGAAACCAAGCCTTAACGGCTGTTTTTGATAGTTCTGTGCACTGTTCTTCAACGCCGACATCCGGGCATCCCCAACCACTTCCAGCGACAATTTCACCACCATTAGATCCATCTTGAACCCCTTTAACTACTGCAAGTTCCCTTTGACTCCTCGGATCGATGTTTTTCCGCTGCGATGTGCGACAATGACCGTTGCGTGAATCTGTCCTCTTCACCTTCTCTCGGCCACCCAACGCCGTGTGCTGACGCTGTCGGCCACCCACCAGGCCAAGCAACCCCCACTAACCTCCTTTAATCTCTGACATCCCCCTTTTCTCCTAGGAGTTCATGCGCGTCGCCGAACTTGCATGTTTTTCCCCGACGTTGCCGCCGTCGTGAAGAATTATTGCGCTACCCGCAACGGGAGAGAGATCGCTGTTTGCTCGCTGTTCATGCCTCCACTTCGCTGTTTGAAAGTGTCTTGCTGTGCTACCAGTGGTCGAGACATTGCAGACGATGCAGATCCATCGCCGTTCAGACCCGACATCCGCTTTTCGATCGACGTAAAAAGGTTAGTCATCTAACGCGTAGTAAGAACCCCCACTGTAGCAAATCAAAAACCTAATCTAAAAATCATCAACAATAACTAAATTTCATTTCTGCTTCTTTAAAATGTTGCAAAATATTAGACATCGACGAAGGACTGAATATCTATGCACATAAGATAGATCGTCGACTAGGCTGAACCAAAACAAAAACGTGACTGTGACTGCTAGGATAGCCCCGTTGAACCCAAAAATGAACTCTAATAGGAATGATGAAAAACATGTCCTGACACCACCGTTGACCCGTTTCAGACGGACCCTCACTGACGCACCACTTCGACGGGACGCTCCAGACAGACGACGCTCTCGCCACCGCTGGCAAGTGTTTACACTTGTGTTCTTACGGTCATGTTTAGGCCTTACCCTTCTTAGGAAGTTAAAGAACATTTAAAGAGAACCGGACGTGAAATGATAGCGTCCGGGACCCCCTTGACAGCTTAGACTTGACGACGAAGTCTAAGCACAAACAACTACAACTGACACCATAGGACTTATCTGTGTGCGCGTGTGTGTACCCCCTAGAATCAACAACTACAACAACTGCTATCATAGGTTTCATCTGTTTGTGCGTGCGTGTGGACACCCTAGAGCCACTTTACTCTTGCCATGCCATGAACATCTTGCACGTCATGTCTTACATAGCCTGCGGGCAATATGGCGCTCACCTAACAGAGTGGGTGATCTTTGTTACATGACACCTGCAGGAAGCTCGGCACTCACCTAGCAAAGTTAGTGTCCCGACAGACCGAGAGGATAGAGGCACTCACCTAGCAGAGTGAGTGGTCCTATACAGTGATACAGATTCACCTACGGGACCTTCGTCGCTCACCTAGCAGAGTGAGAGATACGCTACAGACCGTGGGGATAGAGGCACTCACCTAGCAGAGTGAGTGGTCCTATATTATCTTGTCTTGAGCACTCGGATTTGGGGTAGGGTTGAGCGGTCGAACGGGGAGAGGGTTTGACCCCCCCTCAAACCATAAGGCATGAATCCTTTGCGTCACACATGTCTCGTCTCATTTTGTCCTATCCCGTCTAGCTTAGTCCCGTAGTCGGTAGCACACGCTACGGCTACTGTCTGTCACGTTTACTTTTCCTGCACCGCTTTTACTTTCTGCTTAGTATAACTGCCATGTCAAAACCTCAGCATGTTAATCAACCGGTAAAATTTTTCTCTTAATTACATAACACTTGCAGTAGAGTCTAACCCTCCATTGTAGATTTTACCTGACGTACAGTTCCTTTTCTCTTGGGTGCTGTACGTCATGTGTTAAGCCAGAGTACGCGGACATGCCAGACCTACCTGAGTACTTGGAGCCGGAGGACGTTGACCCGGAGTACGACCCAAGTAAGGACCAGTCTTAGTTGTTCCTCAGTTGTTGACCTTGGAGTTTCCATTGTTCATAGTTTGGGTGCGTATCACTCTTTAATTCTGTTTTAGGTTGGGTGTGTAGCACTATTAATTTCCTTTCTGCAGATGTTGCCATGCTGGGCATTACTTTCCATTTTAGGCCATTGTACTTCTAGATATCTTGATGGAATAAAATGAATGCAAATTTCCTTTCGAGTACTTTATTATTATTGTTATGAACTTTTTAAATGCAAGGACCTGCAAATCTTTAAATGGTATCCCTACAGACGCTTATTGGGTCTGAGCCTCATAGCTCTGGCCCATGCAGACCTTCGTCACGTCTCGCTTCTGTCGTTTTGGGAAGCGGGGCGTGACATGGTTACTAAGCAATTTGGTGGAAAATTCGTTTGAGAATGGTTGGTGTAACAATCGTTTGACTAACAATGCAAATTCAATATAATAAAGATGTCTAGGGTTAGGAAATCCCACAATGGATTTTCAAGTTATCGACGTGAGTAATGAAATACCAAGCAATCAAACTCGAGTCAAGGTGAACTTGACGCAACTAATTGGATAACCAACTGAGCTGTCGCGCTATTGTAGGTCTATAGCACTCTAAACTAGAGCCTCGCTGTCGCGCAAGCCTAGTCTAGACTACTAAATTAAGATCGGCAATCTCGTCCAATCCCAACTCAATCTCACTCTCGCGCAACTTGAGTTCGGATCTAGATCTTGATAGTTCGTATCCATTCACTATCGTGCAATGTATATGAGTATAGGAGAACAATAAAAATGCTAGCTTTGGTCGCCGTCACGCACAAAATCTAGGGAATTTCGATTGTAAACCTAAATCGAATATCTAGGGCTTTCCTTGGATTAAGATCCTCTGTCGAGCTCACGAGATCCAAGAGAATTCCCTATCTATCTGTAGTAAATCAATCAAGATCTAACCTTTCAATCAAGCTTAATAGCATAGCAATTCCATAGATCTCACAACTCCAACATTAGATCCATAGGGTTCATCCCTTTGCCCTAGAGCAAAGGAACTACTCACAAATCATATTAGAAATCAATGGAAAAACAAGATCAACAATGGAATTCATCATGCAATCAAGATTCAATAAGAGATGTAGCATAAAAATCACAACTTGCAAGAGATCAAGACAAACCAACGTCACCAAAGAAGCTTTCAATAGAAAATTAAGATCAAATCTTCAATCTCTCGCCATTACAAAAGCTTAACTATAATTAAAAACTAAGGGAAAATAGGTATAAGAAGTCTATCTGGTCCCCCTGGGGCTGGCGATAAAACTGGGCTTAAATACATGCCCAAAAGAACCAAAAAGTACAGACCAAACTACCCCTGCGTCGCCAGAAACCCATGTTTTCCCAACTGGGCGTCTGCGCCAATCGGCCGAGTGGAAGTATTACTCGGCCAGTTGAGAATTCTGACTCGATTGGTACGTCAGTCTGCAGACGTCCAGAAAAATAGAGAAGTCGGCTTGGCTCTCTTCGAAATTTTGGCCTCCACTCGGGCGAGTGGAGTTATTACTCGGCTGAGTGGAATTCACAACTCGGCCGAATACATTATGGTACTCAGGCTGGCAGATGTCGGTGTGTCAGTCTTGCTCGGTCGAGTAGGCTGCGTCACTCGGCCGAGTGAACTGCCTTGCTCGGTCGAGTGGCCTGTTTCAGAGCTCAGTTCTTCTCCTTTTTGCTTTCTCGTCGATTCCTTCGACGCCCTTCTTCTTCCACTCATCTTCCAGTGTCGTTAACTCTCCGATATGATCATGAGCAACACTCCGGTATGCGCGTAGGTCCTCTAGGCTCCAAATTATAATCGATTGCTACATATCTCCTGAAATCACACGAAAAACAAGAAATAGTGAAAAGATCGAAACATCGTCAAATAATTATGAAAATCGTGATATGAGCAATCGAAATGGCATGCAAATATGCAGAAAAAGGTGTAAAATATGAGCCTATCACCTAACTTAGATGAGATTTCATCTTCCATAAGGTTATGAAATCTTAGAATGAGCTGGTGCCAACATCAGATACTGCGACTATTTTGGTCTTCAAGCTAAGACGTCTATGGAGAAGACTAGGATGGTGGGAGAAAATAGGTATTTGGAAACTTCTCCAATGTAAGAAAGAACTACTTGATCAAATCCAACTATTCGATATGATTGTGGATTCTAATCCTCATTCGTCGGAGGAAAGTTCTCTTCCAGCAAAAAAGCAAGGATGAGCTATCCTTAAACAATTTTTTTTTCATTTGAATAGGTTAGGGATTCTATCTGGAAGTTATATGTAGATAAGGCTCCGGGATCCTGAGATGTCAAGTGGAACACTTGAGGGTTTGTGAATAATGTTTATCAAATAAAACAATCCTCTAGAAAATTCTACCTAAGATATTAATTAGAGTTACCTAATTAATACTTAAACAATAACTATATCTTGCAAAGATAAGCACATTGAAAACTTAAACATACGTGCAAGATAAATATTAATACAAGGAGATAGAGAATGCAAACCAAGTAAGACAATCGCAAGCAAAAATCGTTTACTTTGGTTCAGGCACCATGTGCCCTACATTTAGCCTTACGTCCACTCTGGAACAAATCCACTATCCTCTCGAATGGTACATCATGTACGCTTCACCACAACCCGATAAATGGACCAACATGTCTCCAACGAGACAAACATAACCACATCTCCTTTTGCGAGCACGACCTCACACTTGAGGTTTACACTTGAATCACAAAGATGTTTACAACATCCCTTAGTCTTAGAGGTGTAGCATAACGTATTTGTTGTGTGGCTAGGGATTAAGATTTCTACTCTATCGGATATGCTCTTTGGAAGAGTAGAAGAGGCTCAAAAGAATAGAAATAGAGGGTAAGAGCCAAGATGGTTTTTGATAATTCTTTGTTTCTCATCTAAAACCTCTTAGAATCATTACAAATACATCTGAGCTCATCCATATGTGTGTGTGTGTGTGAAAACAGCTCCAGTAAATACCCAGAAACCCCTTTTCAATTGCTAGAAACGACTAGCGGAAAAAGATGCAAAGGCTAGTACTAGTCGACTATAGTACACTTACTAGTTGGCTAGTTGGCAGCTAGCTAGTCGACGAGTAATTGTATATTTGTCGACTAATAATTCCTGAGAGCACACGCCAAATTTTGCAAGTTGGGCTAGTCGACTAGAGTATCAGATTGGTCGACTAGTTTACCTCGAAACCTATTATATGGCTATGAAACATAGGGTTTTATCCATCAATTAAATCCATATTAACTCTAGTTGTTTACAATAGTTTCATGTGTGAGTGAGACATATTCAAGGCAATACATAATATCTAAGACAAGCAATAAAATCTTGCAACAAATATATAAAGAATGTGACTTTAGGCTTGATTTTTTGTAGCTTTATCTCCATACTATTGCCTTAGACTTCTCCACTTTCTCTTGATACTATGGAGTCACACCACCATCATTTGCGAAGCTTTGCTATAAGAGCATCATCTTATATACTTGACCAATTTTGAGCAAATTCACTTAGTCTAATTTATTCTGCCATAATTAATGAAATTTATTAGACCATAAAACAATGTTTGTTCATCATCAAAACATGTATTGGAGAATCCAATACTCAACATTCTCTTTTTTTGATCATGATGAATATATCATTCAAAATCAATAAATTTAATTAACTTTAAATAATATTAAATTCTTACTCCCCCTGGGACAGTGCATACTCTTCCTGAATTGATGCACTCTTGATTTTGATGATGCCCCTTGAATTTTTTGTCATTACAAAAACATACAAGACCAAGTGATATTGGCATCGCTATCCTTTTCATTCTTGAGAGTTGCATCAAAACATATATGCTTCCACTAAAACATATAATACTTGGAAATAGGAAATCAAAGTCTTGAAATATGTCTAATTTAGGGTCCTTGGGGCTACTCCATTGGGTTAAACAATTATTCTAATTAAATTAAATCTAAATTAAACTTGGGAATCAACAAAATAAGCATTAAGAGCATGGATACCCAAAAATGATGGTTCAAAGAAAATCATCCAATAAGAACCAAACCCGATTATGATTTGTTTTCCGAGCATGTATATACAAGCAATTATAAGATACATGCATATTTTTCACAATCTTGTCTATATATGCATGTCTACCAATATTGTCCAAATTCTTTGAAACCAAAATCTTATCATGCAATTTATGCTTAGGCAAGGAATTCTTCTTAATAAAAGGATTCATGAACACATGATTAGCAAAATCCAATCTATGAATTGAGCTATTTGAAACATTGGATTTATAGACTTTTTACAAGAAAGTTTATTATACATGAACGCATAATTCTTCTTTTTAGCATGCAAACACTAACATGATTCTTTTTAACATGATTATCAAGCATAGATGTAGAATCATGCATACATGAAGAAGTTGTGCTTAAACTAGCATAGCTCTTAAAATTATCAAACTTAAGCCCCAATTCATCATGCTTCACTTAAATATATATATATATATATCATTCACATGCATATCTAATCTAGCATTAAAATTATTGCAATCATTCAAGAGCATAATGTTTTCCTCTTTCATAATCTTATTTTCTAAGCTCAATTTCTCAATAATCAAATTAGCATCATTAAGTTTTGAAAGATAAATACTTTTCTCATGCTTCAAATAATCATGATCATGCAACAATGTATTATGATTAATTTTTAACTTCTTATGGTCATGCTTTAAAGATCTAAATTTATTTTGAAATAATTAATAATCCTTGAGTAAATCATTATAAGAATCTAATAACTCATCTTTATAAGTAGGGTTTACCTCTTCTTCTTCTTCTTGTGCCATGAGGCACACCATAGCCCTTTTCCTTAGTTGTTCTTCATGTTCATTACTTAATGTTGAGGTATTAGAGGGCGATTCTTCAAAATCATCAAGCATGTGCCATAATTGATTGGCTGTGGTATCTCTTATTAGATAATGAAGAAATCAAAATTTTTATTACCTCATCATTAAGAGTGGCCATTCATTTTTATTCATTAGACCACTTTGAGACAGATGTTGATGGTTTGCGATACGGTTCCTCCACAAGACTCTACATATCATAGTCAATGGTAATGATGTAGTACTTCATTCACTTTTTCCATTGACCGTAGGGCATGTTATCAAACATTGGGGGTGTCATTTGATCTTCTCCTTCGAAAAACATGTTGCTTGTTGACTCCATCCAAACACCAAGCTCTGATATCAATTATTGGATATTGAGATGGCAAGAATAACACTAGGGGTAAATAGTGTTTATCAAATAAAACAATCCCTTAATTTTTTTAACCTAAGATATTAATTAGAGTTACCTAATTAATACTTAATCAACACATATATCTTACAAAGATAAGCCCAACGAAAATATAAACACAAGTGCAAGATAAAAATTAACACAAAGAGATAAAGAATGAAAATTAGATAAGTCAATCGCAAACACAAATCATTTACCCTGGTTCTGGCACCCTGTGCCTTACATCCACCCTCACGTCCACTCTGTGACAAATCCACTATTCCTTGAATAGTACACCACCTACACTTCATCACAATCCGGTGAATAAACCAATACGTCTCCAATGTACCTAATTAATACATATTCAACACATATAACTTACAAAGATAAGCACAACGAAAATATAACACAAGTGCAAGATAAAGATTAACACAAAGAGATAAAGAATGCAAAATAGATACGTCAATCGCAAACACAAATTGTTTACCCTGGTTCAAGCACCATGTGCCCTACATCCAACCTCACGTCCACTTTGGAAAAAAAATCCACTATTCCTTGAATAGTACTGTAGGAAGACGTATGCCCTTGAGGCATTTATCCTAAGATAATCATCTCGTTCAAATTATTATATGGTATTAATTATCCTAAGTGTGTATTCATAGAATATTATACTTAGATAATTTCCTTAGACTTATAGTCATGTCATTACGTATCCAGATGTAGATCTCGATTATGAGAAGTTAGTGACCGATTAGAAACTTAAGTCTTAAACCGTTCATGGTCATAGATGTGTCGAGAATAGGATATCGGCACATCGGTTAAACCATTGTGTCTTTGTCTTACCTTAAGGTAATGATGATCTCATGGTCATTCGACTTGGCGAAGTCGGAGACGAGACACAGGTGCTTATTAGAGAATGAGTTCACTGAACGACCAACTTAGAGTTATTAAATGGTTAAGCTTTAACTAGACTATCAATAATAACTCTAGGGTGAAGATAGGAAAGTTGGTCCGTAAGACCTGAAGTCATCATTACGAACCTGGAAATGGATAGTATCACTTAGATCTATGATCTAGCTTCGAGGCTAGGCCTGTTGAAAGATCTTAGGTTGGGTGACACCTGAAGCATACGAGGTAAGTAGATGACTAAGATGCGATTCGTCTCTTCCGTTAAAGGGAAGTTAGTGTCACAGGCTCAGTACAGTCTTTGTGATAATACTCGACCGAGGTGCATTGTAGGAAGTACAATGTGTATATAACAAAGACCGCTGTATACTGACCGATGCTGGCTAGTGGGGTTGACGGTTTACCATACCCTAGGACATGCAACGACACAGTCATGACGAAGGGACTAAAAACTGTGGTATTCATCGCTGACGCAGTCAGAGTGATCCCGATGCCACTTTAGTCAATGTGTCAATCACGTAAGTATAATTCTGAAACAGGAACAACACATGCTGCTCGTAGTTACTGTCGTCTAGGGACTTCGTGTAACGCCCCGCTTCCCAAAAGACACCGGAAGCGAGAGCGTTACGCGGTCCGCTTGAACTGGAGCGGTGAAGCTCGAGTTCAATAAGCGTCTGTGATAAAAACACAGAAAAGGTTCCTTGCATTTGCGTATCAGAAACAATCAGAAAAAATTTCATTAAATTAAAGGGCACTTCCAGAATTGTTCATACAAGGAAATAAGACAACTGGGCCTCAGCATGGCCAAAGGAAACTACAACAAAACACTAATCCTACTACAAGGAACTAAACTAAAACTCTAAGCAGTGACGAAGGCTCTAGTCTTCCACAGAAAGCATCTTGGCATCTACGACAAACTCTGGCTCTCCAAGTCAGGCGTCACGTATGAATCCTCCGGGTACTCAAGCGCTGAATCTGACATACATCCACAAACGTTGAATGTATGTCAGCTAGGGGTCTGCAAGAAAAAGTTAGCATCCCAAGGCAAGGTATATGACAGATATATGAATTTTATAAGCATTAATAATTTAAGAAAACGACTGCAGTAATTTAATATTGAACAATTTGATTGAAGCATAAGAAGCACTCCTAACATGCAGTTCTAGACGTTGCAAGATTAAAGTTTGGGTTTTCTCTGAATTCATTAACATTTCCATTATCAAGGTGGCCAAGTTAGCGTTGCAAGTTTTCATGTCAAGTGTTAGCATTCTAATCTAGGGTTCACGCCTGTAGGTCGTAATGAGAAAGTCGTTCCTCTCACGGGGGCTTACCGTGATTGACGCTAACCCACCGCGTACGGGTGGTGCTCTTGAGGAGAGTACCTTTCATACGCCTAGTGGCCGCTCAACCCTAACCCCACCCAAAAGTTTGCCAGAACACGAGCCGGCCTAGTCGACTCACACGACATCACGATATCACGATACCGCCTTCGAGGCGCACGATAGTCACGATGTCCAAGACTTGTTAAACATGTCTGTATTTGCAGAAGTTTGGTGTTATCAACATTATTGCATTTTGGTGATAGTTCTACAAAGCGAAAACGGGTCGAACGACCGTTACCGTAATTTTAAATAATGACGAATATGTCATGTTTGTTCAACTTACTACAAAAATGATTTCTTTCTCTTATTGTTTAAAATGGGGATATATCGTATGATATACCGTTGGATCCCAAATTTCGTCCTAGTCATTATGATGTCACTCTCCTACGCCATTTCACGCCTAGTTTTTGAGTTACACAGCAATACAGATAGATGGCGCAAAAGTGTTAAAACTTCCAAAATTCATATAAAATCAAATACTTGCCTATATTCGACGTTCTTGGTGTCGTTGGAATCGTCTCGACGAGTACTACGCTACGGAGGGTTTGGTTCGCTGTTTTGGCAGAGCATAAAATCAGAAATTGTGTTTTTCTGTTCAGGTCAGATTACAACAAGTACTCCTACGACGTCTAATCACCCAGTTTTATTAAGTTCCTTACTTTACGATGTGGGTTAAGAGTTATAGGGGTAGATCTACCAACCTGAAGTGTAGCGAGGGATCGGATGACGTCAACGGGCAGTGGCGACAAGTGAAACTCCAAAACAGCGAGTGTCGAGCGTCGGGTGGAGCGTTCTCGTCAGATCTGGGACTGTCAACGTGCACACGGCTTGTGCGTGAGAGCTTCGTGGCTGTGGAGGCAGTTGGCGTGGACTGAGGAAGGAGGAGAGGGACTGTGGGGGGTTTGTTGCCGTGAATAGGGGCTGATACGTGGAAAGAAAGGAAGGAGAAGAGGAAGAGATGCTTGCGTGAGGTGGAGTCGGGCTGTGGGTTGGAGAAGCTGCCATGGGCGAGAGCTCGGGTGCTTGCGTGGGAAAGGGGAGCCGGCCACGGGGTTGGAGGAGCTCGGCCTAGTGGTGTGGTGGCGTGGGGAAAAATGGAGAAGAAACAGAGGGGAGGAGAACTCGGCCTGGAGTTGGTTATGGCCGAGGAGATGGTGTTTGATGGCGTGGCTGCGGGGTTGTGATCTAGGAGAAGGAGGAGGAGGCTTGTTGAGTTGCGTCGGCTGCCTGGAGAAGTGGCTTTGCGTGTAGAGGGGAAGATGAACTCGGCGGCTGTAGTTGTTTTAGGGTTTATAAAAAGAAAGGAGCAGGTGGCTGTATAGGAACCTAGGGTTTATAAAAGAAAGGATTCTTATAACCTAGGTTTTTAAAAAATATATATACGGGTGGGCTGTGGCGTGACCTTGGTTCGGTTGCTGGCAGTGTATGCTATCGGGCTAGGGTGTATTATATAGAGAGAGCTAGGGTCCTTTTTGTTATGTTGGCCTCGGGTTCCTATAGATAAGAAAGGTAGCAGCTGTTGTAGGCCTAGGTTTAGGGTTGTTAGACTTTGATTTCTTTTTTTTGTTCAACAGCCTATGCGTGAGTAGCCAAGGGGGGCGGCTGTCGGTGATAAATAGGAAGGAAAAGAATGGGAAGTGATTGAAGTGGAAAAGAGGAAATAAGGAAGTTAATTCGAATTAATGAAAAAGAAAAATAATAGCCATTCAATCTGGTTTAATGGGTTTTTTTACAAGGAAAATTTTTCATTTGACCTTAGGAAGAGATTTAAAAATTCAAAATTTAAATTTGTAAGTTTGAGAAATATTTAATAGGAGATACAAAAATAATGGTAATAATAATAATAATAATAATAATTGAAAAACACCCTAGAGGGGGGTGAATAGGGTGTGTGGCACAAATTTAAAAATAATCACAAACACAGAGATAATCAGACACAGATATTTTTTAACGGAGTGGCTCCCCGCCAAAACTCCGACCCCAAGACCTATGAGGATTTCACTTAATAAAACCGATCACACTTACGGGTAGTGATCTCACCGTACACAAATGTAGTTTCAAGAGTTAAATCACAGAGATAGCTTCAGAGTAAAGCTATTCTTAATACAATCTCACAACTAAAAACAGATTCAAATAGCTTTAATACTACAGTGAAAAATCAGAGAGATATCACCGTGATGAAGTTTGTGAGATCGTGATCGCGTGGGCGCAAACGGTTAGCTGATCCGATGTCTGGATTGGAAGATATAGTCTTCGGAAGATGATTGCGCGAATCTGAATTCTGCAGTGGATGATCTGTAGAAAAACGTCCGAACTGAGTATGATCCTATGGACTGAGCAATGGAGACTATCACCGTTACGAAAAGGATGAAGATGTGGTCGCGTGGGCGCAAACGGCTCGTCGATCTGACGTCTGGATTGAGAGATATGTGTGTTCGAAGTTGATCGCGCGATCGAAAACAGATTTCACGAATCTGAACACTTTGTTCCTTGCTGGATCAACTCCTCCTCTGGATTGAAACTTGAAGAGAGAGCTTGAAGATGGTGTTGTAACCCTTGCCGTGATATGTATGGAGACACAGCAATCAACAAAAAAAACAAGGTGACTTGATGATCGAGAGAGGAACACATGCGTTGGTTTTGACAGTAGAAAGCGCAACAACAAAAAACAACTCGGCTGAAAAAATTTCTCTATCAACTGCCGCACAAAAATGCGAATTTATTTGTTTAACAGCCGCACACACCAAAAAAAAGACCCAAGGATTTTCGTGCGTAACTCAGGAGCACACAAAGATAATATATTTTGCATTCAAAAACTTTGTGTATACTTTTCAAACTAAGAAGCACCACCAAAAAAAATCAAATAAAAAATCAAATGGTGTGTGCATTGATCAGGAACGCAACAACAGAAAACACAATTGATATTATCTTTTTTTTAATGTGTGGTTCCCCTCTTATGTGTGTTTTTTTAAAAAAAAATGAATAGTGCGGCTGGAACAATTCTATTGTTTTTTTTAAAATTGCAGTTGCATCAAAAAGGAATTTTGTAACCGAAGATGCCACACCTTTTCAACAGACATTGGTGGTGTAGTTGTTTTTGCGTCTATCCCCTCTTGCGTGATAATGGGATGAGATTTGTGAATATGAGATTGAATAGGAGAAAATCCCTTGAGTATCCAATCAAATACTTAACCAATTCAAGTCTTCGTTTGAATCTGAATATAGATAATGTAGAATCATTTGAATTTCTTTTTTGCACCAATGTCCACATACACGCTCTCTCTTGCAAACGAAATTTATTTTGCATCTTGCTCGCTGAAATCACTTAAAGAAAAATGTTAGTCACACGGCTTGTTTGTCATCATCAAAATTATACCGTACGACCTAGTTAGTAGACTAACTAGGCCAACAATCTCCCCCTTTTTGATGATGGCAAACAAGTCTGAAAAAATTGAGAAATTATAATAAAGAGCAAGCAATATAGTGCACACGATTATAGACATTATACAAGGCTACCCCTATCAATGTGCTCTCATGAAAAGTTGTAACAAGCTCCCCCTTAAAATGTGCATCTCTCCCCCATTATTTTTCTGCTATTTTTTCTTCTTCTCCCCCTTTTGCCATTAATCGAAAAGATCACACAAATTGAAGAGGTTAAGAATGAGACATGAAACAAGTTTACAAATCGAAGAAACAAGAAATTGATGACGATGCTCATATTAATGCTTATTCCCCACGAACTTAAAGTATAACAAATATCATGAGCATTGAAAGCATACGATCGTTGTAAGAAATCTAACAAGAAGATGTTGTATTATGAAACACTTTGACAATATGAAGGGTGCTTAGAAGCTTAAGAGATGAAAATATAAAATTATCTAATACATTTTGTGAGCCTTCATTGCTATGGAATAATCAATAAGTAATGTGTAGGGAGACACCAATCAAGGGATACCATGGTGTTAAATTTCGGGTCCTTTGGAATTGAGGTGCGCTAAGTGGTTGCTTCATCTACCATATTTCATACGCATTGCTCAACAAACCCCTGAAATCCGGTTACTAGCCGCCGGTATTAAGTGTAGTATATTTGAAGATGTTTTGCTATTCCCTTTTTCTTTTTCTAATTTTTGTTTTTATAAATGCTCATAGCAATTTTTTATTATTATTACAATGTTGGTGTCTCAGAATAGTAACGCATGAAGGCATCACATACTCGACTCCTACTAAATAATTTTCCATAGAGATTTAAGCGCACAAAATTGTAAAGATAAAATATAAATTCAGAAACTTTAGAATCTAAGCACATTCAATTGTCTCCATAGTTTATAAGACTCAATCAATCTATTTGATTCGTACAATTTGGCATGCTTACAAGTTTCACTTTTTTATTAATAATTCAAGCATGGGGATTTTACAATAATATGGTGCATCATCATCAAAAGCATTTTAATGTTTCTAAGATGTCTAACAAGGTTCATATCAAATTTTCAACCAAAATCAATAATAGTGATGACGATCATGCATGCACATACCAAGAATGACCAAACCCACATTAAGATGAAATAGTGTGTGGCTTAGGTACAATAAGTAAGCATGTGTATGTGTAGGGATATGCATGCGAATGCTCAATTAGTGACATAATCCCCAACTCCCTTCGAATGAAGCAAAATTTTTTTTGGTTTAAGGGTTTGGTGAAAATGTCTGCTAATTGTTTTTCTGTATCAATATATCCTAAAGAGATATCTTTCTTATCAACGTGATCTCTAAGGAAGTGGTGAAGAATATCAATATGTTTTGTCCTAGAGTGTAGAATAGGATTTTTAGATAGATTTATAGCACTCTTGTTGTCACACCAAATGGTTGTAGGTTGGAAAGTAAGATCGTAGTCTCTGAGGGTTTGTCTCATCCATAGAATTTGAGCACAACAACAACCGGCTGAAACATATTCGGCTTCGGTTGTACTCAATGCTATGGAGTTTTGCTTCTTGGAGAACCATGAAACAAGAGACATACCTAGTAGTTGGCAAGTGCCCGTGGTACTCTTACGATCAGTCTTACTTCCCGCAAAATCCGCATCCAATATCCTACAAGCTCAAATGATGTGGAACAAGGATACCACAAACCAAAATCTAAGGTTCCTTTAACATATCGAATTATTCCTTTAACATACGAAAGATGGGACTCTTTTGGACAAGATTGAAACCTTGCACATAAACATACACTGAACATTATATCAGGCCTACTAGCTGTCAAGTATAATAGGCTACCAATCATACCTCGGTACAAGCGTTCATCCACTTTCTTTCCCTTTTCTTCTTTATCCATCGTTGCCGTCGTTGCCATGGGAGTAGAGCATTCCTTGGCATTTTCAAGTCCAAACATCTTCACTAACTCCTTTGCATATTTTGCTTGATTGATGAAAATTCCGTCCTCACATTGTTTGATTTGCAAACCAAGCATGAATGTAAGTTCACCAATCAGACTCATCTCAAATTCCCTAGACATACATGAAGCAAATTCCTCACACAATAGATTGTTAGTAGCACCAAAAATGATATCATCAACATATATTTGCACTACAAGTAGATCTTTATTTTGATGTTTAACAAATAGAGTTTTATCCGCCTTTCCCACGGAAAAATTATTTTCAAGAAAAAATTTACTAAGTCGCTCATACCAAGCTCTAGGAGCTTGTTTGAGCCTATATAAAGCACGTTTAAGCTTGAAAACATAGTCCGGGTGGATGGAGTCTTCAAACCCAGGAGGTTGTTTGACATAGACTTCCTCAGATAAAACTCCATTCAAAAAGGCACTCTTGACGTCCATTTGAAAGAGTTTGAATTTCATGAAAATAGCGAATGCTAAATGCATCCTAATTGCTTCCAATCTTGCGACGGGAGCAAATGTTTCATCAAAATCAATCCCTTCCTCTTGGTTATAACCTTGTGCAACTAATCTTGCTTTATTACGTACAACATGTCCCATTTCGTCAAGTTTGTTTCTAAATAACCATTTAGTGCCTATAATTGTTTGATTTTTTGGTTTAGGAACAAGTTCCCAAACTTGATTCCTATCAAATTGTGACAATTCCTCCTGCATTGCCATAATCCAATAGGAATCTTCTAAAGCACTATCAACATTTTTAGGCTCCAAAATGGATATAAATGCAAAGTTAACCATCAAATTAAAGCTACTTCTAGTACGTATACCTTCCGTCGTGTCTCCAAGGATTTGATTCTTTGGATGATCCTTCTTAAAGCGACAATCCTTAAGGAGATCCTGTGATGACGTAGTAGCTTTTGCTTCTTTTGGTACACCATCATTGTTATTCTCTTGATCATTGGAATTGCTAGTGTTTATCTCAAGTCCATCCAAACCACCTGTAATATCTGTAGATTCTGCAGCACTAGAAGACTCATTAATAGCACTTTTCTCGTCAAATTTCACATGCACAGTTTCTTGAATAGTGAGAGTTCTTTTGTTAAATACTCGATAAGATTTGTTATGTGGTGAGTAGCCAACAAAAATACCCTCATCGGATTTAGCATCAAATTTATCCAGATTTTCGCCAACTTTCAGAATATAGCATTTGCATCCAAATGGTTTTAAATGTGATAAGTTGGGAGTCAACTCTCTATAAAGCTCATAAGGTGTTTTCTTCAAAATGGGTCTAATGGACACACGATTTAAAATATAGCAAGAAGTATGTATAGCTTCAGTCCAAAAATATAAAGGCAATTTGTAATCATGAATCATGGTCCTAGCCATTTCTTGCAAAGTACGGTTTTTCCTCTCAACCACCCCATTTTGTTGTGGTGTCCTCGGGGCGGAAAAATTATGTGAATAACCTTTTGAACTGCAAAAATCATCAAAGCTAGTATTAACAAATTCTCCTCCATGATCACTTCTAACTTTGACAATTGAAAAACCTTTTTCATTTTCAACCTTTTTACAAAACATTTTGAAAACATCAAAAGTTTCATGTTTGTGTGTCAAAAAATAAACCCAGGTGAAACGTGAAAAGTCATCGACAATAACAAAGCAATAATGCATACCACCTAAACTAGCAACCTTTGTGGGTCCAAATAAATCCAAATGTATCAGTTGCAATGGCTTAGAAGTAGTTACAACGTTTTTAGGATTGAAACTACTTTTATGTTGTTTACCTAGTTGACATGCATCACAAAGCTTATCCCGATCAAAGCTAATTTGAGGTAAACCTCTCACTAGTTTCTTTCGAGCAAGCTTTGAGATTAGGTCCATACCGGCATGGCCTAAACTTCGATGCCAAAGCCAACTAGTCTCATGTGATGCAACTAAACATTTTAGATTATTTGAATCACTAAGTTTGATAGTATAGATGTTATTATAAGATGTACCCTTGAAAAGAATATCATCACCTTTTAAGATATATACTTTGTCATTTTCGAAATGAACCTTAAGGCCTATAGAGCATAGCTGACTCACACTTAACAAGTTATGTGCTAAACCATCAACAAGATTAACATTTTCAATGACCACAAGAGGATGCTTACCAATGTTACCTTTACCCAAGATTTTGCACTTCTTTCCATCTCCAAGAATAACCGTCCCTCCATCTTTCCTTGATAACGTCGTGAAGAGGGATTCGTTGCCCGTCATGTGATTCGAGCAACCGCTATCAAGGTACCAAATGCTGTCATTTTCCACTTGAAGATGCACCTGCAAAAGAAGATGCACCCTTTGGTAACCAAATTTTGGATCCACAAATGTTAGTACGATGCTTTGGAACCCATATGAAATATGTAGGATAATATCTGGCCAAGCAATCATACATAACATGCCCATTTTTGTTGCAATAAAAACATGTAACATTGAAATGCTTATTAGTAGATGACATGTGATTTTTGTGCATGCAATGTGGAAAGCTTATGTCTCTTACAAAATTCTTTTCAATGATCTTCCTAGTTTTTTTCTTAGGTTGTTTTTTCTGAAAGCCAAGACCATGTTTACTAGATTGTTTATTAAGCCCATTTATCATTTTATTAATGCTTTCTTGGCTATTTGTGAATTTCTTTAATGTCAAGCTAAGATTTTGATTTTCATTCTCAAGTTCACTAATCTTAGTCTCATATCTTTTTTCTTTTTCACTAGTTTCAGAATCGATGGCTATGTGTTTTCCTTTTATTAAATTAGATTTCTCTTTTTCAAGCTCTTCCAATTTTTCTTCATAGCTAGCCACTTTTAGGTTCAATAATTTTATTTCAGAATCTTTAGAACTAAGAATACTAATTTTCTCTTTTAATTCTTTAGCGAGATTAACATGGTCAAACTCTAACGTAGCCAATTTTTTATTAGTATTTTCTAGCTCTAAGGTTTTTGTTTCTAGTTGGGTTTCATCAAAATTATATATTATTTCCTTTTGTTCTTTCCACTTAACAAATAGCTCATCTCTTTCTCTTGTCATGCTCCCTAGTTCATCTTTTAATGAATCACGAACTTTTTTTAGTTTAAGGAATTTAGGACCCATTTCTTGAAGGAGTTCTACAAGAAATTCAGAAGCTTCCTCCATGCTAGAAAACATATCATCACTATTATTCATTTCATCATCAAAGCTTTGAACAAGAGAGCTAATTTTTACCTTTTCGTTTCCAGCCATAAAGCAAGTTCCAGTGTTGTCGTTCCAGTCATCATCTGAGGAGAGCTCTTTTGCGTCACTTTCTCCCCACGTAGCCACCATTCCTCACTTTGATGTTCTCTTTTCTCAAACACCAGTCTTTTCCTTTCCTTTTCCTTTCAGAAGTGGACATTCTGCTTTCATGTGCCCTCTCTTGTTGCATCTGAAACACTGAGGTGCAGAACTTTCTCCATCATTTTCTTCATTTTTCTTGGTTCCCCAAATGCTTCCCGTCCTTCTTTTATTGTTTTTCAAGAATTTCACAAATTTCCTTGTAACAAGAGCCATGCTTTCATCATCTGATTCATTCATCTCCTCCTTGAGCATTTTGGAGATTTGAAAAGCTAAGTTCTTTTCCTTTGTTTCCTCCTTCTTAGGTTTCTCTTCCATCTTTGGTGTGCTGTCATTGGCCATCTTCAATTGAACCTCATAAGCCATTAATTTTCCCATTAACTTCTCAAAACTGATATCTGCCAAATCATGTGCTTCTTCGATCACCGTCCTCTTTTGAATCCAATCGCCAGATAACGAGTATAAAATCTTTCCAACCAGATCTTCCTCTGGGATGTCCTTCCCTAAGGATTTCAACGGATTGACGATATCTGCAAAACGAGAAAACATAGCATCAATAGACTCATTAGGCATCATAGCAAAATTTTCATATTTCTGTAATAACATTCTAATACGAGTTTTCTTAACTTCACTAGTTCCCTCATGAGTAACTTCAAGTCTCGTCCAAATATCCTTAGCAGTAGAACAAGAACTAATGCGGTTAAATTCAGTTTTACTAAGACCACAATACAAGATGCTCATGGCCTTAAAGTTTAAATTTTCTAACCGATCATATTCTTTTTGCTGCTCAGGAGTGGGTTTATCAAATAGTGTAAATCCTTCACTGATTATTTTCCATAATTCCATATCGATACCTTTGATGTGTATGGACATACGTTGTTTCCAATAACTATAGTCTGTACCATCAAATAGAGGTGATCTAAGATACGACTGTCCTTCTCTTTGATTGTGCGCGTCATATGAGTATGTGTGCGGAATTTGTGCCATAGGATCGAAATTCCACTAGACTTTGAGTCTAAAAGGAATCCCGCTCTGATACCAATTGAAAAACACCCTAGAGGGGGGTGAATAGGGTGTGTGGCACAAATTTAAAAATAATCACAAACACAGAGATAATCAGACACAGATATTTTTTAACGGAGTGGCTCCCCGCCAAAACTCCGACCCCAAGACCTATGAGGATTTCACTTAATAAAACCGATCACACTTACGGGTAGTGATCTCACCATACACAAATGTAGTTTCAAGAGTTAAAACGCAGAGATAGCTTCAGAGTAAAGCTATTCTTAATACAATCTCACAACTAAAAATAGATTCAAATAGCTTTAATACTGCAGTGAAAAATCAGAGAGATATCACCGTGATGAAGTTTGTGAGATCGTGATCGCATGGGCGCAAACGGTTAGCTGATCCGATGTCTGGATTGGAAGATATAGTCTTCGGAAGATGATTGCGCGAATCTGAATTCTGCAGTGGCTGATCTGTAGAAAAACGTCCGAACTGAGTATGATCCTATGGACTGAGCAATGGAGACTATCACCGTTGCGAAAAGGATGAAGATGTGGTCGCGTGGGCGCAAACGGCTCGTCGATCTGACGTCTGGATTGAGAGATATGGGTGTTCAAAGTTGATCGCGCGATCGAAAACAGATTTCACGAATCTGAACACTTTGTTCCTTGCTGGATCTACTCCTCATCTGGATTGAAACTTGAAGAGAGAGCTTGAAGATGGTGTTGTAACCCTTGCCGTGATATGTATGGAGACACAACAATCAACAAAAAAAAACAAGGTGCCTTGATGATCGAGAGAGGAACACATGTGTTGGTTTTGACAGGAGAAAGCGCAACAACAACAAAAAACTCGGCTGAAAAAATTTCTCTATCAACTGCCGCACAAAAATGTGAATTTATTTGTTTAACAGCCGCACACAAAAAAAAGACCCAAGGATTTTCGTGCGTAACTCAGGAGCACACAAAGATAATATATGTTGCATTCAAAAACTTTGTGTATACTTTTCAAACTAAGAAGCACCACCAAAAATAATCAAATAAAAAATCACATGGTGTGTGCATTGATCAGGAACGCACCAACAGAAAACACAATTGATATTATCTTTTTTTTAATGTGTGGTTCCCCTCTTGTGTGTGTGTTTTTTTAAAAAAAATGAATAGTGCGGTTGGAACAATTCTGTTGTTTTTTTTTTTTTGAAAATTGCAGTTGCATCAAAAAGGAATTTTGTAACCGAAGATGCCGCACCTTTTCAACAGACATTGGTGGTGTAGTTTTTTTTGCGTCTATCCCCTCTTGCGTGATAATGGGATGAGATTTGTGAATATGAGATTGAATAGGAGAAAATCCCTTGAGTATCCAATCAAATACTTAACCAATTCAAGTCTTCGTTTGAATCTGAATATAGATAATGTAGAATCATTTGAATTTCTTTTTTGCACCAATGTCCACATACACGCTCTCTCTTGCAAACGAAATTTATTTTGCATTTTGCTCCCTGAAATCACTTAAAGAAAAATGTTAGTCACACGGCTTGTTTGTCATCATCAAAATTATACTGTACGACCTAGTTAGTAGACTAACTAGGCCAACAATAATAACATATAACCAAGTGCCACAAAAATAGTAATAATAATAATAATAATAATGATAAGAAATAAAACTAACTAAGGCTAATATACAGATATGAAAAATTACAGATGCGGACAAAAATACACTAGGGGAAAATCGATAATATCATCAAAAAGACTGGTCGTTACCTCCTACCCACCTTAAAGAAAATTCCGCCCTCGGAATTTCTAACAATCACTGACCAGGGGATAGATAGGGGTATCGCTCTCTCGTCTCATCTTCTAATGCTTACACACCGTAAACAACCATCATGACATATCCAAATAGTATCTCTAATATTCATATCAACACCAAAAGTATTACCATATATCTTATACACTCACAATCAGTAATGATACGGTACTACATGCCACTTAAACATGCCACTAATGCAACATACAACCATTCTTAGTCAATTAACACTTCATCGTACAACCACTTTTACATGCCGCATATCACCATATACACACCTAATAATACAAATCACTACACGTATATACATGCACGTAATACATTACACCACACACAGATTTTTTTTACAAGCCTTACTCCTAGCACTAGGGTCATCGTAATCTACCCACCTTAGGATCAAGTCCGTCTCCTGACTTCCTTAAATAGGCCGACGTAGAGGTGGGGGACTTAGACACTAAAGTCGTTCTATCTTGGACACACATACATTATAAAGAAACCATATACATCCATACACACACACTTAATCATATAGCACACACTTTCAAATTCCCATACATATATCACATACGTATACATACTCACACTACTCCACTCTTATCTCGCATCTACATAGGTCACATATACACTCACCGGCATACACAACCATGGTAATCTACATAGGTAAGTATACTATTTCATACATTCACATATACGTAGTCACAAACATACGGCTATGCATACCTCCTGGTATACACATGCTTACACATCATCCCGTAGGGGTAATATTATAGTCTTACTATGCATACAACACACTCATTCATACAATACATATATATACACACCTATAACTAACTACATACATATATATGCACAAGTACACCGACATGCTATCACACAATAATCTGCACGCACAACTATGCGTACACCTATTAACATTGCACTTAACACGCATATCACTATACTAGCATCCAATTACAAACATTAATAAGTACAACTATGGTACATATACTCCTAGTAACTGGCCAAAACTAAATCTAATATTCCTATAATGATATAGTCAATTACTCGCCTAAGTATAAACATAACACTTACTATTCCATACCCGCCTATATACATACATATCACAAATTACCGTACATGCACATATGACACAATAGACCATCACTCCATAGCAATATCCTAAGGGTAAGCACACTCATACATGGGTGGTATATAGAGATTAGCATACGCGGGTCCACAGTCACTATCTATATACATGCACCACAACACCATAATCAAACTAATGGTCCCACTATACTTGAACTAAAGCTGACATGAGGAAAGATAAGCTCTAATGTGATAACTAAGCAAGGTGCAAGAATGAGGCAACGAGTTGATGTTGTGATGGACGGTTTCGAAGATGGTATGCTTAAGAGAGTAGTTTGGTTGGGTGACAAAAAAAATATTTATGAACCAAGGTAAGAAGATAAGGATGATGTGTGTGAAAATAATAACATCGTAAAATAGCAAACATATGGTATAAGTTAAAATGTAAAATGTGATTAGTCAAATAATAGGTGAAGAGTAATACGTGCCTAATGATGTGGTGCTTGTTTTGTAAATGGAAATGGGTTTGTAAAATAAAAAAAATGTGAAGGCAATGATTTTTGAAACTGACACACAAGATTTTGAAGTTCTATTTAACTTAGTAAGGTATTTTTTTTTAAAAAAATATATATATAGGAATGACTGTTTTTGAAATGTATTGGTAAGAAAAGATGATATTTTGAACTAGCAAAATAGAAATAAAGGTCCTTTTTTTTCTTAAAGGAATTTCATTACATGAGGAAAATCGAGTGGCTATACAAGGTTATGCGAAATAGAAGTGCGGAGGATGTATGTTGGAAAATTGCTATAAGATGGTAACTAAAGATCGTGTCAGAAAAGTTTCATAATCAAGGTTGGGTTTAAGTCGACCGAAGTGTAGAAAATCTAAGTGAAATTTTCGAAAGAATTTTAAACTTAGCGAAGAATTCAAATAATGAAATATCGAAACACTTTTTAAAAGGAGAGGTTCAAGGTTAAAGATGGCGGATCTGAAGAGTTTATGTGAATCGAGGACAAGGATCAGGTTCGACGATTGAAACGTAAGTACGATTAAGAAGTACTCCGTGAATATGCTTCGATGGCTTCCTACGATCGTTAACACGGAAGTGTAGTGATCAGAAAAGTAAAATCGGGGGAAAAATAATCATTGATCGACTAAGTTTTAGCACTAAGGTTCGTCAAAGAACTAGACTGCGATAGGGAAGCCGAGGTGGTGGTTCATAAAGGATCAAGGTCGGGATCTTATGGATCTGGGATGTCTTACGTCTCGAAGTCTTCTCATTGCAGGCGTCTCAGGTTCAACTGGCTTGGCGACGGTTGCTACGGTCGGTTGGGCCCTAGATTCGATAAATCTAAGCGAACGACTAATGAAGCTAATACGATTAGAGAATAGCTAAGGTGACTCCTAGGATTATAATACGAAGTAGTGGCAAATGTGTCTAACTATTGAGCACGAGCATCTAACTATCTCTTCATATCATCCTGACCTTGGGTTCCTATCGTGCTGAGACAAGGCATTCGAGTAATCTCGTGTACGAACTAATTCTGGACGTTTTGGCTAATGAAAAGTGTTCTCATAGTTCTGAATTTTACAGTTGCATGACTTGCATGGGCCACCACTAAAACCTGTAATGCCCCGCTTCCTAAAAGACACCGGAAGCGAGAGCATTACGCGGTCTGCTTGAACTGGAGCGGTGAAGCTCGAGTTCAATAAGCGTCTGTGATAAAAACTCAACAAAACTAAAACTCGGGTACTTCCAGAATTGTTCATACAAGGAAATAAGACAACTGGGCCTAAGCATGGCCAAAAGAAACTACAACAAAACACTAATCCTACCACAAGGAACTAAACTAAAACTCAAAGCAGTGACGAAGGCTCTAGTCTTCCGCAGAAAGCGTCTTCGTGTCTACGACAAACTCTGGCTCTCCAAGTCAGGCGTCGTGTATGAATCCTCCGGGTACTCAAGCGCTGAATCTGACATACATCCACAAACAATGAATGTATGTTAGCTAGGGGTCTGCAAGAAAAAGTTAGCATCCCAAGGCAAGGTATATGACAGATATATGAAGTTTAGAAGCATTAATAATTTAAGGAAACGACTGCAGCAATTTAATATTGAACAATTTGATTGAAGCATAAGAAGCACTCCTAACATGCAGTTCTAGACGTTGCAAGATTAAAGTTTGGGTTTTCTCTGAATTCATTAACATTTCCATTATCAAGGTGGCCAAGTTAGCGTTGCAAGTTTTCATGCCAAGTGTTAGCATTCTAATCTAGGGTTCACGCATGTAGGTCGTAATGAGAAGGTCGTTTCTCTCACGGGGGCTTACCGTGATTGACGCTAACCCACCGCGTGCGGGTGGTGCTCTTGAGGAGAATACCTTTCATACGCGTAGTGGCCGCTCAACCCTAACCCCACCCAAAAGTTTGCCGGAACATGAGCCGGCCTAGTCAACTCACACGACATCATGATATCACGATACCGCCTTCGAGGTGCACGATAGTCACGATGTCCAAGACTAGTTAAACATGTCTGTATTTGCAGAAGTTTGGTGTTATCAACATTATTGCATTTTGGTGACAGTTCTACAAAGCGGAAACGGGTCGAACGACCGTTACCGTAATTTTAAATAATGACGAATATGTCCTGTTTGTTCAACTTGCTACAAAAATGATTTCTTTCTCTTATTGTTTAAAATGGGGAAATATCGTATGATATACCGTTGGATCCCAAATTTCGTCCTAGTCATTATGATGTCACTCTCCTACGTCATTTCACTCCTAGTTTTTGAGTTACACAGCAATACAGATAGATGGCGCAAAAGTGTTAAAACTTCCAAAATTCATATAAAATCAAATACTTGCCTGCTTTCGACATTCTTGGTATAGTTGGAATCGTCTCGACGAGTACTACGCTACGGAGGGTTTGGTTCACTGTTTTGGCAGAGCATAAAATCAGAAATTTTGTTTTTCTGTTCAGGTCAGATTACAAAAAGTACTCCTACGACGTCTAATCACCCAGTTTTATTAAGTTCTCTACTTTACGATGTGGGTTAAGAGTTATAGGGGTATATCTACCAACCTGAAGTGTAGCGAGGGATCGGATGACGTCAACGGACAGTGGCGACGTGTGAAACTCCAAAATAGCGAGCGTCGAGCGTCGGGTGGAGCGTTCTCGTCAGATCCGGGGCTGTCAACACGCACACGGCCTGTGCGTGAGGGCTTCGTGGCTGTGGAGGCAGTTGGCGTGGACTGAGGAAGGAGGAGAGGGACTGTGGGGGTTTGTTGCCGTGAGTAGGGGCTGATGCGTGGAAAGAAAGGAAGGAGAAGAGGAAGAGATGCTTGCATGAGGTGGAGTCGGGCTGTGGGTTGGAGAAGCTGCCATGGGCGGGAGCTCGGGTGCTTGTGTGGGAAAGGGGAGCCGGCCACGGGGTTGGAGGAGCTCGGCCTAGTGGTGTGGTGGCGTGGGGAAAATGGAGAAGAAACAGAGGGGAGGAGAACTCGGCCTGGAGTTTGTTGTGGCCGATGAGATGGTGTTTAATGGCGTGGCTACGGGGTTGTGATCTCGGAGAAGGAGGAGGAGGCTTGTTGAGTTGCGTCGACGGCCTGGAGAAGTGGCTTTGCGTGGAGAGGGGAAGATGAACTCGGCGGCTGTAGTTGTTTTAGGGTTTATAAAAAGAAAGGAGCAGGTGGCTGTATAGGAACCTAGGGTTTATAAAAGAAAGGATTCTTATAACCTTGGTTTTTAAAAAATATATATACGGGTGGGCTGTGGCGTGACCTAGGTTTGGTTGCTGGCAGTGTATGCTATGGGGCTAGGGTGTATTATATAGAGAGAGCTAGGGTCCTTTTTGTTATGTTGGCCTCGGGTTCCTATAGATAGGAAAGGTAGCAGCTGTTGTAGGCCTAGGTTTAGGGTTGTTAAACTTTGATTTCTATTTTTTTGTTCAACAGCCTATGCGTGAGTAGCCAAGGGGGGCGGCTGTAGGTGATAAATAGGAAGGAAAAGAATGGGAAGTGATTGAAGAGGAAAAGAGGAAATAAGGAAGTTAATTAGAATTAATGAAAAAGAAAAATAATAGCCATTCAATCTGGTTTAATGGGTTTTTTTACAAGGAAAATTTTTCATTTGACCTTAGGAAGAGATTTAAAAATTCAAAATTTAAATTTGAAAGTTTGAGAAATATTTAATAGGAGATACAAAAATAATGGTAATAATAATAATAACAATAATAATAACATATAACCAAGTGCCACAAAAATAGTAATAATAATACTAATGATAAGAAATAAAACTAACTGAGGCTAATATACAGATATGAAAAATTACGGTTACGGACAAAAATACACTAGGGGAAAAGAGATAATATCATCAAAAAGACTGGTCGTTACACTTCGAGTCCCAACCTGTAGTAGGGTCAGGCCATAGGGTCTCACATCGAGTAGTATTCACGTCTTAGTAATAGGAAGAACATTAAGAGGAATGCAGTTGATGCAATAGAGTGTTTGGTTCACAAGTAAGTTATGAACTTAAAAGATAAAGAGTTTAGCATTTGGGACATATTAATACTTGGTATTAAATTGACTTAGACGCATGGGAATGAAGGGGTCTTCCTGAGAAATCCACAGGAAGAAACCGTGTCCAAATTGGAGCTCAAACGAGCCCAGAAACACAAAAACAGCTAAGGAATGGCCCTTAGTAGGCTTGTAGGTCTGACTCGCACCTGGCGGGTCAGACCCGCCAGGAGGGGGCTGCTGTGCACACGCCACATGGCGCGATCTGACCCTGTTTGTGCTGTTTTTTGCGAAAACATGATTTGGAAGTCTATTTTCGACATTTGAGGGATCAAATGATATCGGAATTGGATGCCGTTTTTTCCTATGCGTTTGTTGTTTCAAGATCTTCGATTTGACAGGTTATTTGAAAGTCAAAACTCAGAATGAATTTATGGTTGATTTTAGAAGTTTGGACTTCTAATGAAATCAACCACATTACCCAATTTTATTCTCCCACATTGCTCGTGACGAAGAGGGAGGGGTCGACTCCCTATATAAATAGGGGTGCCCTCTCTTTGTTAAAAATCGCACCAAGTGAACGATTCGAGAAGCTCCTGACTTTTGAGCATGCTCGATCGTAAGCTTAAATATTCCTCTCCTCTTTTTCTTCCTATCCTCCCGTCGGGTCCTAATAAGATTACAAGGAGGTTTGGATTCGATCCAGACTTCTTTGACGCGGGTCTGCTCAAGTGAAACTTTCTTCGACAAATGATCAGCTTGGAGGCGGCTCGGGTAGATCGGCTCGGAGGCAGCTCAGGTAGATCGGCTTGAGGGTGCAAGGCGGCTCGACTACGAGGAGCGAAAGAAGGTGGTGCGGTACATCTTGCTTGTCCCAAGGCAAAGATTTCGGGTATGTTAGTTAGTAGCTTTTTAGTATAATTTTAATAATGTCGCAGTAGGCTAGATCCCTCTTGGGGTGGTCAGATCCACCCCAAGTTGACATAGATCTTGGCGAGTTTCTAACTCACCTTAGGGTTTGCTAAAATGTTTAGCAGGTTATATTTTTCCGTTGTGCATGTTTTCACTTCTGTTGTCCATCCGTCGTAGGACAGGCACAGATCTGAGCCCTAAGGGTTTGCCAAAACCCTTCAAGTACACCACGTTCACTTCTCCACAATCTGGTGAATTGACCAATATGTCTCCAATGAAACCAATACAACCACCTCCCTTTGATTATGGTTTACACTTGAAGCACAACGATGTTTACAACGACACTAAGATTTCGTGTATGTTAGTTAGTAGTTTTTTAGTATAATTTTAATAATGTCGCAGTAGGCTAGATCCCTCTTGGGGTGGTCAGATCCACCCCAAGTTGGCATAGATCTTGGCCAGTTTCTGACTCACCTTAGGATTTGCTAAAATGTTTAGCAGGTTATATTTTTTCGTTGTGCATATTTTCACTTTTGTTGTCCATCTCGCGTAGGACGGGCACAGATCTGAGCTTTAATGATCTGCCAAAACCCTTCAAGTACATCACGTTCACTTCTCCACAATCTGGTGAATTGACCAATACGTCTCTAATGAAACCAATACAACCACCTCCCTTTGATTATGGTTTACACTTGAAGCACAACGATGTTTACAACGACCCTAAGCCTTGAAGATGAAGCACGATGTGTTTGTTGTGTGTTTAGGGATTTGGATTTTTACTCTATAGGATTTTGTTTTTGGAAGAGTAGAAGAGGCACACAATAATAGAGTTAGAGTGTAACAGCCAAGAGGGGTTTTGAAATATTCCTTTTTTTCTTTTTATTTCTTATCTATAACCTTTTTAGAATCATTACAAATACATCTGAGCTCATCCATATATATAGGGGGAATTACTCATGGAAATACACAAAAACCACTTCCCAATGAGTAGAAATAGCTTGTAGAAAAGAAACAACGACTAGTACTAGTCGACTAGTTGGCAGCTAGTCTAGTCGACTAGTTGGCAACTAGTCTACTAGTAATTGTACATTGGTCGACTAGTAATTCCATAGATCACAGACCAGTTTCTGCCAGTTGGGCTAGTGATCGCTACTTATTTTACACCTTTTTTCTGCATGTTTTCATGACGTTTCGGTCGACCATATTGCATTTTTCACGATTATTCGACGATATCGCTTTGCTTTTCACTATTTCTTTTTTTTGTCGTTTTTCAGGAAATATGGAGCGATCTGGAGCAAAAATGAGATCAAGGGACTTTCACGCACGCCGGAGCATCGTCCACGGCCTTATTGAGGAGCTAGCAGCGCTAGATGATGAGTAGAAGAGGAAGAACTTTGATAGAATCGACTGAGGAAGCGAGGAGGAGAAGAAAGAACCACAAAAGCAGCTCACTCGATCGAACAGACAGTTCACACGGCCGAGTGAAGGAACGTGCTCAGCCGAGTACAACGGACACATGAGCACATTGAGTCAAAGTTCACCCGGATGAGTGAGAAATCTCACTCGGTCGAGTAAAGTAATCCACTCGCCCGAGTATGATAGGGTTTTTCTCCTGAAAACTCAGCCGACTTACTGGAATTTGGATAAGACCCACTCAACCGAGCAAGAAAGCTCACTCGGCCGAGTGAAGAAGACCACTCGCCCGAGTGTGACAGAGCGACGGACCCCCAAAAACCCCAGTTTCTTTGTTTTTCTTTGGGTCTATCACTCGGTCAAGTGACATGTTCCACTCGGCCGAGTGACGCAGTCTGACTGTATCGCGAATTAGGGTTCTGGGATGCGCCAGGGGCAAATCTATCAGGATTTTCTGGATGATTTTGACTTGTATTTAAGGCTAGTTTTATTCCTAAGTTTTGGAGAGAGACTTGAAGTTAATTTTGACGACTATTCTTATTGTAATTCTCAGCTGGAGATCAAAGACTCGCAATTTGGTTTGTTCTTTCTATCTAAATTTCTAGTTTTTATGAATTGTTTTCTCTTAACCATGAATTGCGCTATGATCTTATTCGTTATTTCTATGATTGCTATGATCAATTGTGAGAAGTTCCGTCGTTCTAGGGCATGGGGATGAACCCTATGGATCCGATCTTTGAATTGTGATGAATGAATTGAATTGTTGCTAGGTTTGATAGACGGTTAGGTTACGATTGATTTACTACGAATAGCTAGGAATTTCCATTGATTGGGGTTTGCAAAAGATTGGATTTCAGTCGATGGGATAACCTAGATATTCGATTTAGGTTTATAATCGAGATTCTTTAGATTTGGTTTGCAAGAGATTGAACCAAAGCTAGGATTTTGATTATAAATATATACTCATATTCATTTGCAAGAGATTGGACGAATACGAACTATCATAACCTAAATCGTAGCTCGAATTTACACGAGAGTGGGCTCGAGGTGCGATTGGACGATGATGTCGATTTTAATGCTAGTGCTTAGGGTTTGCACGAGAGTGGACTCTAACCTTGGTTGCTATAGACTGGTAATAGCGTGAGAGCGTGAGCTTGGTTCTATATTCAGTTACGAATAGTCCACCTCAATTCAAGCCTTGCAACAATTAGATTCACGATCCACAAGGATAAATGACGATCCGTAGTGGGGATTCCCTAGCCCTAGACGCTTTTATTATATATAATTCTATTTGTTATTTGAACGACTGTGACAACATTCCCGAAACCATTCCAATCTTCCACTAATAGCAAGGCGATCAAGATAGAGTACTGTCATTTGTCCTCGCTGTGTTTGATACCGCTTGCCACTTCACCGTGCGCTTGCGGTAAGACTACAATCGTTTTTCGGGTGTATATCCGAACACGATCAAGTTTTTGGCGCCGTTGCCGGGGAGGTGACGGTATTTTATTTTCTTTACTTAGCTATTTCTTTTTATTTTATTATTTTCACTCTTTTATTCCTCTATTGTGCTAACAATTCTATTTAGACTCTCGTTTTCTGTGCATGTACACGAGATCGAAGGCACACCAAGAAGACATATTATTTAATCATGAGATCGAGCGTACAACAAGGAGGCTTAGAGCTGAGAGGAGATTTGCTATAGAGGAAGATCATATGGCCGCACTGGAGACACCAAAGGAGCTCGCAGCGCATATGGCTAGGCTTGTCTCCATCCGAGATAGACTACGGCCCAAGACCACGTCTACCACCTCTTCTATAGTGATGCCGGAGTTGGCGGCCGACAAGAACTTTGAACTGAAGACAGGACTTGTAGTGTTGATGCAACACGACCCATTTCATAGGAACTCACAAGAAAGCCCTCACTACCACCTGCAATCGTTCTTATCTAAATTCGCCACTTTCAAGATGCCTGGCGTGCCGGTTGACGCTATTCGACTGCGCCTCTTTCCGTTTACTCTTCGAGACTAGAGATTGTATTGGTTGAGGACGCAAGCCGAAGGGATCTTCACTACTTGGGATGAGCTGGCAAGTGCATTTGTCAATAAGTTTTACCCACCATCCAAGACTATCAAGATACGAAGCGCACTCATGTCCTTCAAGCAAGGCCCTTAAGAAACTTTATATGAGGCATGTGAGCGTTTCAAGGAACTCCAACCCCAATGTCCCCATCATAGCATTGAGCATGGGAGCTTGTGCATAGCTTTTATAACGGATTGCAACCAAGCACAAAGCAAATAATAGATGCAACCGCCAATGGAGCTATCTTGTCAAAGACACCGGATGACGCTACGGCTTTACTTGAGGAGATGGCCTCGAATAATCAACAATGGGCCGACGAAAGTGGACATTCTTCGTCATCCTTGAAACCGGTGAGTATTTATGAAGCAAAGGCCGTGGCAGAGCACTCTACAAAATTTGACTCTCTTCACAAAGTCGTAGAGAGGTTGGAAAAGTTGGTTAGTGAACCATATGGGGCCCCCACCGTTTCTACACCGGGGGAAGCATGAGCGACTGGCAAGAGCAAGCCCATGTTATGTTTGTTGGAGGGAAGCAAGGAGATGGAGCTATGGAGCAAGCTCAATATGTTGCGGGAAGTACCGGTTATTGGAAGAACCCGGCTACAAGGGGTCACCCCGGATTTTCATACGCCAATAATGATGGAGCCTTGAATCCACCACAGCAACAACCACAAGCCCAGCCTCCACAACAACCATAATTTCAACAAAGAGCAGCCCAACAACAAAACTACCCACCGAGGCAACAAGCGAGGCCCTATAGACTCCCGGGGTACAATCACGAATGGAGGGCACCCAATCCACCGCAAGCACCGCCAAGGTCGGATCATGAAGCAAAGGTTGGAGTGTTCATGGCCGAACAAAAGAAGATCAATGCAAGATTGACGGCCCAACAAGACTTCCTCAACACCGTCGTGGCACAATTATTGGAGCAACTAGCATTGCTCAATAAGAACAATTGACAATTGTCGGCTCAACCGGAACAAAACCCACGGAGCAATACCGGTCACATCAATGCGGTTTTGGCGGTAATTACAAGAGGCATAAAGGAACTACCCCCGCCATGATTCAAACTAAGGAGCCGGTGGAAGAAATTTTGGTTGATAAGAAACCGGTCAATGAAGAGGAGGACCCAAAGGTGCCAAACGATGGTGAAAAATCTGAAGTAGATAATCCACAAGAGGAGCGCACTTATATGCCACCGGTACCATTCCCACAACGGTTGGCAAAGGCAAGTATTGAGAAAAGGCTCGTCAAATTTTTGGAGTATTTGCGAGGTGTGAGCTTGAATATTCCATTCTTGGATGCCATCATCGAAATCCCGTCCTATGCTAAGTTTCTAAAGGATTTGATCGCAGGAAAGAAGCGAAAAGAAAGGATCATGCTAGCCGAGAAAAGTACGTGGTTTACTAGAAAGGAGAAAGCACCGACCAAGTTCAAAGATCCGGGTAGTTTTCGAATTCCTTGCACGCTTGGAGGAGTCCCACTTCAGAAAGCTTTGGTAGATTTAGGAGCAAGCGTGAGCCTCATGCCCCTCACGATGTTTAAGAAATTGAATACGAGAACCGACCTAAAGGCGACGGACATGAAGATACAACTCGTAGATGGGCGAATCACTAGGCCGGTGGGGATTGCGAAAAACATACCACTACAAGTACCGGACAAACTTTGCTTGTCATGCGACTTTGTGGTGATGGATATTAAGGAGGAAGATGATACGTCGCTGATTCTTGGACGTCCTTTCATGGCCACCGTCGGAGTGATTGTGGATGTGAGGGAAGGAACCTTGTCCTTGAACGTCGGAAATATTGAAGTTGAAATCCACATTTCGAAGGAGATGAAGCATATGCCTTGGCCAGAGGACGTGGACTAAATGGACCTCCTCGACGAGGTGATTGATGATGCCATGCCATTTGCCATCGGGGCCAAGCACGATGACGGCCTCGAAGAGGGCCAACTTACTAAATATGGTGAGATGATGGGAGACCCATCGGACCCTCTTACGGATGAGGAGAATGACGACGCTGATGTCATCAAGATTAGAGAGCTATGCAAGCTCTCTACGGTGAAGCTTATGAAGAATGCTCCACCGGGCAACAAATCTTCGCCGTCGGCCAAGAAAAAGGATGTCAAAAGATCAAGCTTGAGGGACTCATCCCCCACTACTACCCATGATGAAGGGGAGCCGAGGAACGCCGAAGTAAATCAACAACTAAACCCAAGTGGCCTTCCTGGCAAGTTTGATGCACGCATTTCACATGCGCCGAACATGGAGCTCTAATTGCAAATCTTAAGGGGTCGAGCTCAAGACCTTAAATGAGCACTTGTCGGGAGGCAACCTGATGATTCTATCTTATTTTTAGTTGAATTTTTCCTTTTATTTTTGTTTTAGATCTTTGTTAGTGTTTAGAGTCAAGTGTCGAAGAAAAACCTGACAACTGGCAATATTTTTCATTTCAGTAGACGAAGAATAGGAGACCATATGAATGGAGGACGACCATGGAAAATGAGAGCGCTCCAGGGATGCGCTCAGGCATCAGGAGAAGGAAGAAACTGACGGAGAAACAAAAATCAGAAAGTGGAGAAAAAACAGAGAGTTGGAGCTGAAAATAGCGGCCCACTCGGCTGAGTGAAATTTTCACTCGGCCGAGTGAAACCCCTACTCGACCGAGCAGGGTACTACTCAGGGAAGTTTCTAAAACCCCCTCTCTGTCATTTATATGCCACTCAGTCGAGTGAATCAGACACTTTCAGCACTTGAAAAGCTCTGAGTGGCCTTGCCACTCGGCCGAGTGACTTTTGTCTACTCGTCCGAGTGGGAAGTGTTACTCGGCCGAGTCGGTACTTTCATGAAAAATTTCGAAAAAATTAATAAACTGAGCCACTCGGCTGAGTGGACATGCTACTCGGCCGAGTGACTTATCCTATAAATTCGAAAGCTCGCGGCCCAAATCCCCAAAATTCCCAAAATTCCCAATTTTTGCCCGAGCTTTCCCCCGTTCGTCCGAAAGCTCCAATCCTTCGCCCGAGCCGCACCACCCCCGTACCCGAGCATCGCGACCCCACACCGTCGATGCTGCCTCCCAGCCGCCGCCGGCACCGCTCCACCACCACCGGTCATTACAGTTTTGCCCCAATTCCTCCCCTTTTCTCCCAATCTCCATTTTGTAAGCCCTACTCCGTCCCGAATCGAAATTAAACCTTATACACATCTATTAGTCTTGATTTTACCCCAAATTTATTGATATTCATTGCTATTTTGTCAAATTATGTTTTAAGATATCTTGGGGGAGAATCAGGGGCAGATTCGGAGCTTCTCGGAGGAGGCGTTTCTCCGCTCACATCTATAGCTTGCATTCGCATCGTGCTTGGGTACATTCGCTCCTTTTTTATTGCAATTTGCATTGGTAGGCATGTCTCACGACACACATGCCTCCACGGACTAGATCACGTTCGCGGGCGCCCGCCCCGAAGCGGAGGAAGACTAGCGAGCCTGGCTCTTCCTCCGCTAGAGCGGAGTCCCCGCCACCTAGCCCACCATTACCCACACTTCCGCCTCCTACCGCGCCCGTTCCACCCCCACCTGCATAGCCCGTCCCCTCTTTCGACACGATGGGGATCACTTTCAGAGATGACGCACACCACGCCGGATTTGAAAGAATCTTCCATCGTTTGATTGTCCCCTCTAGGTTTGCACACATTGCAGATTTTGACCGCCTAGGGGTATTTGAGAGCATACTCCAGTTGTATGACAACGTGGGGTGGCGTGATTTTCTGTCTGTGTCGGCGGACACCTATGTCCGACGACACTCGAGGTCCTTAGTTCCATCCGTAAGACTCTTGGGGGTTGCTCATTTCAACTGATGGATTGTGAGTGCGAGATTACCCTCGATATGCTCCGAGCCTACTTCCAGTGGCCCCCCGTCCCGAGCCCAGACCAAGCTTATAGTCCCACGCACATTCTCCACCGTCATTCGATACTCATGCCTTCTGGACACTCATCACGAGATCACCTCTCGCCTTTGACCCTAGCCGGGCCAAGGCCTCCACTATCGTCCACCCATGCCTCTGGATTGCTCAGCGACTTATGACGACCACTTTTCTCGCGAGGTATGAGCCTGGGACGATGTCTACACCTAAGCTTTACATTCTCTACACGATGACTAGAGCGAGAGCCCTCGAGGTAGGTGGAGACGTCTTACTCCCTCCCGTTCAAATCGATATAGCCAGTTAGTATCTAGATCGCATCATTATCTCTATTAGTGCCAGGACGCCTATCTGTTGCAGCGGTCTGATTACCCTTCTGGCTCCTATATGCAGGGTTGACCTCCCAGCTGGTTTGCTACGACCTCCGGGCCCCACTTCCCTTTCCATTGATGTTATGGCCTGCATGAGGATGTTGCGTCCTCATGGTCAGCACCACTGGGTTTGGCTGTACGGTCTATTTGGCCCAGATTATATGGTGCTTCCGAGCCCCGCTCGGACCCACATTGGACCCGTAGAAGGGTGTGGAGACCAGAGATGGACCTCCTCATCCCAGTTGCATACGTGCTTGAGCTTGAGGACGCTCAGCAGTAGCCCCTTCTCCCACCTATAGACCCAGAGTTCCCGTTCCCTTAGCCTGCACCTGATTTGACCGCTCCTCCTGACACCTCTATCCACACTTCTGTCAGTGTCGGGAGTACACTTGCTGAGTCCACTACCACCACCACCTCTGTGCTGCTGATCATTGATCTCATTTCTTATGTGAGTTTTGAGAGCGCCCCAACCACTATTCTTGAGAGAGGCGAGCCTTCCTTTGTTTCCGCAGCCGAGACCCTATCCTCACCAGATTTCTCGACCGCTGGGGAGTCATTTTCTGTAGATCTCACGACCTCTCCAGTCGTCGACACATCCATCTCTGCTGCTGCTGTCTTCACCGAGAGTGTCGTGACGTCTGTCCCCATTTCTGTGTCAGCGACCTCTCGACCCTTCTCGCCCTTTGTCACCGCTTCAGATTCTATCGCTGCTCACACTTCTGGGAGCATTCCTGTGTCCCAGCCTCCTACAGAGGCTGAGTGTCTTTTAGTGATCACATCACCGCACCCTCACCCCGTAGTGGCACCACTTGTCTACGGTAGCCGTGCTCGGCAGCCCCGATCCCCACCTGTTCGACCCTCTGCCCCTCCTCCCCCCGACACCCTAGTTCAGCACATGCGTGCTCTAGACGGAGCCGTTAGTGGGCTCAGCGGAGATTTTCAGGCTCTCTCTGCTACTGTTAGCTATGTACAATCACGCGTCGCTCTACTCCCTGGTATTCAGGTCACCCTGAACCAGATTCTTGCATGACTGTCACAGCCTCCTCAGCCTGCCGCTATCCGTCCCATTTCACAGCAGCCTCCATCACCACCCCCACCACAGGACGGTGCTGGTGCTCCACCACCTGCTTAGGCAAACACTTGATACCTCCTATATTTTTGCTGCTGCCGTGACTGATATCATTTTTCTACCGATTTTGCGCACCTCCTCCCCACACATTTCGGTCACTCTTTGTTTATATTAGTCTATATCATCCTGGGAGAGAGGAGTCATTTCTGGGACCGCTGTATTGCACCATCTTGATCTCTACACGTTTCATTTGCATTTCCATCCCATTTCTATCATTTTTCATATTTTATCATGCATGTATCCTCACCCACCCTACCCATATCATATCTCTCCTTTGCCACACTTAGCACATTGAGTACACTATGCATTTTAAATTATGGGAGTGAGTGTCTTACGCACTTTTTGATTTCTTCATTTTCATTTTCATTTTTCCCACCTTTCGTTATTTTCCACTTATTTTCACCCACTTTTTCATGTTTTTTCTCATGCATCACGTTTTCTTATTTTGTGTGTGTGCTGGATATGTATAATAGCTCTTATTTTTATTTTATCCTTGTTTCTTTTATCCCTTTTTGCTAGAGATGAATTTTCTGTGATGACTATGACCTGGAGCTAGTTTAGTTTTATATGCAGATTCTCTTGTCATGTCATCGTTTTTATTTCAGATATCATATGCTATACTTTGCCATGCATACGAGAACAGTAACCTGCATCTTTATTATATGAATGCGAATGAAATTCTACCATTAGTTGAGTCTGATGATTTACATTGTATACTTTTCATAGAAAACAGACCAAGCTTCACGCATTGATTGCCTATATTTGGAGTACTGCTTTATTGTCTGCTATCACTTCTTTTTGCATGAAAATTGTACGCTTGACTTTCAGGTTGATTGAATGTATGCCATTTTGATATAACTGGATTAGTTTACTTTCTGAATTCAAACTGAGTAGATTACATTACTCTGCTAAAAGTTGTCATGCACATTCTAAAGAGTGAACTGAGCGTTGCATATTTTTCTTTCTCCACATATCTTGAACTTTATTTCTATACTTAAAATCATTGGTGAATCTCCATTTAGCAAATCTTATATTGGCACCTTCCCCTTGCTATAAATTCCATGCTCCAACCCCCAAAATCAAAAAGAACAAAATTATATGCATATCTCTCTATCTTTTGATTAGGGATTGTTATTGTGTATATAAGTTTCAAAAACAAAAAAACAAAAAAACAAAAAAGGGGAAAAAAGGAAGAAAGAAAAAAAGAGAAAAAAAGAGAGAAAAAAAGAGAAGTTCATACATGATCCCATTTCTTTCTTTCTTCCCTCTTTTATTTTTATTTTTCTTGGAGCTTCAAAATTGGGGGAAAGTTGTATTGTTCTATTTGATGCCACCACACTTATAGATAAGCTTGGGGGAGAGGATCCAATGATGTGTGAGAGTGTGATCACTTGTCTGTGCATGATGACCTAAGCTAAGTAATTTTCTATACTAAGGGAGATTACTAGGAGTACTACGAAGTCCACGAATTGAAATTTGGCATGCATTTCATGAACACCATTTCTTTCTATTCTTATTGCTTCATATTGTGTGATACCTTTTATACTCCAAATAAAAAGCGATCAATTAAAAAGTGTGCGATCTATGATTATGTATATTAATTTGGATGCCTCAGCCGATGCTAATTCTAGAATGATTTCATATTTCATCTCGTTTTGATATTCTTGGGTTTCTATATTGAATGCATTTATATATGATCATGATATGGAGATAAAAGTCTTTGGCATTGTCACGCCCCGCTTCCCAAAACGACAGAAGCGAAACGTGACAAGGCCCGCTCAGGCCGGAGCTGTGAAGCTCGGACCCAATAAGCGTCTGTGTGGTACTCCAAGACGAAGGAACAGGTCCCTGCAGGTTAGTACGGAACAACAAAAGTACTAAAAGAGATGCATTCATTTTATTCCACAGATATCCAGAAAAGTACGGAGAGTCTAAACAAAAGCCAACACGGCTACGAAACAGCTGAAGTAAACTAATGGTGCAAGCACCCAACCTAGACAGAAAGTAAACGTTGCTACGCACCCAACCTAAACTGCAGTAACACCTTTGAACCAGCAACGTGAAGATCTCTAGCTCTGGTCCTCCTCGGGCACGTACTCCGGCTCAAAGTCCTCTGGCAGGTCAGTGTACTCTGGCTCAACACCTGACGTACAGCACCCAAAAGAAAGGAACTGTACGTCAGGTAAAGTCTACAAAAAGGAGGTTAGACTCTACTGCAAGTGCACCGAACTATTAAACAACGGTTTACTGGTTGATTAGCATGCTGGGGTTATAACAGAGTGACAACAGAAAGAAAACGCAGCAGGAAAGTAAAACGGGACAAGTAGTAGTCGTAGCGTGTGCTACCAACTACGGGACTAACCTACAGGTGTCAAGACAAGACATGATAAACAGGACAGAACAAGACGAAACGTGGCAAGACAAGACAAGACAGGACAATTGTGACATGAAGGGTTCACGCCTTACGGTTCGAGGGGGATCAGACCCTCTTACCGTGCGCACGCTCAACCCTACCCCAAACCCCAGAACTCAGGACAAGACAATATAGGGCCACTCACTCTGCTAGGTGAGTGCCTCTATCCCCACGGTCGGTAGCGTATCGCTCACTCTGCTAGGTGAGCGATGAACGCCTCGTAGGTGAAACCGTACAACTGTATAGGACCACTCACTCTGCTAGGTGAGCGTCTCTATTCTCTCGGTCTGCTGGGACACTCACTCTGCTAGGTGGGTGCTGAGCTTCCCGTAGGCTGTGAATCAGTACAAGGGATCACTCTCTCTAGCTTGGAGAGTGCCCTATTGCCCGCAGGCTGTGCAAGACGAGACGGGACGTGTCAAGACGGGAAGAGTTATTCTAGGGTGTCCACACACACGCACACACATGATAACCCTACGATGTCAAAAGTTGTTGTTGTCGGGCTCAGACTTCGTCGTCAAGCCTGAGCCGTCAGGATCTTCTCGGACGCTATCATTTCACGTCCGGTTCTATTTTGTTCACAGTTATCAGTTCTAACCAACTAAGGCCTAAACATGGCCGAAGGTGCAAGTGAGATACACTTTCCTGCAGTGGCGAGTGTGTCGTCCTCTCGAAGCGTCTCGTCCAAGCGTCTCGTCCGTAGAAGTCCGTCTGAAATATCGCCACGGCGACGATGTCAGGTCGCGTTTTTCAATAATCTTATTTAGGTTCATTTCTAGGTTGTCGGGGCTACCCTAATTGTCAAAGTCACAATTTGATGTTCTATCAGCCTAGATCGACCACTACCCTATGTGCACAGAAAGTTTGTCCGATGGTCGATTTCTACGGTGAGCAACGTTTTACTGGTGCGGAAAAGTAAGTTTAATTACAGTTGTCCGATTTTTAGTTAGGTTTTCAGTTTTGCTACGGTGTGGGTTGCTATGAGTTCGGGGTACCAACCTGAATGATGATTAACCGTGAATCTGGTGTCGGGTCTGAAAACAGTGGCGGTGCTCGTGTCCCCGACTGCGGGTAGCGCAGTGGAGGTCGTCTCGGGGTCGCCTCAGGATCGTAACGACTACGGGTAGCGCAGTGAAACAGCACGGCAACGGGAACGGCGTCGGAACCGCCTTGGTCACGAGTAGTGCAACGACACAGCTACGAAAATGCCTCGGTTGCGAGTAGCGCAACGAAACGACATGTGAATGGTAGCGGTAACGGCCACGATGCTGGAAGATCGTGAGCCCTGTGGCGTCAACGTCATCTCGACTACGGGTAGCGTAGTGAAACACGCTCTGGTAGCGGACGAAGGGTGCGTACAACGGGCACGGTCAGACTTGCGAACGAAAAGCGTCGTCAAAGCGCCCAACGACTTCGGAAAGAGATCAGTGGGGGGAAAAAACACAAAACAGTGAACATGGGTTCACTGTACAATGCCGGGAGTCGAGGGGGATCATCGGTCGGATCTGAGGAGAGGTCGTGGGGGGTGCTTGGCCGTCCGGCGGTGGCGGAGAGATCGCAGCAGTAAGAGTGCTGCTGCTGCTGGCTGTTCGCGCAAAAAGAGACGGCCCACGGCGTCTTAGTCGGAGGCGGGTGGCCAAGGGGGCTGAGCGTAGGCGAGGGTGTCTGAGGGAGGCGTCGACGGTGACTAGGGGAGGCCTCCGGCGGGGCTGGCCATCGAGCGGCGGCGGAAAACAGCAGCAGCAGCGGATCTGCTGCTGCTGCGGCCTGCTCGAGCGAAGGGGAGGCCGGGCAGCTACGGCTGAGGCGATGTCGGGGAGGCAGGCTGCGGCGTTGTGGGTCGTCGGCGGACGGTGCGGGGCTCTACAGCGGCGCTCGAGTGTCGGAGAAGCCGACAGGATCGCAGGCGGGCGGGGTCGGCGTTGTGCAGAACGCAGCAGCGCTCAGCTGCAGCTCATCGGCGTCGCGGGGGGCCGAGGAGGGGCGAGGGCGACGAGGTGGGTGGTCGGCGTTGAGTTGGCTGCGCCGGAGACGAGGGCAGCGTCTGCGGGGTTTGCAACGAGGGAGAGAGAGGGATATCGAGGGGAAAAATGTTACTTGGTGGCGGCTGGGTACAATAAAACCCTAGCTTGGGTTCTCACGTGAATAGGAAATACAACATAGGGTTTTTAATAATAGTTAATTTGATATTTAACAAGGGAATTTTGGGTTAAGTGGGGGAAGATAGAGAGAGATAGGGAGTACAGTTTGGGGAAAGTCTAGGGGTCAATAGAGTAGACAGTTTAGGAAAGATTCTTGTGCAATTAATTTGGGATAAAGCCAGATTTGGCTAATCAATTTGAATTTCGAAATTGATCAGGGCAATCAACGGTCCAGATTTATCCGGGCGATAACTCTCAAACCGGACGTCGGAAAAATGATCCGAAAATACCGGGGCGATCGTGGAGACGAGACGCACAGATCTATGGAGCCTGATCGTGCGTGACACCTACCGAGAACTTACGTAAAATTGGGAACGGCGTTTTGAGTCAAGTGACTAAAACGCCCCTATCATTCAAAGTCGTTTTGCGAGAAAACGAGCCGTGAAAGACGTTCCCAAAAGTTACAATAAAATCCAACTCCCCGAAACGATCGCAATGGCATTTCACATCGCAAATGCCGGAGCTCAGAAACAACCAAATAAAATACGTGCACGATAAAGCACGTGCACGCAGGAAAAATACGAACGGTCGGAAAGCGGCCGTTACAGGCATGTTTTTATTCTATGCTATTTGAGTAAGCAACTCCACATCCTGAGAAAATGATCTAGCACCTCCCTCTTTGTTTTCTTTTCAATCTTCTTTTTCCTTTTTCCTTATTTTTACCCGTCGGGTTCGCCTTTTTACTCATCTTCCTCGAGGATGAGTAAGAGGTAAGCTTGGGGATTTTGATCGCTCCTTATTTTACACATTTTTTCTGCATGACGTTTCGATCGCCCATATTGCGTTTTTCACGATTATTCGACGATATCGTTTTGCTTTTCACTATTTCTTGTTTTTGTCGTTTTTAAGGAAATATGGAGCGATCTGGAGCAAAAATGAGATCATGGGAGTTTCACGCGCACTGGAGCATCGCCCACGGCCTTATTGAGGAGCTAGCAGCGCTAGATGATGAGTGGAAGATGAAGAAGTTTGATAGAATCGACGAGGAAGCAAGGAGGAGAAGAAAGAACCACAGAAGCGGCTCACTCGCCCGAACAGACAGTTCACTCTGCCGAGTGAAGGAACTTGCTCGGCCGAGTACAACAGATACATGAGCACATTGAGTCAATGTCCACTCGGGCGAGTGAGAAATCTCACTCGGCCGAGTAAAGAAATCCACTCGCCCGAGTATGACAGGGTTTTCTCCTGAAAACTGAGCCGACTTACTAGAATTTGGAGAAGACCCACACGGCCGAGCAAGAAAGCTCACTCGGCCGAGTGAAGAAGACCACTCGCCCGAGTGTGACAGAGCGACAGACCCCCAAAAACCCCAGTTTCTCTGTTTTTCTTTGGGTCTATCACTCGGCCGAGTGACATGGTCCACTCGGTCAAGTGACACAGTCCGACTGTATTACGAATTAGGGTTCTGGGCTGCGCCAGGGGCAAATCTGTCAGGATTTTCTGGACGATTTTGACTTGTATTTAAGGCTAGTTTGTTGGATATGGACAACATGAATACACCCATGAGGGGATGTATGAGGGTATACGGACCTCAGATGTCGTGTGCACGAAAGCGTGCACGAAGGGAACCTTTTCTCGTGTGAAAAGGACCACTGGATAAGTGGAAAAAGCCACTTTATAAGTGCATAAAGGCACTTGATAAGTGAATGAAGAAGAGGATAAGTAAATGTGCTAATATAGGCTAATAAGGTTATATTTAGTTATTTCCTACAATAACTACCCCTAAAACCTATAAATAGGACCCAAGGGTAAGGCATTTACACTAATCTTACCATGCAATAAGTTTGCATAAGGCAACTTGTGTTCTTCTTCTCCCTTCCATTAAAATCCTCTTCTAAATAGATATTTAGGCGGTGAAACGCTGCTTCGATCCTCCGTGACGAAGTACTGACCGTTATGGCGAATCCGAGGGCGAAGTTCAGAGATTACGGTGCCGCGTACGCAAACGTAACTCTATCCTATTCATTTGATCCTAACGTCGTTGTTTTGACAGGATCCTACATTGGAATCAGAGCCATATGGGTTTGCCCCGGTCTAACCGTCGCCCCGGTCTAACCGATGAACGAGGCGTTGTCTTTTTCACGAATGAGTTTCCTACCATTATGGATATGGTAGGAGCACATCATGACAGAGAGAATCGCAGCAGTTGTTCTTTTCACGTTAGGGTCTTCTGTCATTACAGATATGGCAGGAACTCTCCGTGACAGGAAGAACTGACCGTTCATCTCGCCAAACTCGCACTCTTCATGGATGCTGAGTCTCCATTCAATAGGGAATGTGAACTCTCTTCATGTGGAGCGTGAAGTTTGCGGCCTTGAAAGTGTGTTATTTTTTTCATTTTGGCACACGGCCATTAAAGAATAACTACTTTCTCGACGAACGGGCGTTTCATCGGAGAAGACGATGGTGGTTATTCTCAACGGAGAAGATGATCTCTTTGGTGCATGATCGCTATGGCCATATGGGCCATGGAGGCTATGCATCCCCCCTCCCCATACGGAGGGGGTTGACTACGGCCAATAACAACCACGGCCACCCCTCCGGTGGGGGTGTGCGGCCAACTCCATGCAAGGGGGAGGCCGGCCATGGCCATATGGGCCAAGGCCAGCTATGGCCAAAGGGCCATGGCCGGCCTCGGCCAGGGCCAGGGGGCCCTGGCCAGGCCAGGCCCAGGCCAGGCCGGCCCTGGCCTCGGCCAGGGCTGGCGACCTGGCCGGGGGCCAGGGCCAGGCCAGGGGCCTGGCCGGCCCTGGTCGGCCCTGGCCGAGGCCAGGGCCACGGTCATTGTCGACCCTTGTCATCGGCCAGGGCCAAGCCCCGGTTGGCCCTATTTTTCATGGGGAAAGGGGGGCTTGCATGACCGGAGGTGGCAGAGGCCAGGGCCGGCGCCCGGGCCTCAGGCCAGGGGCCTGGCCGGCCCTGGCCGAGGCCAGGGCCACGGTCATTGTCGACCCTTGGCCTCGGCCAGGGCCAAGCCCCGGTTGGCCCTATTTTTCATGGGGAAAGGGGGGCTTGCATGACCGGAGGGGGTGGCTTGCATGGCCGGTCTCTACGGAGCCGGCTACAGTTGTCTGCGGTAAAATTCTCCTGTAGGGGGGAGGCGCCTGGATCCATACGGGAGACGACGGCGGTGGCTTGCAGAAAACTCCCCTCAAGGAGAGTTCGGCCTTGGCCAAGTTGCGATGGCAACTCTCTCTTCGGAAGGCAGAAGAATTCGGCCTTGGCACGGCCACGACACGACCCCAGCAATGGCCAGGGAATTGTCGAAATATTTCGACTATGTCACCCTGTAATGGGGTGTAGGCCCTGCAAAATACGTTTGCAAAATACGTTTGAAAAATACGTTTTCAAAATACTGCAAAATACGTTTGTAAAATACGTTTTCAAAATACGTTTTCAAAATACGTTTTTTTCAAAAACGCTTTTCCGCTGCAAAGTACTATAAGAGTACTATTGTTTGATAAGTGAGGGGGAAATATTGAAAGTTGTTGTAGATGGTGATTGGAATCGTCGAGACCTTTCCGATTCTAAAGCAACATCTTCAATATTTTTCGAAAGTAACTTATCAAATATAATAATATCATTCCAAGTGGGATTTTTTCCAAGTGGGAGTGTTATTAAACTAGTCTGAAAATTTCCACATTTGATTGATTCAGCATCTCAATGGATCATGATTCGACCTGTGGTCTTTTGGACTAGTTTGTGGGACACCTCAGCTCAGTCTGGGGGTAGTGAACCATGGACTAGCCATTTCCCTGGTCGGTCCGCTGGCCGAGACTAATGAATCATGAAAATGTAACATTATGATGACTATGTATATGAAATTTATGCAATGTTTTTTGATCGAACCATCGTGTTATGTCTTTTGCAGCATTTTAAAGCTAAAATGTCTTCTGCCGCTAAAAACATCGTCGCTGAGTTGAACAAAGGTGAAAAACTCAACGGCGATAATTACAAACTATGGTCCATAAAGATACAATATGTTCTAGAGGAGCAAGAAGTGCTCGAAACTCTAAAGAACGTAATGATTGAACCCGAGTTGGGCACTACGGCCCAACACAGACGAGACAATGAAGCTTTTGATGCTTGGTCTCGGAAGAACAAGATAGCTCGCATTACGTTATTGTCCAGTATGGCCGATGATATATTGCGCATCTTTCGAGAGCATGACCTAGCCATGGACATATGGTCCAAGCTAGAAGAGAAGTTTGGTGGCACCTCGATGTCCAAACTTCGTTCTTTAACTATAAGATTTGATTCATACAAGAAACGTCCAGATCATTCCATGGGGAAACATCTGCGACATATGGCGAATCTAATCTCAGAGTTAAAGGATGCATGTCATGTGCTCACTGATGAGCAACAAATCCAAGCAGTCATATGTTCCCTACCAAATGGGTGGGACCAAATGAAGATGCATCTCACTCATAATGAGAGCATCAAGAACTTCAGCGATGTTTCAAAGCACCTCGAGTTAGAGGAAGAGCGGCTTGCGGCCGCCAAGCCTAGTGCAGAAGTGCACATGGTTGCTAGTTCCTCACACGGAGGAAAGAAACGAAAAAATCGTTCGAAGTTTACTAATGAACGTAACAAGCAACCTGAGTCTACCAAGAAACCCAAACATAAGGGTGGGCACAAGAAATGGCACAAGAAGAAAGACTTGAAGAAGATCAAGTGCTTCAAGTGCAACAAGTTCGGACACTATGCTCGTTCGTGTACGAGTGGAGACGACGAGGTAACTTGTAATTATACTAGTTACATATGTGTTTCTAGTTCAATATTTCTTGTGGAATCTAATCCATTTTGGATAATTGATTCAGGTGCCACCGACCACATAGCAAGGGACAGACGGTCCTTCGGGGAGTATCATCGGATACCCCAAGGAACGAAGTGGACCTATGTAGGAAACAACACACGTGTTGAAGTGAAAGGCGTTGGGATGTGCAAGCTCGTCCTGGACAATGGCCGCACTATCCTACTTCATGATGTTCTCTTCGCTCTGGATATTCGAAGGAATATTATTTCTGTGGTCGTTTTAATGGGTCTTGGTTATAGTTGGTTTTTTCATGATTGTAAAGTAGACTTGTTTTGTAATAATTCTTTAATTGGTACTGGGTATGTATTTAAAGGATTTATTGTATTAAATACAATGTATGATTCCTCATTTAATAATGAAAATTTCCTTATTGCAAATTCATCAAATTATGAATCAGATGTAATTTGTTGGCATGCAAGGCTTGGTCACATTGGACCAACACGAATGGATAGACTTGCCAACCGTGGCCTTCTATCCAATGTTTCAAAATTCGAAATGTCGACTTGCGAACATTGCCTTGTAGGGAAATCTTGTCGCAAGCCGTTTGGAACCGACACAAGGGCCGAGGTTCCATTACAGCTCATCCATTCGGACATATATGGTCCGATGAATGTCAAGACAAGATGCGGGAAGTCCTATTTCATCACTTTTATTGATGACTTCACCTGATTCAGACATATCTATTTGATATCCTACAAAAGTGAAGCATTAACCTGCTTTAAAAACTATATGAGTTTAGTGGAAAATCAATTAGATCGCAAGATTAAGGTCTTGCGAACCGATAGGGGCGGTGAATATCAATCAACAAGTTTTAAAGAACTTTGTGATGAAAAGGGCATAGTTCATCTGGTAACAATGCCTTATACTCCGTAACAAAATGGTGTTGCAGAAAGGAGGAATAGGACTTTAATGGAAATGGTCCGTTCAATGATGGCGCAAGCTAACTTGCCAATCACCTTTTGGGGTGATGCATTATTGACGGCCACTTTCATCTTGAACCACGTACCCTCGAAATCAGTTAGTTCCACTCCTAACGAGTTGTGGAACCAAAGGTCTCCTGACTTAAACATTTTGAAACCTTGGGGGTGTGCATCCTATGCACATATTTCCTCCCATAAGTATGGCAAACTTGGGCCACGGGGACGGAAATGTATCTTTATACGATACGCAGAAAACTCCAAAGGTTATGTTTTCATTAGTCAGGAAGACAATGAAGGTCTAATTGAATTTGAGTCGAGGGATGTCACTTTCTTGGAAAACGAGTTTCCAAGACAGGGCGAGATAAGTCAGGACTTATCTTTATTTGAGATTAATGATCAAGAAGGATTACCTCATTCGAGTGGGAGAATTCTTGGTGAAGACGAATATACGTTTCAACCTTCACCAATGGATGATACGAATGATGCTAATCCTATTCCATACGGGAATAATGATCCAAGTGGGAGCAATTCTAACGACATTCCAAGTGGGAGTGATTTTAGAATCGATCTAAATTCGAGTCAACAAGGACGTGAGGAATCTCAAATACGACGTAGTTGTCGTACAAGGTTAGCTCCTCTAAGATTTGAGGATGAATTCCATCAAACCTTTATGACTTTACTACAAGAAGATGACGAGCCTGCTACTTTCAAACAGGCTGTATCATGCCCTGCAAAAGACAAATGGATGGAAGCGATGAAGGAGGAATTGGAATCCATGAAAGTTAACAAAGTCTGGGACTTGGTAGACTTACCCAGAGGACGTAGAGCTATTGGGAACATATGGGTTCTCAAGATCAAGCATAAGGCTGATGGCTCTATAGACAGATATAAAGCTCGCCTTGTCGCGAAAGGTTTTACGCAACTGGAAGGGATAAACTACGAAGAGACCTTCTCACCTGTTGTTTGTTTTACCTCGATTCGCTTGATTCTGGCTATAGTAGCTTGCTTAGACCTCGAATTACATCAGATGGATGTAAAGACTGCCTTTCTCAATGGAGAATTGGACGAGGAGATCTATATGGAACAACCAACATGGTTTGTAAAAGAAGGAAACGAACATAAGGTTTGTAAACTTCGTAAGTCCATATATGGTCTTAAACAATCCTCGAGGCAATTGTATATACGATTTCAAGAAGTTGTCTTATCAAATGGTTTTTCCATGCTTGATGAAGATAACTGTGTATATATCAAGAGGATTAAAAGCAAGTATGTTATTATGTCTCTATATGTAGATGACATTTTAATAGCCGAAAATGACAAGGGCTTTGTGATGGATATCAAGGCTTGGCTTTCATCAGTTTTTGAGATGAAAGACATGTGAGAAGCCGCATATATCCTTGGAGTTAAGATTTCAAGGAATCGTTCAAAGAAACTTCTATCTCTTTCACAAGAGACTTATATAAAGAAGGTTCTAGAACGTTTTAATATGCAGGACTGCAAGTCCATTGATACTCCTATAAGCAAATGCGATAATTTATGTCTGAAATCGTGTCCAAAGAACCAAAATGAAAAGGAAATTATGGAAAAAGTTCCATATTCCAGTGCAGTTGGTAGTCTTATGTACGCTATGATGTGTACAAGACCGGACATCTGTTTTGCCGTTGGAATGGTAAGTCGTTACCAATCCAATCCAGGGCAAGTACACTGGAAAGCGGTTATGAGGATAATGCGGTATCTTAAAGGAACTGCAGACTATGCTTTATGCTATAAAGGAGATGCCTAGAGGCTCGAAGGCTACACTGATGCTGATTGGGCGGGTGATCTCGATGAGCGACGATCGACCTCAGGATATATTTTTCTACTCGGATCTGGTGCAATATCCTGGAGTAGCAAGAAACAATCTTGCATCGCACTTTCAACTATGGAAGCCGAGTTTGTAGCATTTAGCATGGCAGTCCAAGAAGCTGTTTGGCTTAGGAAGTTCTTAGACAGGCTAATTGATGCAAGTGACTCAGGTGTTGTTCCAATACACAGTGACAGTCAAGCATCTATAGCCTATGTCAAAGATTCAAAGTTCCATTGTAAGACCAAACACATTGATATCCGCTACAAATTTACAAAAGACTATGTTAAGACCAAGAAGGTAGACATAAGGTACATATCTACGCATGAGATGATAGCGGATCCACTTACGAAGGTGATCCCCAGAGATGTGTTTTACAAACACTTATCATCTCAAGGATTGCGTAAGAGCTGAGTTGTACCAATGTAAATTCCTATGTCTGTAAAAGATCAAATTTAATAAAAGAATAAGTTCTTTTTCAACATTGCATATGAGTTTCTAGAAAATGTTTGTATACATTTTAAAATCTCAGCTATATTTTCAAGTATGTCGGACAGATTGAGGTTGGCTCTCTCACATGAGCAACCACCTTTATTATATCAGACGGATAAAATAAAGATGAGACATGTTAAAAGTCAAAATCGTCAGACGGATGATTTAGAGTCATGACTTAAACAAAATGGTCGTATGAAAGATCTGCGTCATAAAGATGCTTACAAAAGATCTAAGAGGATTTTTTAAATCCTATCTGTCTTATGCGGGATGTGGGTCCAGAAGATTATTTGAGTAGTAAATGGGACTCAAAGTCAGACATTGTGGTGTCTGATCATCATCCTTACAACATCATTAAGATATACGCTCCCTGGGAAAGGAGTGATGTTGTAATACGTATTCATACTACGTAAGCATTTTGACCATTGGGTTAGAATAGTAATTGTGTTTACTATTATGTGAGACCCAAAGACCACATGGGTCTTAACTTATTACCCTTATGGACTCTAATTGGTTCCTTTAGATTTGACTGGGTGATTGCTATCTTAGCATGTTGCTTATGGACTATGGTAAATTCGGTCCGGCGGGGCATGTTAGAAAAGCAAGTCAAGTCAAGATCGAAAGGATCGCAAGAAGAGGAAGATTAATTTCATATTCACATTTGGACTTTAAAGATTCAAAGCTGGCCAGCCAATTGGAATCCAGATGGGATTCAATTGTTGAATATAAAGTACATGAAATGTGAAGAAATAATCTAGGGTAAAGCATGCGCTAATCTACTCAACTTTTGCACCTCGAGGAGTGTTGTGTATCTCTAACAAGTGCACAAATAGTGGACTCTATGCGCATGATGGTCACACGGCCTATTTCTCGGTATGATAAACAGAAGAGTTAAAGGAAAAGATGTTTCCTTACAATCCCCTCAAGTGTGAGTGGGAGATGTTGGATATGGACGACATGAATACACCTATGAGGGGATGTATGAGGGTATACGGACCTCAGATGTCGCGTGCACGAAAGCGTGCACGAAGGAAACCTTTTCTCGTGTGAAAAGGACCACTCGATAAGTGGAAAAAGCCACTTTATAAGTGCATAAAGGCACTTGATAAGTGAATGAAGAAGAGGATAAGTAAATGTGCTAATATAGGCTAATAAGCTTATATTTAGTTATTTCCTACAATAACTATCCCTAAAGCATATAAATAGGACCCAAGGGTAAGGCATTTACACTAATCTTACCATGCCATAAGTTTGCATAAGGCAACTTGTGTTCTTCTTCTCCCTTCCATTAAAATCCTCTTCTAAATAGAGATTTAGGCGGTGAAACGCTGCTTCGATCCTCCGTGACGAAGTACTGACCGTTGTGGCGAATCCGAGGGCGAAGTTCAGAGATTACGGTGCCGCGTACGCAAGCGTAAGTCTCTCCTCTTCATTCGATCCTAACGTCATTGTTTTGACATGATCCTACATAGTTTTATTCCTAGTTTTTGGAGAGACTTGAAGTTAATTTTGACGGCTATTCTTATTGTAATTCTCAGCTGGAGATCAAATACTCGCAATTTGGTTTGTTCTTTCTATCTAAATTTCTAGTTTTTATGAATTGTTTTCTCTTAACCATGAATTGCGCTATGATCTTATTCTTATTTCTGTGATTGCTATGTTCAATTATGAGTAGTTCCATCGTTCTAGGGCATGTGGATGAACCATATGGATCCGATCATAGAATTATGATGAATGAATTGAATTGTTGCTAGGATTGATAAACGGTTAGGTTATGATTGATTAACTACGAATATCTGGGAATTTCCATTGATTGGGGTTTGCAAGAGATTGGATTTTAGTCGATGGAAAGGCCTAGATATTCGATTTAGGTTTTATAATCGAGATTCTCTAGATTTGGTTTGCAAGAGATTGGACTAAAGTTAGGATTTTTATTATAAATCTATACTCATATTTGTTTGCAAGAGATTGGATGAATACGAACTATCATAACCTAGATCGTAGCTCGAGTTTGCACGAGAGTGGGCTCGAGGTGCGATTGGACGATGATGTCGATTTTTATGCTACTGGTTTAGGTTAGGGTTTGCACGAGAGTGGGCTCTAACCTAGGTTGCTATAGACCAGCAATAGCGAGAGAGCGTGAGCTTGGTTCTATATTCAGTTACGACTAGTCCACCTCAATTCAAGCCTTGCAACAATTAGATTCACGATCCACAAGGATAAATGACGATCCGTAGTGGTGATTCCCTAGCCCTAGACGCTTTTATTATATAGAATTCTATTTGTTATTTGAACGACTGTGACAACTTTCCCGAAACCATTCCAATCTTCCATTAATAGCTAGGTGATCAAGATAGAGTACTGTCATTTGTCCTCTCTGTGTTCGATACATGCTTGTCACTTCACCGTGCGCTTGCGGTAAGACTACAATCGTTTTTCGAGTGTATATCCGGGCGCGATCAGCTAGTCGACTAGAGCTTCAGATTGGTCAACTAGTTTACCCTGAAACCTATTGTACGACCGTGAAACCTAGGTTTTTATCCATCAATTGATTCCATAATATTCCTAGTTATTTATGTATGGTTTCATGTGCGTTTCTGTGTGTGACATATTCAAGGCATTACATAATATATAAGACAAGAAATAAAATCTTACAACAAATACATAATGATTGTGACTTCAAGCTTATTTTGTTGTAGCTTTCGCTTCATGCCCTTGTCTTAGACTTCTCCTCTTCCTCTTGATGCCTTAGAGTCACATGACCCTCATTTGCGATGCTTTATTATAGGATCTTCATCTTCAATGCTTGAGCATTCTTGAAAAAATTCACTTGGTCTAATCTATCCTGTCATAATTAATGAAATTCATTAGACCACAAAACAATGTTTGTTTATCATCAAAACATGTATTCAGGAATCTAATAATAAAAAAAGGCTATTGGTCAGGATGTATTTCCCATCCTCTCTTTCAAACACTTTTGGGATGTAGTTCATATCATCTTTTTCAAACACTTTGAGAAGTTATTAAGCATGATCTTATGAATCTCCCCAAAAATCTCTCATTTGGCTAGGCTAGATTAGATGTACGAATTACTCATATATGGTATTAGCCCCAAAGATCAGATATCCATAGGAGATGGAGGACTAAAGGCTTATCGATCTTTTAAATAGCTGGCTCATATAAATTGTAGCCAAAGTCATATCCAAAAGGCCAAAGAGAGTTATCGATGAGTTCGTAGGTGATTGATAAATGGATTTTATTACGGCCAGAAATATCATAGATGGGATGGTTGTCATCCATGCGGTCATACACACCTATATAAGAAAGAAGGTTCCTACACATATATTCTTAAACTATTCATTGAGAAAGCATATGCATAGATTGGGCATGTCTTATGGAATTTTTTTGAATGAGAGGTTTGGAACCTAAGTGGATTCCTTGAATCATGATGTGTCTTAAATCAATCAAGTTTAATGTCTTGTTTATGCCCAGATTGGCAAGGATACAGTTTACAGGAGGGGTCCAAGGCAGTGGACTTACTATGCTTCATATTAATCTTTTTTGTTGACGATGGCTTGAATGTGTTGATTCGGCAGGCTATTAACATGTGGGTTCTAGAAGGCCTGGGGGCCTTTAGAGGGTCGTTTGCTATAATCAACCAATTGAGCATTCCCATTAGGTTACTTGATATCAACCGACGGTGCTTAAATTGACATAGCACCTTTTTATATTACGGTTGGGCATTAGCATTAATTTTCACAAGATCTTGATCATATTTATACAACCACTTGAGCATGAGAACATTGTCATTAATAAAAACTTTGGGTGCAAGGTGGAGTTTCCCATTAGGTTACTTGGGCTTCAATTCAGACTTGACTAGACCAAGAAAAAGGACTTGTTGCTGAACATTGATCAAGTGAAAGCTAAATTACAAATTTGATTGGGTAGGTTGCTATCATTGGGAGGTCGCATTATCCTTCTCAATGCTTGTATGTCATCAATCTGTTGCACTTCTTCTCATTCTTAAGAGCACCACGATGTGTTATCCATTTGATAGTTGGCATATGGAAGAGATTTCTTTGCCATTGCACTTTTTGTCCTTCTTTAAAGCCCCACGATGTGCTATCCATTTGATAGTTGGCATATGGAAGAGATTTCTTTGGGTTGGCATTGATATAGGTAATGAAGCATACAATCTTATTAGCAGGGGCTAGGTTTGTAAAGATAAAAAAGATGGATGCATTGGTGTCTTGAATCCAGATTGTTTTAGCCTAGCCTTGTTGGCTAAATGATGATGGTTGTTTTCATCCAAAAAGGTAGGATCATGAATGTATTGCTTAGTAAACATGCACCTAGAAATTAGTTACCTAACTACACATAAAATAAACATCATGTATCGGCTTTCCTTAGAGGTCTTCACGGTTGGAAACCGTTCAAAGTGGAGTTCAATTGTTTGCTTAGCAATGGCAAGATGGTCAACTTTGGAATGATGCCTGGATTTGGGAATTCCTACTTTGTCTCAACTTCCCATTGGTTTTTGTTAGATCATATGACCCAAGTTACTCTGTCGCCTCCTAGAGCTACGGATCCAAATGGTACATTCATCTCTGCTATCCGATTGATTATGACACCTTTCTGGAAAAATGTTCCTTATTAGTCTGTATTAGGGGTGTCACTATGGATAACCATTGGATTAAGTAATGTGGAGGTGGGATACCTCCTCCATAACAAGTTTATCTACATGCTCTTGAATGATGAAGGTAGGCAATGATATATCTCTACGTCTTTCTGGAAAACTAAGGTACCCATAGAAGTTAGAGCATTTTTATGGCTGGCCATTGAAAATGCTATCCTTGGGACAATTTGATGAAAGAGGGATAACACTGACCTAACTTTTGCATTTTGACCAAACCATGGTAAAGCACAATCACAAACACTCATTATCCCAAAGCACTCAATCTCAAAGTAAGTAAGTTCTTGCAGTTTAGCAAGAGGTACAGTGAAAATCTCAAACGGTGAGCTTGGGGACTAGAGTAGCTCAGGGATACCGAACCAGGATAAAGCCCTTGGTGTTTGTGATCGTGCTTGTCTGGTTTGATTTTATCTAAACTCTACTTTATTATTACAATAACTCTTGATTTTATTTCTGCTACAATTTAAGTTTGAGTTTGTGGTTGTTGAAAAGATCTGAATTGGTAACACTTTTTGTGATCTTTGAGAATTATTTTTTAAATATTACTCACCCATTTATAGTGTACTACTTGACCATCCATATGATCCAACACTTGGTATCAGAACGAGGTCAAGGATGGCATCAACAACAAACTGATCACAATTCCTCGAAGGACAATCCACCACTAGATAACCAATGTTCACTGGATCGAACTATGGATAATGGAAAAGATGGATGATGATTTACCTCAAATCTATAAACTTCGAGTTATGGAACATTCTGGAGACTCCGTACAACGAACCTCACACACACCTTATAAACAATTGACAGAAACCGAAAAAGCAAAGTAATCCTTGACGCAAAAGCAATGAATGCCTTATTTTATGCATTGAATATCAATGAATTCAACCAATTTTCTATTACTATAACCACACATCAGATCTGGCACATTCTAGAGGTAACCCACAAAGGTATAAGTAGAGTAACAGATCTAAGATTTCTTTGCTTGTCCACAGATTTGAATTATTCAAGGGGCAGGAGAATGAATCGATCACGAAGATGTACACATGATTTATCGACGTCACAAACTCTCTCATCGCATTTGGAACGAGGTACATCCAATCCAAATTAGTCTAAAAGACTCTACAGTCACTCACATAGGAATGGGATCAGAAGACGATGATGATCGAAGAGGCCAACGACCTATCAAAGTTAACAATGAAAGATCTTATATGGAATCTCATGGCATACGATGTACACCTCGAAGAAAGAAGGCAAGCAGAAGCACCAAAGAAAAAGGCACTTGCATTTAAAGTAACATCAGACATGAAAGATTTCGATGATGACAATGATGAGATTGTGTTGATCACACACAAATGCAGAAAATTCCCCAAATATGGTAAATTTAAATACCACAAATTTAAGAATACTAACGAAATCCCTTTGTGTTTTAAATGTAACAAACCACAACACATTAAGAAGGACTACCCTTCATCAAATATAAAGAATAAAACCCAGATAAACCAAATAGAATCAAGAAGAAAGCTATAGCTATTACTTGTAACGACTCAGATTTCTCATCCAATGATGAAGAAGATCACCAAAAAGAAATTGCAAACATGTGCATTATGACACACAATGACGATGATGAGGTAATGTCTGATTCTGATAATGATAGTGATTAACTTTGTGCTTTTAATGACTTGTATGCCAAACATAAGAAATTAAATAGGGATCATAAAGTACTAAAATATGAACATGAAATTTGTATTGAAAAATGCTCTAAAATTGAAGAAATTATCAAATTAATTAGAAACTAGATGAGGAAAAGAATAAATCAAAGGAAGAAAATCAATTGCTAAGAAAATAATGTAATAACCTAAATAGTAGAACAATTGATCTTGATAAGAATATATCAACCACTAACGTGAAATATGAAGAATTAGTTAAAACATAGAAAAGTTTAATAAAGGAAAAGAAAAATTAAATAAAATACTTTCCTCACAAAATGTATCCAACACAAAATTTGGTCTAGGATACAACACACAAAGAAAAAATATACACACGTTTAACACTCTTGTTAGTCATAAGAAAAAAAAATTGTTAAACATAACGCCTTTATTTATACTAAATTTGCTAAGGAAAACAAATATAAATTTAATAACTTATATGTTATGAACCCCAAAAAAAATTGTATGACATCTATTTCGATTCCAATGAACTCAAATAGTAAAGATAAAAATACATATGTTCACAATTTCATGAAAAATGTATAAAATTCAAGAAATTGTGTATATGCACACTAGGTAAGTAGATCCAAAATAGATTTGGGTTTCAAATGATTAATATTTGAACCAGATATATGATAAAATACCATAATTCAATGCACACCTTTTGTGATACAAAATCTTAAGAATATATGAAACACTATTAAAATTGAAATTGAACTTTAATCACAAAAAATAATGAGTAATAAATTATGATTTAATAATACAATATTCATGATAAAATTGCTTGCACTAAAATATATAATGACCCATCATTAGTGGGCTAATGATACCCCTAGTCGACTAATACGAAAGAAACTTTCTGATTAATGACAGTTTCTATACTACTATTGCTATTAGTCGACCAATGACTTTTACTAGTCGGCTAACGTCAACATTAGTTGACTAATTAATATAACTAGTCGACAATACGGTTCAATAAGTCAATCTATTTTGATTTTGTGTATTTTTCTCTGAGCAGTTAATTTCATACTTGACTCAGTTAATTTAGATTTTAAGTTCCTAATGACTAACTCGTATGACCTAAGGTTAAAAGGGTACCAAAGCTTCTTGAATATTTTTTCAGGTCTTCGGAATATTGGGGAAGCATCCTAATTGATGTGCCTCCCAAGAACTTTACCTCTTTGTGATACCAACACTTGTAATCAAAGATATGAACATGAAGGTAATACCAAATTCAACGTTTGATATTAGCGCGAGGAAGGTTACATGTGATACCGACACTAGATATTGCTATTTTAAATTTATTTACATTTATGAATTTTTTTTGATTTTGATATATGTATACATATATGTATATGTACATGTATACATATATATATACATATATGTGTGTGTATGTGTATATATGTATATGTATATATATAGAATAATGAGTATCATATGACAATGGATGTTTAGCCTCATATACCAGGGCACAAGAAAGTGAGTGGTACAAAAAGTACAAGCCCATGTGGGGCTTGTACTTCCCCATTTTTGTGTCTTGGTATATGAGGCTAAGGGCATGTTTCTTTTGTTGAGAATGAGAATGTGGAAAGTTGAGGGGTAGAGGAATCTTGATGTGAGAAAAGTTTGGTTTTGTGTTTCTTTTGTTGGAAAGTGGGTTGGAAAGTTGGTTTGAGAATTTTAAGTGGGGCACACACAACTTTCTTTTGTTTCTTTTGTTTAAGAAAGTTGGATGAAGAAAGCTTAGAGTGTGATGTGGTGAACTTAGGTAAGATTTGTAAGGACCATGTCTATGGGGAAAACACTAGAAGGGGGGTTGACTAGCGTTTATGCAAATTTAAAAGGAATTTACGCCAAATAAAATGCAATCCAACAAATAGTGCGGAATAGAAAAACAACCCAAAGAGAAACACACGCAAACGCAGTTATGTTTCAAAGGTTTGGATTACCCAAGTCAACTCCCGACTTGTTCCCGGTAATCCTACGTCCCTAGCACCCGGATACCACCGGATACTCAAGTTAGAACCCTAACTTGAGGTTTCCTTAAAACCCACTTGTAGCAACCCTACAAGTGCAATCGAATACAATCGATATCCTTGACTCCCACAACCAGGGAGCAAGCAAAAACCACTCTCACAACCGAGAGCACAATTTCAAATAAAGAAGTTATGAAATCTGAAAGCAACACTTACAATCACCTATGCCTTGAAGTAGAACTTGAAGGAGAAGTGAGATGTGTGTTGAAGAACTCTCTTGGAAGAGAGGAGAAAATCTCTTTCTCTTGACTGCACCAAATGCCTAGAAGATCAATCTTTGGTTCTAGGTTGGAGAGCAAGAGAACAAGATTTGGAAATACTTAGGGCTTTGGATTTGAAAGCTTTGATCTTTGGAAATGAAAGCTTGAAGGATTTTGCAATGAATGAGTAACCTTCCAATGAAACAGTAGAAGCTCTATTTATAGCTTTCTCAAATCCATAAAACAGTTTAGGTAAAAACCCAATCGAATTCCGTGAGAAAAATCTCAACGGATATAATCTGAACTTGCGACATGCGACTGTTGAACAAACCACAGTCGACTGTTACACAGTCAACGAGGGTAGGTGAGAAATCATAACGGTAACTTACCACGTGGACAGTCGACTGATGAAACCATGACAGTCGTCTGTAAAAGCAACATGCGACTGTACATTCTTCGACAGGCGACTGGCCGAGAGAAGTGTAAGTTAGAGAAAATACTGGAAATCTCACAAGATACAGGACAGACGACTGATGCAAGGAACACAGTCGACTGTCAATCAGAACAGGCGACTGTATATCCTTAAACAGACGACTGTCACAGACAGTAGAAATTTCCAGAGAGCTGAGCTAAAGAATAGACTTACAGACAAACGACTGTTATAGTATAGACAGTCGACTGATCTAATAGACAGTCAACTGTATATACAGCATAAGTCGACTGGCCGTAGAAATCGGATCAAACAGAGTTTGGGCAAGGAGAGACAGGCGACTGATGAACCATTCACAGTCGACTTTAGCTAAGACAAGCACCTGATAAAAGTTCAACAGTAGCCTGTGCGAGATAATCAGAGAGGACCCAAAAACTGCATTGTAATAGTCTGTGCATAACAGGCGACTGTAGAACAAAACACAGTCGATTGTTTTTGAGACAGGCGACTGTAAACTGTTAAGCAGTCGGCTGTTATAAAAAATCCTAGCACAAACAAAAGAGAATTGAATTGAGATCAAGGGACAAAGGTCTAGAGATGTCCTATGACCGAAAGTAGATGTGTGTGAGTGCTCCATCATAGTTCACTACTACAAAATGGACCTTTAACAGCGCTTAAATAAGGTCTTTAATAGCGCTTCTGCGTGCTGTCTATCTCGCCGCTGCTAAAGGGGGGTTGGTTTTAATAGCGCTTTACAAGCGCTGTTAAAGAGCGCAATAGACAGCGCTTGCTAGTGCAAGCCCTGTTAAAGGGGGGCCTTTAACAGCGCTTTCACTAGCAAGCGCTGTTAAAGGCCCCCCTTTAACAGCGCTTGTTGGTGCAAGCGCTGTTAAAGGGGTGCCTTTAACAGCGCTTGCACCAACAAGCGCTGTTAATGGGGTGCCTTTAACAGCGCTTGCACCAGCAAGCGCTGTTAAAGGGGGTGCCTTTAACAGCGCTTGCTAGTGCAAGCGCTGTTAAAGGTGGACCTTTAACAGCACTTGTACTAAAGAAGTGCTGTTAAAGGTGGACCTTTCACAGCGCTTGTACTAAACAAGCGCTGTCTATTGGGACCTTAGACATCGCTTCTTTAGTACAAGCGCTGTTAAAGGTCCACCATAGATAGCGCTTGTACTATACAAGCGCGGTTAAATCCCAGATTGTTTCAATTCATTTTATTGTTTCTACCTACGTTTTATATTTCAATAGATCCATTTAATATTCAAAATGCTTAAATAAACCACCAATAACATTAAATTACAAAAAACAATCATTACAAGAAACAATCAAATTTTTTATTCAACAATCACATAAATTAGACGATGTGCATATATTGGAAGATGATCCGTAATACAAATAAGAAACATTATCGCACTCGAGGTCTGTTGTATAAATAACACTACACATCAGACCACTCGTATTCCCTGTTGAATCCTAATTACAGTCTTAAAAAGTATACAAAATTTCCTGTATTTTTTGTCTCGCGAAACATAACTGGAACTGCTTCGGTATTGATTTCAGAAGACACATTTATAGCAGGCAGCAAATCCTAGGATTGTAAGTTAAATAAGACCAGAAACACAAAACCCAGGATATCTTCGATATCCGTTCGATATTCAACCCTCCGACGATGTTCCCTTCCTGTTGATTGCTCCGGCCAGCTGCAACAAGCAGCTTACAAACATCAAAACACATCCTTTTTCTTAAGCTAAAACGACCAATAGTTTGGACCGCTGAAATGTCCGAGTAGACAGACTTACACGCGATGTAGAAAGCTCGGAGCTCTTCAGCGCTCTCAGCCTCTTTGCGGTGGAGACGAACATTCTGCCACGAATCATAACAAGTAAGAGTTTGCGTCGGCCCAACACAAGCAGAAACAAGCAAAAGAGATGCTCTTGGTACTTACTCCCACGGGTCATCTCCGACTAACATCCGGTCACCCTCGTCGTCTTCGTAGACCAGTGTAAACTCGCCTGTCCCATCTAGTAAGCCCGCGATCGCCTGGTTCTCCTCCTGAAGTTGCATCTGATTCCTAGAAGCAATAGGGTCTCTTTGAGCTACAAGTAGTAATGAAACTATATAGATTAATGAAATTTCTTCGGAATAAAACAATACACGGCGGAATATACCAAAACTACCTGCAAGAAGGCCTCGGAACAATTCGTTGACGGCCAACGAGAGCGTCTTGTAGCGATCGTAAGCCTTGAGGTCTACTTTCCTTCCGATTGGGATCCCATCCATGTTAATTTTCACAAACAAGCCCTCGCTGCCGCTTCTAGTTTCGAGCTTTGCCGCCTTCCCCGAGCTCACATAATGGGATTCATGGGTTTGTTTGCTTGAAAGAAGATTCTTCCTGAAGGAACGAACAGGCGGCCATCCGACTACATGAGCAGATGCAATCCTGCCCCAAAACAGAGCTAAAAATGAGGCCTTGCAGGTAGTTGTAATGTAACAAAAGATGTGAACAAAAAACTTTGCTTCGGTAATGATTTCAGAGCGAAGTTCTCGGCATCGACAGCCGATTGAGACCCGTCGGCGCCGGGAGGTTCCAAGTCAGCATTGCTCCAGATCTCACTGAGGAAGTTGTCCATGTCATCAGGACTGGGGTTGACCATAGAATCATCTCCCATCTTAAAAAAATTAAAGAAACTTGGTGAGAATGCTTCAATCTGCTACAACATCTCCAATCTGCTAGTGATCGTTCACATGCATTGCAAAATGGGGAATTTAACTGATAGGACAATGATAGATCCATGCATGCTGCTTTGTTTGGCTAAGTATTTTCACTCTCAAGAAAATTGGGGTATTGATCAAAATAGAAATTAACTGGAAATTATCTACAAAAACACAGAATCTAGTTGACATTAAAACATTAAACTCATTTTTTGTCAAAAATTGAGTGAAATGGGCAGTAGATTGATAGCAAAGGATGAAATGAAGGGGTTTTGGGAAGAAATGACAGATCAAAACTTTGATTCTAGGCTCAGGATATTCTTTGACTAAATAATTTTACAATCACATGCACATTTACAAAGGTTAATAGATATTGGAGAATTATCTTGAATGATCATGCTCTATGTTCATAGTCACATATAGCACAAATAGAAAAGAATTTCACCACCATACGTGCATTATGCACACTACTACAATATGCCCCATTTGCGACGGGTGATCCCGTTGGTGTTGTATGCGACACCGACAGGCGTACCCGTCGGTAATGATACTGGTACCCGTCGGTGATAATTGGGTCGGTATTGCTCTTACCGACGGTTGATGGCCGTCGGTGTTAGTATTTTTTTCATTTTTAGATTTTTCTTCTTAAATATTTCCACGTCATTGCCACGTCATGGCCACGTCATTTCCAACAAAAGTATCCGTTGGTGATTTTGCAATACCGACGGAGACAACCGTCGGTGATTTTTATGATACCAACAACAACACCCGTCGGTGATTTTACGATGCAGACAGAAACAACCGTCGGTGATTTTTATGATACCGACAGCGACACCTGTTGGTGATTTTATGATGCCGACAGAAACAACCGTTGGTGATTTTACAATACCAACAAATATAACCCGTCGGTGAATTTAAGTTGACGGACGCACCCGTCGGTGATTTTATGATACCGATAAAGACAACCGTCGGTGATTTTACGATACCGATGAAAACACCCGTCGGTGATTGTACGATACCGATGAAAACACCCGTCGGTGATTTTACGATCCCAATGAAAACAACCGTGGGTGATTTTATTGTACCAACAACTTTTTCTGTCGATGATATTAGTAATATAATATCGCATTGCCGTCAATGATGTTAGTTTAATACAAATTGGGATTCATTATCAAACAAAATTTTCCACAAAAAACATTTCAACTCAAATATAGATAAAAACATAGCTATATAGATGTCTCAAAATCAAATGTAACAATACAAACTGTGCCAAAAGGAATTTGAGTAGTTCTAAAGACAATATCGTATCTTGGAAAGAAAATAAACTAATTTGTTATACAAAACATAAACACTCTACTACAAAAGCCAGCACATGATGCACGACTTATATCAATTTAATCTGATGGAGATGAGCTTGTATCTCCTGAACGTCTGCTAGACTCTCCAACATTTCCATCTTCAGTTCGGATCGAGGACAAGTCAATATTAAGACCACGTGATACAATAGTCATTAAGGTAGCAAAATCAATCGTCTGACCAGCAGTAACCTATAATGAAGAAATAAGAAATAATTAGATAAAAACAACATATTATACAAAAAGCTTTCATATTGCCAATGTCAACCAAAGCAGAAATCATAGCAATGCATATCACGATTTTAAGAGCGAAAAATAAACTGCATATGTTTTGGGCAATGGAAAATGTAACTTATTGGATTCAGTGACATTCTAGTGTGATTGCTTGCATAATAATGCACCTCATTTCACTTTATCCACATCCATTTATTTCAAAGGAACAATTTTTTCATCAACATGTGAAACTTATATTATGATGATTATCGTGAAAAAGGAACTATTTGATGTTTGAGCATAGAGCAGTGACGTAAGTGCCATTCATAATGGGTTACTTGTTTTGTCTTGATATTTATATCTTTTTTACAGGAACAGTTTCAAATTATGGATGGTCAAAAGGCAGTTATGAATGTGCCTAATGCAGCAGCAGCTGAGCAGGCTCATATGCTTGCCCATACACTAGCACGGAACGCCCACCCAAAATTCCAGGTATATTAAGGGCAGTCCTGATGGGCGAAGTAACTTTTTTTCCCATGTCATACAAAGTTATATAAAGTTGGTTTGTTGGTATATTTTACTGTACACACATTGTGACCTTAATGTTTATTTTTGGGACTGTTCTGATTTGTGTTTTTATGCTAAAAGTTACTTCATGAACTACGAAGCCCAGATACTTTGTATTTGGATCATTTTGTGAACTAAGAAGCTCAAATACTTTGTATTTGGATTATTGAACGCCATGACCTTTTGTTTTTTGTATGATATTATGTTAAGTTTCTTGAGAGTGTGCCTTTGGTATATGGTTAATCAGCATGTCATGATGTTTAATTGTAACATTAGACGATGATGTGCAGTTCTATGTGAGACAATTGTAACCTGATTTGTTACTTTGAAATCATTCTTCTTTTTAACAACATTCTCTCATTCAACCATTAGTGCCATGTATGTGCATGTAAATCATCTAGCTGTTTAAAATGTAAAAAGCAATCAGCTGATGGACCATCCAAATCCATGATGGGATTATTTGTTCATTTTGGTTGACGGCTAAAACTCATATGGACAGACAATAAAGAATTTTAAAGCCTCTATGTTATGTGGGAAGTAGTTCTGAAAATGAGTTGCTTTTATGCCAGTTTGGCCCTAAGCTTTTGCAATCATTGTTCTAAAAGACAGTAACATGAATGAAGTGGCCAGTAACATGAATGAATAACATGAATGACAGAACTTAATAGTTACTTTAATCTATGGTTTAAAGCGTAAACCCTTTACTCGAGATAAGAAAAATAAACTAATTATATGTCATTCCTACGAAAAATTTTATTGACCACACAGCAAATCCCTATGTTTAAGTGCGAAAAATACACCATTTATTAGATGCAATATAATCTAACATGGCATACATGCAAGTGATCACAATTGTTTTTAGGAACAAAATCATCTAGCAATTGGTTAAAAAGATCAAAATTCACACAGCAACCAATCATCCCAACACCCAATTTTGATACTGACACAATTTCTACATCTAGTAACAAGACATCTCAAAGTGATCTTGGGCAAAAAAGGGTATCTGCTACAAAATTAACAGTATGTATGTTCCAGCAAGATGTGATATAGAGTTCAAGGAGTTTTTAAAAGGAATAAATAATTAATTTTGGATAAATAACTATGAGATAAATGAATTACCGAGTAACGATAGGCTTAAATATAAATTGGCTTACCTGTGGGCTTTTCATTTTTCTATTCATTTCTTCCAACTGGCTTTGTTGTTGATCAATTTGTTTCTGTTGTTTCTCCAAATGTGCCTCTTGTTGCTTTATCTTCCGCATTAGGTCATGTTCCCGCCGACTTGTTACATTGACACCCAAAGAGTCATCAATCATAAACTTTCTTTTGTATCCTCGTCCCATACCCCTTTCATAACCGCCATGATGTCCACTAAGAGAATCAAGAATTGGAGACAGTATGGATACATCAGTCTCATGAGTTAGGGGCAAATCCTGTGCAGCATCTTGAACTTTCTCCTACAATTTAAATAACGACGACTTTAGTACTTTAATATCACGCAATCTAACTAATTTAAATTACAATAAAAACCTAAATACTAAAATACAAAACTTACAATATATTTTTTACTCGATTCATCAACAGGTTTATGAGTGCCAAGCCAACCTAATAAACCCGTGTAATTGTTCCCATGTTTTTGTCTCTACAAGTTCATATTTGAGGAAAACAATTAATATTATATATATATATATATATATATATATATATATATCAAACCGAATATATCTTAATGAAATGTGTTAAAAATATGAAATGTTTTTATATATTACCAGCCTGTATTGTGCATTTGCCATGGTAATCGATCCTTGGGTGCCAGGCGCCTTTAGTTTATCTTTACAATTACGATTCCTTGAATTGCGCTCTGCTTCCTCCTTTATAACATGAAATCTTTAGATATTTAAATATTACAAGCATACTGATTTAAAAATTATATTTAACAAGACGAAAAAAATAAAACATACCATCTTCTTGGGTGATGCAAAATATGCACACAATAGAGGCCACTGATCTTTAGGAAACCTACTTGGAAGGCTGTTCACTATAGCAGCTCGTTTTTCATCATCAGCTTCCACCCAGTGGTTATAATAATCAACCTTAATTGTATGACGCCAATCCTTCTTTGAATCTCTAATGGCATCCTTGATCCAATCCTTTACCTTCAATTCATTAATTGGAATTCTTTCTCCATCATACTCCGGATTAGGATCTTCTTCGCCCAAAAAAAGATAATCTTTTTGCTACATATAAATCAGTGGTCATGATTTACATATGCATAGGTACGGTAGAAAAAGAATGTAAAAAATGTCGATTTGGCTGATGAACAAAAGTTTTCAGTACTAAAAATAAAACAAGTCTGCTGAACAAATAATTACAGAAAACTACAAATTTTTTCAGATAATCTATCTTTTTTCCTCGACACCCGCATATTGAGGATATTGATTGTTTTTTTATTCTTTTGCGCATGACTGAAGAAAAAAATTCCTTGCAATATAATTTTAGTAGATGTAAGCAGTTGCAATCTGATGCCTCCAGAAGAGAATTCTGTGGAAGTGAGACCAAGCTAACATATGCAGCAGGAAAATATTACTGCAACTAGACATGCTAGTAACAAATTCTCTAGTTCATGTTAGCCATCCAATTCCAGCAATGATTGGTTCAGTCAGAGGAAAGTTTATTGTTAATGGGCAATTTCATTGTTGGCTTTACACAAACTGGACCATGCGCATAACAAAGTGATTTTGTAGTTTAAATATTTTGCTGTGGGTTAAAAAAAATGAAAACATGATATTGAAGACAAAACTTCACAAAATGGTTATGCACAGCTAGAACCTATAGAATATGCACACTACATGGTTCCAATACATCATATACTCAAGTTTGAAATATATTTTCTAAAGATGAATTATAATCCATCTTCTAAGAAAGGCATGACATATTAAAAATGGGAAGAAACTTGCAGCGTTTGTCCCAAATGATGTATCCAGAATGAAGGAAAATTACCTGTGCTGATTCATAAACCAAATACGAATGCTTTGCTTGTTGCTTGTCCCAATGTTTGTGGAGTGGATACCTATGATAAATTTTGGACTCTTCTGAAATGTAACGACCAAATTTGTCTGCATTCTCACCAACCGGGGCATTGTTAACCCATAAAAGATTAAGAGGAGGTTCTCCATGCTTAGGCCTACAACTGGTTGGCAAATTAATGCCTCGTGTGCCTTTTTTGGATATGAAGGAAGCTACGATATAACATGACAATAGAAACTCAAAATCATCACAATAAATTTAAAAAATATTTACCAAAAACACGATTTAATATACCTCCGATAGTAGTTTCAGTGTCTTCTGTTGTTGGTGAGTTTGCTGAGGCAACATTGTTATGTTGGTTTGAACGGCTATCATCACCTTGTGTTTGGGTACTAAGATCAAATGGCCGTCGATACTTGGATCGAGACTCACGATAGCTCCTTCGTTGATTTGGAGGCAGAACTAATAAAGTACATAAATAAATAAAAATCATATTCAAATACACATTTAAAAATAAAACATAACAATGAAAAATCTATTTACCAAATTCCTTGGTTGAGCTCGAAGAGATAGATGCCCGATTAGAATTTATATTTGGTTGCTCATCTTCCAGAGTTGCAGCAGCTTGAGAAGCATTTGGACTCACATCATCTGCTGGAGAAGCTTATTGTTTAGCATATAAAATCTTGAATATTATATAACTACTTGTCAAACTATAGGAGAAATGACAAACAATATTGATATTACTGAGTGCAGTATACCCATAGGATAGACAACCAAATAATTAGATCACGGCCAGAGGACATAAAGAAATAACATAGTTTCCAGATAATATTTTCTACAGTCACCACCAGAATATACATCCTCCCTTGTCTCAAAACCAAGTTCCCAGGATCTTGGAAAAACAATGAAGTTCCAATTCGTTGATGGCCTGCCATCAGATTTGAAAAATCCAATTTGTTGTCTACCCAGTTCTTTATGAAGGCCAAAACTGAAATGGCAATTAATTTGAGGCTTTCCCTCCGATGGATCTATTTCTTACAAGATGGATGGTTTGGAGTAGCACTGTTTTGTGAGATTCATGTGCGGAGGCATTTACACATGCTGAGGTTTGCTTATATGTGTCTTGAGTCAAACATGACAACACCATGGACTTAAAATGTGTCGTCCCTGAAGCTTGGAGCATGGATCCATATGATTTGGATTATCCTGACGGTGCATAAGGGATTCGTGCGTGCAGCAGATATAAGCAGATATAAGTGTCGTCTCTGCTAAAATGAGATGACATCCCTTCTATATACTTAGCTTTTATGCGGTAAATAGTCATCCTATATCTATTAGAAGAAATATGCACATTTGCTCAATACTACTAATCTCTGCCTCAATCCAAAATTAATTACTCAGCCAACTTCCGAGCAAACCAATGTATTTCAAAATTCTAAATTAAAAAAATGCTTATAAACACAATATCAGCAACCCAAGCAGGCAGCAGTAGCATAAAATAACACCAACACCTTCATCAATATTAAGCAGCATTTAACCAGGAATGATATCAGACATTAAAAAACAGTGAAATAACTGCATCAGCTTCAGCATTGGACAGCGAACGCATTAACTGGTATTAAATAACCACTCATAGACTGATCAGGTTTTGGTTTGTGGCAGCCAGGTTAGTTATTGGTTAAAAGTAAAATGTTGTTTTTGTTATTTGACTACAGGTGTTGTTTTTGTTATTTGACTACAGGTGTTGATTTTATACTACATGATAAAGGAGTGCATTACTAGCATTACTAGCATTACAGTAGGATTTTGTTTTTGTTATTTGACAGATTTTATATAATCACATAGATCCAGTAGTAGAATCACAATAGAAACACGACTAGATATCTACCAACTCGCTAAACTAACTTTAATGTGATGTCAAGAAATACGTAAACATATTCAAATAAGAGAGATGTAGATAATATAATACCTCTAATAAGATGTTCAGAACTGTTACTACCCAGTCGATTCTCTTCCACATCTGTAGATGCAAAATCCAAATGTTCCTCACGGTTAGACCTTGTTACGGGGGCCGGTGCACCATTAGTTGCAAATGCATTTGTTGATGCGGCCTTATTAATAGATCGAAGGCTCCTCTTCTTCTTCTTAATTCTCATTGGCCCTTTTGAAGGTCCCATATTATGTCCTGAAATAGAGATTTACCAAATTCTTATATTCATCCATAAAAACCCAAGAATTAAGTAATTGAAAGAAATAATATATATAATAAGTAGTAACATACATGAAAAAGGTCATTATACACATGCACAATCATCGAAAAAAATCAAGAGATGGAAATTAATTTCCATTATCTGTGCTGGAATCATTAGACAACTTGGTAATAATTTAATATATAACCACACATTACGTACCTTTCACGTTTTCTTTTTCTTTGATTATCATTTGAAAACTGAAAATCCTCATCTGTTATAATCAAATCTTCGCCATCTTGTCTAATGCACTCAATATCACATGCGAATGATGATATCCCTTCTTTGGAAATTAATGGCTCAAGCCCTCTTAGTTGATCAGGCTCTTCTTCGGTGTCACTTTCATCATCAGTGCTAATTGTTGGAATATCCAATTCAGGCAATGCATATACATCTCTAGGCTTCCAACGACAAACAACACTCCAATTTGGATTTTGAATGTCTATCGAATAGTATACCTGCGTAGCTTGCTCTGGAAAGATATATTTATCATATTCATAAGCACTCCTTTTGGTGTTCACTGACGTAAGTCCATACTCATCAATTCGCATACCCACTACATCTTTATTATCAAACCATCTACATTGAAAAATATAATATGGTTCTTTACGATGAGCAAATGAGATTTCAAA